>OY728163.1:1095238596-1096696054 GCA_963277665.1 Viscum album
TGATAATATTTTTGACGATATGTCATAATTATAAATCTTTTAAAATATTATAAGTTTTATATTGTCGAAAAAATAGATACTGAGTGGTTGTTTTCACATTTTGGTATAATATTTATTATATATGAGTGATGAAAAAATTAACTAAAATCCAAATCTAATAATATATTCACGAATGAAAGAAAATAAATTCATATCAAATGATATAACTTAGAGATTATATATGTTTAGGTCCTTAGTGTTGGTAATATATTTCATATATAGATAATTTAAGAGGTTATTATAATTTAAGTAAGTACAATAAATAAGATTTAAATTATGGTTGTCATTGTGTAGAATTTGAGTATAAATTTTTTTCCTTGTCTAAAAAATAACATTTATGAATGCTTTTCTATAGAGGAAAAAGGTAATTTGATTTTGGAAGGAACTATTGAAAAAATCCTTCTAAATATGCAATTTGAAATTGATGGAATTATAAGTGAGTGTTTTTTAAAATTTTTATGGATCAGTTGATGTAGACTATAAATGTAAGTGGAATATATAAAATAGAGAAACCTATTCTACAACACTGGAACATGTTGATAGATGACTATTTTATGAGAAAAGACACTTCAATATTCAGTGGATATTTTGATCTGGTGGTAGGTGAGTGATTGATTAAAGACCTAGAAATGATATTTGAAGTCATAGGTTATCAATGATATCAAATTTAACTCTTAAAATTTACTATTTTAATGGATATGTTTTTCAATCATGGTTAAAGGTTATTAATACTAAATAAAAAAATACATTGAAGAAATGGAATGGGATAAATTTAAGAATATTTCACTTGAAAAATACACTCCTAATGTTGTTCTATATAAGAAAGAAAATATGATTGTGGAATTGATGTAGAAGTTTGAATATTCGATAAACGTGTATGAAGAAAACATCTCCTAATTGGTAAGGGGCATGCATAATTTTATCCAGGACATTGATAGTAATATTAACCAATTTTACTCAATATTTATCCAAAGATATTAAAATTAATTGGAAACCCAAGTACTAATCATTTATGATAAACATTTTTTATTTGATGTGAAGATATAAAAGTAGTTTTTTGATTTAAAATTGTTCTATAAAGACAAGTAGAATTTTTTCAGATGGTAGGTACTGAAAAAAATACCTCAAATAAATATGATGTTTAGTAAATAAATATTCTATTATGATATATGTATGTAAAAATGAACAATTGGGAAAATATTATGAAATATGGTAAGTTCTTTTGATGTGATATGTTTTGGAAAATAGATCATGATTAAATAAAAATATATTAGTAATGTTAAAAAATATTAATTAATATTATTTAAGGTTTTTAAAATGTAATTAGAAGGGTCATTATTAGGATGCATGTACGAAAATGAGTATGAATTATGGGAAGTATTATGACTATACACATAATGGTGTGTTAAAATCATTTATCATTACTTTATAAAATTTTGGTCTGTCAAAATAAGTGGGAACCTATACATTACATGTTCAGTTATATAATGGTAATGTCATCCATGATTCCAAGTCTACACATTATTTTTTTTTCTGAAAAATTTTATGGTATAATAAAATAAATCACCTATGTAATGAAATTATTGATTTTATTCAAAAAATATTGTTGTAGTGTTAATGACACATGAATTTAAAATTATTTTTTATTATCATCTGTGGATGTATTTTCCATGGAAATATAGTTTTGCTTCCCCATATCCCCATATAGAATATTATGTTATTCTCAGAATAGATAGGATTTAAATTTGTGTTACATAGATATTTTACAATGATAAAGAATATATTTTAGAAAATTATTATCATTTTGTTTATAAGACACAATTAATCTCTTTTATAACATATCATGATGCTGAGAAACAATTAATGGATGAAAATGAGTGTTACGATGAAAATATTGTTAAAGATAAAGAAAATGTTCATCTTAATGATAAGTCATTAGTAAAACAATTCCTATATTTTTTTAATTAATGAATTTATTTCTGTTATACAAGATCAGGAAGATAAATTTATTATTGACTCAGTTCTTGATGGAATGAAAATTCAAAAACTCCCCATATAAAATTGTTCAAGAAAAAATGTTGGAATTGAAAACAATTTTTCAATAGGTGAATATTTAAGGTCCCATTCATCCTATAAATTAACAATTTGGTCTTCCTATTTTTTGGATAAAAATAGAGATATTTCTATGAGGTAATGATATGGTTATATAGATTTGAATAAAAATCTTATTAAGAGTTTGTTTCTATATCCTTATTTAAATTACTTGTTTGATCATCTACATGGAGAATAGTATTTTTCTAATGTTGATATGAGGTTTTGGTATAATCAATTTAATGTGATTGAGGATTTCAAAATTACAAAATAATTTTATACATGGTATTGGTACTCTGAGTTTTTGGTTATTCCAATTGGTTTGGAAACACTGCAGATATATTAATAGATATTATGAATACAATTTTCCAAAAATATTTGGATCATTTTTTTGGTTGTGTTTTTTTATGATATCTGGTTTTATGGTAAATGTCATGACTAATGCGAAAAAATATAATGATTTCCCTATAAACCGTAAAAGTTAAGAAGTTATATGGATAATCTAGAAAATGTTAATTTTTTTTACGATTGAATTCATTACTGATACATACTATATATAGAGATGGAATTACAATTGATCCTATTGAAACTAAAGTGGTTGCTGAATGGGTAAAACCAACAATTGATACATATATATATATATAGTAATATTTGGTTAATAATATAATATTATAGGTTTATTGGAATTTTTTCATGGTTATGTATCCCACTAACCAAGTTTACAAGAAAGTAATTTAAGTTCATTGGGAAAATAGAATGTGATGAATTTTTATCGGAATTTAATAAGCATTTTATGAATGCAAAATTTTTAGTCATTTCTTCTAGAAATAGTCAGTTTATTACCTATAGTGATGTTTCTTTGAAGGGTTTAGGTAGTTACCAAATCCCTAATTACTAGATATTTTCTTACTTTTCATGTCGATTATAACCTCATGAAGAAAATTACTCGACACATGAATGTCTAATTTATGATATACTATTTACCTTAAAAATTTAGCGATATTATTTATATGTATTATTTTTTGAAATATACACAGACTATAAAATTTTGAATTATTAATTCACTAAGAATGAGTTGATCATCATATTGAGGAGATTGCTGTAATTTATAATGGATTGGGACTTCTAAATTTATTACCCACAATGTAAATAAAACTCAAATCCTAAATCATTGAGTTGGAACGATAATAAATCATTAAATATTATATAATTATAATAATATATTTTATATAATGATTTTATTAATTTTTTTGATATAAATTGTGCATGAAAGAACTCTTTTTGATTTTATGTTTTATAATAATCGAATTTTTCAGATATGATTAAGCAAGATTAGGTGGGGGAATGAAATTTACAAAAAAAATGTAGAATTGGATAAAAAATTAAGCTTCCCAAATTTAATATCATCAAATAAGTTGTAATGAAATATATAAAAAAGTTATGAGTGTTAAGTGATTCATAGTTAAAGGTATAACTGTTGAGTGATGCACATAAATCATCATTTTGGATTCAACTAGGGATAAAACAAATTAGATACCATTAAGAATATTTTTTTTTCATGGTAAGAATGAAGAAATTTGTTCTAAATGTTATGGTAAAATGTTTGACTTACTAATCTGTTAAAACATAACAAAAAATTCTGAAGAATATGCTTCCACTATTTCCAATACTAGAATGAAAATGATAGAATATATCTATGTATTTCATTGTGTGACTAGAAAATAAATCTCCTCGTAATAATGTGATTTGGGTAATTTCTTTCGATTAACTAAATATTCTCTTTTTCATCACCTTATACAAAATATAGCTGGATGAAATTTATCAATATTATGTAATAGAGATAATTAGATTACATAGACACCCAATTTAAATTATAAATGATTATGATCTAATATTATCTTCTAGTTTCTAGAAAAGACATCAGAAGTGTTTGTTTTTTGAATTAAATTTTAGTACAACCATTCATTAGCAATTTGATGGACAGTTAGAGAGAGTTATTAGACTTTTGAAGATATACATAAAGAATTTTAAATGAATTTCCCAAGTATTCCAGTTCAACATATGAAATTATTTAAATTTTATGGTTATAAATTATTTCATTCTTACATAAAAAATTCCTGCTTATAAGGATTTATATAGAAAATATTTTTGAACATCTTCTAATTATGATAAATTAATGGAAATAAAATTTTTGGGATGATATTGGGTAAATGAAATGGTCAATAATGTGAAAGATATTATGAGGAATAAATTGATATATTGGATTAGTAAAATAATTTATGCAGAAATCCAATAAAATATCATTCTTCAGAGGTAGGTGATCATGAAATTCTAAAACATTTACCATAGAAAAGTGTTATGTGATTTGGTTAAAACGAAAAGTTTAGTCCATCGTTCATTGGATTGTATGAAATCATAGTAAAATATGGATGAGTTTCTTATTGATTTTCATTTCCTCTGAATTTAACATAGGTAGATCACATGATTCATATTTTAATTTGAGGAAATATGTGAAAGATATAACTCATGTTTTGAGCCTTGAAGTAGATTAATTATAATGGAAAACCATATTATAATGAATAATAAGAACAAGTTCATTACCTTCAAGATACCATTTTATAGAATAATTCAATTTATCATGTTTTAGTTCTCTGGAAAAACACATATGGCTGAAGAAGAAGCATGCGAGTCAAAAATTTATATGAAGGAAGATTTCCCTACTTGTTTAGGAAAGGAATAAAATTGCGAGGATGTAATTTCCAAAGAGAGGGGAATAATGTAACAACCATGGTATTATTTTAATAAATCATTTTCATGCCTAATCAATATTCATTAATTATATTTTGTTGATATATACTCACTCTATGGATATTATGTAATTTTGGAGTAATAGAGAAAATAGTTTTATTATTAATTTTTTACATATATTATATGATTTAATTTAAGGGATTAATTAGAAAAAATTGGAATTGGAATTTGGAAATATTAATTTCAATTTTAAAATTAACATATTAAATATATGTTTGAGAGAATGTTTAATATTTTTTTTAAAAAAATTAATGGTTCAATGAATAGTGATAAATACTGATTTTATTATAAATTGTGTTTTCCATTCATGTATATACAATGTAAAATTATATTCTAAAATCATTTTAAATTTTCAGAGAAATATTTTATTAAAAATAATTCAATTATGGTCTTTATAATTACTATTATTCTTGAATTTGTAGAAAAATAATTTTATAATTGTAGTTCATTTTTAATGAAAATCCATTTGTTGTCATGAATTTCTTATTAGCACTAATATTTAGTTAAAAGAATTTAGATATTTTTTCATTAAATATAGATTACATATTATTAATTAGGACATCAAAATCTAGTTAATAAGTCCATTTTTATTATGAATATTTACGAAAAAAAAATTACCTTAAAAAAGGTAAAATCAGTTTATTAGTGTTAAACTTATAGTGGTAAGGATTCAAATACATAAAAAATATACATTTATTTTAATGGATGTCTCAATATTGTCCATAATTATTAATAAATTGTATATATGACCTCTTTAATTTATAATTTATTAACTACTTTTATATATTCTTGCATAGGATAAAGAATAAAGTGTCATGATCTTTCATTTAATATCAAAAATATTTTGTGACTATGATAAATTCCACTTATATTCATTATAAATTTTATATTTAAATGTGATTATTTTTTTATCATAATTTTTCAGCAATGAAATATTTTATATTTTGTTCTTATACATTGTTTCCTCAGTGCTCGTGAAAATAATAGAAAATAATTTAAATGACTATAAAAACACCATAATTAATATTATTTTAGTGATTTATTAGGTCACAATAATTTTTTAAATAATAATTAAACATTAGGAATGTGTTATTGTATTATGTCATTATTATATTATTTTCATTTATTTTTAAAGTCACATGAAATTAATAATTTTTCACAATGACAATAATGATAATTTATAATAAACAACAATTTATTACATGACATAATTTTTTTTTAATATTAGAGAACGTTTATATGAGGTTGATTAACATATCATCCATTATCGATTTATTAGTCACTTTTCATTTTATATTTACTTTCCCAACCCTAATATAATAAAAAACATGGTGATCATATTAATTGTCAAATAGGTTAACATGTGTTAAACAAATAAATAAGGGTGAAAACATCATCTAATATTGTTCAATTATTATTGAATTTGGTAATTTTCAATCCTCAATATCATATAATAGAAATAAATAACATTTTCTCCATTTTTCCATGAAATTTAATTTTTAATAATTTATTACATTAAGATATTCTATGAGTTCCCCTCTACTAAATAATAAAATGGAAACCCCTCTTCTATATTCCTTACACCTTTTGAGCACTATAGAATGGAAAATATAAAAAAATTCCATTTCTAACATCCATACAGATAGCCTACATTCCTTAATTTTATTATAAAACCATCATAGGGGGAAATTATTTATATGCCTAAAGAGTTCGTCTATAGAATAGGAGGATAAAGATCATATTGCATGAGTCAGTCCAGACATAAGGGACACTTTACTTTTAAAATAATGTTTTTAATATTTTCAAGATTTATTTTATAAATATCTTTTTCCCATGTCCAATTCTTAAAATTATTTTATGGGTTTATTTATATGAAAGAAATAAATTATAATAGAGATTTTATATCACTTTTTACTATCATTAAATGGTTTCTAGGTTGAATTTTCTTACATATTTTTATTGAATATTTGGAAAAAAATGTCAAAGGAATTTTCCAATTTAATTTATACAGTATCAATGGTTTTTACCACTATCAAATTATTATATTATATGTTTTCATCATAGAAAAACCATACGTAATAATCATCCTGGTATTTTCAAAAAAAATAATTGGAATTGATATTTTAATATCCAAAAATGTTTTCGTTAAGGGTGGAAAGATTATATTTACACAATATTTTATATTTTATTATTATTTATTGGTTTTTAGGAAATATTTTTAATGAAGAGTTGTTCTATTATAATCCAACGACATGTTGTTCTAATTTTATCCAACGATATATATATAACTGTTAGAAACAAAGGATTGGTGGTTTCATTATAAAATAATAATTAGTAAGCCTAATATAGCTCCGCAATGCATTAAGTATTTATATATGTGATTATAAAATGTTCTCCCAAGTTACCTAAATTATTTATATATCAATTTTGTGTTTTAATGAAACTTTTATCACTTCAAAGGGTAATAAATTAGGATTATGATTATAGATATTTATATGATACTTCTTATAGGTTAAATCTATTACTTTTTGAAAACGATTTTCATTATTTCCTAGAAACAAATATCAGTTTTATTTTTCCATTTAGATTTCATATGAAATTTTAAATGAAATAATTTCTCTAGAAAGTTTTTTATTCTAGAAATAAAAAATCTATATTATATTAAAATATTATTTTAAAAAGTTGAAATTATTATGATTTTTAATTTGCTAATGAGTTTCCTTATATTTTTTTTATATGTACCTCAATATGGTTTATGTACTGATCCCACATTTTAAAATGTTTTTCATATGGATTTTAAGAATAAGTCGGGACATGGATGATTTTTTGATAATAATTGTGAAGATATTTCATGAATAGAATACTTTTTATATATTAAATGGTGTGTATTCTGGAAAAAATGAGTACTAAGCAGAATTTTTTACTTTGTTATGTCATATTTATTTATGTAAGAGTGATAAAATAATTCTATAATACTCTAAACATAAATTATCTTCTAGAATATAATAATATAATCTCTTAACTAATGATAATATTTATAAATTGTATATGTTCATGTACTCATAGTTATCAATTTCTACGATATCCCATTAGACATCAATTAATTATTAATCTAAAAATTTATAAATGACTTTCATTTATAGTTTCAACAATATTAAAAATAAACTTTTTTAGTGTTCGCAACTCCATCCTTGTAATGAACATACTAATTTATTATGTATTCAAGAACTTGTAATCTAATAAATAATATGCATGTAATCAATTTATCCTCCCCTTAGAGATATTTTATTTCATTATATGTTAAATTCATTAAAATATTTTATAAATTAATATTATCCATTTAAGACATAAAAATTCATAACCCACCCAATTTAAAAATAGATAACACTTTCAACATCAAACTATAAATAGAAATAATGAATTTGAAGCAAACTAGGAACAATGATATAATTCCAATTATATATAAAGAGATTGATATTAATATGTTGATTCATAGTATTCAATATGGTGGAGGATGATTTAGTAAATCTACTTATTTTACATTTTATAGTAGAAAAACCTTCTTTAATGAGGATTATGATTGAATTTCATTGTGTCATTATTTTTTAAATTTTCACTACAAAATTATAAAGACATTTTTCAATTAATATAATAACCACATAAAAAATAATCAAATGGCATAACCAATTTTAATGGTTCACTATTCAGTATGAATTTCTCTATCCATAGAATGAAATCGAATATTAGTGATTACACAATCCAATATAATCATCAAAGATACACCGTGAAAGGTTTGTCATTGAATTATAATATTATTCTCAATTATCAATCTATTGGTGTATCATTATCCCATAAAATTGAAATTATAATCTTTAAGATAAGGCCATTCATGAATTCAACCCATGAGTATTCTTTTAAAACCATGACATAGTATATTCCTGATTTTTCATCATCTATTAATGGCCATAACATGAAATGTGAAACAATGAAATTATTTACATCCCCTTATATATATGAGTTTTTTTATAGAAACCATTAGAAAATATATTACCATTTCATGGTCTCCCAAAAATATTGTCTCTTGAGGTGCAAAACCATGATGTAGTTTGGACAACACCTTAGACTATGATTCTTTACCTTCACTCTGTACAGTTAAAAACTTGACTATTTGACACTAACCTTATTCCAAACACTTACAGTCATCCAAATGATGTAAAATATAAATTAACCATATCAATTCATTTGAATTAGAATATGATCCATTTATTTATAATAAAATAGTTAAATATATACCAAAAATCACATTAACTTAAGCTCACTACCATCCAATAATCTCTACCATTAAAAACAATTCTTTAGGAATCATCAATTTCAATTATAATTTAAATAATAGTACTTATAACCTACACACATTAGAAAAAAACAACACCATGGTTCGTCTATAATAAATAAAATTGAAAATTATAAAACCAATAAATCTCTAATTTAACTAATTATATCCTTTATAATTAAAATGAATGACATTATTTAAAATTATCCAATCTCATATTTATTTTCAAATTTATTGTGTAAAATTAAATTAATTAAATTATTTAAATTCAAAAATATCACAACCCCAACACAAAACAAATATATTGAACTTTAGGGAAATTAAAGTTCCTAAATTCAATTATAAATGATTTTTTAATGTCATGTTCTATTCAATATGAAAAATGTGACTATCCTTTTTAAAATTGAAAATCATAACAATATTCATGCCCAATTTATGGTCTCATGATTATTATTATATTCCTTAAAATTTATTCCATCCTCCTTTTAATCTACATTGGTACTTACGCATATCTTCATTGATATGATTCCCCCATAATTCAATGTATATTTTTCAAAAGTTATTATATTTTAGGATCATATTGGTTTATCAGTGATAAAAATATTTATCTTGTATCTCCATTCATAATACGATAGTTCTATATCAACATAAACAACATTTAACGAAAACTCCATCTGTCAATTTTTAGGGTATCAATGTGAAAAATAAAGGATAAAACTAAGTATAGAGTGATTGTTTTGGGGTAAATACTGATTTAAAAGTTGGAAAGATGATTATATATATATAATAATAATTTACATTAAATTTTATTAAATAATAAAATTATTTATTTCGTGTATTTTCACACAATAATGATATAAATGAATGATTTTAATTGTTATCAGATTTTTTTTCCCTTTTATAAGAAATTATATAAATATAACATTTTATATCTATTATTTTCCCATTATGAAATAAAGGATCACATATATTTATAAATGATCTTATATAAATTCACTATCTTCGATTAATAATTACATCCTATTTATTTAAAAAAATTATATTATCCCCCATTATTCCCATGTAATAATGAACCTTGATTCCTATTTAATATTTTAACCATGAAAAATAATCAATATTTGGGTATGATGGGATATTCATATTTTATAAGGATACATATTAAGATATTCATGAATTAAAGAATGTGGTTTATAGAGATTTAAATGGAGTTATTTCAAAATTAATGTCGTGTTCATCTCCACATGTATCGAAATTCCAAGAATATTTAAAATAGTGTTAATAGATGTTTTAGTTCACATGAAATAACCTGAGCCATTCTAGAAAATAATTAAATTTAATAATTTATAAAACTATTAGGAATCAGTTTGTACTATGAAATGTTATAGTAAAAAATACTTATCGAATGGGAAATTATATTTTTTATAATATATATATATAAATATAAATATTTGAAAATTATTTCAATTAATAAGAAAAATATACAAAAATTCATTAAAGGATTAGATATTAAAATAACTAAAGTTTATAAAAAATAAAATAATGATTCAAATAAAATTATTCATTCATGTCCTCCACATCTTTAATAGAAAAGGTAAATGTATTTAGTTTATTCAAGGGTTTATCAAACATTTTTTTCTTTAGCTATTTTTATGGGTTCTATAAAAAATATATAAAATAAATTTCTATAGATTCATACATGGATATCATATCATCTAGAATAATATATTTGTAATTGTAATAAATCCCCTTGAAATTCCATGGATTATTTTCTATATTCTTATATCTGAGGGTAGGAGTTATGGTTACTGTAAATTTTTTAAAATTGTACTACTGTAAATTTTAATTCATCCGATATAGTTTATTATTCTAGATTGATATAGTTCATGTTAGAATATGGTATTATAATAAAAACAAAAATCTATATAAAAAAGATTATCTAGTAGAAAAAAATAAAGTGAATGAAAAATAAATGATATTAATTTACAATTGAATAATTTTAGAGATAGAATACTAGGCCTATTATTTAATGATTCCAAATATTGGTAGGTTATGATCATGAATATACTATAATATCAAATATAATTTCCCAATTAATCAGGTATCAATTTATTACTCTGGTTTGTTTGTCAAATAAAAATATGGTCAGCATTTATTACTTTGAATTAATATTTCTATTTTTATGATTTCTATTTATATCAGCAATACTGAATCGGTGGATTTTTTTATAATAAATAATATAAAATAATTAAACAAAAAAGATAAATTGACATTTTAGAAGAAATTTAGTTAATCAAAGGTAGATTTCCCTTTTTGTTTCACTAATGTTGTTGATAGATTTTATAATATCATTCTCTCTATGTGAGTGTATTTAATAATAAATTATTGATCACTTATCTATCTCTTATTTAGGTCCCTTAATTCAAAAATAAATACAAATTAATTGTGTCTCATTTTATACATAGTTATAGAAATAGCTCATTAATCAAGTGATTGAATCAATGATATCATCAAACTCATCATTTTGAATCCATATTAATGAATAATGAAATTTATAATGTGACTAAGAATTATTTTTCCCCACATCACATTCCTATGCTCGTAGAGCCACACCATATTAGTTAATCAAACATTAGCTTATTATGGATAAACTAGAGATGATAGAAACTGATACTCAATAACATAGTAAGCAGAACCAATTATAACATAGGTTAGGGGAACAATACCTTAATCCTATGTTTATCATTAAAATTTTCTTCCCAATGAATGAAATAAAATAAATAATGTGTTTGTTAAATCATACCTTAATCCATAAAAATGGTTATTGCCTAATGGGTTTCACAAATATGACTAGTTAATTTAGACATGCTAATAGATAACACATGGGGGAGAAGAAAATTATAGTGATAATAGAATGAAATTTTTAAAAAGTAAAAAATGTATCTAATTATTTCTAGTTTATTGGATATATAATCCCACAATGTGATTATAATAATTCTATTGATCCTTTAATAGGTATTACCTCATTTCTTAATTTTTTAATAATATATAAAAACATTATCATTCATTAACATTTGTAAGGAATCATTGAGAATACCTTAATCTTAGTTCATGTTGGGGTATATAAATTTTACAATTATGTATCTTGAATCCAATTCTTTTCCCCCAATTAGGTTCCATGTGACTATTTCATTCAATAAATAAGTAGCTCATTTTTTTTTATTTTTTTAAAATAATATTATTTGTTTGATATATAAATTTCATGTATTCACTGGTAAAATATCCCTCGATCACCAAAATGAATTAATGATATTTTTTGAATCATTATGTAAGGATAAAAATTGTTATTCTAGTTGGTCTTCTCTTCATGATTAGTTGGCTACAAAATCATAGTTGGTTTAATATAACATTATATATAATTTATATTCATTAATTATTTCAATCATAATAGGTTCACTTGAATATAAAAGGATTTAATAGTTATAAATATTTACATCATGATATTATGGGTTCATAGTATCAATAAACTGATCTAACTAAAAATGATATTTATACTAATTGAAAATTTCTTTAAATAACCAACCAATATTACATGGGTACATTGAATTATACAATTCAATACCTGTTATAAAAAAGATGAATTCATTGATCTATTGTGGAAAATAACATTCAATGTTATCATAAATACTGTAAGTACAGTATTTATTATGTTATTTAGTGGAAAAAATAATTAAATTCTTTTATTTGTCTAAATAGTTCGAAAATGAAGCGGACATTTTACTTCAATCATATAATATATTTTTTTAATAATGATTTTTTCCTTAAAAAACCTGTATCAGCAGTATCTAATATGAAATTTGATATTCCTAAGAATCCAAAATTGATCATAAAAACTCTCTTAATATTACAAGTGATTTAATATAAATCCATCATCAAACTAATGTTTAGATTAATTTCTCTAAAATTACAAGACTCGAGATATTATAAAGAAGAATTTTCTAATTCAAGTGATAATTAGTCAACTATTGTAGTATTAAAAATAATAATTCACTAGAGAAAAATAATTCATCCAATATATAACATTATTTGGACTCTAGTCCCTTAAGATCACACAGTTGATAGAAAACTCCTTTAAAAAATTATTTCATTATTATAATAAGTTATGTTACTATCTAGTGACCCTATTTGAGGATATTATGAAATATCATAGCCTGAAATTGTTTCAAAATATTTATTTCATGAGAAATAAATATTTAAATAAAGGAGAGTGTCTGTCTCTAGTACATATTCAATCATGTTCTAACATAGGATAAATTCCAACCATTCCACTAAGGATGCCTTGTTTGAGGTAACGTGATCCATCTATAGTGTTGAGTTATTTATGATTTAGTTTCCCTATCCTCAACATATAGAACCCTCACTATACATAATGTTATAAAATTTTAGTTTTGGTATAATTTTTTTTATAGAATAACCCCCTTTATAACTCTATATGAATCATTGTTAAATATTACACATATTGGTCCATATATTAAACATAAACAAGGAGGGATTATTTCCCTTTGTGGTAATTGACCTAGTTCCCATCCATGAAATCACTCTAGTTTGCCACCAATAAAGGCACCCATGGGATATTTTACATCACTTTTACACGTATGATATGTGGTTTTCCCTCACTAACTAGAAGTACAATAAGGTCCTCTAGCTCCTTCACACTTTGTCTAAAATAGAATAAAAAAATCAAATTTTTCGAAATCTTATAAGCATATAATATTTTTGTAAATTTTGAATAACACAGTCTAAGAATTCAGAATATAAAAAAAGAATTTTGATATTCTAATGAACACTTGCCCATTTTGTTATACATTTTTCGAAATGAGAGGAACTAGAACATGTGATTTAGATATAAATGATGTATTGTTGTATTTTTAGACTAGAATAAGCCGTAGTAACACCATATGATTTTATGAAATATTTCTTTGAAAATAAATTTTCTTTCATTGATATCATTTATTATATGAAATATTGAGCCTAAGATAACTATGATATATTATAAAAATAATATTATTTATTATCAAATTTACCGATTAGAAATTATATTTAAGAGTATGAATATAAATAACCAAATTATTAGAAAAAAATAATTTATATATTATTATTATGAATTAATTGGTTATAAAGTAATTATAAATTAAAATAAAAAATTATTTTAAAATATAAGAGTTTTTTTCTAAAAAATTAGTGTTTAGTTAGGGAATATTTTTTCTTATATTAAATTAAATTAATCACTATTGGTGAATTATTTGTATTAAATATATATATATATTATATATAATAACAAAAATTATTATGTATATAATTTTTTAGATATAGGATGTGAATAAATCCAGTTTTATGCTTATCAAATCAATTTTTTAAAAAAATAGGTTTCAATGCATAATTCATGCTCATTTAAAAATAAATTTATCCCTATTATATAAATTGAATTTGTTAAAATATATTATATTATTTTAACTTGGAGGATAATATTTGGTAAATAAGTCCCTCTTATTTTTAGGAATTATGAATTGTAAACGTGGTAAATTTTATCATCTCAAAAAATGGTAAAGTAATTTAATATATGTTAAAATTATGTTGTAAGACCATAAGTTTCCATAAAATTATTATTGAAAAATTCTATTATAACCTTATAAATCAAGGATCTAAAAGTAATTTGTTTAATTTACACATCTAAATAAAAATTTACTATTGATTTTTTAATCAAAAAAATTACAAAATGACACACCCTTGGTATTAAGAATCTATTACGTGTCATCAAAGTGAAAAAAAGTCATAAATGAATATAAATTTATATTTTGATAATAATGAAATCATTTTCAGGATTTAAATTTATTTTTAATTTTATTTAATAAATAATTTCCTTATGTTCATATGAAGCATTACAACAATAATATTTCAATTAATTGTTAAATAAAATAAATAGGTTGAGTATATTTAAAATGACTGTATTTTGAAGTAGTTATGGTGTTACACTAATTTTATAGATGAATTTGACATATTATATTTTTATAAACATATTATATTATCATAAAATATTTTTCATTATGTATTTTATGTCAAATTAGATGAATGTGGTTAAACAAATTAATGGTATTCTGTCATATTAATACATTATTAATTTATATGAAAATTTTTAAAATATTGAATGAGTACAAGGTTGATAATACAAGGTCTAGAATTTCATCTATTAAAATATTATTAGCCATTTGAAACCTTATATTTGAAATCATATCCTTTTATGAGTGAAAAGGACATTATTGTGTTTAATGTTAAAATTTGTTACCTAAAAGGTTAAACCAAAAGAAATGGTTTAAAACCCAAATAAAACATCCAAATGTCTTATCTTTTAATATAATTTAAAATATATATTTTATTATATTCAAATAAATATCTTTTTTGATTCATTTAGGCTAGGTAATGACTATATTATACTTTATTATTTAATGAAATTCCAAGATTGCATCTCCCCTCAATTATAAATATGCACCACTCATTTAACTTCTTCACACCACATTGACCCATATATGCCAAAGAATCCTAAAACATTTACACTTATAATCTTTTATAAATAATAAATATTTTCATTTATTCCCAAAATATAACCCTTAGTTCCCTTAATAGTGTATTTAAAGGAGTTGTTTGAAAAAAGGGGTAATATATTGAATAGATGACTTTCTTTTTAATTCTTCTTTTAACCCCTCTTAATATATTATATTATTAATTAATTAATATATTATATAATGTAAATATATTAAAATTTAATTATTATTATGGAACGAATTTTATTCACCATCATCTCAATCAAATGAAATGTGAAAATATTCCTCGTGCATAAATACGACTTACCATCTACATAGAGCGATACAATTTATTTTATGTAAACACAATTTATATATGATTTTTATGATAGATTTAATTTTTACATATTATATTACTGACTTAATTATTCTTTTTGAATTATAATATCATATCTACCTTCTCACATTGTAAATTATTAAAAAACGATGACATCACTCGTGTGTATGTGCTGACTACCACCTCCATGAATTGAGGTGAATTGTTTTCACTCTCTATTTAAAATTGATGAAAATAATTTTGTATTTTAGTAATAAAAATTATTTACAAGATAATATAATGAATATTGAATGATTAATTTTAATTTACCTTCCATTCAATTCATCTATTAAAAAGTGAAAAAATAATCATGGTCGGTATGACCTACCATTTAAATGAATAGTATAATTAAATTTTCTATATTTTACTTTCATTGATTACTATAAAAAAATTTATAATTAGCATATAATATTTTTTATATGATGATTAATTATATAGAAATGATATATCTAAAATTTTCTATTTTAATTAGGTTTGTTTTTGTTTGATTTTTCATTAAGTAAATTATATAATACTTTTTTAAGGAATAATGTTAATTGTATTATTAACTATTTATTTGATGATAATATAATTTTTCAATTTATTTTCTTCACATTACACAATGTATGGTATGACTCCTTATACAAAAGTATAAGATAAATGATTTATTTTTTTACAAATATATAATAATGATAACTATTCATTAATAAAAACCTCTCAATTCCATATCGATTACATTAAAATCATATATAGATATTTTCAAATAATAGTTTCAAAATAATATTTTCTAAATGTTTATATTTTAACTAATGGATTTTAAAATGGAATGGATATTTTCCTCAAGAATATTTTAAGTACTATTTATATTCATTAACAACAACAATATTTGATGTGGACTATGTCTTAATTGGTATATTATCCAATGGTACCATATTTATTCCTTCCGTATATGGTTTATTAATATAATGGTAATATTTTAAAGAAACCAATTCATTTTCCATGGGTTATGTTATGATGAGATTATGAAATGTTTATGAAATACATTTTCTTTCCATGGATCATGGTACGATGATATAATTAATGATTTATGATCCTGGGAAAAAATATTTATGTTTTTATGTGATGTGTGGGACCATAATTTTATATAACTATATTGAATTTGGTGATGTATTATATCAAATGAGATAATTACAAGAAACATGTCGATCTACATGATCCATTAGAAGAAACATATCAGTGTTCTTGATTCATTTCAAGAAAAAAATAGATTTTATTGATACACTTTTAAAAATAAGTTGATGAGATTGAGCCATTATTGGAAACATGTTAAGTCAGTCAATCCATTGTGGAAAAAATTCTTTGTACTTGGATTATTTTAGGAAACAAGTCAATGTTCTAAATATACAATGGGAAAGTTTTTTTGAGGTTAGATCTATTATGATTTGATTGTCTTTAATGTTAACATTGATATTAGAAAATATTTCTATACATTTTATGGTGGCACACTTATATGAAATGAAATTAAGGTTCATTATTTATTTATGAGTACTTATCACTCTTATTATTCATGTATTTTCAAATGAAAATATATTATTTCATGTCTTGTGTTTACAATCATTGAAAATTTGTGTATAATAGTATTATGTTATAGTCTCATACTAGTATTTTTATCTTATGCTTCCATATGATTATTCATTTATATCTCCCATGTTTACAATTACATAACATCATAGATCGACCCTTCTGATGTTTATTTTCCCTTGGTTTTGAAAAAATGATTATGTTGCGTAGGTCTATCAGGTTTATTAAATAAAATAATATTTATGATAAATATTTATGAAATTTCTTGAAATAAGAATTTTTTTAGATAGTCATCAAATATACCGACCTTTACAATACATGGACATGTATTTGTGATATATATTGTGTAATACTCTAAAAGGATATAATATTTATTTATGAAAATCCCAACACTTAAATTTTTCTATAAAATAAAGGTTTATTTAACCATTGGAATCATGCATCCTAAAAATTTAGTGATACCACTTGGTTTTTGGCTATGTATAGGTTAACATCCTGATATTTTGGCAATAATAATTAATGAACTATATTAAAAATATGTATACAATGATTGGGATGAAGTTTTCATGATTTAGACTTCCTAGAATTTATTTTCCATGATTGTGTAGTTTTAAAAATATATAATTGTGTCCCACACTTTTCATTTTTGGTTTTAGTAAATGTATGGAACCAAATTACATCAAGCAAATAATATATTTATAGGACAATGAAACAATTGTCTACCTGAGTATCCTAATATCATGGGATCTATAATGATTATTATTTTACATATTCTTGCAAAAATTTCTCAAGACTATAATCTCGCTAACATTCCAAATGTTTAAAAAAATAACAATGTACTATTGAATCTATTATGAGGAAGCATCATCCATAGTTACATTATTATTTCGATCCCCTAGTATTTTGGTGTTGGATAAACAACATTGATAAAATATTTTATATTTTAAAGTGTTTAGAAGATGATAATTTTTTCCTTTCTATTTATCATATGGAAGGAGAAACATCCCAATTATAGAATCAGGTTAAGAACCTGACCTAGGAGGAATAAATTGGCTCTATCAAACATAATTACATTAAGAGAATATTTTTTTATTAAATAACTCCATAATATTCAATATAAAAATTTGGAGAAATAATTCCTTGAGCTGATGAAAATAGATGATGAATCCATTGGTACCTATGAAGAAATATTTAAAATATTTGAATATTTTCCATTGGGTTAATAATAACCCTGAAATAGAAATTGGTCAATTATTTGGGTGCTTAAAAACAATAATCATAATGGAATTAGATATAATAAAAATTAATATCTTTAATAAATTTATCATCATTGTCCTAAGGTGGAGATGGAAATTGGAAATTCCATTCGCATGTTTTAATAAGAAAAGGAAGACCGAGTTTCTTGAAAACTGAAATTGATTATAAGGTGTAGTAAAATTATTGAAATCCACATTATCTAAATGTTATGAGAAATAATATGGGAATTTAATTAATTGAACTTCAATTTTTATTAAATTTGGAATGGTTTGTCATCAAAATAGAGAATTTAGAATGGGGATAAATAAATTGCTTAATTGATGGATTAGAAAAAGATTCCACCAAATGAACCACCAATGATACAGTGCGTAAAATAAAATGAGTACTAATATAATTCTAACTAGCCCAAAACATTTATGCTTATTGATGTTGGTAAATAATAATAACCTACTAACCTATAATATAATTGGAAATATTATATGATCTGGTCTATATATGATGGTTGTGGGAATGAGGTAACGAATGTTAAACATATGATCCCCTAAAGAATAGCTAATGTATTATTTCAATATGGATATAACTACTCTTTTATATCAGATGATATTTCTATGGTTATAAAACGGTCACCACAAATATTATATTTTATATTATTAGTGAAAAAAAGAAATATATTGATAATCACATCTCATGTATATGATTCTACTATAAATAATGTTTGTGGAACTATGTTTCCTAAAAATCGTTATTTTCTCACCATGGAAAAGTATGATTTCATTTTGGGTATGTATCAAATTTATTTATATAATTACCCCATAAATGTCAATGTATGGGAAGTAATATTTGATATTACGAATCATCCTATGATGGTAAAATAGTGTGATGATTAATTTGATTTCATAATTGGAATCACATAAATTATGTGGGTCGAAATTCATATTCAATTTTTTTTGATAATTGCGAATAAACTCAACATTAATCATATGATGTGTATATGACTGCTTAATGATTTATTTTTTGTAAGAGTGGTGTGTTCTTCTACTAAAAAACAATGTAGACTTATCAATAGAAATCATACATGTTTTAAAAATTATTACAATGGAATGTTATAGAATGGACAAAATTCAGTTGTATGAATTGAAAAGGAAAATCATCGAGAATCATTACAAGAGATTAATGCATCCACGTGAAGCTCCTTGGAGTTGAAACATTATTTTTTTATGAAGAACGATGGATCGATGAAACTCTAATTTGATAATCAAGAACAGAACAGAATAAACATCAATAACTAGTTTAACATAACCTTTATTGATGACATGCTGGATCAGTTGTATGGATATCAATACTTTTAAAATATTTACCTTAATTTTGAATATCATTAATCAAGTGTTAGGAAAGATAATATACAAAAGAATTCATTCCATACATTTTATTAACTCTATAAATATATATTTATTCCAATTTTAATTTAAAATCCCCCCATTATTTTCAGAGATATGATTAATAGATACTTTAAATATTACCTTCATCATTTTTGTATAGTCTCTACAGATTATCTTTTTATGTATTCAATGATCAAGTAGGATAATAAATATCATTTTATAATTGTATTGAATACCCCAAGGAGCATTTATAGGAATAATTTAACATGAGTTAGTTTTTGTTTTAGAACATTTTTTTCTTGAGTTGTATAATCTCATGTGCGGGTATTTCGATGGATACCTCAAAATTTGATAATATTTAGAAATATCCCATAAAAATTATGATGATTTAGATTCAAATGATTCCCATTTTTTCCAGAAATTATTGAAATTTTTTGGATAACTTCTCATTGATTTTTAATCTATTCATCATGTTTACTCAAATGATATCCAAGTTTATTTAGAAAAATTTATGTGAATAATTTTTCAATGAGATGAATAGAAGGCTATTCAGTGTGTCTATTTTTCTAATATCCTATAATGGACAAGGGTTGGTAATCAATATTGGAGAATTAAATAATGGGTTATGATGAGTTCTCATAATGAATGATATGGTAATTGATTGTGCTTCATGAAAATTGATGGTTTATGAGAACAATTACCCAAATCACGATTTAGAGTTAACAATTGATGGTTTTTATTAAAGATATCAAGGTATTATATTTATAGAGGAAGGTGTTATATATATACAATTATCATAAATTTTTAATGTGTATGTTAACATATATAGAGTTGAATATGATCCCTAAATGATCATTATACATAATTAATGATTATAAAATATCAACACGTTACTACCATGGGAATTGAATCAATGTGGAAGGTTCTCTAAATCAAAAGGATAATTTAATATTTTTTATATTTGGGATGAAATAAGGTCTAAAATATTTTATTTTCAAATTATTGATCATGAATTCATAAAGTCATGGTATAAATCTTATAATTCTCAAATGATTGGTAAACTATTTATCTATGTGATGATTAATGAGGTCAAAAATAAATACATCCAACTGAAAAAAAGGTGATAAATGTCCTCAAGATTAAACTTGATTTTCGTGGAATGATATGATTCATGAATCACGTATGTATTCTATCCATACCATATTTGAAGGATCCATTAGATTAGGATCACATATCATCATTATCTATTCATCCAGGTAGTAAAAAGATGTATAGAGACCTTAAATAACATTTAAGGTGCTAAAAAGGATATGAGATATTGCTGATTATATATCATGTTTCATGGTATGTTAAAAATTTAAGGATAATGGGTAGAAGGATAATCAGATTCCACAATAATTACCCATACTAGAATAGAAATGGATTAAAATTACCTTGGATTTTGTAATTGGAATCCCCCCATATTCTAAAGGATTCAATGTTCTTTTGGTTGTAATCAATCTTATTCTAATGTAAGTTCACTCCATTACAATTATAGAATATTTACCACTTGATATACTTTCCATTATATAAATTAACGAAATGGTAATACTAAATGTAGTACTATATTCCATAGTATAAGATAGGGATCTTAGGATTACCTCACAGAATTGGTGAGGTATTCAGTAGGATCTATATATAGAGATGTGTTTCTATATGATATATAATCATTTGGAAGATATTTTGTCTAATAGAACCCCTAAAACCATAAAGAATATAAAAATCTCTTTCTCTGTGGATTTTAAAGGTTGTTGGATCAACACCTTCCTTTAGTCGTGTTTTTTTACAACAATATATTTCACATAATCATTCAGTTGGATCCTAGTGAATTCCTCTACGAAATGAATTATACATCTCTGACATCATGGGTTGAAGTTTGAGAAAAAATGATATTGGGAATTGATCCAGTATAGTAAATCTTATATAATATTTTTACAATTCAACAATTTATTATGGAAACTGAGTGCTAATAGAAGAGATATATTGGCCATCATCTAAGTGATATGTAATTTGATGTTGGTAATATGGTTTTTCTATGAATTTATCCTTTGAAAAAGGTTTTGAGATTTCTTAAAATGTGATATTTTATCCATTTGTATATTGGCCCAGCCTAAATTCTTGAACAAGTAGGGATGGTAGCTTAGCTCTTGGCACTTCCACTGATCCTCTCTCATGTTCACAATGTGCTCCTTGAATCTAACATGATAAAGTATACACATAATTCATAACATATACTAATATTATACCTTGTAATAATGCTACATGATCATTGTTATTAAGAATAAAAAAAATAAATCTTGGATCATAGATATGATTTTTTAGGAAACAAGATTACTCACTTAGTGAAGGATCCTTAGAAAAATAAATAAAAAATTATGAAGCTACATGCGAACCAGATGATGTAATGAAATATATAAATTCCCCTTTTTCTAATCGTAGTAAATAATTATAATGGATAAATTAATTTTAAGGGGGTTATAATGTATTATGAAATTATATTAGGAATTTTTTTTATATAAATAAATTTTCATTCTTAGATATCTTTGGTTACATACAACACTGAGTTTAAACGAACGATGATATACTTTTAAATATTATTATTTAATATGATGATTCCCACTAAGATGTTGGATTACTGGGTATCAATAAGAATAAGAATTTTATGAAAAACATATGGTTTAAATATAAATAAAATGAATTCATTTGTTTCTATTAATTAGAAATAAAAAAACATGTTCATGATAATAATGTTTTTTTCTAAAAAACAAATTCTTGCAAACAATGTATTGTTATCTGAATAAATTAATTTAATCATTGTTAATAAATGATTATATTTAATTTTATATATTTTATATTCTAGTTATTTCTCATTTACCTAATTTTGTTTTACATGTGATAATATTAAATCTAGTATTATACTTAGAAATGCATATTTCTAAAAAAACAATTTCCAACCTAGTTTGCACCCATATTTTAAAATTAATTTCTACCACTTTTTGAAAAATAATTTCATAAAATTCATTCCATGTTTTGAATATTCAGTATTAAAAATGGTAAATATGTCACCTTTATTTTTTGGAAATATGAATAGTAACCATATTGAAATTTATCATATCGATAAAGGATAAATCAAGATAATCATTATTATAACTAAGTGATCCGAACATAAATATTCATCCAAATTCTTATAGGATGAATTTAATTCTACAATTATAAAATTATTCTATAAATTTAATTTTTTTAGGGAAATGTTTTCAAATAAATGACCCGTATAATATTTAAATCAATGATTATTACAAAATGACACACTTATTTTTAAATATATATTATGAGTCAACATAGAGAAAAAGAAAGTTATAAATGAATATAAATGTATATTTTCATATTAATGATGTTATTTTAATTATTATAATTAATTTATAATTCCTATTAATTATATAATACCCTAAATTCGTATGTAATACCCAATCACTAATTCATAAAATAATAGAAAAATAAAATAAATGTTTTTTGAAATATTAAGAGTAATATAATTTGAATAAGTTGTGGGGTTCCAAAAAAATTTATATTAATATTATATATTTTATTAGTTTATAATTATTATATTTTAATTCCAAATTATCTATATGTATTTTAGTTTAAATAAAGAGACAAGTGTCATAATTGAGATTAACGATAATTTATCCAAAAAGTATTTCATTAAGTTTATATAAAATAAAAAAACATTGAAATATGAAAAGGTGTAAAATATATGGTTTTAAATTTCACTAATTTTCCATTTATGAGCCAATTTTGACACTATATATAAAATTATTACACATTAACATTGAAAAAGACGTTTTAATAGTTATGTATACAATAAGTTCACTGATAGGTTATACAAAACTTTATGGTTTAAAAAACCACATAAACCAATACAAGTATTATTTACTGATTATGAATAATTAATGTATTATCATAGATCCAAATACCTTTTATTTTAAGGAATTTGGTTTTAAAATTACTTTATAAAATTTTAATATTTTAGGAAATTCCAATAACGTCCCTCCCCTCACTGTAAAATGGCACATATCCGTTCATTTATTCACACCACATTGAGACTTATATCTATCCAAAACCTCTAAATACTATCTTATCATAACCCTTAGTCACATTATTTAGGTTTTGTTCTTCCCAAATGACCATCTAGAGGGTCCTTAATAAAATATCTGAATGAATTGTTTCGAATCATTGGTTATCGCATTAACTGATCACTATATTTCTAATTATTATTTTACCAAATTTTAATTTATTATAATATTCATAAAATAATAACATTAATCATCAAAATACAGTGATATTTTAATATGATTAAGAACACACCTTTATTCACCCCCTTTTCAATCAAATGGGAAGTAACTATATCATTCGATCATAACTACAACTTACCATATCCATGTAACAATACAAATTATATTCCATCACCATATTTTATAAATGATTATTATAATGGGTTTAATATTTAATGATATAATTACTATTATATATATATAATTATATCTACCTTATTACCTTCCAAACCATTGGAAAATGATAACATCGGTGATCTGTAAGTGTGTAAAAAAATATCCACGAAGCGATGTGATTACATTTTCATCTTCGTTTTACATGGATGGTAATAAGGATGTATTAAATAAATTTTTTTAAATTATATCATTTAATAATTAATTTTAATGATGAATTATTATATATCATTCTCTCATTCCATCTGTTGGAAAGTGAAAATATTGTTCATGCATTTGTAAAACACATGGTCAACAAAAATAGTACAATTCATTTTTATATCTAGAAATTTTTTAACTGCATAAAAATATTTATATAATTAAAAATATTATATTTAAATCATTGTTAATAAATCTAAATTATAGAACCAAAATCACGGTATAAGGATCGGGACTACCAAAGTGACACATGCTTGAAAAAAGAAACAGATATCACATTAAATTGCAATTTTAATAAAAAATATATAACAAATAGTTGATAAGAATTAACAAATAGATGACACAAGGTATAAAATAAATGAATATGTTACTAGAATAAATTTATAATAAACTCATACTTAATATGAAAGAGGTTCAAATGTATAAGAATAAAGACGAGACTTGAGGAAATAGATTTATGTTCTCATTATGTTTCATTCCGGAAAGTTTATTATTGTTTATTGATTATGGTAATAATATGTCCATTATCTAATGAATCCATTAAACGTTTTTCTCCAGTATTTATTTATTGGTAATTTATATTTTCTATTAATTTTCATTAATTTTTGTAATTAATTGATTAATACTTTTTTACCAAAAATTTACATTATTTCTCTCTTCGATCTGAAAATATTTTTCTTCCATATAAATATTTTATAAAAATGCTTCCAAAAATGTTTTTAATGAAATATAATGAAATTTAAATTAATTTTTACCCATGATTTTATATTTAACTTTTTAAAAAGGAATATTATTTTTTTTCCAAAGTGGGTAGTATTTTAACATATTAGAAAAAAGTGTTAAAGTGTGGATTTCTTTACACATTCAGGGCATAATACAGATTTTTATCCCTCACCACCTCTCAATTAAATGAATATTTCATTTCAAACTTTCATAGTTCATTTTAAATTTATTTTTTTTATAAAATTTTAAAATTTCATTGTTCATAAATAATATATTTCAAAATATAATGGGTTTTTTCTTCAGTATTTTTGTCACTGTATTTGTATTAAAAAATGAAAACTACATTAGGCGTCACTTATGTTTTACTAGGGATATGATCAATTTGTAACATCATTATTCTTTCTTTGGATGGTTTATAATTTTAGGGAGGATATGTTTATAAAACACATTTATCTTACACAGGTTATAAATTTATATGATTAGGAAATTTTTATGATAATTGACTTCATTCCATGGGTTATGAAAGGATGATATGACAAATATTTTATGATATTGTTGAATTAATAATTTTGTTTTCATTATAGGATGGGTGGGATTGGTTTTATATAGACCTATATTTCAATGGATAAATTGTTAAATGTAATATACTGTGTTTCAATAAAGGAACTATTTTGACTAATAAATCAAATTATAAAAAATTATAATAACCATATTATTATTTTATAATTACAGCATCAATATTTTCATTAGTTTTAAATCAATAAAATATTTTCAATTATGAATTTTTTTATAAAAGTTTTACAATATAAATATAGGAAACAAAATCCTATTTATGAATATATTAATAAGATTTTAATGAAATTGATAATATATAACTATGTTTTTATTAAAGAAATTCAATCAATTTAATGAGTGCATATTTTTCTAGAAAATTATTATTATCATGATTTTTGTTTTGAAATTATAAATTAATATAAATGTAATATTATATAAAACAACTATTTTTATAGAATGTTAAATGTATTCATATATTATTATATGAATGTAATTTTTATCAAATTTTAATTTTTTTAATAAAACATTAATGATTTATAAATTATGAATATTTTAAAAAAACATCAAATAAATATAATTAGATTGCTTTTGTAAAATTTAATTTTCAATAGATATAATAAAAATATATATATTATTTTTAAATTATAAAGAATGATTAAATTATATATGTTTATAAAATTAATACTTTTAAAAAATAATTTAATAAATAAAAACATATTTAATTTATATATACATATAAAAAACTAATATTAATATTTGATTAAAATTTTTTTAGTGTGTGTCTATTTTTCATAACCGTGAGCGGTAAAGGTCCTTGATTATGTAATTTTTGGTGTAATTGTTTAGTTTTTTTATAAAAAAAATTACCCAATATTTATGTGTTAAACAAGAGTTTCGGGTTCTGGTCATTAATATTGGTATTAACGGAACTGTCTAGTTATATTTATAGATTATATATTTTCATTTATGTAATATAATCTAGGGGTTTAGTAGTCCTAGTTATTTTAATTATGAAAAATGGAAATTCATAATTCTTTTAGATGCATGCATGAATTTCGACGGACAAATTCATTATAAGGGTTGAAGAATGTAACACCCCGAGTTTCAATAAAAAAATATCTTCACTAAAAATAAAATTATAAATAAATAATGATAAACTTATTATTATTTTGGATTTTTATATATATATATATATTATCATTGGTTTTAAATCAATGAGATATTTTAAATTTTGAATTTTTTTATAAAATATTATCAATATAAATATATGAATCCAAATCATAATTATGAATATATTAATATGATTTCAATAAAATTGTAAATATATAAATTTTTATTTAGTATGGAAATTAAATTAATTTAATGATAAACCATTTTTTATAATATTATTATTATCATGATTATTGTATTTAAATTATAAATTTATATAATTGTATAATTATATAATTCAACTATTTTAATAGAATGTAAAAATTATTTATATATTATTATATGAATTTTATTATCATTTGATTATAAATTTTTTATATAAAAATAATTTGATTTATAAATTATAATACATTTTAGAACACAGTAAATAAATATAATTAGTTTGGTTTTATGAAAGTTAATTTTCCAAAGACATTATATATATATATATATATATATGTTTTTCTGGAATTATAGAGAATTAGTAATTATTTTTATAAATATTTTACTTTTTTAAAGTTTTGTTTTATAAATAAAACCAGATATCATTTATATAAATAATATAATGTAATATTAACATATGATTAAAAAAATGAAGTAGGGTGTGTTTATTATCTACAACCTCAACCAGTAAAGGCCATCGATTGTGAAATGTGTTGTGAAATTATTCATTATTTTCTAATAAAAAATTACACATCATTTATAATTGTTTAACCATTGTTTTGGGTTCAATTATTTAGATTATATCTCCTGAGATAATTATTGGAAACAACATTATTTGATTAATATATTACAAAAAAAATTGATGTGCCTGATCCATCATTGGAAACAAGTCTATGGTGTTGATCTAATACATTAAAAATGTCTATATGGTTGATCCATTATGAGAAACAAGTGGTTGTTCTTGATCTATTTTGGAAAAAAATATTTCTTTATTAATTCATTATGGGAATCAAGTTGATATTGTTTTTGAATGACGGAATGAATGTCGATTTTCTTGATCCATTATGGTAAATAAGTTGTAGTTGTTGATCCACCATGAGAAAAAGGTGTTGAATCATGATCCGTTATGATTTGATGGACTTGGTAGTTAACAAGGATATATGAAATGTTTTTATACCTATTATGGTGACACACTTTAATGAGATAAATAAAAGTTTATTGATTGGCTTATAAATAATTCTCACTCTTATGATTCAAGTAATTTGAAATGAAAATTAATTTTTCTATGAATCATGTTTATGATATTTAAAAAATTAGGTATGGGCATCTTATGTTATGTTCTCATACAAAACTACATATCTTATAATTTCATGTGATCGTCAATTGATTTTTCCTCTAATTACCCTTACAAAGAATCTAATATCACTACTTACTATATTTATTTTCCCTAGTTTATGAATGCATTATTAATTAGGGTAATTCTACAAAGATTAATAAATGGAATGATCTTTCATGGAGATGTCGAATAACATTCCTAAAATTAGAAGACTTTGTATCTGGACTTTAAAGGCATTAAACCCTTACTGTTGTGGTAAATGTATTTGTATAATGTATTTAATATTTATAAAAAAATTATAATTTATGTATCAAAATACATGGTCTTTACAATATATATGGTCCATAAGTTAATATTTTGGAAATAGTTTATCAACAGACTAATTTAAGATAATTTTTGTGTAAAATAATAATCTTTGTAGAATTAACTACACCAATGATTTAGAGTAGAAATAGGTTTCAAAATATTGTGTAATAATCATTTAAGGGATAAATAATTATAATAATCACTACATACCAAATGATATTTGTTAAGGTGGTTAATATTTAAGAAATTGAACTTGTAACCAGTTAATTGTATGTTCAATATAGAGATCATAGTATGGATTTCTTAATTCACTCGATGGAACCCAATATAAAATCATAGTGTTTTTGAATAATATGATCCTAATGAGATTTAATTAAAATTTTTTCTTCATATTATATTTATTATAAATAAATAACTACCATTTTGCTTGAAATAGGAGAATTAATTGTGTGTTAAATGGTCTACATAATCCTACATCATACATGGGTTCAACCTAAAAGGTAACCAATTTCCAAATGTATGGGGTGACACAGAAATAACAGATGACGCTGGAAGGTAGTGATTCAATCATAACACTATCCTGGTGATGTAGGCTGTATGACTCAAGCATGATGTTTCCCTAGGCCTGAGGGTAATATTTTGTGTGTTTTGGCTATGT
Organism: Viscum album; assembly: GCA_963277665.1. NCBI lineage: Eukaryota > Viridiplantae > Streptophyta > Magnoliopsida > Santalales > Viscaceae > Viscum > Viscum album. The sequence goes on from OY728163.1 coordinate 1,095,268,460, forward strand.
GTTGGGATGCATGACCAGTAGAATTTCATTCCATGTACAAAATAAAAATGTCTTAATTGGTGGGATATCCTTATGGGGGGATATGGAATTCTTTTCGACCCTATGTGTGTGGTGTGTGTGTGATTAATGTCATTGTACCCTCAAAAATAAAATAAATATAATTATATATATATAAAGAAGTCTTATCCTTTAGAGTGGGACTATAATTAGAACCATGTAAATTTATTCCCCTCCATTAGGTCTTTTTATTCACTTGTATTTATGTTATTCGACTTGAAAATGATTGAGTTTGAGGAGATTTGTTGTAGTGGATTTGATGCATAGTCTCATTAGTTATGCTACGTCATTTTAAGTCATTGTCTGATTATTGAGGCACCTCATCATGGTATTCCCTTAATGTTTCAGAAATATCTTTTAGGTTGATGATTCAATGTCTAAAAAATTGTCCCTATGATAGTGTTTTTATTTTGATTGATACTATATTAAGTGTTATCAAAACATTTTGTTAAAAAAGTATAGGGGTACTCAACATACAAATATTCGGGATAATTTTTATATGTGTTGTTTTAAATTTTAGTGGGAGTTCTCTATGTTTAATGAAATCAAATTATAAAAATATAAGGTCTGAATTAAAAAGTTATATGAAAAAGACTTTGTACTATTTTTGATGATATTAAAAGATTATATATTATAGAAGTTCCAGTAACATCAATTTAATTGAATCAAATTAGAATAAATATATAGAGAATAATGAGAGTGGCTTGATAAAACATCACATGGTTTAAGATAAATATCATTGAAATGAAATATTTCATGATACATTTTTGTGGTTAAAGCCATATGATAACTGAAGAATCCTATAGGATATATATATGATAATATATCGACAATGAAAATAGTCTTCATTATTTAGAGGATATTCTAAAAATAAATATTATAAATAATGGCCAATTCTGGTCATTCTAATGACTTAAACATGATCTGACATAAGTTAGATTTAGTATGATCTGTGTTTATAAATCTATTTTGGGCATTATTATTATATTCATCGATTTTGGAATCTTGGATATGATGGTTATTACTATAATAAATTCTTACCGAAATAAAAATTTTATGATGGAAAGTATTCATGATCTCATTTTAATAAAGAGATTTTTTAGAAGGATGTCAAGGGACCATCCAAAACCAAATTATATGTTGAAGGCTAAAGATGTTGTGTACAATAGAAAAAAAATAACTACAAATTAAAAATGGGAATTCCATTAATTTAAATCAAAAAAACACAAGCAAGAATATTGGAATAATATGAAGAAGAAGAATCTGAATAAGGATTATAAACACACTATATTTTATTCCAGTATGGGATCATCTGAAGTTTTGAAAATACCATAGTAGAGAATGAATATATCTTATTATCAAATGATATTTTCTCTATAGAATCATTAATATTTATTTTTTTGAATAATTTATTTATACATAAGAAATATTAATCAATGAAATGAAAATTTATGGGAAGATGTGGAAAGCATAAATTTATTCATGATAGTCCTCTTGAGATCCTAGGGAATGGTTATGTTAATTTATGAACGAAAAAAGAGATTTCTAAAAGTATATTGAGTTTGTAACATACAGAGATTTTGAATGAAAAAAATAAATATCATGGCTTTATATGAAGTAGGACTTTTTAAATACATTATGGAATGATGGTTGAGGATAACAAAGAGATATTTGGTGGGGACCACAAATGTCAATTATGGAATATTTTATAATTATGTTAAACCATATGGTGCATTATTTTAGGGAAATTAAAGTTCAAATGATTTAATTTGTGTAATTGTTTTCTACTAAACTTATGTGAGAAAGAAGAGAGAGTCTTATAATCTAAATGAGTAGTGAATCATGACCACATAAATTTCAGATGTAATTTGATTTATATTGTGCAATTATAGTGAAATTAGTTGTTTTTAAAAATTTTATGTTCAAATAAATATTATAATATTGAGCTCAGGCATGTGTTTTTCAAAGGTACTTGACCTTAATGTTCTTATTTTGTGTCATTGTATAATATTAACTTCATTAATGATGTGATAAAAATTGTATTAGAACACATCATTGATAAAAAATAATGACTTTTAAGAGTGTTTGACTAGTCTTGAAATTTGAAATTTAAAGAGACTAAAAATATTCATAATTTCTTTGGAGTAGGAAATACATGTGAGTACAAAAGGATATATAGGTAGTGGGTTTTTAGATATAAGAAATTATGTTCAATAATATTATAGCAGTGAAATATGAATAAAATAGTTTTGTAGAGTGAATGCACTAGATACTAAATGAGAAATTTTGGATCATGAAGATCAAATTTTGTTTTAGAAATGACTTTTTCATTCAATATTTCTATTTTTATGCTTTTTTCCATTAATTATAGTCCCCCTAAACATATGTGGATAAATATTGTAGAAATTATTTTTGTCTAAAAAACTAGTGAATGTTTCAAAATTTATTTATTTTTAAACAATTGTATATATCAATGTTGATTCCATGGATGATAAAAAAATTAAAATAAATTGATAATAATAATAAATTATTGGGTATATAAGTAAAAATATAGGGTTTTAAAATTGGGATAAACATAATCAGGAGATTTTTAATATATGGAATTTTCTCTTTAAGAAGAAGAACCTATGGAATGATCAAAAAACAATAAAAGAAAGGGTTGAAATAATAATAATAAAATGATCATATACATTTTAATATAAAAACATGTTCACATGTTATAGAATGATTAAAAAGTTTGAAAAGTCCTAAATGTATAATAGGTATAGAAATCTAGAAAAACTAAAAATATAGAAGCATAAGGGAGTGCCCATAAATATATAGATTTGTATGGAGTGTTACATCATTTGGACAATGGAGGTAAAATAGGATAAAAACCAATTAAAGGGTTTAGAAATTGATATAATACTAAATAATAATGGATAATGGATAATTAGATATCCTATAAGATTTATAGAGTCTAAGTTATTCTAAAAAGTGGATGTACTTGTGAAATAAGAAATTGATTCATTGCATGAAAATGTAATGGGTGGTTATAATTGAATTTCTATAAGGAAATAAGAAATTATAGAACAAATGTTCATAATAGTTAACTAAAGAAGTAAATAATAGAAAATTTTATAAGTCCATCTCAATTATTAACATGGTTCACGAAATGGAATGGATATATTTCTCCACAATATTATATCCTAGTGCTATGTATATAACTATTAAGATGATAATGTATTTGGAAGATTAGGAAAATTTACATCTACAAAAGAAAGATGTAAAAATATATTTCCTTCATTTGGAATTATATAAGATTATATTTATGATGTATTTATAGGTTTTAATTGATAAATGTGATGAATTATTTGAATGAATTATTGTACCAAAATGTTTAATTTGAATAATAACATCTGAAATTGAAGTATAATTTAAATTCCTTAATTGATGAGAAGAATATTGTCTAGAATAATGATGATCAACTTAATTTTCTAAATGTATTTAATGATTTAGTTGAATAATTCTTATCTTTTAGGTGAAATATGTGATCCTGTAAGGTTTATATGTAGATGAATTTAGAGAGTCTAAAATATATTTTTCTATGAGGTATAAGAAGAATATTCATTGGGAATCCAATTAGATTTTGGGGATGTTGATATAATGTTATATTCTGATCAAAATGTTTTTTCAACCACAGAAGGAATATATATAGAATATCCTTGAAATATTCAAAATTAATGGATGTAAACCAGTGAACAACCCATTGGTCGAACATATCATGCTATACAAATAAAACTATGATAAAATGAAAATGAATTTATGTACATCAAATATATATCCTATACATCAAGAGTATAAAGATTGAGATATTCCATAGTATATATGATGATTGAAATTGATCGTTTAGTGTGAGTTATTATTGGGTATGTGGAGAATCTAGTGAGGGATAATTCCGATATTGAGAAGGGGATTCTATGATAACACAATAGTTCATAAGAACTAGAATTATGTTTCTGAAAATAATATATATTACAATGGTATATTTATACAGTAACTAGAGGGGATATGGATATACATAATAGTACCACAAGTTTTTTATAACTTTTACAGGAATAACCATATATTGTATTTATATACTATTACTGGTATGCTCACTTTGAATATTAGATGGAAAGACTATAACCATTATAGATAATTGGAATAAATTGATGTAGCTATATTTTTTGTAAAAGAACTCTGATTTAATTAGTATGCTGGGCTGTAGTTATGGGATAATTAGAGCATGATTCATAGTTTAAAGAATATGGTGTTTCAACTAAGTATAAATTATATAATACTAATGTATAATTTTATCTTGAATATTTTGGAAGATGAAATGCTTTAAATATGGATGATTTTTAAATTATGAATCTAGAAATGATGCTTACAAATTTAGTCATCTACGAATGTATGTGGAAAAAAATATTCCTCAATGGGGCTCCAGTTACAAGAAGAATAATTATAAAAATGCATACTATTTTTTGGAAGATGTAGTTTTTAAAATGTTCTTAAATTTCTGTGGCAATAATGTGTCTATGCTACCTTACCAAATATATAAAATTAAATTCAAGAAATTTATAACATAAATATTCCACAATTTGGTTAGTAGATTACTAGGAAATTAGTTATCTAGAGAATGAAAAAATATTGGAATTAAAAAATCAAACTATCAGGTGCACAAATATCCCTACATGTGCAGAATTATAAACATTTCTTTCCCATTCATCAACAAATTGAAGAAATTATTCCTATAGATATTAAGAATAATAAAATTCATGTCTATTTTCATTGAATATTATCCATAATCTCTTGTATTTATCATCCCCATCACTATGATAATGGGAGAGACCATATAAAAATAATTTTAGTCAGATGAGGAGTCAAAATACATCTTATAAAATGTCCTTAAATTTAAAAAACCCATTCAATATAGTGGGTTACATATATTACCTAGAGTTTCCCACTAATAATCCAGAAAGAGGACATAGATTTAGGGGAATATGATATCCAGGTGGTCCAAGATAGTCATGTTTCATTCCCATTTCTCATATACATGTATTAGAGGCTAGAAGATATACACATTAGTAATCCCATCATGAACATTATTGTGATCATAAATCTATTAATCATCCATAAAATCAACTCATAAAGGTGACTTGATAAGTTTAAAAAAATTATTAGCCCCAATTTTGGGGTATGTTAGTTTATCCCTACTTGTAGATATAAAAAACACCTCTACATCCCAATTAATGTAATGTATAGATTTAATCACATAGCCCACTCCATCACTAAAACCTCAATATGGGAGTAGCATAAATTTATTAACCATATAAATTTATTCCCAATTATATCATTTTTAATAATATCTATTTTCTATAACTTAAACTCTCATTTATAGTGTATAGTAACCTTTAAAATAACTTCAAGAAGTCTTTAATTTATTCTTTTTCACGCGCTAAGGGTTTTGAGATTTAATTCACTGACACTGAGGTATACAATTTTGATTTTTGTTCAATTGGGTTTTATACAGTCATTTATTTTGAATAAAATGATTGGGAAACTATAATAAATTGGTATATTGGACCACTACAAATATATTTAAATATTAATGATATTTATTATTATTGTGCCTTAGTTTATAATGGATCTTTTATAAACCCTATTTTGATCTAGACCCTTTGGCATCATGAGTAGAGTGAATTTTTACTGTCTCCCTATAATGTAACAAATTCGGAGTATGATAAATGTGAGGAGGTACTCCTGAGAAAAATTAATTTGATAACATACTATAGAAAAATCATGTTTTATTCGAGTCTATGTTGGTACACTGAGTCAAATTTTTATTTATCTTATTGGAATGGCGTTGAAGCCATATTCACATAAGATATCCCTCAACATATCAACAATTCATAAAATACTATATTGATGGGATACCAAGGGTACAGTTTAGGGACAACTACCTATATTTTTCCCAAGATTCATAGTATATTCTTTAATTGTTTGGCATTAGGGTGTATAGAATATCGATAAATAATTCCACATAGATTGATACACATATGGATAAATAAACATCCCATCTCAATTTATATTGAAAACTAGATAAAGATCTCATGTCACCAATAAATCTCATTGTGGGGAAAACTACATATTTCTAGAGTCACCATGTTTTACTAGTAAACAAAGTGTATCCCATGATCTCTATACTCAAATATGACAATTTTTTATACATCTATGAGGAAGAAACATCATAGATAGAGAAATTGATCCTGATGTAGCCCATGTGAATCCATACCACCCACAATATTCTCTATAACAATGTAGAATTTTTCTATATTCAATAAATGTATCTATGTCTATTCCATCATATAAAAATGTGATATATAATATGGATAAAATATTTGGGATAAATTTATTAAATCTAAACTATGTAAGATTCGAAATGAAACTAAACAATTACCTAAATTGATGTTAGAATAATTGAGATAATGATTCCCTTATATTGTCTCTAAGATTTCAGGGTGTAATTTCATCTTTTTTTCTAAAAATTGGCTAATAAAAAGGGGAATAAATAAATTAGTCATTTTTATAATATGTCAAATTTTTTATGATAGCTATTTTTAAACATAGAATGGTGATTCAAGGTAAAAGTGATGTTATGCAATCTATGTTTATTAGTTCCTCTATAAATCCAGAAAAATATGGGAGATACATCTCTTTAAATAATGAATATGATATATATTTTTATATACATAATAATAAATTTATATTTTGAATCCATATTTATCTACACATCACTAGGGGTTATCAGATAATCACATCAACTACAAACACATAATAAAATCGATATATCCAACACATGTATTCAATATGGAAGCTAAAACTGATAAATTTATCCAACTAATTTTATCCAGTAGGTTCAATATTGTAAATAGATATAAAATGTCATCCATATGATGTAATAATAGGAAAATATTTTTCTATAATGATTTTATGTTGTTGAACCATAATTATCTAAATGATGATTTATAAATCTCAATAACATAGGTGTTAATCAATATAAGACCTATATTTCAAGACATCCTATTTAAGGAATGACATTTTGATTATTAAAATAGTTCAATGGATCCTAATAGTGATGAAGTTACATTCATTAATAAAAACCAATGGGTATACTACTACCAATTTATTCAATTTGGGTCGAAGAATTATGGGAGTACCTAACCGTATTCCGTTGTCCATATATTCAATTCATTTTTATAGAAAACTATATAAATTTATATTGACATTGAAGTGGTCAAATACAAATAATTTTTAATCACCATTTTTTATTGATTAATTACTCATAAAATTATTTTATCATAAGTTATAAACTACCTAAATAATTTTTTTTAGATAAACATTGATAATATTCTATTCCCATCTTGTATACCATCGAGGTACTGAGATTAACCCCAAAAATATAAAGGATTTAATGAAACATAAATTATATGACACAAAATTACATATTTATTAAAAAGGTTCCTCTTTTGTATAATTCTAGGATCATTTATGTTTATAGTTTTAGAAAATTTTGAAAACCATGGCATGATAAACTAAACATTTCAACATTGTACACTTTTTTTCCACAAATATATGTTCTTCTTGTAACACTCTTATTTCTTTATGAATCACTTGTTTCATTAAAAGAACATTTCTACTATTTAGAGTTGGATTCATAATATTTCCAAGTGATCCATAAGACATATATAAACATTAACAAATGTGATAGGGAAAATCTCATTATGGGATATAATTATAAAAGGAAACTAGATATTCTATTTAAAAATAATTAAAACATATAAGTTAGTTTTTATTTTTTTATATTCATTAATGGTCAAAATAATCATGTACCTACACATTAAATGATCTTAATATCCCAAATATTTATAAAATAGTTTGTATGAATCCATAGAGAAAATAATTAGAGTTCATGAATTATTTACACTAAAAAATATTTCACCTTTATAAGATTACAATGTTTTCATTAAATCACAAACCCATTTATTACCTTGCAAAATTAAAATATTTTCATGAGAACCCATTTTCAATTATAGAGAAAAAAATATTGAAATCATCGGGATCCATATTTTCATCAATAAATCTCCATGTATAATAATTCCATTATTCTATAAAGAATATGATATATTAGTTAACTTGGTTACATCATAAGATTAACTTATTACATGTTAACCCCATTCACATTTTATATTGAGTATCTTAAATTAGTTCACTTTTTAACTTCATATAATTAATTTACAATATCAACATTCTATTAGGATTAGATTACATCACTTAACTCTATCTCTTTATGAAATTCATTTTCGGGACATAATGAATAGACATGCCCTATATTGGATATAGTGACTTAAGTTTTTGGGATTACTCTATATTCCCACATTCATAAATAAAACCCAGTTTTCATGTTTTAATACCAAATATTTTAATAACATTCAAATTTCATGATATATTAAGATATAATATTTTTTAACTTCATCATTTCATCTTGAAGAATTTTTTTTTCATTTCACCCCATCTGTATTATGAAATTAATTTATGTCATAAAATAATATAAAATATCATTTTAAAATGAAAATAATAAAAAAAAAATATTTTATAATAATATTATATTAATTTTTTTAAAAATATTTTTAAAAATTAAAATATTAAATATAATGAAGAAATCACCTGATGATCGAAAAATATATCCTTGTCTTATATGTGAAAAAATATTTCTCACAATTGTAAAAATAGTCAAAAGTGAAATATTCTTGAATCAATTTAATTATTATACATTAAAATCTTTTTAAAAATTTGTGAATAATTATAAACACACACTAAGAATATATGAAATAAAAATAACAAAATTCATTCATCAATTTAAATATTAGGAAAAAAAGATAATTTTTTAAAAGATATCATTAAAAATGTTTTTTTCAAAAAACTACAAAGCACATTGGAAAATTTTTAATCAAGTGGAAATTGAAGAATATTAATTTAAAATCACTTGAAAATCCACTTAAATTCTATTAAATTAACTTTTTAATTTACATATGACTTTAAATACACCATAAAAAATAAAAAAAAATAGTTAAATACACCCGAGCCACGAAATAATGAAATTGAGATGTGAAATACCTTATCCTGAGTCCCAAATCACTTCATACATTCTCTATAATTTAAATAATAAAAATATCATTTTTTAATTGATTATAACCATTTTCTTGTTTATTAAGTTATAATTATTCATTTTATTTCACTAATTACCAAGGCTTATTTCTTTAATAAATTATTTAACTTTAGATTGAGCATTTGGTGGATATTCATTTTATAATCTAAATATAACATTGGCACATTGAGCATAATTTTTTGTTATTTTTTACATAAGCTCAAAAATTAATAATATATTATAATTATCAGGTTTTTCATTAATTATACTATTATAACCCACAATGTATGGTCTAAATGAAAAATGAATAAAAATATTTAATGTAAATCATTGTATGTATGATGGAATGTGAAATATAACACTAAATGCTGGGTGAAATTGTATTTTTGGAACAATTTTTTTATAAGATTTATCGGTTTTCAACATATGTCAATAATGGTGAAAATTAATAAGTAACTCCAATGTAACTGGAGATAGGTTGATGTGAAGATTATTAGAGAATTATTATGGATTCATAGCATTGGATGACACAATTGGGTAATTATCCATGAAATTATAAATCAGATGATTACTGCATTGATCATAAAGATGAAAGAACTTTTATCTAAAAGTGAAACGTTGTTTTCAACATTGATATAGTATCATTTTAAGGTTGGATTAAGTGATTTTGTCTTGGAAATACAAAAATAAAATGAAGAATAATGAAGGTTGAAGAAGATTATTAGAATTTAAGGTGGCATAGAAATTTTTTTTGTGGGTCACTTAAAAACTTAGGCCAGCCAATGCACTATCTAGACACCATCATCCTGAGGCATGTGTGGGACCACTAGGGTCAACTGCACCCATGGGGAGCTGGCCAAGGTTCTTCTGAGAGTGGAATAGTGGGTGCATATTGTCTGCTACCATGTAGGGTAGTATAGAGAAATGTGTCATAGGGTGGGTTCCAAGCGCACCCACAAAACATGGTATGAGGAGATACCATGGAGAGGGGACGAGAATTCTGAGATGCTATTTGGAAAATATGATTGATAGACTGTGATGAACCCACATCTCTATTAGGAGGTGTGACAATATTTTAAATGAGCGAAATGATATCATCCGACCATCGAATCCCTCAAACTATCTTGGATGCATGCCTCATCTCGTGTCCCATGATCTGATCATAGTCATCCACTACATTTTCACCTCACATGATCAAACATGGAATGTCTAATTGACACATGGGTTTTTAACCCCCTGCATCATTTCCTTCCTCATTTTACCCTCACCGTTGCCACTTCTACTTGTTGGAGAATAAGAATATCCATGATCTGATCACCATGGTTGAGCATCTCAACATCGTGAAGCTTCATTGGAGTTGACTAAATCCATGCATGAAAAAACGATGATGATGCATGCAATAATATTGGAGAAGAAGCATTAGCTGAGGAAAAAAAGGTTTCTGTATTTACAAGGATCCATACAAGAGTCTTGTACTAGATTAATTCATTATAATTATGCACACATTATTGACTCCATGCACAATTATAGGATCTAACGTTGAAACAAAAACATAGTAAAGATCTTGGAAAATCAAATCCATAGATTTGAAGATTGTCAATAGCCATAAATCACATGAATTCAAACCTCGATCCCTATGGATTCTCACATGGATTCTAGATGTGGAATAGAATATGCCCACTCTTATAAAAGGAGGATTTTGAGAGAAGTACTGATACTGCTACCTTATACTCAAGAGATTTAGTTTTAAAAAAAGAGAATCTTCTTGTTGACCATTTCACGAAGTCAATTTCTGAGTCCCATGAGCTTTTGTCTATGCGAAGTAGAGTTCCCGCATGGTTCTTATACGTTCTTTTCAATCTAAAACCACTTCATGAAAAACCAATAAATGTGAACCCATTAATGGTTTTTCAAAACCTTCATTGTTCTTTGTGAAGGCTGCTCCATCATGAGCCAATGATTGAGCCTTCATATCTCATAGAGCTTTGCAAAGAGGAATATATTTTCTCCTCATGCACAAATAAGTACCGTGCATCCTTTCCATGAATAACATGACCTGTGGAATCCATGGTTTCTAGAGGTGAAGAAGAAATACCTCAGGTATGAATGATTATAATCTACTATTTATAGGGGTTCATGTTTTCGTGAAGAGGGAGTTTGGAATAGAAGGGTAGTACACATGCATGCACATAAATGTTGTGGTTAATGGAGCACGTTGTCTTATTTAGTAGTGAGGGGAATATTTTCTCATGATATAGGAGGTTAAAACCATTAAAATTAAATGAAACATATTCATATAAAAATAAAAAGACACCATAATCATGTTTAAGTGAAATAAGAAATAAAATATGTGATCGTGTGTGTGTGTGTGTTTAAGGAATCATACCCATTTGGGGTTTTTCATATAATGATTAAAAGGAGGGTTCCTGAATGCATGCATGAACTTTCACACATAAATACACTTATATAAAGAATCAAAAAAAGTGTGTTAATGTGTATAACGAAGAAGAATAAGTTTATAATAATAGTTAAACCAAAATTCCATATGCATTATCGCATGCTTTCATGAACAATGGAGGAGAAATAATCATGATGATGACCAGTGTGACGATCCTCTGTGATTGAACAGTAACACTGGTTAATGTGAATCTTTCCCATGAAATAAGAAGAAATTTTCATTAGCTTATTACATTGAAGAATAAGTTCTCTAGTGTAGATTGTGATATACTGGAGAAAAATATAATTAATAAACGAAGAATTGATTTTCTACTTCTTTTCATGTAATCATGTAAAGATTACTAAATAAAATCCGGAGAAAAATCAATATTTTAAAGAAGGAATAAGACTATTCTAGAAGGAAGTATAAATAACCAGCATCTGTAAGGGAATATCCAACTGGTTTCAATTTGGAATAATATTATTTCCCTTCCCCGTTCGAGTGTAGGTACTCACACTAGGAAGTGATTATATCCTTCCCTCCTCTAGTTGTAGGGATCCACAGTGACTAGTGGATTATTTTCCTAGACAACCACTATATAAAAGGTATCACTTTATAGTGAATAAGCTATGAACTAGTCATCCTCATACATGGGAAGGTCTAGCTACTCACATTGAATTGTAAATCTTGTAAAATTATCATATGTATGATTTAATTTCATTCTATTGTTGAATGTGATAGAAAAAAGAGAATAAGAGAATCCAGATCTTAATATGTCATCAAATTTAGGGATAAAAATAAAGAATTTCTTTAAAAATTCCGCAAAACTGATTCAACACTCCCCCCATCTCAGTATTCGATATATCCCAAACTGGTTCTCTCAATATGTATCAGAGTGGCATGTTCACCTCTGTTGGATTCTCTACAATGTTGTTATTCTCTATTAAAAATATGTACTTCTTTCGTAATAAAAATGATGAAGTTTAGTTTTTGTGAATATTAAGTTTTCCCTAAGTGTAATTCTATATATACCATGATCATGATGAAATGGAAAAATAAGTAGAAGAGAATGTTGAAAAAGTAGTCCCTCTTGTCTAAATAAGAAGAAGTATATGTATGTAATTTTCTTGCAGATAGTGAAGACAAATCAAGATAGGAATGAAATGAGAAGGTGGATAAAGAATCCACCAAGAAGAAGGAAACCCATCATTCCTCAAGGGATCAAGAGGTATGTGTTAGTACATTTGGAAATTATACTCATGGTGAAAGAAATAGCACAAGTGCTGATGATCAATCTACAACTACTAAAGAATTATTAGTTGATAGATTAAGAAGAATTATTTATAAAATTATATAAGAAAATAAATCACTTGTTTGTGCGGTATTTCAATGTATACAAGAAGATATCTTTCAAATGGAAGAATAAAATGTTTTCTTGGAGATAGGATTACATGAAAATAATTGTGAATGTTCAAATCTATCCATAAATATTAGAGCCATTGAAACAACAAAGAGGTAATTTGAAATATGTTCCCAAAAGTGGATCAAAGAAGTTGAATAAATGTTAGGAGTCAACAATGATCTGGAAGAGAAGATCCAAGAAAATAAATATGTACAGGAAAATAGAACCGATGTCAAGGAGTTATATTTGGAATAAAATTACATGAAAATCGTTGAACATGACTCTTTGTTACACTACAATGTTCTGATGCATGTAGTGGGATTTGAAATATTAAACGATACTTATGAATAGAATATGATCAAGATTGAATACCAACATATCATCCTCAGTATGAAATGACTAAAATAGGAAGCTTCATGTGACAATATTTAGAAGACACATATTGACATCTCACAAGAAAATGTGATAGTTTCTACTATTATTTAATGTTCATTTGAAGATGATAATGGTAAAATAACACCAATATGAGATAAGAAGATCATGACATCAATCAATTATCTATCTCATGCAGCTATGAAGAAAAATTTACCATCCATACCTACTTTTAAAAATGTTTCTAAATTTGTTTCTACAAAATGTGTAGGGTAGAGAAAAATTCAAAACCAGTTTGGATGATGAATGGTTATGAGATACATTCCACTCTGGTTAGGGTGAATAAGACGAAAATTGCGGATGCTAGCTCCCCATAGAGAGCACAACATATCTATACGACAATGTTTTTGGGTCAATAGTGGTGCTCCAATAGATTTGGGGATTGGGAACTGGATTTTTGGTACAACACATTAAATGTAAATGCATAAAGAAAGATCATCTCAATAGGTAGAAAGCAAGAGAAGAAGAATAAACATCTATAGATCCAAAAGGAATTTTATACTACCAACATATTTTTTATGTTTAAATAACATTTGTGATGTATAAAATAGGAGTGGTAACCTGAATGGTTCATTTTCACCTCAAAGGTACCTAATTATTATAAGAAAAGATGTTAACTGAAGAAGTATATGAAAGAAAAATCTTAATTGAGAAGTAGTCATTGGAATGTTGTAAAAACAGATTCTCCCAAGAAGACTCCAAGTAAGAAAGTTTAGAGGTCCTTGGATTCAAATTCAAAAAAGTTTATGGTTAGTGCATTGAAAATAATTCCTAAGAAGGATGTCACTCACAAGAAAACATGTGGAAGACCCAAACATGATGCCTCGGTTTCTAATGACATATTTGTGGTTTGGCCAATTTATTTGTAAATAATAAAAATATAGATGATGCATATGATAAGGCTAGTGGAAAAAAAAGAAAGTATAATATTCCACATGAAGAAAAAAAATATCTATGTGTGAGGTGTAACAAGGTAGTAAATACTATTAGATGTTTTTGGAATTCATTCCAGTAAAAATAGAATTTCTCCAGAAGATGAAAGTTTCACCAATAGATTCAAATGATTTGAGTGATCTAAAAGAGTGAAAACACACACACATCAAAATGGAAGTTGTACTGAGGTACACACAATCACAATAAACATTAGAGATCTGTTTTTAATTTGTGAAGAGGAATAAATTTTCTCCTCATGCAAAAATAAGTACCGTGCATCCTTTGTGTGAAGAACATGACCTGTGGAAACCATGGTTTCTAGAGGTTAAGATGAAATACCTCAGGTATTCATGCTTATAATCTACTATTTATAGGGGTTCATGTTTTCGTGAAGAGGGAGATTGGAAGAGAAGGGTAGTACACATGCATACAGATAAATGTTTTTGTTAAAGGAGCACATTGTCTTATTTAGTGGTGAGGGGAATATTTTCCCATGAGATAGGAGGTTGAAACCATTAAAATTTAAAGAAACATAATCATATAAAAATAAATTGACACCATAATCATGTTTAAGTGAAATAAGAAAGAAAATATGAGATCGTGTGTGTGTGTGTGTGTGTTTGAGGAATCATACCCATTATGGGTTTTTCATACAATGATTAAAATCAGGGTTCATAAATGCATGAATGAACATTCACACATAAATACACTTATATAAAGAATCAAAAAAAATTGTGTTAATGTGTATAAAGAAGAATAATAACTATATAATAAGAGTAAAACATAAATTCTATATGAATTATCACATGAATTCATGAACAATGGAGGAGAAGTAATTATGATGATGCCCAGTGTGACGATCCTCTTTGCTTGAACAGTAACACTGGTTAATGTGATTCTTTCCCAAGAAATAAGAAGAACTTTTCATTAGGTTATTACATTTAAGAATAACTTTTCTAGTGTATTTTGTGATATATTGGAGAAACATATAAAGAATAAACAGAGAATTGATTTTCTTCTTCTTTTTAAGTAATCATGTTAATATTACTAAATAAAATATGGAGAAAAAACAATATTTTAAAAAAGGAATAAGACTATTCTATAAGGAAGTATAAATATCCTGCATCTGTAAGGGCATATCCAACTGGTATCAATTTGGAATAATATTATTTCCCTTCCCCCTCTGAGTGTAGGGACTCTCACTAAGAAGTGATTATCTCCTTCCCTCCTTGATTTGTAGGGATCCATAGTGACTAGTGGATTATTTTCCTATACAACCACTATAAAAAAGTATCACTTTATAGTGAATAATCTATGAACTGGCCATCCTCATACATGGGAAGGTGTAGATACTCACAATGAATTGTAAATCTTGTAAAATTATCGTATGCATGTTTTAATTGCTTTCTATTATTGAATGTGATAGAAAAAAGAGAATAAGAGAATCCAGATCTTAATATGTCATCAATTTTAGGTATAAACATTAAGAATTGGTTTAAAAATTCCCCAACACTGATTCAACCCTCCCCCATCTTAGTATTCGGTATATCCCAAACTGGTTCCCTCAATATGTATCAGAGTGGCAGGTTCACCTCAGTTGGATTCTCTACAATGTAGTTATTCTCTATTAAAAAGATGTGCTTCTTTCCTAATAAAAAATTGAAGTATTGTTTTAGTGAATATTCAGTTTTCCAAATGTGTAATACCATATATACCATGACCATGATGAAATGGAAAAATAAGTAGAAGAGAATGTTGAAGAAGTAGTCCCTCTTTTCTAAATAAGAAAAAGTATATGTATGTACTTTTCTTGCAGATAGTGAAGACATATCAAGATAGGAAAGAAATGAGAAGGTGGATAAAGAATCCCCCATGATGAAGGAAAACCATCCTTCCTCAAGGGATCAAGAGGTATGTGTTAGTAAATTTGGAAATTATACTCATGGTGAAAAAATTAGCACAAGTTCCGATGATCAATCTACAACTACTCAAGAATTATTAGTTGATAGATTAAGAAGAAATATGTATAAAATTATATAAGAAAATAAATCACTTTATTGTGGGGTATTTTAATGTATACAAGAATATATATTTCAAATGGAAGAAGAAAATGTTTTCTTGGAGAAGGGATTACATGAAAAAAAAGTGAATGTTCAAATCTATCCAGAAATGTTAGAGCCTTTGAAATAACAAAGAGGTAATTTGAAATATGTTCCTAAAAGTGGATCAATGAAGATGAATAAAAGTTGGGAGTCAAAAAAGATCTGGAAGAAAATATCCAAGAACATAAATATGTGCAGGAAAATAGAACTGATGTCAAGGAGTTATATTTGGAATAAAATTACTTGAAAATCATTGAACATGACACTTTGTTACAAAACAATGTTCTGATGCATGAAGTGGAATTTGAAATATTAAACGATACTTATGAATAGAAGATGATCATGATTGAATACCAACATATCATCCTCAGTATGAAATGACTAAAATTGGAAGCTTCATGTGCCAATATTTAGAAGACACATATTGAAGCCTCGCAAGAAAAGGTGATAGTTTCTACTAGTATTTAATGTTAATTGGAAGATACTAATGGTAAAATAACACCAATATGTGACAAGAAGATCACGACATCAATCAATTATCTATCTCATGCAGCTGAGAGGAAAAATTTACCATCCATACATACTTTTAAAAATGTTTCTAAATTTCTTTCTACCAAAAGTGTAGGGTGGAAAAAAATTCAAAACTAGTATGGATGAAGAATGGTTATGAGATACATACCACTATGGTTAGGGTGAATAAGTCAAAAATTGTGGATTCTAGCTACCCACAGAGAGCAAAACATATCTATAAGACAATTTTTTTGGTCAATTGTGGTGCTCCAATAGATTTGGGGATTGGGAACTGGATTTTTGGTACAACACATTAAATGTGAATGCATAAAGAAAGATCATCTCAATATGGAGAAAGCAAGAGAAGAATAAGAAACATCTATAGACCCATAAGAAATTGTATACTACTAACATATTTGTAATTGTAAATAACATCTGTGATGTATAAAATAGGATTGGTAACATGAATGGTTCATTTTCACCTCAAAAGGTACCTGATTATTATAAAAAAAGATGATCACCGAATAATTATATGAAAGAAAAAGCCTAATTGGGAAGTAGTCATTGGAATGTTGTAAAACCCAATTCTCCCAATAAGACTCAAAGTTGGAAAGTTTAGAGGTCCTTGGATTCAAAATCCGAAAAGGTTATGCTTAGTGCATCGAAAATAATTTCTAATAAGTATGTCACTCACAAGAATCCATGTGGAAGACCCAAACATTATGCCTCAGTTCCTAATGACATATTGGTGGTTTGGCCAATTTATTTGTAAATAATAAAAAATATAGATGAAGCATATCATAAGGCCAGTGGAGAAAAATAAAGTATAATATTCCATATGATGAAAAAGAATTTCTTTGTGTGAGGTGTAACAAGGTTGTACATACTATTAGATGTTTTTGGAAATCATTACAGTGAAAAAAGTATTTCTCCAAAAGATGAAAGTTGCACCAAGAGATTAAAATGATTTGAGTGATCTAAACGAGGGAAAACACACACACAGCGAAATGGAAGTTGTACTGAGGTACACACAATCACAATAAACATTGAAGATCTGTTTTTAATTTGTGAATAATTAAAAATATGGGTTGAGGAAATCATGTCAATATTGTTGTTCACTTTGGTAGATCAAGTAGGATCCACCTTATACCCTTAAAATTTGAATATTTTATTTGTTCGTACAATATAGGGAATTGATGGTGAGTGATGCTCTTAGGGAGGAGAACCATATATTTAAAAGTAGGAAGTGTTACCTTGAGGGGGGATACCCATGAAGAAGCTGTAAGAGTCAGTATCTCAATTACTATCAACTTTATTTTGTATTTAAATCAATTACTCTAAATATTTTCTAAGGATCAATTAATTGGAAAAGTTATGTGATCTTTCAATATCTCATCCATTTTTACTCTAAATCAAAAATATTTTACATTTGGGAGAATGTAAGTTAGCTAGTGACATAAAAAGTGAAAAAGTGTGCCAAGGCCACTTATCCTGCCAAGTACACAAGAATTTTTCTTTGATCTTTTTGTTGATGTGATTTAAGGAGCTTACTAATACTCGAATGCATGTTAAAATCCCTTTAAGAAACTTTTATGATTTCTCATCTCATGGTCTATCATGATATAGTGGATAATGGACAGAACTATTTTCTAAAGCAAATCCTCTTATTTTCTACACCGACCATTGCTTATGTAGATATACATAGAAATGATTGATGGCACATTTCACATTTACGGATTGATATCATCTCTACCATGAACATAGAATTTCTTGTCAATAAGGGGGAGTATGAAATGAATGTTTGGGGAGAAAAATAATTATGGGGAGATAGACGATTCTCATTTTGACACATTTATTTTAGGATAATGGTTACGGTATTGAGAATAATATAAAAAGGGGGAGTTTTTTTGGTCAACTTTGGGTGTATGTTGTGTTTTTTGTTAACATTTGCCAATAATTGAAAAAATAAAGAAAGAACTCCACTGCGATTATAGATTGGTTGAAGGGAATAATCCTAGAAAATTGTTATGGATTCATAGGATTGGATTCCAATCTTGGGAAATTCTTCATGGTGTAATAAATCAAGTGATAATTTCACTAATAATAATGTTGAATGAACATGTATTTAAAAGTGATACATTGTTTATATCGTTAATGTATAATCCTTTTAAATATGATTTATGTTCTTGGGAATTGATAATCCAAAAAGAAATATAATAAGAAGGAGGGTTAAATAAGAGGATTGGAATTAAGGTGGCCATTCATTTTTATAAAGAATATTATTTTTGTGGATCAGATATTATATTGGGCCAGACCAAGCGCGGGCCAACCTTCATCAACCTAAGGCATGTGTGGTTCCATTGGGGTCAATCACGCACATGTTGAGAAGGCAAAGGAAAGCCTGAGAGTTGCATAGTGGACGTAAAGCACATTCCATAGATCAGGGTGGAATATACGCATGGAGGAATTGGGTGGTTGGAGGCTCAACACTAAAACACGGTACCGGGTTGTACCGTTGAGAGGGGAGGTTAATTTTGAGCCGCAATTGGGATGAGTTGATTGATAAAATGTGCTGAACATACATATCCAATTCTATCTGGGACAACAATTTTTATGAGAAAATGATCTCATCCGTCCATCCAATCCCGAAGAAGATCTTGGCTGCACGCCTTATCCTGCGTCCCATAATCTAATCATTGTAGTCCACAACCTATGCACCACATAGTATCAAATGAAGTTAGTCAGATTGTTTCATTGTTTTTTAACATGAAGCAGCATTTTATTCCTACTCTAGTTCTCACCATATCTATTTCCAATCATTAAGGATAAAGAAGAACCGCAATCTGATCACTATTGACGAACATATTTTCATCATGAATATTCATTGTAGTGAACCAAATCCATGCAAGAAATAAGTGATGATCATGCATTAGAATATATTGGAGAATATTTGTTGGAAGAGGAAAAAGAAGATACCACATCCATGACGATCCATGAGAGAGTCATACACAAGACTCATGCATGATAATTATGAACATTTTCATGAATCTATGCATGATGATAGGAGAATGCGTTGAAAAGAAACCACCAAAAGGATCTCACCAAATATAATTTGACGATTTAATGATTTAAAAAATCTAGATATCTTGATTATTCAATCTATGAACATCTAGAGTTCCCACATGGATTGTGTACATGGAAGAGGAGCTCCCCTCTCCTATAAATTGATGATTCTAAATGAGAAGTGATTTTTCTTCCATATACCATAGATGTTCTAATTTATAAAAACATAACATCTCCTTGTGAACTATTTCTAGAAGAGCATCTAGGGGCCCCATGAGCTTTCTTCTCTATGATGTAGAGTTCCTTCTAGATTATGATATATTTTTTCACTATCAAACCACTTCGTGATGAATTGGAACTAGTGAAAACACGATTGGTTTTCCAAAACCATTGTTGTGCTTTACGAAGGACGCCCCACCATGAGCCAATGACAGAGCCTTTGTCTCTTACTAACCATTACGAAGTGTAAGATCTATGTACCTCATATAAAAGAATAAATGTGTTTCCTCTGCATAAATAACATGACTCATGTATACCCTGGTTTCATAAGGTGAATAGTAATTCCCTCAGTTTTCGATGCATATAAAATACTATTTATAGGGTTTAATTTTTTTTGTGAAAAATGAGATTGGAAGTGAAGGGTCTTGAACATGCATGCACATACATGTTGTGGTTAAAGGATCCCTTCGTCATGTTTGTAGGTGAGAAGAAGAAGATTACATGAGATAAGAGGGTTCACCCATTTGGGTTTGAAGAAACATATACATATAAAACTAAACAAACAAACGAATCATGTGCAAGATAAAAAAGAAATAGAAGAGGAGGTCGTGTGTGTGTTTGAAAAATCATACCCATTATAGTTATTGAGACATGGAAGAAAACAAGATTACATTATTTCATGCATTCCCATGCACATATAAAGATACTAAAATACATATTAAAAAAACTGTTTGAACATGTATAAATAAGTTGAATAATTTTAGAAGAATAGTTAATCCTAAATTCCATATGCATGATCACATTTATTCATGATCAAAGGATAAGTATTAATTCTGATGAAGCCCTCTGAGATTATCCTTATTTCATAAATTGTCAAATTATTGTTTTTTATTCTAGCCAATAAATAGAAAGAATAGTGCATTTGGTTATTTTACTGAAGAAAAAGAAGAAGTGTAGTGCAGTTGGTGTTGCACTAGAGAATAATAGAAATAGATAAGGTAGAATTTCCTTCCAACATCATTGTAAGTAATAATGTTAAGAGCACTACATATGATAAAGAGAAGAACAAACCTTTTGAAGAAGGAAGAATATTTACCTAGATGAAAGTATTAAAACATGAAACTATAAGGGAATATCATACTTGTTTGAATTTGAAAGGGTATTATTTATATTCCCCCTATAAGTGTAGGGACTCACACTAGGAAGAAAATTTCTTTTTCCCTCCTTCATGTATAGGGATCCACACTTACTAGCTAACTATTTTCCCAGTCAACCCACTATAAAAGCATATCACTTGAACATGAGCATCAACCCGGTTGGTGAGGACTCTTATGTGCATCCAGACAACCTGAGATGAAATCTAGGTGGAGGCATAATTTATGGGTTATGGTAGCAGTACTATAGTAGGACAGTGCATGTACTATAGAGGGAACTGTATAAAGAACTATTTGGTACTATAGAAGGTGGGAATTTTCCCCCGTTTTGGACTTCAGGCCACCAATTTGGTCCCCAAGTACTTTAAGGCCTTTGGGCCACCCATGCCATTAGGCCAGTAAGGCCTTTAGGCCACCTCAAGGCCTTCAGGCCACCATAGGTGTAGATGAAAACAAAAAAACCTATAAGGAACAAGCATAATAAGGATGATGCGCAATAATCTTCCACCACAGAATAAGCTATACAGATTGCAAGAATGAGAGGGTTTGACACCTGCCATCGGCACAAGCCTATGTAGGCATGGGATAACCTAGTCGACTAGCCATGTGAAGTTGGAGATCTGATTTCACGATAAAGATGATAGGGAGGAGAAATTCCAAGTAGTTAGTATTGGTTATATTTAAGGTTTGAAGCCTATGGGAAATGAATTATTTTATGGACTATGGTCCATGTAATACTTATGCCTACAGGCCTTGTAAGGGTTCCACTTCAGCCCTTGAAATGTGGATTATCAAAAATCAATAAAAATGAAGGCCTTAGGGCCATTGGATGGATGGAAAGAATATCAATTTATAGTGGAGAATCAGTGTACAATTCATCACCATTCATGGAATGGACTAGCTACTCACATTGAGTAGCGACCCTTGTAAAAATATCATGTCCATGTTTTTAAATCTTTCTATTATTGTGTTCGACTAGGAAAATAGAACAAAAGAACCAAGATCATAACAGGTAATGATACATAATGATAAATTGTTGGAAATGGTTTAAAAGTCCCCAACACAGATTCAACCCCTATGATAGTTATATCCCAATCTCGTCCTCTCACTATATATAGTGCCACAAGCTGGAGTTCCTCATGACCTCAGGTTTACATCCCTATAATCCAATGGTATATGACTAGTATCATTGGTCAATGAAGGTATAATGGGGATACTATACAAACTTATCTATTTAAACACCATCAAAAATAATATCAATAGATATATAATCGGTATAAAATGAAATTAGAACTAGAAAAAGAGTGTAATAGTAATAATCAAAGGGAAACATGAAACAAAAATGATATGTATACTCTACATGTATGGAATTCATACTGTAAGACCAAAAATACAAAAAATTAAAAAAACAAAAATGTGTTTCCAAGTTAATATAGTCCAGATATCCCTTGATCAATCCCATTAACCAATACACAAACCTTGATCTAGGTCCCTATCCTAAACCTTCACATGAAAATAGGCATCATCTTATGGGGTGCCAAAGTGAAAGGGAGTCCTAAAGATGGTGTGAGTACACATCAATTGGCCACCACCAAATGAGATGTCTAATGTAATAACCAGACTAACAATAGTGAATACATAGGTATATTAATAAACTAGAAATAATAGATAAAATCGGTTTCAATTTTTTACGATATTTTAATTTAGTATAATTATTCTCAATTTTTTTGATTCTGAACCTAATAAAAAATGATTCGGCCTATTATGGTCATTTAAACTATATATCACAGAGTTCACAGGTTGAAAAAATTAGTATCATCTATCCAAGTATACAACTATGATTCTAAATTTGTTTCTAACCGTCCCAAATATTTTTATATGCAACACATGTCAAAAACAAGGAGCCCCAGTCCATGTATTCAATTGTTATTCATAATTTCAGGTTTGAACATTCCAACCATGATGTGGAATCCCTGGTCTATACCCTTAAATTTTGGTCCATCCTCCAAAAACTATGTTACACCACGGATGCATGAGTATTAGACTCTCCCACCCCAAGCTCAAGAGTGTATAATCAATCGAACATCCCAAAAACATGTCATAATAAAAAATATCTATCTTTATCACATAATATATGAAAAATACAATACCCTTAACCATTCATCATTTACCAAGGACCCAATTCGCCTTTAAGACAAACCAAATCTAAATAAGTCTGACTTCTCTTTTCATATTTTCATAAAACAACACATCAAACAATTTGGGATTCTTTACAAATCAAATCAATTCATCAATACATTTCCAAAATACCCTTAACTATGGTTCATTATATTTTGACATAAAAAATATCCTATGGTCATCCATTCCCTTCAATTCATTATAAGATCCCACTATAATATTTTCACAAGTGTTAAACCACACAGACAATTAAAAAAAATATTTATAATCTATGAAGAATTTTTTTTTAATTTCATTGAGGTCCACCCCTCATTTTTATATTTTTCCCACATTGAAAAATCATTCATTGTAAACCATAACCATAAAAATTTCGATAAAACATCATTTAACCCATTTAAAATACACATAATAATTTTACAAAAGCAAGAATACACTCATATCAGTTATCCCTTTGAACATTTCTACATCCCAATTAATAATTACAACCAATTCACTTTAATAATTACCCTATATCAATGTTTTCCAGTCCATTTCAAAATTTTATGTAGTTTGGAAAACCCCATAGGACACCCTAGGTCGAGTTTTAAATCATCGATGGACTCAAATATGACCATGAAGTGTATATCATGTCATCTAAATTCCCAATTTACATTCCATTGAAAAATATGTGAAAATATTTCTAGGATACTAAATGGAAAAACCACATACACAATTTAAATATCAAGGAAATTGGAAAAGTATTTTATACCAAGTACCTCATTCTAATAGAACCCCACTCATCAAAACAAGTTCCTTGATTTAAACTAAAATGTTCTCAAACACCATGGTGAAGGAAAACCTAAGGAATAGGGTTCATGACCTTCCAAAAGAGAGGAGGCAACCAAGAAATACACATCCACAATACCAAAAAAAATCAAAGTTGGAGACCTAGATGTTTCATTATTTAATTTTAAATGAAAATCCCAACTCATAATAAGTGAGGGAGGAATATCCATGGAAAATATGGGATATATCAACTCACAAACTAATCTGACGGGGGTCGAATTAGGTGAAAAATCGAGGATGAAATATTTATGGTTGGGAGGGAATATGGTAATATATAACATTTAATGTTGCATATATTGTTTAAAAACAGTTTTTAAAATTGTGTTATATCTGTGTGGTTACCTCTACCAAAGAGGAAGAAGATTCAAATTCTTTTCTTCTCCACCTGGACAATTTGGGAAACTGTGTGGTGGATGTTCCCTATCCATTATATAGGATTACTTGGAATTAATGTCTCATGGAGGATACCACATTTTTTAACAACATATGCCGAAGTTATGACCCCACCACAATCCAAGGGGGGTCCAGGCCAGAAAAAATCACCTTTCCACCCGCACAGTTTTGGAAAACTGTTCAGAAAACATGAATATGGCACAGTAAGACCATTTTATGTCTTTCCCACATCCCAATCCCCTTGTACACAAATAAGATATTATTTAATGATGGAAATCCATCCACTGACCAATTTATGAGTTGTTCCAAAAAACATAAAATGAAAATGAACCCAACCAAACATCAGGACCATACAATCTCCCAAGATTACAATGACTTTTACTAAAGCAGCACATTCAAATTTCATTAATCCCCATAAGGAAAATGATTCAGGCCACATTCTTATAGACCTTCCAACCTCTCCCATGATTAATCTTGAACACATCAATGTTTTCACAACATTCAGATCCCAATCATGGTCTTACCCCCTAAACCCTCCCACTGCAATTCACAACACATGTCGGATGCTCCTCAATGGTTGTACGAGCCTCAAGTTAATCACCTCCAACATCCAACTCATGATTAAGATAAACTAATTCCCATAATACTACTACATAATAAAATAATCAATAAATTCACAATTACTTTGTGGGAGATAAAATCGATAGGTCTTTGGATTGATTCTCTCCAACAACTCAAACGTCCAATACACTTTGAGACAACCAACCTTGTTCCCAAACTAGATGGTCAACCATAATTTTCATAATCCGAGGTAATATAATGTCATCCATAAAAAATCCCTTATCTATTTTGGTCTATAACACACATCCCAATTTCCCCATTCCAAATGTGAATAACTGAATAAAAACCACAACTTTAATCCCAATACACTCAACTAGTTAAATCATAGGCTAACTCCAATATCCAAAACTGAACACCAAGATGGTGCTTATGAAAACCAAACCCACTGAACACACTGGTAACAACATAAACCACCCAATAGCATTCTATGGTGTTCCTCCCCATACATTTATCTCATAACCCACAAATCCACATGTTTGAAACCACTAAAATAAGAAAATATCACTAGGATATTAAACTAATGCTTCCACAATGTAGTTGATGGGTTTCCCAACTCACTAAACCTAAATATCCATGGGTACACCATCCAAAATAAACAATAATCCATATCATCAAAATTTAAAACACATTTATTCATACATGTTGTCTATCCTTGAACCAATATTACTATAGTTTTCTATTAAGAGACAATTTCCATTCATGATATGTACTTATAGTTTCTAAAAAAATATACTGGATGGGGATTATAGCTACTGCATCCATTCCATTTAACATTTCATGTCAGACCATCCTTCAATGACTCTTCTCAAAAACTGTGAACTCCATCTGTCAGCATGTTTCTAATTTACCTAACCAATACTTCTTTCTAACATAGGAAACACCACCACCATCTGGATACACAAACTAGATTCTATCACCAACATCATGTGGAAATATTTTGTCAAATTATATACGACTCATAAAACTATCATCATGATCTATATAACCTACTAACACATATCTGATACCAACACCATCATTTTATTTTATATCTACCCTGTTCACAAAGACAATGCTTGGCTCGATCAAATAGAAAATAAAAGGTACATGCATACCATCCAAGGAATCCAAACATGTACCTTAATGGTTTCTTTTTGGAATATTGATTCCACCACATAAATCTCTTAGTCAACATTACACAACTTCTATCCTACCATCATTAATGTCATACACCCATGACTATCTTGTAACTACGCACATTAAAAGCGTCATTTCCACCCCTTAATCATGTAATTACAATAAAAAAAGTCCCAAACACCAACCAAATAGATAACTAATATGTGGATACAACCATATCACCATCACATGAGTGAAGAAATGAAACATTATTTATCACCCAATCAATGCTTCTAAGGACGTCACCCGTCATCTTTGCTAACACTCGATCATTTTCAAGGAACTCACCCACAATAAACCAATGGATCTCCTCCCACCACCCATCTTCACTCAACATTATATAAGGGTGAACCCTTCTATAATACCCTTCTCTTAACCAAAATAAAAAATTTATGTAATTTGTAATAATGAAAATTTCTTCTCTCAGTGTACTCTGGATCATGTCATGATGTTCGGCATGATCATTAATCTGAGAGTACACAATGATTACAATGACAAATACCATAGAAACTGATTCATTCTTGATTACACTTTTCATTATAGTGGAACATAATTTACTTTTGAGACCCTTGTCATCACGTCCTATAAGAATCTCACCAGCCACCATCCAACACTATTATAGTGGTATTTATTAAAAAAAGTCTTTATTGCCTTAAGAATATCTACTTAGAAGTAAGGAACATAAAACACTCTAGGGTGATACCACCGTCACACTACTCTGGGTCCTCCACCATCACATGAAATATTCCGACAACAATACCCATAGTATATCACACTGATCCAAAACCCAATTTTCTTTTATATCGGAGTAGTGAATCATCACTATTTTGACAAAAAATGATAGGTTATTCTTTTTTATCCCCCTTTTCACCCACCTCAAATGAAACTGAGAAAATACACCATGTACATAACACCATAACATTATAAAAAAACACAGTAACATGATTTTCTTCAACCATTCAAAAATACATGACTCAAACCCCCAAGAGTTATACATCACCAAAACTAGGCTCAAACTCCCACCCATAGAGCTGACCTTAGATCTTGTCCCATCAGATTCATCTATATCAAGTAATCCTTGGTGTTTGCATAGAATAATTTTGAATCATCCACAAGTTAGTTCTAATAACATGACCTCCCCTCACCCAAGTAATAATTCCTTAAAGGGAAGCATTTATCCATGCTCTTGTTTTAAATACCTTGTCATTCCTATTAATAAAAAACTATAATAATCTTATGAATCATTAGAAAAATATGTTTAGTGATCCGAATGACAATTAAACCTTTGAATCCATCCATAAATCCATACTCATGAAATCTAGAGGTTCCTCTATAAATGAAACCATGACATAATGATTCCTTTTTAAAAACATAATGGATCCCACTAGGCATCGACTACCACACCAAATCCTATACCCATGCTTCAAATTCCAAATCACCTAAAACATTAGACTCACCTCCCTCATGGTTACCCTTGAATACTCATGCCTCATAATAATGGAAAAAATCAGAGTCATGTTCAGAAAGCTATTGTATTTTTCAATAATCTATACACATAAAACCTTAAACAGTCTATTGGTCACGACTTGTACACCAACCACCATTCAAAAACAAAAAACACAAACTGATCCATAACCAAAAACATTCTTTAGGCCACATGCTCAAAGAAACTGATTTTCATACATCGTCACTATGATCAAAACTCCCTCAATTGGGTCCATAACAAAACTTTCATGGTCTCAAACTAAAGGGTAAATACATCTATATTATGATAGGACAATTTACAACCATAAGATCACACCCTAAATGATGGAAAAAAGAAACATTCCATTATACGGAACATACAAACTCATCAAAGATTCACATCCCATATCCCATGGTCTCAAATCTAGTTCACTCTCATTTCACAAACCACACCTAAAGTAAGTTTGATCACAACACTTGGTATGAACCACTATAGTCCCTAAAGGTTCCACCACTACACACTCCTCTTTAAAAGAAATAACTAATTAAAAAACAATAATTTACATTTCACAATTTCATATTTACAAAAAATTTCATAATTTTTATCTTTATTAAATTTCCTTATTTATACATTTTGGGTAAACATAATGTCATTTATAAGTCAATCATTGTAAACATAAGGATGAATTACAGATCCTCTATGTCTAGCATGATTCAAAAACCCACGCATCATCTATTTCCATATCGAGATAAGAGATAAAGCTTCAAAAGTCAATATCATTGCATTTATGTCCACCACTTATGGTGGAAATTTAAATAAATGGTAAAATAGGAAAATAGAACATAAATTCCAGCCCTTGTAAAAATGGGGTTTCCCCAACACATGACAATGCAGGAACCCACAAACAACATCATTTTCAAGCCCATACAGGATCATAGTCCTCCCTACCATGAACAAGTAGTAAGACAAAGGAACACACCTGTGATAACACTTTGTAACACCTCATCTAGGATGCCACTATAACCGATGGACCGAGCTGTATTTCCACATGACCTCATTAATGACTCCACATACAACAGAGGATGATGAATATAATAGAGGGAAAATATAGAAAAAATGGGTATATTAAACCCACTTATTTGAGTAACCAATATTGGAAATAATAACTATTGATATAAAAACAATTATAAATAGAAAATGGAAAAAATAGCATGTTCAAATAATAACCAAAGCGGAACTTGATACATCAATGATATATATAATGTAATTGATAGAAAATCATATAGTGAAACCCCAAACATAAAACTATGAAAAATTCAAAATTTCATCATGAGTCCAAACCTAATTCTAACATCCCATGTTCTAACTGATTACCCAATTCATAAACTATGATATGTGTCTATATCTTGAACCAACACCTAAAAAAAGTTGATTTTAATCGAGTTAAAATTTATCATGGTGGTCGTAGATGGGTTTGAGTATAACTCGGTTGGCCACCAGAAATTGTGTCTAAAGAAAGAACCATTCAGATAATAGTGTATCAAAAGGTAATATAATCAACAAACAATTGTAGATAAACCAATTTTCATGATTTTACATTTTTTTAAATCTCCTAAATTATTCTCAGTTTCCATGGATTCACAAACCCATAAAACCTAAATTGGACCACACATACTATCTTAATGATATATCACATAAGTCACTGGTCATAAATAAAGGGAAATCCATCCTTGTGTCTAATCGAGATTCAAAATATCATATCTGGCCATCCAAACCATTTCTAACAGTGATCACTAGAAAAAAACAAGGATCATAAGTACATGATTCCAACATGATTGGGATCTTCATGTCCAATCATCACACCCAAGATATGAAAATCTTTGTATATACCTTTGGATTTAGAAACACTTGTACATACTCAATAAAATATGGTGGACTAGGTTGTCTAGAGAATTCATTAAGCATACACAAAACTAGAGAGTGGATCCTTAATACAATATCCAAAAACCATATCATTATAAATCATTTCCATATTTATAACATAAGTTATGAATAAAATACCCTTAATCATTCATCATTTACCAAGGTTCCAATAGTTCTTTAAAACCGACCACATCTCAATATGGCCCAAATGTGTTTTTATAATTCCATAAAAATATCAATTAAAAAAAATTAGTGTATTTTTAAAACCTATCACTTCGTAATTTTTTTTAAGAACGATCATTTTAGATTCTTATTCCAAATTGAGAATAAAAAAATCAAAATATTATCCATTCCATTTATTTCATTTGAAAAAATCACAAGGGAATATTTACATAGTGTAAATCACATAAAGAATTTATAACATCATTTTAAATATATTCAGAACTTCATTAAAATTTATATGAGGTTAACACAACTTATTTAAATTTTTACAAATTTCAAAAACTAATTTTATTTCATTTAGAACCATTACTTGAAAAAAAAAATCCATAACACATCATTTAGTCAATTTCAAGATTCTATTACACCATTAACAATAGCTATAATATAAGAATTTTATTTACCAAATTAATAATTATTTCAAAATAATTAAAAATTATAATCTGTTGACTATAATAATAACACTATGTTAGTTGTTACCAAATAATTTCACAATTTAAAATTGTTTTTCATACCCTTTAGGTAACCCTAGGACTGGTGTCAAGTCATCAACGAATACAATGTGGTCCGTGAAAACTCCCTCACATCAACTACATGCCAATTTTATATCATTTTAAAAATTCAAAAAAACTAATGAAACTAAATAGAATTACCACAAACAAAAGGGAAATATCAAGTCTATGGGAAAAATAATTTAGACCACCTACCTCATTTTCATAGACAAACAGTAATCCATATACGACAATTTATTTGTACTAAAATGACCTCAAGCACCGTTGTGAAGAATACCTTAGAAAATAGAGTTCACAAGACATAGAATGAAACTAATTAACCAAGAATGAATAGTCATAAGAATAGAATGAAAAAAAGTGGGATACCTATGTCGATATTTAATTCTCACTAGAGGGCACTCTAAATTCATACGAATTGTTGTCGAAAAATCAATGGAGAAGAGGGAGTTACTAGTTTGCACCATAAGATGTTGTAGGTTGAATGAGATGAAATATCAAAGAAGAAAAATTTAAGGTTTGGTGGGTAAAATGTTAAAATATAAATTTAAATGAGGTACATGGTTTTTCCATATGGTTTGACTAAAAATATGCCAATTGTGTGGTTTTTTATATCTAAGAGGAATATGAGTCACACAGTTTTACTTGACACCCTCTTAGTTTGAAAAATGACGTGGGGGTCATGAAATATCCCCTGTGATGGGGTTATAGGATACAATGTATCCTAGAGGAACATACATAGTTCAAATACCCGTTTGGAAGCTGCGCACCCACCACTTTCATAGAGGAATCATGGCCCCATGGTTCCCTAACTACCTCAATAGTTTAGAAAAATTTTGGGAAACCATAATACCTACATATTAAGCCCTCTTTCAACATTATAAACTTCCCAAACCCCCATTAAAAACTGAGACCTTCCCTTCTCATGGTGAACATTCCATTAACCCATTTAGGAGGAGTTTTACAAAAACATAAAATGAAGATAAATCCCATAAAACACTGGGACATAACATGTGATGATTCCATTTATATAATGTATGAAAAAGAAATAATGTTGAGAATATTATAATTTTATATAATCATAAATAGGTTATAAATTACATATTTATTCATTGTTTCCATCCTTATTCATATCCATGTGATGTGTTAATAAAAATTAAATCGCAATGTATTAAATATGCGATATTCCACACCTACCCATGAACAACATTATAATTTTTTATTGGATGAAATGGAATGAAGGTTAGTAATATTTCACCCATAAAAATTAACAGTAATATTATAAATATCATATTAATTCATTTTATCTATCATTTTAACCATACATATTTGTTTATGATGAAAAATAAAATGCATCGCTATAGTAGTCCACTCATAAACATGGGGGACTATTTCATTTTCCATGGGATTGAAAACCAACAATGCTTTTATATAATATTCATCATAAAATTAAATTATATTTTATATAGTTCTAATAATATACTATAATGGTTATTTGTGGTTTGAGGGAGGAAAAATAAGAAATAAAATGAAAAGGCACTATTAAAATTTATACCTATTCTTTGGAAAACCCCATTTAGATTACACCTTAAGGTTTATAGGGTGGTCTATTTGTGGTAAAATATAACATAGTTCATGTGGAAAAAAAATCATAGATTTCTTATGGTGTTGTTCAAGCTAAATGTATTATTAATTGAAATGAATATGGGATAAGTGGAAACTTTTTTATGTGAGAGGAGTGGAAAACTTATAATGTTTCATAGCAGTTAAAATTGATAAAAAACATTTATGAGGTGAAATATTCGAAATTTTGTTTAAATGTTAAATATAAGGTGATAAATCTATTAATAATATCATTAAATAATGATTAAGATGAATGTTTTTATGTTTGTCTCTTTTTAAACCATAATTAACATGTATTAGTTTTTATTGTAGCAAAAACATTTTTCAACAGACCCTATTTGTTATGACTAAAGATATAATTGAACATGTCCCCAAATTTTACCCTCTTTATTTCAAATATGAAATCAATTTTTAAATTATAAATTTTTATAGTTGGTATAAATTAATTTTAATATAATATTACTAAATGTAATGAAAACATATTTTTAGATATATTCATTTTTGAGAATAAAATTGAGCTTATTTTAAAATCAAATACAAGATGACATTAAAGGAATCATTTTTACTATTTTTAATTAATGTTATATTATATTTCATTAAAACAAAATAAATTACATATTGTGACTTTTTAATCAACTGATTAAAAGAAAAGAAAAGACAATTTTCCAATAACTAGCATATTTCAATATTCAATAAAAATTTCTTATTTTTTGGAAAATAGAAAATTATTACCTCAAAATAATTTTGAAATACATAATATAAAAATTATTTCAATTTTCAAAAATAATATTTCCAAATAAATTATAAAATAATTACAATATCCACACAAAAATATTTTTAAAATATATTTTTAAATAAAAATA
Source organism: Viscum album (assembly GCA_963277665.1). Lineage (NCBI taxonomy): Eukaryota > Viridiplantae > Streptophyta > Magnoliopsida > Santalales > Viscaceae > Viscum > Viscum album. The sequence goes on from OY728163.1 coordinate 1,095,301,772, forward strand.
TTTTTGAATCGTAGAATGAGATTGTTCTCATTCAATTATAAATAATCACAAAAAATGAATGTTAATTTATTTAAATGGAAATAAAATTTAATAATTTCATTATCATAAACTATAGATAGTGAGTAATTTAATATATTAATGTAAGAATTCATTTTGCGTAGAAAATTGTTTTAAAAAAGATATATCTTTTACATAGAATGTATTTTGTCTTTATTCCTAAATAATTGAAAATAAAATTATGAGGGATAATTTATTTCATTAAGGATAATATTTCTTTTTATATTTCATAATAAAAACATTTTTATTCCTAACCTCTAAATAAATGTCTTTTTTATAACAATTATATTTAATAAATAATATTTTGACAGCATATCATTTTTATTTATGATCGGTGTTGTGTAGAAAACACATTATCAAATATAATATTTGTAAGGCCCAAACCTTAAACCTTACTTAATATTGAATTAAATGAGTAATTCACATTGAGGATATTTTCAGGTTTAGAGTTTTAGAGAATTAGGACATAACTATTACATCTCAAAAGATTATAAAGTAGTCGCTTCTACTAAATTTCCATAAAATAAAAACTCTTAAAAAGAAACAGGTCTAGTTCCATTTTTTAGGTAGCATGAATTTCCCTTGATCCCATCCTTGACCCTATTCCATGCTAAGTCCTATGAAAAACATTTCAAAAACTTGGGATGAGCATAAAAATCTCAGTAAGGGATACACAAAGAATGAAAACTGTTAGTTTTTCAAAACAACAAGTAAACCATGTATACTTTATCAAAGTAATACTTTTCACATTTTCAATGTAGTAAACACTCTTTGCTGAATAAAAGTTCATTACTTACCCTTCTGTAACCAAAATATTACAATAAAACCCATATAAAGATAACATAACATATAAAGGTAACTTGGGACATAAAAATACTTAAGTGGAATAACCATAAGGCCGACTTCCAAAAATATCACATAATGGAATAGCCATTCGTCCAACATCCATAAATACTTAATGGAATAGCCATACGGCCGAATTCCATACCCAATGCATTGGAGGTTAGGACGTAACCACCCATCCTAGTATTCACAACACCACCCGTCATATGGTTTATCACGTAACCACCCGTAAAATTTCCAAGTACCATTATAAAATTATAACACATAAAACCAATATAAAGGAATGATAACATTTCCACATTTCAATAACAATATATCATTTAAATATATTGACATAATATAATCCTTTATCAAAACCATTTTCAATACCAAAATACAAAAAAAGTTATATGGTATTTATTTTATTTTAAAAACATTACGACTTATTGAGGAAGCCAAAGATCAAATAATACTCGCGGTGGTGGAAAAGGTCATTGTCACTGCGTACGTAAAAGAAACATTCATTTTTTTCGTTTAGTAAAATGTTTCGTAGAAAAAAGATTCCTTTTGAATAAACTTAAAAGTCAAAGGGGTTTATACACCGTATAAAAGAAGGTCATGTATAAAACAAAATACGCCTCAATGAAAGGATATTGAGACGAAGACCCTTACAAAGACGGTATCCTTGGTTTAAGGATAATACAATTTCATAATTATGTGTGACAAATGAATACACCAAATATAAGTGGATATTAAGTGTAAAACAATCAAAGGTTATTCACACATATTCATAGAATGAAATATTCAAGGAGTACAAGTTTATCCCAAAGAATCAAATTTGGGTTAAAAAGTTCCCTTGCAAAAATTTGACAGCCTAACGACGTCACATCAAAATTCAGAAAAAGAGTTGATGAGAGATAAAAAAAGTATCTCATCACTTAAAATTTACATCAATAAGGATATATGATAACATATCCCAACATAACCATAAGTCTTTTAAAAAGAGAAGGGTGAAAGGTTCCCTTACAGACTTGAGTATCTTTCGAAACATTCACCCTATGAAAGAAGGTCAATAAATCATTGATGTAAATACTCATAAACGAAATTATATTACACAAAGAGTAGAATATTGGGAAGTACATACACCACTCAAAGGAAATTGTGGGAAATGTAGCATAAATCTCACGGGAATAAAAGTTAGATGAAAAAATCCATTACGAAAACTCCGCAACCTAACGGCGCCACATAAACGTACAAAAATGGATTGATGAGATCAAACAGGGTCCCTCATCATATTAACATAATTTTTTACCGAAATAGGAATATAAAAGAACATCCCAACAATAAGAATGATGAGCATTAAAAGGAATGGCATAAAAGAGTGTACTTAAAAAGAAAGAGAGGAGTAAGATCCCTTACCTCGGGTCCGACTTGACTCGATCGTTCTTTAACATCCTGAATAATAAACTTGAGTTAATTTCTATTTTCTTAACAACCGTTTTTAAGTTCATTATTACTTTTATATCACTAATTTCCATGTTATAAACATTATGTAATCATTTATGTTAATAATGTTTGTTTTGTCGATATTTGGTTCTTAAGTCGAAAGTGGACTTCTTACAATTACATGTTGTTCATGTGGTCAAAGGATCATTATATCCAGAATGACATTCCTGATTTAGATATCATATATATCATATATATCTATAATATACATGTATTTATAATATCACATAATCATTTAGAGATAAGAAATGAAATGCACCGTTCATGGAGACGGTAAGCCTTAAGTACGCATGAACGCTACTTTCATTTATTTTCCATATTAATGGAATTAAAACTAAATTAGAGGTATGTATATTTTAATTCCAGAATTATTTTCACCATTTAGATGTATCATTAATCATATATATCCATTATATACATGTACTTATAATAGTACATTACATTTGGGGATAAGAAATGAAATGCACCGTTCATGGAGACTATAAGCCGTACGTACTCATGAACACTACTTTCATTTCTATCTCATAATTTAATGGAAATAAATAATAATGATATAGAGGTATATTTTAATTCCAGTATAACATCATATGTAATACCATTAAATCCATCCTTTATACGTTCCACGTATGGCATTAACGAATCACATCACTTTGAAGGGGCGGTAGTCCGCACTTCCTAAAATGAAGATATCACATATAGCAATAATGGAAGCCATAAAGGTAAGACAAAAATGAAAAATACAAAAGATTAAGTAAAACATAAACAGATTATATATCATATATAACTATAGTTAAATCTTAATGGCCACCTTTGAAGGTGCTATATGAGTGTTGAACAATCATCGTTTCGTGAGGCAGAAATTCACCACCCACCGAAACAGTATGTCCTTTTACCATTAGATGTAGGTGTGTGTAAGTGTAGCTCGAATAATTCTTATAAAAACATCCTAGTATATTTATGTTACTGGAGTTTTTACAAAAGAAATTAATAAAAAGAGTTTAGGGGGTTGGAGAGGCAAAATAAAACAAAACGACTCAAGTGAAGACCTTACCTTAAAATTGGGTAACTCCGTTTAGTTTGAGCTCAAATGCTTCCTTGGGAAGACTTCTGCCCAAAGTGAGGCTTCAAGGAGTAATAGACGGAAGTGTAGAGACAAAATGGGAAGGGTTTGGTAGAGCCAAAGGCTTTGGTAGTGTGGGTAAGGAGGTAGAGGTGGGGGCCTTTTATAAGAGGATAGGAGGGGCACTCTTGGAAATTAAGCAAATGTTACATTATTTTCAAAAGAGTTTCGGATTTTAAAGGACCCACATTGATTTATTTCGAGGATAAGGTGATAAGGGTTCTAAATCCACTCATCCAATAGGTTTTGGACATGTTTAGGTCTTAGATATTACATTATCTTTCCATTTTATTTAAATCGTTAAATAATGAGGTCATCGCTGCATCATCATGATGTCATAAAATAATTTAATTTATATAATGTCTAAAAATTATAAAAAATATACTATGATGTAGAAAATCTTTTTCACTTTCCAATGACTATTTATAGACAAAAATATGACTTGTATAACCCCATGTAAAAATTGTTTTAGTAAAAGATCTCATGATTGTGTCATTTTTACATTAACATTAAATAAATAGTCCATCAATGAAGAAACCTTAAACCAATTATATTTATCAATTACAAAGTTTCAAAAAACATTTAATTACGTTCTTGTATATGTTTAATGCAAAGAACCTCTATATGTATTTTGTGTTCATACAAGAGTATAATGATAAATTATTTATCCTTCCACGCCTTATAAAAAATATTTATTTGATTTTATTCACTTGAAATCCATTTAAGCATTAAATGTGCATAATTTCATGTCCCATTGATTTGGTTATTCTTTTATTTCATAAAACCTATCATAATGATTAAAACAATGCAATTATATAGGTTTTCCTCAAAACCAGATGTTTGTTTCATGTAAATATATTCATCCAATATACTGTGAAAGAAGAAATTAATTAACTTTCTTTGTCCCAAAAACAAAAAATTATAGAAAACAAGATTGAGAAAATACTGATGATAATATATTTTACTAACAATTATAATATTTTATAGAAATGAAATCTCTATTATTTATTGAAATACTCCACCAATAGCCTAGCATTATAATTTATTCTTTGGTTGACTAAAATTTTCAATTTAATGACTAATTTATTATTAGAAACTTTTTTCCTTAAAGTAAATATATTAGTCTCCATGTCTTATTGTATTTAAATTAATCATTTTCATCATCCATATTTGGCTAACACTTATCAAAATCCCTTTGTGAGTCCACAGATTATGGTCAATCTATCTATACACTATCCTATAGAAGTATGTAATGCCTGAACATATCATTTTACTGGTAATATTATTCTACATGAAAGGTAAAATTCAATATGTCAATCTGATACTTCTAATGAAACTTATTTCAATAACAAAACATTTAGTATCCAGACAACTAGAGCACTAATTTATGACTCTTGAGACCATTCAATTGAAGGTATATCATCCACCACCATGTCTTCTAAAAAAATAACTGAAAATCTAAAATCACTTAAACTAGATTAGTTATAGTAATCCGATCCATATCGTCTAGTGTCTAAAAATTTGATTCATTTAATTGAACTAAATCCTTTACTATGTTTTGATTATTCTATAATATCATATCATTGATGACAACTTTTTCATCTATTAATATTTTATTATAATAGTAACACCAAATTCAATAACTAAATTTCAAATTTACATTTTTATAGGAAAACAGACCTGGTATATTTCCTCAATATTTCATTGTTTTTATAATTAGTGTGAATATAAGAATTTTTTTTTAAAATAGTTTGATGATGAATTTCAAATGGGGTTTTTAATGACACCATCTTTGGAATCTTCTACCCATATGGTGCTAATGGAATTCTATTGACTAAGAACACTATGTAATTTTATGAATTTTCCAAAATATAAAAATGTATTATATAAAGGATAACTATTCTATGTTTCTTCTTAGTAATCCTTTTGTTCATCCATTCAACAACATCATTTTATTTGATATACCATGATAAATTTTCTCATACAAGATTCCATTATTCTGGTTGTACCACGTAAAAACAACTTATGTAATATTAACTAACAACATTTAACCTAATGAATCTGATACTTCTGATAGTTTATTTCCAAATCATATATTTACACATTGCCTTAACACTAAATAATTATTAAATTTCCTTATGGAAATATTCCCAAATTTTTTTTGATTCATCAATAAACCTGAAAAACTATAATGAACTTCTATGATATCAAATAGGGGACGACACACAAAAATTTATACAATCAATTTCATAATTATACTGGTATGGATTCCTTTTTTTAAAATTAAATAAACCATTCCTTGATTTCCTTACTATAGAACTCTCACAACATCTAATGGAAATATTGTCAATATTCAACACACCTTATTTCCCATAAATCCTTTATTATTATAACTAATTGACTTTTCCAATTATGGAAAAAATTAAATATAGAAATATATCATTTGGACCATCAAACATCAATATGAACTTCTAGAGAAAATTAAAATTCTTATTTCCTGACACCCAAATATGAAATATTCTATCATAAACCTGGCATGTGCCTCTCTTCTATCCACCCAAAAATGATTTCATTATACATCTAAAAATTAACATCCCCCATTCCAATAAAATAAACACCCTTATCACCTTCCAAGTGTACATAGTATAATCTTATGGATACAAAATTTACTATGTACGCCATCAATGATATGGAATTGAATGAATATTTATAATGAAAACCCCAGGATTCCAAAAAATCAACAAAACCTAAAATAAATTCAACTATATAATTTCATTTCTTTAATAAATTGGAATATCTAGAAGGTGATCTTATTGATTTCACTTTACTATTGTTGACATAATTATTGTGTTGCCGCATTATACCATGGTTCTGGCATTATTTTCTAGGTATAGTAGATTTACCTCTACACCCATCTATGAGTTTATTTTCAATATCCTAAAACATATTCTTATTTCGTGAATATTATGTTCTTTTTAAATTAAATTTATTCTTTTTAAATTATTGTACTTCAGTTCACCGAAAATTTTAATTAAATAATATACTTATGACATCATAAAATTTAATGTAATATTTTAAGGGAGAACTAATGAGAGTAGTGACCATTACATTAAAATAATATGATTATGATGGAAATAAATTCCATTCCATAAAAATATATGAAATTATGTTTCACTAAATTTAGTGTAATATGGATCATGTGGATGTCATTAGCATGGTATGGAACCAGTCATCCATCCATGACTTTAATAACAACAATCATATTTATCATAACTGTGTTTTTAAAAGATGTACATATTTCATACAAGGCTTCCAGATAAAATATATATTATCCAATGTTTTTCATCTTATGGATAATGAATGAAAAATTTCTTTCAAAGTACATCCTTATTAAATTGATTTTCTTATGATTCAAATGAAATGGTCAAACTTTCCACATATTCTCTATCTTTATTTTCATTAATATAACCTCTATGTCCATTTGGATGAGGAAATTATTATTTGTATCCCCCAAAATCTATAGTTATTTCCAACAAATATATCAATACATGTATTTATATCATCAAATGAAAATTATTATAATACATTCGCTCTCACTGAATTAAATAACATCAAGGTAGAAAGATAAGATGAATATGCATGAGTATATAAAGTGTGTCTTAATTGAGGTTCAAATACTACTTTTTAGGGGATGAAAGACACAAAAGTGAAGCAACCAGATGATAAAACCCAGAAAATAATATTATGAATCCAATAATAGATACTCTTTATCTGGATTTCTTGTGTTGTGTCACACTATATTTCCCAGAGTATGTTCTCATAACATAGAAATATTGAATGTACCCAAAATCCCTATATATATAGTGTTTCTAGAAACAAACATAATAATATAAATAGACAAATGGAAATGTGTGTCAACGTGATATTACACTTTTAGTTTACATTATTCATATTTTTATCCTACATATATGAGAGTAAACTATAAGATTTGTTTCTCACAAATTAAAATGATTAAAGATGATGACATTTTGGTAACATTTATAACTTTGAGAAAGTAATATCAATGAACATTATTAGGTGGCCCAAGACCATATGAAAATTTGGGTATAGTTGGTAATATTGTTTTAGAATCCTTATACAATTATATGCCTCTATCTATTTGTAATCACAGCTCGTGATATTCTATATAAATATTTTGTTGACAAGATATAGAATTAAATCATTGACATCACCATTCTCCTAGAAACCTGATCTCACTATGTGATCAATAATCCCATAAAATAAAGGATGAATTTAAAATTAAATATAATAAACCATTTATTTATTGGTGAAACATGACCTCTACGTCATTTATTTTAATAGAATCGTAAGAATTAGGTGAACTAAGACCAAGGAATTGAATTGCCTTTAGAATTATAACAAAATTTTTTCATTTTCCCCACTACAAAATACTATATACCACACATATCCCAAAACATGATTCCATTTCCCAATAACATCTTCACATTTATTGATTAAAAGAATCATATTCTTCCCCTTTTCCACAAATATTAGGGGAACCATCCTCCAATTACTCATCAATGATTATCTCAGTTTCCACTTAATTAAATCCTTGTCATACTAATCAGATCCAATATTGAAATAGAGAGTTTATTGGTGATCTAAATTATTCAGTTGGTATAATATAGTTTAATGAATAATATTTTTTAATATAAGATACATGTTATAACCATGAATCCTCAGAAAAATATGGCCTATCAAACCAGAACTCCAGGTGGCCCACCCATACATCTGACCTCTAGGGACCTGAGCACCCAAGCTTGGTATCCATAGACCTTGAATCCTAATCCCCAAACCCTTATGTACAAACCCATGTAACCCAAAACTTCATATGTCAGGATTCCATTGAATAATGTTTCAATGCCTATACATAAGTCTGTCATTCCATACACTTTCTCCACAATGTATGTCTTCCATTAAAGGGCATGTGAAGTATATATAAGAGGTTTCTAATCATGGATAAATTTCCTTATTTCTTTTTTATATAATGTAGTCATGTTCCTATAATTTGAAGTATTTGAAACTAGATTTCCAGAATCGAAAACTTAAATATACACATGTGCACACCCAGTGCACCCATTTCACCATTATATGGCTGTCATAGAAATAAATTATGTAAAATAATTTAAATTTGGAACTAGGGGGAACCCCATTTTTATAGAGGCCTACTATGGCCAAGGATACCTCAGAGTGTCCTACTAAGGTGTGACATCACCCTAGCCTCCCACATTAACATACAAGGGATCCACCACCCAATCCATCCAAATAAGACAAACTATGATTTCAATATCCAAATTTATCTTGAGGAGTCCTTCTATTAATCAACTTCTCCCTTGAAAAATTGAATCAATATACTATAGAACCACTACCCAGTTTATCCAGATGAGGACTAATAAGGATCCATCTCACCAACTCCACCAACGTTTTATTTCAATAAAACCTTCACCTAGGACAACAAGGATAAGAATATAGGGTAACCACTTCATCCAAGGCACCTATAATAGGCATACTCTATCTCCTCTTCACTCAAGACACCCAAATAAATATACTATGGATTCATGTTATAAGCCATATAGATGAGGAAAATTACAGTGATAATCACCCATTATACCAATTATGGGACATGGTTATAACATAGATGGGTGATTCAAATATATAATACACATTTACATTGTTCTTTTAATTGGTATACAAAAATAACCATTGAAAACCATATGAACAATTCATATCCCAAAAAAAACTATTATTAATTCAAATCCATTCCTTACTCCACATTGGTACCCCAATAAGGGGTAAGCCCTAACCTTGTACTAAAAGATAATATAATCAATATAACCTATGAATTTGAAAGAAAATTCATTGTCATCATATGAGGGGGGTTCCACAAACAAATCCTCATTGGTAACATCATCCATATTCCCTATCAGTTTTACATTTCTACCCAGACCCACACACTAGGATTATCCCCAACTATGGTCTTATTTATAATCTCATCCTTCTTCTTTATAATTTTTTATAATTTCTAAGTGAGTCAAACTAGTTTCTATCACCAGATATATCTTCATTAATATTTTTATCCACATGTTATATCAATGGGCACAAAATTTCATTAAACCCTAACTATGTATAGTCCCACAAATATAACATATAATTTTTAGTTATCAATATATAGGTTAAATCAAAAAGTGTGGATCATTTATATTTGATATAGTAACTAATTCATTAAAGCTCTTCAAATTATTCAACTCCAAATGACATTAAATTTTTTTAATAGGACCTTCCCATGTCACATTAAATTTCAATATTGTAGGGGATTGTGTGTCTATCCTTAAAAGATGGAATTTTCATCCTAAGTTCATGATCATAAATGTAACATCATATGCCGTAGTCTCATAGCTGTAAAATTAATCATTGTGGTCCTATTTGGATTATCATAAAAGGAATACCACCAATTTAGGTTGCACAACCATAAAAATCACATCATTCTTCATGGATGCATGGCCCTAAAAGGATCAAAAATTCTATTTTCCACAAAACATTAAATGTAATGATATATCTTTTTAATTGGAGAAAAACTACGTGGGTTTTAATTCCAATTATATTGATACATATGAAGCCTCTATTTTGGAAATAATCACAACTCCATAATACCCACTACATCCCTATATGGTCATAAATTACAAAGTGCACGACTATGTGAGTTTAATGTATAGTATAACCATGGGTAAGGTATAATATGAATAATAATTGATACCAACTGAATTTTACATCGATGAATGGAAATGATCGATCGAATTTATGTCTATGGTAACCGATATATGTACTGAGAATGATTTATAGAATATTTCTTAATTGTATATATATATGATATTTCTAGATAAGATAATATAATCCTTATAAGATGATCTTATTTCCCAACATCTCATCATCAAAATGAAATTCAATGCTTTATTCTTAGTACCAATAACTGACTAACATATTTTTGTAGCCCAATATTACTTGGGAATGAGAACAAAATGGGGAACATGGAAATGTATGTCTATTTAGAACAAATGAAGAAACATTGAAGGATGTTATGGTGAGTTTATTCACTAAACCAAAACTCACACATAACAAGAGTGGATAAATTATTATGTGATTCAATGATTTAAAAAAACAGTTAAATTTCATCCTTATGAAAACTGATAAACCGAAAACTGATACACCCTAATAACCAAAAAACTAATTTAATATTTTCATAGTATATAAAATTGAGTTATCAGTTATGAATTTTTTAAAGACAATTTACATAATAAAAATTACATGGAGGATAATACTATATATATATATATACGAATACTTTTTTTTTGTGTTCGCATAGATGTTACAAAGAAACTTTCAATGAGGAATGTATAAGATTATAAAAATTGATAATGACACAACAGATTTACATTGTATAAGTGAAAAAACATGTATAAAATGCTTCAAATTAATTAAATAATTCTACTATATCTATGATGAGTTATAAAAATGTCTATCCATTAAATGGTATGTAATGGATAGATCTAGAAAGCATTATGTTATATATTCCATCCTAAAATTAAAAATAATTATCCAATCATATATACCAATGAAATTCATTAACCCATAAATGTATGAATTAGATCAATATAAATTATAATAAAATTAATGAAGGTATGATTAATTGATTAAACATTATTAATGAGTGATTCATTAGTTTTGGAACATGAATATTTATTACATTAACACTGGTTTTAAATATTGAGGAATTTGATAAATAATATAGATCATCTTTCTATATGAACACATACAAATCAATGATGTATCATAATATTTATGAGAACTTCTACCCAGTAAATATAAATATTTATTATTCGGAATAATCTTTAAGGAGCATGGTATTTCTAAAATTTTATTTAGATTATCAAAATAAATTAGTGAATGATGAAAAATTACCTACAACAACAACAAAAATAGTTTAGAGTCATATTTTGTTTTGGTATAATATTTTGAAGAGAAATTAATGCTATAATTCCTTATGGGTTATGGTTTTCTAAATTATATTTATTTCTCACATCATAAATTTGGTAAAAGCCTTCATGCCTGATAAACGTTCAAATAAATTTATTATGGATGTAGTACTGTCATATAGGGAAGTATATATGATTTTATTTTTTTTAATATCCAATGTTGTTTCAGAATATTTAGTAGGATTTCTTAATAGGGGTTATGTATAGAGTTTTTCCATAGTGTGATTTATAATCACAAAAAAAAATGTTAAATCTAAATAGATAAAAAATAATTGATTACATTATTATTTATTTATTGATACACTATGCTTGGGTTTTTGATAAACATCACATATTGATTGAGTTCTCCTAAAAAATATGTTTTCACTCAAAAAATATATAAAATTTTGAAATGTACTATACAAAAGTAAATGACTGACCAAAAATTTCTATTATAATTTAGGATATAATAATCTATAAAGTCATGAAATATAACTATAATATTCTCTTAATAGTTTTATAGTACCCCTTAAACCTCATTTTTTAGTATTATTTGGATAGGTTTTATCTTGGGGTGTTTTAGGAGGAATGTTTAATTTTTTTACAATTATGGGTTGTGCATGGTTGGTGCATGATTTTCCCAAACTATGCTCCCACCCAGTTACAACTATGTATCCTTGGGCAGTATAGGTTTTTATTGTTATTTCATACTTTAAAAAAAATTACCCACATAGTAGAAACCATGAACCTTTGAAGATGGGTGTGTGGTTAGGGAAAATGATTTGTTTAACAATGATTCCCTACCAAACTAACCATGTAGAAAATGAATATTTATTAATAATTTTTTTAAATAAACTTAACCCCTATTTAACCACCTTCTCAACCATAAATTGTGGTGTCATTATATTCTAGGTCATAGAGGCTCTCATGTACTCTTTTTGAATCCTAAAAACTCATTACATGGTAGATAAAAGAGTGGTGGATCTCATTTACTCCATCACATGTATGTGTTTATCCCCATGTTCCTTTTATCCATCTCTCAATTTCATTCATGCATATATTTTATTGATCATCACTTGTTTGGTGGATCAAAACTATGTTGATTTAGATCATGATTATAGGTTTTTTTATCCCCATTATAATCATTCACCATTGGAAAATACCATTACATGTGCTGACTTTTGATACCATAATAAAACATAGGTTGTTCTGTTTTATATTTCAAAAATTGATTAATCATTTTTTATGTTATTCAATTTTTAAATTTATTTGTGAAATAACAATTTTATGCAAAATGCAATTGAAATAGATTTGGTAAAGAATTTAGGGGAAACCACCAATTCCAATAGAATTGGAATTTGGTTAATTATTTTAAATACTAAGAATTTGTGATTTTATTTTAGGAAAATATGATTAAATAGAATTAATGAAAAAATATGATGGGTTGTATTTTTAAAATTCATTAATTTAGGAAAACAAAATGTTTTAATATTGAAAGAGAATTTTAATTTTGAAAAGTAAAAGTTGTAAAGTGAACAATGAATGATGATTTATTTGAAATGAAATAATTTTAATGTTTTTAATTGATTGAATTATTGATCACATGTGATTAAATGTAGTTAATGAGTTCTTTAGGATAGGCACACTAGGATTTTAATTCCCTAGAAATAGTTTTATGAATACCAATTGTAAAAAATCTAGTTAGGATGATCAAATTCATAATGGAATGTTGATGATTCCTATTAGATCTGGTCCTGAGGGGTTTTGTACAAATACACCATGATCATTGATATTGGTTATGTGAGGATCCAATGAAGGGATGTTATTGTACCACATAAAATATGACCATGGTGCTCACTATGAATGATTTGATTATAAATTTCATTGATTTTGAAGCTATTTTACTCTTTAGTAGTGATTTATATATAATATTTTAAATAATGTTTTTAATTAAGAATATTTTTTAAATTTTTTTTTCCTTTGAGTTGAATATATTGTAATGTATTAAATATGAAACTATACTTTCATGCATGTTTTGAATAAATTTAAATCATTATTTTGTTTGTTATTTTGGATCACTTGGTGAGAACCTAGAATGATTTTAGCTCACCCCTACCATTACCTTTGGGTGATTTTATATTTTTTATATATATTTTATATCAAAGGGAAAAGAACCTCATTGAATAGGTGGATGTTCTTGATACTGGGGTCTTGGAATGACATGTCCTTTGGGTCCTTGAGTTTCAATTTCTTTTTATTGAGTACTTTGATGAAGGAAAATTTGGGTATTTGATATAACTATTTAGTTTTTATTAATGCATCCCTTTAAATTTTGAGAATACTGATATGTATGTTTTTTCCATTGTAATACTCTGTAAAATTTCACCCCTTTTTATATTTTCTAATTCCATGTGCCAGTCACCAACCCAAGGAGATAGTGGAAGCCCTTCAGTCCATTTTAGTTTTGACTCATGCATCATGGTACCAAGGTATCAGGGTAGGATCATGAAAAATATTTATCAAGGGTACATGTTGTGAATCTTTCTTTGATGTCAGTATACAATTTGGAGTAACATTTCAGAACTTTTTCTATATTTTGGAGTGAGTTCATTGAAATCTCTCATCTTAATGAGCCTTTAATCACTATGGATGTTTTGGGAAATATTACATGAGGAATAATTGGATCATGTTATAGTATTTCCATTTATTTATATTATGATAGGTCTAAATCCAATTGTGAATATGTTTTCGAATGTTTTTAGTTTCCCTATTGATATTATTTGATTTTCTAACCCGAGTTACCTTCTGAGGTATTCGGTACAATTTTCTTATGTTGTGTATGAACATGTCTTATATAAGAATAGTGAATAATTTCTAGGTGGATGTTTATGATGAACTAAAATTAGTGAATCCTCCAATGTAAAATATTCTCAATGAGATTATTGAGTGTTTTTTCTATGCTATGGGGAAGGCAGCTACATCTATACCGATTCAGAATCTATTGTGGAACCTTATAGGTATGAATTCCAAATTCATTGACCTAAGTTCATTTTCCAATATCTGCTAGTGTTCCATGTTTTTTATGATCCTCAATAGGATGAGGAATGGATTTGAATGATTGAGAATATTTCTGTGTCATTATAATGTCAAGATTCAATCAAGGTTAAATGTAACACATTCAATATAGAGGGGACTAGAAAGAGATGGTGGGACTCAATTGTGACAGGGATGATGCATGAGGGTTTGAAGTGAAAGGAATTTAAGGTTATCCTCAATAACAAGTACAATTCAAATTGTATGATTAAGGAAAAGGATATGGTGTTTTTTATATTCGTACATGATAATATGACCATGATAGAATATGAAAATCACTTTTCAATGATTGTTTCATTTCCAATTGAGATTGTATCAAATGAGAGGTTAAACACTTGAATATTCAAGATGGGAATTCAATATGATAATAATTATCTTGTTTTCTTAATGGGGATATCTTCTTAAGTTGGTGTACTCAATTGGGCATTGATGTTTGAACTTGATATGGCTGGTATGTCATGTTTAACATGAATTTCATTTTCTCCTAGTATATGTTTAGAGATTTCCCATAAATGGAAACGAAATTGTGATGAGTCTCATGGTGGGTATCGATAGCATGGTTATTCTATATCTCTTTTAGCACCTAGAAGTGGCCATTTGAGTTACCACATGTATGGAAAGCATCAACATTTAAAACAGGTTTTTACTATGGCATCCATGATCTGTAGCTCCTGTTGTAATTCAGAACACTTGTAGATTTTCATGTATATATTTTCATCCCCACATTGATTAATTGGAAAATCCACACAAAAACGTAATGTGGTGAAATCGTATTATTCAATGTCTAAGGGTTCTTTCCATAGGAATCTAGAGAAAATATTCTCCAGGAAGTGAAATATTCTCCATAGGAAAAGGATATGTGTATAGTTATTTTGAGAGCCATCATCACAATAAAATCATATTTAGTGACTGATATATTTGATATAGGTTCATCTCAGTCAATTATATAATGTTTTAATTTGAATCTACAAATTTGTACTATAATGATTTTGTCATATTTGGTGGAAATAACTACACCTCTTAGAAGGAAGGGAGATTAGAGACTCTTTGGATATTATTCTAATTTCTCTTTATCAAGATTTTATCTTTATATTTCATTCATGGATCATGAAATGAAATCAATTGATATCATTTTTGGATGGATTGGATAATTTATAATAAATCTTAGATTGATTTTTATCTTTGGCAGTTCCTCTGTATTATATTTCATGGGATAATCAATATATTTTATGATGGATGAGACAAAATATCAAGTAGGAAGGGACATTTTATCCATCTCTAGGGAATTTAAAATCTGTGTTCCCTTTTGATATGGAAGAAGAGTCATTTGGTGATGATCTCCCTCTAGTATTATTCGTGTTCCCTGATTTATTTTTTATTATGACTTATCTGGTGTACCAATGGTAAGGGTGGTATTTTTTTAATTTGGTGCGTTGTACAGAACTTCTTCTTATCCCTTATTACCATATGGAACAAACTGAAATGAATGATTTGAATACTTAGTTGAATGATATTTTATTTAATGGAAATATATTCCCAATTGTGTCACCATAGGTGGTTCTATTTCTATTTTCTATGAATGATTATGGAATACATCTCCATTGTGTTTATTACTGAAAACTTGTTTGAATAAATGAGAATCACAAGCATATGTTTCCATAGATTGATGATTTGTTTAACCAATTGAAAGTAGGAAGTGGTTAGAAAATATTGATATTAAATCAATTTGTCATTGGTTGAGAAAAAATTAATATTGAATTTACAAAACCATGTTTTTGAGTTGGTATGGACATTATGAGTAACTTTTCATGACATTAGGCCAAACCAATGCTCATGCAGTCTTTAGGGATTTTATAAAAAAGATCTTCCATTAGTATCAAGATGAATTCAGGGTTTTATTATTGTATGAAATCCCAGTATACTTTGCACCCAAGGGGGGACATGTTATTCATTATAGAGTAGTTCAAGAATTGTTGATGAATCATCAAATTTATCCCATCTATGAAAATGTGATTTATTAATTTGATAAAGGATGTTTTGGGACCTATGATCTCAAAACATAATATCTCAATTAATCATGAAATGATGAATGTAATTGTGACACTGATTAATCCATGTAATTTTTTCCCAATTTAGTGAATCATGGGATTATCAGGGTATTATCACTAGTTTGTGAAGTTTTGTCAAAGAAGGATTCTTTGATGACTGCTCTCACTCGTAGCTGAGTGAAAAGTTATTCAGAAGAGAAATATTCGAGTAATTTTATTTATTTGAATGTTATTTACATTTATACCATAGTTTTGACTCTTCCAGAGGTTGGGAAGGTATATTTTGTCCTCTACAATGCATCATGTTTGGGTTTGTTTTGTGTTATGTAGAGTTATCATGTAATTATATATGGATCTCAAAAGCAAAAAACAGTTTTAGATGAATTATCTGACCCATTCCTTCCCCCACCCAATTGGGAGGCATGCATTTAAGACTTGGAGGAATTCCCTTTTATGACAAAGGATTGTTTTGTATTCCAAAAAAAATGATCGATTTATATATTCTCTCAACAATATTTACATCTACTTAAATGGAATTGGTTGGACTACCCCCAATCCTTTTTTTTCAATATCACCTATACCCTAAAGATATGAAATGTCAATGCAGATGGACTAAACAAGAAAAATCTGACTGAGTCTAAGAAATAATAATTTGAAGAGTTCAATTTTATAGATCTTTTTTTCACACTTGCATACATGAATTTAATAAATAGGGGCTGAGGTTCCCTTGCCTAGTGTACAGTTATCCATTTCTTTTCTTATGATTATTTACCTGGAGAATAAAATTTATTATGAATTTTGTTTCATTAGAAACTCTCTTTATGGTGGGGGGACCATTGTTTCGTGTTTGTTATCCACAGAGGGTATCCTCTATTTCTAGAACCGATACATTGTACATTTTCATGTATAAAATACATGATGTTGGATTTCTATAATTTCTCGTGGGCTGTGTACCCAAGAACCAGGAAGATGTCTATTTCATTAGAAAATTATTCTAGTTGCTAGGTATGAGATGAGACTTCACTAAATATAAATATCTATTCTATACCTGCCAACAGGTCATTTTTGAGCATTGAATTCTTTTAGGTTTACTTTAACCACTTACAGTTCTGACATGGTTGTGAGATAATATCTCTATGGAATTTGAGGTAGGGTTTCTATGTACATAGGTAAATATTAATGTTATATGGGTTTTGATCGATAAGCTGGACAAATTGTCTCACTTTATACACATTCAAAATATATCCTATGGCGATAAGCAGAGAAGTCCCTTTATGAAAGATATTGTCCATTTTAATGGAGTTCCATATGCTAAATTATCTTATATGGATCCCAATTTTACATATCAATTATGGAGTTGACTTTGGACGGTACCAGGATCCCAAGATGATTTGAGTATGGTGTACCATCCACAGATAGATATCCAGAAAAAGAGGGATAAACATATTGTTTCAGATATAATTATCCCTTACATTCTTTACATTGATGGATCTTGGTGTGAGCATTTGGTACCAATATAATTCCTTTATAAAAATATTTACTAGTACATGATCGGAATGGATTCTTTTCTGGCCTTTTATTGTTAAAATTTTAAATATCTATTGTGTTCTATATAGATCAATTAAAATTCCTTGGTCAGATCTATATTGGAGAGATGATCTAAAATATTCAATTTATTCATCATAGAATGTACATTGAACATATTCAATATAAATAACATACTGATCATCATTATACACCATTTATGTTATTAGATTGTTACCAATTTTTATTGAATGTTTCAACATATTTGATCCATTGATCTCTCAAAAGGAAAGTGATGATTTATTCTCATTTTGTGTAACCTTTTTAGGTTTTCAAAAAGATGGGAAAGATTAATACAATTTTTCACTTCCAATATAGTTGATGTTGATGCCAAATGGGTTCCTTAAATCTCACTTATAGAAGCATATTTCTACCCCATATCATGTTTTGAGTTAGAGTGATCTTGGGGCATATCCTAGGTTATCCATGACTGAGCTTCTAATCATTATAGTTAATGTTGTTACAAAACATGTTCCTTTTGAATGTTTTCAATAATAGTACATTCTAGATACACATGAGACTTGGTAAATAGATAGAGTAATTGATGACATTACACTGGCTTCATCTTTTTGATATGGAAACATATCGTCATGAATTATGTGGAGAAAAATTATATATGTTGGGGAGGTTCCAATATCATTTTACTAGTTCTAGTTACTCTTTGATGATCCTATTGTATTATTATTGGTTAGCATTATTGTTTACTGGTCATAGGAGGAAAATTGATATTTTTAATAATTTTTGGGCTATACATGGTTGGAACAAGGTTTTACCACTATATGCTCCCACCAAGTGTAGACCATACAGCCCTAGACAGTAGATATTTTCACAATTGAAACATGGTATAAAAAATATGTGCCATCCTTGTAAAATTTTACATCCCCGTAGAGGGGATCACTATTAGGGAACAATATTTTTATAGCCATGTGGCCCTACCGAGTTAAAGATGCAGATGTTAATATTTTTTATTTTATAAAATATTTTAAAACACCTAAAACTAAATTTAACCACCCTATCTCAAGGAATCATGAATTAGATGGACATTGTGGATCTTGAAAACCCTTTTTGTATCCTAGAAACCCATTACCATGAAAATCAATGTGTGGGAGATCTCGTTTGACCCCTCTTAGGTATGTTTATATATTCTCGTTCCTTATCACATTCTCTCTTTCATTACATCATTAGGTTTTTCATATCTTCACATGTCTGATTGATCGACAAACCATTGATTGGGATCTTCATTATAGGTTTTATTAAGTACCCCATTACGTTTTTTCACGATTGAAAAATCCAATGATTGGTGTTCTGTTTCAATACCATGATAGAAGATAAGAGGTTCCATTTTAGATATTTCTAATTTAATGAAGAAGATTTCATTAAATTGATTTAAATTTATTCAATTAATATAAAAAAGAACTAATTTTATTCATATTAGAATTGAAATTTATTGGGTATGGAATTTAGGGGGAAATAACCAATTATAAGGGATTTGGAGTTTTGTTTATAATTTGAGATTTATAGAATATATGAATAGATTTTTATAAAAATGTATTAAATTGAAATTATGAAACCTATAAATGATTTTATTTTAAAAATCCAGGAATTGGTTAAAACCCCATGTTTTTGGTTTGATGGTGAATTGGTGTTTTGAAAAGGAAATGTGTGAAAATGAACTATAAAGGATGTTTGATATGAATTGAAATGATTTTCCATTTTTTTAATTTATTGATTGATTGATGACATGAATTCATGGGTAGTTTTGGGATATATTGGAAATCACTATAGGATGTTTATTCAATAGAAATAGTTTTTGAGGACATCTCTTGAAAATATGTATTTTAGTAGATCATATTCCTAATGGAATGCTGATGAGTCTTACTCATTCTAAACATATGGGATTCTTGTAAATATATTTCATGATCACTGATATGATATAGTTGAGGATAATATATATAGAATAAATTATACTGCATGGAAAAAGACCATGGGGATCTGGAATGCCCTTTAGGTCATGCCAATTCTTGGTCGACTATCATGGTACCAGGGTATCTGGACTTGTTATTAAAAATAACAATATAATTATGAAAATGGTGAATAACAATGTAAAAAATATAATATGTAGAATAAATTTAACTAATGTTTTATTCTAAAAATCACCAATATGATCAGGAGATTAATGTTGGTGAAAAAATATTCCTCCTAATATCCCCATAGAAGATAGTAATGTGTTTCTCTATGAAAGGAATTCTATGAAATTTGTCATTTATTCCAATAAAAAAAATCTTATTGGTGTAATGAAATATTTATAGGTATATATACCAAAAATGGTAATTTATATAATGGGTTTTATGTCTCAATTTACAAAATATATAAAATATCACTCACATTTACTTAAAAAAATTAGTGTACTAAATCACTATTCCTTTTATAATAAAAAAACTATTATAGAACATAGATTATAGATATACAAATCATGGAAACAAACAACATATCATGTACAATTACTATAGTGAAATTATAAGTGTAATGAATCAACTGGGATCCTAAATAAATAATTAAATAAATGAATATTTTTCTAATCTGATTTGAGTGATCAAATTATAATTTTTCTAGTGAAATTCCTAACGGGGTGAAGAATGTAACAACCTAGATTTTAGACATGAAATATTCTCATAATAATATATATGTTTTATAATTAAATGAATATTATTAAATTTTGGAATTACTAAACATGAGATTAATTTCTAACCAAGCTAAATTATCTCTTCATGACAAAATATATATTAATTTATAACTACATAATAAAAAATGACTGTTAATTGAAAATTTATTCATTTTTTATTAATACAATCAAAATTATGTAATCAATACTACAAAATAACATGAAATGATTCTTGAAACACATTGGCTCATGGACTCTCCAAAAAACAACAATTTTTGAATCATTGTGGTGAGAAAGACAAACATTATGAATAAGATGTGTATTTTATAATAAAAATATTTTTAAACTTCATTGAAAAAAATTTTCATGGAAATTTATGGGATTAATAGGTATATATATTTTAAAAATAGGAAATATGAGAATTGTAATGGTAATTATTTTCTTTGGACATATAGCAACTAGAATATTAACCTGCCCATTGAAATAGGGAATTACTAGTTATGGGATAATATTGAAATAACTAAACAATTAAATATATATTAAATAATATAAATATGTGAATATAAAAAAATACATTAATATAATATTCATATCATTATATATAATATTTTAAATCTTCTAACTGAAATAATATTTATTGTCATTATAAAAAATAAGAAATAATTTATTTTTATGTAATGTGTATTACCATAAAATCATTGTTTATTCAATGTATTTGGATTTAAAAAATATTAATTAATACATCTATAAACATATATTAAAAAAATTAATTTCATATATAATCTACATATTTAACTTTGGCGGTGTAGAATGTATTAATTTTGTTATTAATTATTTGATAAGTTTAATCAATATTATATAATATTGATCTAATAATTACAAAAAAAATGATGAGACAACATACCTAATGTAAAAGTATGTAATCTTATAAAAATGGACATGTAATATTATTGAAAGTCATATTCTGAATAACTATTACATGTATTTACCTTGAAATTATATTATATTCAATTTTTAATTACAGAATACCACACTCTTCCACTATTAAATATCCCTCTTCATTCTATTACAAAAGACACACCAGAAATTATACTCATTGTACAAATTATATAAATATTATCCCATTAAATGTTATTTGTTATCCTGGATAAATTCTTCTATCAACACACTCTATGTTTAAATGATATTTGACAAATTAAAAAAATTAGTTACTAATAATGTGTATCATCTCTTTTCTCTTGAAATTTATTTGTTAGTGAATACATAATTAAATTAATAGCCATTATGTAAACATATTTAAAATGATATATGGTTTATATTAATATATATAAAATTTATGTATAAATTTCCATTATACTAAAAATAATTCAAGCGATCATTGTATTATTTATATTTACCGTATAAAATTAATAAATCCTTCTATTATTATCATTATCTTCAAGGATTTTTAGTTTAATATAAATATTTTTTAAATATTTTATTATATTTATAATTAATTTTCTTTAAGTAATCAATTCATATTCATGTAATATAATTAAAAATACTTAAAATTATTTTACTGTAGCACTTAAAATCAATTTATACATCATGGAGATATCATTTAATTAGATTCGAGTAACATAAAGGTAATGTATAAAAATAAATTTAAGAATATAACAATAACAAAGGAAATGGAAATTCAATTTCTTGAATTTATATATCATCAAGGGTTCTATTGATAATAGAATATTAATAAAGAATAAAAAATTGTAAATAATAATCTCAAATATTTAAAAATAATATTAATATGATCATGAAAACAATTTAATAATAAAAATCATTTACACAATGTTAGAGGCTATCTAACATACTCTATTTCATGGTAATGGGAATCTATATTGATAGTGTATTATTAGTTATGAATTATATATATGTTCTTGAAAATAAATTATGAATAATTTATATTTATGATTCAATGTTTTTACCTATATATATAAGTAAATATTAGATTTATGGTTATATGTAATCTGTTTAACTATCCTTTTTGGATAGATTATGAAATTATTAAAAACATCCCACTCAAGATTTGAGAAATTGTATCTCTTTCTCTAAAATCATTCCAAATAATTGTATTGAATTTTATATTTATCATGTAATTTAAATTTCCATTACTCTCTAATCATTTAAATTTCATTTTTCTACCCTCAATTTATACCCACAAGATAAAATATTTTTGGTACAATTTGTTCTAAATTCTTCTATTAATCTTTACATGATTCTCCACTAATGTTCAAATATTTTAATGATGGATTTCCACTTTTCATTATTTATAAAAAATGACCATATATTAAACTTTGAGATAGAAAAATTATCCCCCCTTGATTTTCCTGAGAAAATTTACTTCATTATACAATTTATTCATTGATTCATGCTATGTTATTATGTAAAATTTCATTATACTGCCATTTTAAATTCCATCTTCAGTTACCTTATTTAGGAAAACTAAATCATAAACAATTATTTTCATATATTTTTTTCCTATAACATATAATATTATTCATATTATTTCATGTATGGGACATAAAATTTACATCCATCCAATAAATTTTGAAATCCTTAAATCTCATGGGAAATTAGTTATAGGTCATTATCAGCAAGGCTATCTATATAATAATATATTGTCTAGTTTTTAAACCTTTACATATGATTATAATGTTTCGTTTTTTTGAGTATTCCACATTACAATTCCATGATTTATATATCATACATTCATGTTTTTATAATGATCCAATATCTATTTATTTTTTAAATTGATATATTTCTACAAGCATTTGTTGACTTTCCTTCTCAGGGTTTTCTAGAAAACCCCTTTTTTATTATATAGACCAAAGTCCTCAAATGTATTTGAATTTTTTATGTTTTAGTTTTAATATATCAATGGAGAAAAAATTAATTAAATTTGAATAACATATTTCATATCTTTTCCCTAATAAATACCACCCATGAATGCTACAAAATGAAACTGTGATGCCAAAAAGTCTACCACCAACGGTCCATGGGTGAGTTACTAGGACCAGTGGTATAAATAATGGAATTAATTTCACTAATAATTACCTAAAACATTATTCAATAAGATACATTAAAAATTAAATAAAACAAGTCCAATTATTCATGTAATTTCATAAATAAATAATGTCTGTAGAAAAATATACAAAATGTGATTTTTATGTGGAAGTATCTCTAGAATCATTATATAACTCTACATCATGAACTCGAAAGGCCTATTCCGATCACTAGATAATACATTCAATTTTTTAAAAATAGTGTACAGAAATTATATGTGAGAATTAATGTATATTCAGTATGATACCCTCCATTATCTCTCAAGTAAATGTGTAATAAGAATACTAAATCCAATGTTAAAAAATAATGAAACCAACTCACCACCTATACTATGTAATCTATGACCCAAAATTATCATGGATCATAAAAAAAATCCCTTAATAAATTTACTAAACAAAATAATAATGAAAAAAATTATATGGTATTATACACTTAAATATCCATTTTACTATTCTCCATTATACCCTACTAACATAAGCCCATGTGCTTACATCCATTCCATGACCTCATAACATCATAAAAATATTTCCAAATCACATCTATAACCACTTAACCACTACCACGCACCAAATATCATTTCCAAATTCCATATACCACTACCTCATAATACATACCACAAACACATAGCATATAAATATCATATTTGGATTGATAAAATGTCAACAAACACATCAATATAATTCCCTCCTCTCTACTAAAATATTATATAGACATCAACATCATGACCTCAAAATCATTACATCACTAGATATAAATCAATCATTAAAATACATAAGCACTACTATATCTAGAAGAGAGAGTGGATAAGGGGGACTTCTCTACTCTATATATTATAACTATCATAGATATTTGAGGTATAATTTGATCCAAAAACAACTTATTGGTGTTGATAAAGGTATCTAATTCTAGTGGAAGTGTATAATAATTAAAAACAGAACAAATGAATAAATATAATAATAGAATACAAATCAATGAGTATATTTTCTATCCCAAATCCTTAAAAAAACTACACCATCACTATCTAAAAAAAACATCAACCACAACAACCTCCAAATAAAAATAATAATAAACTCAATACTACCTGACACCAACAACCCTACTTACCATTAAATATATTATTATCAACACTATATTTTTCAAGTTCGATCAACATTACACCTACTATGACACAGAATATTATAGAGAAATTATTTTCATATAAAAATATATTCATTATCCATCATATATATTAAATTATATCCCATAATATATAACAATTAAATAAATCCGTTGTATATTTCATTTAATTCATTAAATATCATTCTATATTCCAACAAAAATGACCAACACATTCACATAAACTCATCATATCCACAAAGAATCCTCATCCTCTATAACATAATGAAAATCACCACAGGTATACTACTACTATCATAAAAATTATTCTAAAAAATATATCGCAATAAGAATTCAACACATTAAAATATAATCACCATATAAATCATTAAATATATAACACCAAAATCCTACATTGAAAACCACTATATACCATTATAAACAAACTACATAAATGTAATAAAAATGTCACAAATTCCCATAATTCCATTGAATTTTCCTAATTTTTCCATTTCTCTAATTTCAAAATTTTTTTAACATATAGACCATAACATAAATAAAATCATTCTATTCTTAAAATAACAAAGAGTATAAATAAATAAATGGTTTGAAATAATATAAGAAAACTAATCATGCTCAACACATTTTCTGGACAAATATATTCATTTCCAAATTATAATCTTCATGAGGCTAATCTCAACTCTTTTAAAATAAATAACTAAATGATGTTATTTCCAAAATTAAAAAGCAAATAAATTTAAATAAATTATAAGTCTCTCTACTTGATCCAAATCCTCAATAATCTAGACAATTGAATAAAAAGATAAATTATATCAACCATCATTAAATTCACTATTCCTACCCACAATACATAGAAACAAAATAAACTATTAATTCACAGAAAAAAACATAACAGAAAACAAGCAACATCCACTACCATAACCTCTAAAAAGATATTAGAATGGAATGTATATAGGAACAGGTTTGGGAGAGAACCTAAATTTTCTAAGAAGGAAATTTCATGATGTTAAGACCTATCGCGCCAACAGAAAGACTAAATGGTAGAAAATAAGGGTAAAAACATGCATACCATATGTTGATATTGTTGAAAATTCATTCCATTACATAGATAAAAATGTGACCAAGTAAAATGACATACATTAAGTAGATAAAAATACATGGATAATTTAAAGATTTGGAAAGGGTAATATTTGAATTATCCCACACCAGGACAAACCACCTGCAGCGCGCAAGAACCTATGAGCCGCTATGTTGGCACACAACCTGCATGAGTGGAGAACCACCATTCACCCATGGTCTTATTTTTCCTTATTAATAATCCCTTTGGATTATTATTTTTATAGAAGTGCTTACAAAATGGATGATTGGTACTATAGTAACACTGGTGCTTCACCCAATTCCTGTGAAACCTTTATGGTAGTTCCTTAACACCTAAGGCTAGGGAATTATATGAGGATAAATTGTATTAACTCCCTTTCCTGTTTTAAATCAATAAAAGCAACAAGCCCCAAAAATCCAACCACCCTAAATAAAGAATACATCTATGCCCGCCACTCTTTATAAATGAACTTTAGTGCCCCACTACACGGAATAATTATGAAAACTCTTGGAGTATTGACCCAAGTCACACTCATCTTTAATCATTCAGGTTGTTCATCACTAAAGTATCATTATGATACCAAATCATACTGGTGATCCCCATACCGTAGTGCTAGTCATTAACTTGAGTTCCCCTTACTTGATGTTCACTCTACACTTTAGCCTATTTTAGACATCCATGAAGCCTTATTCAAATCCATTCTTGGAAGAGATTTTTCTTCACTACCTAAATTTCTTGAATGGATTCATGTTGAAACCACTACAAAAACCTCATGATTTAAAAAACCATAGATAATGGAACACTACCATGTTTTCTATTAGGATTTATATCTCTATAGTCATAGGATTCCAACACATGTCATATTGGGGGGTTTAGGGCCCCTGTAACTCCTGTGGTTTTTAATATCCTCAAACATGAGGGCTCTTCACTAATGAACAGTTTTGAAGAATTTTTAAGTCGGAGGATTTGGGTTTGGGCTCAATCATCCCCTTCTCATCTCAAAGACACGAAGCCTCTAGTCCTAGATATGAAGTGTATCGATAATGCTTAATTTTTTTGGACAAAAGAGAATTCATACTCTCCACCACATAACCAGTTTTTTGGTAGCAATAATAGTATAAGCCCCTAGTCTTTCAGTCCAGACATATTGAACATCACTTTCATTTCACATTGAAGGGTTCATTACTCTATGCCCTCATCCACTATTTTTATGACAACTTAAACTATAGGACTATTCTCATCCACTATTGGAGAAGGAAAAGCGTGTGCAATTTCTATATCTTTCACATCCTCTTGTTTCTCACACTAAGCATGAATCTTGTGGGCTTAGAGTTTTTTGGAGATCATAACATCCACAAAATTCACATATTGATCTATAAGAACTCTGATTTATTTTATAACCAGGATATATTGGATAACTGCATAAGGCATGAGCTAAAAAAGACACCCTCTTTAGGGGTTATTCCAGAAAAAGATAGAAATGAACTATGGGAATTCTGATGTCCACCATATATGGGATACATATGAAGCATTCTTAAGCTCCGATATCCACAAAATCTCATCAATAAAATGTAAAATCATGAAACCATTTAGGGATCTACTCCTAGGTGTAAGCACTAATCATAATTCTATTAATTCGAGTGTCATGCTTATGGGTAATCCTAGTGTTAAACTACAAAATATGCATGATATAAAATATCCTCAGGGACCCTATCACTTCGATTATTAGGAATCCTCATTAGGAGTAAGCCCCAAATTAATATCCCATATCATATTGAGTTAATAAATTACACATTAATACCATTCATAGGGAAATATATTCTAGAATAAGCCCTAAAATAATTCACTAATATGGCCATACTCGCATAAAAGGCTTACCAATATTGGTGGTCTTAGATTCCCATTCAAATGGGATGTGTTGAAAGCCTCTATGAGGTCCAAACCCAACTCCCCTAAATCCACTGTATTCTATCTGGTCACCATTCCTATTAGGGTCTAATAAATCATGGATATCCATTACATTCATGGGTAACTTGGACTAATTTGGTTTAAGTACCACACCCAAATTTATCTGGACATCTTCTGAATGGATGTCAATGCCACAGGAAATTGACATATATAGTTAGGTACTTATCACATGACCATAAAATGTATGATGCACCCCATTACTTGGCACCGAACTATGAGAGTTTTTATTCCATTCATGAGGATACAAAGGTATCCCATCTATGGGTATGATCCCAACATCAAAATAACATATGTCTCCCTAGATGATGATAAGTTCCAGAATGACATTCGTCTACCCAGATGACAATAAAATTTCAATGTTCCCAACTAAGTGGCTCAAAAACAAACATCAACGTAACAAAGACTAAATAGTCTCTATTTAGTATATAATGATATTTTATCGATGGAGAAGCTCAAATTAATACAGATATATCAATTGTTGAAGAACCATCAATACATATGGATGATTATGAATTCCAAAAGTTATATAACTGATTGAAAATTTATAGGGAAACCTAAATTATTCTTTTTAAATACTAAAGATTCATGAACATATCATTAATCTATAAGATAGTCTTAGAAAAAAAAATAATGAACCTCAAGATGTTGCAATGATCTTAACCTCCCATAATATTGACCAATGTGAGTTATTATGTATTGTTGGAAAATAAACAACATGAATGCGTACCTTGGAAAAGCATGTCCCTTTAGATAAAAAACAATTGGGTATTTCTTATTCTATAAATAAATTTGATGCAGTACATCCAGAAATATTGATTATTAACTAGAAATCACATTCATAGGGAAACAAAAAATATGGTGAAAATGACATGAATCCATAACAAAGATTCTTATGATACCCATATGTCCAGCTCATATCAATTGATAAAAATGGTCCAATATGGGAATCAATAATATATGTGTTCATCTAAAAGATGCAACTTTTTTGGAGATCATTGTATTAATTTTCCATATATACTAGCACTTTTTATACAAGAACGCCCTTAATTCAAAATCGCTTCCTTCAAGTTTGCACATTTGAATGCCCTGGCTACGTCTAAAGCTAGACCCTCATCAGCTCGAAGGACATCATCACTGAATCAACATCTTCACCGATGGGTCTCCAATGCAGTTTTCCTCGAGTGCCTTCATCATGGTACTATCCTGACCTAGAGGCTACCAGAAAGGCCCTCCAAATCAAGTATAACCACCATTCATCCAGACATTGATGATTGATGGTCTATATACAGATGGTGACAACCCCCATATTCAACTGTTTTTAGAAGTTTATCCCTGAAATGATATAACTAATCCCTCCCCAATTTTAGGGAGGTCAATCAAAAGCCCACCCATGGTATCATCCCAAATAAATAAGGTTTCTTTCCCAAGGTCCCTACCAACAATCACTACTGCCAATGCCGCACGACAATAAACCCTCAACATAATGAGGGTGCTATTTTTGGTTGTATGGCCCATGTCCTTCATACTTAGGAATTCATGATAAACTTCATGGGACAATATCTTTCTAATAAGGATCAACTTCCTACCATTTACCCCTATATAACATTCCATCATCCCTTCTCGGTGGAAAACAATGAATGGGAACATACACCCATCCACCTTAATTTTGTCCGCCAGCCGACTCATCTAACAGGGTTCCAGGAAGCCCGTTAACCAAATAAGGTGATAGTTTAAATGAATGAACGTACTCCATCCTTCACTAACCTATCCTTCCAACAGTCTCATATGATAGCACATAAATATGTTTGATGACCTTGTTAGGTGGAAAACAGCTAGTAAGAATATTCACTTTCTAGCATCCATCAAGAGTTTCAACAGTCTCATTTGGATGAACCTAGAGAAGTCATTTTGAAATCATCGATGAAAAACATTGGGAAGACTCGACAGTCTTCACACATTCATGAGTACAAACAGTATCTACTTACATGAAAGGGATGAAAAGCGTAGGTATATACAACTAATCTCGATGCAGAATGGATGCATATTCCCATTCCTGCTTCTGAAGTCCTAAAACACATATTGGAAATGTTGAAAGGGAAGGAAAAAATTTCATCCTATATCCTAGAATCATTCTTGAATATCCTAAAAAAACAACAGTAGTACTAGAGGGTTGAAATAATAATTCCTTCCTCATATCTAGGAGGACTCAGCAACATTCCATCCTTGAGTAAATGCACACCTTTTTTCCTATACAATGGAGGGTTATGTGGAAAACACCACTATATCATAATGACTAACAGACCGAGCATATGCACTTATTCAAATTGAAAATAATAAGTCTGCTCTAATTACCACTCCAATAAAGGCACATGCACCTACTCTAGATAACAAAATTTCCCATTATGTGTCCTAACTATGTGTAAGAGTGATTATAAGAAGAAGTATCATCAAGATTAGTTGGAGAATAAAGAATAGACCTACTATAAAGATCGTCATAATATTGGAGTTCCGGAGTCCCTCATATATTTATATATTATAGCTAAAACTTTTACCATTCTGTTAAATTATTATGGGGGAAATAGTAGTAATTATGAAGATCAGCATCGGACACATCATCATAACGACTTCCTTCATGACAATTTGGTTAGTCTCGAGAACCTCCCTCTATATGAGATCCACAAAAATCGTCTGTGTTCATAGAATACTATAGTGATATAAGATGTTTCCCTTTTTGTAATCCACCAAGGTGGACCTTCTCATGATGGAATTAATTGAGAAATATCTATTTTTAGTGTTGTTTCTCATGTTCATGAAAACTTTCCAATTGACAATGTAGTGGTGAGAAATCCCTATTATCTTGGGACACATGAAAACATAATTTCAGTCATGTCTATGGTCATTATCCTAAAATTACTTGTGTCATTTCCTTTCTAATATAGATGAGGAAACACAAATTGACCCCATTGATTATGATTAAGCCACCAAGAATCATCCACTCTTGTCAGACCATGTTGAAAACCACCAAGAAAAAGATGAAGATGATATTTTAAATTTAATAAAGCACTGGCTAAGGTAGAAATACTAGTCATGTCCTAGCCTATGGAAACCTATCAATACAACATTCCGTAGATGTTTGGAGAAGATAGTTTTCATGGTATTTTCCTCAACATATGAAACCCACATTATCAAAAGAAATCCAAAGTATATCCATATAATGTTTATCAATGTCATTTCATGGTAGTAGAAGGGTTACCATGCCAAATTGACATGGAATCTCTCCAGATTTACCAATATCTGATGATCAAAATGCAACATGAGGCCCTTCAACATACATTCCTCAATTCATTAAAGTGTGTGATAACTGATTGTGGAAATACCATCTGGTGTTCATATTAGAGGTTCAGGTGAACACGGATCATTGCATTTCACTACACACTGAAATCAGCAAAGCAAGTCAAAACAGGTATCATAAATTATTATTTCCCATGATGGCTATAAAAAATTTTAATTCATGATTGAAGTTAAGCACAGTTAGAATAGGCCTCGATCGATTTTAACAAATACTTGGCTCAAAGACAGAAAGCAATTGAGATGCTTCTACATTGAGCATCTGAAAACATTGAGAATGCCTCCCATTTAAAGGATGATATCCCTTCAATCAATTTTTTTAAATATCACAACAGTCTTCCACAATATGAGATTTCATTGGGTTTTGGATAATGAACCCAGTCAGTGTTCTCATAATAATTAATATAATCAGAAGAGCATATGTGTTGATATCATCCATAGCAGTTCAAGAACCACATCAACCTAAAATGATGGGGTTTCTTAACATAAAAATTAGAGTCTACATAAAAAGATTTAAGGGTTGAGGGAGAAGATTAGGAGTAGGACCAACATGTATGGATGGGGGATATTTCACATCCACAATCCTCTCCACAGTAAGAAGTTATTTTTCTAAAAATTATAGAATAATACCTTGAGTGAATGAACAATTGAACTATCCAAGGATTCCGTTCATATTATTGTCTGTAAAATAGTTCTTAGGGAACCAAAAAATAGTAGAATGAATTCTTATAGAGGATAAATAAGAGAGATAAACCACAAAGATACTAATATACTTTCATCAATTCATTATGAATTGGTAAATTCCATTAATACCATCATTGGAGATCTTCTAAAAAATGAGTCCATTTCAAAGGATTCATAGGATGTGGTTCATATTCATAATATGGTACACTCTAAATAAAATTAAAGAGGTGTGCGTACCCTAAATCACATGCTTACCCAAAATCAACATATTTCTTCAAATAATCAACTTCCACCTATTCAAAAGACTCCTGATAAGGGGAAAAGTTAAGGTCTGATCATGTCTCACTTCTCCACTGGATAGGTCAATACCATTATATTAACTAATGATTTTTCAAGAAAGGGGATGATATGATGGATTTTAGGAGACACGATGTAGAGATAATCTGCAGTAGAATTCTTTCCTGATATGCTCCAAAAATAGATCTTCATCTCATAGTTCAGGTAGGATCTCCTCAGCAATAAGGTTTTGTTGAAAATACAAATTTAGATAATGAATTACCTTCATTTATCAAACATCCAGAACAGGGTTAGGTGAATCCTTATAGGCTTGTTCCCATGGTTTATCCAAGAAAAATACCAGCAGGTCCACTGCCAGTGTTCATACAAGTTATCGCACCTGTTCTGGCAGTAGTTATATCACCTGTTTCCGTCTTCGCTCAGCATGGTTTTTCCAGAATTATTATTAATACAATTGAGTCCTAAAAAACTCTATTATAATCTATGGAATTACCTAGTACACCATTAAAAATGGATAATAATGCTTACTTGAATGGGTAGATCCTATTCCTCCCCTACCAAACATGCTGAATAGTGAATTTCAAATTTCTAACGGTTTGGGAGATATAGATAATAACATGATGCATTTTTTTCTCATATTAATCCCTTGATGGGGACCCCACAACAAAAAGAAGCATTAAAACTTAGATTTTTTGTGAAATCACTACCTAGGTCAGCCTTTATTTGGTATACAAGTTTGTGGTCATCATCGATTACTAGATGAGAAAATCTCTATCATTAATTGTTTTTCCAATTCATCTCAATTTTGTAGAATAAAATAGTTTTTGATCTTACAATATTCAAAGAAATGGAAAATCAATGAGTTTAATATTTCATTTATTGATGTAATGGACAAAAATATTATTTACAACTACCACTCCCACATGATGAATTGATTCTAATCAATTGAAATAATATCTGTGATAATTTGTGCACACTACTAATACCAATGAAATAAAAATGAGGTTTTTGAGACCTTTCATTGATCACTCAATATGTAGATAATTCCATCACATAAACTAAATCTACATCTATTGAAATCATTTAAGCTCTGGGAAGGAGAATATGAAAATAAGAAACTTATATAGTTACACATAAGAAAGCACTTGTACCAACATCAACATCAAATCACTTATCATACTATAGGGTTCAAGCTCCTAATCTTAAGAAGCAACGACTACCTCATCTATATGATCAAAATGATAAAAGGAAGATGCAGTTCAAGGAGTTGAAAAAAGGTCAATTATTTTTTTTATGACCAAGTCGTAGGCTATTTCATCTCAAGTTTGTAAAAAACATAGTACCATATCTAACCAAAGAAACCTAATAAATAAGAATATGAATATCCCTAAAATTATATTCCCTTTCATAAAATTATTGGGTACCTCATCCATGAGTGTATTGTTTTTAAATACCTCCTATAATATATACTAGACTCTGAGCAGGTGATGCTGAAAAAAATACGAGCCTAGGTAGCATGTTTTACTACAACTGATCTAGATGTATAAGGAAAATGACCAAAAGTCAAAATAAATAATTCACAAAAGTATGATGACAGGATGGTATAGAAAAGAATCAGTTAAACTCATGCCATTTTGTGAACATAGTTGAAACAACTGAATGTGCATTCTACCACTTCTGCATCAACAAATTCATCTTTATCATATATCATTCCTCTAAATTCCAATCCTAAATTAAGTGAAATATTCGTATGGATAAAGAGAAGTGAGAAGATGATGATCTCTTGTTGAAGAGAATTTTTTACTGGAATTTGTTATATTTCTTTCCATATATATCAAAAACACTAGCACCCCCCCCCCCAATTGGAACAATAAGAATCGACAGGCTAGGAAGAAGCTTAATCAGATGAGGGGTTGATCATCGATTCATTAATTTTATTCACATAGTGGTCCCAATAATACAAAAATGGGTGTGGGAAGCGCTAATGTTCATTGGGGATTTTCGAGGTCTGATAAAGGCACCCTTTATCAGTGCTTTGTGAGAGCTGATAAAGGAACCCTTTTACAGCGCTCCAATTTTAGCACTAATAAAGGCTTCCTATATCAGTGCTTCTCAACCACGGATAAAACCACAGTCCCATTTTATAAAATAGGGTGCACAATAATCTTTTTTTCTCATGACCTCAAGCTCTCGGGGGACTACACCCTAGTGAAATCTCCGCTCCCTTCCCCTCAGATCTTCTCTTTGTCATCCTCTACTCTGTCGATGCTGCCCCACTCTACTGTCGTTTCCTTACTCCGCTGCTAGCCCTACTCCACCACCGCTGCCCTACTCCACCACTGCTAGCCTTTCGATACCATCGCTGCACTACTCTTCCACCTTTTCCCTACTCCGCTACTGCCCTACTCCACTGCTTCTTCCCTAATCTCCCACCATTATCCCTATTCCTTATCCTCCCCATTTATTGATCCTCTTCTCAACAGACCCTAGATCTCCTCTTCCCCACTAGACCCAACTCCATGAAAACCCTATATCTAGTGTTTGGGATTTCAATTGACGATGTTAGATTTTTGGCTTCCCATAATTGATCTTTGGTGATTTATCTACTCATCCCCATCCACTTCCTTTATTTCATATGTTATGATTCAATATTTTGTAATTTTATTTAGTCTAGTGGTCATGTTTTAGTTGTTAAAATTTTGGGATGTTTTGAGTTTGGATTGAGAGTCTATGCATGATTATGTCCTGAGTTATTGAACTCATCCCTTTATTAACCAATACACTCTTTCAATTGATTCTAAAAAGTTTAGTTGAATTATTTTCTATGGAATTATTTATCTCTCTTTACCTTCAAATACTATTGAAAATATAAATTTTAATTTAGTTGGTTTGTGTTTTTGTCCAAATTTAATGATTCATAATTAAAAAAAGAATCATATTTCTATTTTACATAAATGGATGGGAATTTTCTAATCTAAAGATCATGATTTTGGGAAAAACTTTATTCATGGTATGTATTAATATTAGGGAAGGTATTAACAGTTAGTTAGAGGAGGTTTGATATGAGGTTTGAGTTTTGGATAGGGATGGTCATTGTAGTCCTTCTCACTCATGTTTGAGTTTTTTAAAACTAAGGGATTATAGTTTATCCCTTTGAATAGGGATATGATTTTTAATAGAATGGATGTGAGACTTGTATTTGGATAGCATTTACATGTTTGGGGAAGGTGAGGGAGAGTTATTGCATATCCTTTAGATGTTCATGATATTATTTTTGTTCACTAACCAAAATATTCTATTTCATCCGTTATTTTGGGAAACAAAACCTATGATATTCCATAGTAATTTTGGATAAACCAATTTAATTTGTCTCCCCCAAAAACACCTTTGTGTTTGTAAATGTATCTACTATATTAGTTGTGTCATAAAAATTTTATCCATGTTTTCATTTTATTTGAGTTTGGTCACTTGTTTTGGGAGGTTTGATGTGATTATTATTTTTTGAATGACGTCTCAAGTAGGGGTGGCTAAAAGGATGTTTAATTTTTTGTTGTAAGGATGGTGGGTTCTAGAACTACTTGTAAGGGGTCTGGATAGTGTGTTTATTTTTATGGGGGTCTATCCTAGGTTTGTTGATTTCCAAATATTTATTCAAAATGGATAGGCTATATTAATCTAGATTTTTATAAGTGGTTCTATTCTGCATTATTTGAAAGTATTGTTTTCGATATTTGAAGCATAAATAATAACATTTCATATTTAAATAGGATAAAGATGAATAATGATTGGATGGATGCTAATTGTTTTACAATATAGTATGAGAATGGAGTGTAAGAGTTCATCATGTTTACATAGGATCACACAAAAGATCCTACTCAAATCCTTTGTCCATGTTTACATTGTTTTTATTCTAGACTAATTACCCTAGAGGAGTTGGATAAACTTTTGATATGTCAAGGAATAGATTGGAGTTATAAATGTAGAAATAAAAACATAGAAAAAAATAAAATTTAGCAACTAGATGGGATCAAACCGAATTTTATAAGTCATCAATGATTACAAATATTGATAATGCAGAAGACCATATAGAGGATGTGATTAGAAATGTCAATGATGATGAAGATCAATTTGAGGAAATGACAAGGACTATTGAAGATGAACTCCGTGATTTCCAAAAATTGTTTGAGAAGTTAAAGAGTGGTGAAAAGATTCCATTTTAAGTCGGTTTCTCTAAATATACAACATTGTCAGCTGTACAGATGTTTTATAAAATGAAATCAGAAAATGGATGCAGTATTTTCTGTTTTACAGAACTACCTGATCCCTTGAATGGCATTCTCCTGGAAGATAATGAGCCCCCAAGATGGACATATGTAACTAAATGAATGATACGTTCGATAGTTATGATTTATGAAAGAATACATGTCTGTTCGAAAGACATTATATTGTACAGTAGGGAGAAATATTTCCTTACAGAATGCCCAATGTGTGGATATTCCTGATAAAAGAAAGATGAATACATTCCTAAGAAAGTAGTATAATACTTTCTCATCATTCCAAGGTTTATGCGTCGATATAGAAATGATAAACTACAAGACAATTTTCATGGCATGTAGAGAAAAGAAATAAAAATGGGATATTCTGTGACCCAACCAACTCTTCTCAATGAAATAGAATTGATCGCGAATATCCTGAATTGTGAAATGAGATGAGAAACCTTCATCTTGCGTTATCCATAGCTAGAGTGAATCCTTTAGGTTTTCAAACCAGCACTCATTGTACATCTCCTGTTATGTTGGTAAGTTATAACCTGACACACTGGTTATGAATAAAATTGAAATTCATCATGTTATCTATGATTATATCTAGACCAAAACAACCAGGTAATGATATTGATGTTTATTGGGCTCCATTGATCGAGGATTTTAAGTTATTTTTTGGATTCAAGTGTGGTGTTTTATGATTCTTATAAAATTGAATACTTTATGTTGAGAGCGGTGTTGTATGAGACGATAAATGATTTCCTTGGTTATGTAATTTTTTTAGGCTATAGCATTAAAGGAACTCAAGGGTGTACCTTGTGACAAGAAGATACATATTCAATTAGGTTGAGACATTCATCGAAATATGCATTTCTTGGACATCGTATAATTCTACCTCATTGCCATATGTAACGATATTGGATGGAATCATTCAATGGAAGATCAGAACAATGCACAACCCCATATCCACTAATAGGTGATTAGCTATTTGAGAATGTAAAAGATGAGAATATAGTTTTTTTGTAAACCAATATCGAAAAACATTATGAAAATCAGTTGCGAAAAGAGATCAGTTTTTTTAATTACCAAATAGAAATTTTTAGTATATCGGAAATTTTCTGGATGTGAAGCATGTGGAAAAAAATTAATGTGATAGAGTTATCGGAATGTTTCTAAATTCCCCTTGAAAAACAATGTATGGAATTAAGGAAAGTTTATACATTGTTGACATGGGAATACGAGAAGTGTATTCTCTCGTGAAGGGTGAAAATCCAATGTTCCTACCTCCAGTTGATTCCACTCTTTCCAGAGAGGAGAGATATCAGTTTTTACACTTCTTCAATGATGTAATGGATATAGAGGGGTATTCCTAAAATATAAAGAACCTTGTTTCAATGAATGATTTGAAGATTAATGTTTTGAAATCACATGAATTCAATGTTTTGATGTATGATTTATTTTAAATAACTTTACACTGAATTTTTTCTAGAATGTTCATCATACGTTAACCAAACATTGTTTCTATTTCAAGGCATTATGCAAAAAAGTTTTAGACCCGGTGAAATTGCTAGCTATGGAAAGAGAAATTGCCATCATAATCTGTGAATTAAAAATGTTCTTCCCACAAACATTCTCTGATATGATGGTTGATTTGATGGTTCCCTTGGTGAGAGAGATTTGACATTGTGGTCCTATTCCATATAGATGGATGTAATCCATTTTACAGTATATGATGATTTTGAAAGGGTATGTCAAAAATCGAAGTCAGCAAGTGGGTTGTATTGTGGATATATATATTTTTGAGGAATCCATTTAATTATGTACCGAATACTTATCTGATGTGGAAAGCATTGGCCTCTTGAAATCTTGTCACATTGGATGCATTGATGGTGAATGAATTTATAAAAGTGATGTTGTGACAATCAATATTACAGATTGGGAGAAGGCACAACATTATGATTTGTATAATAATTGGGAGGTTTCTCCATATATTGAAACCAATAAAAAGTTCTTAGGTAGTTGAATCCATCAAGGGATGAAAAATGAATATCAAATATACATAATAACCAGTTTATAGGATGGTTTCAAGACCATATTTTTTAGAAGTTAGCTGAAAATCTGAATTCAGTTTTAGAACGACTTTGATGGCTAGCTATCAGAAAAATTGTTTAGGTATTATCATAAAATTTTTATGTAATTAATGGTTATACATTCTATATAGATAATCATGATGAAGTTAGTACCATGACAAATAATTGAGTTACACTTGGGGCTAATGCCATTCATGTTTTTGGTAGTAAGGACAAAAACCCTATTTATGTGAATATGTTAGAATTTGGAATTATCATCCAAATATGGGAGTTGGATTATATGACATTACAATTGCCAATTTTTAATGAAAATTGGTTGATAAAAATAGTGGTGTTTAAATATATGAATTGGGATTTTTGAATGTTAATTTTAGTAAAGAAGTGTAAAAGAAAAAAAATTCTTAATAGAATCACAATCGGTAGAAGTATTTTATATTCCAAATCCCACAAATTAAAAGAGGTCAGTTGTACTATTATCATCTAAAACAATTGAAGGGTCTAATGAGAATTCATTTGATGATGATCTTTTAGTGTTACATCGCAATCTTTTCATAGAGGTCCCAATGTAGATTATGTTTTTTCATGTTAGAGGATACCAAAGTGATGGGATTTGGATAATCGATAGAGGTGTAAAATCCCTTCAGCCTTTGAGAAAAAGAAAGAGAGTTCAAAAAACATGTTAAGATTTTTCGTAATATAGATATTATTATCTTCTGTTATAATATTATCATAACTAAATTTATGTAATTTAAATTAACTTTTCATCCACATTTGCAGATAATCACTTCTGCATGTTCTGATGAACCTAACTTCTATGATGAACAAGTCTCTCATGATGAAACAGTAGCAGCTGCAGCTGCTCACAATGCAGAGCAACAAAATGTTTTTGAACACGTTTTTTCTCATAGTTTTGAGGTCCAACATCCATCAGCACATGCCTCATATTCTCAAGATGATATATATTTTTTCAAAAATGAGTGGGCCACATACTAGATGGAATATTGTACACAAATATCATGAATATTTTACTTGGAGACGTGTATAAATGGCGGCCATTTTTGAGAGAGGTTAAAGACAACCAAAGATGAAATATTATAGTATGAAAATGATCATATGAAAATTTTAATTGTTGTTAAATAAAAATCCATTATCTAATGAGTCATTTGTCTATTTTAACAGAAGAAATGAACCACCAACATACAAGAATGATGAACAATTTACTTTGGGATTGGATAAGAAAAACCAGTAAAATATCCAAAATACCTTAATATCTAAACAAACACATTCTGATTGTGTTGATAATTATGGAGAATTATCAATGGGTCATGTGTGATGTGTACATGTTATCCCCGTTTCAATCTGGGGCACTGTGTGGCCGGTATCACTCAAAGTGTATCTCTTTTAATTAAAATGGATAGAATTTTAAGTGAAAGAAACATCTGACAAATAGAAAACTAACCAAATGCATTAATATTATTTTGAGACATTAGGAGAATGATACATGGGTCGTGTGTGATGTATATGTGTCAACCATGCCTCAATCTGAGTCACGGTGTGCCCGATATCACTTAAAGCGTCTATCTTTTGTTTAAAATGGAAAAAAATTTAACTGAAAACAACAACCGGCGTACAGAGATATGACCAAACACATTGGTATGGTGTTTATACATTATTAGAAAAATCCATGGGACATTGGGGATGTGTAAGACGCATCCCTGCTTCAATATGAGGAACGGTGTGGCCAGTATCACTCAAAGTGTCTCTCTTTTGTTTAAAATAGACATAATTATATGTGAAAACAACAAATGACATACAGAATACCCACCAAACACAATTGTATTGTGTTGATACTTTGGGAGAATGATCCATGCATCATTTGTGACATGTAAGAGTCAAACCTGCCTAAAAATGGCACGGTGTGGCCGATATCACTCAAAGTGTCTCTTTTTTGTTTAAAATGGACAGAATTTTAAGTGAAAACAACAACTGACGTACTGAAAATCGACCAAATGAATTTGGATTATGTTGAAACATTGTAGAACAATCCATGGATCATGTTTGACTTGTATGAGTTGACCCCTATTCAATCCAAGGCATAGTGTGGCCGGTATCACTCAAAGTGTCACTCTTTTGTTTAAAATTAATATAATTTTAAGTGAAAACAATAGCTGACGTACGGAAATCTGACCGAACACATTCATATTGTTTTGATACTTTAGGATAGCGATCCATGGGTAATTTGTGAGGTGTATGTGTCAAACCTGCCTTAATCTTTTGCACGGTGTGGCCGATATCACTCAAATTGTCTCTGTTTTGTTTAAAATGGACATAATTTTAAGTGAAAACAACAACTAACATACGTAATACCGACCAAACGCATTCATATTGTGTTGATACTTTAGAAGAACGATCCATGGGTAATGTGTGATGTGTACGAGTCAAACCTGCCTCAATAAGAGGCATGGCGTGGTCGGTATCACTCAAAGTGTCTCTCTTTTGTTTAAAATGGACAGAATTTTATGTGAAAACAGAAACGTACATAAATCAAACCAAACACATTTAGATTATGTTGATACATTAGGAGGAAAATACATGGGTCATGTGTGACATGTAAAAGTCATCCCCACATAAATCTGAGGAATGGTGTGGTCGGTATCACTCAAAGTGTCTCTCTATTGTTTAAAATGGAAAAAATGTTATGTGAAAACAACAACTGACATATGTAAATCTAACCAAATGGATTCAGATTGTGTTGATACTATACGAGAATGATCCAAGGAAAATTTGTGAACTATAAAAGTCAAACCCCCCTCAATATGAGGCACAGTGTGGCTGGTATCACTAAATGTGTCTCTTTTTTGTTTATAATGGACCGAATTTTAAGTGAAAACAACAACTGACAAACGGAAAACCAACCAAATGTATTCGAATAGTGTTTATACTTTATTCAAACGATCCATGGTTCATGTGTGATGTGTACGAGTCAAACCCTCCTCTATTCGAGGCACGGTCTGGCCAGAATCACTCAAAGTGTCTCTCATTTGTTTAAAATGAACAAAATGTTAAGTGAAAACAATAGTTGACGTACGAAAATCATACCAAACACATACATACTGTGTTGATACTTTTTTAGAATGGTCCATGGGTAATTTTTGATGTGTATGAGTCAACCCTGCCTCAATCTGAGGTATGGTGAGGTCATCATCACTCAAAGTTTCTATCTTTCATTTAAAATGGAAGGAATTTTAAGTGAATACAATAACTAACATATGGAAAACCCCCTTCCGACCATACACACCAAATGCATTCATTTTTTCTTGAAGAAACACATATTTTTGAAATAAAAACTATTCCAAAATCAATTTAAAAATACCAATGATCTTAAAATCAATGAAATTTATTCCATTAATACCATAATAGCCCCCCACCGGCTGGACAACACCCCACCAACCCTAGACACCACCCCACGCCACTAGACACCACCATGGACAGCCCACCCACCA
The DNA here is from genome assembly GCA_963277665.1 of Viscum album. Lineage (NCBI taxonomy): Eukaryota > Viridiplantae > Streptophyta > Magnoliopsida > Santalales > Viscaceae > Viscum > Viscum album. The sequence goes on from OY728163.1 coordinate 1,095,344,202, forward strand.
CCCTAGACAGCACCCATCCCCTGGATGGCCCCCACCACCTGGATAGAAGCCCACCCCTCCTAGACACCACCCCATCAACATGACGCCCCACCCCCTGGACACCCCCACCCCCATGGACAGCCACCCCACCCCCTGGACATCACCCTAGCCCCCTCGGATAGCTCCCCAACATTCTGGAATGCCCCACCCCCCTAGACACCACCCCACCCCTAGACACCCCTACCCCCACCGCCTAGACACCCCCACACCCAAGAAATCTCCCCAACCCCCTGGACACCACCCCACCCCCCTAGACACACCATACACCTGAATACCACCACCCCCTGGACACCCCCTACCCCCTTGTATAGCCACCCAAACCCTTAAACACCCCCAACCCCATGAAGATTGAATTGATTTATTTATGTGTATAACTAACTTATGAATTATGTGTTAATGATGTATGGGAATAATTTTTTTTTATGGTTATACTTGTTGTATGTGTATACTTTTGAAATTACATTATGAATTATGTGTTAATTTTGAATGGGTATACTTATGGATATGCTAATTTATTTTCAAGTCTTGTTTGGGAGTGCTATTGTAGAATTTTAGGTTATAGTAGGCAGGGCATTTATCAGTTCTAAATAAACACAGATAATGTATACCTTTATCTTCAATTTTTAGCACTGATAAAGGGACCCCCTATCAGCGGTGAGCTTTACAGTGCTTTTTAGTGCTGTTAAAGCCCGTTTTGAGCGCTGATAAATCCTGTTTTTGTAGTAGTGACCACCATGAAAATGATGATTTTGATTATGAACTTGAATACCATATACATGTTTGGGGAACTAGGGGAGTAAATTTTCATGGTCAAGGATATAGGGGAAAATGAGGGTATGCTAGAAGCCACAATTTTAATTACACCCCTACTAGAACAATATATATAGAAGAATCTCATGGGATATCCCATCAGTGGGCTCAGAAATAACAACGGAATTATTCCACACATGATATGATTTTCCCAGAAATGATTATATTTTATGAAATATTCGAGACAATAACACCACTTCATGGAAGGTAAGAAGTCATAGCTAGCCAAATATTCCAAGAGAATAAGTATTTCCAGCTTCTGCCTCGACAAGTATTCCATCTATATCATGAGAATCATCATCCAAAGCACATGAAACCCGCATCTCCTTACTTAAAAATGAAAATCATTGGAACATAAGTATGATGTTTTGACAAAACCGGACCATGTACCATCCTAGTTATAAATCATAGATGCTGTGAATCTATCAAAAGATCTTCATGAAGAACTTGTTGAGGCCTTTTCAAGTCCTCTATAATTTTAATCTAAGGTTGTTTCTACTAAGGTCTGACTTATAGAGAATGATCCTACATAATTTCATGTAGTTATATCTTTTTTGTACCATGATGCGGATGATTATGTTCATGGACACATCATTCCATTATATATATCTCGCAATGTTAATGATACCAACATCTGACAAGCCTTCATTGATAATGTCTCAGGAGTCATCTGAATTCCCATCTATACCCATCATCTATTGGTTCTCACTAAATTATACTTATCTCCATCCACTCTAATATTGTAAGGATATTACAAGAATTAATAACAACATTATGGTAGGATTACACTCAAACCAGAGTTGGGGTATCATATATATGATTCAGATTTCATGGTTTTTTGGATGGACAATGCTTTTACCATTCATCTTGTAATCCCTTGGAAGTATCAATAAGTAAAAATTCCTTTTTCATATCATGAATGTCTCAATTATTGCTTCAATGATCAAATTTGGACATTTCACATTTACAAGGCCCCATTAAAAACCTGTGAATCTCAGTATTTGGAGGATGTGTTCTATCACACAAAGGGAACATGATCTATGGAAAAATATATATTAAGTATCACTGCTTTAAATGGTCTCGATAAAACACAAACTAATCCATTCAATAATCATAGTGTTGATTAAATTCTTCCTATCAATCAAATTGAATGGGAATACCAAAATCTAACCACTTGTTCAGTGGATTCCATAATGTCTGTTTTGGAAATTCAGAATGACAGCACATGAGAGATTATCGATTTACTAGACAATGGTGAAAGATTAAAGGGAGATTTCTCCATTTTATATACCGAACATTAGTAAATATATGATTCATCTGAAAGTATAGTAGATTGTGTTGAATTAATAGAGAAAGGCATTGATGCTGATTCCCAACCCATTATTTTCCCTTAAATACTACAGGAATACCCATCACTATTAGTATGATCAAAAATGGTTTCCTCTTCTCAATATTTTCTAATAATGACTCCAAACCTAGATTTTAAAGTCGTTCATCGTCATCTACCATTCACGTAGAGATAGAAGAAGTGATGCATGAGGAAGTGGAAGAAGAGGAAGACCTTAGAGACACCCCACCAAAATTTGAGGATGTTGTCTAAACTACGGTGGATGAGTTCAGGGAAAAATATTTTGGTATATAAGAAGAATCAAACCCCACTCTAATTAGTGTGACCATTATGTAGAAATAGAATTTAGTGTATAATTTATTTCTAAAGAGACATCTGGATGTGTTCTCTTAGAACTATATATAAATTATATAAGTTGACCCAGACGTGGCCACCTATCATTTGGGTTTTCCAAAATAGCATCGGGGAATTAAGCAAGCAATAATAATAACACACAAAACTTGTGCCTCTAAAAATTATGTTGAAGTAAAAAATTATATAAAATTTGACTTTATTAGGGAGGTGAAATATCCCAAATGGATGGACAATATATACCTATTATAAAATAAGAATGGTAAAATCATAGTTAGTATTGACTTCTAAGATGTTAACCAGTAATGTCCCATAGATGACTTCATAGATCCAATCACTAACCTTTTGATGGATGCAACCCCAAGCTAAAAAGCACTTTCTTTCATGGTTGGTTACTATGGGTATAAAACAACCTAAATGGATCCCTAAGATGTAAAATTTATTGTCTTTAGATCCCCTCAATGAATATTTTGCTATCATGTAATTCCATTTTCCTTGAAAATTGATGGGGTGGCATATCAACAAGTAATGGACCACAATTTCAACACCTTATTGGGGAAATGCATTGAATGCTCTGTGGATGGTCTATAGTTTATGTATTGAAAACGTTTTGACCACTTGGATGATCTGGATACCATATTCAGAAAGCTTCAACAACATTATTTAATGATGGACCCTTTGAAATGTGCTTTCGGGGAAACCTTGGGAATATTTCTCAGATTTGTTGTAGGCCATCACAACATAGAAGTCAATTTGAACATAAAAAGGCTATAATTTTTGTTTCACATCTACTAAAAATGAATGATATGGGGGAAATTCAAGGAAACATGGAATATAACCATTAATTCATAGCTAATTTGGAAGTAAAGTGTTTTTCCTTCACCAAATTGATAGACAATGGGTCAAATATAAATGGACCAATGAATTCAAAGAAGCATTTGATACCACATTGAGCCAACTAGTATTGATGATGCATGTTAAAGGAAATACACTCATTATTTATGTGAAAACCTCGTTGTGATCCCTAGGTTCCTTCCATGCACAACAGAACAATTCTAGGAAAATAATATCTTTTACAATCTCAGTAGAACCATGATAATTGTAGGTACTCAATATTCAAATATAGGGAAAACCTCCTGAGAATTTATATTTCATTTTTAGAAATAATGACACAATCTAGTACATTCTAAGGTCCACTTGGTATCTCAAAATAACCAACTCAAATTTAACCTCAAACATCCTATTATTACAAGATGTATGGCATGATGTGCAGTTATTCTGAAATAGTTTGAAATACAGTTTGTGATCATAAAGTATTAAAAGGCCATGCGGGAGTAGAATTCCTTCTTGAGCACTCTTCTATGGATGAGACATCATTAAACAGTGAAATTCACAATTATAGAAATATTATATATTAAATAATGTCTCTAAATATGGAAAATTCAATTTTATAGTGCTTTTATAAGTCCAACGGGGAAGATAATTGAATACCCTAAACAAAATAATGTTTGGTTTGGAAATATTCTTATCTCCCTAGAGAAGACAGTGTTTCCATATTCCTTTCTTTTATCAGAAGGTGGTACCTACAATGTGTCAAAATATCAAGCTATCATTGCATGCCATGATTTAGGACTACATGTACTAGTGGATTACCTGGAGGTGAAGAGTGATTCAAAATTGGTAATCAAACAAATCAATAGTGATCACTCCATTAGAAAGAAGAACTAATTACCCTTTGTGATTTTGTTTGATGGTGAATGGAATAATTTCTCTCAGAACCAACATTGTATTATACCCCACAGTCACAAAATTCCCAAGCATATTCATTGGAAAATGCAGCCACATCCTTGGAATATCCAAATCGCGATATTAAAATCATTATAATTGATCATTATCTTGTGGCTTAAACTATTGATAAAATCAGAATAGTGGAAATCAATGAAAAATGTCCCATTTACTAGCCATATGGTAATAACATGGGATAGATGACACCTATCATGGAATGTCTCCAAAAATACTTACATCAACCATATAGAATTAAAAGAGAATAAATCTAGTGACGAGATTTTAATTTAACACTTTACGATAGCCTATATCACTAGAAGATCCCCCATAGAGGAAAATTAGAATTATTTTCTGATTCCTTGATGGGGATAGGACCATGACTATCCAAAAACAACTACATGTTCTAGCCTAGGGTTCCAACAAATCTTGTAATAGTCTTTCTATCAAATATAAATGATATGATATTTTTTTCCTTTCGATGATGCAAGATTCAATAGATTATACAATGAAGTTTCATCCCTGCCATATACATTCCAACTTTATTCCTCAACCAATGGTGTTTTTAAATATAGCTAAATAATATTCTACATTGTCTACATAGGAAATGGAGGTAGTGGGACCCTATTCTCTAGCTATGGTTACGAAGTTGATGTATATTCTTACTAATACTAATTTCATCCCCAAATGGTATGCGGAAATACAACTCAAGGATGTTGGGGCTAAAAGAATTCTTTGATTTTACAAAGATTATAAAATTTCTAGATTTCATGTCACTCATACTAATTTGATGGACAATGTCACCAATTTATGTTTTGTTGAGGTAAAGAAGCTATATTAGGAGCACAATATAAAATCCAACCATTTATTTCTCTAGCATGAAGAGGCTAATGGACATACAAAGGCTTTGAACAAAAAACTATTGAATACACTCTAAAATATGGTGTATAAAGATAAAATGTCTTGTCCAAAAAATCTATTTCATAACTTGTGGGATTATAGGACTACAACACATACTACATTATGGTCAACCCCATATGTGTTGGTTTATGAGGTAGAAGTAGTTCTACCTATTGAAATTCAATTTCCTTTCCTCCGAGTTGCCATATGTGACCATTTATCTAATGATAGACAGTGTCAGAAGCGATTTTATGATCCTTAATGATTAGACAAAATTAGAATGCATACTATGAATGTTTTTAAATTCTATCTGAACAAAATAGAACGTGCATTCAAATAGAAATTTCTCCCCTTCTCATTTCATTAAGTGGATTTGTTATTAGTCCTTAGAACTCTAATGATTCTTGGAAATAAGCATCCCAATCTAGATCTATAGTGGGAATGACCTTTTTACCTAATTAATTCCATCTCTAGTTGAACTTATTCCCAAATTTCAATGGATGGAGATCAAAAAATTCAAGATTCATGACAAAGTACTTTGTGTAATCACAACAAGCTATGTCCTAGTTTCATTTTGTCAAACTATGTAGCAACCATATTCCCAGCCACATGACGTTAAGACTACATTGATACATACACGTCCTTGTTGCACGATGTCAAACTATGTATCACCTTATTCCTTTTCTCATGACATTAAACACCATGAAACCATTTCTCCTCGCTACATAACACAGAACTGTGTGATTAATGTATCATTCATTTGATGTTATGAAATCACCCAAAATACCAAAAACTGATATTCCATGTGGTCCATTAAAAAATGAGTAGCTTCTATGTGAAAAATTACTCACATCATTTCTACTACCGAGTGGCACATGATCCCCATTTATCCCTATGTTTGAAATAGATCTGTATAGGGACCCCTTTTCATGAACTACATGTGGCTTGATTCTATCCCCGAGCAAGATACACAGTGACACCAGGGTCTTGTCCCCCAATCCAACTATAATTTTTTTTTCACATCAGGTAACATATATCCTTATGATAAGAGGTTAAAATACCCAGTTCATTCATAACTATGTATGGCTTGATTCACATTACAATGGAATACGTAGAGATTCCTAGATCACCAATTTTTGACCCATCCACCACAAAATAAAAATCCACTCATTCCTTATGTTTATGAGTAAATATTCACAGAGAATACCATCTTTATGAACTATGTGTGGCTTCATTATCATTCCAGTAAGATACATAGTGCCACCCATATATCCAATCTTGGGACCAACCTCAACCATTAAAAAATGTGTTTTCTATTTTTTCCTATATATGAATTAAACCAATACAGAGAACTCTACCAGAATACATGGATTTATTTTCATACCATTATGTTTATTAATCATAAAATTATTATGGAATGTATTAAAATCTACTTTCACTTAAATAAACTTTCTTTTTATGGTGTAATGTTATTTTAAAAAAATATATGTTGCTTGATTCATTCTCCTCCAAGATACATAGTGATAGTTGGATTTTAACCTAAGAATTTCCACTATATCTCTGTCTTTTCAAATCAGATGAACTTCATTGATAATAGAAGATATTAAACTTTATTAAATTTAAAGAACTATGTTTTTCTTTATTCTCATTGTATTAAGATACATAGTAAAAATAGGAATTAGATCTTTGTCCTAACCATGGGATAAAAAAGAAACTTATCATTCTCTGACATACAATTTTAAAAATATGCAAGAGACTCTATATTTGGTCAGCCCTTTAAATAGATCACCAAGGAAACAAAAGATATCCCCATTATAGATATGATTCAGATCTATATAAGAGACTCCAAATTTGTTGCCAATATTGCTCCAAATATTTATATTCTATATTTTACAATACCTCTTTCTCATTTCATACTCATAATCTTGAAAACATTTAAATATTCATAATCATTCAATAATTTTTAGTGATGGAATATCTGAAACTTGAGATCTCTTTTTCCTAACTATGTAGTATGTTCCCATAGGCAGCCTTACATAAATGGCCCATATAACGAGATTGACATCCAAAAGATTACACTATTTTACAATACATCATGTTCCCTATTTTACCCTGCATAATACATCCCCCATAATAGGTTATTCAAACAATGGTAACTTCAATCATTGGATAATAATATTCTATTCCCATTAATGTTTGAATATGATATACTAGAAACTGATTTTAAATCCTTCATCCATTGTATATTTTTCCATATCATTTCTCTTGATCTAAAATTCTCCAAGACTACGGTTTTCACATCTTTCTCATTACTTTTTCATATAATTAAGAAATAACATTATATCATTTGACCATATTCCATCCATTGTTTCCATAATATTTTGGTCCAAGTTGTATGACCTAAAACACTATATACACCATACTTCATACATTCAAATTAGCCATTCATAGAAAGTATATTCACTCATTTATTTGAAAATAATTATTAGAAATTGTCTTTTTGTATTCAAGGACTTTTCTCAATAAAGAAAACTTTGTGCTTGGGAAAATATGAATCTCTATAAACTGTCTTTATATTTTGGACATAGATTGTCTGATACCTGATTGATATTTATCTTGAATATGATGTATGTTTCCCTTGGTAGCCCTGCATAAGTCTCCCACATAATAGGCATGTCATCCAAATGATTCCACTCTTTGGTTATGCAGCACATGCATAGTAGGCCATGCATAATACAACATCCATTACTAGTTCTTTAAATATAGGTAACTTTGTTCTTGAAAAAGACTTCATCTAATGTCGTTATCCCATTCTCAAAATCATTCTCCAGATTCAAAAATTCCAAAATAATAGTTTACAACTCTTAAATTCATTACCGAAATGTGTTTGCATGTTTCTTGGAAAATTACCATGAAATTGGAGATTCATAAACCTTAGGTCAAAGATAAAGGCTTCCAATTAAATCTCTATAATATCCATGTTTCAAGACATGAAACTACAAATCCCATTAATTTCCTTGCTATGTGACCTGAATCTACATAGCCCACCTAATGTCCTTTCTGCATGATGTTAAATAGAAAAATATATTATCATAAGGACTATTTTTGTACCAAATGTTCCCTGCATCACATACCAAATTAGTTTATGGGTGATTTCCCATTTATGGAATATGCCATCATAGTTGTCCCATTTTATTCATAGATATCATTTCTTGGAAAATACACCAATTGTGGTATTGAGAAATCCAAATATAAAACCCAATGTTTATAAGTAGTATAATTTTATAATTATTGAGATATCCTTTTTCATGACTATGTACTATGTTCTCATATTGGACACGCATAAAATCTTCCAAAAAATTGGCATGTCAGCCTATGGATACCACTGTTGACTATGCACTGCATCCCCAAGTTGGATATACATAATATAGTCCCCATAACAGGTTTGTCAAGTAGTGATAACATCGTTCTTGAGAAATTCCCCCTCAATTCCTATATTCCATTTTTTATAATTGATGATCGTAAAAAAATCAAAACTCTATATTCACATTGGAAATATTAAAATATTAGTAGTGACATCTTTAACCATCATTCCATTTTAATGATATAATATATAAACTTATGGTCAAAGCTATTCGACATTAAACATTATCCATATTAGTATGACATGGATGACATTAAAATTCCAATAAAAAGAGACATAGTACATATGATATTAAAAAACCTGTAATGGTAACATTGGACCAATCTAAAATCTTATCTCATTAGAACTACACATAGTATGGTTTAGGAAATATATGAGTGATAAAAAGTTAAAAGGAAAAACATGGTCTGTTAAAAACAAAACATTGAAAGCCTATGAAAAATCCAAATATCACCTGATATGTCCCCTATATATTGGGATTAGGAAAAAATGAGTTGGGTGATGAGAAAAATAGTTAAAAAGTTTGTAGGTTTGTTCATATGACCCTAGTAACAATCCAATTGCACTATGTTGGAACCTTAGGTAATAGTTAAAGCACACCGATACCAGTCACTGTAATTATGACTATATAATATAAAGATGCAATATTATGAAAAAATCCATTAGAACATCAAAAAATTCATCCCAATAACATTTGGAGTAGACCATATTTTCATTCAGATCCAATTCTGCATGGGGGGGAGGGATTTTGTTGACTCTTTTTTCCATCGCATGGATAAAAAAAGTGAAAATGGAAATTACATAGAAGAAGTAGAATAAAATTTATAGAGAGTATCAATACTATCAAAGGGTAAAATTTTAATTCACCGATGGTAGGCTAAATAATTGGTGGCATGCAAGCCCCTTTGTGACACTATGTTGGCATTCAACCTAATTGAGAGTTAATACACCCTTTGTCTAGGGTTCTATTTTGGCATATAAATATACACTTAGGGTATTCATTTTTACAGATTAATTCCCCTAAATCCTAATTGTTTTTCTGGTCACCCTAGTGATTTTTCCAACTCTCATGAAACATTCATGGTAGTTCATTAAAACCTATGGCGAGGGAGTTAATAGAGGATCATTTTACATAAATCCTTTAAGTGTTTGAAATCAGTAACAGATATGTTCCCCGAGAGCCAAAACCCCTTAATTCAAGAAGACATAAGCACCCACCACTCCTAATATAAGAACATGAATTCCCCTCTTATGGTAATACATGTGAAAAATATTGAAGGCTAGAGCCAAGTCACAGACATTTTTAATCATCTATGTTTTTTGACACTTACTTAACATCAATTCACTCATGTCTACTTGTTCACCCCATACATTTGCTTAATCATTAACTTTTGTTCATTTTTCGTGATGTTCACTCTACCCTTCAGCGTGCTTGATACATCCATGAACCCTTATTCAATGTCATTCAGAGAAGATATTCTTCTTCTTTGGATCACTTTCCTGAAAGGGTTTAGGTGGAAACCTCTACTAAGGCCTCATGATTTATAAAATTTTAGGGAAAGGCACACCAACATGCCTCATATTTGTAATTGTAACTCTAGAGTCATAGATTTCCCAAATTTTAATGTTGGGGGGTTATGGTCCACGTGGTATATTTGGTATTGTATCTCTATTATCATGATGTCTCTTCTCCTAGGAACAATGCTGTGTAATTCCCAATTTGAAGGATTACAGTTCATGATCAGTCCTCCTCTTGTCTTCTCTTAGACCTAAAGCCTCTGGTCCCTAATAGGGAGGGTACATTTCATGATTTATTTTCATTTTAGAAATATGATATGTTTCTCTCCACACCACAAAATCAATATTAGTGCTGCAGTTATAACATAAGTCTCTTTCATTTTTTTGGACCAAATGAGATTAACACTCATTTCACAATGAATGGTTCATTGCTACGTTCCCCTGTCCAGCATTCCCAAGACCTCTTCTAACAAAGGCACATCCTCTTCCACAAGGGGAGGAGGAATGATTTGCGCTATTTAAGAATCATTAACAACCTATTATTTCCCACACAGGTCATTATTCACCTGAGATTATATTTTTTTTATCACAACATCTACACAATCCACATCTTGAACCATGATAACTATGATTCATTCTTCAATTAAGATACAAGGGGCGCTGACTTAAGGCCCGAGCTAAAAATTCAACCTCTTAGTGGTTAGTCCCCATAAAAACCCAAATGAAATGTGAAAAATCTTATTATAACAATAACTATGATACGTAGGAAGCCTTCTTAATGTCTGGTATCCATATCATCTCATCCATTAAATGAGAAATAATTTTATCCTCAATGGTCCTCATCCTAGGTGTAATGCCCAAATTTAATTCCCTTAATTCAGTCACCCTCTTTAAGAGTATGCCCAAAGATAAACTCTTAAATATTCATGATATAAAAGATCCTCAAACACCCTATCACTATTATTACTGGGCATCCTTTTTAAAATTAATCCCAAAATTAAGCTCCCATGTCTTCTTCAGTCAATAAATTACTCATAATACATTTCTCGGGTTACCCCCTTTAGTAATATTCCCCAAAAAAATCCCCTCAAAGGTCCATGATCCCCTAAAAGATGTAAGAAACTATATGGGTATTGATTCTCATTCAAATGAGATATGTATGAAGCCTCTTTTTAGTCCAAACCCAACACCTGAAAGTCAAATATATTCTCTCATAGCCACATTTCTAGTAGCGCTAATTCAACTAGGAAATCCATATCATTTCATTGTTCCATGATATACTATGGTATAATAAACTCACCACACATTGACTAGGCATTTTCTGTCAGAATGTCTATTACACATGAAATTATGCAATTCAGTCATGTCCTTAGGACATGACCTTAAAAGGTATGATGTGTTCCTTTATGCAGAACCGAACTACAATGGTTTTAATACCTTTCATGAGGATACGTAGTTTGCCTATCTTTGGGTAAAATTACTTCACAAAAATAACATTTGTATCCATGGATGATGATTAATTATAGAGTGCCATTCATCTACCTGGATGAATATAAAATTATAGAGTGCCCAACTAAGTGTCTAAAAAACCAGCATCATCTAAAAAATGTCGAATGTACATATAAATAGTATATTATAGGATTATATTGATGGAGAAACTATAATTCATACAAATTTATCTATATATGAAAGATCTAAAATACATATTGAGGATTATGAATTCCACACATGACCAATAATTGATTGAAAATTTCAGAGGAATCCTACATAACAATTAGTAAGTTATCAATGATTCATGAACATATCTTAAATCTATAAGAGATTCCAGGAGTAGGAAATAATTACCCTAAAAAGGGTTCGATTAGCCTAACCACCTATCCTATCGACCAATTAGAGTTATTAATAATTGTAGGTCAATAAACCTCATGAACAACTACCTTTGGAAGGAAAGTCCCTTTGGATATAGAACTATTGGGTGTTTCTTGTTCCATAAATAAATCTAGGGGAAACCACCAAGAAGTACTGATTCCATACCAAAACACATGTTTGAGGGAGACAAAAACATAATATGATTAATGATAATTTATGAAGGAACTAGAAATTATGTTAACATAAAAATGAAATTAAGTCACATAATAACTATCGTGGTGCTAATGGAAAGGAAGTCAATTATTTAATAAAAAAATGGCATGATTTAACCACCTTAAATTAAATCAACCAATATTAAAATTGATTCAAAAAAATGAATGATTATGTTGCAACACAAATAACCCTGAGGACAATTTTTAATATCAAAACATCATGGAATATTCCATAGCTTACCTAACTTTTTCCCAAAAACCATAATCCTAAAATAGATTAAAAATATTGAATCCATATTGAAACCATACAAATAGATAAAATTTTAATGATAAAATCCATATGACCTTACAACATAATAAAACACTCCAAAAATCATATAATTTGTGGTATAATTAACTATCCCCACCCAGACAGAGTGACACAATATATCTTAACTTTGGCTTCACAACACATCCTAATTCATTATTAGAAAACACTAATAGTCATAAAACAATACACTCAAAAAATATTTCTCCTCTCTTCTAGTAGAAACTTGTGATTTTAAAAGAAATACATTTTGACAATTGAATATACGTCACACAACAACGTTACTAGAAGAATCACAAAATCTAATTATTTACATGTTATTATAAAAACATAGCCATTACATGGTGGTTATAAATATTGTTAACCATAATAATTTTTTTCATATTTCCTACAGAATTTAAATTTATTGAATAATTATATATAAATTATGAATCAATTTTTTTATCAAAATCATTTTTTTCTTTAAAAAATATATTTTCATCAATTATAGTTATTACATAATTTTATGAGAAAATATTAAAAATAATTTATGGAACAACTATAAATTTTATTTAATAAAAATAATTTAAATTTTTAAATAATAAAATCAAAATTTGTTATGGTATATTTTTTTGAATTATCCTGGAAATTTTTTTCCAGATAGTAGTAAAAATCACAACGTTTTATTGAAAACTATAATTTTGTTTCAATTATTAACAAAGATACATTGTATTTTAATATAGATTAAAATTATCATTAATAATTTTATGTTATAATTAATACAGTTACGTTCATTATAATCAATATTATGGATGTATATTCTATAAAAATATTTTTATTCTTAAAAAATTATTTTTTAAAAACGTTGTTTTGTTTCACTTTACATTTTAATAATACATTAATTTCTACCACATATAGTAAATTAATATTACAAAATGTAATAAATATTTCAAATTAGGGGATCCAAATTTTTAAAATTGATACCTTTTAAATTTTTTCATTATAAATGGTAACTTTTTTAAATATTTATCACCACAATAAAGGGTAAATATGGTTATTAGGGTTAAAAAATATATTTTAAGGAATGAAAATGAACATAAAACATTCTTTAATCATATTATATGTGTAAGTATTGCATACTAGCATAATTTTAATTTAAAAAATATGTGATCTTAGTTTCATATTTATTTTATTTTTACATTTATAATATTTATATAGTAGATATATTAAAAAAATGTCAAATTTATGGTTTTAATATATATCATATTTTGTTAAAATGATAATAGTAACTTATTTTATATTGTAAATATTTATTTTAGAGACAAATTATTAATTTTTTTCATTTTGGAAGATTAATAGTTATTTTTATGGATGAAATTACTACGTAAATACTTAAGAAACACTAACACATTGCTAGTGTTAATAGATGAAATATCAAGTAAATGTTTATAAAAACTCAAAAATGTAATATTATATGGGTGAGTTAAAGTGTTACGAATATTTTAAAGAAAAAAACTAAAATAATATTGTTATTTATGTTATTTAAATTTAAATATGATTTATTTATTTTTTTCTTTGAATTCAAATAATTTTAATATTTTAAGAAATGTCATAAATGAAATTTTTTTATAAATATATTTTATTCAATAATTTGAAATTTATAAAAATATTTAAATTAGAAAAATTGAATTAATAATGGTTGATAATTCCCTCACAAGGAAATTTTTGATCCAATTTTTATTTTAAATGTAATATTATGACCCATTAATATTGATGAAATATGATTTTTAAAGATATCATTGGTTAAAAAATGGGTTTAACCAAATAATAATGTTAAAAATGATATCTTCAAATATAAAAACTTGATAGGGTGAATATATTAAGGACATTAAATACATTTCCTATAATATTTTTCATTTTTTAACCATTTTACACTAGTTAGAAAAATATTATTTGGAAATTATTTGTTACGTTTCCTAATATGACATTAATGTTATTTTATAATAAATGCTAATTTATTAACTGATTTAAAATTCCAAAAAATCCATTACTTAGGAACGGTAATTGGATGTGGTTTAAAATATAAATAAAGATCCATTTTTGCTCCAATTTTCATTTGACATTAACTTTTGGGACCCATAGTGTGTAAGAAACATTGTTGTTGTGGTAATCATAAAAAAGTGTATACAAAGAATTAAAACCAAAATATAATGGTGTAAACGTAACCAAACATGTATATTTTTTGTTTTATGAGAGGATTTAAACTAACATTCATATTTTATTAAAATTATATTATTTTTAAATCAGTAAAATCCTGAAAAATAATTTATATTAACTAAATTATTTTGAAATTCCACGAATGTCCTATCCCCACTTATAATAGGAAACCCACACTCCTTTTATATGTACACGTCAAGAGCTATTTGGATTATAAAATACCTTAAATATACTGTAATTACATTCATTACCATATTATATAGGTATTATTTTGGTTATAATAGAATACTTAAAGTGCGTAATTTTTAAAGTAAAGAAGGTTTTCCCAAGAATATATATATCTTTTAAACTAATTTTTTAGTATTATTTACTCTTATACAGCCCTAAAATAAACTTCAAACCTGCTAAAATTACATATAAACGATCCTTCACATAAATAAAATTTATATTAATTTCATTCCATATATCAATCAAATGGGAAATGAAACCATCGTTCAAGTGTAATGTGAACTACATCCTCATGAACCGATGTAAATTATTTTACATCATTTCTATTCAGGGATGGTAATAATGCTGAATTTACCGTTAATATAAAATATTAATGAAATATTTATTATTATTAAAAGAAAATATATAATATACATTTTTATCATTTCATCAATTGAAAAATGATGTTGTTGTTCAACCACACGTGTGGACAACATTATCCGCGAAGCGATGTGATTCATTTTTAACCACCAAACCATATGGATGTTATATATATATATGGTCATTTAATAAAATTATATGTTATTCATCTGATAATTTTCATTCTTGGATTAAATTATCATAATTTCCTTCTTTCTCTCATGATCATTTAAAAAATGGAAATTTTACTCGTCCATACTTGTGGCTTACCGACTCCATGATTTTAATGAAGTTCATTTTTCATTACCATATTTCTTGGTTAGTTTTATAAGTTAAAAATTTGTATAGTAATTATAATTATTTGATGATTTTTATTATAGAGATTATGTAATAATAAACAATTTTTTCACATTCATCCAATCGAAGTCATTTAGAACATACCACGAAAAAATCCGACGTGAGTTTAATTTATTAAGTAATTAAATATAATATGTTAAAAAATAAATTAAAATTAATAATAAACTTGAAAAATGTTATTAAGATAATAAATATATAAAATAACTATATTATTTTGGAAGATAACGAATTCATTTGATGTGTTATTCTTAAGGTAATGGATTTCATCACAACTTCCTTTCTCTGAGGCTTATTTTATGGTTTAAAAGAAATATAATTTATATGGTGTTTATACTACCCCTTTATACGTTATATCATGATTCATTCATACTTCATTGTATTTTATGTTTTGATTCATATTATTTCATCCAAGGGTATTTCTAATCAATTTTCCCAAGTGATTAATTGTTTCATAACATAATTTCCATTCATTGAGTAATACATATATCTCATTGAAAATTTTATGAGATGATTATTTGTGAAATTACCAATTATTGACTTTTTTAGGTACAATTATCTATTTTTTTTTAAAATTTATTACACATAATCAATCAATTCATTAATTATCATGTCAATTATAAATTATCTTTAAAGGATCTCCATCTCAAATTATTGTCTTTAGAAAATATGTTTTGTTATTCACCAATATTATTTAATAAGGTGTATATACTGAATCATTGATATATTATATCAGGAGTATTGTTATAATAATGGTATTTATCGATTCATTTTATGTTATTTATTATATGGTTATTATTATTCAGTAGTAACTTATACAGTTATTGTTTATTTCACAATTTCAACATTATTCGATGTTATTTCTGATAAATTCCATTATAGGGGAATTAATTGAACATTAGAACTTAAAAAATATTTTTTTCTACACTATTAACTTCTATAAATAATAAATTTTACATTAAATTTCCTATCCAAAATTACTCAAGATACAAAATCATTTTTAAAGGAAATTAAACTTGTTGTCTATATAGTCGAGAATCCATTTCTCTTATATCGATATTTTCTCCATAATTAATTAAAGCCTATTTTTACATTCCTATAATGATTTATTTATTAAAGTAATTTTTTTATTCTTTAATTTTTAAAATTTTATTTAGAGGGAATCATCCTATCATTTAATGAATGATGTGTTTTTTCTTTTTACTAAAAATGTGAATAGAATCATTTTATTCAAGTAATCTTCATGAATAGAATTTCCCACCATAATTAACAAATATTCATTTCAATATTACATAAAATTTAATCAAGATTCTTTTCAAATAAATTTTTTTATAAATATTTTGGTAATTTTTATATTTTGAAGAAGTTATTTTAAAATGAAAATGGTGTTTCCTTAAGAAATCAACCGGGGATATTTGTTATGTATTTCATTTTGGTAATAATTATATGGTTGAATTTATTCATCTTTATAAACATAATATTTCTATTCTATTCACTATACGACTCTGGACGAGTTATTATTATATTATTTTAACTAATTAAGGAATATATAAACATATTCTTCTCTATTTTATCAATACAAAAAATTTCTTTGATTATTTTTCACCCCTTTCACATGTTGAATTAAACAACTCTAGTATGTAAAAGGAGGGGACTGTTATATCCCCTCTATGAATCAGTATATATCATGCTAAAACATGGTTTGGGTATTTTGATAAGGCCTTAACCATTTATCTAAGAAGTCCTAGAATGCTGCCTCAAAGGGATATTTATGATATATTGAAATTTTTATTCTATAATTATGAAATTAGTTATCGATGTTCATGTTATTATTTTTAATTTTTATTATATCCTTTGAAAATATTAAATCTCATGTCATCAGTTATATACAATTATTTTATCATCATTTATTCATTCCATATTATACTTTGTGTTTGGTTTATTGAATAAATGTAATGTTTTTTCAGTTAAATAAATTTACAAACATATTTTTTTTATTTACTCTTTATTGATTCTTCTATATATGACCATTACTGAGCATTTGAGGTCACCCATATTTGTTTTCCATTCATTAGGATATAAAGAAGGAATATTTGAATGAGTTTATGTTGTGTAAAAATAATTTCACTATTTTAAATTTCATTTTAAAAATTAATGTTGAAAAAATATTTGTATCTAGTTTATCTAGAATGCTAAACCATTCAGTTTTTTTAGATGTGATGTATTACCTCTTAAAAAATGTAATTGTCATACCAATTTGGATAAATACCCTATGAAAGAATGAGATTGAATCAAGTTAAGAATGAATAAAATAATGTCCCAATCGGATCTTATTTCATTGTTAAATTAAACACTATTCTATCTCTTTCCTATAGGAATATGTGAGAATAAATTAAATCATGCATAAGACACAAAAATTTCAGTTTGTTCAACCTCACCAGGCTACATCCAAAGAGCATATAATGACAATGTTCCAATGTAAAAAATCCACTATGTCTTGCATCAAAATTACATGGTTTGTGAGAAATCACTTCTATGTTGAATCTCACTGCCATTACAATGTGTAGGGTTGGCTCACAAGTTTCTAAATGGTCAGTCCCTCAGTTTCTTTCTCAAGCCAACTATAGGTTGAAATAATCACTTTATTACTCTCCCAATTTTTACTAATCAATAAATAATCCACCCATAGTTTATGTGCATTTATTTCTATTTATTTTTATAAATGTAATGCATCCTCAGTTGTCAATTGATTATCTTTTGATGTTCTATTTTCTCTCGTATATTAAATCCCTTTTTCTACGTACTCTTAGTGTGTGGAAATTATAACTAAGAACTAATTTAGTTTCTTTTAGAATGTAATTGAACCCTCCATGAACTTACATGAATCCACAAATAATTTTATTGTACCATGTGGAATGGGTGCTTCATTTTTAACTTTCTTCCTCACAGACCATCCCTTATTTATAGATGATTGATGCCTCATAGACCACCTCATCTATACAGACCATTACATAAATTAGGGACTATAGATCCTATCAAAACCCTTTCATGAAATATTCCCCTAAACTACATCACCTTTCATACAATGATCCCTCAAAAAATATTCTCCTTTAAAGAATTCTCCAATTGAACTACTCTTCGTAGAATCCTCCCTCATGAAACACATTAGAATTTTTTGTATTATACCTATATAGATGATCTATTTTAATGAAATTGACTTTGATTTATGATATAATTAGGGTATTTATATAACAAAATATATCCAAAAAACAAGGTAGTACAATATACCAAAAACATAAATGTGGTATAATTTTGAATGTGGACTTCTATGTGGTCTATATTTTTCCATTCCCCTCTGTGGGGGATGATGTCTTCCCAAAACAAAAACTCTTTTGGTGGCCATAATCAGTTCCTCATTTCTACAAATTGAATCCATTCTATGAACTGAACTAGCGATGCACCAAATCACCACCCTCTTGTAAAAAACATAAATATCCCTAGAAAATTCCTTTTAAGTTCACATACCATGCTATGAGGCCTTAATTGCATTATTATGAAAGAAAATTTTATTGAATGATTCCACATCCCTCATTCATATACTACAGATATCAAATGTGCTATAATATAGTATGAAAAATCCTTTCATTGTAGTCCATGTACTGTACTTTGTAGACTTCTTTGATGAAAAACATTATTTTCGATATGAAAAACTCCTAATTTTGAGTCCAAGAAATTTAAAAGACCCTGGTTAACTACCCCACATTATACATTTGATTCAGAAATACCAACCATAATGAATCCCCGTCATCTGAATTTTTCAACAAACACAATCACCCCAAAAATACTATGATGAAACAATGATTGATTTTTTCCCTCCAATAATATTATAACAACCAGCTCTAGGCTACTCAGTTGGGGATCTTAAATTCGGTAGTAGAGGAAGTTTAGAAGAATTATGTTGAACTATATTTATGAGAAAATATATTATATAAAATATTCCAAATGTTGTCCTTGAATATATGAAAAATTGTAGAATAATATAATAATGTTTCTGGTAAAGTTATTATAACATGGTTTCCAAGAAATACATCTTATCTATATAATACAAGTGTTTTTGGTTATGTAATTGATTATGATATATGGAAAAAAACCCTAAAAAGTATAATCATTCAGCCAATATTATTGTTCGTAGTCATTGTTCCCCAACTGTGCACCCAGTTTGACACTCGTGAGTGATATGGTTGTGTTAATTCACATTTTCATTATGAACCGTTATAATGAATGAGAGAATGAAACCTTTTTAATCATTTGATATTACATAGTTATATGGGATAAAACTAATGTTTCCTAGGTTGATAAATCTGTGGATGATCAAAAGGTTATAAGAATAGATTCGATTTTTTAGGCATTATGGGATATAATTATAAGATGTTTAACAGTACATTCAATAACATATTTGGTAATATAACCCCATGGGTTAAGTGTAGGTTTTTGAGAAAACTTTTTATGTGTAAGATTTCTAATATATTTTATGGAAATATGTTTAAATGTTCTCATATCCATTATGGCTTTTCATATATATTATGTTTAGGTAATTATGGGTTATTATAATTTTGGAACATATGAGTTATAATATATCTAACCATGTGATAGAAATGTGATTTAGTGACTATGTGAAATATGTTATATTTAAAAAATATCAATACTTTGGGGACATTATATAATCAATTGAAATAGAAATACTTTGTAATATGATTTGTTATTAGGAATAAATGTTTATTTATCTTTTAAAATCATAAATTATTTTATAGTGTCATTATTTTGGGAACATTATTTTATATTTTTTAATGTATATGGAAAGGTAATATAGATTTTTCATATGATACATTAATAGTGATTGATGTTATTTTAGGGAAATGTTAATTTTATTTAGAAAATAATTGTAACAAATAAAACTAATATTTCGGTTTCAATTTAGTAAGGAAAATTTTTATGAATTTTTTAGGATATTTATTTATGGAGTGATTTAGATGGAACATTATTTTATACTGCTGAATATTATAGATTAATGTATTTTTTATATGTCTGAAGGTTTATTCATTTTGGGTTTTATATATCACTTTATATCCATTTTTTCGTAAATATACATGAGGAATATCTTGATATCATTTTTTGGATTATGTTATCAATTATAAGTTTATTTTAGGTCATTATAAATGAATAATCCATCATTAATACTCATCCCTTGGATCAAAATATATCATTTACGTGGAAATTGAACAAAAGATGGAATTATACTTGTCAAATAAGTGTATTTCATCATCTCAATTTTCATAATTATAATATAATTCCACAAGACTATGGAATGAATCATGAAAATAAATTTTATCCTCTAATGATTATATATGATAAATCGATGTTATTTTCACCTATCATATATTTATCGTTTGGGGGTTGTTATTTTTATCCCAAACATGCTCCCTATTAATTTCTATTTATCATATAGAATTTATTTTTTCACCATGTTCATATATTTACTTCCCAATAAGGTTCTAAAATTTGGAAACCTGGTTTTTTTAATTCTATAACACCTTCGTATTTCCTTTTCTATCTTTATAAGAGGAATATTTTTCAATCCTTTTTACATTTTGGGTTCTATATAATAGAAATTTTAAATTATAGAACCACAAATACTGAGATAATGTTTAAATTATTGGGATTAATTTTATTTATTAGGGAATAATGTAATAGTCTAATTTTTTATAATAATAATAGTATCCTCTATAGTTTAATTGACATATGAAGATTATAATAAACAATCCAAAAAATATATTTATCTAAATGTTACAAATATAATTTTTCCAAGATTTTGTGAGTATGAATTAGATTAATTTGGATATAAATAATATATAAACATATAAATCAATAAAAATTTATTGATTAATGATTAGTAAGTAAGAAATTGTTTTTGAATAATGTCTATATATTGTTCAATAAATATTTTTTCTTCAAAAATGGAATTTAGTTTTTTTGAAAATATTATAATTAATTTCTAAAACTAATGTAAATTATAATAATTGAAAATAATATTATTTTTCAAATTAGTATATTTAAATTATTTTATTTTTAATCTTTGGGAATTTTTGAAAATATTTAATTTCTAGTGAATAATGAATAAGATTACTTTTTAATGAATGTAATATTATTTTTTCAAAAATTTATAGAGTTAATTATTATTTTATATTTCATTCATTGTAATATTAAATTATTTATATTATTAATAATCCAATTATGTTCATGGGATTCAATTTTGTGGTTTGATTTCCTATAAAAACATTTTTATTCTGAAAATGAAATTTTTCAAAAACTGATTTCATTTCATTTTTTATTTTAAAATTTAATTAAATTTTGAGATATTGAGAAATAAATTATTAAAAAAATGGAATCCATAATTATAATAAATTGGTCACAATTTTTAAATTAATTTCATTTTATTTTCTGTCATAATGATAGTATTCATGATAAATAATTGTCACTATTGTACATGTATGTTCGGTGATTATAGTCAGAAATTATATGATATGAACTAAAAATGACCATATAACTTTGTTTTATCCTATTTGATGAGTGTAGTTTTGTACATTCCCATCCATTTTTTTAACACATTAAAAATTGGTTCCATATTTCTTTTGTTATGACCTTTGTAAAATTTTTGTATAAGAGAATTTAAAAATGACATTATCTTGATATTAATATCTATATAATTGTGTGATAGGGAGAAAAATAAATATATTTGAGGAAAAATTCTTATTTGACATAAAATTTATTTTTTTAATCAGGGATATTTATTTTGACTTCTTGGTGATGATATAACTACATTAAATGATTATGAAATTCAAACAAATATCTTGTGTATACAGTAGAAAAATCAAGAAAATGATTATAACAACAATAAAAACCAAAAATATATGATTGAATTAAAGATTCAAATTATTTATTAAGATAAAAAACATAATATAGATGTTATGAATGGTTTAATTTTAATTCCCCTACTTTCACATTTTTTTCAACATCAAATTATGAAAATATTGTAAAATATGACATAAATGATATTTTTTTGTTAAATATTTTATTATTATATTATTTTAAATTTATTAAAATATTGATAGAGAGAAATTAGTATTATTAATTGAAAAAAGTCATCCATACACCATTTAATAGGAATTTTGTCTATGTATGTTATATTAGAAACCTATAATATTGAAAAATCCATTACTGCAACTCACGTAAATATTTGTTAACTAAAGGGGTTAAATGAAATGATAATGTCTAGAATAATATCTAGACCTATATAAATTTTCTTAAGACATTATATTAATACCATACTATCCTATTAATATAATCAATTTCATTTTGGAACCATTTAAAATGATTTGAATACATTTTACAATATACTTTTTCATATATTTTTAGAAATGAAATTAATGATTTCTTGAATTGAATAATATTTTAGTATCTAATATATAATTTATCTAAAAATAATACATTTTAAAAAGTGAATTTTATATGGTCTATAATATAAATTAATTTACATTTATTATAAAATTTTTCATTTATAGAAACTATCATTACCACTAAAGTTTAATATAAGTGTTTTCATTTTATTCATGAGAATTATAAATGGATGATTTAAAAAATAGAAATGTGAAAATTTCTAAAAACTATCTCCAATTCTAGTTTTATGAATGTATTTATAGTAATTATAAAATTTTATTAAAATAATAAAAATTTTGATCTACTTTTTCTTATAAATTAGTTTAAATTAATTTAATACATTATGAAATCACAAGAATACCCTTACCTCACTTATAGAAGGCCAATAATCTCCTCTTCTATCCACACTTCAAGATATATTTGGTTCTTCTAATTCATATAGAAATACATATTTATCAACCCCAACCATAATCGATTGTTCTTATTTTGAGAATAATGTCAACCATGTTTGGCATAAGGTTTAAAAATAATGAGGGTTTTTGATTAAGAGGCATAAGTTTTTATTAAATGTTTTTAAATTATTTATTATTTGTCAGCACTAAAATATTTTTAAACCACTATGAAAAAATAACATAATTCTATAAAATATACATTTATGTTTTTATTAATGGAATGAACTATATCCTTATCCTCTTCCAACAAATGTGAAATGAATATATCATTTTTGTGTATGATGAACTATCGCCTTGTGATCTGATGTAAATTGTTTTTACATAAAACCCAATAATGGATAGTTATAATGATAAATTTACAATTTATATATGAGATTAATGAAATATATATCATTAAAAAAATATATCATCTAAATTATTACATTTCCATACCTTAATAATGATGATGGCATTCTGGAATAGGTGTAGACGACCACATCTAAAAAAGGATGTGATTACTTTTCCAAAACCATTTCGTATAGATGATATATATATATATATGTTTAATTAATTAAATAATATAGTATTTTGATATAATTATAATTTTTAATTATTAAATAATAAATACATTCATTCTTTCAATATCTTTGAAAAATAGAAATGTTACACATGTAGATGTATTACATATTGTATCTATGATTTTAACATAGTTCATTTTTCATAACATTCATTCATAGTTGGTTTTAAAAGAATAATTTATTAATAAAAATTAAAATTATTTCATTATTATTAACCAATATATGGTTAATAGTTTTAATCTATTACAATAGTTAACACATCAAAATCAATTTGGACATATAATCCAAAAATCATTAAAACATCTAAAGTGAAGATAATTCTTATATAACTAAATATAAAATTGTAATAAATAAAATAAAATGAATAATAAAAAGGTGAAGATTATAAATCAAGTAAAAAATTAACAAAAATTTATTATTTTGGATGATTAAGAACGTACGTTTTGACTCATACCAGAGGTAAGGGATTACACCATAGTTTTCTTTCATTTGGGAATATTGTAACTTTATGATACAATGTGTTTTATATGGTATATATACGTATAATTTATATGATATATACCAAATCCTTTATACTTCTTTTTATTTTAGGTATGAATTTAAATTGTTTCATCTATATGGATTTAACATGAATGTTACCATGTTGTAAGGGGTATCCTCTCTCAATTTTCATTCATTAGTATGCACTTATACTTTATTGACTATGTCATACCTCAATTATGTTTGAATTTAACTCTGACTGTATTATGTGGTATTTCAACTTTTTTGAATTAATTTTTTTTCACATAATTGCTTCATAGATTAATTCTCATTTCAATGAAATAATCTATGTTATGGTAATTTCTCTCATATTATGTTCTTTAATACATATGTTATGTTTTACACATATTTTCTTTTATGAGTTTAATCTACATACCCATTTATATGTTATATAATCAATATTTTTTTATGGTATTTAAGGATTTTTTTATTTATATCTATTATATAGAATATGACTGAAATTCCCCTTTAATGGTAAGGGTTAATTTAATAATCTCATAAATATTTAGGATTGTTTATGTTAAAGCATCCACTTAAGTAATTATTTGATCCTACTATCTTAAAACCTATATATTTTATTCTCCACCAATTATTTCTGGAAGATATAAGTTTTTCATTCATTTTAAACTATTTATATACTCTCCATACCGAAATCATATTATTGAGAAAAAAATGTTTTTTATTTAGTTAATAATATTTTCTTCCATATCCATATTTTATGAATAATATGTTAAAGAATATGTTAAATATTAAAATATGAGTTTTTAACTAGTTTTTACACAATTTTTAATTCATAAAAATTAATTTAAAATCAATCTTCTTTTAATTTTCTAAATGAGGGCATTTTTGACATTATATGTAATATCTGAAAGGAATATTCTTTAACGTACTCATCATGAATATAATTTCCCATCACCAAGAATGTTCAATCATTTGTAGATTTTTTTAATTTCCAAGATAATTTTAAGATGAATTTTTTTCTAATGTATTTTTGGTATTTTTGTTTTTTAGTATGTATTTTCTAAATTAAATTGGTATTTTCGTTGGAAAATCAGCTCGTGGTATTTTTAATGTATTTTCATCTATCATAGGATTATTTGGTAAATGTTATGATTTATTAAGGATGTGATATATTGAATAAATTTTCTATATCAATTAGGTTGGTTTGCTATTATTTTATATTCATTTTTAGGGATATAACAAGCAATGACATTTACACATATTATTACTTAAAAAAATTATCCAATAAGTAATGTCCCACGAATCATGATACCCATTGTATTAGAATTTACATTTATATTAAATAAAATGAAACTAAAACAAGGATTATTATTTTATTTATCTATATTGAACTCCTATAATTAATTTTTGGTTCCAAAATCCACATATGGTATCTTGGATAATTAATGAATGATTTTCGTTTGCTAAATAAATTAATAAGGCAATATACATTATAATAATAATCATTCAATATCATTAAAGAGTAATATAATGTTGGTTAGAGAGAGAGTGGCCCTAACCCCAAGAAACGGGTGGTTAAAATATATCCTTTACTTCGAGTCGGATACATTATTTATGTAATTTATCTTCTAGAATAATAATGATATTTTAATCAATGATGTTTTTAAAAAAAATTAGGATTTATTATTCCTTTTATTTTATTTACTATCATGATATATTCGATTACATAATAAATTAATTTCACATGGGACATTGTTATTGTGTAATGTATTTTAATAGTATAACAGATTTTAATCAAGAAATAAATAATGCATCCATTATTATTTCTTAATATTATAATGGATTTCAATCATGATATAAATACAATTTTTAGTACTAAATTTAAATTTTAATAGAAACTGTTGAATATTGTTATGAAAAATGAACTACATTAGAATCATGGAGACGATAGGTCGTACACACGCATGAGTAATGATTCCATTATTCAACAATCATAATGGGAATATGTTTAATGTTATTATATCTTTATAGGATGAAAATTATATTAGATATATTTTTATTTCATTTAATATACTTCTACATACCATCTATGTGATTCGGAAAAAAAAATTAAACCACATCGTTTCACAAGTTTGTACTTCGTCGTACACACAAATGAAGATATAATTTGTTCAATGAATGATAAGGTAAGAATGTATATGACATAGTTTATTTACATAAATATTAATATATATATATATATAATATCATATTTATAAATAAAATTAATCCTTCATATACACCATGTAATTCATAAGTGAAAATTGAATCAATCACTTCATGAGGTAGTTGTCCTCTATAAACAGAAGCAACATCATCATATTACCTAAGGAATAGAATGTATGATGAAATATGTGATATTATACATTAATTTATATATATATAATTATAAATATATATATAAATACTAACTAAACCAATATTTATAGTCAAGAAAAGTAGTGATGTAATCTTAATTATATCTGTTGATGAGGTGGTAGTCTTCCACACATATGATCGGTAGTTTTTTCCCATTTTAGAGAGGAAGATTTTATTGCAGTTCATGACCATAACATAATAAAATCATAGAATATTTAAGAAATATATTTTACTATATAGGAATGTGTTAATAATATTTTCAATAGGTAGAATAAGAAATAAAATAAAACCCTTAGTTATGGATGTTACCCCCTATCCAAAAACATCTTTAAGATTTCACCAAAATACTTCCTTGGGTGGAAAATTATTAAAAAAGAATAAATTTGGATGATGTTATAAAATTATTGATTTTATTTTTGTTATTATTGGATGAAAAAATCTTGTTTTGTTAAGTGTGGTAAGGAGTGGAAAGTGGGAGTCCATTTATAAGTAGAGGTGAGGACACAATTGGAATTTTTTGAAATACTGAATTACTCCCAAGTGTTGTATAAGATAAGATTTACAAAAATGCATAATATTTAAACATTATAAGTAATAATGTTGAAATATGACCATTAAATATGATGTAAATAATTTTTTCATTATTTTGAATCATTATCATTTATAGTTTAACCACTCAGTGAACCCGTCTTTTTAACTTTTCTATAGTGATATATATGTATTATTTTCTCAATTCATTATGGATACAGATTATTTTAATCATATGGTATACTATAAATTGTATGATTACAAATATAGAATATATTATTATAAATCCAACCCTCATATATGGTAAAATTTAATTTAAAATTATTGTCAAAGATGTGTCGATAAACTAAGGTTTTCAAGAAATGCATTTTTAAGGAAAACACGAGATCTTAATAACATTAAGGAAAGTAACTATAATTTAGTGAATTTAAATTTAAATATATATATAAATAGTAAATTAATTAAATTTTAAATATTACTCTATATTTTTTCTTTTATGTATATAATATAGAGAAACATATAGAGCTTTAAAATAGTTTTCATAAAAGAAAGTGTTTTAATGACTACAAATAAACATTTAATAAAATTATGAATAAAGATGATTTAAATGAAATTAATTAGATTAAATATGTCTATAAAAAAAATATTTATCATTTTAACAATATTAAATTAATAATTGTACTTTTAAATACATAATTTATTAAAAGGGATGCTAGTATTTAAAAAAAAATATATATTTTCATCTTTTCACTGAAATATAAATTTTCTCCGCAATTCCCTAGAATTCCTCAATATAGTAATAAGGATATGATGAATCCAAAAATTATTTAATTTTATAAATTATAATTTCAAAAAGTTTCAAATAGTAATAATAATATTTTGAAGATAATTAAATAAAAATTATTTTTGAAGGCAATATATATTTCTAGTATAAAATTTCATTAATAATGTTGAGTGATTATTTATTAAGAATTGGTAAATAAATATATATTTAGTATGGAATTTATATATACATCATAATTTATTTAATACTATTAAAACAAAATAATTTAATATCTAGGTTGTATCATTCATGTTCAGATAAAAATATTTTAATATTATATCCTAGTTCGTTTAAACTCAGTATTGTTTGCAAAATTTTCTAACAAATATCATTTTCTATTTTAAAACATGGGGTGTAAAATTAATCCCCCATAAGTAATTTCTACCTCAAAATGTTATAGTAAAAACTGAGGTATTGAGGTACTTCTACTTCAACACCTCTTCAAATTCCAATGTTTCTTCATCAAACATGGAGTTTCACCACAACACTTTGACCATGAATGTTTCTTTATTCATACCACATTATCTTTAAAATCTAACATCATCAGTAGGTATTCTTAACAGGAAAAGACATTTTATAGTGTTATAACCTCTATATAATATATATGTGAGGGGCATCATATGTATGTTCTCAAAAAAGGATACATAGAACTCATCATGTATCTGATATATATTTGGTGGGAGTGAAAGTTGATAGGCCACCACTCTCATGTGATCACGATTTAAAAGAGGAAAATTAATCCATGACTGAGCTTTAACTTCTTCCAAAAAATTGGGCCTTTATTCCATGGTTATATATATAAAAACACTCAATCTCTAAACATAAACTCTAGGACTCATTGATGATTGTATATATTTTATTCTATCATTTTTCAATAGATTTCTAATGACGTTGAATGGTTAGGTCCTTATACATCATCTCATGGAAAATATAATGTCCCATCATCTTCTATACTACAAATTTATCTGAATATGTCAATGTCCAAGACTTTTTCTCATATAGAGTATCATATGGATCAATTTGAATGGTTTAATTGATCTTATTATTATATGAGAACTCTACTAGAGATGGGTTTTGATCAAAACATCCTTGGAAATCCATTGACCAAGATCGTACCATGTCCTCTCATGTATAGATTTTGTACTCATACTGAATATCCATAAAAGAGTGATAAGTAGAATAGATGCTGATTTATGTAGCCATCACATACTGAAGTAATATCCATATCCTTAAGGTAATCCATAGGTCTAAATCCAATAAAATTTAGAGTGATGCTCCATGAAATCATACAACTTACCTTATATATATTGTAGGTAGTTTTTCTAGAGACAAATCATCCTTAATAAAAATTAAATGTGTCGAATTTATGTGAAGATTGACTACAACCCATGTGTAATTATTAACATTAGGTGTCCTATATTGTAAAACAAAAAATACATGTTTGATTTTTCCCATTTTTATATTGGTATGGGAAATTCATTCATCATACCTATGGACAAAGTTTTCCATCTAGTACATATTGGAAAACCAAGAATTATGATACATATTCCAAAATATCTCTATTCATGTTATCCCAATTTATGTTTTCCTTCGATATAACATATCTTAGTTCTTCCGTGATGAATATAGAGTGATGAGAAATCCAAATAATCCAAATTCCACCTCTTCAGATATAATTTTTATGGGACACATATCCTGGTTCTAACCCATATAACCATGAATTCAGCAATGATAATCTCTATAATATTTGATACCTTTTTTATAGTACATGGTTGACTATTTTGATCCTCTAAAATCCTCTCAATAGTGGATATTTGGGTAGTTATTAGTGAAATATAGGATAATATCCATCCATTAAATGTATAATCATATTTTATCCATCTCAATTCTCATCATAGATATATTTTTTGGATCCATACCACATAGAGCATCAAACAATACTTTCCCTTTCATAGTAATGGATTTTTCACGACCCATCTCAACGAATCCCATGCCATGACTAGCCAAATACCACCCTCAATAGGCAAGGGGATAGTTACTAGCACTGAGTTGGCATTTCCCAAAAATGGGTGGCATTACCCTAAAGTACCTATACACACACACACTTCTCCAAGACACAAATAATATATTGTAGAATCCTAAGTAATAAAATTAATGAAACGCATTATATCCCATACAATATAATAAAATAGTGAATGTACTTGAAAGTATACATGGAAAAAATCACACAAAAAGAAAAAATTATATAGCCACAAGTCCAGTCCATAAAGTGGGAGGTACTGGGAATGTCATCTAAAAAGAATCCTTGATATAACTTGGTCTTTCTAGTCTCACAAGTCCCTACCTGATCTTGTTCAACTGATACCTCCCTCGAATGTTTGATCATCTGCACAATACATGACACGTGTGGGAAAATCCAATGTAGGGGTGAGTACAATAATACTCTGTAGGATACACCAATACCATAAAGGAAATTCTATTAATGAAATTCCTTGAAGGAAAATACCATAATGTAAATACTAGTCATCCCTGCATAGGTACATTTCAATTGAAAATACAACAATAATTTCCAGATATACTCAAGAAAAACATAATGAAATCAGGTGGTATTAACCAACTACATGCCACTAGATTCTACTCGATATACGCTCGTTGGGGGAGAACTCAATCATTGATCCATGAAATCATTAGAGACACACACAAAGAGGTCAAGCTCATTTAGTCCCCACCAAAAGAGAATGTATTGGTCGTGGATTATTATGATAACATAAAGTGTGGATCATTTTGAAACACACTAAGGAATACCATTATCCTAATTTGGAACAATTTGAAACGTAGGGGATCCTTCCCAACACCATGGGGAATACCACTAACCATACTGATGTGGTCCTCTAGATGTAGACCAACGTCCTACTCATAGTGGATATGTCGATTGAATAAAACTCTAACAGAGGTGATAAAATATTTCACTCTTTCCCATGGAGGAATTCATGACTCTATTTTGGACTCAATCACAAGAGGTGATTACAATCGAGTGGTGTGTAACTAATACCATACTAAACCATTGTATAATGGACCAATGTAAATACTCTCATCCTTTATTATTTAATGATAAAATCTCACCACATTATTTCAAAAGGACTATATAATCGTCAAGATCCCAACAATGTATACCGGTTATCAGATGGAAATAACCGTTTGAATGTTATTGTAGTTAGATGTTTTGAAAAAGAGGGGACATTGGGCCATGGACCAACTGCCCAAACAATATGATCGACAATAGACAACACTATAGTTGATCAATTAACCTCTTCAACAGTCTACCACACAACCTCCCTGAGTCCACCCAAGGATTAACCAAGATCTGGCCCAGTCCGTTGGACCAAACAAACCCATTATTTATGGGCCTACCAACTGCACTCCACATGGGCTCGGCTCACTCCTCATGGGCCCATCATTTTCCACCTGGTACATTCATGTATTCACTACCCTTAACTACTCCCCCATGAGATTACTTGTCCCTTTCACTTGTCTTTCTAGGCTGCATGCTCCTCTACACGTGGTCAGTCACGATTAAATCCGCCAGTCCATGCTGCTACCTCGTTGTGGCCCCACCACCGTTTCTCGACCACACGCCAGATCTGCTTCTATGAGACGTCATTCTTCAATTGATACCCGAATCTCAAAATGATAGTAGATCTAGGTTACATAGGTACCAATCAATATTGATCTATCATCTATTGTCAATTTTCTTCCAATCTGGGGGTCTGATCGCCTTCAAACTCACCGAGAATGTTGAACCAAGAGAATGAGGGTCCAATAGTGAAGAAAAATATAATGTAGGTTTAAAATGGAAAATAACAATGTTTCATCATCTTTGTCCAAGAAGTTTTTCCAACAATCATTTTTTGGGAATTTGAGTTAGATAAATCATGTTAACCAATAAAACAAGGCACATCCTTCTAGATGATCGATATATGGATCAATTTATTCATTGAATGATTTCTGTTCAACATAGGAAATCATGAATGGGAAAAATATCAAAAATAAACAAATTATGATATTCTATTTATATTAGTCACTGATGAAGGATCATTTAATCATTAATGGTGAGATTCTATCAAATCGATTTCACATCGATTGTCAATCCATAATTTATCAACATTTGTCGAGAGAGTTATTCTCTAAACCATAGAAGAAATCAATTGTTATAGTGATAACCCTAAATTCAAAACAAATACGTATAATAAAAATATTTTTTGCATCAATAATATTTCTTATAAAAATAATTTATTTTCAGATTTTCCTCGATAACTTTTTCTATAGATATCCCACACCGAAAGATGTTATTTTGTTTCATGGGTAAATCCACTAGACTTAGCTCAATTGTTCTCTCATATTTCTAATTCTAGTAACTATTTAAGAGTTCTTACACATTTTTAAGAAAAATACTTCGGCATGATATTAAATGTTAAATATTTTCAAACAATTTTTTTGGGGAAAACTAGGCCTCAAAATCACACATTATCCCTAAGAATTTTCTCAAAATCATTCCATTTATTTTATAAAAATAATACACTAGAAATCCTGAGATGATACATTCCCCCCACCTTGGGGATTTATATCCCATAAATCTAAAACAATTATAATCAAATAGATGAGAGTAATGATGATGAAACTGATACTTACACTCCCATGTGATCTCTAAATGATTCTTATACTGCCACCAAATACACACAAAAGGAATTGACCACAGATGAAGGATCATATACTACCAATAATTGATCTTCACTAGATACTCTACAAAATTCATTTAGTCCTCAATGTCTTTCTCACCCTAGTTGACTATGTGTTATGGTTCATGAACGTACCTCCTTAGATATGACACGTGGAAGGCCTCAAGCACCCAATCCAACTATGGTGGTTGAGCCAAGTGGTATACCACATCACCAAATCTACGTTGTATCTAGAAAATTATGATCAACCATGGATATATCTTTCTACCTTGGAAAATTTTCCATAATCCCCATTGAGGGAGAAATGGAACAATTAGTCTCCTTCCTCAAACTCTAGAGGAAACCACCACCTATCAGCATAAGACATCTCTCAGATATTTTTTGTCTTCATATATTCCTAGATGATCTTCACCTTCTCCATGGTAGCTCACACCAACTAAAGAACCATTATTACTAACTCCCTTCTGTTATTACTATAAACTAGTGGCCTTTAGGGTCACCAATACAATGCCTCATATAGTTCCATACCAATGGTGGAGTGATATCTATTTTTGTATGAACACTCCACTGGTGGTATTTGATCCACCCAACTATAGTTTATGTCCAAATGCACAATCAAAACATGTCCTCCAAAACCTAAGTGGTCCACTCAGTCTGCCATCCATCTATGGGTGAAATGTTGTGGTCAAGTGTAAAAGGGTCCCAAAAACCTCATTCAATCCCTTACACAACCATGATGTAATGTTAGCATCATGATCTGATACTCTCATTTATGGAACTCCAAGAAGATGAACTATATCCTGTATGTAGAGGCTTTCCAGTATCTCTTCTGAAATCTACTATTGGATATCCTAGAAGTGGGATGACTTGGTGATTCAATCAAAGATCAGATAGAGGGAATTTCAAACCCTTGATGTACATGGTAAAACCATAACCTTGTCCATCAATATTCCATCCTACTACTATTTTGGAACATCAAGGGGTTGACAGCCACACGCTGAAACATGGTGCTCAACCTTTAATTAATGAAAAGTGAAGACTCAAGAGTGGAACTCTAAAATTCCATTCTTTATCCCTTTCCACTAAAACTGATGTTGGGGGTATTGGTATATCTTTTTCACACTATGATATACTTCCAAAGGGGATGTATTGACCTCCCTTAGAACCTCCTCCTCCAACACCACCAGAACTACATTTCACCCTATGAAATAAAAAATATGCTCCCCAAATTTTTAATACCCATCAATATCATTCCCTTTTGACAACTGATCATGTATAGTCTCATATTTGGCATTTGAAAATTGTGCATCCCAAAATCACTATATGATTGGAGGGGTGAAATACATTGACTGGAGATATGCTACCCCATCTCTAACCATGAAGGATATCTTCAATGGGGAAAACTGCAACGAGCCATCATTTAGCAACTGCCAATAGGATCTCCTACTAAGAGAATCTTACATAGTGTTCCCCTTCCGAGGATTATAGACAATCTCAATGTCAAAGTCATGGAGGATCTCTAGCCATAGCCTATGTCTCAATATTAGATCTTTCTGAGAGAAGATATACTTGAGAATCTTTTGATCATGGTAGGTGATAAAAAGCTCACCCATTAGGTAGTATCTCCACATATTCAATGTGTAGACTAATGCTGCTAGCTGATGATCACGGGTTACATAGTTCTTCTCATACGATATCTTCGGGCACGAACCATATGTGATAACCACTTTTACCTATAATAGGACACAACCAATCCTAGTCCCTATTGCAACATAGAACACCATGTACTCGATGAATTCATCTGATAACTTCATAATGGGAGTGCTCATCGACCTCTTCCTCTTCTTCAGAAAGAACTACTAGAACATATCTATACACATAAGAGGATTCCCATTTCATGTAAATTCTACCAAGGGTGATGTTACTCAGGAGACGTCGGTCACAATCCTTCAACAGTACCCTCTAATTCAAATGAAACATTTTACTTCTGTAGCCCTTTTTATGGGTCCCAACCATAAATTATCTCAACAACCACTGAATCCACTACAACTCCAGACTTTGAGATGAAGTTTCCCAAAAAATAGACCTCTGAAATCCATAACTAAAATAGTGATATCTTCCAGTAGATTTTGTGCTCTTAGTGTGTGTCTCAGACCATCCTAAAATTATTCTCCTGCTTCTCCTAAGACACTGAGTACACTAGTATTTAATCTATATAGACCACCACAAATTAGTCTATGTGAGGTTGAATGATCTAGTTCATGAGTATTGTTATCATTGTTGGGTGTTCACCATGCCAAACTGCACCACCAAGTACACATAGTGACTGTAACAACACCCAAAGGCTATCTTTTTTATATCCTCATCTCGTAAACGCAAATAGTGATTTCATGATCCGAGTTCAATCTTCGAGAACCATAAAACCCCTTTTAACTGATCAAAATGGCCATTGATCAATGTTAGTGGAAACGTGTTCATATTGACAACCTGTTTGAAGTGTTTTAAATCCACACAAAACCTCAAACCCCATTCTACCTTCATTGTAAACAAAATTGGGGAAACCCAAGGTGAAACCCAAGGTCTCACAAATACCATCCTCCACAATCCCTACAACATCACCCCTATCTAGTGATACTCAATTAGAGAGATCTGATATGTTGGTGTTGATACCAATGATGTCTTGGGGTGTATATAAAAGTTGACATTTATCTCTCCATGGGTAGGTAAATCAGGATCATCATTAGGAAATACACCCTCATACATTTCCACCATTGTAGGAGACTGAGGACTCATATAATCTCATGCACCAAGGGTGAGGCTAGACAACTGATGTGTAGTTGGTTTCACCCTCATATGTTAGAGTCTATCTTTCACTACATGTGTTTCCTTTTCACCAAGAAAAGAAAATATAGTTCCATCACAAATATCACAACACACTCTGTGCCTAAAATAGTCAATCTCAAGATGAACTATAGATAACATGTGAATAAAAGGAATGATGTCTTAGTGCCACGAAACTACTACAAATAGATCTAAACCAAATATCTCACCTCCAAGAGTTAGGTCACACTATCGACACAAGTGTGTGATCATCAAATCTCTTTCCATATGAGTCTCTATGTTTAAGGGTCGTGTCAATGGTTCAACTAGATTCATCATGTCCTGAAAAATGCTTGGGGAAAGAATAGAAGAACTAGAACCTATGTCTATCTAAACTACAACTAAAGCGGGGAAAGGCAAAGACTATTCCTTAAATCAACTATGGAGTATCGTGGTGACATGCATCCATTGACTACAATTGGCCTCATCCCTATCCACCAACTCCCTAAACCTGGTGTGGACCACCTGGGTGTGGTCATGGTAATAAGTCAGACCTCTGACCACATCATGATTCCCAACTTTCTTCTCTACCACGTATTCCAACATGCAGTCTAACCTAGTCTTGTCTCAACCACTACCAGGGCAATCCGTCAACCATCTCCCAATCAGTTGTATGATGGGTCTTGAAATCACATTCCACATGCCCCTGACTATTGCATGTGTAATTCCATCTATCTCTAGGATGATATGAGCTACTTTAAGATACCTACACCATGAAACATGAGTCCTGAAATCGTCCCCTAAAGTTCATATGCCTCTTGGATCCCTATGACTACCATCAACTTCCTACTGCTGAGGTCTCAACAGCCCAGTGCCCACTACTAGCTCCCTCATCCAGTTTTTTGATTCATTTGAAAAATCTCCACTATATGTGCTTAATCAGGTACCCCCTCATAAGTAGGAATGATATGGGAAACCATCAATTCCCTGATGTTCCATCATATTCCATTCTCGTTGGTCAGAGACTTGAAGAATGGGTATTGAACCATGTCATTAGAGTAGCATGAAATTTCAATAAACCTTGATGAATACTATTCCATAGTTGTACTACCCTATTATTGTTAAAGTAGCTCTTGTATTTATTATGATCACCATATGGCCTGAAATAAGTCCTCCCTAAAGTGATATTTGATGTATTTCTTGGAGAAAGCTATCTCACAGTGAGATTAAATTACCAAGCTCCAACATCATCCTGCAGAGGAATGAAGAAGACTTTTGTTTGGGACATCCATCTGGTTGGAATGCGTCCTCACAAGGAGGAGAACATCGGTAACTACATCTATCCAATCCATTGTTTTCTGGGTGTCTGGATCACCTCAAAACCTAGAAGGTCACTCCTTATGAACTCATAAAATGCACTCAACCAACATGCATCCTAATCACGTAGTGTTGGTTGTAACTTATTTATGATGGCTGGTAATATAGCTACTAAAGCACCTAGAGGTTTCAGCTATGGTATATGTCCCCATAATTATGCTTTTTGACTAGGAAAATCATCCTCATGATCATGCAGTGTAATCCTGGCTGGGTGCCTATGTGGATGCATCCTAAAATAAAACATGATTTACATGGTCAATAGATTATATCTGAACATATGACTCAAAAATGACATGGAAGACACAAACATTCCTATATAATTCATGTATCATTATTTTTCCTCGCAACCAATGTTTTCAAGAACAGATTTTGAAAGTAGGTAAAAAAGTGTACTGGTGTATACATATGTCGACTGCCACACCAAAACAACCTCACAGACACCCAATCATATTGTATAACTGACCACTTCTAACACCAATCTATCAGGATAGGAACTAGAGGGGCCCATGCCATGCCTACCCCCATACCACCTCCAAGGGATTAGGGGTTATTGACATATATCCAGTTGGTATATCCCACAAATGGAAGGAATTAGCTTAATTTACCTAAAAAAACATATCTCAAAGACACAAATGATTAAATATAAAACACTATGTATACAATTCATGAAAACCACAAGGAACATCCTAGTCCTGGTCTTCTTGGAACTCCATTTAATGGTTGATCATCTTCACAGGACACAACACTTGTGAGAAAATCTCATGTATGATTGAGTAATATTACACTCAGTT
This sequence comes from Viscum album, assembly GCA_963277665.1. Taxonomy (NCBI): domain Eukaryota; kingdom Viridiplantae; phylum Streptophyta; class Magnoliopsida; order Santalales; family Viscaceae; genus Viscum; species Viscum album. Next base: position 1,095,382,415 of record OY728163.1, read on the forward strand.
GGAAACCTCAACACCAAAAATGAAAATACAACAATGGAAATACCATGAAAGAAAATACCACTATATAAATACAAGTAACCCCCCACATAGGTATATGTCAAAACCTATATAACAAGAATCTCCATATTTAATTATGAGAAAATACAAACTGTTAATAATTCTTAACAATCAAACATCCCCATGATTATGCTCGATGATAGCTCATTCTAGATGAAGTCACTCCTTGATCCATGATATCATCAATTACACTCATGAAAAGTTCATGATCATTTGGTCCCTGACCAAAGAGAATGTATTGGTCAAGGATGATTTGGTACCACAAATAGGGTATCCTACATAAAAATGTTTTCGAATACCACTAACCCATTCTGGATCACTTTTCAATGTAGGGTATCTTTCCCAACACCCTGGGGAATACCACTAACCCTTTTTATGTGGCCCACTAGATTGAGGACAATCCCCCTAGTTTGGGGGTTAAGTTGATTCAAAAAAAACCTCCACACGGGGTGATACTTGATCACACCCCATTACTTGGATTTCTTTCCAGACATTATCTAAGATTCGAGCTATAGAGGGCATTACAATCTAATGGTTTGGATGTAATACAACACTGAACCTTCAAGGAATAAACCAAGGTAATCTATCTCAACCTATAATTCTCCAATATCAAAACTCGCTACATTATTTCAAAAGGAACGTCTGATCTTCAGGGCCCCAATGCTAAAGATGGATCATCTAATTGAAAAACTGTTTGAATGTTATCGATGTTATAAGTTGAAAATAAGGGGGATCACTACACTGCGAACCAACCACAAGGTTCGGTCCATTGATAGTGATAGTCGACCACTATGGTCGACCTCCCCTTGGTTGATCTATGTGAGCATGATAAAATCGAATTCTACAAAAAGCCATCCAAGGTAGACCATGTGACTATATTTGGAAGAACCGAAGCCCAACCTAAATCATGCCTGATATTTCGGTAATACCTAGCCTGCTCTTTCTGGGCAGACCAAGCTCACTCCGCATGGGGACAACCCGCTCCACCTTGGCATGAATCATATCTATGGCCTAGTTTTCTGATGTGTGGGACACCGAGTCCATCACGCAGGGATCAGCTAGCCACTTAATCCTCTCCACGTAGTCCCCTACGATGAATGACGCAGTTGAAAAGGGCTGCCCCACAATATCTTGCGACCCTTCTACATCCCCATCACCTCCCATATATTGCCGCCAATACATCCCACAGACGTAACCAACAGTGATACATGTCATTCCCACCACCTCTTCCATGAGCCATAATTATTCTTAGGATGCCAAAATCACTAAATGGAAATATATTTTGGTTCATAAAGTCCTGATCATCACTGATGCAGCCTCTGTTTTTTGTTTCCCTCCAATATGGGTGTCTGATCATGTTTGAAGCATCCCAAAAAGTCAAGCCATGACCAAGGGGGTTATATATAGAAGAGCATGAAGAATCGAGTGGGAAAAATCGCAATAACGAATGTTCATCATCATTGGACAAGAATTCATGGCCAAAAAAGGGTGGGGAATTTGGATGAGATAAATATCAAAATCCTCATAAAATAGTCTAATATCAAAATACGATAGAACTGGTGATCAATCTGTTCATTGATTGATTCACATTCATCAAAAAAATTATGATCATGGAAAAGACCTTATAGAAACAACCACCATACCCCAATTTGAACTTATCAATGATGAAAAACCATTTTATTTCATTGTCGTTGGTGAAAGTTCTTCAAATCGATTGCATGTCAATCATCGATACATGATCTTTCTCCATTTTTCCAGAGAGTTATTCTCCACATATAAAAGTAATTATAAGGTTATGGTTATACAATTGAATTACTGAAAAAGTTATATCAAAAGTAATGTTGTTGTGTCAAAAATATTTCTTATTAAAATATTTTATTTATAGTTTTTTCCTCGAAGACATTTTCTATAGATGACCAGTATTAACAAAAGTTATGTTGTATCTTGGGTAAATCCACTTCTCTTAGCTCAATGTTTCCCTCAGATTTCTTATTCAGAGACCCATTTAAGATTTATTCATCATTTTTATTAAAACTATTCAAGCATTATATTAGAAGTTAAATATTTTTTTTAAAAAATGGGGCCAACCAGGCCTTGGAATCACATGCAATTTTAGCACCTAGTCTCAAAATCATAAAATATAATTTCCAAAAAATAATACATCAAAAATTATAAGACATTAAATGGATTCAATAGTAATGGTATTTCATTGTATCTAAAAATATCCACTTGTGAATTTTATGTTTCTTATGTGTCAATATATATATAGGATTATGTTATTTGTATATATTTTTCTCTTCACCTACGGATTTAATGTCACCAACTCTTCAACAGAATAATAATAGCATCCAACTCAATAACATGTGTCAGATTTTTTTATTGTGAACTATAAATTTAATTGAGGCTTAGGATTTTACATTATCAATATGCATTCATAAAGACCGAAAAAAATGTCTTTCTGAGAATAATTATATATCAAAAACAGATACCATTTTAAGGATGTGTGAGGAATAGAGTAGTGATTATCCTCTTATTCTACTCCTTGTTTCACTCTTCACAATCAATGGTCTACAAAACTATTAATACCTTTTGTTTTATATTGATTAGTTTGTTTGATTATCACTAACTATTTTTTATAAAATATTTAGTAATACATATATAATTCAGGTAAAATATAGATCTACATTATAGCTGCTAGTCTTTGATAGTACATTATTTCCTTTTTCATTGAAGTGTCCACAAATATCTATTTTTTGTGACAATATGCCCCATAAATTGTACTTCATTCATCCATTCATAATATTTACTATATTTGTCATAAATATTATCCGTTAAAAAGGTCATTAGGATAGTATTCAAACTCCACTCATTTTCCTCTTTACATTTGGAGTAAATCATCATATTATTCATAAAGACATCCAATGTTTTTTAAGGTAATATTTAAAGACTTTATTCATCATGTCCATAAATATTTCTAGATCCATATTAATTCAAAATGGCATCAATATACACCCATAGTTTATATAAATTATTCTTATGATTGTTTATGGAATATCTTCCTTCTTCACTTTTAATTGGTGATATCCCAATCAAAGCTGAACCATTGAGAAATAGTGATGCCCACAATGTTAATAAAAAATATCATCTATCAAGGGATTTGGTCACTTTTTTCTTTATCGTTATTTATTCATATTATCATAATCAATGCATAAAAACATTAACCCATTATAATTATTAATAAAGAGGACTAGTGTACCCCATGGTGAAAAAATTAGGCATTTAAACCCTTTATTCGAATTCACCTATAATTTATTATTTAGCTCTTAATGTTTAAAAATTACTAATTAATATGGACTCTTATATATTGGAAAAGTTTTATGAATAATAGTGATGGAAAATTCAACCAATAATATTGGAGAAAGATTGAAATACACTTCAAAAAATACATCAGGATAATACCACAAAAAAGGAATTTCTTCAAGAAGGATCCTTTCCTTCGTAAAAATCATTTGGGAATGATATGCTTTCTCATAAGGAAAAAAATCCCATTGCTTCAAGTAATGGTTCCAAAAGGGAATCATTATCTTACTTGAACTTTTATAGAATCAAATGGTGATTTTTGATTATATGGTTTATTTGATTTTATGGGAATTATATGGTGGATCCATATAAGTAAATCCAGTTAATGTTAAGAATTTCGTCAAATTCATTGAATGCAAGTATCACAGGGTTAAGAGGGATCTTAATATTATAAATATGGAAATGGTAGGGATTATATTTTTGGGAAGAAAATATTGACCCAATCTTCATCTTTCTCAATAATTCATCTTCCATGATTTGAGGTTGTGCTTAAATAGTTCTAATAATCATGTGTGAAACGAATGATTTTTAGATCAATAATATAAAATTATGTTCCCTATTATTAAATTAATAAATAATGTACTTTCTATTACCTCGTTTTAGGATTCCATCTATTCTGTCATGATGGTATAATCCTCCATGTCTCCCTAAGCCTTTGAAAATGTCGTCATTGGTTTTCAATGAAAACCTGTGGCTCAGTGCACTGGATCACATAGCTTCCTTGTAACTTAAACTTGTAACATTGGGAAATAGGATGAGGGTTTTCCTGAAAATTATTTTATTAGATTACATGGTAGTGTTTCTCCTATCCGAAGTCACAAGAAATGTTCCCATACCTCTAGAACCTAATTCACTTCATAGTCCACCTTAGACAATATCTAGGATGTCGATTCACACATTTTAATCTTGTGAGCTATTGGAATTTCATACAACATATATATTTCTCCATTATACCACCAATGTTAAAATCCATTTTCAATTTCATACCCTTATAACAACCATGAGATTTTATGATATCCATTTTGATGTTGAGAACACATCTTAAATTATTTTTGTAGCTTCCAATGTCTCAAATAGAAAAATCCTTTCAAACACCTGGCTGTGTACAACCAAATTGAAGGTGAATATTACTTTCTTGTAGTTGAAAATGCTAAAGGATAATTGTACAAGTATTTTGACGTTTTCATATTAAAAAATTATGGATTCTTCATCCTTTCCATTGAGATTAAAAACATTTCTCATCATTTTATGTCTGTGAGTGAGAGAAAAATATTTATCAAATAAAACATTCCATAATTTCTTCAACTCAATCTCTTTCATAAATTAATTAAGATTTGAATTTCATATCAATGTCTAATGTTGAAAATAATATCCCTTCATATGATTATAAAATTGAGAAACCTTTTTTATCAAATCATTGAAGTATGAAAAATATCTTTAAATGGATTCATGATTAATGTGTTAGAATATACATTTAATATTGGAGGCCTCATTCAAATAATGCGTGGAATTTGGAATTTCTTTTTTTTGGGAGGATTCAAGAATTATTTTCAATTCATATTTTTGTACAAAAAATTTGTTAGTTTATAAGGTATTTCCATGATGTTCCTAAATCCTTCTTCTATCAGGATGGGTATCAAATTTTGGAAATCAACACATTGCCTGATACATGGGTTGTTGACATATCTTTTACTACTTCTAGCCATTGACAAAGAAAGTTTAAGAAATTTGTGTGATTATTTTTGAAATATTAACTAAATGTATGATAAATAATGAACATTAATGAGGTAAATCATAATAAACATTTATTCCTTACTTTTTAATTTCTTGTTTTTAACATATTCTTTCAATTTCATATTTTCTCAAATAAAATCTTATGGGAATTCATTCTACCATGATAATGGTTTGAATTTTTTTTGGTAATTTCAAAAACATATCTCCTTATAAATTTAAACCAGGTATGTCATATGTACCTTATTCATATATGGGGAAATGCTTGATCCATGATCGATAAACATTTTTTGGTGATACTATACATAGGGACACACATTCCATAACCTTGAACACTTGTAGTATCCAGAAAAAGACAACTATTTTGAGACCACTCTATTTATACGTCACCAAAATTCTAGTATATTATCATATACATAGGGTTATCCATAACCTTATCCATAGTCATATCTAAAAGTTCTCACTTTGGTTTTCTCATTATAGATTTCAAAAGATAACTAAACAGTATCTAAGATACCAACTACAGTGATAAGGAATTATTACCAGTGGAATACATTAAAAATCTATAAAAACACGCCGTGGGTGTATACACATCATATGTGGGACTCATACCACCATCCATAGTGGACTCCCTTTGTTCAGGAAACCCATTTTCGGAGATCCATTCTTCTCTCAACACTATCATGTCAGAGTTCCCATGGATTTTATCTATTTATTTTATTCAATACCAACAATAGTTACCCATAAAAATTTCACATATTATTATATTATTTGTAAACATAAATATTAAACAAGTATAATATCAATAATCATGAGGCCATGTGTCTTTGGAAAACATGGTTCATATTATATATAATGAATGTAGAAAATGTAATCATTATTTTATTCATTTTAGTGAGCACCTAAAATAAATTTGATGTAGTAAATATTCATATAAAACCTAAGGGAATACATAAAATAAAGGTTTGAGATAAGAATACTTTTATTGGAATAAACACGATAAAGACATATTACGCATGTGTCAAAGGTGTAGCAACCTAACACTAGATTGCCCGGGTAACTATTGTTGGTATCAAAGAAAATAAAATGGAGGTTTGTAAACAATATTTAAACATAATAATGTAAAATATGGAATGTTATATAACTAAACACAGATGACATGTAATCAATAAACAAAATAGAAGTTTGTAAATAATATGTAAACATAATAATGGAAAACACATTCCATTCTAATAACTAGATAATGAAAAATAATTATGACAATGTAAGAAAATAAAACACATTCCATTTAAAAAATTAACTGAATATTAAATCAATCCATACATATATCAATAAAAATTTTCATTGAAAATAATAAAAAATAAAATAGGATGGAAATTCATTCTTAATTGATGTCATGTCTATAACACATGAAAACAACACCATCAAGACCTTTAACAAGGCATTATAAATCCCGAGATAAAAACATGTTTAACTTTCATAACTTATTTGTCTCATGTTATCCTATCAATGTGTTGATGAGCTATAAAAATCTTGGGATCCACCCTTAATTTCCTATCCAAAGAATTCCTCACATATAATAATCAATCTAAAAATTATTCCTCATTAAATATCCATATGGAATAAATAATATAAAATTATAAATATTTCTGTGAATAATAAAATAACTATCATAGTATACATCAATGGTAAAATGGTATAAAGTTTGGGAAATATTAATATCCTTAAAAATGATATGGATAATTTGTGGAATATACAATACTCATTGATTTTAATAGATAGAATATTTCATGTGGACTAAAAAATAAATCAAGGAAGTGATTGTAGGTATTTCACATGTAAAGATAAATAATTATCCCGGAAGAAGAATAATAAAGATGGTATGACTACATCAAATACCAAGTGGAGTAAAAATAATGAGTTGTTGTTGTTTTTGAATAAAAATACAATAAAAATATATTTTAAAAACATTTATGAGGAAAATAAACTTTATTTTGAATTTTTTTTACAAAAATGTTTCTTTTGAAATCACATTTGATGATTTTTTCTATAAAAATTAACCTTTTTAACATGATATGGAAATTTTAGAGAAATAATGATGAGTAAATCTGTATATTTCTTATGAAGTAAATGAACATTTCTTCTCTATGTTCAAAATGATTAAAAAATTACATGGAAATAATGTGTCAAGAATATTCATTTGAATAAATTGTTATATGAAAAAAGTGTAAAAATTCCTGTAACAAATAATTTTAAATTTATTTTTGTAAACATTTTTATAAATCATGGTTTTTATAAGAAAACTATTCCACCAACTAAAGAGATAAATAATGTTAGGTTTTATTAAAAACATTTTATCAAACATTTTATGTACCAAATATTATAAATCTTACTTATAGTTGATATTGGACATGCAGGACCAAATAATAATGATGGTTTTTAATGACTAATGGTAATTTAATTTACATAAATATATATTCTATTGAATAATAATTAGTACCTTTTTGAGGAAAGTAATAATTAAACATCCAAAAAGTGTCCCATACCATTTTGAATCGTTTTAAATTATATGCCTCATGAATGATTAATATTGAATCAAGGTATAAAATACCATTAAAATTAATTAATTGACGAAATAATATATCAAAATTTCTAGTAGATACACCATGAAAATGAAGAAAATTGTGATCATTACATTTATATCATAGATGTAAAAAGTGAGATGAGAGTCCCTTACCTTGCATATATTTTTGGTTTTTCATCTATTGACATCGTATATACCAATATTATATCAAAGTTATTTTTTCACTAAAACATTTTCCTATTTATCATTACTTTTATTTCAATTTTTAATATGTTTTATACAACTACTTGATCAATTATGATTACATATGGTGTTTTGAAAAAATTATTTTTAAATTACAATAAACGACATTAGTAGGTCAACTATGGTCAAGGGGTCATTATATAACATTTAAATAATAAGCATCATATTATAATTATCATATTTATTTATTTATTATTCATTGATAATTAATAATTAAATATGTATATGAATGGTGAATCAACATTCTAATCATGGAGATGGTAGTTCGTACGCAAGCACGAGTAACATTCTCATTTTTCAATGATTCTTATGGAATGTAAGTAACATCAAATATTTATAGAATTATAATTATGTCATAGATAACATGTAATTTAATTTTATATACTTTTATATATATATTTATTGTGATGTAAAATTTATCACATCATGTCGAGGATGTGGTAGTCCACAAGTACATGAACGACATTATCACATTTTATTTGGGTGAAAGGGTAATAATGAATTTGGTATATATATAATATATTTCATGAAAATGAAATTATTGAATATATATAATACATATGTTTTTATGTATCCTTTGTTTAATTATATTCATATTTTATAAATTCCTCGAATCGTGTGAACGAATTACATCAATTTGAGGGCAGTGGTAGTCTACACTTCCTCAAATGATTTAAAATTATTAATGAAAAATTTAATGTATTAATGGAATGTTAAATAATATTAACTGAGAAGTGTAAAGAAAAAATAAATATCTTATATATAATATATAAATAGGGTTTCAATCATAATGTATAACCACAAATTATTTTAAATGAAAAATAATCAATCATAATTTCGTGAGGTAGTAGATCACCGTACAATGAAACCATATATTAGCTACCCATTAGATGGATGTGTGTGTATGTGTAGGTTTAACACTTAGAATAATTAATTCTTATTAAATTTATAATACTCAGGTTGTTATAGAAGAATAGAAAAATAATATATGAGGGGTCGGATAATTGAAATAAAACTGAAACCCTTGAGAGAATATGTTAACTCTAAATCGAGTAACTACATTTTTTTTACCAAAAGGATTCCTTGAAAGGATTTAATCACAAAGGAAGGAATCATGGTTTAGGGGAGGAATTTTGGTAATACAAAAAGAAATATAATCATAGAAACAATGTTGTTTTATAAGTGTTTGGAAAGGGGATAGGTGGTGGCCTTTTATTAGAGTGGAAAGGGGCCCAAATGTTATTTTGGAAATTAAATAAGGTATACCCACGTTTTACTTTATAAAAATATTAAATAAATAAACTAAAATCAATAATGAAAGGTTAATATAAGAAATGTTTCCCTAAAATGGGTTTTAGTTCAGTATACATGATATTTTTTCCCTTAATATAATGGTTTAGTACTTTATTATGAATAATTTTACATTAATAATTGTAATTAATTTTATTACATCCTGTAACATTTTTTGTCAATTTTTTTTCTTATTATAAATTATGAACTATTATGATTAAAAAAATAGATACCATTTTTCTAATTTCTAATCATATAATTTGAATAAATTGATTTAAATTTAATCTCGCAGTTGGGATGACAATGATGGGTTTTAAAGTAAACACAACATGATGTTTTCTATGTTTTTAGAATCGATTTCAAAAGTGAAATTGATTGTGGTGAAATAGATTATATTATTTTATAACAATATTATATAAATAGAAATTAAACCCAGTTTAATTAATAATTTACCCATATAAATAAATTATATGAGAAAGAATTTTTGAACTAAAAATATTTACTTTTAAATATTTATTATAAAATAAAATGTTTTAGAAAAATATTAAAAATCAATGTAACCTAATTAATTTGTTTAGTATGAAAAGATCATGTTTTTTCTGACATATTAAATCAATTTATGTTTCATAATTATTAATTAAAAATGATTCACTGTTAAAATGTGGTAAAATTGAAATTATAAAAATATAGGATTTTATTTGTAAATTAGTGTTTGTTCATGTATTAGGAATATCAAACATAATTGATGAATATAAAAAATAATTTATTGTGGGTATAAAAAATATATTTTATTAGAATCATTCACCAAATTTAATTTTCAATTTATATTATTTAAAAACACTTTTGGAATCATATATATAATAATATATTATTTTATATCCATTTCATTATTATTTTCATTCCTCTTTAGATAGTAACTAATGATTTAATATTATATTGATATAAATAATGAAAATTTCATAAGTTAGTTAATAATATTAATAACTAATAAAATAAAATATAAGTTATATCATATTATATAAATTAATAATAATTTAATGATACATAGTTATTTGGTGACACCCATTCTTCCATGTAACACAATCCATCGAAGAAGATCACTCTTGTGTGTATCAAAAGATATTATTGAAGGTCAATAATTAAGTAAATATTTGTAACCTTAGTGTTTCATTCATTATAGGCTATATTAGGTGTTGAATATATTTACAATTTTAAATAAATAATAGAGTCTCTGGATATTATATTCCCCTATGAACTTGATGATGCATGTTATCTATGCTCTCGAATACATGTTGTACATTTTGATTTAAGGGTGTTATATTGTCCCCACCATAATTAAATTTTATCCAGGTAATTTAAATTATCATTGGTGATATTTTTCTTATTTACTATGTTGAAACCCCACATTGTGATAAGGGTTCATAAAATATCTTCTATAAAAGATAGAATGGGAAGTGAAAATTTCATATAGACTACCATGTAACTATGCCTATTTGTGGGGAAACATTAGTTGAAAGAATATATAAATACACGGAGGAAAAGTGTAGATATTTATACGGAGTTACTGTGGTCATCAATAAAAAACAATTCAATAGTTAATTGAAATTTAAGGGAATCAAAGAAATAAATATGTGAGGACTTAGAGGGTCATTAGTTAAATTGAAAATAAGGTATATGGATAACATTTTATTTCTAAATAACTTTTGTAACGTTTGGTAATTCTTTTAATAACCAAGAATATAACATAATATTATTGATTGAGAGGTTTAATTTTTATATGAACAATCCAATATTTTGTTTGTGGTTCCATAAAATTCTAATTTATTTCTTTACTACTGGAAATTATTTGACAATAATGTATTTTTTAATGCCTGAATCACAAAAAGAGACTTTTAAAGGATCATAAGGCCTATTAATTAGTGACAGGAATAAATATTTGTCTTTAAATATCTTCTAAAACCAATATGGTCTATATATTAATATATAATCCTACAATGTAATACTACTGGTTCATTATTAATATATATTCATCGAAAATTTTAACTAAAAACAAAGAACAAATTACTAGGATATTTACTAGGTCATTGGTTTTCATGAAACCCTAGTTGTCTTTCAGTCATGGGTTCAAGACCCTTGACCTTCCCAGATTTGATTGGTTGTCAGCTAGCTTATATGTTGCCCTATTTTAAAAACAAATTAATATAATTTCCAAATATTAATCTAATATACATCCTTTAAATTAAATCATTAAATAGAATCTTGATTATGGATTTCAATAAATCCCCAATACATAAATACACTATCCAATTATTTCTACATAGGTTCTTCTTTGGTCTAGGGTTTACCCATAATATCATTTCTAGCATTTTTAACTCATGATACCATATCTTCAATCTAAAAGAACAAATGTTTATATTAGGATATACATATTAAATATCTATTCAAATCCTTTAAAATGTTTTGTAATGAAAAAATTTATTATCCTAAGAATATCCCTTGGGAGTGTCAAACCAGGAGCATAGTAAGACCTATTATCATGTACAAGTTTACCACAAGTCTGGGTATGAACAACTTTTTGGATTTTTTACTCATATATATATATATATAATCCATAACCACATCTACTTAAAGTATACATAAAAGGGATGTATTACAAGAAAAAACAACATAATCTCAACCTAAACAAAATTATAGTATGTTATTATATACTTATCATCAACTTCTACATTAGGTTTATGTTTATAAAATATTTTTTACAAAATCTAGTTTTTATATATGAAAGTAATCTTCCTCTGATAGAAATTGTTGTGAACCGACCCCAAAAAACACGGATTTGGTGTCTACTATAAATTAAATTAGCACGATTATAATGAATCAAACCATAAAGGTAAAAGAGATTAGTATTCATGGTATACTAAATACATAAATGAGTCTTTTATTACAATATTATATACCAATTACAATATTTCTATTCTAAATAAATAAATTCTTCGATAACTGTAACCAATCATGTAAATACCCTTATATCATTCATAGTACACTTATTGGAATCATGTTGAATGAAACCTTATAAGGGTGAGCAGAAATGCTCAGTAAGGTAAAAATATATCAGAATAAGTAAAGAATTAATGAGAATAATCAATACATAATGGTAAATAACTAAACGCACATTCCATGTAATCAATAATCATATTGGAAGAGTGTAAACTATATGGCAAGGTTATAACTGAAAACACATTCCATTCATATTATAAGATAAAGAAAAATAAATATGGAAAGGTAATAAACTAAAACAAATTCCATTTAATCAACGAAGTAAAAATAATATTTATACATATATATTATTAACATAAAATATCATAAAATAATTCAAACTAAAACTAATATAAAAGAAATTATATTATAATGTGAGCTATCTCTAAGGAACATGAAAACATATACCTTTAATACCTTTCACTAGTAGGTTTAAAAACATGGATTGAAACCCATTTAATTTTCATAACTTATTTGTCTCATGATAACCTGTTGAATCACTAAAGAGTTATACAATGTTTGGGCTACTCATGTCATTTCTTGTTCAAATAATTCCTCATATAATATAAATGAAATAAATAACAAGCCTTATCAAATATCTGTACTTCATAAAGAATACATAATTATAAATATTACACCAAATAATCAAAGAACTATCATATTATAAATTGAATATAAAATGGTATATTTTTTAGTCCAAAGTAATATTTATGAAAAATGAAATGGATAATTAGGGGAAAATTCAATGTTTGATGATCATAGGAGATTGAAAATTTCATGATGGCTAAAAAATAAATCATGGAAGTGACCACATATGATTTTCTAGGGAAAATCCATAAATAACCATACATAGGATGAATATAGACATTATCAATTAAATAAAATGAATGATGTGTAAAAAATAATTTTTTTGCTGTTGATATATAGAAATACTACAATAAATATATTAAAAAATAATCTTGAGGTGAATATTCTTGTGTTTTGGAAAGCCTTTTGAAAAACATTTTCATTGAAAATTAAAATTGAAAATTTTTTCATTAGAAATTAACCTTTAAAAAATGAAATGAAAAATTCAATGAATATGTGGTGAATAAATCCATACTTTCCATATTAGTCTAATGAATATTTATTTTATAATGTAAAATGGTTTGAAAACTAACTTATCTAGAAATCCCCAAGATGATTCGTTAAAGAAATTAGTAAAAGAAAAAAATGTAAAAAATGTATTTATAAAATCATAATTAATGTATTGATGAGTTTTTTTAATAAAACATGGGTTTTTGAAGAAAATATGTTCTCAGACTAAAGAGATAATAATGTCATATTTTCATAAAAACATTTTATAAAACATTTGAAGTTCAAAATAGTGGGAAAATTTTAATAGTACATTAATATGGTCATAAATAACCTAATAATAATTAAATGGTTTATTTAAATATGATTATGGATATTTCTCAAAAGGAAATCCATCAAAAGATGATTTTTACTAGTCTTCAGGAAAATAACCATCAACCACCACAATGTATCACATACCACGTTGAAAAATTTTAAATCATAAGCCTCATGAATGAATAATAATCAATAAATGTTTAAAATACCATTTATATACTTTAATTTAAGATATAATATATCAAATTTGGTAGTAGATATACCACACAAAAGAAGTAAATTGTGATTAAAAAATATATCTCAAAAATGTAAAATGTGGGATCAAAATTCCTTACCTTGAGTTTCCAATTAAGTGATTGTCCATTAGCATTGTTTATAATAACAATATGTTACTTTTATACTATATGAGGGTCATTTTTCATGTTTAAAATTACTTTTATTTTAATTTCTACTATTTCTTCTTCAATTACATAGAAAATTATATTTATGTCTGTGTTTTTAAAAAAATTAGTTTATGTGTCAAAAATTACTTTTGTATATCTACTATGGTCAAATGGGTCATTATATAACATTAAATTAATAATAATCATAAAATAACTATCATATTTAAAAATTAATTATAATTTTCAATAAATAATTAAATATGGTAATCAAAATTGAATTAATGATAAATCATAGAGACTGTATGGCATACGTACGCATGAGTAAGTTTCTCATTTTTCAAATATCATTACGGAATGAAAGTAACAAGCATCATATATCTAAATAATGATAATTATATAATAAATAATATTTTATTAAATAATTTATACATATATTTTAATTCTTATGATTTAAAATGAATCACATAATGTTGAGGAGGCAGTAGTCCATAGATCGAAGAATGTCATCATCATTTTTGAATTGTGTGAGAGTTTAATAATTCAATTTATCTATATATATATATATATATATCATGAATTGTAATTTTTTCATTCATATCATATAGATTTTATTTATTTATTATATTATTCATTATAATAATTTTTATACATTCGATGTATCGTGTGAACCAATCAAATAGCTTTGAGTGGGCGGTAGTCCACAAATCCTCAAAGGATGTTATCCTATAAATTAAAATAAAGAGTATAAATGTTATGTATTATAAATTTATTAATGAAAAAAACAAAACAAATATCATAAATATCATATATAAATATATTGTACATCAAAATGACAAATCATGAATGTGGGTAAAGGGGAAATTAACAATCATCAGTGCATGAGGCAATAGTTCGCCGTACACAGAAATCATATATTTGATACCCATTATAAGGAAGTGTGTGTAAATATAGGTATGAACCTTAGAATAAAAATATCCTATAATATTAAAGATATGGGTTTTTATAAAATAATATAATAATAACATATTAGGGGTTGGATAGTGGAAATAATAGGATAAATCTTCAGAGAAGATGTTATCTCTTAATTGGGTAACTACTTTTGGTTAGTAACAAAAGAAATACTTGGACGGATTACATAAAAAAGTTTGGATTGAAGGTCCATGGGAGGGAGTTTTGGAAGATATATGAAAATATACTAACCAAACCAATGTTGTTTGAGGGGTCTCTTGATTAGGGAGAGTTTGTGACCTTTTATAAAGGTAGAAAAGGAATCACTATGTATTTTTCAAAAGAATAGAGGAGTACCCACATTTGTACTAAAAATTGATTCCATAATACAAAAAATCTCAATAAAATAAAGTGAATAGAAGTATTATTTCAATAAAATGGGATATGTAACCTGTATAGGTCATTTTGACCCCAATGTTAAAGGTTTTGTCTTGTTTTAAGCTTAATTTTACTATAGTAAATGTAATTAATTATAATAAAATTCTGTAAATTTTTTTTGTCAAAAACCCATGTTGGTATTATCATATATTATAAATTGTTATAATTCCAAATATGGAATCTATTTTTCAAATTCCAATAATTTATGTGGACAAAATGATTTACGTTAAATCTCGATGGTGAGGTGATAATACGAGGTTTAAAATTAAAAACCTCCAAAATATTTCTATGTATTTATAAATATTTTCAAAGTGAAATTGATTAAAATAGAATAAATTTTATTATATGATAAAAAAATTTTCTAGTTTAATAGTTAAATCAAATGAAATGTTGATTTGTCCTTATAAATAAATCACAGGAAAAAGGTTCTTTGAAGTAAAATTTTGTATTTTTAATAATTCATTAAAAATTTAAATCATTTAGAAAAGTATAAAATATCCGGCCTAACCAAAATTATTATTATTTTATTTAAAATAAAATGTTTATTGTGACATATTAAATAAATTAATGTGTTAGATTTTAGATTTAAGATGGGTTTTTCCTTTAATGGTAATTAGAATTTCCTTTTCAAAAAATATAGATTTTTATGTGAAAAGTGTGGATTGTTTTAATCTTATGCATATAAAAAATAATGAATGAATATAAAGAAAAATTACTAAATATATAACATATATATTTTATAAAAATAATTCACAAATTTTAATTACCTATGGTTATTAAGACAAAACCCTATTGAAATCATGGAAATAATAATAGTTTTTTATAACAAAATGGTTCTTAATTTAATTTTTCATTAGTTAGAAACCAATTTATTCATTCTAAATTAATATGAACCATAAATTTTCATAATTTAGTTAATAATATTCATAAACACTAACATAATTACTAGGTAATATAATATTATTTTTATTAATAATATTTTAATAATACATTTTTATTTGGGGAAACTTTGTCTTCTGTGTAACATAATCCCTAGAAGAAGGGTTCTCTTGTGTGTTACATATGATATCTAGTAAGGCAGCCCTTGTGTGCATCAAAAGATAACTAGGTTTTGAATTCATTATCAGTTATATCATGTACATAATTTATTTCAAATAATAAATATATAACAGTGTCTCAGGATATTATATTCCCTAATGGGATTTGTGGTTCATGTTATGCAAGAAATAAAATAAAAATTTGATCATTAAAATTTCAGGATGTTACAAAAGGTATAACCTGATATCATCAAATAGAATGAAGATGAGTAGTGAATATAATCATGACATGAATATAGTGGTACTATAAGATCATAGAAACATAGGCATGTGGAAAAAATATAAATAATTACATAAATTTAAGTCAAGTATTACGTCCAAGAAAACCTCACTTGGTTGACAGAGTTCCATAATAGATTAGGTTCTTTCCCTAATCTGATATATGATATATAATGAGAATAAAAAATTACCAAAACCATTATAGGGATATATAATTCAATTTTCTCACATTTATTTCAATTCAGGTAAAATCATATTTGATCCATATAAAAAAATTGGTCATAAGGTGTATGTATAAAAATTATACTGGGAATGAAATGGGTTTCATAATATTGTTTCATAACATAACCAATTCAGATTTCATAATGATGGGAATTGAAAAATGTTCATATGGAAAGTGTTATACAATAAAATTAATTTATATTGAGAAAGTTATAGATGGAAGCGACATGTA
The DNA here is from genome assembly GCA_963277665.1 of Viscum album. Taxonomy (NCBI): domain Eukaryota; kingdom Viridiplantae; phylum Streptophyta; class Magnoliopsida; order Santalales; family Viscaceae; genus Viscum; species Viscum album. Next base: position 1,095,399,641 of record OY728163.1, read on the forward strand.
TATAGAATTTATAATCACTCCATATCTCTTTTATGATATAAAATCTGTGTTACAGAGGGAGTGTCCTTAACATGATGAAAAGGGTGGTTTAGGGTGTTCCCTTTCCACAAGTATGATTTTATTATATGTTAGTTATCCACCTGAATAATGAACTTATGTTAAATATTTACACTCAGATGAAATTTTTCGTGTTAATTATACATTTTATTATAATTATTATCATGTTATATTCAATTACATAATCAGTTAATTTCATGTTGGATGTTTTATAGATAAACGACTCATATGTCCAAAATAATTTTTAGTTAGTTGACAATGGTAAAATAGTTTATTATATAGTCATATAAATAATGGTAGTAAGGATATAATTATCCTTTATATAATTAAATTATAATACTAAAACCAAATATTACATATGGTTATATAGAATTAACTACATTAAAATCCAAGAGATAGTAGGATGTATATACTTATGGGTAAAAATTCCATTTTTCTAAAGTTATTATGGAAAGATAGAAGTATTTTTTAACTTCCTAGGAATATCATTATATCACTAAGATCTAATTATTTATTTAAGTACACTTATGCATTCAATCAATGTGATGCTTTGATAAAAATGAATCATATAGCTTTGTGAGGTGGTAGTCTGCCATACACACGAATGATTTTATAATTTATTTAATAAAAGATTAAGTAATAAATTATATGATATATATATTTAATATAATAATTAATATTTATTTAATAGTATTAATAAATATTAAATTAATAATTATTTAATACCCTGTAACGAATAAGTGAAAAATAATAACACTACATTTTTAGGCAATGGTCTTCTATACCAAAACACTATGTTATTGTATTCCCTATAAAATGATAAGTATGAGGGTTTTGTGATATTATAATTAAATAATCATAATTATATCATATATATAATATATTAACATTAAATACATCAATATACCATTCTATGTGAAGTGGTTATGGAAAATGTATTTTATCGGTTCGTGAGGTGGTAGTTATCTAAACATAAAATCAACGTTTTTGATTCCCATTTGGTGGAGGAGGTGATTTTTATCATTTACTAGCTTAAATTAATAAAATATAAGAGTATTTAAAATAATTTTTTTATTACATAACCATTTCTTAATAAAATTATCATTTTATTTAAGATGAAAAAATATAAAACACTCGATTAATGATGATTCATCTTCTTCGGACGACTTATTTAGGTTATCAACAAAAAACGTTCCTTGGATGGATTTATAATCAATAAAAGTGTATTGATTGTGGTTTAGGAATTTAGGAATATATTTTTGTAGTGAATTTAATAACCATTGGGTTTTTAGAGTCTGTATATAATAGGATATGGGATGGACTTTTATAAGTAGGGGATATGATAAACATGAAGTTTTTTCAAATAAATAACTAAATCCACATTTTTCACAAGCCCGATGGAACAAAATTGTTCTATTATTGATCCTTATGAGATATAAGGTGTATATATAATAATAATATTCAATTATACATGTTTTATTAAATTTATAAACAATATAACTTTAATTCAACCTTGCTGAATAGGTTTATTGTGGGATTACTCGAAAACTAGAACATCATGATATGTTTCAAATCAGAGGAATACCTGATCCAAGTGTTCTATTTCACACCACATAGATGCAATGGGTCGTGATTCTACCTCCATAAATCTACATATGAAATTTATATGAAGTGGGACTCCCCTTTAGTTGAAATTTGGATGATTTTACCAAACCCACCCCTTCCATTTCAAAATACTTCATTTATTAGGATGCTTGAGAACCACTTTTATAGGTTATTGGGCACTTATAGGTGAACCAAAGTAGTGTTTCAAATTATTAATTCTTGAGTGTGTATTGAAATACATGTTTCAATAAATCCTTCTAAATTAACTAGGATTATGGTAGGAGGGGGATTTCATTGCATGTAGAAGGTGGTTTATGAGTCATTTGTTGAATGTTAATCTAATATAATGTAGATATGCCATTCATCAGTGAACATTAAATGTGGATATATACATCATGGTATGTAGAAGAGTATGGGAATAGGTGGAAGAAAGGCTTTTGTTTCCAGTTTGGTAGATGGGTCCTCTGGTTAGGGGCATATGGGGTGGAGATTGAGGGAGAGGATGTACGTAGTGGACAATGGTAAGGGTTTGTTTCTTCTCTTAACATGGATGAGGAATTAGTAAGTAAGGGTAAGGGACATGAAATTGGAGGAGTTTTGTTCTGGATGCATGTTTGAAGGATCCTATTCAAGGAGGTGTTATCTCCATGTGAGGTAGTTAATCAGAGTTTATCCTTTTGAATTTACATGAGGGTGAGGGTTTGGATGGTTCTTGGTTGATTTCTAATACTGTTTCAGGCCTACCAATTAAGGATAACAACTCAAAGAATAACCCACATTCAGAACTTCGTAATCCAGAACTTTCTGACATTTTTTATATATTGATTCTTGACCTTGGAGAGAGGTGTGTAACTAATTATAGGAGCACAAGGAGTGCATCTCTTGATGAACCTAATGAGGTTCCAATTAGAGTGGTAAATAGAGAAGAAAATAATGAGAATAGGAATGTTTCATGTGAAACAAAATTAAATGGATCATATATGTAGTGACTAATGTGTATGCTGGGTGAATCTAACAAGTGGGGTGAGACTGGAAAGAACTAGATTAAATGTTACAATTTTCAATCATTTTGAGTGTTTATAGTTTAAAGGCCAAATAAATGAATAAGTGGGGGGGATTTCATTTGATTATTCTATTAAAGATGTCTATTTGGACGGTTCAGTCACACAATTAACTTCATTTGATCATCTTGATAGCCACCAAAAAAATTGATGTTAATGAGGTTCATCATTGAAATGTCGCTGATGAGGCCACTCATAAGACCACTCATACGTAGTGAGGGTTTGTCCGTCCATGTTATTTGGAACCATATGATGGTGGCCATATCTATGATTTTCATCATTATAAATATCATAAAAAATATAAGATCCAATTCAGTAGTTTGAATGATACTCGTCTGGACCTCCATATATATTTAGAAGGTCAGCAAAAATCAGTCCATTAATGATTGTTCTGATCACACAGATTAAACCAAGTATGAGGTTTTGGGAAATAGGACTATGATCCTGAGGAGTAATTGGAAATGAAAGGGAGTACATAAAGGGAGGAAGGATTGATCCTTTCCTGAAATTTGAGTGGAGACACAATCAGTGAAGAATTTGAAAGCCAAGTAGATGGGAAAATAGTTTAAGTCGGGTTATGCACCTGATCGATCCATGTAATTGCACATTATATCAATAGTATATTAGGTTAAATAGGTTCTTTATCTCAATTATACTGAAGAATAATCTTCTAAAATTATGGATATATTATTAAGGGTTTCTCAAAATGGGGATAAATATACTTGGATCAACTGAAGCACCTCATTTTTGTTGGTGAATTAAATAATGGATAGATTAGACTTGAGGAGTACATCCAGTCCTAGGCCAATATTGTATTTCAGTTCAAATATTTTCAAATAGATGCACCAGACACTGAGGTAAACTATATATCATGGAAATTATTTAGGTATTTTAAATAAAGTTGGAATAAATTGTCCTTTTATGACATTGTTATTTCATTATGTGGTTGAACTCATGGTTTCTCACTTTTTTCGTAAAAGTTTTTTTTAAAAAAAAATTAAATATTCAGTATGTCAACTCACATAAGTGATATAATGTAATTTAAAATTAATGAAGAAAATGTGTAGAAAGAATAGGTTTACATGAAATATATTCTTAAAGATAATATGATATAATATGAAATATATGAATATTAATCATAATTATTTGATTTTGAATCAATATTTATAGATATATAATCATTAAATGTCATATAATTAATTCCTATTTAGGGGATATTTTAATTATTTAAAAGAATGAAAAAAATTTCACTTTAAAATATTTTTTCATAAAAATTGCTTTAAATCTAAAAATAATCTCATAATAAAATCAAGTATAAAGTTGATATAACTGTAATTAGTTGGATAAGAACTATATAAATAATACTTATTCTAGTTTGAATAATATAAAATAAATAATGGGACTTTTAAATTAATTTATTTATTAAAGGGGAAATAATTTTTTAAATGAAATATGTATTTGTAATATTCCTTGAAAAAATAGTAATTTCTAATAAATCCCATAATTTCACCCTATGTGAATATTGATATGTTGAATTAAAAAATGATTTTCATTTTATAAAATAAAATTTATAAATATTCTAAAAAATAATTATAAAATTTTCTCACAATAATTAATTAAAATCATTTTTTGGAGGTAATATATATTTTTTGATTAAAATATATTAATTAAAATTTCTGTCTTATTTTTTAAAAAATATGTATATAAATTTATTCTTAATAAGTAATTTATAAATATTATATAATATATTAAATAATATCCATAACCAATAATATAGATGATAGGTTATGTTGGTCAGTTTTAAATAATAATATGTTAATATTATATTGTGGTTTGTTTAAACATAGTGTTGTGTGCTTCATAAGCTATCAAAATTTTTTTCCTATTAAATATTCTAGCTGTTATAGGAAAAAATAATTTCATTTCATATTATTTTTTTCAATATGAATTTTTATAATGATTTTGTTCACACATTTCTTATGATGAATGAATTATACTTTGTTAGTGATGTGTGAGGATCTCTATAACCCAAATGTACTTTAGTAGGTCTCATGAGAAAAAGTATTTTAGTTGTTTGGTCAACTCCTAAACCATTTTTGTAAGGTGTCCTCAAATGAGGCCTGAATGGTATTTTAATGATGTCTGAAAGTATTCATTTCATAGTTATAAAATTTGATATTCATGTCCATGATAATATTTTTGTAGTTATTAAATCACTAGATAAGATTCAGAATCACATGTATAGTTATACGTTATAATTTAATCATTTTTTTCAAACATAATATTCTTCATTTTCATTATATAGATTAAATGTTATTTTTTAAGCTATTTACCTTTCTATATGTATTGTTACTTTTTTACTCATGATATATTCCACTTTATTGAACAATTTCAGATTATAAAAGCTCACCCTTATTTTATTTCCTTTCCATATGGAATGAAGACTGAATATTTAAATAACGTCGCACATGAGCCTTAGCCCAGTTGGTGAGGTATCGTTAAGTGCATCCACAAGAACCAAGTTCAAACACTAGTTAGAGGAATATTTATATGTACTGTAGCAGTACTGTGCAATGTGCGGGTACTGTAGCAGTTATTGTAGCAGGTACTGTTCGGTACTGTAGTATCAGGAATTATTCACCTTGGGCCATCGGTTTGAGCTTGGAGTCCTTAAAGATTTTGGTCCCCCCAGGACTTTGGTTCATTAGTGCTTTTAGGAAATCGTTAAGGCCCCCCTGCCACCTCATGACCTTTGAGATACATGTAGTTTCCCTAGACACACTACAAAAAAAAAACAACCCCAAAAGTGGATTCAGAGCATGTGCACTTACCAGAGAAGAGCCATATGGATTTTTCAGAATGATATGGTATGGACATCCATTGGGACTAGAATGTACATGCACATGAATCCTAGCCAGATGTCTATACAAAGGTGGAGTGATACTATCATGACACAGATGCTGGGGTGGGGAATTTCCTTGTAGATAGTCTAGTTGAATTCCGTAAGACCTTCGGGTCATGTAATCTCTTAAGCGTATGAGACTTCTAATCTCTAAGCCTTTGGGCCTTGTAAGGGTTCCCCCTCATCCATTGAAAGGGGAATTGTCAAAAATCAATAAAAATAAAGGCCTTAGGGCCATTTGGGAAATATTTAAATAATTCTGAGGACTCATAATAATTACTCAAACATTATTTTATAATTTCATTTTAAATGTAAAATAGGGAGAATTATTCTGTATAATTTACAAAGACTACTAAACCATTAGATACTTGATGATATGATCTATGGTATATTATGGCATCATAATAATGTAACCACTAACCATATACCATTATGTTTTAGGTCTTTACACATAAAAACCACTAAATACTATATAACGATGGAAAATAGTACTTCAACCTGTGATTTTGGTTGGAGTGTGTAATTCTAGGTCAAACTCTAAATTTAATCAATAACTAACCTCTAAGATTCTATAATACCTCTGAACCATAATTCCTTATTCTATTAGAATTATTTACATCTACAATACACACATGTTAATCGATTCACATCCATGATAATCAGAACCATTCCCAAAAATACAATCTAAACACCAAAAGACAAAAAAACATATGAAATAACTATCATAAAGGTATATGAAAATCATTAAATTATATTACATTGATATATAAATAAATCTCTAATTTAAACATGTTAAATTATATAATAATATCATAAAACCAAGATTAAAATTAAATAAGGATAGTGACCACATAATTGAGATGTCTGCCATAATGTACACTCCCTTAGCCCATCGTTCCCATACAAGGAAAGAACCAAATGAATGATGTAATTAAATTAAACATTTCTTAAAATTCAGAATCTTAAAAGGCTGATCATTGATTTACACATCCTACCTAATATTCTAATCACCCAAATTTTTTGAAACTGGACTTATCATTATGATAATATAATAGCTTCAATACATGGGAAATATCATAAATATGTTCTATATATGGAGAATAATCTATCATACAATTTCCAGTAAATTCCTAATTCCTACAATAATGTTATGAACCATTGAAAAATCTACCCGTAATGAATGAACCTATATTACCCATAATTAATAGAAACATTTTTCAATAGATAATACCTATCATCGGACTCCAAATGTCTCTAATGTGAATGATTATAAGACATTTTAAAATCTTGAGAAGCATTCATTTACAAATGGATATCATATAACATATTTTATGGTCTTCAATAAAACCTATCAAATAATTATAGAATTCCAAAAATAGTTTACCAATATGGGGATATACAAGAATATTAAAAAACAAAGATGAAAATCATTCTAATAAAAAAATTATAGTTTTTATTGTTGGAAAATCAACTATAGGAATTTTCATAAACCATGAAACACTAAAACCAATAATGCATGCATGTAATATGATCTATAATGTGTTTATATTACACTATGGGGTCATCCTAGTATCCCTTATATAAATATTATATCATTTTAGATAAATTTCAATAATTATGACAATAATACATGATTGATAATGATAACGGTTTGTTGTTTTTTGAGACTATAAATAAAATTTAGTTATTTCATAAAAAATCATCAATATATCCCATTGTGTTTTTATCATATATTCTACTACATAATGAATTATTATATATTCATATCTTTATAACTTTGAAAAATTCTGAAATAATAACATGTGATCCCATATTCATAGTAATGGTAAAAAAGTTTAATATAAATTGATGACCATACATGAGAATGAAATAAGCATAACGGTATGGGAACACTATCATAAATTATATGATAAAAACTTATTATTCATAAACCATAAACCATGAGTCCCTGAATAATGATTTTTCATAATAAAACATTTTATTTTTAATAGGATTTATTAATAATCGATCACGTACCATGATATATTAACATAATAATAAGACATTAGTTTGTGGAATAACGTTTTCAAATATAGATATTCATAAAAATCACATGTAAATGTTCCTAAAAATAATATTTATCATATTGTGGGCTTGATATAACTACATATGTGACATTTTTGGGCTTTAGTCAACCATGAATGTACCCACATGGGGTTTAGGATAATGACTATTTCTCCCAAATAATCATCAGAAACCCTCTCATATACCCCCAATGGCTTGGGATAGTTACCCATGATCCCTTTTAATACCATGACATATGAATCATTTACTAATTAATATTGGGGATATAATGGAACCACTAATAAAATAATAATAAATTATTCATATATGTTCCTTGTGAACATAAGTGAATTTAACATACCACTATATCTTAATTAACCCTTATGAATGAAATGGGTATTATGAAATATCATTAAATCATCAACATGATAAGAAATCATTATAATGTAATAGGATGATATCATATGATCATATCCACATTAAATCTTATATATCATTAATGTATTTTTTTCAAATTTTTGTAAAATACTTTTATGAAAACATTACAAATATGCCTCGAAAAAAGGGAAAAATATTTTTCATCTGGTAAATTTTAAAAAACATCCAATGAATGGGAATATGATTTTCATAGAAAAAATATAGAATATTTTTAAGGAATCATGATATTGAATAAAATTCATGATGGTGGGAAAATTTAGTCGATCTATTAATGTTAAACAAAAATCTTTTCATACATTAAATGATGGAAAAGATGATGAAAAATAATTTTTTTGAGAATATTAAAATCTATAATTTGTAATAAAAGTAAATAGATGTGAGAAAATAACATTAAAATTATGTAATTTTCATATCAACATATATAATGTTTTTTGGAAATCATTGATATATAAGAGATAGTTTCCTGACAAAAAGTCATAAAGGTTATTCTTCCTTAAAATTTTGTTTTTTGTTTTTTTTAGTACTATAATGTATGAAAATAGAAACAAATTCTTGAAAATATAAAAAATGATATTATATTAATGAAATCTATTTAGTTTAAAATATAAATAATGTACAATTTATTTAAATATAAATTTAACATAATCAAAAAATCTAAATAGTGGGAGTGTAATATAATATCATTATCTCTAGTCCAGACATGATTTGTACGCACATCAGGTATAAGAAATTTAGTGTTATTATAAATTAATATTAGTACCATAATAATACTTTCTTACTATATATTTTTCCGAATAACTTTCTAACTAACCTTTAAAAATAATTCACTATTTAAATCAGTATTCCAACATTTACTATTTTATTTCCCTAGTATGTTTTTGTTCAACGATTGTAGTCCTTACACCTTGGTCATAATTTCATAATCTCTATAATCTTAGTATTTTAATAAATATAATATTTATTCATTATATAAAATTTTACTACTATCTATGTAATGTGGGGAGAAAACATTATTTGTATCACTTTGTTGAGGATGAAGTCCACATATATACACATGTAATTTTTTCACATTTTAATGGATAGAAATAAACAATGTTAAATAAGAATATGTCGTTATAGGAACATAATTTTATCTTATTTATAATATAAACTCATTAAATCAATCTATATAATAACACATGTGATTTGGTGATGAAAAATTAAAAACATCATTTTGAAGAGGAGGTATTCCACCCATATGTACGTCCGATGTTTTCATTTTTAGTAATATAGAAAATTAGGTATAAAGAACCTATTTAAACAATAAAAAACATTTAGTTATATTAATTATAATTATTTAATTTAATTAAAATCGATAGAAGTTTTTTTAATGTGGTATTGAAAGAAATAAATATGGAATAATTCAGAAATTTTAAATACCACTTCCTTATGAATATATATTTGGCTTACACCTTAAACCATATTAGGATAGTCTTTTGGTGGGAACAAAACTCTTGGATTTGGGGTGGAAATTTTGAGAGGTATTTTTGTTGGTATTTTGTCTATAAAAATTTTATAGTGATTTATTTTTTAAGGGAAACAATATTGGTATATATTGTTGAGGATATAAGCATTTTAAGGGTAAAAATATTGATTATTTTATAATTTAAGGCAAATAAAATTTTTTAAAAAAATTATTATTATATATTATGTGGTTAATTAAAAAACAAATAATTAATATTTGACTTTATAACTATTTTGAATCCGAATTTAAACACTATAGCACCGCATTAAAGGATAATAATCAAAAATATTTTTTTATTTTTATAAAATGTTGATTTGGTTATAAAATTTTATACATTGGTCTATAAATTCAAATAAATATTCATAATCATTATTTAACTTATTAAATAGATATTTTTTGAATAAATGAATTTTAAATGATTTTAATCCATGTATAAATCATAATAATTTTATAACAGTGTTGGTATACATAAATAAGATATTTTTTCATTATAAACCAAAAAATAATAATCATATTTATTAAAATCCAAAAAATTAACCTGAGAATGTTTTCCATTTATCAATTTAGAAATGAAATTAATTTAATAAAGTAAAATCTTTAATATTTGTGTATATTATTTTTATTATCCACACAAAAATCATGTCAAGACAATGTTTTCAAAAAAATTATATTCAAAGAAAAAAATTTATTTATTATTATTATTTTATTGTAAAAAGTATTATATTTTAGTTAATTTATTTTATATAATATATAATGAAATATTTACCCAAAATTATTTATCAGTAGTGATTGATAAAATTTAAAAGCATAAAAATACATTTTTCTCAAAAAAAACATTTTTTTGAAAAATATCTAATTTTTCCATCAAATGAATTTATATTTATTTAAAAACATCATAATAATTTTTTGAATGATAAATATTTCTTTAAAATATATTGAAATAAATTTTCATTAAATTTATTACTAAAAAAATTGAAAATTTTTATTTAAATGAAACATACGATGAATAATAAATAATAAGATATTAAACAAAATATGCTTGTTTAATAATGAATAACTAAAGTAGTAACTTTATGAAATACTAGATTGAATTTACTAATTATTATTAATTCAATTACCATTTAATATGATTCAGTATTTTATTATAATAATGTATTATTAACGTATTTTTGTTGTTATGTGCATTGGGAGATATCAAACACATCAAATTTATTAATTGAAAATATATTCTAAAATTTCATGGTGCAATATTCTTCACAAAATGAAAGACGTTCAAAGTAAAAATTTAAATTCTAAAATAAAAATATGGTAGTATAATTTAATCACATTATATCCCCACATTCCAATATATCAACCTAAAATGTATGGTATCACCATAAAACTATTCTAAGTTTGTTTTCTGGTGCTAAACAAAATTATCGCTTCAATCTAGAATCCTTAGGGGTTTTTATCATAACAAAGATCCTTATCAAGATATATATCCTATTTTTTTATATCATGTGAATTATCATGTATAAAAATTCTAAAAAATGATACCTTGAACACATAGTGAACTTAGTAGGGATTCATGTGAAGCACCAATCAATAAGCTAAAATCCTAATGGGAGCGTGAATCTCATAGGGATCAACATATTTGGGGAATAATATCCCATTATATAAAAATATGATAACATTATTTTAAATTTATATTTTTTGGAATATAGTGTTACTAACATCAATCTACATATCTCTGGATCGATTTTAAAAATATTTTTTTCTTCGAATCTGAGCTACTCTAATGTGTAGTTGAATTGGTCTAAGTATCATTAATACTTTATCAATTTACACAGAACCGAATTGCTATTTTTATGAAATTATATCAGAATATATTATAGTTATGAACTTATTTCTAGTGGGGACATCATAAAGATAAACATAAATCCTATAGTGAAAGTGTTTTTTTATAAAAAAATTCTAAAGGATGGTGTTGATCCATTAAACCATGAAATTCCATAGAGTAAGATAAAAAAATATGTTATGGGGTATAAATGTTAATGTAATTTTTACCATCTATATAACGATGATAAGCAGTGTAAAATTTTAACACATTGTCAATTATGGTTGAATAATTCTCCCACACATTCAGATAAATGACATATCTTGATTAGATTTGATTGAGAGTGATACTCTATAGAACCAAACCCATTAATGTATAATTGGGATGATTTTTCAGATGATAAATAGAATCTAATAATTATTAACTTTAATTAATCTTTATGGCGATCAAGTATAAAACAAATGGAAATATCTACTTTAGATATTATGGGGAGTACAATGGTAAAATATGTGGTAAATGTTTTCCATTTAAATATTGGTATGGGCAATGGTTTCATGGACTACTAAGACTTCAGACATCAAAATACATACTACACAATATTCCACCCCATATTCTCCCACTATAAATAAAATTATTGAAATCTATAATTATTTTTTACATGGATTTTTAATGATGTGAAATTTGTATCATACCATAGCACGATCATTTGTTCTAGTATTGAAGGGTTATAAGTCTAGTCACAAAATATTATCATTATATCAGTGTAAACTTTAAACCTGAAAACATTGTATACCTTAATTTAAAAATCTATATATTCCTTCAGTGCCTCCATAATCATCACATGGATTTATGGTTTATCATTAATCTAATATTTTCTTCTCCCAATTCCTTTTAATTTAAAGGTTTATTATCTTCAAATTAATCATTATCAACTCTATATAAATCAACATCATGGTAAAACTAGTACTATCCTTCAGATTTAGAACATCATCCAACTTTCCTTCCTTTATGGGGAGTTAATGTATCTAGTGTTAATAATATTTAATCTACATTGAGTATTTAATTTTCTGTATATTATTCTAATTCTATGTGAATATATACTTGAAACTTTGATGTTCAGTACATATACAATCACTTTCACGATAAATATAAGGCCCCTGACGGTTCATTGAAAATTTTACTACTGCAAAATTCAAATCATAAGGCGGGTAAATTTTCTTGCAAACCATATATTGTAATGAGGAATATACAACAACCATGTAAATATATTCACAAATGGATCCTAGACACTATTTTTATGTATTATAATATTCTAGAATCATGTATCCATTATAATCTACTATAAGTAAAGTTTAACTGAACATCCTTATCTTTAGCTTCAGTTAATTGTCATCACATTGAACTACAAAAATGAACAAGGATCCACTATATAGGAACATTTTTATTGTATTTGAGTGTCGTTATGGTTTGATAAGAAAAATGATGATACTTAAACAATCTAAGAGACCTATACATCGTAGCAATAGTGGTTGTTATGGGCCACTATTTAGTAAAATGATTAATTGATGTATGTTGATATATACCCTTTCTTGTAATTAAAAAACCCAATAACTAAACATTTTAATGTCGAAATTCACACTAGATAATTTTTTTAAATATATTATCTTATCCCATAATCATCAACTCGGTCTTTAATTGAACATTATTCCATTTTTATATCTAGTAATATATTATAATATAATCTATAAAGAAAAACAAAACCTACTCAAGATAATCTCTAGAGATAATATTCGATAAAATGTTGATGATTTAAGGATAATGGGAAAGCCAAAATGGAATCACTATATATTCATAATTTTCATGCCTCATACCAATTTTTATCTTAGGTATATGCATAATTTTGTCCCATAACTGGGGGTATCTAGGTCAATGATCATTCGCAAATATGTATTGTGGTATAAATAAGTAATCAAAAATGTCATAAAGATTTTGAAGGGGATAACCTTTCACGATAGTTATCTTTATAAATTTTTGATAATCATTAAAATGACACATTAACATGGCATTTTTCATAATCAAAATAAAGGTTATCCCCATATTGAATCCCTAGTGATTTTAAATCCCTAATATGGATTAATAAATACATTATTCTTCCAAAAATCCAAACTAACTGGTAATATTCTAAAAGAAATCATTGAAATAGTTATACAACAATACATGAGTTATTTTTAAAATAGTACATCATGATTTGGGGGAAGAATATGAATCCATCTATGGAATAAATCATAATATTCCTAAACAATATTCATTTCATCAATTTTGAGTTTCTCCCTAATTATTGTGCTTATATACCTCCCATGAATACGTAATAGTACCAATATAATGAATGTAAATTATATTTTAAGTTCATGTTCACAATTTTATTGAATTATAATCATCGGTTGATTCATAAAATCAATTGTTACTACCCATACATATAGAATAATATGATCACTATATAGAGATATCTAATCCATGAAAAATATCATATCAAATTTATCTATAGAGAGAATAACGAGATATAGAATAAGAAAATTCCCATAATAATCTATTAGAGAGAAGATATAGAGTTGATATGAAATCATATGGGGTGTTTTGGCCTAAAAATAAATATCAAAATATGGAGGTGATTTTTTTATATTATTAGAAAATTATTTAAATATAAATGAGGGTGATGAACCTAAATCAAATAAAACGTTTTATATTCTAGGGTGGATGATAATTGTATCATTTAGATCTAATTTATTGTAACCCACATCTATAATTGTTATTTTACAAGGCTTCACTTTATTATTTTGATTGGGATGTTGTTGATGAATATTTTCATCACTAACCCTTGCATTCATAAACTGGTGGGCATAATTTCAATTCTATTTGCAATTATTTCATCGTATTTCATGTTGAATATTAATTTGAGCTCTATCTCTGTTCATTTAATTTTCTGACCTATTCATAACACTTTACAATTCATGTGCTTGATGAAATTCACTTGAAGGATATTTTATATTACTTGGAGGTAATTTACCTATAATCTACTTCTCCTATTTTTTGGAATAATGTACCATTAATTTTATTTCTCCTTGAGTCTCATTATTTTAATATCCATGTAAATTCAGTTTTTTCATATGATCCTCAAAACCATGAGCACAATGAGAGTCTCTACTCCCTATTTATTCTTTGTTAAGACATCAAATGTTTACATCATAGTGTTAAATTTAATTTATATCAAAATAATTTCAAAAACAGTGTTTATTAACTACTTAATAATTGATCAATTATTCATGATTATTGAGAAAAATGGAATTTTAGCATGAATGTATGGTGGAATTCGATTTTTAGTTAATATATTATTCATAATCCTTTAATATTTGTTCTACAAATTCCCTCTCCGTATTAGTTTAATGAATTATAGAAAAATACTTTTTGAAAATACCTTATTAAAATATTTTTTTCCATTTATTCAATTAATTCATCTTTCCGTATAATCTTTATAACATTATTCCATTTATCTAATTCACCTTACAAAAAATTCAAAACCAAATCAACCATGTTAATATCAAAACATGGAATAATGTAAACTATCTTTTCTATTTCATTGATCTATTTTTCAACAATATGTGGATCATAGGAGCCATTAATGGAATGTATATATTTGTTAATAATATAATCAATCATTGTTAGTTAATTCATTTGTAAATTTGGATTTTTGGAATGATTCATTTTAAAATTTATACCTTTCAAGAGACGGGTGGTCATATACACAAAATTTTTCATCAAATATTCATTCCATTTGGTTACTCATGAGGATATCCATTTCATTTTATATAACACCATCCATTAGCATTATTACTCATAGATAAATACATTTTTATTAATTAAAAATAAGAGAGTTATTATCATGAATCAATAATTAAAGAGAAAAGCTATTTGATACTAAAAAATATTCATAAGATACCTTAAATTATGGGACCTTATTTTCAACATCTACCAATTTAGGTTCATCCCCATGAATAATGTTTTTCCATAGGATTTTGTCGGTTTTAATATATAATTTATCAATTTTTAATCTTGATAATTAATACAAACCTACAATAATACCAAATGAGGTGAATTGAGAATCACATATACAAATATTACATCATTTTATATGAATTTTGGATACACCTCAAAATAATACTTTCTAAAGAACCATAAAGGTTTAGTTTCATTGGAGACCTGATACATAATATACTAATTTCATTAATTAAATTCCAAATATCTTCTAAATTAATTCTCACACAATACAATTTTTATAATATTCCTTATTGAAAACATTGTTTATAAGGTCGGGAAATAGAATCACGTGAATGAATGATGTAAAATACTCATTATGTGTAAAAATATATGATGTAAATATATGGTCATAAGTCAACATGAGATAAGATAAAAAAATTATATGATAACATTATCACAACATATAAGATTTTACCAAACCAATCATATGTTATAAAACTAGAGTCAAGGAGTATAGATTTTTCAAAATAACATCAGGATACATATGAGTTTTAAATCATTAATAATCAAGAAGGATCCTTGAGAAAATTTCAATAGTATAAAACAAAAATATTCAACAATAGTTTGGTATAAAATATATATAAAAATTATATTCCATGGATTCACAATATGACATGTATCACATAATAGTCCTAGGCTAACCACCCATGTACATGTTTGGTCTTCTGCCAACTTCTTGTGTACCATCTTGTGTCTTTGGTTAATCAATAATGTACACACCTGTCCTTGAGAGAACCTCATGATAACACTCATAGGCTTTCAATATTCACTCAGGTAACCTTTTTAGATAATTAGATATAAAAAATATCACACTGAATTGGAGGGATTTAATGGATCCACCCATTAGATAATAAAAACCCATTTATATTTTAATTCTATATAAATATAAGAGAATTATTTATTGCTTCATTATTTAACTAACCCATTCAAATGAAATGGGTTTCATGAAATATAATGAAAACAACAACATAATATTATATCCTTATAAATGAATGGTATAATATCATGATATCACATCCATCAAAATCTCATAAATCCATTATGTATGATGATATAGAATAAAAATAATTTTATAAAGGCATTAAAATTATTCATTTAAATAATAAGAAATCATTTGTTTGTTTTGGATAAATTAAAAAAAGAGAAGAATAATACATGTAATTTTTTTTGGAAAAAAATGGAAAAAATTAATTTAATCTTTATAATGAATATCTCTCATGATAGAAGGAAATTTGTGTTCATGTCATTAATATAAAAAAAATTATTTTCTTAATTTTGTAAAAATTAAAGACTGAGTCATTTGAAAAGTGATTGAAAATATACCTTTTAATAATTTTAATATAAAGTGAATATTATTAGAAAATACCTATATAATTAACTAATATTATAAAAAAACTTATATAATTTTTGTTGTTGAATATCATAATAGAAGATAATGATTCTAGGACAAAAAGGAGAATGAAGGTATGATTTTCATTAAATCATTATTTGATATTCTAATTATTTAAAATGAGGAAAAAATAATTGAGGAAAATAGAGGACTAAAATAACAAATGTATTTTTAACTGAAATAATATATAATTTCCTAGAATGGAAATGAAATGTAATCAATCCAGACAAAAAGTGATATTGTAGCATTAAACCATTACCTCTTCTCCTGACATAATTTTTACGTACTCTAACACCCTACATAAAAAATTAGAAATATCATAAATCTATAATAAAACCATAATTATAATTTTATTAATATATTTCAATCACTTATGATTTCCAATTTCCTATTTATATAAAAATCTGTAAAGAATCGGAAATTTCAAAGAAAGTTTTTTCTTAATATTCTTTGTAATTTTACAAGAACGTAGTTTCTGACGGTGCTTGATTCCGAGACCTGGTGTGCTTGGAATTTTTATCCGAAGTTTAGCTCAGGTACGTTCAGTGAACGAACGAGCGGGTTTTCCTAACTTTTGAACCGGTGCTTAGAATCGAATTTTGAGGGCACCGATGAATTCGCAGCGCCAGTAATTGCTTTCGAACACCTTTTTCGGAGTTGTGTTTCCAAGGGAGGAGTTGTTAAAAATTGTGGAAGTTAAAAATAAAAATTTAGCTACAAATTTTATTTTTTTTACTTACTGGTTATCTTTTGGGTGGAAGTTGGGTAACCACCCAAGAGAGGTTTTGAGGGAGGTGGGGGCCACACAAACCCCACCCCTTCATTTTCCGTAACCCCCCTTAACCTCCCTTTTAATGATAACTTTTAATTAAGTGGTTTAAATTCAATTTTTTTTGAATTTTAAAACCTAATTCATGATAATAAAATAAGTGAACCACTTATTTTATTTTTGGTTGGACTTTTTGTGTTGAGAGGGGATTGGGATAAAAAGGGTAGGCTTGAAGATCTTTATCTTCCTCGTCGAAGAACACGAAGACTGTGAAGAACGCGAAGAATGAACCGATCTCCGATGAAGAACGATGAATATTCGAAGATCAGCTATGCGACGCCGTGTACCATGATGCCAATGACCCTCTCCTTCCGCGATGCCTTCTTCCGCGATGATAAATTCCGTGAAGAAACCTCGCTCAACGAATTCGATGAGGTAGGGGATTTTGTTTTTTTTTTGTTTCTGAAAACATCCATTGCTATTCTTTGTGAAACCTTGCTGCTTGCTATCAATTAATGAGAGGGGGACAGACCACACAAACACGGCCGAACCTCCTCCCATGTATGTTGTGTTGATTCGGTTCGAAGGAAAGCGGTGCGGTGCAATGGCACAATGCGGGATCATACGGAAAGGGTTCGCGGTGCGGTCGCATTGCACCGGAGAACCTCGAAGGAACCACGAAGACACCGTGGCCGGAGCGGGGCCGCGGCGGAGGGGCGTGGTGCCGTCATGCCGCGCTAGATGGACCAAGGTCGTGGATTAGGCTGCAAAGGAATAGGTACTGGCAGCCGGTTCAGGGCCGCCAGCGTCTGAGCAGAGTGTCCAGCCCATGCCGGTCCCGTGGCGGCAGCAGCTGGCCGGCCGGTCTGAGGAGGAGCCGGGGGTTACGATCCCCAGCTGGCCGGACAAGAGAGCCCCCCCACATGGGGGTTGTGGTTACAAACTGGCGGGGGAAGTGCCCCCCCCCCCCCCGCACCCCAAAATTGCTCGGCCATTTCGGTCGAGCCATCTGGCCAGCGGACGGTGCTGGCCGCGCCAGCTCGCCGGGCCGGTTGCCCAGGCTGGGCCGGGCCGCACAGGCCGGTCCGGGCCGTGCCCAGGCCGAGGTAGGCCGTGCCACCCGAGTTGGGCCATGCTCAAGCGGGCTAGACCTGGACCTGGTTTGGGTCGACCCGGTTCGGGCCGACCTGGGGGGTATCGGGCCAAGTCCGACCAGGCCCGAACCCCCTAATTTCAGACAGTTTCATTCAAAGAGGCATATCTAGGGATACAGACCTACGATCGATGCACCATCAGTTGTGATACGATCCTTAGATCTAGACAATCATTTTGGTAAATTGCACTTAGGGTTCAGAATACTTTGGGTACAGTCGGGTTGGTTTGAACACGAAACCAACCGGGCCCTCGGTGCAGAAACACTTATATCGTGAGCTACAGGCATCTGATTGATGTGCCTTCGACTTTGTTAGATTCCTCTTGATGAGAAGAAACAATGGGCATGCTTTTCCTGTGTTTTGGATGCATTTGGATAGTATCCAGGTTGGATTGTACCCAAAATCCATCCGGGCCCCAAGAACGGAAAAGCTGATAACTTTCAGACCGAACGTCTGTTTGATGAACCATCAGCGGTGTTGGTGATCATGATGAGAAACGGTCCCTATGAGTATACAATATGTGATTTCGGGGTACAGATGAGATACATCTTGGTTTGTTCACACACGAAACCAACCAGGCTCCCGAGACAAAAAGGCTAGTAACTCACAGACCAGGCGTCCGATTGACGCGCCGTCTATTGCGTTGAGACCCCTATGACGAGGTGGTCGTTTGAGATACTTCTTTGTGGGACTTTGTAATACTTGGAGTATCGACCAGTAGCTTGTGGAGAGGACCCTCGCAGAGACGAGCGTACGGAGTACGAAGACCGTGTAACCGGCTTAAACCTGACGAGTGCTTGACCGACTCGACATGGAGTGAGTCGACTAGCCCAATTGACGGATCACTACTTTGTTTGGGTGCAAAACCGTGGCAGATGGGGCACTACTGACATTGGGTGAAGACCTGTGGTACTCATCCAGAGATTACCTCTGTATGCTATTAGGGTGTGTGCACTACTGTGTTTGGGTGGAAGACCACGACAAGAAGCACTACTGTGTTTGGGTGGCTGACCCACGGTACTCGACAGGAGGAGTACCTCAGCATTCTTAGGTTAGTGAGCAGTACCTCGGAGTCATGATAGGATCACTATACACTCCAGAGATGGGGCTCTTCAGTAGTTATGGTTGTGAGCAGTATCTCGAAGTCGTGATAGGATCACTATACACTCCAGAGACGTGGCCCATCAGCAGTTACGGGTTCGATAATGAAAATCTTGGTTTGAGATGAGTTAATGACATTTGTGTTTACCTCATGATTGAGATGGGTAACTTGATAACATAGGTATATGTATGGGCATATACCTAGGTAGTGGTTATCCGTTGATTTCATAACCTTTGTGTTCCCTCATGATTGAGATGGGTTACTTGATAATTTAGGTATAATTATGGGCTTATACCTAAGTATGGGTTATCTGTTGAGATCCTACATTGTGGTTATCCTTGTTGGATTTAGTGAGACCTTGAGGGTCTCGAGGTCCCTACTGAGTATCGTATACTCACCCCTACACAGGCTATGCCCGCACTTCATTGTGTTGGTTGCAGACGTCGGCCCGTGCTGTAAGAGGCCGAGTGTTCGAGGACTGGATGGTACCCGGAGGTGGACCTCACGACGAGTCAGTATACAGAGGTGGAATTATCTATGAGATGACCCACGGAGGAGGTTGACGGGCGAGAGAATTGTAGAGGCTATCTGTACATACCCTTTAGGTAGGATCTGTGGTGGATGATCCTGGAGCTGTGCTCTCTATACATACCCTTTAGGTAGGATCTGAGGAGGACGACCAAGGAGTTGCTTCCATTTTTCCAGCTATTTGTCTTTTTCAGCTGTACTTTTGTTCAGTTCTAGTTGTACATTTGATTGGGTTTGTATTCTGGCCCATTTACTTATCAACAATTCCTTTTATAATTAGTGTATTACTTCCTCTTGTACTCTGTGGTGTTTTTTCTACTTTTATAAAGGCAATTCCTTCCCAGTTATCGGGAATTATGCCTTTGGTGCTAGTCGCCAGACCCTGGCCTATGGAAGGCAGGCTTGGGGTAGTCACGGCATGGGCCCCAAGGACGAGTCATGACAAATTGTTATCAGAGGAGTTAATTTCTATTGCAGAACTAAGGTCTCTGATTTTTTCTCTATGTGAAGCAATAGTGTTAAGGGTACAGAGTGTGGTCTTCATTTCATGGAGTCCAGTGTTGGTGCGGCGACCGAAGTATCAGTACACCAGGACCCTGACTACTGAATTCAGACATTGTACTCGAAAGCATTGATTGCATGTGTGTTTCTAATGTTTTAAAGTCAGCTCAAACTAGGTCAGCTCACCAGGTATAAATTTTTGACCGTGTTGCATCTGTTCAGGATGTCTCCACATAGATAGTCAGTTGGAGTTCCAAAAGAGTACTCGAAGACGGACCACCGAGTGGCAATGCTCCGGTGCGGGGCCCTTTTTACTATGTTGGCACCCTCGGGTGGTGTACCAGTAGCACCACCACCTGTTGGGTAGCAGATGCCACCAGCCTTACTAGCTAACTGTGCACGCTGGCAGAGTGTGTTTCATGAGTTCCATCAGTAGAGACCTTTGAGGTTACGAGGTGAGAAAGATTCCCAGAAAACAGAGCACTGGCTAGGAGGCGATTGCTAGTGTTTTCCGCCTAGGTGAGACATCAGTAGAGTGGATGGTGTACATGGCTACCAGTGTTTTCTAGTGAATAACCATGAGTATGGTCTGCATAGTGATGAGGCTTGAGTATGTGGACCGATGCCTGAGATAGTTCCTTAGGGTAGTGTGCCAGCTATACATCACTACCTGTTGGTCAGTAGTTACAACTGGCGGTACTGTTATGTGACACATGTAAACTTACTGCCTTACACGTGTTCCAACATCATATCCCCCCATGTTCTGTGCTGAGCCCGACTCACAGGGATCTGAGGACTGGCTTTAGAAAGTGGCTGAGAGTTTTCTAGAGCTTATACATCTTTGACAGGAAAACATGTCAGTAGCTGACAATTCATCAGGGTGTACCAATCGTTCTTGGTACTTGATGACTACAATATGATCAGTGCTTTAGTGCTCGGATCTCAGAGCGAGGTGTGTTTAAAGGATATCCGAGTAAGGAATCTTTACTCTATGATTTCCTACTTATGTTAGGGTACTAGAGAGAACCTTTGTGGTTGAATGTTCTTTGGCTGATCGGTTATAGCCAGTGAATGTTAATAGTGGGAAGATGAGAACTGGCGTCAGTCCTAGAGACATGGACATGTAAAATGTTTCAAGAAGAGGAAGTGTCAAGGAAGGATGATTATGTAGAGTAGCAGACGTAGAAGCAGAGCTAGGAGACAAGCATGGGGTGGTGTACTTTTCGACATGTTACAATCAGTTGCCTTTGTAGTCCCCGCTAGGCTAAGGGAGCTGGAGGACAGGGGACGAGAGTAGCTGCATGCGGTCAAGGAGTGTGACCCAATGGCTCTAAGAATGATTCTAGGGACATTCTATGTCCACTACTGGCTGTCGTAGTAACATACATAGATATGAATCATTCCGTCCTTCCATGAATCTTGTCCCAGACCTAGAGTTTCTGGTAAGCCGTAGACTTGACCCTCACGTCTGGACATACCTTGGGAGGAGACTCGATAATCACACTTATGCCGACAGTGTGATCTGACACACGAGGTGAGAGTTCTGGTTGGAATATCTTGGTGGCAGCGTCGAGGCCATACGACGTTGGACTGAGTATGGACTGGATCCATAGTTTATACACAAATTGACGGTATTAGGAAAACGTTGGGATGGGTTTTCCTAGGACGGAAAAAAGGAAACCCCAGGCAGCGTAGGAATAACTCTTGCATAGGAAGGTGTATCTGATCACTCTTGAATCGGTAACTTCACCCACATGGAAGCAGGAGTTTTGAGTTTCAGTTCTAATCAGGAGAGAACTAGTTCCAGGCATAGAGGCCTTTGATCTTGGTGCAACCGGCTTCTTTTTTGTTTTTTTTGTTGTTGTTTGTGGTTGTTGTGTGTCTTGTACTATGAGCTGCAGTAATAAAAGTCACATATCTTTGTGACGTTTAATTACATACGCTTTTGGGATTGATTGATACTAGGGGGTTCCAGTTAAAAACTGTTGACATGACCCTCACTTTTGAGATTCATACTAGAGGAGACCCAGTGACCACACACTGATGACGAGAGTGTGACTCAACCCTTGGAGGCGAGAGTAATAGTTGCATATCTTGGTAGTAGCGTCGAGGCCCTACGATGTCATCCATGGCATAGATTAGTGCCTTTCATGACAGGATTGACTGTTTTAGGCAAAGAACATGGTTCATCTAAGGGATGCGACTAGATTTCTCTTATCGGAAAAGAAGAAATATTAGCATCTCTTGTGGGACCAGAGATGGTCTATGCCACGACAGAGAAGGTCCAGGTCATCCAGGAGAGGATGAGGATAGCTACAAGCCGACAAGAAGTGTTATTTTGATATGAGACAGAGCCACTGGGATTTGAGTATTGCGACCACTTTTTCTTACGGGTCTCACCTCGACGAGGTCTATGGAGATGTGGCCGAGGCGGCATGTAACCTCTGAGGTTCAACGGTATTTTCTAGGTCCTCAACTGGGTAGGCGAGGTAGTTTACCGCTTGACATTTCCACCCTAGTTGCATCGGGTGCATGATGTCATCCACGTACCTCGGCTGAGAAGGAACGTGCATGTTCCTTCACACATCATCTACCATGGGGAGCTGGACTTGGGTGATGGGGTGACTTTCATGGAGATTCCTGTGGGGATTGAGGATCAACAGGAGAAGATTCTATGAGGACGGTCGCTTCCTCACTTGCGCTTTCACTAGCAGTATGGGAACCTCCAGGTGAGAACATGGAAGTGGAAGGCTCAGATGCGTGTTCAGTACCGCTTTTGTATCCTTGGTTTGTGTTAAAGCTTTACAGGGACGTAAAGCCCTGAGGTGGGAATAATGTAATGACTCGGAAATTTCAAGGAAAGATTTTCTTAATTTTCTTTGGAATTTTACAAGAACACAGTTTTTGACGGTGCTTGATTCCGAAGCCCGGTGTGCCCGGAATTTTTATCTGAAGATTAGCTCGACTACGTTCAGTGAACGAACGAGCGAGTTTTCCTAACATTTGAACCGGTGCTCAAAATCGAATTCTGAGGGCACCAATGAATTTACAGCACCTGTAATTTCTTAGGAACACCTTTTCCGGAGTTGTGTTTGCACGGGAGGAGTTGTTAAAAATTGTGGAAGTTAAAAATAAAAATTTAGCTATAATTATTATTATTTTAACTAAGTAGTAAAACTTTGGGTGGAAGTTTGGTAACCAACCATGAGAGGTTATGAGGGTGGTGGTGCCCACACAAACCCCACCCCTTCATTTTCCTTAACCCCCTTTAACCTCAATTTTAATGACAACTTTTAATTAAGTTGTTTAAATTAAATTTTTTATGAATTTTAAAACCTAAGTCATGATAATTAAATAAGTGAAGCACTTATTTTATTTTTTGTTAGACTTGTTGTGTTGAGAGGGTATTGGGAGAAAAAAGGGAGGCTTGATGATCTTAATATTCTTCGTCGAAGAACTCGAAGAACGCGAAGAGTGCAAAGAACGCACCGATCTCCGACGAAGAACGCCGAATCCTCAAAGATCGACTACGCAACGCCGTGTAAAGGGACTCCAATGACCCTCTCCTTCTACGACACCTTCTTCCGCGATGATAAATTCTTTGATGAACCCTCGCTCAATGAATTCGATGAGGTAGGAGATTTTGTTTTTTGTTCGTGAATACTTCTGTTGTCATTCTTCGTGAAACATTGCCGCTTGCTATCAATTAACGGGAGGGGGCCGAACCGCACAAACACGGCCAACCCTCCTCCCTTGTAAGTCGTGTTGATACAGTTCGAAGGAATGTGGCGCGGTGCAATAGCATTACATGTGATCATACGTAAAAGGTGCGCGGCGCCATTGAAGTTGAACAAAGGCACAACCACGTTGCGCCACGCCGGAGAACCATGAAGGAACCACAAGGACACCGCGGCCGGACCAGGGCCGCAACGAAGGGGTGCGACGTTGTCGTGTCGTGCTAGACGGACCAAGGTCACTGTTAAGCCACGATGGAGCAGGGACCGGCAGCCGGTTCCGGGCCGCCGGCGTCGGAGTAGGGGGTCCGGCCCATGCCGGTGTCATGGCGGCAGCAGCCGGCTGGCCGGAGCGGGCCGACCGGTCAGAGGAGGAGTCGGGGGTTACGACCCCCATCTGGCCGGACAAGAGCTGCCCCCCACATGGGGGCCACGGTTACCCCGCACCCCAAAACTGCTCGGCCGTTTCGGCCGAGCCATCTGGCCAACGGACCGCGCTGGCCATGCCAGCGCGCCGGGCCGGGCCGCAGTAATGCCGGGTCGGGCCATGCCCTGGCCGGGTTGGGCCGCACCATTCGTTCTGGGCTGCGCTCAAGCGGGCCGGACCCGGACCCGGTTCGGGCCGACCCAGGGGGTATCGGGCCGGGTCGGACGGGGCCCGATCTGTAACAGCCCGAGATTTTATGAAAAATATTCTTTTTAATTTTATTAATGTCTTGTGTTGTACGCTACACCAAAAGGAGCTTGCACAACATGCATCTTTGACTTGTCTTGCATTACACGCAATCACAACCTTCCTCGATAGCGTGTGTAGTACGCAATACTTAGTTTCACGAAACAACAATATGCTATTAAAATATTATTAAAACTAGCCGTTATGAATAGTAATAACCACTTTTTAAATTTTAGAAATTTTATCTCTCAAAATGGACTTCATTTTTGGATTCGGAGTATCGAATTTAGCCTAAGGTGAAATTTCGGTACTTTTCGGATAACTTTCATATTCTTATGAATAGTGAAAATTACTAAATTATAATTAAAAACAAATTTTTTAATAAAAATAATTAATAGTGATAAATTATTAATTTGAGTGGTTTTAAAGTATATTTAGAATATATTTTTACAATTTAATACAATGTTGGTCATTGAATGTAATTTCACATTTTAACCAGACATAATCAAGTGTCAATCTTTTGATAGATATTGTTTCTTAAAAACGCGCTATTTGTTTTAACAACGGGATTTAAATATAAAATTAATCAATGCAACTTCTATGTTATGAATTTGGTAAAATAGACTTAATTTTTGAATTCGGAATATGAAATATAGCTTAGGATGAAATTTTGGCATTGTTCTGAAAAACATCAAATTTTGATGAATAGTGAAACTACTAAGTGGTAGTTAAAAAACTGAATTTTTCATAAAACTTAATTTTACCGCTTCTGTGAATGGAATTTAAAAAATCCGAGAGAAACGGTTGATGTCAGTAAGTAAAATGTGGATCAATGAGATGAAAATAATTTTTGGCGAATAGTAACTTTTTACTTTTATTTACCACGGTTAAAAGTAAATAGGGTAATTAAGGGTAAAAATGATATTAATATTACCCTAACACATGTCCTAATTCTATTGGACAAGTGTATCTCGACCAAAAACAACCTTAAGTGTAAACTTTTATCATTTATCCCCACTTGGATTAGATTAGGACATTTATTATAATTTAATTCAAAGAAGAGTTAAAAGAGTTAAAATCAAAGTATATTTACTAAAACATTTTTAATATAGGGATGTAAATAAGATAAATTCGATTGTAAATATTCATTAAAAAGCTAAAATTATCTCCTACATGATGGTAATTTATTTGTAATTTTTAGACATCAAATAATTTAATTTATTTATGACACAAATATGATGCTGTAATTATCTTATTAATGAAATATTGACATAATTGATATTATAAATACCAAAATAAATGTAATTTAAGACTTTTTATGAATTACACTAATTTTATAGGTTGCTATGATATATTAGTGTTGATTTAATAAACTTTGTTCGAACATATAATTCTGTTATGACTTTCACAAAAATCATATTTCAAATAGTGTCAAAATTGACACAAAATAGTTTTTAAATCAAATATTATATTATTAATTGTTATTTTATTCCTAAAAATCTAATGTTCGGCCAAATGACTTAGATAAGGATATATTTATTAATAATATACAATTTTGGGGTTCTTTTGGCATGTTATAGTAAGTGTATTAACCATATAGTGAAAGAAAACAAAAAGACACGGTAAAAGTTAAATTATTTAACTTAGAGTTAAATCTAATTGATAAGGTAACAATAATACCCTAAACTTCTCTAAATCCTATTGGATGATAGGATTGCGACCCATCCCCATTTTAGCTTCGAAATAAGACCCTTTGTAACCATTATAAACCGATTTTGACTTTAATATAAAATAATATTTTGAGATATTCCTAAGGTGCCCCTCTCCTCCCTTATAAAAGGGCACCTCCTCCCCCTCCTCCTCACACCAATTTGAGCACTCAAGATTGGCCAACCCCTGCCATTTTCTCCTCTACACTTCCCTAGAATAATCCTAGAGGTCCTGGTCTTCTTCAAAGACCAATCTTAGTTCCCTAAGTGGAGGATTCAAAGAGGTGTTCCAAAGAAGAGGAGCTTCAGACACGTACAAAGAAAATCGGACCTAAGGTAAGGGAAATATCACAATCTCATTTTTATCCGAGATTTTTTATTTGTAAGTATTTACTGGGGTGTATTTTATCATCCACATCCATGTTTCATCAATATGTAATATTATTTCCATCCACCTACAATTGTTTAAATCCATTTTTACCCTTCGGTGAATTTTAGTAATATGTATGAAAGGAATCTTTTGTCGTTTTTCGTACGAGGTACTTTTTGACATTTCTGACAAAAGTACGAAGAATGTTTTTTTAAACTTATACGACATGAATGGATTTTTAAAAAATTATTTCCAAGAAACTTCCTTTACAAGTTTTCAAGTTTATTTTTAATCAACTTCTTTTATTTTAAAGTCGTATGACATGTTATGAAAGGAAAAATGTTTTTGAAGTAGAAAGGATATTTTCCTCAAGAATGGAGTTCAAGTATTTTATCAAAATTATTTTCCATCTAAGATAATAAAAGGGTTCTTTTTTTGTCCCTATTATTACATTGGTTTGATTATGTTGTGATGGAAATATTTTTATGAATTCCTTTATCTTATATGAATTGTTTTATGATGTCATGTTGTTTAAGAATCCCATTTTTATTACATGGGTTACGCTATGATGTATGGTTTATGATTATGTGGCACAAATAAGAAATGATTCATTATAAGATGGGTTGGTTCTATATCTCCCTCAAATTCATTGGGTAAAGATTTTATATCTCATGAGATAGACATGGATGGAACGGTAGGTTATACCGGTTCAGTGAAACAGGACTGGAAGGAGGGTGACTCGGTTCAGAAAGGGACTTTGCCCACTAAGATAGTCTTGGCAATGAGTCATGACTAACAAGAAATGATTTTCCATGATTATGTGTGCATGCCACAAAGTTTCCAGTTTCATGTTATGATTATGGGGATCTCATTTTCACTTCAATGATTTGTTCCATGTTAAGATATTATGATCTCTTTTGCAGGTTATGATTTTCAAAAAGATATGATATGATTTTTATTTCCTTTATTTTCCCTTGCTGAGCATTTGAGCTCACCCTTTTATGTTTTCTTTTCCCCAGGATATAAAGAAAGGTTTTAGGTAAAAAAAAGGGAAGATCTTTATGGGAGATATTGAAGATCTTTCACCACGATAAGAAGATTACGTTCCGAGTTTCCAAAGACACTAAACTATTATGATCCTTGTGTGTGTGTTTTTTTTATGTACCAAGTATTTCTCAAAAGTAATGTAATGTCCATGTACGTCAAGATTCGGGTCTCTACAGTTGGTATCAGAGGAAAGGTTTAGTCAACCTTTGGAAACTAGGATGCGAGAACTTTAGTGAGATCCCTAGAGATATTTCTAAGGTATGTCTTGGGATGTCCCTAAGGTTAAGTATACGTATAGGTTATAGTACTAGAATTACGCTAACGATCATAGAATTAAACCTAAGATGTTAGATATTGAAGGTACTCCCCCTTTATTATGTTGTTTTCCCTAGCATGATTTTGGCCTCTCACACTATTCTTTTTGGGTTTTAGACGATGGCTGGAACCCGAAGGAACCGTGTTGATCAATGCAATGGACAATGCAATGATTTCCCTCCTGAACTAACAAATGTTATGGGAGATGGAGTGAAAAATCTTATTGCTATACTTACACAAGCTATGAATCATTCTAGACTTCCAAATGAGCAGAGAAGGGAACAATATTCTATTGAGTCCTTCATGAGGCAACGTCCACCTTCTTTCAGTGGGTCTTCTGATCCACTTGTTGCTGAACAATGGATCAGTACCACTGAAAAGATATTTTCAGTTCTTCAATGTTCTGAGCATGATAAAGTCATCTTAGCAGTATATCGTTTGGAAGGTGAAGCTGATCAATGGTGGAATATTATCAAGAATACGAGGCAAAGAGATGAAATTGAGTCCATGGAATGGGACGAGTTCAAGAACTTGTTTTTCAGTAAGTACTTCCCAAGTATTCTTCGAACAAAGGTGGAAAAGGAGTTTCTTGAGCGGAAGCAGAAGGATGATGAATCGATTGGTATATACGAAGAAACTTTTACAAGACTTGCATGGTATGCATCTGGCATTATCATCCCACCTGAAAGTAAAGTTGATCGATTTTTCAGTGGGTTAAAACCAAGTCTTCGAAGGGCATTAGCTATAAGAGACTTTAGTAGCTATGAAGAAATTGTGCGTTGTGCTATCAAGGTAGAAATGTAAGTTGGTGTTACATATCCATCTCATGGTTTTGACAAGAAACGAAAGATGGAGTTCAAGGAGAAATCTCAGAATAATGGTGAAAAGAAGATGAATGTTTCCTTATGCACAAAGTGTGGAAAGAAGCATGGTGGAGATTGTCTTAAAGGGACTAGAAAATGTTTTAAGTGTGGAAAAGAAGGTCATCGAGCAGCTGAGTGTCAAAGTAATGGAAAAAGGGATTCTAATGATGTGAATAAAGCAAACACTGCAGAGAACGCACCACCAACACTTCAATGCTTCAAGTGCAAGGAAATGGGGCATTATACTAATAAATTCCCTAAACCAAGGGTTAGTGATGATCGATATGAGCAACCGCTTAAGGCAAAGGACAAAGGGAAGTCACATGCGATCACCATTGGCAATGTTGAATATGATAAGGATGTGGTGGAATGATTAAGTGTTTATGTAATGGGATTCCAAAATAATGTTGTATCATAAAGTATTGGAATATTTATGTATTGGTCTAATGTGGTATTCAAAGTGATTGAGATATTTTTGGAAATAAGATGATATGAGCAAAATGAAGGGAAAATGAGAAAACGAAATGTTTAACAGTATTCATGAGCTCATGATTGATATAAGGACTTAGAGATATCATTGTTTGAGTATATAGAATTTTGAGGATTTTGGTATGTGGAAAGTGTTAAATTTTAACTGCATTCATGTTTTCACTAAGTTATTCAAGAGAATATATGATTAAGGACTTTGAATGTTTGGAATGTGACCAACAAAACATATCTTATGATATATGGGGATCGACGATGGTGTTAAATCTCTGGTAATCGTTTTCACTATGTTATGAGAGTGGACTGCAGTATTATGGATACGCCTAAAGATTGGAATGGATTATGTTGGACAGAAGTTAGTATTGTTTAAGGATAGAAGTTTTCTCGATATTATTGATGGGATGTTATAGTAATATTGTTTTAGAAAAAGGACAACCTGCAGGACGGGCGACAGCCCATCGCGTCGGACAAGGCTGTGGAAATTGAACCCACAACCGAAGTGCGACTGGCCTTTATCACCTACCACTGGCCTACAGGAAGTCCCTGTTTATTAGAAACTAGTTTTATTATATTAAGCTATATGACATATGATGTATAAGTCCATTTTAGGAATCATATATGATTAATCTCACTATAGATCGACTTATGTATATAATTTTTTGCTAACCTTTTGTTTGAGACAGATGGAATGACCCATCATTCTATCACATGATCTCCTAAAACTTCACGAATAACAAATTCAACTTCATTTATTTAAGAGATGAAGTGGAAATTGTTAAAGGTGCGAACAACAGTGAGATTTTACCAAAATAAAGTAAGTATTTATTCTAATTCAAATTCTTTAACTTTAAGGAAACGATCTTGAAAACCAAAAATGTTGTCCTAGTGATCTTATATCTGATGAATCAGATGGTACCTTAGATCGTCACAAATTTATGGCTTTGTGATTGCTGGCTTTTCCATAGCCATGTTCTCTACCACTCTCCATCAGAACATGATGGTTAGATTTCTCTTCCATATCCATATTTTATCCTATGTGGAAACCCAGTGATTAGTTTATTTGGGTAACCATTACGTTTCATACTTTTGTTTTTAAAGATTGGTTTTGATATTCCTTTTTACGATGTGGGTTTCTATTAAAGAAACTTTCAAATAGTAAACCATTTATAACCCCGACGAATTTCGAGGGCGAAATTCATTTTAAGGGGGGTAGAATGTAACAGCCCAAGATTTTATGAAAAATATTCTTTTTAATTTTATTAATGTCTTCTGTTGTACGCTACACCAAAAGGATCTTGCACAACACACATCTTGGACTTGCCTTGCATTACACGCAATCGCAACCTTCCTCGATAGCGTGTGTAGTACGCAATATTGAGTTTCACGAAACAACAATATGCTATTAAAATATTATTAAAACTAGCCATTATGTATAGTAATAACAACTTTTTAAATTTTAGAAATTTTAGCTCTCAAAATGGACTTCATTTTTGGATTCGGAGTATCGAATTTAGCCTAAGGTGAAATTTCGGTACTTTTCGGATAACTTTCATATTCTGATAAATAGTGAAAATTACTAAATTATAATTAAAAACAACTTTTTTAATAAAAATAATTAATAGTGATAAATTATTAATTTGAGTGGTTTTAAAGTATATTTAGAATATATTTTTACAATTTAATACAATGTTTGTCATTGAATGTAATTTCACATTTAAACCAGACATAATCGAGTGTCAATCTTTTGATAGATATTGTTTCTTAAAAACACGCTATTTGTTTTAACAGCGGGATTTAATTATAAAATTAATTAATGCAACTTCTATGTTATGAATTTGGTAAAATAGAAATCATTTTTGAATTCAGAATATGAAATATAGCTTAGGATGAAATTTTGGCATTGTTCTGAAAAACATCAATTTTTGATGAATAGTGAAACTACTAAGTGGTAGTTAAAAAACTGAATTTTTCATAAAACATAATTTTACCACTTCTGTGAATGGAATTTCAAAAATCCAAGAGACACGGTTGATGTCAGTAAGTAAAATGTGGTTCAATGAGATGAAAATAATTTTTGGTGAATAGTAACTTTTTACTTTTATTTACCACGGTTAAAAGTAAATAGGGTAATTAAGGGTAAGAATGATATTAATATTACTCTAACACATGTCCTAATTCTATTGGACAACTGTATCTCGACCCAAAAAAACCTTAAGTGTAAAATATTATCATTTAGGCCCACTTGGATTAGATTAGGACATTTATTATTATTTAATTCAAAGAAGAGTTAAAAGAGTTAAAATCAAAGTATATTTACTAAAACATTTTTAATATAGGGTTGTACATAAGATAAATTCGATTGTAAATATTCATTAGAAAGCTAAAAAGATCTCCTACATGATGGTATTTTATTTGTAATTTTTAGACATCAAATAATTTAGTTTATTTATGACACAAATATGAGGCAGTAATTATCCTATTAATGAAATATTGACATAATTGATATTATAAATACCAAAATAAATGTAATTTAAGACTTTTTATGAATTCCACTAATTTTCTAGGTTACTATGATATATTAGTGTTGATTTAATAAACTTGTTTCGAACATATAATTCTGTTATGACTTTCACAAAAATCATATATCAAATAGTGTCAAATTTGACACAAAATAGTTTTTAAATCAAATATTATATTATTAATTGTTATTTTATTCCTAAAAATCTAGGGTTCGGCCAAATTACATAGATAAGGATACATGTATTAATAATATACAATTTGGGGTTCTTTTGGCATGTTATATTAAGTGTATTAACCATATAGTGAAAGACAACAAAAAGACACGGTTAAAGTTTAATTATTTAACTTAGAGTTAAATCTAATTGATAAGGTTAAAATAATACCCTAAACTTGTCTAAATCCTATTGGATGATAGGATTTCGACCCATCCCCACTTTAGCTTCGAAATAAGACCCTTTGTAACCATTATAAACCGATTTTGACTTTAATATAAAATAATATTTTGAGATATTCCTAAGGTTCCCCTCTCCTCCCTTATAAAAGGGCACCTCCTCCCCCTCCTCCTCACACCAATTTGAGCACTCAAGCTCGGCCAACCCCTGGCATTTTATCCTCTCCACTTCCCTAGAATAATCCTAGAGGTCCTGGTCTTCTTCAAAGACCAATCTTAGTTCCTTAAGTGGAGGATTCAAAGAGGCGTTCCAAAGAAGAGGAGCTTCGGACACGTACAAAGAAAATCGGACCTAAGGTAAGGGAAATATCACAATCTCATTTTCATCTGAGATTGTTTATTCGTAAGTATTTACTGGGGTGTATTTTATCATCCACATCCATGTTTCGTCAATATGTAATATTATTTCCATCCACCTACAATTGTTTAAATCCATTTTTACCCTTCGGTGAGTATTTAGTAATATGCATGAAAGGAATCTTTTGTCGTTTTTCGTACGAGGTACTTTTTGACTTTTCCGACAAAAGTAAGAAGAATGTTTTTTTAACTTATACGGAATGAATGGATTTTTAAAAAATTATTTCCAAGAAACTTCCTTTACATGTTTTCAAGTTTATTTTTAATCAACTTCTTTTATTTTAAAGTCGTATGACATGTTATGAAAGGATAAATGTTTTTGAAGTAGAAAGGATATTTTCCTCAAGAATGGAGTTCAAGTATTTTATCAAAATTATTTTCCATCTAAGATAATAAAATGGTTCTGTTTTTGTCCCTATTATTACATTGGTTTGATTATGTTGTGATGGAAATATTTTTATGAATTCCTT
Organism: Viscum album; assembly: GCA_963277665.1. Taxonomy (NCBI): domain Eukaryota; kingdom Viridiplantae; phylum Streptophyta; class Magnoliopsida; order Santalales; family Viscaceae; genus Viscum; species Viscum album. The sequence continues at coordinate 1,095,433,598 of OY728163.1, forward strand.
TATCTTATATGAATTGTTTAATGATGTCATGTTGTTTAAGAATCCCATTTTTATTACATGGGTTACGCTATGATGTATGGTTTATGATTATGTGGAACACATAAGAAAGGATTAATTATAAGATGGGTGGGACCTATATCTCCCTCCAATGCATTGGGTAAAGATTTTATATCTCATGAGATAGACATGGCTGGAACGGTAGGTTATACCGGTTCAGTGAAACAGGACTGGAACGCGGGTGACTCGGTTCAGAAAAGGACTTTGTCCACTAAGATAGTCTTGGCATTGAGTCATGACTAACAAGAAATGATTTTCCATGATTATGTGTGCATGCCACAATGTTTCAAGTTTCATGTTATGATTATGGGGATCTCATTTTCACTTCTATGATTTGTTCCATGTTAAGATATTATGATCTCTTTTGTAGGTTATGATTTTCAAAAAGATATGATATGATTTTTATTTTCTTTATTTGCCCTTGCTGAGCATTTGAGCTCACCCTTTTATGTTTTTTTCCCAGGATATAAAAAAAGGTTTTAGGTAAAAAAAAAAGGGAAGATCTTTATGGGAGATATTGAAGATCTTTCACCACGATTAGAAGATTACGTTCCGAGTTTCCAAAGACACTAAACTATTACGATCCTTGTGTGTGTGTTTTTCTTATGTACCAAGTATTCCTCAAAAGTAATGTAATGTTCATGTACGTCAAGCTTCGGGTCTCTACACGATCCCCCTAATTTCGGACAGTTTTGTTCAAAAGCCCATATCATGGGCTACAGACCTCTGATCGATGCACCGTCGGTTGCGATGAGATCCTTGGAGTGGGACAGTCATTTTTTTATTATACAATCCGGGTTTTGGAGATCTTTGGGTACGGCCGGGTTGGTTCGAACACGAAACCAACTGGGCCCTCGGAGTGGAAACTCTTATATCTTGAGCTCTGAGCGTCCGATTGACGTGCCGTCGACTTTGTTGGATTCATCTTGATGAGACGAAACTTTTGGCATGCTTAGACTGAGTCTTAGATGCAGTTGGATAGTGGCCGTGTTGGATTGTACCTGAAATGCAACCAGGCCCCTAGAACGGAAAAGATGGTAACTTTTAGACAGGACGTTCGTTTGACGAACCGTCAGCTGCATTCGTGATCATGTTGAGAAATGGTCCCTATGAGTATACTTTATGTGAGTTTGGGGTACAGTTTTGATACGACCGGTTTGGTTCGCAAACGAAACCAACCAATCCCCTGGCACGAAAAGGCTAGTAATTCACAGACCGGGCGTCCGATTGACGCGCCATCTGTTGCGTTGAGACCCCTATGAAAAGGCAGTCCTTTGAGATTATTCTTCATGGGACATTGAAATACTTGGGGTATCGACCAGTAGATCGTGGAGCAGACCCTCCCAGAGATGAGCAAACAGAGTACGGAGACTGTGTAGCTAGCCGAGACCTGACGACTGCTTGACCGACTCGACTTGGAGTGAGTTGACTAGCCCAATGGACGGAGCACTACTTTGTTTGGGTGCAGACCCATGGAGGACAGTACACTATTGAATTTGGGTGCAGACACACAGTACTAGTCTGGAGAGTACCTCTGCAGGCTATTAGGGTGTGTTCACTACTGTGTTTGGGTGGCAGACCCTGGTGGGAAGGACTACTGTGTTTGGGTGGCTGACCCGCGGTACTCAACAGGAGAGTACCTCAGCAGTCTTTGGTTAGTGAGCAGTACCTCAGAGTCGTGACAGGATCACTGTACACTCTAGTGACGGGGCTCTTCAGCAGTTATGGTTGTCATCAGTACCTCGGAGTCGTGACAGGATCACTGTACACTCCAGATACGGGGCTCATCAGTAGTTACGGTTTCAATAATGAAAATCCTGGTTTGAGCTGAGTCTAGGACCTTTGTGTTTACCTCATGATTGAGATGGGTCTCCTGATATCTTAGGTATATGTATGGGAATATACCTATGTAGTGGTTATTCGTTGATTTCATAACCTTTGTGTTCCCTCATGATTGAGATGGGTTACTTGATAACTTAGGTATAAGTATGGGCTTATACCTATGTAAGGGTTATCTGTTGAGATCCTACTTTGTGGTTATCCTTGTTGGATTTAGTGATACATTGAGGGTCTCCGGTTCCCTACTGAGTATCTTATACTCACCCCTGCACGGGCTATCTCCGCACTTAGTTGTGTTGGTTGCAGACGTCGGGCAGCACTGTTAGAGGCCGACTCCTCGAGGACTGGACGGTACACGTAGGTGGACCTCACGACGAGTCAGTATCCAGAGGTGGACTTCACGATGAGATGACACACAGAGGAGGTTGATGAGCGATAGCGTTTTGGAGGCTATCTGTACATACCCTTCCAGTAGGATCCGTGGTGGATGATCCAGGATCTGCGCTATTTGTACCTACCCTTTAGGTAGGATCCGAGGAGGACGACCCATGAGCTGCTTCAATTCATCCAGCTATTTGTCTTTTTCTGTTGTACTTTTGTTCAGTTGTAGCTGTACTTTCGATTGGGTTTGTATTCTGGCCCATTTACTTTTCATCACTTCCTTTTGTACTTATTGTATTACTTCTGCTTGTACTCTGTGATGTTTTGTCTACTTTTATAAATGCAATGCCTTCCCAGTTATTGGGAATTACGCCTTTAGTGCTAGTTGCCAGCCCCTGGCCTATAGAAGGCGGGCTTGGGGTTTTCATGGCACGATCCCCAAGGACAGGTCATGAAAAATCATTATTAAAATATATATTCTTGTGTCATCAATTATTTTTTAAAAGTATATTTGTTTGTGATGATTCAGCTCCTTGATCCATGATTATGGTTTCATAATATATTAAATAATTACAATGTAATAAATTTCATATTTATTAATTGTATATACTTTTTGAACAATATGTCTTATTAAATTATGAATATTTAATTACATAACTACATAGACATTTTAGTTCACACATATGCATTGGTGATGTTTTCACATATCAATGGATGGAAATAATGGAATGTAAATAATATTCAACATATAAATAATCCTAATTATATCATATATATTATATATATTAATTATTTCTATTTACATAACCAACCATGTGAGGCGATGATGAAAAATGAAATACATATTCAAGGGGAGGTTGTATTCTCCTTCATATTCTAGGGAAAAGTAACACCCTGAGATTTAGTGAATAATTTTATCAAATTAATTTAACCTTTTAGATATTTTGAATTTCATGAAAAAAGATAAATAATTTAGTATAGGTTTAATAAACTTGGTTGGATTATTTTATATGAAACACCTAGTTATTTATGCACTACACGTAACATAAATATTATCTTTCTCTACATATAACACTAAGGTTAGCTTGCGTTACAAAAAAATGACTTTCATAGAAAGCTTGGGTAACACAAATGAATGAGGATTACAGAACAGTAATATATTATTAAAATATTATTATTCAATATAATAAAAAATAACAAAGATTTTAAATTATTTGTTTCGAATATTATGAATTAATTTATTAAATTATATGGTTTATAATAATATAATATGATATCCTATAAAACCAATTAATTAGAAATGAATTTGAAAACATATTGAATATAATGAGAAATATTATTATTTTATGGTCGCATAAATGTTTTTCCCTAATAAATTAAATTAATTATTATTATAGAGTTATATTAAGTTAATATAGATTACATATATTTGATAAAATAATTTTAATATTCATTTAATAGATTTTATATACATAAGATAAGAAAAAACAAAATTATTTTCTTAAAGTCCTAAATTTTTTAATGCAAGTTTTAAATATTTTGAATGAAGAACCAATTTTAAATTAACTATTTGGAACATATATATATTTAAAATTTCAAAATGAACATAATTATTGAAATAAAATCAAATAGATTTGTTTAGGATAATATTTTGTTATTTTTATGTAATGTTTCATTTTTAATGAATAGATGAAAATACCGAATTTTAATTAAAAATTGATTTTCTACTAATTAATTAATAAGGAAAATTTTTATTAAAAATTAGTTTACAATATTAATTAATAATATATATATCAATTAATCACATGTAGGTTATTTTAACCATTTTATCATTGAAATCGGATATAAAAACATTGCAAAATGTTGATAATTTTTTCTTTAAAAACAAATATTGTCGTCCTCTAATAAGGATTAATTTCAAAATAATTTCATCCACTTATAATTTCTAATTTTAGAAAAATGTATTCTATATTAAGATTAGGAATTAATTATAATGTTTAATAATTTTAACCTTGTTTTTGACCAAAAATATTTTTTGGAATGTAATTAAAACTTATTACAAAGATTAAGGTATAATTAGGCATAAATAATAACTAGACCTTAAATTTATGACCCTAAATGACATTAATACTTGTCTAATAAAACTTTAACTCTAATATTTTGACCATATCCTCCATTTTACCAAATTTGGTTCACAATTAGATCTCTTGGATATATAAAAACATGAATGGTGTTTCTTTGTCAAATTATCACAAGAGTGTCACTCCTCCTCCACTATAAAAAATAATCTACTCCTCCCACTTCATCACATATATAAAACCACTTTGTTTAATCTATTATCTGATCAAATATCATCTTAAAAACCTTCTCTTCCACCTATAACCCTCCATTTTTAAAAAAAATCATTCCATGTAATCAATTTTGTGAAATCAAAAAGGATTTAACCGTTTAAGAGGTAACAAAATCCCTCACACTCCTTTGTATTATTTTATTTCTCCACAAACTCAATTAATTTTATTTCATGAATATATAAAAAACCATTATCATAAATATACATTGATATTTTTATGTGAAGTCCTTGTCTTTACCTTACAAACTCCTTAATCTAATGGGTAACGAACACACTATTTATGTGTAGGATGAACTAATGCCTTAATAGACAATGATTATTCATTTTTTTACCACTTATCAATGTAAAAAGAATAATGGAAAATATATCTATATATGATATATATAATATTTTTATGTCTTTATTCTTATGTAATCCTTTAACCACACATATATTTATACTTTTTATTTAGTGTAAAATAAAAAAACCCTTTGAGAAAGTGTTGAAACCAAGGCTATTCAAGGATAATAATTGATTATTTTTTGTGGTGGTTATTAATCTATACATAGAATACAAGGTAGTTTTCATGGAATGTCAGCATATGATTGAGGAAGAAATTAGTATTAAAGGTAGTGCTATTTCCAAGTTCTTTCCAAATTTTTTGTCTTCAAAATTGGGAAATTTTTCATAGGAGTGAAGGACATGATGAATGGTGAATAAATTTGGAAAAATAAGAGAACTATATATCCTAGGGCATGGACTAAATACCATATCCTAAAAAGAATCTCATATAGTATAAGAGGTAGCAGGAATGGTTCAAGGATGATGAAGGCTTCTACACTGACACGGTAGATAGGATCACAGAATGAACAAATAGATCACGGTGAAGGTGTGCGAGTGAAGGCGAGTATTACATAGAAGTCTAATGTTTCACAGCAAGGCTCATGATTCGCAGATTTAGAAATATGTGGTGAAGGAGGTTCATTGTCAATGATTTGGTGAATATTTGTTTAGTGGGTTTTTCAGATCCATTTTGGCCTATATAAGGAATAATAACCCCCTTCATTGAGGGAATGGATTAGAGATTAATATATTAGGGAAAAATATGACGATTTCCAGAGTGGGTTGAAGAGGAAAAGATGGAACATGGAGAGAAAGATATGTGTAAGGAAAATAGTTCATGAAAGATAGTTTGGTTGGAAGAGGAAGCTCCCGCAGTATATGGTGGAGCAAGGTAGTATACCAAGAATGTAGAGTAGTATGCATAGAAATTAGAGGTCGTACAAATAATAATGGTTGTTTGAAGAAGTTAGTTTCCAAAGGTGGTATACAATGCTGGTATGCAGAGGAGAAGAGAGGTACGATATGGGTATGGGTGGTACGCGGTGGTGTTTGATGTTTCATGGAAACCAAATTGGTACGTGGAGGAGGTGGTCCTCATAGTAGTCATGGAACAGAAAATAGAGAAGAGGAGTGTGGTGCACAGAACAGTAATGGAGGTTAGGAATGTGACCAAAATCAATTTACAATAGTATTTTCCATAGCATACCAGTGTGGGATAAAATTATAAACATATATTGAATAAAATGGGACTTTATGAGAGCATCAATTTGTAATTTAGGATGTATGATTCAATTCCAAAACATTATGTGGCCTTCATGTCGATAAATTGAGTTTAGGTTCATCCCAAGGTAGTGATAAAAGAGAAATCATCAGAAGTGTATCAAGGGAATTTGTGAGTTGTAACAAAAATATTGTAAAGGTATTATGTATAGCATAGAGTGACTATGACCAAATGATTATATTCCATATCTAGTGAAGATTATTAGATTTTTTATGACCAACAAACTATCGACGTATGCTCGTTGGACATATCCCTTAGTGGTGAACCATGTAAAAGTGATGTGTGGTCACTTTTCATGTGACTGTTTGATTATTGTTCTTATCCATCATATAGGTTTTAAAAGTTATTTCCAACATGGTAACAACATCCATCACTTTTAAATAAAAGTTCAACACCCTTATTCACTCCTCTCCTTTTAGGGTGTTCTAGGTTCCTAAACATTTATACATTCCATTTCATCTAAATTGGATAATTTCTATTTACAAAGCGTAAACTACTGCACCTCATTGTGATGTAATTCATACAAACACTTTCTAGATTTCATTAATTATCAGTTTAGTAAAATTATATGACATATATGATGTAATAATTAAACTTGAATAATTATATGTATATATATAAACATATACATATATATCAATTTTGTTTAATTTTTCAATATGACAATTAAATGAAAAAAAACATTCATGTATATTTATCGCTTATCATCTCCATGACCACTGTATGCCATTTCATACATCTATATGATATAGATTATTATAATTCCTACATAATTAATATAAATGTTTTTTAAATAATTTTATACTTTCTGAAAACTATTATATAAGTATAAGGATCAATGATATAAAAAATTACGACACACATGATAAACAAAGTGGATATTACCTAAAGGGAAACCTAAACATAAAATTGCTAACAAGATGTTAATATAAGGTCATAATCAACCATTTATGTTATGAGATATAAGCATATTCTAGTCTGATTTTTTTTAATAAGCATATATTTATAATACAAGATTCTTGTATGAGAATGAAGAGAGTTAATACACAATGTAAGGAAACTTCATCTCTCTTTTTAATTCCATGAGATACTCAATTTATTCACCACCCCATTTCTTTTTTGAGGTGTATATACTAACATTGATATATTATATCATGAATAACCTTGTTTTCATGTTATATTTGTATTAATTATTTTCATTTTAATACACAGGGTGTATAGCTCAACGTTACCATGAGGTAAGAGTTCCTTGAAACAATCTAATTGGTTTTCAAGATTTTTTGTGTTTATCCGTACATAGAAAAAAATATTATGATCCATATCTAAAGAAAACTCATTAATTTTCGTCACCTATATTATATCATGATATATTCATATACTGGTAAATTTTTTCTACAATTTGGTATATAAGATAGTAAAGAAAGTGTTTATAAGAATGGTTTAATTTACCTCTCTCTTTTTTTAGAAACCATAATCCCTTCAAAAATCAAGATTTATGAAAAGGGTTTTCAAGAATACTCTATTATTATCCTATAATTATTAAAATAAATATTTACCTTCTTTTTATTTTACCAATCCTTTCAATGAAATATTCATATCACATTCTAAAAAAGGCATTGTTATTAACTTTTTATTGTGAAAAAAGAATTTTATTTTTACCTTGTACGACATCTATGAATTTACCAACCATCATTTTGGTGAAATTTCATTCCATGTTTAAAAATGTTGTTTAAGAATGTTATTTTATAAATAATTATAAAGAAAAATTGTTTTATATTTTTTTCCCAGATATATTCATATGTATTGATGGAAAAAGGATTTACTAACATTTTTATGGTTTCATTATATGTTTTCAACGTTATTTTCAATGAATTTTTTTTCAAAACAATTTCAATATTTCGTCATAAGATTTCAATTTATTTTTGACGAAATGGTTTTCCAAATAATTTTGATATTTATTCTAATTTTCTAATAGTGTTTTAAAAGAAAATGTTTTTTAAAAATTGTTTTAAATATTTTTCTAAAATTTTTCAATGAAAAATAATTTCAAAAACAATTTAATCACTTATCTGTAATTTTTCATGGTATTTTCCAAGGAAATTATTTTCAAATTTCGTTATAAAATAGAAATATTTTCTCAATGAAGAAAGGATATTTTCATCATTAAATGAATTTGAAATATAATTATAAATTATTTTCCCTATATGATGACAAACATTGAAGTAACACATGACATATAAGAAATGATCTAAAGGTTATATTCATATTATTTTAGTGAATCAGTTATTTTTTATTTCTTTATATTAATGAAATCCATATGTCTTTAACTAGTTATATGTTTATGATTTTAGTTTCTCTTTAATTGGTTATATGATTATGAAACTTTTTTCCCCTTCACGAGTTTTAATTTTGATGATATAATTATGAAACATGTATCATTTTCCCCAAGTTATGAAATTATTACATGTTTATGTTACCCATTTTATTTAAATGGTTAAGATATTATTTTTTATGACTTTTTGGAAAATGTAGGTTTGATTTCATTATGATGTGGGTGGAACATGTATCTTCCTATAATGCATTTTTTCATGATTTATATCTTGTGATTGAGATATGATAATTATAAGATATGAAATTGGATTAGTATTATAGGGCTTGAAAAAGGAGTGAACACGTATTAGTGTTATAGGTATTGAACGAGGAGTGAACTTAGTTCAATAATATACGGTCAAAATAGGGTGCAAAAGAAATTTATTAGAGGAAATTTTCCACAATGATGGTCTTGGTGGTTATTACTTGACAAAAATGGAAATCATTATATATGTTTATGTGCATTCCTTAATCCCATATATTATACTTATGTTATTCCTTCATGGATTATTTTATTTATTTCATAATGATTTTATGTCTGATAAACTATAATTCATTATGAAAAGATTGATTTTTATGTTCTTATGATATATTGGGTATGATCTTCTAATGTAATGATCACATTCTCATAACCTTATTCTCATACATACGATTATATAACTCCCTTTTTTACACTTACTCAGAATATTAGCTCACCCTTTTTTGTGTATTTCCCTAGGTTACAATGATATGTATTATGTATGATCTTTCAATGAATTTTTCTAGACATGAATAACATATTGGGAGATAATGTCCCTCTCTCATGAACCTATTTTTATATACACTTGTTTCTAAAGGGACTAAACTAAGATGGTATTTTGACTTCTATTTGTTTAATGTTTCTAGTTTTCCTCAAAAGTGACGTAATGTAAATGTATGAAAAGCCATGGGTGTAATAGTTGTTATCAAAGAAATTAATTCTCCATCCTTTAGAAACATGTTTGAGAAAAAATTATTGAGATCCATATGTATATTTCTATGTATATTTTTAGTGATTTCTCTAAGGATGTTTATAAGGATGTGACAACATTTATGAAAATAACCTATATTATTTGTAATGGTTAGGTTGGTTGGTTTCCAAGAAATACATCCCTTTTGGATACAACAAGTGGATGTGGCTCTTGAACATATTAACCTGAGGGTAACAAGACTAACATGATTTTCTCTAACTGACTCGGGGTTATCGAGTAAAAGATAATTGGCCTTAGGGAAATCTTGGTTGGTCACACCTACAGAATATTCATTGGAAATTCACAAACTCTCCATGAACCAACATTAGGTAATTATATATAAGATGAATATAAATTACAAAGGATTGACCTAGGGTGTTATAGATTATTGATGGTTTCATGGTTTAGTAATCCTATATGTAATAATTTTCAGGACTATATTGTTTTCTTATATTTTAATTAATTCTCACATTATGCTTGTAATTTTAGTCAATGGTAGGAACATGAAGAACTAGATTTAAATTTAATATGATATAAAAAATTTTAATGGGTATTCTATTGGGATGATCACTCTAGTGAAAGATGTTGTTAGAATGCCTAATCTATTTTCATTGAACATGATTGACAACATGTACCTTAACTATCTCTTAAAATCACCAAGGAAGAGAAAGTAAGAGATCACTGATAATTTGGGTAGTAGAGACTACAGAGGAAAGAGTAATTTTTTTCCATAGTCTCATGAATGTGTAATAAACCATAGTTAATAAATTAGAAGAAAAAGAAGATGTTTTGACTGTAGAAATGAAGGACATAAAGAATTTGGCTGCATAAGAAAAAAGAAGAGTTTAGTTAAAAATGGATGGGAATATTGGACTCCCTAAGACATAATTGATGTTTATGTATATTAAGAATTGGATAAATTTATATTATTAAACAGAATTTAACAAGATGAAAGTTCATAAAGGGAATCAACTTGGTGCTGCAATTAATGGTTACATTGTTGATAATGAAGAGATGATAGATGGAATGTGATGGGAAAGTGGTATTATGTAATATGATGAGGTTTCCAAGTTAATATATTAAAGATGAATTGGAATCATCTATTTTATTATTAATTTGGATTCAAAAATTATTTTATATGAATGGTGAAATATATATGTATTTTTCAGTTTATATTATTCTCTATAGAGTTACAAGAACGTGTTAAATAGTTCTAATGGAATAGAAAATTGATTTACTATCAAAGTGATGTCCATATAAAACACATGAATAAGGGATACAAAATCCTTAATATGTCCCCTATTTTAGGAATGTTTTTTTAATATAGAAATGCAGGATCTGAATATATAAATTTGGTGGTACTAATTACCTTATAAATAATTAAAAACATGTTTATAGGTGGATTAAGCTACCATTGGTGATGTTTACATCAATTATTTATTTATGGAATAGATCCAGTATACATTTAATATATACACATGCATGTTTTATATATGTATTTGTCATAATTCAGGTCATTAAATTATTTCAAGATAACACATGATGAAGTTATTCACATTATTGGAATGTAACAACCTATCAGAAATCATTGATATTTTGGAACTCATTGTTAAGATAATTACATGAATTTATTTTTAATGTCTTCTATTTACATCTCTCCAAAGTGATATAAGCTTAACCATTAATTAAAAGATTAATTTAAACATCTCAGGACATATTTATGGATTGACAATGTATTGAAGAACATGGTTAAAAGGCTATACGGTGATTATCCTTATTTCAAGGATTTCCATTTTATTTATTTCATAAATTATATTATTGTTTTTTTAGAAAAAGACATCATATATGTTGGGGGATATGAAGTCATATTTGGCATGGTTGTTGGCCCAGAACCCATGATAGAAGGATGATAAGGGTGTAACACCTACCTGTGTCTTATACGTTGTCTTGGTTAATGTATAATTTTTATGATAAGAGAGAGGATGGTGTTAGGGGAACCAGGTGAAAACCCTTAGCCATATGAATAAGTTGATTCCTTGAATCCCACTTAGGGGAAGTGTGCGGATCTTGCTAGTGATGAGAGACCTTGTGTTGAGCCGATCAGTCACAGGGAGATGTTCTCGATTGCAAAAAGGGGTAAGGCTATCAAGGTGGTCTCTTCGAAGTATCCTGCAGGGATTATGAGAAATTTTGTGGAGGTGGTGAGAAATGTGGCGGGACCATCCTTAGCAGACTTCAAAGCACCCCCATATAGGAGAATGATAAGTAGTGGGAGGACTGCCCATGTATTGGCCAATCAGGAAGCAGTTGAGGAACGGGTAAATCTCTGTCGGTATTCTATTATTGCGAGAGTCATTATTCCAAAGGGTGAAAATCTGTGGAAATATCTGGATCTGACTAAGAGGGTTGTAGAGGTTTGGGGTTTTTATGATTATAGAATGATAGAGATGGGAAGGGGATACTATCTTGTGGCCTTCCCCACGGATGAGGGAAACTGGAAAGCATGGAGCAAGGGAATTGTTTCCTTAAACCTTGGTTTTATGAATGTTCAGGAATGGGATTGGAAATTTGTCCCCATGAATGTACGGAACACTCACACTCAATTATGAATCTGAATTTACAAGCAAAATTGGTTGTATTGGCACCCAAGGATCCTATGGGACATTGCCTTCTCTGTAGGAAACCCCATTCGCATGGACCGATAGATAGACAATATGAGGCTTGGACATTATGCGAGAATCATTGTGGAAGTTAACATGTCGAGTACGTTGGTTGAGGAGGTGGTTCTTACAACAAGGGATGATAGCATGAAGCTTGATATTTTTTATGAGAGGAAACCAATGTTCTGTTTGAGCTGCTTACTCATCGGCCATCTGACATCTGAGTGTAAACATGACATGGAATGCACTATATGTAAGATGAAGGGACATGATGAGAGTATGTGCAGATGAAGGAAGGGGAAAGAGAAAAGTTCTCTGGAGCCCCTTGAGAACAATGGAGATGGTCAAGGAATTGGTCCTAGGTAGCATGAAGCTTTGAATATATGGGGCTCTTCATCTGTTGCAATGGTGAATGATCTGCCTAGTAATGGGGCACATATTGGTTCTGCTTTTGAGGCGGAGGGCAGGTATGATGAGAATCAGGCGGCACATCCTCCATGTAGTTGTCCTGTGTTGGTCAGGCCTACTATCCTACCTCAGTGTGCCACTGCAGATATGGGTACACCTGACGGGACGAGGGATGGGAATGATGAAACACGGTGTGGATCACATATTCTAGCAGAATCTGGAAGAATTGGTAGAGGTTTGGACAGCCACCTAGCTTCTGACCCAAGAAGGAGATTCCCCCAAATTCCCCCCTCCAAGGCTTCCCAAAGGAGACTTACGGTTGGCAGTGTCCCCCCTCTCAAATATGGAAATACCTTCATACCCCTGAGTGAAAGTTTATGGGCTGATGAGTTGGAAGATGCTCATCTTAATAAATCATTTATGCCCATTAAAAGGGGTGAAATTGATGCCTCCAGTGGTGGGTCAGATGATCGGATGGGTGATGATAATGGTGATAGGCATACTGATGACACAGCCTGTCCAGGATGGAATACTGTGTTATCCAGTTGTAGTGGACGTGAACTAATTGGGCTGGTGAATGATGGCAGCAAGGACAAGATAGTTAACGGGAGCCTAGGTGCAGAACATGTTGTAGTTAGCTTAGATGGGGATGCTGTTGTCCCCATTGATAGATTAGAGCAGACAGCTACTACTGATCCACTGAGTCAATACACCAGTAAAGAGAAAGGATACAGTGGGGAATGACAGGTGACCGATGCCACCAGGTACACTGTCTGGTTTAATTGGAATTATATATGTATTGAGTCTGACTCTCAGACCGTGGTTCATGACTTGAGAACCAAGACACACCAGGTCCCTTGGTTTATGCTACCTTAGTGGGTTGGTTTCCATAGAGATATTGCCCAGATGCGGGTGGACATTTCACATGACTACTTGGAGGCTAATCTAGTGGCAGATGCCCCAGTAAAGTGGGCGCTCACTGATCCTGGAGAGATGTGGTCTTTAACAGTCCCAGTCTACTGTGCCCCACTGGTGGAGGAAGATAGGTGTGGTGTAATGCACACTCATTTGTGTAATAACCCCTGTATTCTTGACTTGTTCACTTTTTTATTTAATTTTATTAGGACCAGCTTCCACCTGCTCCAGGCTTTTCTGGTATAATTTTTATGATGAAAATATTTATGATAAAACAGAAGAGTTAATTTTAATTTTTAGATGTTAATGTATCGACTATATTGATATTGAAGGAATTTAAGAGAAAAAAAGTTATAATTTTCCAATTTTTATAAGCCTTAAGAACTATTAATAGTGTATTTTAGTGCTTCAGGTATCAAAGTTAATTTATTGACATCCATTTCATGATGTAATGAAATTGATAAAAAATAATAAATAAATAATATATTTTTTATTGAAATAAACAAGTAATTACATTTCCATATATTCTTGGTTAATAAAATAATTACTCAATGTTATAATAATTATATAAAAAAGGTTTTAAAATACCTTTTTTTAAATATAAACTTTTAAAACATCATAGATTTATGAGTTTGAGTTCCATGAATAATCATTAATCATGGACTTGTTTGTGATTGAGGACATCATTCACTCCCTATAAATATTTTTCACATTTCCTCCATGTCTAATATTTACTCCAATCCTATGTTCTCATATTTGGAAACCCAGTTATATATTACTTTTCATAACCATTCTAGTTTCAAGGTAACATCTTTATAGAATGTTTTAATGTTCATTGTTACAATTTGGGTTTCAATGTATGAAACATTCATGTACTAAACCTTTGAAATCCCAAATAAATTTCGAGGTTGAACGTCATTTTATGGGGGATATAATGTAACACCCTATGATTTTCAAAATTATTTGTTTTTTAATTAATTTAATATTTTTAATATTTTTCAAGTCATGTGAAACTAAAAATCGTTTATTTTATATTAATTCACTATTTAGTGATTACCTTATATGAAAAAAAGATTTTAATCATACAGTACAAGAAACATAAATTTTAACTTTCTCTACATAGAACACCGAGGTTAGGTTGTCTTACAAATAACAATGACTTTCCTTGATTTCTTGTGTTACATTAATGACCGAGGATTACTGAATATATTATATTATTAAAATATTATTATTTAATATAAAAATTCATAAAATTGATGTTAAATTAGTGGTAATGAATATGATTAAATAATTAATGAATATATATAGTTTTCAAAAATATAAGCTGAGTTCTTATGGTGAAAATTAATTTGAAATCAATACGAAAAACGATTAAATATAGAGTAAAATATTATTATTATTATGGAAAAAAGTTTTTTACCCTAATAAATTGAATTGATTATAATTAGTGAGTGATATTTATTTAATATTTATTTTATATATTCTATCATATATTTCTTTATTCATCCAATTTATTTGACATACATATGAAAGAAAAACCAAATATTTTTCTTTAATACCTATATTATTATAATGAAAGTTTTACCACCTTTTCAAAGGGAACCCATTTGAAATTAAATTAATTGAAATTTTATAGATTGAAATTTTCATAATTAACATCATATTTAAAGGGAAATAATAAAAAAATAGGTTTTGCATAATTTTTTGGTATTTTTATGTATTGTTTCATTTTCTAATGAATAGTTAAAAATAATGAATTTTAACTATAAATTTAATTACATCTAAATAATTTATGAGGATAAATTGTATTAGAAATATATTTCATAGAAAAATTTGTTAATATTTTTTTCTATTAATCCAATATTGGTCTTAGGATCCTATTACACATTAAAATTTGATATAAGAATAGAGAAATATTTAGATAATTTTTACTTTAAACCCCCATAGTGTCATCCTGCCAACGAGATTAATTTTAAATTCATTTCTAAAACATATATTGTTTTAATTTGAACAAATTCATTGCATATTTTAAATAATCATAATTTATAATTTATAACAAAGTGAACATTGTTTTTACCAAATAAATTAGTGAAGTTAATTAAAATTTAGTATTTCAATTAAGGTAACATTAAGTTTAACTAAGGACTAAACCGTATATTTGAGTCCCACAACAACATTTAAAATTAATAAAGAGACATTATATAGAAATATTTCGAGATTATCCTCCATTTTCTTGAATTATATCCTTTATGAGTTCCACTAGACATGTGAAATACGTTTATGGAATTCCGTTGTAAAAATATTACAAGACTGCCACTCCACCTCCACTATAAAAGGACTCATCTCCTACCATACATTAAAACATCTCAAAAACATATTTATAAAAAAATATCTATTAAAATATCATCCCAAAACCCCATACTTTTTTCTTTATTTTTTTATTTTTCCTAAATCCATCCATCAAATCCATTTGGTGAAAACTGAAATGAGTTACCTGATTAAGAGGTAACACAATCACTCTTTCTCTTTCTTTTTTTATTCATTAAATACCTCAATTGATATAATTGAATGAATATAAAAACCAGAATCATAAATATCATGAGATTTTTCATTTTAATGTTTCTACCAACACTTACACAAATAACCAATTAATGGGTAAATAACATATTGTTTATGTGTACAAAAAACAATTTCCTCACTAAACGACGAATAAATATTTTTACTTTACTTACTCTCATGGTGGACATTAGGATGGTTAATATTTTTATGTATGTTAAATATTATATTTATTATTTTTTTAATATTACTTAATCATTTTACCACATATATCTATATACTCTTTATTTGATTTAAATATGATAATTTCATTTCAGGAAGTGTGGACTGCTGCCCCTGAAAAGTGAAGTTATTCATTCACACACTACATGGAATGAATTATGGATTGGTTGAATTAATTATATGATATATATGATATAATAATACTACTGGAATAATTATATATATATACATATATGTTTTTAAAATTCATTCTTTCAATATGATTATTAAATTGAAACCCATTCATTCCTACATACGACCTATCGTCCCATGATCGTTGTATTCAATTTCATACATACATATCATATGTATAATTTTAATACACATATCTTTAATATAAATTAATTTTATGTGATGTTTTACATTATCTAAATAATGATATAATAATAAAGGCCAAAAATATAAATAATTTATATAAATGCGATGAACAAAGTGGATATTGCCCAAAGTGAAACCATAACATTGAATTGAATAAATTCATGTAATATAAGTTAATAATAAAACCATATATGGTATTATATATGAAAATAATTTTTTATAAAATATTTATAAAAACATAAATTTATATTACTGTAAGATTGTATAAGTATGTAGGTATTTAAGAAATAATGTAATGGAACTTCATCTCACTTTTTATTTTCCTATGACACATGTTTTATTCACCACACATTCCTTTTGTGTGGTGTATATAATTATTTTGAAATGTTATATCATAAATAAACATATTTTAATGATATTATAAGCTTTGTGAAAGTTAAATTTCTTTACATAGGGAGTATGGATCAAAGTTACTAAGTAGTAAGAGTTTATGGAAACAATTTCACCGCTTTCAGGATTGTTTATGTTTAGGCTTCATTTGATGAAGTCATATGATCTATCCCTCAAGAGCACTCATGTATTTTATTCTACAATAGTTTTTCATGATATATTTACATATTGGTACATTCATTCCCTCTATGTTTTTCGTAATTTATTTAATAAGCAATATTTAATAAATTCTATTTTTACCTATCTCTTTGATCAAAAATCTATATGCCTTAAAAACCATGTTTTCTAAAATGGGTTTTCAAGAACATTCTTCTATTTCTCTATAATATATAAAAGATTAGAATTTTTAACAAATTTCAATGGAATATTCTTATATCTTTCTAATAATATATTTTCTATAACCTTTTCACAATGTAAAAGGATTACTCTTCTGAATTCGTTCTATATATACATATTTATTCACCATCATTTCTGTTAAATTATGGTCATTTTTTAAAAGAGTTAATTTTTCAGAAAATTATTTTAAAAATAATTTTTATGGAAAATTATTTATTATTTTTTTCTATCATCTTTCATAATATTTTATGTAAATACAATATTCAAAACTATTTTGGGATTTAATTAAATGTTTTCAATGTTATTTTCTATGAAATGGTTTAAAACAATAAATATTTCATTATAAAATTTCAAATTATTTTCAATGTAATGGTTTTCAAATGATTTTCAAGATTTATTTTAATGATCTCAATGTGTTTCCAAATAAAAATTTCTTTAAAATGTTTTAAATATTTTTCAATAATTTTTCAAGGATAACGGTTTTTGAACATATTTGATGATTTATTTAATTTTTTTCAATATATTTTTTAAGAAACTGATATACAAATTTTTTTATTCCATAAAAATTATTTTTCAATGAAGAAATAATATTTTTTAAAAACAAATTAAGGATAATATAGAATTATATTCCGTCTAATATTATTTTCAATGAAGGTACTAAAGCCTTTATAAGAAATGATCAAATTGTTACATTAAAATTCATTGTCTTAATGGATTATTATTAATGTAATTATATTTGTGGTATCAATTTCTCATTCATGGGTAATATGTTAATGAAATACATTTCTATTTCATGGGTTATATGATTATGGAATAAAGTTATGTTTTATGGGTTTTTTTTATTGAAAGTGTTATGAAACATGTATATTTTTTCACATATTGTGATATGATTACATGAAAATTAATACCATTTCATTTCAAGGGTTGGGATATGATTTTTTATGATTTTTGGGAACATGTATCTATGATTTAATTATGAGATTCGTGATACATATATCTCACTCCAATGTATAGTGTAAATATATATATATCGGGAGAAAGACATGAATGGAATGAGAAATGAACTCGGTTTGATATTACTAGGATGGAGCGAGGAGTGGAAACAATTTATTATTATAGGTTTGGATCTATGAGTAAATGTGATTCAATAATATAGTGCAGGAATGAGGCATGAACCCTATTCCATAATGTACTTTGTCCACTATGATGGCCTTGTCTACGATGCCATGACTACTAAAGAAATAATTATATATGATTTTCTGTGTTCTATAATTCCTTATGTTATTCTTATGTTTTCAATTCATGAATTTTGTTCTTTATTTCTGTATGATTCATGTCTTATGTATTGTAGCCCAGTAATGATTCAAATATCACTGAGAGGGGGAGGGGTAAATCAGTGATGACTTTTTCAATTATGTTTCCATAATTATGAAACAAAATTCACCTCCTATTAATGAGTTATTTCCCTACTAGAAACAATTCAACCAAACATCGATAAGAAAATATTAATATACATGGTTTACAACCCAAAAAGATTAGTTACATCCTTTATACGGTTTGGAAAAAATTGAATACGACACAAACTACTACAACATAATCCTTTGATGAGGAATCCAAGTGGTAGGATGTCCCTTTGCATTTGTGTGTCACTATAAAAACAATAAAATAATGTTTTTTATTATTCTTATCAAAAAAATATGCAATACAATGATAAAGTTGTTCTCAATTCACTTTTATAAATTTTGTTTTTCCATAAATATCATATCTTTCTTACCTAGAAGCTGGTAAGAACTTATTGGAATTTTAATGATATTTATTCTCATACCGTATTTTGATTTCAATGTTCTCTTACATAGAATTTGATTCTCATTTAAATCTATATTAACATAAACTTGGTATTCAATGCATCTATTTTTGATGCTCCATTACGAAGCTCAAAACCTTCATGAAGCTACATGCCTTCACCGAACAAACTACCATCACGATGATCCCTAAGTAAACATGGTATTTACTATGTTCATGAATCACCCACTACGTAGATGCATTGGAATTAATCAAGGAATTGTGGAATTTTTCTGATGATCATGTTCATATAGAAATCTAGCTTCATGGTGCTGCTCTACCTCTAGAAAATTAGTAAAATTTTGTACTTTTAGAAGTATTTCTGGTAAAAATGATGTGTGGGTCACCTCATATTTACAGTCACACTCATTCACGATTCTCCACCACCTCCAGATATTTTTTTATGTCACTTGAAAATATCTTTTAAGGAACTCCCTGATTCATGATTCTCTATTGATATTTTCATTGTCATAAAGATAACCATCACACCATCACATACTCATGATGCTCGACCTTTAAAAATCACAGAGATCACCATCAACTTTCATATATCCCTCTAGAAACACCCTTTGAGAATAACATCATTATGAGAATAATGAAATTTACATATTTTTTATGTCCTTCAATGAAATATACATTTCATTACGCTATCCATCCTCTAAACTTTGGACCCAAAAAACATTCTTACAATGGGAAACAACACCACCTTAAAATCTTCTTCAGCAAAACGAACCATACTGATTTTTATTCATTATTTTCCATCAAAAAATCTGTCTATAAAGTTATATCACCTATGATATTACACCTTTAGAATCATAAAATTTACCAAGGAAAGTTTCATTTCATCCCAATATTCATGTCATATAATTTATTCCAAATTAAATGTACTTTCAAAAGTTTTTATAATGTAATATCTTTTTGTATGAATAATAGTTCAATCATCTAATTCTAAATTTTGAGGGTATTTACTTTCTTTTCAAACTTTCTTAATAATAAAATAAAAAACTAGAATATAATAATCTTCTTTATTAGTTTGGTCATAAAAATATACCCCTTTGGTTTTTTTAACAAAGATTCATGAGTCCCTTAACATAGTTACCTCATGAAATGGATTAAAAAATAACAATTCTAAGCCTACTTGAGTAAAAAAAATTTGGAAAAAATATTTATTGATAGAAAAATACATGATGTATAAATTTAGTGACTCAATTAATGCTCATCTTTCTTCCTCACCCTTCTACCATGTCTTTATAAACTTCATCAAATTTCTTGGAAAACCAAAATTGGCTTTCCTATAACCACCCCAACAAAATATTTATTATTGGTAACACACATACATGTTGGATTCACAAATTACCACCAACTCTCCCTTTATGAAATATTCCTTAAGGATATATTTATGAATCAATCCACCCCAATTACCACACTTTCCATTTGTCTGTTGCGAGTGGGGACAAATATTCATACAACTACCTTAATGTGTGAGAGGTTGGATGCCAATTTTTATCCCCAATTTATAAAATTACTCTTTTGTCAATAATTTTATAAATGTGTGAGAAACTTGTTTCATTGTAGGAATATACTCTAGAATGAAATCATTATTTTCAGTATATTATTTCATGAAGTTGTAATTTCTGTCAACATGTATTGAATTAGAATTTTACACCATATTCTTTATAATATTGACTGCACTTTTATTATCACATCCTAAGGGAAATGTTTACCTTACTTCAGTAAGAATGTTTTCCAAATGAGTTTTCATACAATAAATTTGGGTAGAAACCTGAGAGGATAAGTCATACTTTTCATTAGCTATTCTAAGAGTTAATTAATTTTGTTTCTTTGTATTCTAACTAATACTAATTTTTTTAAAGAAAACTCCACCAGATGTTGATAATTTATCCTCAACATTTTCTACCCAATTAGCATCTTAATAACCAAAAAAATACTTTTTGAGCTATTATACCTAATACTAAAACCGGTTCTGCCTTTAACATATCTGAGATTTATTTTTCCTTAAATTAAATGTGATTCTTTATGAGCACTATGAAATCATTCAAAAAGGTAACAACATAAAAAAACATAAGGTTTTGAAGTAGTCTAATTCCAAAAAAATATAAACTTATCTTTAAAATCATTCAAATAAACTTCTTTTCCATAAACATCCTTAGAAAAATTGGTTTCTAATGAAGTCGGTGTGGAAACTACTTACTAATTTTCTCTGAAAAAATTTTAGGCTTCTCCTTAGCATAATTTTTTCTAAGAAAGAAAAATGTGTATCTTCTTTTGTAAAATTTGTAACCCCAGAAAGTTTTTAATTTCTACCAGTATAGACATATCAAACATATTTTTCACCTATTTAAAATTTCCTTCAAATTATCATTCATCTTTTCAAGTTGAGATAATGAAATCCATCTAAATTACTACGATGAGAGTAAACTCCTAGAATTCATTGATGTAATAACACCAATCAACTCTTTTTTTTTCCTAAAGCTCATATTCTTTTAGAATGTATCTACCATGTAGTATCATTCCTTCAGAAATTATTTTATCATATATAGGTCTTTCTCTACTATACACACATGACATTAATATTTCAAAAATACAAATCCACATGGGTTTTCAATATAAAAATCCTCATCGAAATTCCAACTTAAAATGTGGACTTCCCATCCTTATAATGTTTTTGTACCATTCAATGTGAAACAATTAAAAGGGATATTATGATTGATTCTATACTTGATAGTAGAGAAAAATAATCATAAAAATTGACACCTTCAATTTGGAAGTATCATTTTCACCCTAATCCTGTTTTTTTCCTTATCACTCTTCCTTTCTCATTCAGCTAGTTTTAGAAAAACTAGTTTCAACCAATAACATTTCAATTATCTGGCTTCTATAAGAGATCCCTTGTATAATTATTCACTATATAAAAATTTTCAACATTCATAGAATAAAACCATTATATATAATCAATATCATCATTAATATCATTCATCTCGACATTTCAATACAAATTATTTAGTATAAAAACATTTCAAATTATTATCTTTTGGACCTTCTGATATTGATCACCATTAATTTTCTAATCCCCCAATTACATCCTCAACATTAGATGGGTAATTTTTGTTTCTTCCTCATCAATAGAAATAACTGGTTCTGACTCTTCTTGTTGATTAATTCTACTACTTTCATCAGTATTATTAGAATTGTTAACAAAAAAATCCTTATCCTTCTCAATATCCATATCAGTATACATTTTCTTTTCTTCCTCATTCATTTCAACATCATTCACATTAGTAGAATAAAATTTTCATTATATCTATTTGTTTCATGATCAGTATCATCTTTATTCTAGATCATATCCTAGAAAAATTCCATATTCACCATTTTTCTCAAACATTACAAGGTTTCCACATTTCATTGTTATAATGCATGGACTTCAAAAATCTATTAAGTGTCTTGATCTTGGAGTTTATTCATAAAATATTTCATATAGACCCATATAAAAATTTTTTATATATAAAAATCTATTTTTAATGATCATAATTGTAATCATGTATTTACCCCTATAGTAATGAGAAATACCATGTTCAAGTAACATAGTTCCCCCTATTTCCACCGGAAATCTATTATTTCTTTTAGAAACACATTTTTGATGAGGTATATATGGTGAAATGAAATCCTACAAAATTTCATTCTCCTTAATAAAATCATCGAATTATTAATTCCTATACTCACCAATATTATCATATCTCAACTTCATCACTAAATACTCTCATTCCTTCTATACTTCCTCCTAAAAATCGTAAACATTTTACGAGCATCTGACTTCTGTCTCATTTAAAGAACAAAATTAATGCTAGTAAATTCATTAATGAATGTGATAAATTTATTATATCCATTTTTTTTATTGTTTTATAATTTTCAGATTGATATTATAATGAATAAGTTCAATTGGTTGTTTGAATGATGTGTCAACTTTCATATGCACTGAATTTTTAATCATTCCTTTTATAAAAATTGTGAAAACCCAATCTCTTCCTATCAACATATCAAGAATATATCAGAGACTATCATACTTTTATAACATTCTCATGTTTCTCTGACACATTAGTCCCAACCTTTTATAACATAATTTATTTTCTTCCACCATACCCATGTAATAAGAGTTTTTTATTTAACCAACGTGAAAAAGGATTTCTTTCATATACTGACCTCTTGTAATACTATTTATTTCATATTCAATTTTCAAAAAAAAAAAAACAATTATTTTTTGAAGAAAAAATTTTACCCTCATCACATTGTTTTTAATCCCTCATTTGGTTGTGTTTTAGGACATCAAAATATAATGTTTTAATAGACATTATCTGTTCTTTCCCAATGATAGTTGATCCAACACCATTTATTTTCATATATTCATCATTTATAAATGTTATTATTACTTATGTTAATTGTTTTAAATTTTTCAACAACATTATGTCTCATATCATGGGATAAGAACACCCACTATCAAGAATCCCAAGTCCTCATCCTTTTATTGATTTAAAAGAAGTGTCAACAACAAGAGTTTTTTCTATTCCTTTTAGTTCATCACCACCAACATATAATAATTATAAAGAATATTTTGTTTTGGTAAAAAAAATAAAACCCTTAAAAATATGTCCAGGTTGTTCACATATTTCAGAAATAGTTTCTAATGAATGGGTCATATTCTCAACTTTTACACCAACCTTCTCATATTTCTTCTGAACATCCTTCTAAAATTTCATATTTTTAAAGGATTGACTCCCCATAAAACCATTTATTATATAATATATATAAAATAAGTAATTTTGTTGGTTGACCCAACACATATATTCAGTGTGTCCAAATCCACCACAATACTAGCAATATCTATAGAATGGGTATTTTCCACTGAAATTTTTGGATTGACCATTGTTATAAGTATTTTTCTCAAATTATTTAGTGACAACTCATTGTTGAAAACTATCCATTACATTTTCAAGTGAAACATTCTTCAACTACTCAAAAATTCTTTTAACTGTATCAGAATTAGAAATAATATAAAATTTTCTAATTTCAACAAAATTTAGATACTTCTAAATTCTTCACATTGTTAATCTTGGCCACGTACCTCAATTAAAAATATTATTCATAGAAACAACTCCATAGTTTTGATCCAACAATGAACATAATATTTTTTAATCCTTATTAGGTTCATCCTTACCATAAATTTTACCACAATCTCATATAGAGTTATTGAATCATATATCCATTTTTTCATCTTTAGAATTTTGTTTGGGACAAGTTCTAATTCTTCTTCTTACTCCTTCATCTTTAGTTATTGATGTTTGTAATGATTATTTTCTTTTTCAATATAATTTTACAGATCATCAATATTTTTTACTTTCATTACATTATCATTATGAAACCCTTTTTTATTGTTTGTTATGGAATTATTATTTATCAACTTTCTATTTTCCTTCTAAATCCATCTAATTTTTCTAAAACATTCTTTCAAATCATCTTTCTAATAATATTCATGTTGAGTTTCTTCTACTTTATAACTTATACTTCAAAAATCATCATTATTCACTACTGTAACAAAATTATTTTCCCTATAATCACAGGAAAAAATATTTTTTGGATTCAACATCACTATCTTCTTATTCATAATCTTAATGCAAAAATCGTATTATTTTGGAATTTTAAAAAAATTTATACTTCCCTTAGGAAAAATAGTTTTCTTTAACACCTTATTTCTTCCACGACCTTCTTGGTCTTTTTTAATTTTCATAATTTTGTAATTATTTCTTTCTTGGTGATATTTTAGGTGCAATTTGGATAACAACTCCACATTAAAATCATTTCAAGGGATATTTTCCTATGTATTTAACAATACCTTTCAATAAAATCGTAAATATGGATAATTTTTTTATAATTTTTACATAATTAATTTTCAATGTCAGAGTCAGAAAGATCATCATCCAAAAGACCCTTCTCATTCCTTTCATTCTTGGTGGTTTTGAAAGACATTTCTCTATCAACATTTATTTTTCTTTACATAGCCTTCTCTTTTCCCATTTCATATATAATGAGAGTGCTTTGAAAATTATCTAAATATAATATTTCCGGTTTTATATATTTCAATGAAGAAATATAAGCATTAATATATTTGGTAAAAATTATTATGATCTTTTAAGAAACTATAGAACCCTCCATATTTTCACCAAAATTCAGATAGTGATGATAATTTTATTTACCATGGTAAAAATTATCCATCAGATTAAAAAATTCCAATTATTAAATATTCCTACTTAAGCCTCCATATTTTAAGTTTTTCCTTCATCACATTTGTTTTTCTTTTACAGATGTTTTTTATCTTATCACATATACCATTATATGTGGCACCAACTATCACTCATAATGACTCACCTTCAAAAAATAATGAGTATAATACATTTTAGCACTTCTATCTTTCTAATTATTCTTCTTATCAACTAGTGTAATTGGAACATGGTCATTAAGAATATGAAATTGATATGTTCTAGCTTCATGACCTTTATACCCATGGGATTTACGATAAATAATCATTATATCTTTCCATATAAGATAATTATTTCCCTCAAATATCATTATCCTATTTCTATTCACTCAATTATGATACTCCAACACAAATTCTCTTAAAAACATCATAAGAATAATTGATTGGAATATTCATCTATAATACCAATTATTGTAACCCAATCAAGATTCAACTATCACTAAATGGGGGGGGGGGGGGTTATTAGTGATGCCTTTTTTTTATTTCCTTTATTTTGAAACAATATTCACCTCTTGTAAAAAAAATTCATTTTGGAACACAATTCATCCACACATCCACATTAACACTATAATTTACATGGTTCACTACTCATCATGTGTAGCAATGTCCTTGGTATGGTTTGTAAACAATACAACGACCCAAAATCAATTAAAAACAACATTTTTATGTGGAATACAATAAATAAGATGTTTCGATTAACATGTACAGAATTATGAAAGCAATATAATATTGTTTGTGCTTATTCCTAGTGTTAAATGATGCAATAAAATGTTATTATACATCACGATCCCCTTCCAAATAATTTATATTTAAAAATAAGTCTTATGTTTTTTACCTCGATGATGGTATGAAATTTCAGGAATTCATAATGATACTTAGTCTGATACCCAGTCTGATTTCCATGATCTCTTTGATTTGAGTTGATTCTATTTAGAAGTTATGTTTACATAAATATGGTATTAAAAATTATTGTTTACAAATCTACCTCACAAATATCCCTCATGATGGAACAACATGAAACCCATAAACTTCATGAAGAATCCTTCTATTTTGAAGTAATTACCTCCACGAAGGTCACTATATCTTTAAGAAATATCCCATCATTGTGAAGCACCCATTACATAGAAGTCTTTTATTTAGTAAATATCTTTTTAGTCTTTTCCTAACGCTTAATCTAATACTTTATGAAAAATATGTGGAGCCCCTCTACCTCCATGAAATCTAATAAATTTAATATTTTCATTATTTTTTACATTAAAAATGATGTGGGGCATCTCATATTCATAGGACCATCTATTCGCGATGCTAGACCACCGCTAAGACATTCTTCAAATCACATGAAATAATCTTCACATCACTCCTCCATTTGTTATTCTTTATTGATTCTTTCCAGGGAGATCACTACCAGTACATCACATTTTCATGATTCCCCACTTATCTTAATCACGAAGATCACCATCAGATTTCATTGATCATTTTAAAAAAAACACTCCAAGAAGCCCACATCCTTGAAACTCTTGATTTTTACATATTTTTGTAAGGAATTCAAGGAAATAGACTATTAATGATGCTATCCATCCACTATACTTTGGGCCCCAAAAATTTGGAAAACACGGGTAAATGGAAACCCATTAAAATATCCTTCAATAACATCAAATATACTATTTCACGTTCATATGATTTTAAAAAAAACTCTATTTCAATCTATATATAATCATTTGTTGATCCCCTTTAGCATCATTAGATTTACCATTGAATGTATCATAAGGTCTTTATCTTGTATGATTATATTTCCTTCCAAATCAATTGTACATTCTAACGAATTATGAATCAGATTTCATGAGTATGAAGTTTAGTTCGATCATCCTCTTATAAAAAGTGATGTGATTTCCATTATTTAGAAACATCAATGATAATAAAAATGACTAAATATGATTGTCTTCCTTATCATATTTGTCCAAAAATTCTACCCATTTGGATTTTGTTATTATCCAAAATTCATAAATCACCGAATTTTGTAAACTCTAGTAATAGATTACTAATACAAAATTCAATGACTACGTGAGAAAAATATTTGTAGGAAATGAGAATTTTTTTAAAAACTGCGATTTAAAAAAGTAGTGACTCATTTCATCCTCGACATTTATCCCCATATTTATTCCTCTTCTTTATAAACATCTTCAACTCTACTAGAAAACAAAAAATTTCTTTCATAAAACTAATCCATCAAAAAGATAGAATAATTCACAATATTATATATTGGATTCACTTCTTACCCACAACTCCCCCTATATTCATGTTTCCAAAAGGATTAATTTATGAAAAAAAATATCCCCCTTGATAACACAATCCAATGGTATGATGAGAGAGGGTACAAAAACACATACCTCAACCATGATGAGGGAGAGTTTGGACGCCCATGTTCAACCACAAATTATAAAATAGAAACATTGTTGATTGTTCATGAAAATGTAATCAACTTTTTCCGCAGTTAGAATATACTCCTTTTTTAACTCATTCTTCTTAACATTATTTTTGATTATGTGGTACTATATTTAAAAATGTTTTGTACAGTATTTTTTTACTAGATTCATTATAATATTGATTTACCATTGATTTTCAAATCCTATTATAAAATATAACATTACATCAACAATTAAGTATTCCAATTGAATTTTCATCCAAATATAATGGGTAGTACATTGAGTGGAAGAAACATAATTATCTTTAGTTACGCTAGGTGTTATTGAATAATTTTTATTTGTATACAAATTAATAATACTTTTTTTCTTAAATGAAAACTCAACCAGATGATGATTTTTATCTTCGTTATTTCCTAGAAAATAATCATTTGAATACCAAAAAAATTAAATACATTTTGATATATCTTACCTAACTCCAAAATTGGTTATTCCTCTAATATATCTGAAAATTATTTTCCATAAATTAAATTTAATTATTTACGAGAACCCCCAAATACTTGTATATGCTATAATATTATAAAAAATGTCAGGTATTGAGGTAGAAAATTATAAAAAACATTCAATCAGCTACCAAATCTATTTCTGATTGTCTTCTTTTCCTTCACCATCAATAGAAAACATTTTTGACACATAAATACATATGGAAACTAGTATCTAATTTTCAATGACAAACAATTTCAAAAGATCATTATAATAAATTTATTGAGAAATAAAAATATGTTTCTTCTTTAATAAAAATTGTATCACAAGAACGTACTTAATTTCGCCCAACATAGACATATCAAAAATCATTTTCAACTCTACATAATATATTTTAGATTATCTTTCATCATTTACATCAAATATAATGGCATCCACATAAACAAATACAATGAGATAATCCTCTTGGATTTCCTTGATGTAAAGAATCTTATCAAGTATTATTTTCATAATCCACATATTCCCTAAGAATGTATCCAACTTGTTGTATGTTACCCTTAGACCTTGTTTTATCCCATATAGTACTTTCATCAACCTACACAAATGACTTTCATATTTCCCAACAAATTTTTTTTATTTAATGTAATCTTCCTTACCAATATCCCCATTCATGAATATGGAATTCACATCCATAAGAAAAATTATCTAACTTTATTGTGAAAAAATAGCATTAAAAATTAAAATTGTTTCCAAACATTTTACCAGAGATAATGATTCATCAAAACTTAAACCTTCAATTTGTGAGTATCCTTTGCACACTAAACATCCCCATAACCTTATCACTTCATCTTTTTCATTCACCTTTTTTTAGAAAACCCATTTTATACCAATAAAAGTTTTTTTATCTAGATTGGGTATGATGCACCAAGTATCATTATTCTATATCAAATCAATTTTTTCATTCATTTCCTAAACTCAGTCTGGTTTCACAAAAGCTTCATTCACAACATTCATCTTGACTTTTGAATATACTGACATTTGTGTAACATCTTTTTATATTCTTCATGATTAATCCTTCTCGTGTTGATCAGAATCAATGTTATGACACTCCACTTGTTTCCTAATCCTTGGATTAGTTATTTGAGATTAATCCTCATCACTAGAAATAGTGGAGTCTGATTAATCTTTTTGAGTGAAATTACCAAAATCGTTGTCATTATCATAATTTTTTAAAAAACATTCCTTATCCTACCCATCATCTATATCAACATAAGTTTACATTTATTCCTCGTTATTTTCAACCACATTCACATTAGAAAAATCATAAATTCTTCCCATATCTTTATTGAAACATCTATATCCTCTTACTTTTAGAGTGTATCCACTAAAAATCACAACTTCACCACTTTTCTCAAAATATCCATAGTTTCCACCTATCCATTCCATAATGAAAGGACATCCAAAACAATTATTTTTTCAAAACACGTAGTTTCCTCATAAATCATTTAATATAAAGTTATATCTGAACTTTTCCAATAGAACCATCAATTCTGAATATAAATTATAGTACTCATGGATTTCCTTTAATTTTAATTAGAAAGACCATGTTCAAGTAACATTGTTCTACCTATTTCCACAAAACATGTTTTATTTTTTAGAAACACCATTTTGATGAGGTGTGTATACTTAACCAAACTCATACCAAATTTCATACTTCTCAAGATAATTTTCAAATACATCATTATTATACTCACCACCATTAGTAGTTGTCAACTTATTCACTGAATACTCACATTACTTATCATCATTCCTCCTAAAACTCATATAAATTTCCAAGAATCTGACTTATTTATCATGTAAATAATGCATGTAATGTGAGTGAAGTCATCAATATATGTGATGATGTTAGTATAACCATTTTTGATTGTTTTATCATTGGACAACATATATCACAATGAATATGTTGTAGGGGAGGTTTAAACAGATTTCATCTTTAGTATGCATTGAATTTGTAATATTTCTCTTTTAAAAAATAGTGAAAAACTAATATCTTATTCTCAACACATCAGGATTATCTCAGAAAATTTCACACTTTGGTAACATGCTCAGGTTTTTCTTACACATGTTTCCCAAACTTTTATGCCAAAACTGATTTTATTTCACCATACCTAAGTAACTGTAGTTTTTTAATTCATGAACTTGGAATAATTTTCTTTTTGTACATTGAAATATTATAAATATCTTTCCATCATCATCCCATTTCATAAAAACAATATGTTATAAAGTTACAAATTATAAAATCATCCCAATGTTTTTCAAAAAAACATCGGGTTGTGTTTTAGGCAATCGATATTTAATGTTTCTTTGATTTTGTATTTTCTTCCATAATAATGGCTGATCAAACACCTTTGATTTTCATTGATACATCATTTCCCAATGTAAACTTTCCTTTTATAAAGTATTTTACATTTGTAAAAAACATTTAGTCTCCTCTAATATGAGAAGTACACCCACTATCAAGAATCCATGGTCATTTTCATTTTATAGCTTTCGAAGCTGTCTCAACAACAAGTTATTTCTTTCTTCGTTTTAATTTTTCACCACAAACTTCTAAAAATTATCCATTATATTTTTTTGTACATGTTACAGAAATAGAATACCCATATCATGATTTCCATATTTATCATATATTTTACAAGAAATTTTTTGTACTTGGTTCCTATTAGAAACTTTCACACAAACATTCTCGTATTTCATAAAAACATACTTTTATGACTTGTTCTATTGAGAGGACTGAAACACCCTTAAACCATTAATTCCATTACTTTTGGAATAGTATTAATGTCATTGGATGAACAAAAACATATTTTCCACACGTATGGATCCACCATAATACCAAAAATATGCACTGAAAGAGTATTTTCCTTTAAATATTTTGGATTAGCTAGTGTTTTATGTATCTTTCTCAGAAATTTTTTTAACAGATCGTTATTGATAACTAAAATTTATATTATCAGACAAATTTTTTCACAAAAATTTATTTTCAGCTTTATTAGAATCAAAATTATTAGATTTTTTTCTGAACTCTGGGTTTTTATTAATTTATGAATTATCCACTTTTTTAATCTTGACCACATTCCTAACATTCACTAAATTCATATTATGATAAATAATTCCATATTTATTCTCAAAATTTTAATTTAAATATTTTATCCTCAATAGGTTCATTCTTAAAAAAAATCACCAACAACTAAGATTGAGTTTTTTCAAACATATATCCCTCTATTTATCTTTAAAATGTTTTTCTTTAAAAATTTCAAAAACTTCATATTTATCTTTTATTTTTAATTCTAGATGTCTATTATAATTCATTTCTTTCTCAATATAATTATTCTGATCATCAATTTCATTTACTAGATTGACATTCTCATCTAGAAACCATTATTGATTTTTTGATGAGTAATTTTAATTTATCAACATTCAATTTTCCATCTCAGGCCTTCTAATTGTTCTCAGAAATTCATTAAACTCTTCTTTCAGATGAGATTAAATTTGATTTTTCCCTTCTACAAAAATACCACATCTGAAATCATCTTTATTCACTATTGAAATAAATGTATTCTCTCTATATTTCATTTGAAAATATTTTTTTGTATTCAACTTCACTATCTTTTTCTTCTTCATCTTTAGAAAAAAATGATTATTCTTTTAGATTTGAAGAACTTTTGATCCTTCCATGAGGAAAAATTTATGTCTTTATCACCCTATTTCTTCTAGGACCATCATCTTTCATCTACATCACTATCTTCTAATTTACATCATTGAAGGAAATTAGCCACAATGTTCCAACAATTCAACATTCAAAACATTTCAAGGGAAGAATACCTTCGTATTTACTTTTACCTATTCAAACATTTTGAGAAATTAGGGATAAAATTTCATCATGGTTTCAACATAAAACATTTTTGGAGTCTAATTTAGCAACATCCACTTCTTCAATATCCCTCTTATACTTTTCTTTCTTAGTGACACTGAATGACATTTATCTATCTTCTTTTTTTCACTCTTTGTAGTCTTCTTCCTGCTCATATAAAAAGTGATGGGAGTGATATGAGAATAATCTAGAGATAATGTTTCAGGGTCTCCGTATTACATGGAAGAAACATTAGAATAAAACTTTTCATTACGATTATTATGATCATTTCGACATCTATAGAATAATAGAACCTTTCACCAATACATCTAATAGTTCGGAAAATGTCATCTACCCGGGTAAAGAATACCTCAACCGATTCAAACTCACCAATTTTCAAATCTATAAACATCATCCTCCAAAATTTTAGTTTTTTCTTTTCACATTGGAAATTCTATCGTAGTTTCTTTTCAACATATCCTATACACCGTTAGAAGTAAAATCACCATTCACTTATAAATAATCACTTTTAAAAAATAGTTAGAGTAATGCATTTTTATATCATCCATCATTATCATGATTTTTAATATCGAAATGTGTAAGAGGAACCTGATCAACAATAAGAGGAAATCCATAGATGTAGTTTTAAAAACATCATATCCGGGAGAGATAAGATAAAGAATCATTCTATCTTTTCTGATATTTTCATTCTTTCAACAAAATATCATAATTTCATTAGTGATCATGAAATTATGATTCAACATCACAACATCTATTCAAAATATTAGAAATCAATAAATGAAGAGATCATTCGGCTTTGATACAATCTATTATAGCCCAGTTAAGATTCATGTATCATTAAGAGGGAGTAGACGTGACCAGTGATGTTTTTTTATATTTCATTATTAATGAAACAACTTATTCCTCCAATTTGATATTAATTTCCCTGATGAACACAATTCAAGAACTTGTCCATATGAATAAATGATTTTACAGGGTTCACTACTCAAAAATAGTTACGACATAATTGATATGGCTTGAAAAAAATCAAATACCCCAAAATCTACGAGAAAACAATCCTTTAATGTGGAATAAAAGTGAGTATGATGTTACCTTACACTAATGTTTCACTATGAAAACATTCTAATAGTTCTTATTTTCACAAAATGATGCAATATATTGTTATGGTGATTCTTTATCCACATATAAATATTTAACCTTCTAAAAAAATTCTTCTCTTTCCTTCCTAGAAGATGGTGGGAACCACAAATACTTTAAAAAGATACTTAGATTGATAAGCTATTATGACTTCCATGATCTCTTATAACTGAGTTGATGCACTTTGAAATCTTTGTTCATAGAAACATGGTATTCAAAATATTTATTCATTAAGAACCCTCATGAAGCCAAAAACCTTTGCAAAGAAACATCCCATCACGGAACTAACAAACTTTTTGAACATCAATGATTCAATGTGGATTATACTATTATTTAGAAGAACCAATTACATATAAGAATAGCCATCAGTTAAGAATTTTTTAGTCTTTTCAAGATGCTCATGATCGCATAGATAGTCAACTTTACAATTCTTTTATACCATTGAGAAATAAGATAAATTCTAGATTTTCAATATTATTTATACAAAAAAAAGGAAGTGTGGGTCACCTCATAACTATATGTTCTCTTATTCTTGATACCCCACCGCATCAAAAGAATGTGTCGTATCAATAAAAATTATCATCATCGTGGTCCTCCATTAATGGTGAACCATTTTTATTTTGTCATTGTCACCGAGATCACCATCAAACCATCACACTATCATGATGCTCAACTTCTCATAATCACAGAGGTCACTATCATCTTTCTATTATCCTTCACCGCACACCCTTCACAAAGACCACATTTGTGAAACACATTCCTTTTCCATGTTTTCATACTAATGTCATGGAAATAACCTTTTCAATATTATATCCATCCACCAAATCATGGATCCCACGAATTTTTAAATCACTTTGAAATGACACCACTATAAAAATATTCATCAGCACCACTAACTATAAAGATTTGTGGTGATCTTACATCATCAAATACTTTGTATATCATGATATATAACCTTTGATCGGTCTCTTTTAGTATCTACTAATTATCTATGGAATGAATTGTAACTTCCCTATCTTCCAGCAATATCATTCCTTACCAATTAAATGGACTCCCATATGAATTTTGAATCTAATTTCATTAAAATTAAGATTAATATGATCATCAACTTATAATAAGTGAGGTGATTTCCTTTTTTCTCTAACATCCTTGAAAATAAATGACAAAAACTAAATATTATACTCTACTTGATCGTATTTATCCTAACATGACAAGCTTTCATGATTTTCTCCATGATTCATTTTTATGATCATATGATATGGGGGTATGGTCTTCCAATGTAATTATCTCATTCTAAATCCCCTATACTCATGCTTATGATTATATGTCTCCATTATTTACCCTTAATGAGAATCTATGGTTACCTTTTTTTCCCATGTTATATAGAAATGTTTTCATTATGATGTGTTCCTTAAGGGTTATAGTCATGGAAAACATATTGGGAGATAATGTGGCTCGCTCATGTACTAGTGTTTACATATCAACGTCTCTAATGCTAATAAATGAATAAAGACATTGGGAATCTATTTGTATAATATGTTAAGTATTTTTCAAATGTTATGTAATTTTAATTTGTGAAAGGATAGTTTGTTATAGGAAACATTTTAATTATAGTATGGATAGAAAGGGTAAAAAATAGATCTTCAATAAACAAAATGAAATTTTAGGATATTATATATACTTATTTGATCTGATTATTAAATTTTTCATACATTATAATGTGTTTGAAGAAGAAATTAACATGAAGGAATATAGAAATGACTTATACATCTTACTCTGGAATCCCTTTATGTCTAAAAACATAAACATTATTATGATAGTAATTTGGAGAGACTATAAAATCATGGACATTGGGTTCAGTGTTTGAAATGTATATTGGTAGGTATTTGTAGAAGTAAACAAAATGAGAATTTGTTTTTCAAGGGAAGGGTGAGTGGGTATTTATACATGATGAGAGGTGTGCTTTATTATAAAAGTATAAATGATTTTTTTTATTTTCTCCTATGAAATTTTAGGAGAGATTATTATGATCACTTTTTCCTCTATTTTTTTTCCTTAGAACCATTATGATAAAATAGAATAATTGAACCATGTCATTTTTTTTAAATACTCTAAAATATATTTATTATTTTTTTAAAATATTATATATACATTATAACCTATAAAAATTGTTTATAAATTAAAAATATTATTTTTAATTTCATTATTTTTATCATTAAATTCATATTTTTTCAATGAAAATATGTTAAAAAATACCATGACATGATTACATCATAATGTTGTCAAATAAGTAGTTTTGGACATAAAAATGTTATTTTTCGATGTTTACAAATTATAATCTTCGTTAGAGAAATCCCAAAAAATCCACCAAAAATAATTCTTTTCACAATGGTTTTGAAAATTAAATTTAATTTACAATGTGATGTTTTTAAAGGTGTTATAAATTAAATCTAACATCTATTTATAAAAAAATTAAAAACATTTTTTAAAATGTATTTTGATAACATTAAATGATTTTATACTCATTCATTTTAAAGTAATATGAATTATAAGTGTGTATGTTGGTTTTATAAAATTTATTATCAATATTTTTCATCAAAATTATTTCTGTATAATGATTAGATTAATTTAATAACAAAAATTCAAAATATGGAAATATTTTTCTGAAAAACAATTCTTTTTACCTTGAAATGAAATTATATATCTTTTATAATATTTGATAATCCATGTATCAATTATTATTCATCAGATTACATGTATAGAAAGTAATTTTTATATAAATTTAATAATACAAATAAGATATATTAAAGAGTTAATTAAACATATAATGTATACTAAACACCATGTTTAAAAAACATTTTTATATACAAAAAAATAATCAAATTAGTTTATATTATAATTAAAAAATTGATTTTACTAATTATGCTTCATTTAATTTAATTTTATTATATTTAATGTTTTGTTAGTATAAATTATTAATCACCTCTGCATGGTATTTCATTCATCACAAGCTATCAAAAACATGGAACATATTAAAATGAAGTATACATTGAAATATCAGGGTGTTATACACATCATCTATCTCTCAATCTATATTTGAAAAGAAATGGTATGGAATAACTTTTATATATAATATTGTTTTAAAATATTCCTATTTTATGAGGTAATATTTGGATATTTGTCATAGATGATATGTATCCACCCCCTATGAAGCCACATAAATTATTTAACATTCTACCATTCTATAACATCCTTTATAGTTGACTCCTTGAATACAAAGTAATGATTTGAAATAATCAATTGATCAAAAATAAACACAATGTAATGACACACTCTATGTATTTTAGGTAAAAAGACAAATTATATCAATACATCTTCTTTTATATAATATGAAACATCTAGAGGATGTAAAATAATCTAAGGATATAGTGTGCGGGCTCCAACTCTCACATTCCAAACATAGAGACCCAAAAATCACCACACTACTCATTATCCATGGAAACAATCACTGGTCTCTAAGGAGGGACACATCTATCTATAATAGGATGTATAAATATGTGGATATTAATGTCATTAATGAAAAATTCTCGGATCATAGATGAAAAAGTGTGTTTAAATGGAAAAAACAAGATGTTTATTATCCTTTATCCATCCCTTTATATCACTACTTTTGACAGTATTGTCTTTCCACACTTCTACAATTGGATGTCATATCTATAAGTTCTCTACTAATTAAAACATCGATTATTTAACTATCATGTGATATAAGAAATCTCAATGTCATAATTCTCTATGTTAAGATGTTGAACTTAAATTGCACCCATAATCCTTCATAAATCGTTAAACACTAGATTTGAAGCAATGTGGGTCATATTATTCAGTACATCAGCAAATAAATTTACATTTTATGGTTTATTGAATATATCATTTTTAGAAACAAACAATAAAATTATACACAATTAATAAATTAAATTGAATTATCTATGAGAGAAGTTAAACCATATGAACATATGATCTGGGAAGACCATAAATACTTTATTGATTAGATAATCACCCCACAATATCAAAAAACAACATCAACACCAACTCAATATCATGGGTATAAAAATTAAACTCATGATAATGTGACTATTAGAACGACAATAAGATACACACTCTCTAATAAGTCTGAGAAAAACCAAATTCAAAATGATAATCATCCAAAAATACCACAAACTGACTACCTATCTTAACTAATAAAGAATTAGATAATTGATCAAATAATAATCATCATGTACATAAACGTTTTATGAAAGTGATAAGTCAACTTGATTACCTGTAACTTTATTGATAGTAAAATTGAAGTGGATACAATTTGGGAGAATTTAGACAGTAAACTATAATAATATCCTACAATAACTAGGAAGTTCTAAACCTCTATTATTTTCATGGGATTACCCAAAGAATAAATACATAAATAATTTATTGTCTAATGACCTACATTGATAAAACACAACATATCCATTGAAATTAATATCATGTATTTAGAAAATTCAAAGGGACTTATTACCATAGGTAATAAGTTATTTTTTGACATCCAAAATTTCCCGAAAATACTCAGCAGCATCCTTCATTGAAATATGAGACATGATTATTTCATCAGTAAAAAAATATCATATCATATACAAGAACCAAAAAACCACGAAAGTCATATGTCCCTTGAATAAAACACGGGAATTCATAATAGTGAAGGGAATATATATGATATCAAGGTGTCTAAAATGATATATAAATATAGTCATTAGGATATGAACCATCATCACCTACTTATAGTGACACCCAAACCTATAATAATCCATCATGAAAAAAATATCTCCCAACAATATATTGAGAATGGAATGAATCTCGGGGAGAAGATTATAGTCCCTGATCATCACCAAATTTAATAGATAATAATGCATGAACAACCACAAAACAATACATTAATTCCTTTAAAATAAAACAAGGGTACCCAATTTTGAAAAATTATACTAAAAAACCATTATACAATACATCATTGACCTGTATGTACAACTATTAAACATAGAACATGTCATAATATATTGATTCATTAAAGTTAAAGAGATGTAGATGTTAATTCTTGTATAATGTCAATATCTCATCATGTTGGTAGGGTTAAATCCACTAAAATAAAAAATTATGATACTCATTAAAAAATCATGGGAACACCTCCTCTTTAATCTCTTATATAATACTACATCAATACAAATATTTATAAGAGGGTGTATTTACATGATTTCAATCTATTTGATCATCCTAGTCACTGATGATTATTGAATACCACCTTTTATATCAAGGATGAAAATTTTACTTGAGAAGAAATAATTAATAAAACAAACTAAACACAACCATTCCATGATAATTAGGATAATATATATTTATATACACAATATAAAGAAATTTTTAAAATGAATATGAATACATGTTCATCATAAAAAAATATAAATACACCTTATAAAACATGTATTGGACTTCAAATAGTATAAAAACCAAGAAAGGGTAAGAAACACATTTAAAATAATGTGGAATACAGAGGTATCATTAGAGCCTTGGGTGAGGCACAATAAATAATTTAAATGAAACAAAATGAGTATGGATTAAGAGATATATAGTTTATGGGGTAATATACTAAAATATAGATAGTACAAATTGGAAAAGGGTAAAAGAAATGCTATGATGGGGAGTAAACCATTATATTATATCATTTACGATAACTATTTTAGATGAGTGATTGCAAATGTAAATGTTAACATATCTATAAAAGAAAATTGATGTGGTTAATAATTAAAATTATCATATGAATTCTTTAAAAAAACATTAGGATAGAAAATAATATATGGTATTGTTTATCATTCTACATTTTCCAGGAGAAGTCGGTAAATTTATAATATATCCATGTTTGAGATTCTGTAAATATAATAGGATGGCAATCATGAATATTAGATTTTTGTAAATATAGTCATGTCTAATATCCTATTAATTGAAATAATAACCATAAATAGATTTTGTCTCTAGTGGATTATTATAATCATGACTTAGATTGATTGATTTTTTATTGTATTCTACTATGAGAAATTTATGCTCTAGAATAGAGAAATAATTTATCTGTTATAGTATGAAATAAGTATTAAGGAAATATATAAATGGAACTAGTAAATAGAAATCATTTTTCAGTTTGTGATATTGTTTTATACCATAGTGCATGAATAATATAGTGTTTATAGGTAGTTAGTATAGAGGATTATTTTCTAGTTCATTAATGTAAAATTATTTTAAATGATGTGGTTGATTTTTTGCTAAGTCATTCATGAGACTAGTAATTTATATTAGGTATAAAAAATATGGCATCTAAATAATAGAAAACACAATTTTTTCTATAGAAGTACTAGAAAGACCATATCCACTTGTATTCTTAGAGAAGAAGAGTGTGTATTAGACATCAGTTTTTAGTATGTTAACTTATGAAAATAGAATTATTTTTCATGAGGATGTGAAATGGTAAGACATTTTGATTGTAATGACCCACATTGTTTAGTGTTGATAGAACCTAGGAAGATCCTATTCCTAAATGAATTAATTATGAATTATATTTTAATTTTTAAATTTGGATAAATAATGATATTCATTGGATATTATTATGACATAGAAATGGTCATTTTAATGTTTTAATGATATGTGAAAAATTCCATGAAATAATTTCATTGTGTTGTGTAATGTAAATGAAACTATAAGGTAGTTTTTGGATCCATTGATTCCTTATATAGTTTTACGGATTACTATTTAAACATAACGTGTGGCCTACCAGAAAATGAATTTTCTTTTCAGATCTCATAGGGTACACTAGGAAGTTGGTGGGCCACAAGTATATTGTGGTATGACCATTATGTGCCTAGTGGAGTTTATGATATTTTCTTAAAATAATAGTAAATTTTTCATTTTTCATTTTTTACTTATACCATAATTAAGATATTAATTATTGAGGGAGGAAGATGGTGTTATGGATTGTAATATTCATACCATCCTCCAAAATTAATTTTCCTATAATACCTGAATTTGAGATGGTATTATTCTTTTATTTTGGTATATTATCTTTCCCTATGTTCCATTAGTTTTTATCACATTCACATTCATTATTTTAGTATAGCTCATTCATGATATCGGAATTATGATTCCACCAACATATATTGGAATCACGAATAAATCATGATCCTTTTTTTGTGTATTTTTTAATATGTATAGAAATCACGATAACATTTTATTTTCTATAACTTTTTTCCAAGGTAAGTGATTTAGAATAATTTTCATAGTATTTTACCATTTAAGGGTAAATTTAATATATTTAATGACTTTTAATATTGTTTATTTTATATAAAAATATCCTAGTTTAATGTTAGGTGTACCTTCATCTTAAAATTCATTATTTATATTTTATATAATACATATATAAGTGTTATAAAAACTATTAGCAGTGGAATAAATTATAATATTTTTTTATAAATATTTTAAAAATTAAAAAATATCTCTACTGGCTGAGATTGTGGTTCTTTATAGTGAGCATCATCGATGTTCTCTAGGTTGAAAATGGAATGATAATTATAATGTTGGGTATATATATATTTGGCAGGTTTTAAATATATATATTAACTTTATAAAAAATTATTTGAATTTTTTGAAGGTAAATAAGTGTATGTAAGTGCAATGGACATGGGTGACAACAAACATAAAAATAGATGGATATAGGGAATTGTTATTAAATTATTATTGTTTTTCTCTCAATAAATCGCACACACCATTATGAATTTATTTTATCTACAACTACAGTATTATAACCAAGTAAAATATAACTGATCATATAGATGGTAGGTGAATTACGGGAATGAAAAAATAAAATACACTAAAATATGATTATTCTTATTATTTAAAAACATGAAATATCTTAAAAAATATTCATCAATAACATGAGATAAAGAGTGATATTAGATGCCCATAATATAAATGATTTTTTATTATAATGGCACAAACATTTTATCAATTGTCTAATCTGTAAAGTCCATTATTTTGGATATGATTTTACACATTTCTATCTTATTATCAAGAAGAATAATGAATGGATATGAAATATGTTCATGTAATTTATTTATAAGAATGTTACAAAAATGAATTAACATATTGATCAACATTTTTCTTTCCTTATCAAGTGCCTCAAACATTGCAATGAGTTTATATCTTTAATTTTCACTAAAATCCTGAAATATTATATATATAGATCAAATATATTATTTTAATAGATATCTCAATGTTTAATCACATTATGTGAATATATGATTTACTTTTTAAAGACATTATATAAATCATAGAGTAATGATCATATGTTATAGTGTAATCTATAATAAGAAATATATAGAAAATTTATGGAGAGTAGTTTATTTTAAAACAACATTAAATATTTTTTCCTAATCATAAAATCAAGACCATATTTTATTATATTAAAATGTGAATATAATACTCATAATGACATCATTTCTATCCCTTTCTCTACTGAAATAAATATTAAAAAAATATGTGGTAACTAATATATTATATGATGTGAACCTCTTATAAAAAATAAAATAAGAATACTGAAATATTTATTCAAAAAACTTCTATGAGAACCATAATATTGGAATTGTATTCTTAATCCTGGTTTATCAATATTCCCATAATGTAAGGTCTACCACAACCCCCCCCCCACCCCCAATAAAATAAACATATACACATCATATTATTGTGTTGTAGTATTATTTTTTTTAAATAATAAAATCATAACACATCATTAATTTATCAAAAATATATCTATTTTCTGTAGAGAAAATTGTGTATGAATTCCTCTTATTATGCATTCAACTCATTGGAATATAATATAAATAAATTAGAAGGATTTTAATTAATGATGAAAATTTTAACCTTTTTAATCCAACTAATATCCAAAAATATTCAATAGATCTATTATAATTTTTGAAATTAAAAAATCATTATACTTTGAAAAAACGTTCATGACTGAATTTACTCAAGAATCTAGATATAGGAATCCCATTATATTAGAGTTTCTAAGTACCACGTCAATGGATGGATGGTCGTTTCAATAGATTCTCTACATCTTAGTCTAAGGATCTATAAAATATTCATTAAATATGAATTTTAGTCTTTATAGATATCTATTTTTTCAATTCACATCAATAGGTTTTTTCAATCTATAAGGGATCTTCAATTTACCTCTTCATATTTTTTAGAAACATTTGGAAAACTACATGATATTCTTCATAATATTTAACAACCAACACCATATATATCCATATACTAAAAATAATTCTTTTCCCTTTACCCCCATTTATCATGAAAATAAAATATTAGACTCTCCACCCCTTTAAAAGAATCACTCTAATGATATTTGATCTCATTATATATAGATAATATGAAATTAAAATAGGAAAATATAATTATTTCATGAATGGACTTTATGAGAGAATTATCTCCCAAAAAATCATAATTGACAAGGAATCCCTTTTATGGGAATTATTAATATTAATAGAACATGCATGAAAATTAAAACATATTCATATTAAAGTTAAAACATTCCACATTTCTATTGATAATGAGTTACATGATTCCAATGATCTTTTATATTATATTATTCTTTAAATTATTGAAATAATTTATTATACATTAATTATCACACTCAATTATCAATTGGAATGGTATATTCAAAGTCATGTAATCATGTTTTGTAACAATCCATATCATTTGAGTTTTTGATTTAGAAGTCTTAATATACGTAACTAATTTTTTTATTAAAATGAAAATGTTTTTCCTCTTATAGATACATGAAAAATATTTTCAACAAACAAGGTATACTCCTTAAAATATTTATTAATGATCTTCAATTCCACCTAAAAAATGCACACAAAAATGATGATTATTAATCAAGCCTTAATCCATAATCAAGACTCAATATGATTAATTATTTTATCTTTTTTTTATAAATTATTCATCACATTTTGATTGATTTATAATCATAGATAAATAGTAATGAAATTAAAAATATCTATTCTATGGGAAATCGTGTACATTAGGATTTCAATCAGACTTCATATCTCTATTCGATACATACTCCTTCTTTCTCCATCCAAGAATAACTTATCTCTATGTGATATAAGAGTAGTTTCCTTTCATTTTTTTTCAATTAAAAAAATTTTTAATCAATCCCATGTATAATTATCTCATGATATAATGACACATATTTTTTTGTTCAGAAATTCTAGACCTTATATGAATGAAATTTTATTGACTATTTTTATTTTTAAAAT
This sequence comes from Viscum album, assembly GCA_963277665.1. NCBI lineage: Eukaryota > Viridiplantae > Streptophyta > Magnoliopsida > Santalales > Viscaceae > Viscum > Viscum album. The sequence goes on from OY728163.1 coordinate 1,095,477,617, forward strand.
TTAAATCATTTAAAAAACAAATCCCTTCCAATATGTCTCCTTTTTAAAAAAAAATAGTCATTAACAAAAGTAATTATAATGTGTGATTTTTGGAAATATACCTTAACAATGAGATTGGTACCCACAATTCATTTTATAATATTAATTTTCATTAAGCTATTTTATGTCTTGGATTACAATGTTGGGGTTTCGTTCCAATTCCCACGTAATTTTTTCATTATCATTTTAATCAAATAACAATCACTATAATTGTTATAACCACGTGAATATTTAATATATACATCTTTTTCGTGTTCTCATTTCTAGAATATCGACCTCATATGAATTTGTAATAGTATTTATTTTAATTAAGAAAATGGTTCATTCAAAATAAATTTCATTTTAATCCTTGTGGTTGGTGAAAATTTCACAACAGAATCTATACACTAACCTTGAGAGTTTGTAATTAATAGAATATTTCTTTGATCCATGATACCTTTTGACTTTTCATTGATATTATTTTCAGATGTCCATTTTATTGCTATTATATTTTTATCTCTAACACAGAATTAAAAATCTCTAGTTTCATTATTCCTTATATTTTTCATCTATTATTTTATTACTGGTATCAAACCTATATGTTTTAGTATTTCATCAAATGTATTAGGTTCAACAATTAAAATAAAGCTAGTATGATTGTAATATAAAATAATTATTTATGTTTGAACCCCATTTAGTGTATATCATATTATTCTTTAGGTTTCAAATGATTACCCTGTCTTAAAAACATAATGATTCATTTAGTTTGGATATAAAAAAGGATATTTAATATTGAAAATAAGAATCATGACACTCAAATTCAACAAATTCATAATTACAACTGTTTCTAATACAATATATTTAATATTCATTAATCTAATAATCAATATGAAATATCACGTATAATGAATTTTTATTTATTAATACATAAAACTTGTATATATGTCCATGGTTATCTATAATTTTTTTTATAACATCAATAAATACTTCAATTTTGTGTATATCAAAGAACTTTTCCCTCATCGGCACACTCATTAATCATTCCCAAGTATCATATATTAATTTTTATTAAAATATTGTTATTAGACAGATATATGTCTTTCATATTCGGATTCTTACTAAACCACATCTCATAAAGCATGTTAATCAAAATTAGTTAAAGTGATCACCAATTGAGAATGAAAACAATTATTGTGGTGATTTTAAATAAAATTGTTATAACCCCTCATTATCTAATTACATGGTCCTCCTACGGAGTACTAAAAAATGGTAATTTAATATAGAAATCATATTTTTCGGTTTGTATGTAGTTCCCTAAATTCATTCCTTATCAATTTATTTTTAAGTTATTCATTAATATCTTCAATATCATGTTTAGATTCATTGTTTGGATACAATTCTTTCATATCACATCCAAATTTATTTTTATTACACTTATGGAAGTATTTAAATAAATCATGAGAATATTAATGACTCTATATAAAATAAACAAATTTTAAATGATTAAACGAATCGAAAAAATTAATTACGTGCTTATTTATATTTATTCTTTTCATGTTCATCCAGTAACACACATATGAGGGTGTAAATTTAAATGTTTATTTGATTTTAATCAATATAGGTTTTTATCTCTTTTTCTAAATGTGAAATCTATGAAAAATCACATTTGTTGTGCCTCCCATCAGTTTTATTTTGAATAGTTTTCATGGATTAATATTTTATATGTTTTTTACTTGTTATGTTAACTTAAAGAGACATGTATTATATGCCAAATGTCATTGATTTCATATATACTCAAAAAAAATAGTCTGTAACCTTATTAATACATAATAATATTTATATTATCCACTAAACCTTCATGTTTATTACTTCATCCTCTATTATATTGATTACATAACCATTCTTCCAGGATGTCCTAATTTCCATTTTCATAGAGCTAAGAGATAGACAATAGGATGTTACATATCCCATAAATAAAGAGAACATAATTACATTTATGTATTTTGAATCAATTTTTTTACATCCAATCTTCTTCAACATTGATTAATAATTCAATTCATAATGTATAATGTATTTTATCATACAATTGAATAAACTTCAAGGGATGTTTACAACATTTATATACAATTAAATTCCAAGTTAACAATATCAAAGGCCTTCACACTATTAAGGATTTATATGTAACCTTAATCGCCATAGAATGTTTTTTATTACTATTAACCATATTATATTTTGAGTTATCATAATTTTTTAGATATATTGATAGTATGGTGACCTACATATTGTCAGTAATTTTGTGTTTTCCATACCAACCAAAACATTTCTTGGGTGAAAAAAAATTATTCATTTTTAACTTATCATTTAAAATATAGACAAACAAGAATATTTTGACATGATTTTAACTCCACCTAAATTCATGAAAACTATTTTATTTAGTTTGGAATATATAGATCTAATAAATAGAGTATTTGTGTTCATAAATTATGCAATATAAAAATCTCTATTTTAACCAAAATCACATCAAAAAATTCTTCCTTAGAATATATTCACAGATCACACTATATTTTTTGAATCTTAATACTTACAAATTAGTTAATCTTGTTTTTTAATGTCTTTATTAACATTTTTTTTCAATTTGTCTTATACCTGACATCTTTATTCTTTCACAAGCCTCTTTTTTTATTTTCAACAACACCACCGATATTAACAATGGGGGTTTCTTTTTTTTGATAATTTCAACAACTTCTTCTTTATGTTGTCACTAATAAAATCTTTTTAATTACATTATGGAGTATGAATTATTATTACTCATAAAAATATAATATAATTTAATTTTTTAGAAGAATAAAATATAATCACCACTAATTTGAATACTTCATCATTTTCATGATAAATTTATTTTATCAAAATTAATAATTTTACATATAACATTATTCATTAATTATATTCTACTATATATAATTTACATTCTAATGTTTTTTGATATTAATAGTTTTATCATAATATCATTCATGTTGTATCTCAATTAATACATCATATTGGAGAAACTTATCTTTCCTTAGATAATTATTTCTATCTAGCAAATTTTCATCACTTTTGATTCATAAATATATTTCATCAATGAATCATTTTCATTAATCAACACATTAAACTATATTTAATGTAATATATTTTCACTAAATAATCCACGAGAACAATTCTCAATTGAAACTCAATGTATGCCTCCTCATCACTTATTTCCATTTATCTACCACCACATTATTCACTAGAGGAACCATTATATGTTTCTTAGTTCGCTATAAATATCATGATAATTCAATCTATAATTCCTCTAAAAATTTATCAATTCTATCGCCATAATATTAAATAACATATTATAGGAGATAATTTATATTATTTTATATTTATTTATTTTCGTGTCCTTTCGGTAATCCAAATATACTTCAACTAGATAAAACCATGATTGCGAGTGATGTTCTTCTTGATTGAGAATCATCTTTGTCTCATTCTCATTTAATACAAAATATAGATGATGATTTATAATTTTTCACTAATAGAAAAAAATAAGTTGAAATTTAAATATTTACACAGTTGTTAATTATTACATGACTCTAAATATATATGTTATAAAATTAGATCTATTTATTTAATCATCATATATATTAATTATTCTTCATGAGACCTTTTAGAATCATTGATTTTAAATTTTTTTGAGGTTATCTAGTTAGTAATCTTTTCTATTTTAATTTTTTCCTTAAATGTTGGACCCACTTCATCCCATAAGAAATAGATATAATATTGAGCCTATAAAGGGACCATACATGTAATTTTTTATACCCTAACATAGTAATTAATTATTAAGAATTTTATATTGAAACTATAATCAATTTATTTACTATTTTATAATCCCCATTATATTCCCCATAATATCAAATTGAGCTTATAATTTTTTTTGAATAGAGTAATGAAATCAACAATGAACTCGTCATTTACCATTTGAATATCCTAAAATTGAGCACTAAATGTTTATAATCTTGACTTATTTATCACATTATCTAACACATATATTTAATATAGTTTTATAAAAATTTAATTCACTATTTTAGCTACTATAGCACATGATATCTCTTTAACTATAGAATATTAACAAAATACTTTTGATTCTATCACATAAAATTCAATATTATTCTTGTTAATAAATGTTTAAGATTAAAAAAATATTATCAATATGTATACAATTTATAATGATATCATAAATATTTTATCCCAAATATAGAATATATGGAGCCATCCTCCCTTCCAATTGATTAAATCCCCTATTTAATAAATGGGAGACCCGTTACTATAGATTTTAGTTGTTTTTTTTATAAATTTCATCAATAAAAAGATAGTTCAAACATAAAACATGTTAGATAATAAATGATAGTAGGAACCAAAACTCTTGATATTACACTATATGTAATACCAAATGATAAATATAGGATAAAATCTTGATGATTATTGATTTTATTTAACTAAGTGTTAATACCATATTAAAGATGCAACGCCATAGGAATGTGGGTTCAATTATTTGTCCATAAAGTCCCAAACCACTTAAACATGATTATTCATATAATGATTTGATATAGTATTTAGGAAATAATGTACATAGAGATTACTTGTGAATGATATTGAGATAGAAGAAACCCAACAAAATGGATTTTTTTTATTATGTTTATACAATAAATTAATTATGTATGCAATCCTTATAATTCAATCATTTGGAATCTAAATTATATGATATAATATTATTAATAACACAATTAATTAATTGAGGTGGATGATGGCCTAGAAATCCAGGTAAATAAATATCTAAACATGTATCAATAAATCAATTAATATTTTTCTTCCCTCATTATTCCAATGTTGTATCATGCAAGAAAATTCATTCACCACAATAATAATGAAAAAATCCTTTCTATAATAATCTGATGAATTTATGGTTAGATGTTACAGTTTTCTATCAAACTATATGATGAAAGCCAATAAATTTGTAATCCTATTAAAAATATAATGGCATTAAAACATGTGTTACAATTTAATACATAATCAAATGTATATTTTAAAAACATGAATCATAATAAATTAGAAAACAACCTCTATCATTTATAATGATCTATAAAATATACACCAACATTTTATTAGATACGGAATAACAATACTTGTTAGTGGAAAAAAATTAATCCTTAGTTTTCTAGATATTTCATGTGAAATTATTTCTTCATAATGAATATATTCTATTGTGTGAACCTCATTACAGTAATTCTAGATGTCTCATAAATTTTTTTATATCATATTGGTTATGTCCTAAAACCCAACACTATTGTGTATTATTTCATATTAAATCAAAATAATGATCTGATAATTGAGATAGATTGACACACACTTCAACAGATCTATACAATACACATCAAATCATATTGGTTTGGTGTAATGATATAATAGGATTAAAAATATAATACCACATTTTACTATAATGATGAAATATATATCAAGTTCATCCTAATTATTTCATATGGGTAACAATTATTCTATTTCAATATCATTACATTATAACATAATATCATAAACAAATGGTTACACAATTAAATGGAAATATTATTCATTTTCATCAAGCTCAGTTTTAATCAGCCTTTAACTTATCTATGAGGACATTAACAATAATAAAATATAAAACCAACATCAAAACACATAAAAGAGTCTTATGAGGAACATATTCATAGTAATAACCAATTTTTAGAGATACACACACACCATAATATTGAATGAAATAGTGTTTTTTTGAGAATTCATGTAACTCACAGAGTAAATATTAATACAAAGTCAAAAAACTCTCAGTTATGGACTTATCAACTCCCACATTATTTGTATACAAAGAACGATTCATTGAAATATATGGTTTCACCAATCCATTTTTGTGATGATATTGGGCCAAAACTAGTTAAGAACATAATTTATCGTGTCTATCATTGATAAATTGTTTGAATTACCAAGAGTGATCCAATAATATTATTTTTTAGGGTCCCTTAATTTGATTGAAAATGGGTAAGTATTGTAAAGGGGTTTCTAGAGAAACATTGTAAATTATATATTGTCAATGAGGTATAACATTAAATATTAACCATAATCACCATGAATTGACATGAGGGATCTGGAATGATTATGATGTAATTTAACAAGGAATTATTAATGTGTTAACCACATAGTGATTGGTTTATCAAGTGGGTTTATAAATATATATTAATTTTCTGAGGAGAATTATGGATATATCAGTATATGATAGGTGGAATATGAACAATTATTGGGATTGATTTCAAATATATGAAATGTATAATATGATTATTGAGTGATAACATATTATGGGAATAGTATAGTGTATTTAAAAAATAAAAAAAAAAATTAAATTTGGGAACTTGGCCTTCTGGAATTTTAATTATAACCTCACGGTCACATCAATAGAGAGGGGTAATTATAGTGGGGAAGAAGATGTTCATATAATTTTACAACTCTATGTTGATTACCATGGGATGGATGGAACATTCGATTGGATTTATAATATTAACAATGTGATATAAGATATTTCAGATAGGATACATTTGGAAATAGTTCAGTATGTTATTAGCTATGTGTTAGGATCAAGCAATGCATTAACAAACTGTGAAATTTTCATTATTACTCAAAAAATATTATATTAATATAATGATTTAATGATAAAATGGATATATTAACACATTGATAAATCTATTTTGGATTTATTTGATACATTAATATGTAAGTGACACAAATTATAGAGGTATACTATTCCATTGAATAGGAACCTCATTCGCCCATAGTATAACATAATCGTCATTGGATTGGGTATACATTTTGGAAAAAATAAATATATTTTTATTACTGTTTTAATGAGGTTATATATAAGTGATATTATTTTGTATTGTTATAAGGGTTCTATCCTAGAGACAAATTAATTTCTAATGTTTAAGAATCAATTCAATCTAGCATTTTAATATACATCTGCGAGTTAAGGGTCATTCCAACAGAACAACAAAATATTTAGGATTTTATCGGGTAAGGATCTTGGTTATCTAATAATATTATTATTAATAAATAGTTAGTTTATTATCACAAATAACATTTTAAGCATTTTATTATTATATATTAGGTTATTTTTATTCTGAAAAATTCCTTTGAGATGATTATGAGTCAGTGGGAAGACACGTCGATAAACCACCACCTATTTTTTTGTAATAAAAATTGGGACACTCCATTATTAATTAGTTATATTCTAATATAATTAGGATTTTTCCATATTTATGGAATCTCAATGTGTAATTTCCTAATGTTGGTGTCCCATGATAGTGCCCGAAGCAAGTGAGTTATGTGCCTTAGGCACACCTCCATACACGTTGGAGGATGTTGACTAGTAGTGATGGTCCAATATATATATCATGGGAAGACCATACGCTGTTTATCAATGCATCTCAAAATAAGAAATAAATAAACAATAGTAATATGATAATGAAAAATATCTATAATAATACATATCCAATAAAGACTAATATCACAAGATAATCATAAAACATTGTTCAATGACTATAATCCAATACTATAGATTTGTCATGCCAAATATCATTGAAGTGTCGAATCAAAATCCACAAATAATTACACCCATACAGATAAAATATTTTCTTGAAATCATGTCAGGTTCCCTTATCCATTACCCACCATGTATCCCAACTCACTTATCTAACATAGAGATATTTCCCTTATACTATATAGAAAACATGATGTTTATTTGGGTACCGATTTGGCATCATGATTATGGTGTGCGAACAAATCATTATTCCTCTTGAAATAGATTAAAAAATAATACCCTAACTATAATAGCGTATGATGTTTCATAAAGAATAATGTACATAAGATAAGGCAATAAAATTCACATTAAATAAGTATTTAATTGACCACATAGTTCCCTAGCATCACAATGACACCCCAAATAAAAGTACCTTCTTTGGCCTATGTAAGTGTCTATACCATCTAAAAAAGTGATTTCACATATCATTGTATTGTGGGTTATCATTATCCATTCAATTCCAATGATTGAGGTGACGATGGAGGAAGGAGTAGAGAAAGGGTCAGAGAATACGGTGAAACCCTTGTTTTGCGATGCTAAATACTCATTCTGTTTTGTATCCATGAAGTGTGTATCTCTTCACATACGAATCTGCGCATCGTCACTCTACTCCGACTCAGAACATTTCTAAAAAGGTACGGAAATTTGAAGAATCTCCAAAGGATTTCTTATTTTCAGGTATACCTACAGGCTCCTTCGTTTCTCCGAAGAACTGCATCTTGAAACAAATTATTTAAAATAGGACGACTTCCCATGTATCTCATGCTGATGGAGTAATTTTGGAAAGGTTATAACTATGTAAAAATTATTTCATCTCCCGAATATCTTTTCAGAAAGGTATGCCACCTTGGAAGACTTATGAATTATTGACTCGTATAGCTTTCATATGGGGTTTTAACGATTTTAAATGCATCCCTTTGAGGAAAGGATTCATTCATATTCTCTTTCCCTCGATTGATTATAAATGTAGGGAGTGGAGTTTTGGTTCTGTCAATCTAAAACCAGGTACCCTTAGGGTATATGAGTGGAATCCAATATTTAGTTTATCTTATTTTAAGGATTCATTTTCTCAAGTTTGGATCAAGGTTTCTGGTTTGAGTTGGGTATTATGGCATTCCGAAATTCTCTATGATATTGCATATGTGATTGGTATACCCATTAGGATTTACCATCCAACTGAGAAAACCTCATTTTGTCACTTTTCTTAAGTCCTTGTTGAGGTAGATTTAGGATCGGTTCTTATTGACAAAGTGATTCTCTCCACTCCACAAGATGATATAAATCTGAGGATTTTTTAATGAAAGGCTACCTTTATATTGTGATGTATGTCGCATCATTGGACATTCTAAGGCTAATTACCGTGCTCATATCATCTTCCCAAAATGTAATATTAGGGGATATGAGGAAGAAAATTGTTGAAGGAAGGACAAAAAAATTCCAAGATTATGTTATAGTGACTCAGAAACAGAATGAAAAAGATGTAAGAAAAGAAAAGGGTCAGATTAAGTTGCCCCTACCTCTGCTCATGAATCATTAAATGGGAATCAAATCCCAAAAGTGTGTCAATAAAATTCAAAGTCTAAAATTATCTGGGCAAATCTGGTAGACGACGAAGAAGGTGTAGACGCTTAGCCCTCATTCAATGATGCATTGATTAGGTCCCTTGAGGATCAATATAACCAATCTGATTCTGAAGACAGTCAAATGGAAAAGGAATGCCTTGCTTATGTTGAAGCTGATGAAGAATTAATTGAAGGGAACCATGCAACAAGATTAAAAAAGGGGAAGATGCTCCTAGAAACTGCTATCTCAGGGAAAAGGAATCACATAAATGGTCAGGGTGTTGAATGGGCGACCACTACTGTGAACCCTATTAATTTTGACCTCAATGTAAAAATACCACTTGAGCTGGAAAGTAGTAAGAATTCTGATTCGGCTACCAAAATACCTCCCTGTTTATAGATCTCAAATAATGACAATAGGATAATTCCTAGACACTTTACAACATTAGAGAAGGTGAATTCAAAAAAAAATCAACAGAATTCTGCAGATATTTTAGAACATTATAAGCAGTCTAATTTTCCAAAACAGCATCCTGGTGAATTTCAAGTTACTTCTCAATCTAAGGATTCCAGCCAATAGGGGCAAGTTGATAAATATGGATTGAGAAAGGGCCATATTTCCTTTATTTACACAACCTCATGGGACCTTACTCCCTCAAAGGAGCTTCTCTCTAGCCATTAGAATCCAGTTCAAACCACCCAACAGGTATGTCACCCCAAACTGTGAAAGAGAGGGCTATTAATCTGAACACTCGGAATTATTTTGATTTACTGGCATCCAGTGATGATGAAATCCAAAGTGACAACAAGCATAATGCTGGAGCGATACAACAAAATGTTGCTGAGGGAGTTACAGATGATGGTGGAGGTCCATGGACACAAGATACTGCTAGAAGGAGAGGTCGTTGTTCTCGCGGCAGGTCAAGGAGCTCGTCCTGCCATAGCATGCACACGCGATCACGAGGTATTTAAGGATTTTTAAACATTAAATCCTCTTTTGAATTATAGACATGGTATCCTCCATTTGTTCTTTGTTGCACTTTTTAATAATAAAAGGCCAATCGCCTTTACTGTTTTAAAAAAATTAGCCATTCAATTCCAATTATACATAATAACAATGGGGCATAATGAAGAAGTCTAGAACCCCATGAGTATTTGGAGTAGCTATCCTTGTCTTGAAACATAGTGATCACATGTTAAAATTATATATATTGGGTTTATTAGTTGAATTATGGAACCCCATGGATATTTGGAGCTATAGTTCAGGTCCCACAACTCAGAAAAAAAATCCCATTTATTAGGTACACATTCTTAACCCAATTATGAACTATTTCAAAAATATCTTAGTCTATCAATTATCATAATTTCATTTATAAACCACATTCAAGATTAAATTAATAAACCATGAATGATTGAATTTAATCAATTTAATTATATTAAAAGAAATCATTATTTTCAATTAGTTTCATTGCAATATTAATCAATTAATTTAGTAATCCCATCATTTCATAAATTTCAGAATCGCACTAGTCAACCAATTAATTAGTTCAAATAAAAATTAAATTTCCATACTAGGAAATTGAAATCTAACAATTAATTAAACCATAAATAAATTAATAACATGGTATTTAAAAATTATAAAAACTAACCCAAGGTCATTTATGAACATTTCCCAATGAAAAATACTTAAATTGACGCAAGAAAATCAAAAACACAATGGAATAGAATATATAGGACCCGCTCTTACGATCAATATTTAGAGGATTATGATCCACTAAAAAAGATAGAAAACATCACCATTAAGGGAAAATTCATTCCTCTTCATTGGGAATGTGATATGAAATAGAGAGGAAAACAAAAAATAAGAGATTATAAATAGTAGAGGAGATTACCCTTCAATTAATCATTGATTCACAATGAAAGGGGTCCTTAGAGACATAGAATCCTTTATAGAGCTTCCAAAATCGATTTGAAATTTTTATTGAAATGAATTGGTGATTATGGTTCAAAACTAGACCTTTAATCAATTTTATTAATTTATTTGAAGAATTAGAACCCAAGCACACAATTTTTGAGGTGGAGGCACACAATATTCAAAACTATGTGGCTTAACTATTTTTGATTGCATAGTTGGGGAAAAATTTCTCCTATGTGGATCACAATTAGAAAAACCATAGTCCAACCATGAAAACCCCTATGAAAAAGGTTTAGTAGTTCTACGATGAAGACTATACGGTTTGGCCAAACCGAGCACCAATCTTCCATCAACTCATATCCCTCCAAAATGGGGCAGAAAATTTCACAGGGAACACCCCACGGTTACCCTACCAAATTTCCAATCATGCCCAACCCTGTGGCCTTACAAAATTCAACAATTTTATCTAAAAATACTCCAAAATATCAAAAGATATAATCCCTACAAGGGTAAAAGAATACCTACAAATGCTCATGTGGAATCTTCAAAAAGGTCCATTTCATTAAATCTATCCACCATTTACCATCTCATCCTCGATTTGTAACACAAAAAATATCTATTATTTTAAGGTGAAAACGTTGGGCCAAAATGATCACAAATCTTCTTCCATATTAAATGTTCCCTCCTAAACATGAATATATTTCTACAATACTCTAACATTGAATATAGGCTTTCTAAAAACACTTTTTCAAAATGAACAATGACACTAATCAGATGAACTTCCATTGGTGCATCAGCCTCAAGCTCAACATAATCAACATCGATCACATGAGAAGGGTTGTGGTGACACTACCAAAGTTGAGAAACATGAAAAATATTATGAAAAACATAGTATTTGTTCCAAAGATTAAATCAGTATATCATGGGTCCAATCCACTTTACAATATCAAAATTTCCAAAAAATCATCAGTGCCAACTCTCTCTACCTCTATATCCTGGAGTGATCCAAAATAGTTACTGTAAAACAAAATAAAAGATCACCCCTTAAAAACTCTTGGGGTATTCGATGTCGATCCAAATTTGAATTCTTCTAATTATGATTTGTATCCTTACATATCTGAATCATCTAAATCTACTCTAATGTATCCTGCATTAGACTCAATACCAAAAACTAAGACACACCCACCATCATATATCATAGAGGTAACCTTCATGGACTAAAATAATGTACCACTTTTGGTTGTATCTAAATATTCTAAATATAACTATTGTTATTGGATAACTCAACGAGCACTAATTACTTCTCCCAATACCAAACAAATAATTGGACACACACCATTATTATATCCTCTAATATCGTTATTGTACGTTCTTAAAACTCATCTATCAATAGGGGAAAATCCATACTCATAAGGACCTTTGGACTGAGAACCTTCAAATGTTCCAACTAAAAGCACGATGTGAAGAACTGATCATTGATACAAACAATAGTCAATAGTTTTTCATATAAATAGAATATCCCTAGAATTTACATGTTCCCAAAATTATCCACTATGAAATTCTCCTGGATAGAGAAGAATTTGTTTGCATTTTTTAACTTTTCAAAAGTCAATGATGTAGCATTATTCATCCAAGTATTCCTTGTTAGAACCACCTATATATCAATGGTAACATGATCCAAGTTTCATTTCCTAATGGGTAATGATGGTACTAAACCACCCATACATTGATCCTTGGCCTTAACCCGCTAATAAGTGTAGCATCATGACAAAAACCCTACAATGTATTATTTATGCTTGGCCTCTAATACTGTTGATGTATGTCACAATAAATGTTTCTCCAAACTAGGATGTACCAACCACTTCGAGGCATTAAATTCATACATCATCTCCTCACACCTACATTTAGGGACAACTACACAATTCCTAACATGGATGCTATCATTATCATCAATAGACCAACAAGAAAGTTACTCTGCACATTAATGTCTTTATTTCCTGGTCAAGAAATCATGTTCCTCATACTGCCTCTCTAATATCCAACTCCAAATTGTCAAACCCACTGATACTGTTATGAGGGTCATCCACCATTATCCCTACCAAAGCACAATATGTATCTCATTATATAATCTCGTCATATTCCACTCAGAACCAGACTCTTGAACATTCTGATTCTATGGTATCCTAGTTAATGTGTCACCAAAATAATATACCTTTCTAAATATAAATTCAAGATAAAAAATAAAATTTCAGCCTACAGTCATCCCACCCCTGCTACTATAGATTCAATTATTGTTGTGAAAAATTATATTTTAAGCTTTTTTATCAATATGAACAGTAAATTTTTAACATTTTATATAATTTCACCAACAAATCAATTCATAAAACACCACAACAAACTAATGATAATGAATATGGAAATTATGTTCAGGTGGCCTACCTTTTGTGACCCATAACACACAAAACCATCTCTCAAAATCAAAACTACTCCATGTCCAACCCCATACGTATCACAGAAAATTGTATTCTTTACACCAAACTCAGGAAGTGTCAAAATAGGTGTGGTAGTCAAATAATTCTTCATCTTCGGTAAATCATTCTCACATTCTCTATACCAATCAAACATGATCCGTTTCATGGTAAATCCTAAATGTGGTGCTTCTATAATGGAAAATTCATTTGTGAACCATCGATAATAAACCACTAAACCTAGAATACATTAAATCTCCAAAAAAATCTCAGGTTCCTCCCAAGAAACCACTATCTGGAATTTCTTTGGATCCACTAACACACCTTCCTCAGAGATGGTGTAACCAGTGAATTTGACTTCATTGATCAAAAATGGATCAATGATATCTTGGATTAAAGAATATTTTATATCACTATACATAGGATGGTGTGATGTTACTAGGCTTGATTTTCATAATTCATAGAGTACACTGAGATTTCATTCAATAAAACAACCACGAATTGATCTCAATACGGTTGGAAGATTGATTTTATGATTTCCATAAACATAGACAAGGAAATCATCTGCCTAATCAATTGAATAAAAACACATATAGGCCTTACCTTCTTTCTGAATGTAATATATGGTATATCATAGGGTTTAAATCAAAACTGATGTATCCCCAATCACAAGTCAATCTTGGAGAAAACACATGATCCTTTCAACTTGTTAAAGAATACATTGATACATGAAAGATGATAATGGTTCATTACAACCAACCTATTCAATATTGTAAAATTAAACAAAAACATAAAGTCCCATCATGCTTCTTAAAAAAGAAGACTAGAGAACCCCATGTTGGATACTCAGTCAGATAAATTCCTTAACAATCGACGCTTCAAGAAATGTATTTTTTTCTAGAAGAAATTTTCAGTTTATTTACTATGGTGGAATAGAAATGGGTTCATGTCCATGAATGAGCTAAATTATAAACTCAACATTCCTCTTAGTGGGTGGTGATTTTATGTCCTCATGAAATGCATCCTTGAACTGGTCCACATTAGGTGAAAATTAAAAAGGATTTACACCATCATCATTTAGAAAGAGTCTTGTGACATGGGGGGTGTTATCCCCCAATTTCTGGTGTACTCAACCAATATAAGATCCCAACATTTTCAGGAGATGCCTAGAGCATGTTCACATGTACTCTTTCACTTTTTTGGAATACTTTACGTTCAGGTATTATATTGGGATCTTTTTAAAAATAATTGGATAATTTTATAGGGGTTTTAGGTAGTGAATGTTTGGGTCATGTTTCTTCCAAATTGAACACCCTCTCACAAAATAAATTGCAACCCAAGAAAGAGGTACATTTCATGGTTAGAGTAATATTTTTTAAATGGTTCACCCTATTAGAAGTAATTGTGTGCCCCATGGGATGAGGCTTAAGGATGGTGCATAGTTTTATGAAATGGTGACCCCGAGTAGGAAAACATTCATAAATGAATTTAATCCCCTAAAAGTTACACTGAAAATACAAAAACCATTCAATTCCCCCAAAATGGTTCCTAAATTAGACCTAAATGATTTACCTCATTTTAATGTATTTCTAATGGATTAAATAACCTTATAAAATCTATTCCTAATAATTAAAATCATTGATTAAAGATCTTCACCACTCAGTATGAGAATCTTATCCTGATTGGTTTATCATCCTTCTATTATCTTAATCCCATCCTTTAAAGGGACATTTTTTCCTACTTTTGTGGATCTATAAATAGGTTTTGGTAGATCTAATCAATTTGACCATAGATCTAGGTTTTGGATATAGATTTTGATCTTTATTTTTTAATTTAAGGTTCCTATTCAATTCGGGTATATTAGTCAGTGAGCGTTCTTCATCAATTTTGAGATAGATGTGTTGGTCGGAGTGAATACTCAAGAAGGGGGTGAATTGAGTTCCAATAAAAATTTCTGTTAACATATTGTCTATTTAAAATCCCTTAATTTATAAAACAAGTTAAACTGTAGTGAATTTATATAGATTGTAAATGTTCACTTAGATTCTCTATGATTGATTAGGTCTCCCTTAATTTAACCACAAGATTAAACTAACTTTTGAAACTAACCTACTGATTTACAATAAGTGTAAGCACTTGCTAATTTAACTATCAAAGTATCTTTAAAATAGTTTTGTACATCAAAGTAACATCTACGGAATAAATAAGATATATGAAGTAAACTTTAAACATAAACTAAAGGTGCACAACAGATATAACAAGAGGTTCAGTCTCAAGCCGAGACTTAGTCCTCTCAAATTTATATAAAATTTGATCAACACCCTGGATCTTGGTTAACAATTTTTTAAAAAACTGTCCAGGCCATGCAGGGACCTCTACCACTGTTCTTTGTGGGAAACAAAACAAAGACCAGACCACACAAGGACCTCTTCCCCAGTTGATGTGGGTAAACAAGTGATAAGACATTTGGAGTGAGGATTTTGATATCCTCTAGTTCAGTGCAGGGGACAGTGTGTGTATAAGAAATACAGAGTACACCACACTGCACGAAAGTTAATAAATAAATCACTTAGAGAGAGAGAAGATAAGAGTTTGGAAAGCTCTAGTGATTAGCAATGCAGCTCTGGACTCATTGGATTCAGCAGGAATGATTCTGAGTCCTTCTCTGATTTTTTCTGTTGAAAAACGGATTGTCGTAGTTAGCTTGTCTTCTTCAGGAATGAAAATGATCTCTTGATTTATCATGTGTTCTTCTATGGTGCTGGATTGCATTCATGAGAACTATTTGAAAGTCTGGCAATCTCTTTCTTGCTCAGGATTGTTCTTCTTTTTCATCATAGTTCTCTCGGGTGTATTTATGTTCTTTTGATTGTGTGTTTTTATTTCGACACCTCACTTCTGTTCTATATCGTGTATTGCATATTAATCTTCCTTATGTTCCATGAGTTCTAGAGGTAGTAATGATTCCCTTTTCATAGGTACGAGATACAATTTCCTAACATGCCAACAACTATCATTAAATAACATTAATTGCATTAAAAACATAAAATATGATAGTTAGTATTATTTAAATATTATTGACAAAAAGTTAAGAAATGGTGTCACAATGATTAAGTAAATGGTGTCTTCTTCACGGTATGAGGTTCACGGTATGAGCTTCATGGTATGAGCTTCATGGTATGAGATTCAAGGTATGAGATTCACGGAGTCTGGGTCACAGTGAGTCCTTGACGGTGTCTGGGTCACGGTGAGTCCTTCACGGTGTCTGGGTCACCGTGAGTCCTTCACGGTGTCTGGGTCACGGTGAGTCCTTCGAGGTGTCTCGGTCACGGTATTTCCTTCACGGTGTCTGGGTCACGGTGAGTCCTTCACAGTGTCTGGGTCATGGTTAGTCCTTCATGGTGTTTAGGTTACGGTGAGTCATTCATGGTGTCTGGGTCACGGTGAGTCCTTCACGGTGAGTCCATACTTAGATAAATATCTGTATTTGGACTTAAACAATAATATGCAGAATATGGATTAAGTTTAACCATTAGAAAGTAAGAGAACATGAATCATAAACCTAAAGGCTTGATAATATATGTGAGATTTGTGATCATGCATGAGACTTGTAAATAATAAAAAGAGTTATTAACATCCATAATATTTGTTATCATTAAAACATGAAGAGTAGTTATTGTAGAGATTGAAGAGCATTAGAAAGATGTGAAATGAAGATCGAGATTAATTAACAGTAATAATATTTGTGAGCATTAAAACATGAGTAACACATGAGGAGTCCAAAAATCTCCCCCTTTTGATGATCACAAATCAGATATAGTAAGAATATAAAAGAAATGTAACATTAAAGATACTAGCATAGAAAAGAAAACATTATAGAACTGACACTTATAGTTTTTCTCCCCCATTTTTACTTGTAGATTTTTCTCCCCCTTTTGGAATTATCAAAAAGAAGATAAAATGAAATGAAACTCGGCATTTTTCATTAAACAAAGGGTTCAGAATAGAACATACAGGATAAGTACAAATAGTAAACAAGAAATGACATCCCATCAAAAAGAAAACAATCGCTAGAATCTTCAGGGATCCATCTTTTCCTTGCCTTTATCAGCAGCAGGAGCTGGTTCTGAAGTAGAAGAATGCCTAGATGTAGTAGACAAAGAGGGTAAGGGTAGACCTTCAAAAATATATGGAGCCAAAGTTGGAGTAGTAGAAGATCTAGGATTAGGTTGGTCAATAATGACTGGCCGGATCTGAGAAAGAGCTTGGCTGACTGTCATGGCAATTGAGGCTAAGGCAGGTAGACCAGGTCTAAGGGGTGCAGCAACTGGAGCAACTATAGCAGTACTCTGCACATGAAGATATGACATCAAAAGATTGATGAAATCAGTAATGATTTCACCAACATATTTCATAGCCTTTTCAAAAACATCCTTATTATCCATAAACTTGTCCAACAATCTGGTGAACTCTGTATTTTTCTGAACTTGGGATTTAAAAGCTTGGGTCACCGGATGTATTCTCAAATTTTCAACAAGATATCTAAGGCGATCTTTCATATCACTTTTAGATAAAATTTGGGAGAGATAAAGATCTATTTTCATGGTGATATCTTGTTGAGAATCATTGGATATCTTAGAATGAATCCTAACCAAGTCCAATGCTCTATCACTGTTCTTAACCACTTCTGTCAAAGAAGATAGATCAAAGCCACTGAAGCCACTCTGAAGTTTGTCCTTGATTATGGACCTCAGCATGGAATCATCCAATGAAGATGTGGAGGTCTGACCAGGAGTAGGTGAAGCCTTGACAACATCAGTTAGAACATTGAGTTGTTTCAACACTTTTTGCAGGCATCCAGTGTATTCCTCTGTAAGCTTATTCAGATTTTACACAAGCTCTCTCATTCGTTCCTGCATCTTGGTGTGTCTTTTTCTAATATTTTCATCAAAAGAAAGCACCTATGTATGAACTTGAGACAAAATCTCCCTAGCAAGGAGGGAATCAGATGTCTCAGGAGAAACAACAACAAGTGTAGGAGCATAAACAAGAGCAGGCTCTGATCTCAATGATAACTCATTCTACAAATTTCCAAACATATTTTTCATATTTTCAACATCAACACTCAGAAACTTATTCTCAACTCTAACTTCTTAAATTTCATGGATCATCCTTGTTTGAATATGCAAGATAATATTTTCCAAGAAAATTAATGCATCTTCTTGACTTAACTGAGTTACTAAACCAGGTTGAGTGGAGACAATTTTCTCAACTCCAGCTTACAAAGTTTCTCCAAAAACATTCAGATCATCTTTAGTCACAAAGGAGTGATGCTCAGGTAAAGGTGCAAGTAAAGGTAGTGGTTCAGATTCTGGTTGAGGTTCAGAGTCATCTTCATACTCAGATTCTGATTCGGATTGAGGTTGGGGCTCTGGTTCTGGTTCTAGATGAGCTACAGACTTCAGTTTAAACAGAGAAGAAAGATCCATTGCAGTTGTAGATACTTTCTCTGACTCATACACATCATAAAAGCTTGGGAAAACTAATCGGGTGTGCACAGAGTATGAGACAGAAGGTTGAGAATCTTTAGCAGATCCAACTTTTGTAATCTCAAGTTTTTGGGGTTCCTCCCCCTAAAATTGTGCTTCCCTTTCAGATTCTTCAGGCTCAGGAACATGGAAAAGATCCACAAGATCATCCCCAATCTCTTCGTCAAACTCTCTCCTTGCTAGCTGAATGGAAATTTCCATCCTCTCTTCAGCAGAGGGAATAATCTCAGAAACCGATTGTTCCACTGGATGAACTTCCAGATTTGCTTCTTTCTCTACAGAAAGATCCTCTTCAATAGGATCTACCTCTAAGGTTACTTGCTATTCTAAATCATGAGAAACGAACTTCCTTGTAGAATTAGGATGAGCTTCTGGAATTACATCCGCACTAGAAACATGAGCTTCCTCGTCAATCAAATTAACACCAACTTCCTCTCCTTGAGTTATTTCAGCAGGGACAATAGTAGGGACGCCCTTAATTTCTTTTTCAACAAAAGTTGTTTCCATTTGAGGTCTTCCTGCTTCATCTCTTGTAGATAATTCAACAGTTACTTCCTCTTCTTCTTCTTATTGAAAATCAGCCACTTCATCTAGTTCCAAACACGGATCAAATAGATTATTAGGCCATCTTGGATAGTCAGTAGGATTAAACCTTTTATACACTTGATCATTATCCTCAACCCACTGCTTCTTCCAGGGGTTCCAGCTAATATTCATCCTTCTGATGATAGGCATGGATTGGAAGAAATCAAGGTCCTCTAGCTTTTCCTCATTTGGTCCAACCATCCCATTGGAAACTAACATATCTGAAATCATCCTTCAGTAAAACAAGGAGGTGAATTTTGAATTAAATTTGATCAGCTCACAGATATGGTTGATAACATACTTTCGTAGGTTGATATTATGGCCATTCTTCAACAGATGAATCAAGAATACATCCTGATACTTCATCACAAAAAAATATCATTTTCTCGGGCTAATCAAATTTTTAACACACATGAACAAAAGTCTAGACTCCCCATCTAAGGCAGCAGCTATGGACCTTCACTTGGTGCCATTTCTAGTCTGGTTTTTCAAAGCCGCATCCAATTCAATGATCTTGGTTGTTGGAGGAGGGTCTCTCGGGTAATCCTCACAAACTCTTTCATGGGGAATCCCTAGGCATACAGCCCACAACCTCAAAGAGAAAGATCACTTTTGGCCATTTATCCAACATGTCACCATAATTCTTTCTCCAAACTCAAAAGAAAACTTCACATACTAATAAAATTGAGATACCAATCTCGGGTAAATCAGTCTACTCTATATATTGAACCATCCAAGCCATCCTTGTTCTCTTAAAACATTCAAAACTAAAGATCTTCTAGATATAAACCACTCTGCACAAACCTATTTTTCAGGTACAACTGTACGGCTTACCAAGCTTGGATTTAGAGGTCATTCGGAAGCTATCCTTGATTTCCTCTTATGTTTCTTAGAGCGGCGCTTCTCAGATGAGGGTGAATATGGACGATTCATCCATGACATCCACTAAAGGTTTGGGCGAGAGAGAAGAGAAGGTTTAGGAGAGAGTTCTGGTAAGGAATCGAATGAAACCCTTAAGTTTTATCATTTTGGAATGTCAAACATCATAAAAACAAAAACGCGGGAAATAAAATAGCGGTAAAATAAAAATTAGGCGATATAGGTTAAAATAAGAATATAAAAAATCTTCAAAGTCAGACCCTGAGTAGGCGTTATGGTGAGACAGTTGGTAGTCGTCACGGTGAGACAGTGAGAATTATGTGTAGTCATGGTGAGACAATAAGTTGACAGACGGTGAGCATAAAGTCTTGACGGTGAGACTGTGAACATAAAACAGTAACATAGAAACAGTGACCATGAAACTGTAAAGTAAAATATAGTAAAGTATTAAACATTAAGATCTGTATTATTTAAACTTATGATTAATCATACCAAGACCATGTATGATGTAGTTTAATATTTTATAATTTAATGGTTTAGTGAATATATCAGCAAGTTGATATTCAGTACCAATGAATTCCATTATGATATCACTGTTTTGATAATGATCCCTCAAAAAGTGATGTCTTACATCAATATGTTGTTTCCAAAAATGAGACACAAGATTCTTAGAAATGGTAATAGAACTTGTTTTGTCACAATTTATTGGGACATGTCCAAATTGATATCCATAGTCTATTAATGTGTGTTTCATCCACAAAATTTGTGCACAAAAACTTCCAGCAGCTATGTATTCAGATTCTATAGTAGATAATGCAACCGAATTTTGTTTCTTACTACACCATGATACTAGGGACTTCCCTAAAAGGTGACACATTCCTGAGGTGCTTTATTCTATCTAACATACATCCAGCAAAATCAGCATCAGAAAAACTAAATAATTCAAATGATTGTCCTTTGGGATAGTACAGTCCTAAATTGGGAGTATGCTTGAGGTATTTGAAAATTCTCTTTACAACATTTAAATGTGACTCTTTAGGGTTTGCTTGAAAACGAGCACACATACACACACTAAACATAATGTCAGGACGACTAGCATTTAGGTAGAGTAGACTTCCAATCATTCCTCTATAAGTGGTTTGATCAATAGATTTATCATTTTCATCAAGATACATCTTACAGGTGGTACTCATGGGAGTTTCACTGTTTTTTGTGCTATCATATCCGAAACATTTTAAAAGTTCTCTAGTATATTTACTTTGAGTTAAAATAATTCCATCATCATTTTGAATGATTTGAAATCCATGAATGAATTTAAGTTCACCCATTAAACTCATTTCAAATTCATTTTGCATCATTTTAGAAAAATAAGTATATAATGCAGTTTTTGAAGATCCAAAAATAATATCATATACCAAAATTTGTACAACTAAAACATATTTAGAAATTCGTTTTATAAACAGAGTAGGATCAGCTATTCCTTTTTTAAATCATTTAGAAATTAGAAAAGTACTTAATCTATCTTACCAAGCTCTTGGAGGTTTCTTTAAACCATATAAAGCTTTTGATAATTTGAAAATATGATTTGGAAAATGAGAATTTCCAAATCCATGTGGTTGTTCAACAAAAAGATCCTCAGCAATATATCCATTCATTAATGCACTCTTGAAATCCATTTGATATAGTTTGAGATTTAGAGGAGGAGAATAAGAAAGTAAAATCCTAATAGCTTCTAATCTGGCTACTGGAGAAAAAGTCTCCTTATAGTCAATAACTTCTTCTTAACTATAGCCTTGTGAAACTAACCTAGATTTATTCCTAACTATATTTCCAAGTTCATCTACTTTATTTCTAAACACCCATTTAGTGCATATTGTGAAAGTTTCATTAGGTCTTTCAACAAGATTCCAACCATTATTTCTTTCAAATTGATTGAGTTCTTCTTGCATAGAAATTACCCAAAATTCATCATTAATGGAATCGTCAATGTCTTTAGTTTCAAGTTGTGACAAGAAGGCTTAATGTTCAACCTGATTTCTAATAGAATCTCTAGTATGTGTCCCTCTATCAACATTTCCTACAAAAACATCTAAATGATGATTCTTTAGAATTCTAGTTGATCTAGTAAAGGTAGGACTAGAAAATTTAGGTTCTTGTCTATGATCAGGTTCATTAGGAACATATTCTGGAATAATTCCAAAACTGGTTGTCTTTATAATAGGTTCATTATATTTTTCATTAAGGTCCCGAACAGATCAATCTTTTTCAAGATTTTCAAGAGAGGTTTTAGGCCCATGTGGATCAGTTTCCTCAAACTTGTTGTGAATAGATTCTTCCACACAATTGTTTCCCCTATTAAAGAATCTATAGGATTTTCTGGTTAAAGAATATCCTAAAAAGATTCCTTCATCAATATTAGATGAAAACATAACAAGATTATAATTTGTATTGAGAACAAAGAATTTACAGCCAGAGAATCTAAAGTAACTAACTTTAGGTTTTCTATTGTTCCTCAACTCATATGGGGTTTTCTTACGAACAGGTCTAATTAAGACTCTATTAATAATATAATAAGATGTATTGACAGCTTCAGCCCAAAAGTAAATAGGCAGGTCATATTCATTAAACATAGTTCTAGCAATTTCTTGCAGGGTTCCATTCCTCCTTTCTACAACACCATTTTTCTCAGGTGTCTTAGGGGCAGATAAATTGTGACTATAGCCATTGTGTGAGCAGTAGCATTCAAACTCATGATTCTCAAACTCACAGCCATGATCACTTCTTAGGGTTTTAATCTTATCTCCACTATGATTTTCTACAGATTTGGAGTATTTAACAAAGTAATAACAATCTTCACTTTTGTGAGGTAAGAAGTATACCCATGTATATCTAGAAAAGGAATCTACTAGTACATAGACATTGTGCTTCCCATTTAATCTAGAAACTCTAGATGGTCCAAACAAATCCATGTGAACCAACTCAAGAGGTTGAGAATATGAAACTTCTTTCTCTGATTTAAAAGAAACCTTATGTTGCTTTCCCTTTTGACAAGGATTACAAACATTGTCATTTGGAAACTCAAGTTTAGGTAGGTATCTAACTATGTTCTTCCTAGATAGATTTCTAAGTAAGTGTAAATTGCAGTGTCCTAATATTCTATCCCTAACCAGGACAATTTATGAAAATAATTTAAACAGGTAAAATTTTTCTTAGATGAGGAATTTAATTCAACAGCAAAAACATTTTCATTTCTTATAGAAGAAAGTACTAAAACGTTTTTTTAATTAAACACATTACCAGAATCATTTTCAAATTTGACATTAAAACCATCGTCACATAATTGAGAAATACATAACAGATTATATTTATGTCCATCAACAAAAAAAAACGTTAGAAATTAAAACTGAATAAGTGTTACCAATTTGACCTAGGCCGATGATCTTTCCTTTAGAAATATCACCAAAGGTGACATGACCTACATCAATTACATATCAACATAATTATAACAAGTTATGGACCCTCCTTTAACATTATGATATAAACATATTTTTTGATAATAAGAAACATTAAATAAATCCATCAAAACATATCATAATTTACCCAGGAAATTGACAAATGTTGTATATAATTTCTTACAAGAAATAAAATTCAACAATATAGATAATGTATGAGGATCATACCATAAAATAATATCCATAGTGAAAAATAATTTCTTATAAATGATAGTATTTTAGATGATGTTATCTTAGATTAAAATCATTTATAGAATGATATAGAACATTCTAAAAATTTACATTAAATATACATTACAATATTAATTTTTTAATAAATACCATAATATTAATAAAAAGACATATAAAAGTGAAAGATTAAGGAAATAATTCATATTTTCAATAATTATAAATTTAATAATAATAATATTTTGATTACTTTTTGAGATGAATAATGAATTTAGTAAATGAAGAGGATATATTAGTAAAGGATTATATGAAAAAATATGTCATTCACAGCATAATATATATGAAAAATCAATAAAAAGGGAATTTATGAATTCATATATGATAAAGTAATTATCAAGAATAAATCAATAATATATATAATGAACATGTATATAGGAAATAAATTCTCCATTATCAAGACTGATAAATAATTTTCTCCATGGAAATTTCTTACTCTTTTAAGTATGGATCAATTGGATGAGAATGATAAAAATACATATAAATCTAAAAAATTTAGGATAAGTGAAATGGGGATTTATGAGTAAAGTACATGAAAATTACCTAACATAAATTTAGATATTGACACTCTCATATAAGATGATAGATTTGGATAGAATGAATTTACATTACTTTTGTGTTTTTCCAATGATCTCAAAATCCCAACATAATCAACCTATAAAATACAAGTCATATATATTGGAACTATATTTTCTTATGATATTTTTTTTTAATAAATTATATTTAATTATTATATATATATATATATATATATATATCTGTGTGTGTGTGTCTTAGTAATATTTTATTTTCTTCATCAAGTTTTAATAGATTTAATTATTAATATTCCTCTTTTCGGAAAACAATATGAATTATAATTCATTGTTGATTGTTAAATAATTTTCAGATGAGTCATAGTGTTGAAAAATAATATTAAGAAGACATATAATTTCCTATGTTAATTTTTTCGAAGGTATCAATTTGGTTTATTAGAAAATTTATAATATTAATGTTTGAGGTTTTTATTCCTTTAATAATTTGATTGTATGGACCTAGTAGACAGTCAAATGGTTCTCCATGTCGGTTCACAACATGTCCTCATGCACACCTCCCAATTTCCAAAATTCTACAAACTAGAAAGAGGGGTCTAATGGTAGAACAATTTGGATGTTCGACCCTCATGATCATAGTATAACATTAGTTAATACATTAAATATTGATAAAAAAATTTATAATGCAAAAAAGTGTAAATAAATTATCCCAATAATAATTAATGACCATATAAAAAATAAGATCATTTATTAAATAATTTTATGTAAATAAAAAAAGGGAACATGAATTTATTTTATTAGGCGTGCAATACATGCATAATGAAACATGCTAAAGCCTAAATACAATTTCCACGAGAATCCTAATAACCAATTCATTCTTATTCTCTTAATCTCTTATACCCATGTGTAAAGTACATAGAACAATCCACAATCCTAATCATATAACCACATGTTCTTTTTGGAGTCATAGGATAGATTGAACTGGGTTTGAGATAAAATGAAGAGGCTACCACCAATGATGTCTAATTCAATACATTCCTTGAATAAAACAAATAACGTACAGGTATAAAAATTAAGGCGGAAAATAAATCTATATAATCAGGTCAGGCATAGGTTCTTCTTGTAAACATTTTCAACCATATCTTCTTCAGCCTAAGCTAGTATATCTCTAATAAAGTTTCACAATGAAGATATATATATATTATTAATTATGTACATATATTAACTATATAATTACTTATATATATATATATATATTTAAATATATAGATACATAATACCTACTCAGACCAAAGGTGTAACTATATGAACCATACAGAATCAAAATATCCTTATAATATAGATAAGGGAGTTAGACCAAGAATTTTTTTAGAGATATAGATGTTATCATATCCTTTATTGCTTTGAGAGAGGTAAAATTGAATGTCCAACATCCTCTAGGGAAACATAAATCATCATTTCTGATATCCAACGAAACGATGTGAAAAATCATGTCCAACATCCCAGACCACGGGGGTGCGAAATTTTATGCCACAAAAACAAACCAAGGACTCTTAGTAAAATTATAATATAAAGTACACTCACTCTCCTTATGAGAACATTACAAAGGCATTCAGTTAATAGTAACCCAATATCACTCAAGGTGAATTATAATTCTATGGGACCTTTAATTAGGACAATGTTAGTCCAAAATGGGAATCCATGTTTTTAACATGCCATAATAATTCGTGTGATGATAGTTCACATCTAATAATTAAACATTGTTCATGAGAAGCCAGTTATTCTATTTACAATTTCATGTGTCCCTTAAGGTCGACCAATTATAATAGTCAAAATCATAAAATACTAAGGACCAAGGTGGTGTTTCTAACCCATATAATAATTCTCAAAAATATACCATGTCATCACTATATAAGAAAGTAATAATGGTATTGGAAATGCACATAATAATTTATTATGGTAAAGGATAATTCATTTCCCTTTAACATTTCATTTAGGATAAATTGGTAATCTTTTTTAAGAGGGGTGACTCAAGATTAATAAAATAGTATCTCAAAGAATAAGTGTGTCATAGACAAATAGAAATTTCATCAAATTCCATTTAACCATAATAATTAATAAGAGGAAATCCAAAACATCCATTAAGGGATGGTTCAATTACATGACTACATATAGGGGCAGGGGTATAAAAGAAACAAACCCATGGAGGGTGGGTTTTGTAGATTTGAATGACCTCATATGATGTAATTTAGGGAATCAGGAATAATTAAATGAATGAGAGATTATTTACATAATGAGTTTTAGATTTATGAGGTGACACAAGAAAGAATTGGTCTTGGATAGACTTTGTGATTTATAAAAATTGGAATCATAAACTGAAAATAGTTTTACCACATACATCATTATTAGAATGCTTCAATAATTCGTTAAATGGATTTGATTTAATTAGGATCCATATGAAATAGTGTAATTGATAATTCCTTAAAAATATGGAATTTCATATCATATTTAAATATAATTAATTATGGAAAAAATTATCAATTAAATAAATAAAACCTGTAATATCATAGAGGGTGATCAAATGTGACTGATGATTCTTGAATTGGATCTTAGATGGAGGAGAACCACCAATTCCATGTAGGTGGAAAAAATATCCATGTAGGGGAGGGAGAAATTGTGAATGATTTTGGAGAATAATGGTGGGTGAATGTTAAAATAGATATGGGGTAGATTGGTAATATCCAACTTTTTATTTAGGAACCCTATTTTTCAACATGTTTTTCCCAAACATGCACCAAAAATTTAGAAAAAATTCCTAAGCGTACACACATAACATTATTAGGATCATGGTATGAAAACCCTTCATAATCAAAGAAAACCCACCTAGAAATTCACTACATTCCACTCACATGGCCTTGTTGAATTGATTTACTATATTTTTTAAATACTGTGACACCCTCCTTTCCTTGTATTATAGCTATTCAAAATTTTCATTAATCAGGTGATAACTTTGAATCACTTAACGGATTTCAGAAACTAGTCTTCTGAAGAATGATGCCCATAAAAATTCACCGAAAAACTTTTTCACCTCTTAGATATCCTAACCTATCTAAAAAAACATTTAAGTGTACAAAAACTCGTAATTTAAATATGAAGCTAAAGTTATGATTTAGAATGTACACAAATTTACTGTTTCAATCTCATTTTGAAAATTAAATTTTTCAAAAACAAGGAGAATTTAAATCTCAACAGTATAGAGATTTTTATCCCAATGAATCCATGGTGAATAATGTAAAATCAATCAAACTACATTGGCTGTTGAGTTTAGATGTAATGTATTCTTTTATTATAAACAAAAAACAAGGCTCCAAAAATCTGTCCTAATATATAGTGCATAAGCAGCTGAATCCTTATCCAATAATTTCAACAAAAATTTAAATATCGAGATGGTACATAAATGATGTTATCTAACTTTATACTATATATCTTAATTGTCTCAATCATCGAATGACTTATAATACTCCCCACCATGGGTTACTAGTTTAAATTTCTATCTTAGAGTCATGATAAAACTATAGTATGAGCTTCCTATTCTTGTATTCCATTTTTTTTTTCTAATGATGCCCCTCGCACAATTCACAAATTTATCAAATTGTCGATTAACAATTATCTGCATTTACCCTAGTTGTATTGACTTTTCCACAAAATTCCTTTAGTGGACTATTACACTAAATTTGTTTCTTCTAATGATGTTCTTATCATAGTTCATAACTGATCATCAAAAACTAATCAAAGGAAGCATTCCCAGACACATCCCACTTTTTATATTCAATTAATCATATCTTTGTCAACCAATGAATCTAAAATATAATTAAGATATATTTAATACTAGGACTCTAAATATCACATAGAACACTTTTAGTTATTCCTGTATCCAGATTCCAATGTTATCCCTACCAAGATGGTCATTTTTTTGTCCTATGGTATTAATATTGGTGTAGTATCAATCCATCAGCCTTTTATCGTCAAACTCTAGTTAAATCAACCAAGCCTGAATGTAAGTATGAGGCCACCATATAATTGAGTAACTGATTTCAAGGAGATCATCCTAATTAGTATATTGGGTTGATTTTTCAAGTTATATTTCTATATATAGACAATACTTCCACATATCATGAATACTAATAGTTTCAAAAAGGTGGTATCTCACTTGGTAGTCAACGGTGTCCACGAGACAATGCAAGGCCTTGCTATATAGGAATTCTAGTATCACATATTAAAGTCAATGCCTCTTTAATTATCTATGATCCAAGAGAGAAACTCCCATGGAGAATACTTATTGATCTATAATTGAATTTAATTTAGATTCAGGTTTATCCAACTCTCTCATAGTTACCCTAGATGATGTCATCTATTAAGAATGTTCCTCACTGATCTAATAGTATAATTAGAGGATATTGATGAGTATGAATCAGGCATGTGACTATGGTAGTATATCCATGAAGAATTTTTGGGCATGGTTTCCAACCAACGATATCCCAGTACTGATAATGTAACAGCCCGAGATTTTATGAAAAATATTCTTTTTTATTTCACTAATGTCTTGTGTTGTACGCTACACCAAAAGGAGCTTGCACAACACACATCCTTGACTTGCCGTGCATTACACGCAATCACGACCTTCCTCGATAGCTTGCGTCGTACGCAATACCGAGTTTCACTAAACAACGATATGCTTTTAAAATATTATTAAAACTAGCCATTATGATTAATAATAACCACTTTTTGAAATTTTATAAATTTTATTTTTCAAAATGGACTTCATTTTTGGATTCGGAATACCGAAATTAGCCTAGGGTGAAATTTTGGTATTTTTCTGAAAACTTTCAATTTTTGATGAATAGTGAAACCACTAAGTGGTAGGTTAAAAACTGAATTTTGCATAAAACTTAATTTTACCGCTTCTGTGAATGGAATTTCGAAAATCCGACAGACATGGTTGATATCAGTAAGTAAAATGTGGTTCAATGAGATAAAAATAATTTTTTGGTGAATAGTAACTTTTTACTTTTTTTTCCCGCGGTTAATAGTAAATAGGGTAACTAAGGGTAAAAATGATATTACTATTACCCTAAAACATGTCCTAATTCTATTGGATAAGTTTAATTCGACCAAAAACAAACTTAGGAATAAAATATGACCATTTAGGCCCACTTGGGTTAGATTAGGACATTTATTATTAATTTATTTAAAGAAGGGTTAAAATAGTTAAAATCAAAGTTTAATAAGTAAATCATTTTTAATATGGGTTATACATAAGATAAATTCGACTATAAATATTCATTAGAAAGATAAAAAGATTTCCTACATAATGATATTTTATTTATAATTTTTAGACTTTAAATAAATTAATTTATTTATGACACAACAATGATGCAGTAATTACCCTTTTAAGAAAATATTAACATAATTGATGTTATAAATGCTCAAATGAATGTAATTTGAGACTTTTTATGAATTCCACTAATTTTTTAGGTTACTATGATATATTATTGTTTCTTTAATCAACTTGTTTCGAACATATAATTCTGTTATGACTTTCACAAAAATCATATATCAAATAGTGTCAAAATTGACACAAAATAGTTTTTAAATCAATTATTATATTATTAATTGTTATTTTATTCCTAAAAATCTAACGTTCGGCCAAATGACTTAGATAAGGATATATATATTAATAATAAACAATTTAGGGTTCGTTTGGCAGGTTATAGTAAGTGTATTAACCATATAGTGAAAGAAAACAAAAAGACACGGTAAAAGTTAAATTATTTAACTTAGAGTTAAATCTAATTGATAAGGTTAAAATAATACCCTAAACTTGTCTAAATCCTATTGGTTGATATGATTTCGACCCATCCCCACTTTATCTTCGAAATAAGACCCTTTGGAACCATTATAAACCGATTTTGACATTAATATAAAATAATATTTTGAGGTATTCCTAAGGTGCCCCTCTCCTCCCTTATAAAAGGACACCTCCTCCCCCTCCTCCTCACACCAATTTGAGCACTCAAGCTCGGCCAACCCCTGCCAAAATCTCTTCTCCACTTCCCTAGAAACATACTAGAGGTTCTGGTCTTCCCCAAAGACCAATTTTAGTGCCCTAAGAGGAGGTCTCAAAGAGGCGCTTCAAAGAAGAGGTAATTACCGTTACCAATTCTTTCATCTTTATTTCTTCTTCCACTTCTTCTTCTTAGGTTGTTTCATTATGAAGTAATAACATAAGTATCACTCATATACGGATATGTTATTACAAGTATGAAACAACCCTATTTCACCATCTATCCATCCTACGGAAAAATAAATCACCGCGCGTTCGTACGTACGGAATACCGTCTCCACGCCGTGGTGTAATCTATTTTCCACCACCACCTTACATGGATGGGTATAATGGTGTAAAGAATAACTATACATAGTTAATAAAACATCATATTGATTCTGATATATTGTATAATCCACTCCAATTCAATTCAATATTTATGGAAATGATATCATCGCTCGTGCGTACGTACGGACTACCGTCTCCACGACGCGATGAGATTCATTCTCCATGTTAACCATTTAAGAAGATTATAAAGTATATATAAGAAATAATAATGAAATATAAGACATTATAAAGCTACTGGATTTATGTATATATATATATATGTGTATGTCATCTACTTACTTTTATTCAAGACAATAAGGAAAGGAAAACAGCGTTCATGCGTACGTACGGACTACCGTCTCCATGAATGGTGTTTTTCATTTCATTTATCTATCTATTATATATATATATATACTGAATATATATGATATATAAATCATATTTTATATTCTGGAAGTAAGTAAATCATGATATAAGTAATATTAATGCCAAGAACAACAAGTAAAAACACCTACGATAAATGAAACGATTTTACCCAAAACGCTTCTTTAACATGGAATTTACAAAAGAATGGGTAATATAATGTCATAAGTGAACCATATATGATATCATAACAATGAATATGATTTTTTAATAAGTCAATGACATTATTTAAACCATTATACAGGAGCTTCGGACACGTACAAAGCAAATCAGACCTAAGGTAAGGGAAATATCACAATCTCATTTTTATCCGAGATTGTTTATACTTTAGTATTTACTGGGGTGTATTTTATCATCCACATCCATGTTCCTTCAATATATAATATTGTTTCCATCCACTTAAAATAGTTTAAATCCAATTTTACCCTTCGGTAAGTTTTTAGTAAAAGATATGAAAGGAATCTTTTGTCGTTTTTCATACGAGGTACTTTTTGACTTTTCCGACAAAAGTACGGGAAGAATGTTTTTTTTAACTTATACGGCATGAATGGATTTTTAAAACATTATTTCCAAGAAGCTTCATTTACATGTTTTCAAGTTTATTTTTAATCAACTTCTTTTAGTTTAGAATTTTATGACATTTTAAGAAAAGAAAAGTGTTTTTGAAGAAGAAAGGATATTTTCCTCAAGAATGGAGTTCAAGTGTTTTATCAAAATTATTTTCCATATAAGATAATAAAGGGTTATGTTTTTATCCCTATTATTACATTGATTTGATTATGTTGTGAGGGAATTATTTTTATGAAGTCATTTACCTTATATGGTTTGTTTTATGATGTCATGATGTTTCAAGAATCCCATTTTTGTTACATGTGTTATGCGATGATGTATGTTTTATGATTATGTGGCACACATAAGAAAGGATTCATTATAAGATGGGTGGGACCTATATCTCCCTCCAATGCATTGGGTAAAGATTTTATATCTCATGAGATAGAAAGGGCTGGAATGGTAGGTTATACCGATTCAGTGAAACAGGACTGAAACGAGGGCTACTCGATTCAGAAAGGGACTTTGTCCACTAAGATAGTCTTGGCAATGAGTCTTGACTAACAAGAAATGATTCTCTATGATTATGTGTGAATGCCAAAAAGTTTCATGTTTTAAGTTATGATTATTGTGATTACATTTCACTGCCATGATTTACCCCATGTTATGAAATTATGATCTCTTTTGTAGGTTAAGATTTCCAAAAGTTTTGTGCTTATGTATATGATGTGATTGATATTTTTTTGTTTACCCTTACTGAGCATTTGAGCTCACCCTTTTATGTTTTCTTTTCCCCAGGATATAAAGAACGGTTTTAGGTAAAGAAAAGGAAGATATTTATGGGAGATTTTGAAGATCTTTCACCACGATTAGAAGATTATATTCCGAATTTTCCAAAGACACTAAACTATTACGATCCTTGTGTGTGTGTTTTTTGTTATGTACTAAGTATTCCACAAATGTAATGTAATGTCCATGTACGTTAATCTTCGGGTCTCTACAGTTGGTATCAAAGGAAAGGATTAGTCATCCTTTGGAAACTAGGATGCGAGAACTTTAGTAGATCCCTAGAGATATTTATAAGGTATTTCTAGGGATGTCCCTAAGGATAAGTATACGTATAGGATACAGTCCTAGAACTACGGTAACTATCATAGAATTTAACATAAGATGTTAGATATTGAGGGTACTCCCCCTTTATTATGTTGTTTTCCCTAGCATGAATTTTGCCTCTCACACTATTCTTTTGGGTTTTAGAAAATGGCTGGAAACAAGATGATTCACGATAATGGAGGATATGATGGACAAGGGAATGATATTCTCCATAATGAAATGGGATTTGGAAGTCCAAAAATAATTATTATGGCGAATCAGCAATCTCATAATATGATCAATAAAGTAAAATTTGGTAAGTTTCCTGACTCGGCTAATAAGAGAATGATGGAGTTCAATGATGAGCATAGAGGAAAGAAAGTTAAATTTCCCCTATGTAAATCATGTGGGAAGAGGCATCAAAGAGAATGTTTCAAAGGAACTGGAAGATGCTTTGGGTGTGGAAAAGAAGGACACAAAGCTAGTAAGTGCAAAGGAAAAGGTTCAGTTAACACCAGGGATGAGGATAATGGTATTGCTACGACGTCAACACTGGTTAAATGTTTTAAATGTGGAATGTACGGGAATTATGCAAACCAATTCCCTAAGGGAAAGTCTCATGAAGAGAATCAGTATGGTCGTATGGGAAGTATTTATGTTGATGATGATGAAGAGACTACAAATGATATGTGAGATGAAAGAATTGTTGAATCTTGGACAATGGTTTAAGAATGTAGTGGAATGATTACATGGTTATCATGTGTAATGTTGTATAAGTAATCTCATGGTACTGTAGAATAAAGATACATGTAAGGATTGTTACACTGTTGTCTGATTAATGTTACCAGTATCCATGAACGGTTATTCAGATATTTTTGGAATGTAGATGATATGCGCATAATGAAGGGATAAGGAGAAAATTAACTGTTTGATAGTATTCATGAGCTCATGATTGATATAAGGACTAAGTGATATCATGGTTTGAGTATATAGAATTTTGAGGATTTTGGTATGTGGAAAGATTTAACTTTTAATATAATTCATGTTTTCAATAAGGTCCAATGGGTATTCAAGAGAGTACAAGATTAAGGCCTTTGAATGTTTGGAATGTGACCAACAAGATATATCTTATGATATATGGGGATCAACGATGGTATTAAATCTCTGGTAATCGTTTTCACTATGTTATGAGAATGGACTGCAGTATTATGGATAAGCCTAAAGATTGGAATGGATTATGTTGGACATAAGTTAGTATTGTTTAAAGATAGAAGTTTTTTTGATATTATTGATGGGATGTTACAGTAATATAGTTTTAGAAAAAGGACAACCTGCAGGACGGGCGACAACCCATCGCGTCAGACAAGGCTGTGGGAATCGAACCCACAACCGAAGTGCGACTGGCCTTTATTGCCTACCACTGGCCTACAGGAAGTCCATGTTTAGTAGAAACTAGTTTTATTATATTATGAAGTATGATATATGAAGTATAAGTCCATTTTACGAACCATATGCGATTAATCTCACTATAGATGGACTTATGTATATAATTTTTTCTAACCTTTTGTTTGAGACAGATGGAATGACCTGTCATTCTAACACTTCACGAATAACAAATTCAACTTCATTTATTTAAGAGATGAAGTGGAAATTGTTGAAGGCATGAAGAACAGTGAGATTGTACCAAAATGAAGAAAGTATTTATTCTAATTCAAATTTTCAACTTTAGGGAAATGATCTTGAAAACCAAAAATGTTGTCCTAGTGATCTTATACCTGATGAATCAGATAGTACCTTAGATCGTCACAAATTTATGGATTTGTGATTACTGGATTTTCCATAGCCATGTTCTCTACCACTCTCCATCAGAACATGATGGTTAGATTTCTCTTCCATATCCATATTTTCACCTATGTGGAAACCCAGGGATTAGTTTATTTGGGTAATCGTTACATTTCATACTTTAGTTTTTAAAGACGAGTTTTGGTATTCCTTTTTACGATGTGGGTTCCTATTAATGAAACTTTCGAATAGTAAACCATTTATAACCCCGACGAATTTCGAGGGCGAAATTCATTTTAAGGGGGGTAGAATGTAACAGCCCAAGATTTTATGAAAAATATTCTTTTTTATTTCCCTAATGTCTTGTGTTGTACGCTACACCAAAAGGAGCTTGCACAACATGCATCCTTGACTTTTCGTGCATTACACGCAATCACGACCTTCCTCGATAGCTTGCGTCGTACGCAATACCGAGTTTCACTAAACAACGATATGCTTTCAAAATATTATTAAAACTAGCCGTTATGATTAATAATAACCACTTTTTGAAATTTTATAAATTTTATTTTTCAAAATGGACTTCATTTTTGGATTCAGAATACCGAAATTAGCCTAGGGTGAAATTTTGGTATTTTTCTGAAAACATTCAATTTTTGATGAATAGTGAAACCACTAAGTGGTAGGTTAAAAACTGAATTTTGCATAAAACCTAATTTTACCACTTCTGTGAATGGAATTTCGAAAATCCGACAGACATGGTTGATATCAGTAAGTAAAACGTGGTTCAATGAGATAAAAATAATTTTTTGGTGAATAGTAACTTTTTACTTTTTTTTACCGCGGTTAATAGTAAATAGGGTAACTAAGGGTAAAAATGATATTACAATTACCCTAACACATGTCCTAATTCTATTGGATAAGTTTAATTCGACCAAAAACAAACTTAGGAATAAAATATGACCATTTAGGCCCACTTGGGTAGGATTAGGACATTTATTATTAATTTATTTAAAGAAGGGTTAAAATAGTTAAAATCAAAGTTTAATAAGTAAATCATTTTTAATATGGGTTATACAAAAGATAAATTAGACTATAAATATTCATTAGAAAGCTAAAAATATTTCCTACATAATGATATTTTATTTATAATATTTAGACTTTAAATAAATTAATTTATTTATGACACAACGATGATGCAGTAATTACCCTTTTATGAAAATATTAACATAATTGATGTTATAAATGCTCAAATGAATGTAATTTGAGACTTTTTATGAATTCCAATAATTTTTTAGGTTACTATGATATATTATTGTTGCTTTAATCAACTTGTTTCGAACATATAATTCGGTTATGACTTTCACAAAAATCATATATCAAATAGTGTCAAAATTGACACAAAATAGTTTTTAAATCAAATATTATATTATTAATTGTTATTTTATTCATAAAAATCAAACGTTCGGACAAATGACTTAGATAAGGATATATATATTAATAATAAACAATTTAGGGTTCGTTTGGCATGTTATAGTAAGTGTATTAACCATATAGTGAAAGAAAACAAAAAGACACGGTAAAAGTTAAAATATTTAACTTAGAGTTAAATCTAATTGATAAGGTTAAAAAAATACCCTAAACTTGTCTAAATCCTATTTGTTGATAGGATTTCGACCCATCCCCTCTTTAGCTTCGAAATAAGACCCTTTGTAACCATTATAAACCGATTTTGACATTAATATAAAATAAAATTTTGAGGTATTCCTAAGGTGCCCCTATCCTCCCTTATAAAAGGACACCTCCTCCCCCTCCTCCTCACTCCAATTTGAGCACCCAAGCTCGGCCAACCCCTGCCAAAATCTCTTCTCCACTTCCCTAGAAACGTCCAAGAGGTTCTGGTCTTCCTCAAAGACCAATTTTAGTGCCCTAAGTGGAGGTCTCAAAGAGGCGCTTCAAAGAAGAGGTAATTACCGTTACCAATTCTTTCATCTTTATTTCTTCTTACACTTCTTCTTCTTAGGTTGTTTCATTATGAAGTAATAACATCAGTATCACTAATATACTGATATGTTATTATAAGTATGAAACAACCCTATTTCACCATCTATCCATCCTACGGAAAAAGAAATCACCGCGCGTGCGTACGTACGGAATACCGTCTCCACGCCGTGGTGTAATCTATTTTCCACCACCACCTTACATGGATGGGTATAATGGTGTAAAGAATAACTATACATAGTTATTACAACATCATATTGATTCTTATATATTGTATAATCCACTC
Organism: Viscum album; assembly: GCA_963277665.1. Taxonomy (NCBI): domain Eukaryota; kingdom Viridiplantae; phylum Streptophyta; class Magnoliopsida; order Santalales; family Viscaceae; genus Viscum; species Viscum album. Next base: position 1,095,515,092 of record OY728163.1, read on the forward strand.
CAATTCAATTCAATATTTATGGAAATGATATCATCGCTCGTGCGTACGTACGGACTACCGTCTCCACGACGCGATGAGATTCATTCTCCATGTTAACCATTTAAGAATGATTATAAAGTATATATAAGAAATAATAATGAAATATATGACATTATAAAGCTACTGAATTTATGTATATATATATATATATATATATATGTATGTCATCTACTTACTTCCATTCAAGACAATAAGGAAAGGAAAACAGCGTTCATGCGTACGTACGGACTACCGTCTCCATGAACGCTGTTTTTCATTTCATTTATCTATCTATTATATATATATATATATACTGAATATATATGATATATAAATCATATTTTATATTCTGGAAGTAAGTAAATCATGATATAAGTAATAATAATGTCAAGAACAACAAGTCAAAACACCTACGATAAATGAAACGATTTTACCCAAAACGCTTCTTTAACATGGAATTTACAAAAGAACGTGTAATATAATGTCATAAGTGAACCATATATGACATCATAACAATTAATATGATTCTGTAATAAGTCAATGACATTATTTAAACCATTATATAGGAGCTTCGGAAATGTACAAAGCAAATCGGACCTAAGGTAAGGGAAATATCACAATCTCATTTTTTTCCGAGATTGTTTATACTTTAGTATTTACTGGGGAGTATTTTATCATCCACATCCATGTTCCTTCAATATATAATATTGTTTCCAACCACTTACAATAGTTTAAATCCAATTTTACCCTTCGGTAAGTTTTTAGTAAAAGATATGAAAGGAATCTTTTGTCATTTTTCATACGAGGTACTTTTTGACTTTTCCGACAAAAGTACGGGAAGAATGCTTTTTTAACTTATACAGCATGAATGGTTTTTTAAAACATTATTTACAAGAAGCTTCCTTTACATGTTTTCAAGTTTATTTTTAATCAACTTCTTTTAGTTTAGAATTTTATGACATTTTAAGAAAAGAAAAGTGTTTTTGAAGAAGAAAGGATATTTTCCTCAAGAATGGAGTTCAAGTGTTTTATCAAAATTATTTTCCATCTAAGATAATAAAGGGTTGTGTTTTTATCCCTATTATTACATTGATTTTATTATGTTGTGAGGGAATTATTTTTATGAAGTCATTTACCTTATATGGTTTGTTTTATGATGTCATGATGTTTCAAGAATCCCATTTTTGTTACATGTGTTATGCGATGATGTATGCTTTATGATTATGTGGAACACATAAGAAAGGATTCATAATAAGATTGGTGGGACCTATATCTCCCTCCAATGCATTGGGTAAAGATTTTATATCTCATGAGATAGACAGGGCTGGAACGGTAGGTTATACCGATTTAGTGAAACAGGACTGAAACGAGGGTTACTCGATTCAGAAAGGGACTTTGTCCACTAATATAGTCTTGGAAATGAGTCTTGACTAACAAGAAATGATTCTCTATGATTATGTGTGAATGCCACAAAGTTTCATGTTTTAAGTTATGATTATTGTCATTACATTTCACTGCCATGATTTACCCCATGTTATGAAATTATGATCTCTTTTGCAGGTTAAGATTTCCAAAAGTTATGTGCTTATGTATATGATGTGATTGATATTTCTTTTGTTTACCCTTACTGAGCATTTGAGCTCACCCTTTTATGTTTTCTTTTCCCCAGGATATAAAGAAAGGTTGTAGGTAAAAAAAAGGGAAGATATTTATGGGAGATTTTGAAGATCTTTCACCAAGATTAGAAGATTATATTCCGAGTTTCCATAGACACTAAACTATTACGATCCTTGTGTGTGTGTTTTTTGTTATGTACTAAGTATTCCGCAAATGTAATGTAATGTCCATGTACGTTAAGCTTCGGGTCTCTACAGATAAGAATAATATTCAATCAACTACTAGAAAACTACTTTTAAAATATCTTGGCTACACCTATCGAGGAATTATCATATACTAACCACTATTCCTTACTACTAAGTCATTCCATGATTTTTTCGAAGTCCCCTATCCAAGCCTAATATTAAATCATGTTTTCCTCAAATTTAGTGTTCAAATACAAGAATTTTATTATCATGATTCCACGAATAAACCATCACATGTTAGAATAATTTCATTCTTAGGTAGCTCAAGAACCCAAAGTTCGAATCTAGTTTGCAAACTCAATATAATCCTGTAATAAAGATTCATCTTTTTCATAATATTAGGGACTAGATAAACCAAACTAATATCCTTAGTATATCTCAAAGATGTGATGGCCACTCCAAATATTCTTATTATGGTTACACTTATTCTATATAGAAGTAACCACCTTCCCATGATTAATGTTATTATCCTTGCATTATGAGTGTCCTAGTAATATTTTACTGTAAATAGGAACTCATTGTAGGAAATATTAACTATCAGACCCCAAACAAGAGCTATATATGGGACCAAAATTATTTTACCTAGGGTAAACATTAAATTAAAACAATGTAGTCCACATAAAATAACATGACATTATGTATACTATATATATATATATATGATTAACACTATTATGATTTTTGGTCACATGCATTGCTAGTATTTAACATATAAGTCAAAATGAAACTGATCTGTATTGATAAAACACCAAATACTTTTGTATAATCATCCCTTGGAACTTGGACAACTCAACCTTATCTACATTTATATGTAATTCCACTCTATAAATTTACTAAATATACAGTGTTATGGATCAAGGATTAATAAAATTTAACATAACTCATATGGTTTATTATACCATTTTATAAATTCAATTGGTACTATATTTATCAATGTGTACTACCCGATTATTTAATCAAATAATATACATATCATTTGATAATTTCCATAGGACCATTGCACTTATGCATCTTAGTATCTGATGGACCATACCAAAGTTTCAACCTAATGTCACATCATCCCATACAATGGTGAATATGGATAGTGACCTCCATTGTTTTCTATCACCTAAGAGTAAGGGTCAGAAAGCCTACTATGAATTTGAACAATCCCTGATAATCTATAAACCAGTGAATCCGATAATTAAATGATGATCACATCCCAATTTATAGTTATATCATCACACACCAATTCATTTAACCTGGGTGTCATTTTATAAATATGAATCTTATATTAATCAAGATATTGTTATTATAAAACATCCTATTCGCGTAACTCAATGAATGATTTGAAAGATGGTTCTTATTTTCATGGTTCTACTAAAACATTCTGTTACTTTCCTAGATGAATCCACTCTAAATCATGTTCTTTTATTGAATCCCAACTTTTTATTACATAACCTTTCATTAAATTAAAAAATTATAGAATCTTTTAATGATTGGTGTCTTGGAAAAAAGGTACATAATACATGGAAACATAAAAAAATTCTTCTATTCCACGTGAAATTATTCTTAAAGGTTCATCCTAAGTAAATTTATTTCTTATCATAATTTGGGGACATACAACAAAGGAAAGGGTAGGCATAATGACTACTAAGGGAAAATAATGGAAATAATTTACTTGTGATCTTGACGAATATCAATAAGAAAATGAGGGATTTTATAATGAAATTATTAATATAAAAAGAGGTATATAATAATAAAAATAAAAAGATTCATAAAAAATAAATTATATAACAACATTTTATTTATTAATTCAATATAATATCAGCATGGTATATCACTGATGTTTTATAAAAATTACCAAGTTTATTTAATTAGGTATCATAAAACATTTCATCTCTAGAGATTTTATTCTCCACCAAATGAATTTGAGTAATATCAAGGTGAACCATTAATATGTATTTATTAATATTAGACACATATTTCATAATTAATAAATTCCAAAATAACCATTATATAATAGAAGAAATGGGTTTCCAATCAAAATCATATTCTTTTAAATGTGCTTAAAAACTATATCCATTTTTTATTTTAATTCCATAAAAAATGAAGGATGCATTCATGTAGGACAGTCCCATGAGTAAAATAGATTAATTTAACATCTAGTTGAAAACCCTTGGAGAAGATAGGGGTTTTTGTATTCACAAAATAAAATAAAAAAAATTCTTAAGAAAAAGAGATAAATTTTAAGAGGAAAATTCTCAAACATAACGTGTATGGAACATTGTTTTAGAAATCATAAACAAGATAAGGGATAATGGTATTACATTAATATAAGAATATTAATATATTATAGGTATATAATAAAATTTAAATAATAACATATAAATGTAATTTTAGAAACATGTTACATAAAAAAGAGGACATGAAAGGATAAGAGAAGCTGATCTTTCTATTACATGGAAAGTGACTCTAAAAAATCATTGATTGTAATCTTGGGGGCCTAAGAACACCTTTTATGGACTCCATGGGAGGTAATAATATCATATATTCTTTAATTATGAATTTTTAAAGAAATAAAATGATTAAATGTCTGGATAGTTTTTGAAAAAGTGAGAGAGATGTTTTATTAATATCTTTAGAATCCTCAGTAGTGGTATTTGCCAAACTGTAGGATTTATTATGGTATTTTTTCATTGCATTGGCCACATGAGACACATATTATATTATTTTAATCTAATATAGTCGAATTTTTTTTTATAATACTCATTACTTCATTATGACTAAAGTACGATATCAGTAATCTTACTGAAAAACACAAACTGTTTTTTTAATATTCATGAAAAACAAAACTATTCTATAAAATTCCTATAAATTCACCCTACCCAAAGTTTTGATGTTTTTATTTCAATGAGTACATTTATTTTACAATATTAACTCTATAATAATGATAAATTTAACTTTTAAATATGAAAATACTTATTTATTATAAATAATAGCTCAGAAAATGCATTGTAAAATATTCGACACTTGAAAAAAAATTATTTAACATTATATAATTAAATAATAGTGTCTTGATAATATTATTTCATTAAAATAATCATTAATTAATCCATAGTTTAATATAATAATTTATATCACTTTGAAAAGTAAAATTATTAACTGAAAAATCAACTTATCGAATTCCATCATTGTTTTTAAGAAAAACTATTCTTAAAATAGAACAGATGAAACCAAAATTATATTAAAACCAATGTATTATATTATAAGTAACTATGTAATTGAAAAATAACCCCTTATTACCACCTCATACGACCTGAGGGATATATTTGTGATAGTGATAAACTCATGGGGTGGATCGACTAACATTTCATGAGTGGTAATCTCCACTAGCTTGAAATCTCTCCGTAGGCGATTTTATTCAATCTTATCATGTTGATGCTCAAAATATGATTGATCAGGAGAGAATACCAATGATTCAACCTCCCTACCATGTTATAAAAATGGGCTTCATACGACATGTATACCATGTATTAGGACATCAATTCTTCATTATACATTAATTAACTGTTATCATTTCTATTTGTTATACTAATTATGATGTTAAAGTTATAATTAAGAGAATTATTTCCAATGGTCATATAATGGTCTAAACTGAAAGTTCACATTTCAATTATACTCACATCACTATTATAGGGGTATAGTATTGTTTCGTTAAAAAAATTAACACCCTTTTTAAGGAAAAAATTTATATTCCAAATGTTCAAGTCATTATATTCTTCAACCATTATAGAATTTCCTTCCCAGAATTTCATATTGTTCCCTCAGTTAAGAAAATGTGTTGGTTCTTTTTTCTCAATGTCTCATTGTCTCAAATAGTTTGGATTCATCATATTTATGGTTCCTCCACAAAACTGTTATGAGGTGGGTGGTATTGTTTCTTAGAACCTTGTGTCTCGGGTCCTTGATCTCCACCCACCACTCCTCATCAAAGAGGTCATGTTCTAGTTGCACCACGTCAAGGTTTAGTACATGTGATGGGTCCAGTTTCTACTTCATCTAGAGAGATATATAGAAGACATCATGAATGTGATATATATTTGGAGGAAGTGAAAGTATACAATCCACTTATACTATACGATCAAGGATTTCATAGGGGCCAATTTATAGAGGGCTAAGAATTATTTTATTCCCAAACCTCATGACTCTATTACGTGTTTAAATTAGAATGAAGGATTTGTAACCAACACAAAACTCCAAGTCCCTTCAATAGTTGACAGCAAAACATTTCTTCTGAATCTGAGAATTTTTATGTGTTGTGTGAGGAAATGAACCTTTTCCATCATCTCTTGCAGAAGATCTGGACCAAAGAAGCTTCCTGTCACTAGCTTTATCCCAACAAGGCATTCTACTTTTCTTCTCATATAGAGCATCCTAGGGTTCCATTTGAATGCTCGAATGAAAGCTATTATTTATAATAAATCACATAATGGGAAATACTCATTCTTCCCACATTTATATTTCATTGATAAATTTTAATCATGTCCTAAAGTGTCTAAATATTCCTTTCTGATCGAACATCAATTTAGGGATGATAGGAGATATTGAAAGTCAATTCTCTATTCAGAGCATGCTGAATGCTTCTCCAGAATGGTCAACTGAATCATGGATCATGATCTGATTTAATAAAAATTATAACTCTATGATGATTTCACCCATACATCACATATATCATGGTATGTTGTTCTAGAAAGAAATATTCCCTAATATAGATAAAATGGGAAGCATTGGTGAGATGGTCCACTATACCCCATATCACATTTTTCATGTCGATGTTTTCAGGAGACCAGTGACCAAGTCTCTAGTGATATTATCCCACTTACATGCTGTTATGGGTAGAGGTTGTAATACCCATTCAAATATTTCTCACCCTAACTTCACTTGTTGGAACAATAGGAACCATGTAGTATAGTTAGTAATCCTCCTTTTCATGTTATCCCACAAATAAGATCATGAATGTCCCTATAATTTTTTTTGCTTCTAGGATATATCAAGAAAGTATATATACGAGCTTCATACATCATCAATTTATTTATTTTTGGAATATATGGACCACATGACCTTTTAATATATTTCATTATTTGTTTTTGATAAATATTGGACACATGAAACTAATTATTCATCACATCCTCTATCTTATTTACTAACAAATGATATTCTCTTTGATATTTTATGAACTTCTGAAATATTGAATGTTGAGAAATTATTTGGAATATGATTGATTATTTACCCTCCCATATGATTCACAGGTCTTGTTCTACAAGGTCAATGATCAAAGGAACTCTTTGAATCCTTATCATTTCCAAAATAATTGGGTCATTCCTACCTAATGCATCTACAAACATGTTTTATCTTCCAGTGTGATAATGAATTTAACAATCCTGGAATTAAATTATTTCCATATATATACTATTTACATTATTTAATTTATTTTTTCATAAAAAATAATTCACGCTTTTATGGCCTTTATATATATATATCACATTTCTCCCTTTAAATATAGTGCCTCTATATCTTCAAAGAAAAAATCACCTCAACCAGCTCCAGGTCATGCGTAGGATAGTTCGGCTCATGAGGCTTCATCTGTCGAGATACATAACAATTCACCTTTTAATTTTTCATGAGGACATAACCAATCCCTTTACAAGATTCATCACTATAAATAATGAATCACTAATTAATAGAGGGTAGATTTTACATGGATGCAGTAACCAATCTCTTCTTTAGATTTAGGAATCATTCTTCACACTCCTTTGTCTAGATTAACAAAAACCAATTTCGAGCTAACATAGTTAGTGGATTAGAATTCGGTGAAGGTTGTTTTCCAAAACCTCAAATAATATACTACTAATCCAAGAATTCAAGGAATATCAGTTATTGTTAAAGGTTTAGTCCACACCTGTACAACCCTTTTCTTGGTTTGGTCAACTATGATTCCTTCATTAGATATAATGTTCCCCATGAAAACAACTTTTGGTAACCAAAATTCAGATTTTATAAACATTCAAAATATCTAATCCATCCCCATATTTTTTAGTATAAACCTTGTATAATCATCATGTTTATCACAAATTTTGGATTATAATAGAATATCATCAATAAAAACTACCACAATGTTATCATGGTACTAATTGAAGACTCTATTAATCAAAATCCATAAAACAATTATGAGAATTAGTCATGTCGAATTTCATAACAATAAATTCATAATTCCCATATTTATATTGGATGAAGGTATTTGAAATATCTTCTTTATTCACTATCAATTAATGATAACTGAATTTTAGAACAATATTGGAGAAGAATTGATCACCTCAAAGATGGTAAAAAATCATCAATCCTTGGAAAAAGGTGTTTGTTCATCACTATTATCCCATTAAGTTAACTATAATCAATGCACAACCACATTGATCCATCCTTATTCATAATGATAATAGGTTCTCCCCATGGAGACACACTACGCCAGATAAACCCCTTATCAAATATCTATTGTGTATTTTTATTTACTTCCTCCAACTCCACATTGGCTGTTCTATATGGGGTATTTGATATCGTCTTGGATTCAATCATATGTTCAATTGATAAATCTATCTTTCTTTTAAGGGGAGGCACATGTAACTCTTATGAAAATACATGAGTGTATTACTAAATGATGGGGACATTCCCTTTTTTGTACATACATTTCATTCTTCATCATCACTGATCAATTCCATAAATATGGCTATGGGTAGTGCTTTTAGACAATGCTCCGGTCATGTTATCTCTCCTTTGAAAAAACCCATTATTTTTTCATTGAAAACTACTATGATTTACATTATTATAAATTTTATATTAGTATTATACATTGAGATCCAATCCAACTGAAATAAAATTTAAAATTCTAGTATAGGAATGACTACTAGATATGCAATGAGATTATGTTCCCCAAAGTAAATACTCGAGATTCAATATAGTTTTGATTCGTGGATAATCCCTACAGGAGTTTTGATTTATAGTTCGACTTTTAGAAGTTCGTGTATTGGTTCAATATTCATTGAAAACGTGGAGGAAATAAAGAATGTGTAGAACTCGAATCAATCAATGTGATTTATAGCATTAAAAGGAACACGATTGTACTTTTAACCAAATCATTTTGAGCATCAACTCCATCCATCGTGATAGAAAGAGAAAAAACATTCTCCCTTTGCCTATGCTTGGGTTGATGGTGATTCCCCTCCATTAACATTATATTTGGATAGTGATTGGAAAAGTTCCTGATTTATCCACACATAAGGTATTTTATTTCAGGTAGGGCCTAAAACATATTCCATTTTTCATTAGTGTTTATAAGGAGTGTCTTCACCTTACTACGATAGTTCTGAGTAATATGGCCTTCTATTTAACACTATTAACACTTCCTTCTCCCAAGAAAACAACTACCCAAATGATACAACCCACAAATATTTCACATGGAATGTTTAGCTTTATTTCCTCCCCTTACATGATCAATGCTCCTCCCCAACATTCTCTCGAGTGATCTATTCTTTTAATTTGATTTATGAGACCACTACTTCCCACCGAACTCAGTTCGACTTTCATATCACATAGTATTATCTCATTATAACTGTCATAGTCTATATTTGGATGATTATTCCCTAGAATAGGTTATATTCCACTAATGAATATATTAACCATTCCATTAGGTTTCATTACAATGTTAAAGGTGTAGTGATAATGTCTTATAAAGATAATCTCATAGATTTTAACATATTTATTCTTCTTCTGTCTCAGCTCAACGAATTATTTATCCATTTTTCTTCACATTGAATGGGGGAAACATTTTTTGAAAAAGGACCCCCTTAAAAATTCCAAAGTCATAGACTCAATATTCACCATTGGATTCATATTTTTGATCAACAGCCACAACTAATAAACTTCTCCCTCTTAGTGGTAAGAAATAAGGGTAAATTTATCTTTTTAGTAAAAATAGTGTGTTGAAAATATCTCTACGATAGAGATTATCCATCATTCCGAAATCAATGGGTCTGTATATCCACTTATAGATGGTGGTTTTTAATTCATAATAGAATGAATATAATGTTGTTACCTTTGATTTGAATCTTTTATCTCATCATGATTCATGTTATTACCCATATTTCAGTCAATTTATTCATCATTCTCATGAATGTTTCCATTATGACTTCCATCGGAAAGACGTAAGGCCCTAGTTCATTGTGCTGACATTTATGTAGTTTATCCTATTTACATACAATATAAAAAATAAGAAAACCTTAGTGATAAATATGTAACATTTAATAATAATATAATTATAAATGAATGTCATATATTGAAACATCATTCAGAAATATCTTAATTCTATTAAAATAATTACATTTTCAATATATCCTCTCAAATAGTTCATAAAAATATTTTTATTAACTATATATTTCCCATAGAATTTCAATCCATGAGCCAATAAAGGCCCATTTTTCTTGAACCAATTCTATTTTGAGTCTAGCTCAAGGAGGGTTTTTGGGGTTTTCCCTAGTATTCATCTATGCCAAATCCATACCCACATGTTCATATCAAGACAATTTTTTTTTCTCAGAAACCACATAATTAATATTTCTACAAAATACCAATAATTTTTACTATTTTTTAAATTTTCTCAGGGGTTCATCCTAATGTTTTCAAATCATAATTTCTACAAATAACTAAAATTTTATCTCATTCCAACATATTCATTTTTCATTTTTATTATATACCATTCATCTACATTTTTCAAACACATGATCATTTCATGTTTTCTGCCTTAGAAAATGGTAGATTATATATTAAACAACAAAATTATTCTATTCCACATTAAATATTATTTAATGTTCATCCAAACTACATTTTATGAATTTCATAACCTAGGGACATATCTCAACATAAAGGGTGAGCATAAGTACCATTTAGGAAAAAAATGTAGATTGTTCACCTGTGATCTTAATGAATATCAATAAGAACATGAGGAGTTAAATAAAGTCATGATAAATAAAAAATAGTCATATGATAATAATAATAACATGATTAATAACATAAAAATGTTTCTATAACATTATTTATGTAATTCATAAGTATATCAGCCACAATTATCATCATGGTGTCATAAAAATTACTATGGTTATACCCCGAGATATCATAAAAATTTTCAACTCTCGAGATTAATTTATTTACCCAATGCATTGGAGTACTATCAGAGAAACCATTAATATATATTAATTAATTCTATATACATAGATCAAAATAAAACATTTGAAATAAAACCAATGGAGAATTAAAGAGATGGGTTTCAGATCAAAATTATGTTGTTTTAGAATGTATCTAAAAACAAGATCATTTTGACATTTTAAACACATTAAAAAATAGTGGGTATAATGTTTGTAAATACTAGATTTAAAATATATCATTTTTATATATATGTGAATAAACCATGATAAGAAATCCTTTTTGATATTTAAAAACAAAAATAAAATAATTCCTTGAGAAAAAAGAGAAATTTTTAGAAGATATTTATGAAGCATATTTTTTTTTGATACATGGTTATAGAAAAAACAAAAACAGGTGGAAATGTGTATATATATAATAAAAGACACTTAATATAGTATAATTATAGGATAAAAAGGATATAATAACATGATGATGATATTTTAAAGACATACCTCATAAAAAATAGAACATGAAAGGAAAATAAGTGTTGACATTTCCCTTAACTTGAAGAGTGACTCCAAAAACTCAATGATCGGGACCTAGGAGGATTGTGAACATCATTGAAGGTCTCAATGGGTGGTAATAATATCAGACTATCATTGAGTAAAAACATAAAATGAATTCAAATTATAAAATGGGTGGGTATCTATATAGAAAGGGAGGATGTTTTTTTATTAATTTCCCTGGACACCTAAATAGTTGTATTTGCAAACCATGGGTTTCCCATAGTATATTCTAATGATGTTGGATGCATGGGACACATATGATACTATTTTAATCCAAATTAGTATATAATAGTTTTAAAATACACATTACATCATTATGATGTAGTTATGATGTAATTAAACTTACCATTAAACTCAAACTGTATTTTTTTATTCATAAGAAACAAAAATATTTTATAAAATTATCATAAAACCACCGAAGCATAATATAGAAATTATTATTTCAAAAAGGAAATGTATTTTTTCATAATAATTCTCTAAATATGATAAATATTTACTTTATCTGCAATTATACCTATTTATTAAATATAAAAGTAGATATAAAAAGCATTATAAAAATTTTGACACTACAAAAAGATAAATTTATTTTATCATTTGTAATTAAATAAGAGTCTTTTGATAATTATATTTCATTATAATAAAAATTAATAAAACATTAGTTTAACATAATAATTTATATACCATTTAAAAGTACAATTTTTTACCAAAAATTTAATTTTTCAAATTCTATATCAATTTTTAAGAAAACATATTCATAAAATTGAAAGGGTGAAATATCAATTCTATTAAGACAAATGGTTTAAATTTTTTGTATTAGGGCCTAAAAAAATATATCCATAAAACACACTCATATGACCTGAGGGTGGTGTGATCTATATTGATATACTAATGGGGTGTTCGACTAACTTCTTCCTAGTTGTAATCTCAACTAACAAGAACTTCCCATGTATGAAATTTCAATCAAGCTTAACATGTTAATTCTTGGAATGGGATTCATCATGAGAGAAGCCCAAAGATGCTACCTCCCTACTGAGTTATGAAAAATGGGCTTCATATGGAATGACGCTACCAGATGAGTCTATCAAATCTTCTTTCTGAATTAATTAACCATTATAATTTCAATTTATAATACTGGTTATAACATTAAAATTATTATTAAGATTATTGTTTCCAATTTTCATGTTGACCAATGGTCATATAATGGTCGAAACCCAAAGGTAAAATTTCAATTATACTCACATTCTCATTATAGTGCTATAGTATTGTTGAGTACAAATTAATAAAACAAACTTATTGAGGAAATTATTGTTATTCAGAATGTTCAGTTTGTTATATCATTCAATTGAATGTTCACTATGATACATTATATGAACTATAAATCAATATAACATAATAAATTATGAGATACACAGGTAACATCAGTGTTCCAATTCAGGGAAACTCTTAATATGACATTTAAACATCCCTTACAAGATTTTTAAATCAATAAACATAACATTAGTATTTTGTTTTATCCATTTTCATTGATTTGAATGATTTTAGAGATTAAATATGGTAAAATGTATTCAAAACATGTAGTTGTAATAAAATTAACTATGCATCGGACATTATTTAGATGAATCCTTATAGCATGACATGAAAATTATCTCATAAATTCATTTTGAGTATGTATTCATCCATAAAGTTCTCACAATTAAGATATGTTAAAAATGTAAATTCAAATATATAAATGAAAATAACTTTTAGGTTTAGATTGGAAGTTTAATTCACTGATGCATTAGGTAAAAATAATGGAAAAATAACCCCACATGTTATTTTTCATTATAAGGTAATTGGTTTGTAAGATCACACTGTAAATTTATATATATTAAGGAATAAGTGGATTAGAACACTTTATATAACCATATCTATATAGCATGAGTATTCCCCAATGGGGTTAAGTACTAAAGCATATCAAAATAAAGGCGAACAATGGGGGGTCCTTCCATTCCAACCTAGGTATATGTAAACTAAACTCAATAGAAATTGATTTATTAATGATTAATCAGACCCTTAATTGGATTCTCATATTGGAATATGATTCTTAAACCCTGCCAGAAGGGCTTATAAAATAATATAATGATTTAGTTTTACTGATCTTCAATAATAGGATATGAAGGTACCTTCACTTAAAATTAAAATTGATACCCATTTAAGTGACATCCATAAGCAATTGTATGAATTTTTTATTTAATCAATTTTTTTATTAAATTATAATTTATTCATTTAATGTACATATATTTGTATATTGTCATTAAGTAAGATGAATTCACATTCTGACATTATAATAAGCACTTTCCATTATAATTTACAAAATTCATTCAATAAAATTTTACCAAGTGTTCACCTTTGGTATCTGAATATGACAAGTCCACAAATAGTTTCTAAAAATATGTCACAATTCTCAAATTTTTAAATACCAAAATAGTTTATAAGTTGTAAACTAGAACCCATTTAACCAAAATTACCAATGTTTAATCACATTCAACCAATGAAACAAGGCCTAAAATGACATAAGAATTTAGTAAAATAAAATTACAACATCAAAATATGTGGGAAAACAATGTTTAGGTTGATGACGACACAAAAATTAACAATCCATAAACTTTTACTATTACATGGAATGTTTTGAATTTGATGTGAAAACATGTCAACATGGTAATTTATCACATAGAATGTTGTACAATTAATCATACTATATATTTAATTGAATAAAATATATATATATATATATAATAATGCTTCTATCTCACATAAGGCACATACCAAAAGTACTAGGAAGAGAATAATTGCAATTAACATAGATTGTGATATGCATGGTTTGCAAAGCACTATGTTCCTATAGTTAGGGAAGTAACAATATATCCATATTATACACAAAAAATAGTAAAATGCTAAAAATCCCATAAATAATTAAGATTTCGAATGTTTATCAACAACTCAAGGTGAATGAAAATTCATCTTCAATAAGAAAACATGAACCATAGTCATATCAATGACCACATAAACTTTCCCTCATGTGTAGGCTGATCACTCCCAATAAAAAGCTACTTAGCAAGTGCTGACACATTAATTGTTTCTTGTGTACCATCCCAAGCAATAAAAAAGGAAAAAAAATACTATGGTACCAATTATATGTTTCTCGAACTATGAGACACTGCAATAGTGCCCAATGTTGGATCCCCAAATGGCCTCAACCACACCTTCCCATTTACCAGAGGATGCTAACTAGTAGTAAGATTCTAATGGTTTTATGATGCGGATTATATAAACTCTTCATAAGAGAATAACAATGATAAATATAGTATAGAAAATATGTAAGTACAATAAATAAAATACAATTGTGATAAATTATACATAAAATAATTAATGGACACCGGAAAAAATTGAATCATAAATAGAATGATATCATGTCAAAAGAAATTGAAAAGAATAGACACACGTCAATAGCATTCAATACATGAATTATGAAAAGAACTAAATACCTCAAGGAATACTCATGATCATTTTGAGAACTGACTTATTCTTATCCACCCAATCTCCCACATCCATGCGTACAACACATTACCAAATCTAGAATCTTGATCTTGCAACCATGTGCCTTATCTAGGTATCAAATGATTTCCTAAAAAATTTGTGTGATAAAATATGTAGGCCACCACCAATGTGGCCCCTAGAAATCATGTTAGTGAATTAAAAATATTTCTGTGTGTGGGTATAAAAATTAAGGTTATAAATTTATCAATATAATCCAGTTTCGATTAAATTCCTCACAAAAACATGGATGATGATACATACTTCATCCTATATTGGGATATCTCTAGGATGGTGTTGCTAGGTATATATATATATATATCTGTGTGTGTGTGTGTGTGCATGAACTATTTAAATACTTAATTATATACTCATATATATATATACACACACATCTTCTAATAAACCTGACTCGAGGTGTAACCAAGGATTCTATGCATAATCGAATGAGTTTCGTACTGTATATAAGGGAATATGCCTAATCAGTTGATCGAAGATACAAATGTCTTCATATCCATCGTCCTAATGAGTGATTTTATATTTTATGTTCCTATTATTCAAGGGGAATGTGAAACACCATGTCAAACATCCATATAAATGATGTGAATCATCATATCTGAAATTTGAGGAAATAGGTGTGTGACACGTCGTATCCAACAACCCTATATGAGGAATCCATATAATATCCTATATAATGAAATCTCACTCACTTAATGATCCCATAACCATGTTGTACTCTATGAAGAACCCAATATCGCCTAGGGTATGGTGTAATTTTGTTTTTTAATGATCCAATCCAAGGAATTCATATATGGGAATAAAATTTTTACTCAAGGAATAATAATTCATGTATAGATAGTTAACATATAATTTTTAAACATATACTTTTATAATTCAATAATTTTATTTTTTAATATGTTAAATAATTTTTAAACAAATTCAATTACAATTCATGTTTCCTTTAGCTTTAACCCATTATAATATCAAAACACATAAAAGAACAATACCTATGGGTGTATCACATCCACCAAATAATTCATTAAATTTTACTCTAATTCAATTACACATGAATGTATGAATGTAAAAAATAGCACACTTATCAATTTATAGGATCCAAGGGTATTTCCTTACCTTTAACAGTACCTACAAATTAAAATTATCATTTCATTTATGTAAAGACCCGCAAATTTCAAGGACATTTTTTTCTTAATTTTCTTTGGAATTTTACAAGAGCGCAGCTTCAGACGGCACCTGATTCCGAGGCCCGGTGTGCCTGGAATCAATTTCCGAAGTTTGGCTCGGGTACGTTCAGTGAACGGACGAGCGAGTTTTTCTATCTTTTGAACCGGTGCCCGGAATCGAATTCTGAGGACACCGATGAAATCGCAGCGCCGATTTTTGCTTAGAAACGCCTCTTCCGGAGTTGCGTTTGCTCAGACGTGGTTTTTAATTTTTGGGACTTTAAGTCAGAAATAAAATAAAGTTTGTGCGACAACTTTATTTTATTTCACTTAAGCTGCTTGAAAGTCACTTGGAAGACACTTGAACTGAGTTAAAGCAGATAGGGTGCTATCCGGAAATATCCTACCCCTTGTTAGGATATTTGTGCGGTGGGGCCCGCACGAGCCCCGTCGTTTCTTTCACTAAGTAACGCACCCGCGAAAACCCGTCAAAGTAACTGAAAAGTCAACCGATGCATTTTCTTTAATTCTTAACAGACCATTTAATTGGGCGGTTTATTTCATGAATTAAATGGGTTGTTTCATTCGTTGAATTAATTCAAAGAATTTAATGGGTCGTTACTTATGCGTTTTGCGTTGGTTGGCTAAATAATAAAATAGACAAACTTGTCTATTTTGGAGGATTACTTTTGTTGTGCAATTCCTCTGAGCCTCCACCCTCTCCGCGAAGAACGCGAAGAACGCGAAGAACGCGAAGAACGCCGGCGACCAGAATTCGACGACGCACACCGTAATCTGCGACGTCGATGAGCTCTACCCGCGACGTTCTTCGGCGACGCCTCTTCTTCCGCGGCCGATCCTCGTTCGGAAACTAAGGTGAGAATCAGATCGTTAATTCTCCTTTTTTTTAATTTCAATGACAACGGATTTAATTAATTAAATCCGTTTGATCTTGATCCGGAGATTGGCGACGCGACGCCGGATACCGCGACGACGCGACGATCTCCTTCTTCCGCGACGACCTCTCGTCCGACGACGACGACAAAGTAAGGGTTGATTGGAATATTTTATTTTTTTCCCGTGTTTATTCTTTTCAAATAAAGAACCCGATCGGAACAATTTTAATTTATTTAAAATTGTTGATTTGGTTAATTCTTTTCCCTCCCGATAATTTTTATGACTAACGCGGAGGGTGCGGGTCTAACGAACAAGACCCGGCAACCCTCCGCCGATCTTTTGTTGTGCGGATTTGGCGGACGACGACGAACCGTGCGGCAAGGGCGATCCGTTGATCCCGCAGTGAAGATCGGCCCCCGGGAGGAGCAACGGCGCAGACGGGAGGCAAAACGGGCCACCGGAGCAACTCCGGCGGCCCGCGGAAGGCGGCGGCGGCGCGGGTCGCCGGCGCGGCGGCACCGGCGACCGGAGGCGGCGGCGCCCGGTGCGCCGCCGGGAATTCCGCCGCGGCCGAGCCGCGACGGCGGCGAACCGCCGGACCGCGTCCGCGGTCCGGCCACCCAGCACGTGGCCCGCGCGGGCCGCGTTTCTCCAAGCCGCGGGTCAAACCTGCGGCGGCTTCCTTCGGCCGCCCGGCCGAAGCCGAGCCGGCCGGTCCGGTCGGCCGGGCCGCGCCCAGGCCGGACCGGACCCGGCCGAGCCGGTTCGGGCCGGGTCGCCCCGGGCCCAGAACCCCCGTTTCGGGCCCTCTTCGGTCTTTCGCCCATATCTTGGGCCTGAGACCTCCGATTGACAAACCGTCAGCGGCTACGCGATCCTTGGATCGAGACGGTCATTTCGGTATATTACACTCAAGGTTTCGGAAGACTTTGGGTTCGGCCGGGTTGGTTCGTACACGAAACCAACCGGGCCCTCGGAGCGGAAACGCTCATAACTTGAGCTACGGACGTCCGATCGACGTACCGTCAGCTGTGGTAGTTTCCTCTAAGTGAGACGGAACTTTTGGCATACTCCGCCCGAGGATCGGATACAGGCGGAGTACGGTCGGGTTGGTTTTGCCCTAAAAACCAACGAGGCTCCTGGGACGAAAATGCCAATAACTCTCAGACCGGGCGTCCGATTGACGCGCCGTCTGTTGCGTTGAGATCCTGTTGTCGATACGGAACTTTTGGATACATCAACTTCGGACTACGTGTCAGTTGATGTATCAGCCTCTCGGCTCGTGGAGCGGACCCTCCTAAACGAGCTCGCTATGTGCGGGAACCCTAGCGCTGGCTGTGACTTCGACGACAGAGCAGAGATCCTCAGTGGACTGCGATGACGGCAGAGCAGAGATCCTTCGTGGACTGCGGCGACGACTGTGTAGAGATCCTCAGTGGACTGCGTCGACTACTGCACTCAGCGATCCTACGTGGATCAGTGCTACAGGTTCTGTGTGAGCCCGATCCTACGTGGGTCCTTACTACCGGTTCTGTGTGAGCCACTGCCTACCGGTTCTGTGTGAGCCACTCCCTATAGGTTCTGTGTGAGCCCGATCCTGAGTGGGTCTTTTGCGGGGGTTAGTACCTATCGATCCTTCGTGGGTCCGGCGACTTAGATGGATCAGTGATCATCTTTGACGTCATCTGAAAAAGTATACCTGGTTGAGCTGAATCTTATGTTACTCTCCTTTGTGGTTTGTGTTGAACTATCCTTTGTGGATTTACTGTTTACTCTCCTTGTGGATTTGAGTCTTGCTTTCCTGCGTGGATTGACTTGTTCTTGAGCTCGTGAGCAGAGCTAGAATTGGGGACTTAGGTATATGTATGGGCATATACCTAAGTCGAGTCAGATGTTACTTCGTGATTGCATCTTTCTTTTGTGCTATATCCTTTGGGGATTTCGGGAGACCTTCGGGGGTCTCGGGGTCCTTACTGAGTAGCTTATACTCACCCCTGCACGGGCTATGCCCGCACCTTGTTGTGTTGGTTGCAGACGACGGACAGCGTTGATCACGGTTGGGGCGTGGAGCAGGACGGTACCTGGAGGTGGACCACTGGGCGGGACGTGCTCGGAGCGGACGTGGGACCCGAGGAGCCTGGAGGCTATCTGTACCCACCCTTCAGGTGGGATTGCCAGTGGACGACCCGAGGCCGCCATCTTTTCTTCAGTTTCTATACTTTACTTTTTTAGTTGTACTTTCAGTTGGGCTTGTATTCCGGCCCCCTTTACTTTTCTGCACTTTGTAGATACTTCTGCTTGCTGACTCTGTGGTGGTTGTTACTTATAAAGGCAATGCCTTCCCTATTTACCGGGATTTTACGCCTTGGTGCTAGTCGCCAGCCCCTGGCCTATGGAAGGCGGGCTTGGGGTAGTCACGGCACGGGCCCCGAGGTCGGGTCGTGACAAATTGGTAACATAGGTGGTCGGTTCTACCGCAGACTCTGATCGTCCTTTCTTTCTATATGAAGCAATATTGTTTAGTGTATTGAGTGTGGTTATCAGTTCAGGGAGCCCAGTGTTGGTGCAGCGGCCGACGTATCCGTACACCAGGACCCTGAATCCTGATTTCCGACTTAATGCATGAAAACATTGATTGCGTGTGTGTTCCAAGTTTTCTTTGTGATTACTTGTGTCAGCTCACCGGGTATACTGATCTGCTTTATGAAAGTCTCAAGTTTTCCTTGTGATTACTTGTGCCAGCTCACCAGGTATACTGTTCTGACTGTGGTGCTCTTGTTCTCCTTTTCAGGATGGACTTCCATGGAGGAGAGTGCAGCCCATCTCTCATCAGTTGGCTAGCCTCATCCTAGGAGCAGTGGACGTGCGGAGTCCAGTTTTCCTGCAGTGGTGGACCAGTACGTGGACGTCTTTCCCGACGACGTTCCAGGGCTACCTCCTCGTAGAGAGGTAGACTTTTACATCGACTTGTACCCCGGGACAGCCCCGATATCCACTCCAGCATACCAGATGGCCCCCGCCGAGCTTCGAGAGCTGCGGGTACAGTTGGAGGACTTGCAGAGCAAGGGGTTTATCCGACCCAGTGTTTCACCCTGGGCTTCCCCGATATTGTTCGCCAAGAAGGCGGATGGGAGCTTGAGACTGTGTGTCGACTATCGTCGCCTGAACCAGGTGACAGTGAGGAACAAGTATCTGCTGCCACGGATTGATGACCTCTTCGATCAGCTCAAGGGAGAGCGGTGGTTCTCGAAGATAGACCTCCGGTCAGGCTATCATCAGCTCAGAGTTTGAGATGAGGACGTGCAGAAGACGGCCTTCAGGTGTCGGTATGGCCATTATGAGTTCTTGGTTATGCCGTTCGGCGTAACCAACGCTCCAGCAGTGTTCATGAGCCTCATGAACAGGATCTTCCAGCCATACCTCGACCGGTTTGTCGTGGTCTTCATTGACGACATTTTGGTATACTCGACGACTGAGGAGGAGCATGCCTACCACCTACGAGTTGTGCTAGACACGCTCCGAGAGCACCAGCTTTATGGAAAGCTCTCAAAGTGCCAGTTCTGGTTACGTGAGGTCCACTTCTTGGGGCACGTCATCTCTGAGGCGGGAGTTGCAGTGGATCCCGCAAAAATCGAGGCAGTACTAGCTTGGGAGCCACCCAGGAGCGTGACGGAGGTGCGGAGCTACTTGGGCCTAGCCGGATACTATCGGAGATTCGTGCCAGACTTCTCCAGAGTTGCGGCACCACTCTCAGCGTTGACGAAGAAGGGGAAATCCTTCGTATGGTCAGACAGATGTCAGCAGAGCTTCCAAGAGCTGAGACATAGATTGACCAACGCACCTATCTTGAGGTTTCCTGAGGAGGGAGTTGGATACGTAGTTTACTGCGATGCATCAGGGACTGGACTCGGGTGCGTCCTGATGCAGGAGCGGGTAGTGATCGCCTACGGATCACGGCAGTTGAGGCCGCATGAGCAGAACTACGCCACTCATGACCTGGAGTTAGCAGCAGTGGTCTTCGCTCTGAAGACTTGGCGGCACTATCTGATGGGCGAGTGCTTTACAGTCTTTTCTGACCACCAGAGTCTCAGGTATATCTTCTCTCAGAAGGACCTGAACCTGAGACAGCGGAGATGGCTTGAGTTCCTCCAGGACTATGACTTTGAGATAGTCTATACTCCTGGGAAGGGGAACGTGGTAGCCGATGCCCTCAGCAGGAGGACGGGCATTCAGCTACTTGAGGAGGCGACAGAGCAGCTAGCCTCCTTACAGTTATCCTTCGTGGATAGAGACGGAGCAGCCTTTCTTCAGTCTCTCACAGTCTCTCCTCCACTTCTACAGCGGGTCAGGGAGGCTCAGCGTGGGGACGCTGACTGTGAGACCCGGCGTGCACTGATATCCTCAGGTCAAGCGCCTGATGGTTTCTCCCTTGGAGCAGAGCACGACATCCTTTTTAGAGCACGTACCTTCGTACCAGTCGCTTTACGAGAGGAGGTGCTGAGAGAGTTTCACACTTCTCCCTTGGCGGTGCATCCCGGAGTGGCGAAGATGTACCAGGATCTCAGACGACAGCACTGGTGGCCGGGCATGAAGAAAGCTGTGGCAGAGTTCGTTTCACGATGCCTCACCTGCCAGCAGGTGAAGGTAGAGCATCAGGTAGCAGCAGGCTTGGTACAACCCTTGGAGGTCCCGGAGTGGAAGTGGGATGGCATATCTATGGACTTCGTGACTGGACTTCCACGCACTTCCAGAGGTCACGACTCCATTTGGGTGATTGTCGGCCGACTCACTAAGTCGGCACACTTCTTACCCATCAGAGAGCAGGGCTCAGTGGAGAGCTTGGGACATCTTTACGTCCAGGAGATCGTACGGCTTCACGGTGTGCCATCGTCTATCGTCTCCGATCGAGATGCTCGTTTCACTTCCCGGCTTTGGAAGGGGTTGCAGGAGGCGTTCGGGACGCGGCTCCATCTGAGCACAGCCTTCCACCCTCAGACGGATGGTCAGACGGAGAGGACCATACAGACACTCGAGGACATGCTCCGTGCATGTGTTCTCGACTTTGGTCGCAGCTGGGAGGACCACCTACCCTTGGTGGAGTTCGCGTACAACAACAGCTACCACTCCACCATCGGGATGGCACCATACGAGGCGTTGTACGACAGACCCTACAGATCACCGTTGTGCTGGACAGACCCTGGGGAGTCAGCACTCGTGGGACCAGAGATGGTCCGAGCCACGACAGAGAAGGTCCAGATCATCCAGGAGAGGATGAGGACAGCTCAGAGCCGGCAGAAGTCATATGCTGACAGGAGGCGGAGGCCACTGGAGTTCGAGGATGGCGACCACGTCTTTTTGCGTGTCTCACCTCGACGTGGTTTACGGAGATTTGGCCGAGGCGGCAAGTTGTCTCCACGCTTCATCGGGCCTTTTCAGGTCCTCAGCAGGATAGGAGAGGTGTCTTATCGCCTGGCTCTACCACCTCAGTTGCACCGAGTGCACGACGTCTTCTACGTGTCTCAGCTGAGGAGATACGTGCACGACCCGACGCACATCATCGACTTTGGGGAGCTGGACGTGGACGATGGGGCGACTTTTGCGGAGGTCCCAGTGGAGATCGAGGATCGACAAGAGCGGGTCCTACGTGGGCGGTTGATTCCTCTTGTGCGCGTCAGATGGCAGCACGAGAACCTCCAGGAGAGCACTTGGGAGCGGGAGGCTCAGATGCGTGCTCAGTACCCCCATTTGTTCCCCTAGTTTTGATGTATCTTTATGGGGACGTAAAGCCCTGAGGTGGGAGTAATGTAAAGACCCGCAAATTTCAAGGAAATTTTTTTCTTAATTTTCTTTGGAATTTTACAAGAGCGCAGCTTCAGACGGCACCTGATTCCGAGGCCCGGTGTGCCCGGAATCAATTTCTGAAGTTTGGCTCGGGTACGTTCAGTGAACGGACGAGCGGGTTTTTCTATCTTTTGAACCGATGCCCGGAATCGAATTCTGAGGACACCGATGAAATCGCAGCCCCGGTTTTTGCTTAGAAACGCCTCTTCCGGAGTTGCGTTCACTCAGACGTGGTTTTTAATTTTTGGGACTTTAAGTCAGAAATAAAATAAAGTTTGTGCGACAACTTTATTTTATTTCACTTAAGCTGCTTGAAAGTCACTTGGAAGCCACTTGAACTGAGTTAAAGCGGATGGGGTGCTATCCGGGAAAATCCTACCCCTTGTTAGGATATTTGTGCGGTGGGGCCCGCACGAGCCCCGCCGTTTCTTTCGCTAAGTAACGCACCCGCGAAAACCCGTCAAAGTAACTGAAAAGTCAACCGACGCGTTTTCTTTAATTCTTAACAGACCATTTAATTGGGTGGTTTATTTCGTGAATTAAATGGGCTGTTTCATTCGTTGAATTAATTCAACGAATTTAATGGGTCGTTACTTATGCGTTTTGCGTTGGTTGGCTAAATAATAAAATAGAAAAACATGTCTATTTTGGAGGATTGCTTTTGTTGTGCAATTCCTCTAAGCCTCCACCCTCTCCGCGAAGAACGTGAACAACGCGAAGAACGCGAAGAACGCTGGCGACCAAAATTCGACGACGCACACCGTAATCTGCGACGTCGACGAGCTCTACCCGCGACGTTCTTCGGCGACGCCTCTTCTTCCGCGGCCGATCCTCGTTCGGCAACTAAGGTGAGAATCGGATCGTTAATTCTCTTTTTTTTAATTTCAATGAAAACGGATTTAATTAATTAAATCTGTTTGATCTTGATCCGGAGATTGGCGACGCGACGCCGGATACCGCGACGACGCGACGATCTCCTTCTTCCGCGACGACCTCTCGTCCGACGACGACGACAAAGTAAGGGTTGATTGGAATATTTTATTTTTTTCCCGTGTTTATTCTTTTCAAATAAAGAACCCGATCGGAACAATTTTAATTTATTTAAAATTGTTGATTTGGTTAATTCTTTTCCCTCCCGATGATTTTTATGACTAACGCGGAGGGTGCGGGTCTAACGAACAAGACCCGACAACCCTCCGCCGATCTTTTGTTGTGCGGATTTGGCGGACGACGACGAACCGTGCGGAAAGGGCGATCCGTTGATCCCGCAGTGAAGATCGGCCCCCGGGAGGAGCAACGGCGCAGACGGGAGGCAAAACGGGCCACCGGAGCAACTCTGGCGGCCCGCGGAAGGCGGCGGCGCCCGGCGCGCCGCCGGGAATTCCGCCGCGGCCGAGCCGCGGCCGCTTCCTTCGGCCGCTCGGCCGAAGCCGAGCCGGCCGGTCCGATCGGCCGGGCCGCGCCCAGGCCGGACCGGACCCGGCCTAGCCAGTTCGGGCCGGGTCGGGCCGACCCGGTTCGGCCGACCCAGGGGGGGTTCGGGCCGGGTCGCCCCGGGCCCAGAACCCCCGTTTCGGGCCCTCTTCGGTCTTTCTCCCATATCTTGGGCCTGAGACCTCCGATTGACGAACCGTCAGCGGCTACGCGATACTTGGATCGAGACGGTCATTTCGGTATATTACACTCAAGGTTTCGGAAGACTTTGGGTTCGGCCGGGTTGGTTCGTACACGAAACCAACCGGGCCCTCGGAGCGGAAACGCTCATAACTTGAGCTACGGACGTCCGATCGACGTACCGTCAGCTGTGGTAGTTTCCTCTAAGTGAGACGGAACTTTTGGCATACTCCGCCCGAGGATCGGATACAGGCGGAGTACGGTCGGGTTGGTTTTGCCCTAAAAACCAACCGGGCTCCTGGGACGAAAATGCCAATAACTCTCAGACCGGGCGTCCGATTGACGCGCCGTCTGTTGCTTTGAGATCCTGTTGTCGATTCGGAACTTTTGGATACATCAACTTCGGACTACATGTCAGTTGATGTATCAGCCTCTCGGCTCGTGGAGCGGACCCTCCTAAACGAGCTCGCTATGTGCGGGAACCCTAGCGCTGGCTGTGACTTCGACGACAGAGCAGAGATCCTCAGTGGACTGCGACGACGGCAGAGAAGAGATCCTTCGTGGACTGCGGAGACGACTGTGCAGAGATCCCCAGTGGACTGCGTCGACTACTGCACTCAGCGATCCTACGTGGATCAGTGCTACAGGTTCTGTGTGAGCCCGATCATACGTGTGTCCTTACTACCGGTTCTGTGTGAGCCACTGTCTACCGGTTCTGTGTGATCCACTGCCTACAGGTTCTGTGTGAGCCCGATCCTGAGTGGGTCTTTTGCGGGGGTTAGTACCTATCGATCCTTCGTTGGTCCGACGACATAGATGGATCAGTGATCATCTTTGACGTCATCTGAAAAAGTATACCTGGTTGAGCTGAATCTTATGTTACTCTCCTTTGTGGTTTGTGTTGAACTATCCTTTGTGGATTTACTGTTTACTCTCCTTGTGGATTTGAGTCTTGCTTTCCTGCGTGGATTGACTTGTTCTTGAGCTCGTGAGCAGAGCTAGAATTGGGGACTTAGGTATATGTATGGGCATATACCTAAGTCGAGTCAGATGTTACTTCGTGATTGCATCTTTCTTTTGTGCTATATCCGTTGGGGATTTCGGGAGACCTTCGGGGGTCTCGGGGTCCTTACTGAGTAGCTTATAGTCACCCCTGCACGGGCTATGCCCGCACCTTGTTGTGTTGGTTGCAGACGACGGACAGCGCTGATCACGGTTGGGGCGTGGAGCAGGACGGTACCTGGAGGTGGACCACTGGGCGGGACGTGCTCGAATATGACGTGGGACCCGAGGAGCCTGGAGGCTATCTGTACCCACCCTTCAGGTGGGATTGCCAGTGGACGACCCGAGGCCGCCGTCTTTTCTTCAGTTGCTATTCTTTACTTTTTCAGTTGTACTTTCATTTGGGCTTGTATTCCGGCCCCCTTTACTTTTCTGCACTTTGTAGTTACTTCTGCTTGCTGACTCTGTGGTGGTTGTTACTTATAAAGGCAATGCCTTCCCTGTTTACCGGGATTTTACGCCTTGGTGCTAGTCGCCAGCCCCTGGCCTATGGAAGGCGGGTTTGGGGTAGTCACGGCACAGGCCCCGAGGTCGGGTCGTGACAATTTAGGTAAGAATCCCCAATCATAACATGATATGATTTAAAGGATCATTGTGTCATCCCCACAAGAATATTTCATCTAATTACATTTACCCATCTCACGTAACATGAGACTTGTATAAAAACACAAAAAAGGGATGGTTCAATTACATGACAAGTCATAGGTTACATAGGACTATAAGGAAAACACCATAAGATTGTAATTTGAGTCAAGTTGGATATCCTGAGATTATGTAATTACATAAACATAGACTAATTAAATCAAGGAGTGAATATATACTTAGTGTGTTTAAAATTTATGATGTGGTGTATTAGTGTTCTAACACATGAAATAATGAATTATTTTATAAATATGTGAAAAACTATGCGAAATTCATGATAACTCAGACCATATTCCTAGGATTCTTAACCCATCTATTATCTAGCATTTCATTAAAACTTTTTGAGAGGAACCAGAAGATTATAAAAATTCACTAAAAACAGGGAATATGATATTTTGTTGAAATATAATTCAACATATAATGATAAAAAAAGATAAAAATAAAGAGAACATGTAGTGTCACTGATGGAGATCAAACATGGAAGACATTACTCGAATAAAAACATGGTTAGAGGATAACTATCGATTACTATGAGGGTAATAAATTTTCCACAAGAGGGATGTAGTTTATGTGCATGAGTGAGGAGATTTAAGGACAATGAAGTTTAAAAGATGTCAAGGGTAGATAAGAATTTAAAAAAAAAATTAATGTGGTGTAGGGTTTGGTGATATGGTCTCTCAAACAATGTCTCAACTATGCAAGAACACTTCCTAAGGGGACATCCCTTTTCCCATCTAGGGAAAAAATTATCCATCCATGGAAAAGAAACGCTTTTTTTCTTAAAAAAATGTTCTTATTTTAATTATATATCTCAAATTGGGATTCATACATTCCACCAAATGAAAGTTGCATGCACTTTTTAAAAATTAAACTGTTCAAAATAATAGAACATCAAAAAAATGTGGGGGTAATTTAAAATAATAGAATATTATATTAGAGATTATATGAATTAATTTATGTGTAAAATAATCAAGAATTAAATTTTTGAGTTGGAATATGTGGTGTAATTTAATAGAATATTTTTAGTTTCATATTTTCATTTTATCATACATTATATTCTATGAAAGGTCATTTGGAATATGAAAATTTTCATATAAGTGAAAAAATTGATGCTTTTATAATATTCACCCCATTATTCAGGTTTATACTCATTTTTATTTTTAATAGACCATTTATTCAATTTATATAATTTTTTCATATTTAATTTTACCAACTTTTTTCTATATTAACCCAAGAAGGTTATTGTTTTATAAAATATTTAATTGATCATATTACATAATTTTTGTTATAGTAGTAAAAAATATATCAAATTGTCACATTGTGTCCTCTGTGTGTAAGAGGATTTTTGTGGTGGTTTGTTTGGATTTCAAGGGTGTTTATGGTGTTTTTTTTTCATGTTTCGATAAATTATGACATGATAATTGCTCATTGTTGCAGAATCAGATGAATAATAAAGATAAAATCTTATGGTCTATTTCATTGTGATGTAGAGTAGAATCCCATATATTTAAAGATAGCCTATATTGGTGCATTAGTACATTTGTGGAATGATGGGTGTTAGTTTCTTCTTGAATCCCATTAACTTAATCACACATTTGTTCATTATTGAGTAAAATATATCCTATTAATCAAAATTAATTTTGGTTATGAAAAGATAATTTAATCTTTAGAATGGTATGTTTGGAGGTGTTTCACGTAAATCATACATTGAATAAAATATTGTGAAACAATTCTTACTACAACATGGGTTCAGGGGTGGTTAGTTTTCATGGATCTACATACAAGAGTGAAGTGGTTTCATGGTACTATTTATTTTATGAAAAACAATTTATACAAGGAACTGTAGGATTAAAAATGGATTTTATTAAACACAAAAACTACGAATGACACAAAATCCACTATATTAATCAAGATACTATTTTTTGGAGAATATTATACATCCCCATTAATGATTATGGTATTATCCCTAATGAATTACATGATTTAGTAACTAATTATAACAATTGATTACAACCAAAATAATCAATTTCTATAAATATGTATTTTTATTAGAAATGATATTATTTGGGATGATAATATGGTATATAAATAATTTCTTCTTTTGAATCACTATCATTACAATATTTCATACTCCAAAATGGTTCAAATTGATTTTAATCCATAATAACACCACCTTGTTTGATAACTTCAGTATCCTCTCACACTCTGTGGGGTTAAATAATTTATCATAAAGAGACGATGATAATATTTATACAACCTTTACATTTTTTACAACAAATATTTTAAATTGAAAATATAGATAAATAAATAATATATAATTATTTTTATATATAATGAACACTGAGGTGAGTATTAACTATCATCTAATTTATCAAGTAAAATTAATTTAGTAAATTGGTAATAGAAAGAGTATATATATCACACAATGAAGAACTAAGAAATCAATTTTACAAAGCAATTTTTCATATGGGTTATTTTTAGAAACAAATATTACTTATTAAAAAATAAATTAATGTTACTATATTATTTCCCTTAGTGAAAAAGTCTCTAATAATTTAAAATTTTAATATGAAATAACATAGTTCAACTTCAAAAATGTCAGGATATTGAAACTTATTCTAAGATAAATCACTCTATTGAATTTATTTCTAGTCGTTAATGCTAAATTTTATTCAAATATTCCCGAAAAATTGGAAAAAAAATATGAGATAATGTATTAAATAAAAAAAATATTCACATTTCATTGTTTAGGGAATATAAAATTTTTATGATAGATTATTTTTGATAAATTTTATTTTGGATTCAATAATATCATAATAATTTAGTATTTACGTATATAGATTATGTATTGATATTTAATTTGTTTAAAACATGTAATGTTGTGTTACGATGATGTTGTTTCACAGAATAAGTATTTTTTGGTTATCATATATAATAATTAGAAATGTTTCATTAAATTTGAAGGTTTTAAATATTATCATTTGTTTGTTCAGTGAATAAAAAACTATGTTCTAAAATATCTCAACATAAAAAAGGGTGTAGTAAAAAAGTATTTATCCTACAGATAATAAAAGGTAAATATATTATTTTCTAAAGAAATAAATTCAAATTAATTACTATTTAATTGATTTCATTTGTAATTTATTTCACCAGTTAAATTAAGTATTTATTCCCACCACTATAGAAAAGTTGGGACATCATAGACATTATGGGGAGTAGCTTGAGAAAATTATTTAATGTAATTTTAATTTACTGTAATGATACATTATTTGAAATGGAAATTGTTAATTACTCAAGGAATTATGGAATTACGGTATAACCACTTACTCAAATGATAACCTATTTTTACCTGTTACATTTAAAAAATTTAAATAATTCACATCTTCATGTTTTCTATGGGAATAATTTATCAATATATCCCTATTTTATAACATTATATATATATTTTTAATACAAAATTAACATTATCACTCATTAAGTTTCCAACCTATCCACTATACCATTAACGAATAACAATCCATGTATAGAGAAACACAAATATTTACTATGTTTTAATATAGATGCTAAATAAGGAAGCCATATAACAAATTGTTTGTACGTACAAATCTACTAAATATCATTCTCTAGGGGGTTTTAAAAAAATGAAGAATTACAAACATAACTACCCATAAAATATTTTATGTATATCCCTATACCTCATAATGAAACTCATCCATATAAAAATATATTAGGGTATTTATAAATTTTGGAAATATTTCATAATTGTTTTCACACTAATTTATTAGATTCCACTAAAAATTTAAGGCACAGACCCTAAATGTTACATAATATTTAATTTTATTCATGAAATTAATTTCTATCACATTGAGGATAATTTTTGTCTATAGTTTTTGATAATCAATCCATAAATCACACTTAAAAACATATAAATTAAAATGTGGAAACATCTAATAAGTTTCCATTTTCCAAAAAAGTAAAAATGTTAAAATTATTAATGTTCTTTCTTAGGAATACTCTTCATGAAAATCTACAAGGCCTCTTACAATCCACCACTCATCCTTAAATCATTTGAAACAACATTTTAAAAACCAGGAATAAGCATAAAGACATTAGTAAGGGATATAAAAAAATGATATTTTTAGTCCATTGTTAAAAAATTAAAATTCATGAAAAAAGCATTAATGAAAAAATAAAATTTTACCCAAAAACTATAATATCATTCCTTTTTTTAAGAATATCATTTATTTTACATTTGGATGAAAAATATTTCAATGAAAACTCATTAGTATGGAGAGAAACACATGAGAAAACAATGGGGTAACATCACATTGAACCCTTACAAAACACTTACCAAGGAAATAAGGATTGGAATTACTATAAATCCAACATCCAATATAATTCTCAATATAATATAATAATTTTCTAATGAATTAGATTTTTATTTTTGTTCAAACATCATTTAAACCTTAATGGGCACACCCTATGTGATCGGGGTGAACCGGTCATTTTTTGTGTCTAAGAATGATAACATGAATAAAACATTTCATAATTTTACAAAAACCTTTTAAAAATAATATGAAAAACAATTCCTATATAATAAATTAATACTATCTTTCAAAATCCAATTTTTAACAAAAACATTATATTTCCTTTGAAGAATATTATAAATAAAAAATAAAAAAATGATATAGTCTTTTTAATTTAAGGAATCATAAAATCTTTTAAACTTAATCCAAAAATAAAAAAAAAATCCTCATTGTAGTAGAAAATGTATTGTCTTAGTGTACCTTAATAATAGGACATTTTTTTCATTTGTTAATACGTTCTTGTATAAAACACCTAAGAATATTTCCTTTTGGAAAAAATATAGAAAACTTCAAAATAGAAGAAAAAATATTACATTATAATCCATTTATTAAAAAATGTATAATGATATGAAAAATACTATGTTTGTAGAATATATTTTCAAAATTATATCTTATAACATTTAAAAGGGTATTTTTAAATCATAGTGTCCCATACCACATTCATATTTTTAAATCATAAAACTTATTAAATATTAACATTAAGAAGAAATTTTATATTATTAAAATAGTGTAAATTCATGAAATAAATTTCTAAGATTTATGTATGTAAACCTTATGAAATAGTAAAGGTGAATAAAATCATGATATACCAAAATGGGAGCATATTAAGACAAAGCATTTTACCATGAGTCTAAATTGCCACATGTTTCTATATAATATTGTGTAATAAACTTATGTTAATTATTAACATTATTTAGTCCATTTTTCAATTTTATCAATAATTTATTTCAACTTATTATAATATTCTAAACAACTACTTAAAAAATTATGTTTACATTGTGTGTTTTTAACATATTTAGTTTATGCGAGGAAAACAATTTTCGTTAGTAAACTAATTTCAGAGGGTTCATGATTAAATAATATATAGCATAATAATCATGAAATAATAATTTAATTTATACCTAAATTATAAATTTGAAACTAATCATGAATTGTAGTTATGAAAAGTAAACTAATGTTAGGATCATAGAGATGGCAGGTCATACGTATGCATGACTAACATTACGATTTTTCAATTATCATTAGGGAAAAAAGAAATGTAACATTTAACTTTCTATAATTATCCTTATATCATCCATACCATGTTAATTATTCATATATAATTATATATATAATTTTTGTTTTGTAAAATAAGTCACATCGTGTTCAGGAGGCGGTGGTCTACACATCATCAAATGACATTATTACTTTTTTTAGTGTCTGAAAAGGGTAATAAAGAAAATTATATATTATATTTTAATAAATTAAATTATGTCATAGTTTTAATGTAGATTTATCATATGTATCCTTTTTTTAATTAAATACATCATTAAGACATTTTATGTGTAGTTTGAATGTATCACATTGCTTTGGGGGGCGATAGTCCACACATCCATAAATGATGCTATCATATTCCAACAAAATTGAAATCAATAATATTTGTGTATATAAAAATTACATAAGAATTAATTTATAAATAATATTATATATCTCATATAAAAGTAGTGTTTCCATCATAATTCCCAACCATGAGGGTTTGTAATGGAAAAAAGAATGACATAGTTTTTTAAGGTTGTACCCCTCCAAACACATGAACTGTGATTTCATTACCATTTCATAGATGTGTGTATAGGTGGTGATAAAAACATTAATATAAAAATATCATATTTAATTTATAATAATTATTTAATTATATAAGAATTTTATAATTTTAAATAATGTGATTGTATTAAGATGAAAAATAAAAGAGCATTTTGATGAACATTACATCTTTTTCGGGTAAGTACTCTTAGTTTTAATGAAAGGACATGTTAGTTGGATTTAGTCCTAAAATGAAGTATGTCGGGATATGGGAGGATTTTGGGATATTATTTTGGGTAGTTATAGATGATAAAAATTATTTTTTATGTGTGACTAAATGAGAATGGTGGGTGGATTTTTATAGTCGAGGGTGAGTGGCATTCTTAAAAATAATAAAAGGTACAAACTATTGGATGGAATTCCATACATAATGATTCTTAAATAATGATTAAAATATGATAAAATATGTAATTGGTCATGTAATTTCCATAAAATGGGTTTTGGAAAAGTGTCTTGGTATTTTGGACTCCTAAGAATATGTATTAACAACTAGGTAAACTGAATTTTATCATAATTTCTATTATTTAATTATAAATACATTCATATTCATTTTTGGTAAAAAAATATTTCATTATTTGATATAATAAAATATGATTTATTTAAATATATAGTCAATTATTCTAAATTCCCACCATAGAAGTGTAAAAAATTATTTTAAAATTTATCCCATATATGGGATGATAAGGTTGGGATTTAATGTAAAAATTTTCAAAAATTTTCCTTGTTGGTATATCTAAAATCACTATGAAAATTATTAAAATGAAAAGGTTGGATTAAAAGATATAAAATGGATCTAATTAAACATTAAAAAAATTATAGTATAATTTATCTTTAAAAAGAAATAATATGAAAATTTTGTTTTCAATTATGAATATATACTATTTATTATTCATCAAAATATAAAAACTGCCCAGAAAAATACCAAAATGTCAACCAAAGAAGATTTATATTTTAGGATTTAAAAATTAAAGTTTATTTTTTAATATAAAAATTATTATATTTTCGAAATATATAATTACTTAAAGTTCACCATTGAAAAGTGATAAAATTTATTTTTTTGAAAATTATTGCTCTAAATCATAAAACAGGATTTATAATTATCTTATTCCTATAAAATCTTTCTGTTGAATGTTAAAAAAATTGTAAACATTTATAAATATAAAATTTTTAGTCTTATTTATTCCCTTTGATACAATTGGTAGGCCATAACTACCATATTAAAATGTTATATCAATTTTAGGTTATAGTTTTATAGTACTTAGTCTTGCGTAGAAAAAAATATTTCAAATAAACTCATTATTGGGTATTCTGTAAGCTATTAGAAATAGATTCAATTTCAAGGTAAAATTATTATATAATTCATATATATTAATAAATATGAAAAATAATTATTCTGTCATTTCTTAGTATGTTATATGCTTCAACCATTTGGAAATAACGTTCTTATAATTTTATTCACATATTAAATAAGTGGGGATTTTTATTCGGTCACAGAATTTATTAGATTCCCGTGTTGCCTCTTCATATAAATAGTTTTTTTATAAAACCAAAATTTGGTTAATCACATTGTTCTACAACACATTCTATATTTATTCAGTAACCTAAACATGTTGTTCCTCATAAAGAAAGTATCTCTTATAGATAAACAAATTCAGGGATCAAAACATTAGTTAAATCAAGTACATAATTTCTTAACATTAAAACAAGATATATGATATGTAACTAAGATAAATTTTAATGTAAATCCAATCATTATCGAACTGATCCATCTTTCTCTAGGATTTCATATGCTTCATTCAACCATGGACACATCATCCCCTTCATACGAAAATGCATCGCACTTTTCAATGGAGAAAATTTGAGAAATGCATGACCACCTACCTCAAAAGATATTTATTTCCTCTATTTATCAATATAATTTCTCTTCCTGATCTAAGATATACTCATTATTTGTTAAATCAAAAAAACATTATTGGTTTTTTCCTCTACCAACTATAGTCCCATCAACTTTCTTTATCCTACCTCATCCTGAAATTCTGGTGTTCTAAACCTGTTTAAAAATAATGCCTCAAATAGTGCCATATATATACTAGATTGAAAATTTTTATTATAAGGAAAGACAACCAAATAATGATAATGACCCCAACTTCCTCGGTAAAAGATTGAGGAAAAATTATGTATATATTAAGTGTTCTAAATCTTCCACTTATACTATCCATATGATTGATGATTAAAAGATTTAATAATATTTAATTTAGAATGAAAAAATTTCTAAATTCCATTCAAAAAAATTGATGTGAACCTAGGATAATAGTTTAAAATAATAGAGAGAGGAATTACATGAAGCTTGACTATATATTTTAGATATATTCAAGCAAAATGTTTTAAATAAATAATATCTCTACTGGGATGTAAATGTGAAGATTTAGTTTACCAGTCAAAAATAACCCAAATCACATTAGTACCCAGAGAGTCTTGGGAAATCCAACCCTCAAATCCGTTGATATATTCTCCAATTTCCACACCAGAAATGGAAACAATTTAGGAATTCCCTTTTGTAATTTTTATTCAAATTTAACCTATTAACAAGTTAAAAACATAATGTTAAATTAAAAATATCACTTTTCATTCAATCCCACTATTAGTACTCTCGAATGACACTGAACATCATAGTGTTATCTAGATGAATGAAAAAATGAAATATATGCTTCATTCAATAAATTATTCCTAAACTAAGAATCACAATGTAGACATAATAATTTTCTAAATTATAAAATACATTCATCAGTAATATTAAAATCAATAAAGATACCATTCCTAATAGATTCATCATTTTTTCAACGATTTATCCATCTTATAATCCCTCTTAATTATTTATTAAAAAGTAAACTACAATGAATCCTAAATTAACAGATGGTTTCCCTGCATCCAAAAATTCTAGACCAAAATTATTCAAATTAGAAACCAATGTGACATGTTTTAAATGTAACATGATTAATGTACCATTATTTTTTTAATCCAAGAATCATTGACTTTGTTTTCCTTTCCAGGATGATATTACCACATGTAGTGATAATTCTTGTTTAGTTCTGGCTAACTTCTCTCTCAATTGTTCTATTATTTTTTATTGAATATATACTTCCAACATTTTTGAACTGTACATATTTCTCTCTTTACACTATAAAAACGATTCATCTAAAATTGTTAAAGCTAAAAATAATAGTTGTGAATTCCATGTCATTTTATGTAGCTTAACTAATGAGTTTTCCACTTACATAATGCATAACAAATTACATGACCATTATACATTTTGAAAAAACCATTTCCTTTAAAGGATGAATCACTATAGATGATGAATCCCCATTTTTTGATGGTTTTTCCAAAATAGGAGTGTTCGACAATCATCTTTTCAATTCCTAAAATCATTCAACATATTATTTTATCAAGATGAACATAACTCATTTTTGAGTAAACATATTCATTGGTATAGAAAACCAGTAAAATTTTAAAACAAAAAACCTGTAGTAACCAGATAATTAGTAAAATGTATTAAGATAAGTGGTATTTTTTGTTCATATCCAGTATTCATCAATATTAATTTCAGAAATATTATATATAATGCCATCTTTTAAAACAATGAAACCAAGAAATAAAAATTTTTACTACGCAAATTCACACTTTCTATATTTTACTAAAAAGGTTTTTTGTAATGTTTAAAAAACAACAATTAAATGTTTTTTATCTTCCTCCTGGCTTTTATAAAATTCCAAAATTTCATCAATAAACACAACAAGAACCTTATCCAAGTACACATGAATTAGTTGATTCATATGATCCATGAATACAATATGTGAATAAGATAACCAAACCCATATAAATAAAAAACATAGTTTTCATATATTGTATGACACATAGCCATTAGATTGTTAGGTTCCTCCACTTTCAATTGATGGTACTCCAATCTCAGGTAAACCTTTGGAAAATAATGAGCACCATATAGCTAATTAAACAAATAATTAATATGAGAAAATTGATATGGGTTATTAATTGTTGTGTTATTCAAGGAAATATAATCAATGCAATGTCTCATTGATATATCATTATATTTTAAAAATTGGATAAGAGAACATCATGGTGACATGAATGGTCATATGGGACCTATATTTAATAACTCCAAAAATTGATTTTTCATCTCCAATAATTCCTCTTGATCTACTAAATTTTGGGGTTTAGAAATAGGTTCTGCATTAGGTACTATGTCGACATTAAAATCAATATATTGATCATGAATAACACTAGGTAAATAATTTATAAAAACATCCATGAATTTATTTAATACTAGAACATCACTAATTTGAGATGTTTATTTATTTAAAAAATTATCTAGGTAAAATTAATTTTTATTTCCAATCAATTATATAGTGGTTTGGTATGTTATAAAAGGAATTAAATCATTAAACATGATATCCACATAACTTTATTCAATATTTTCATGATAAAATGATATCCAATTCATACCAAGAGTAATATAAAACATTAAAAGGGCCAGTTCAACAGCATTTCAAGGAAGGACCATCAAACTGATGATAACATGAAGATTTTTATAGAAACTGGTTTCCTTAGATCATTTACTTACAATTTTGACCAAATTTTTTATCTTAATTTCATTATTTGATATTACAAATTTAGATGTAAATTTCTCATATATAAAATAATGTGGAGATCCATAGTCAAAAAAGGTATTTTATTAATTTGAAAATAAATGTAACATACCTTTAACTAATCAGTTTGATATCGCAACATAAATTTTAGAAACAATCATTGACCTTGATTGACAGTTCTATTTCTGATCATGAATATTTCTATCCTGCTAAGCTAACATTAGACATACATGAGAATAATGAACCATCTACGTGCGGCTAAAACATATTACCATTAGATGAATATTATTTACAACATTCTTTGACTCTTTAGGATTTTTCATGGATTCTTGTTCCATGTTTGAAAACATTCCACATCAGTAACACTTCCCTATCTTCATAATACATTCTCCATGTTAATTTTTTCCACATGTCCCACATGTTTAGAACATCATTTTCATTACTCTAGATTTAATTATTTCACGATTCCCCACCACCATCCATCCCCACCACTACTTAATTTCATCATAATGGGTCACATAAGAGTCATAAAACTCTATCTTTCCCTTTTCAACACAATAAACAACTTTCTCATATATTTTAAATTATCAAGAAACCAATTCTCTTAGATAGATTGGTTTCAATCATAATTTAAATTAGATAATTTTATTATTAGTATCCCTAAGAAAATATATCACATGCTTGTATAATATTGTGATTTTTCATTCATATGAAGCTACTGAATCAGCATATTTTTTCTTTCATTCTAGGAATTACCTTTTCCATTCAGGGTAAAACAATATTAGGGAAATATTTCAAAAGGAAAAGTTCTTCCAATATTTCCAAGTCCAAACAATCATGATCATCTTTCACTGTGATATTCTTAAAAAATATCATCATTAACTAGATTCAAATTACAAATGATAAATAGAAATGGTTACCTTTTTATGTTTTTAACATCACATGAGATAAAATATATTTTCTATAAATTTTATAGAACCTTATACTATAATCATGTATGATGATCCCATGAATGATGATGAATTTT
This sequence comes from Viscum album, assembly GCA_963277665.1. Classification (NCBI taxonomy): domain Eukaryota; kingdom Viridiplantae; phylum Streptophyta; class Magnoliopsida; order Santalales; family Viscaceae; genus Viscum; species Viscum album. The sequence goes on from OY728163.1 coordinate 1,095,553,455, forward strand.
CTTTATTAAATTTTCCCTAAAAAATGTTATTTCAAGATAGATCAGGTTCCTCTTTATAGGGATACCACCACCATTTATCACCTGAATCAACTAATAAATCACTTAAAAAAACTATTATATTATCATTATGACTATATTTTGATGATTATTTGGAAGTATATATTCCTCTTAGTTTAATCACACTACTGATTTCTTATTTCCTCTACAGAAAAACCATTTTGAACAATCATATTTTAGAAGAATTAACATGGTAATCTTCAAATTATATAACATTTTATCTTGAAAAATAAGATAAAATATATCAAGGGAATGTTTTTAATATTCCCATAACCTATAAATTTATCAAATCCTACCTCTGATACCAAATATAAGGCCCCAACATTAAAAATTTTGTAATATTGAGTTATAGCCATGAAGTTACATTCATTCAAATTTTTTATCATTTTAGATTTAGATTTTTATAGAATTATACCATAACAAATACATAAAACCCCATAAAATACAATGTGGAAGCCTATTATTAGTATCTGTTTTTCTCATAATGTAATACTTATAAAATAAATCATGATCAATTTTTTAAAAACTCTTCATGAATCGCAAAGTTTTCTTTAATTATCCTTTATTCATCCACATATACTTTGATGAATATAAAAACACGTTATGAGTGTAAAAATATATACAAGGGATATAAATATTTTAGTAAATTTTTTTCTATTGAAACAAATTAAAACTCATTAAAAAGATTTCCAAAAAACTTAATGTTTTACCAAAAAGGGTAATATAAATCTCTAAAAAATCATTTTTTTACAATTTGAAAAAAAAATTATGTCAATAAAAATTAATTTGAAACTATAGAAAATAATTACCGAATGATTTGGTGAACTATCATGGTGAAACCCATCAATTTAACTATAATGTTCTAACCTAATGCTATATAGAAACACCAAACATTTTAAATTTCCATGAACTAGAACATGAATTAAACATTTAATTATATAAAATACTAATATAAACTTGTAAGAAAATCACATTCAGATGAAAAAATACCAATATCATTCAAACAGATATTTTTAATACAAAATATAATTTTCCATTGAAAAAACATTATCAATACCAAAATACCCAAATGGTAAAGATGGTGTTTCATTTAAAGAAACATGATATATTAAAATGGAATCAAAGAATAAAATAAATCCATGGAATTGGAAAATTCATTATTGTCTTATATGTTAAGAACAAAACATTCCTTTTTTCATTTATGAAAACATTCAATATGAAAAACATCTGAATTTTCTTTTTCGATAAAAATTAATGAAACTAAATATAAAAATTATATTCCTTTATTTTACTATTATATAATCATATAATCTAATTTCATGAATTTTGAAATGATGGAACATAATTTTTAATGAAATTTTAAAACATTAAAAAATATTATTAATTCAAAGTGTCTTATACCACATTGAAATATTTGATTCAAAATTTTTTTAAAGAATAACATTAATGAAAATATTAAATATATTTATTATATATTAAATTAAACAAATAACATGCATAAGGGGCTATATATATAAATTTTAAAATAATAATGGTTTATAATATCAAGATATGCTATATTGAAATGAGATTGAGTTCAAGTCCCATACATTGAGTCTGACTTATCACGTGCGTATTTACATTACTTGATAACAATATTGTATTAAAAATTTAATTTCTACATAAATGTTTTTAAATTTATAGGTACATTTATTTCACAAATTAAAAAAAGGTAACCACTACTTAAACAATTAATTTTTCATCGGGTGTTTTGGCTATATTTGTTTTATGTGTCAAAAGAAAATTTCTTCATTCAACTAAGGTCAATGGTGTAATGATTAAAACATATAAATAATAATTCTTTTGTACAAAATATCATATTTAAATGTCAATTATAATTCTATTACAAATCATGAATTATTTTTATGAAAAACGAACCATCATTATGATCATGGAGATGGTAGGCAGTACATACACATCACTAATGTTCCCATTTTTAAATTATCATTCTTTATTGAAGGTAAGAAACATTAAGCCTTCTATAATTATAATTAAATAATATTTACCATTTTATTTAATAATATATGTATATTTAGATAATTATTATGATGTAAAAGGAATCACATTGCATTGAGGAGGCCGTATCCCTAAAATCCATGAATGATGTTATGAATATTTTAGTGTGTGAAAAGGGTAATAATTAAAATGAAATATTAAATTTTCAAAAAACTAAATTATTTCATTAATATAAAATATATTTCTTGAATTTAACTTATTTTTAATTAAAGGCATTTTTAATTTAATCCATTAATGAGTGAACGTATCACACCACTCTAAGGATGTGGTAGTCCACACATCTATAAACAACGTTATCGTAGACCAATGAAGTGGAAAGAAAGAAGCCATGGGTATATAAAAATACCAGAAATATTTAGACATAATAAATTTCATACCTATCATATAAAAATATTTTTCCATCTTAATTTGAAAACATTGGTGGTGGTAAAGTATAAAACAAAAAACATAATTTTTTGAGTTGGTAGTCCTCCGTACACTAGAATTTTGATTTCAGTACCCATTTCGATGAAAGTGTTCATAATTGTAGGTATAACCCATAAAATAACGAAATATTAATATATATATATATGATAATTAATTCATTATATATGCATTATATAATGTTAAATTAATTTAGTGGAGAATGGAAATCAATTAAAATGCATGTTCAGGGACATTACATATTCTTCGGGTAACTTCTGTTTGTTTGCACCAACAGACTTGTTAGAATAATTTATTCCCAATGTTAGGAATATTTATTGAGGTTCGTAATGTGGGGAGATTATATTTATATGTTTTTGAACATTCAAATATATTTTTATATTTGAATAAATGAGTAGAGTGAGTTCCTTTTTATTATGGGGGTATGGCATTCTTTTAAATATAAAGATGTAAAAATTATTTGGAGGAATACCTTACAAAATTTGATTTCAATAATGGTAAAAATTATATAAAATGGAAAATATATTTATCTCATTTCCATAAAATGGGTTTTGGAAATGATTATATGTCATTTAAACACTTATAAATATTGTTTAACCACTATGTGAATACATTTTTACCTCAATTGTAGTAATTAATTTTAATTTTTTTCATAGAGATATTTCATGAAAATCTATGTTTTCATTATTATAATGTTTATATTATTATAATTAAATATATTGAGTGATTTTTTCAAAATTACTACCACTTAAGTTGTGTAAATTACTTTATAATTATTCCCTTTGATGTGATCAGAAATTGTGCACTTAATGTGAATGTATTGATAAATTTGCAACGTTTTTATATCTAAATTCACTATAAAATTGATTATGAAGACCATAATATGAATAAAATTTATAATATTTTTCTAATTAAACTTTCATACCAATTAAATAAAAAAATATATGATTATAAGTAAATTATATGGAAATACATCTTTCAATCAAAATTCAGTTTTATTTACTATTCAACAAAAAATGTAACTTCTTATAAAAATACCAAAAGTTCACCCAATGTTATGTTTGATATTATAGTTTCAAAAAAATTATTATCTCATATAAATATTATAATATTGGTAAAATTATTTTTAAAATAGGTTCTCTAATAAAATCTAATAAAATTTCTTTTTAGAAAATAGAGCTTTTAAGAGTAAAATTATGTTTACTCTTATCATATTCCTATAAAATCAATTAGATAAATGTAAAAAAAATTATAAACATTTGAAAAAATTATATATTAAGTCATATCAATTCCTTTGAAATCAAGAGTTTTTTGACAACATCAATATTAAAAAATAATATTAATAGTATATTATTCATTGGTATAATTTAGTCATGCATGTTGAGAACGATTTCTAACAAACTCATTATTTTGTGTCATGTACAATATTTTCAAAAGAATCCATGTTAATTTTAAATTAATATAATTTCCATAAATTTATCCAAATATAAAAAATAATATTTCAATCATCACCTCGGATGTTATAGAAAATTCCATTGATATTACACTAAGATCTAGTTCTTTATAATTTTTCATCATTAATCATTTTAATTACTAGAAACTAAAAAGTGGATAATAATATTAGTTAAATTTATTAATGTACATTCACATCATTCATTCAAATAATTTGAATGCATAGAACCTATTTATTTTTTATATAATAATTATTAAATGGATTTTAACATTTTCTCATTTATTTTTCTTTTCTAAAGTATTGTATGTAATAATTGTAGGATCGAAATATAATATGAGATGCTCAATATACAAGAGGGGGGTGAATTTTATACTTTAAAAATTCCTTTGGAACCTTTAAAGTTAGTTATGAATAACTAAAGTTTCCTTAAGAAAAGGAAAGGGCTAAGTTTAACAAAGTTAAACTAAGTAGATTCACGACACCTCTAACACCGAACTAAAACTAGGTAAGAGATTCCAAAAGTAGGTTCCGGAAATATGATTCCGGAAATTGAAACGTAACAAAAGTTACAATATGAGATTCTACCTTAAAGCGTATAGAATCTAAATGAATCAGAGTAAGTAAGGAAGTATAAGAAAGTTATACTTTCCTTAAGATACAAATTGCAGCGGAATAAAAACAAGTAGTAAAACTACTAGTAACAAGATATAAGTCTTTTAACCCAAAGAGAAGGGTATCCAACAACCTTGGATAAAGGTCCCTTGATTTATACTTTCAAGCAAGTCTGTCTTTCCCACACCAGGGTAAGCCCTCAATACGAATATCGGAGTCTCTGTCTTGCTATCCCCGCAAGCCCTCAACTTCAAGGTAGTTGGCAACCTCTGTCTTCCTCAGCAAAGAAGCCCTCGATCTTTAAGGTAGTCGGCACCTCTGTCTTCCTCATCAAGGAAGCCCTCGATCTTTAAGGTAGTCGGCACCTCTGTCTTCCTATCCCCAGAAGCCCTCGAATGTAATCACCAACATTCGGAGTCGCACGAAGCTTTGAGAGTTAATAAGAGACTCTCTCTCTAGAAATCACTTCAACAGCATGTATGCACAAAATCCAAATTGTTCATCCATCCATTCGTTTTGTGCTCTTTCAAATGAGCTCCTATTTATAGGTAAGGTCGGCTCCTCTCCAATGGTCATATTTTCCTTAAAGTTCGGAGGGACCTGTACACGTGTCACTTAGACAACGGTTAGTTTATAACAAAATGGACGACATCGTTTTATAACAAAACAAGTGTAATAGAATGTACGACATCGTTTTAAACTCTAACATAAAAGTTCGGAATAGAAACTTCGGAGTGAAGGTTCGGAGTGAATAAATTCAGAGTATATAAAACAATGATAATCAGATTCTGTTTAATAGGTGAATTCGGAATGAGAATTCGGAATAGGAATTCGTTATCAGAAATCGTATTGAGAATTCGTCATCAGAATTCGTAATGAGAATTCGTCATCAGAATTCGTAATGAGAATTCGTCATCAGAATTCGTAATGGGAATTCGGAATGTTATTTCTTCATTAGAATTCGTAATGGGAATTCATCATTGGAATTCGTAATGAGAATTCGGAATAGGATTTCTTCATTAGAATTTGTAATGAGAATTCTTCTTCAGAATTCGTAATGAGAATTCGTAATAGGATTTCTTCATTAGAATTCGTAATGAGAATTCTTCTTCAGAATTCGTAATGAGAATTCGAAATGGGATTTCTTCATTAGAATTCGTAATGAGAATTCTTCTTCAGAATTCGTATTCTGAATCTGGAATAGAACTTAGTCAGAATTCATATCCGGAATTCGGAATGAAACTTCCTTATAGTTCTTATCCAGAATCCGAATCCTAAAACAGAATGCTTTAAATAAAAGTTTCAACGATTCCGAGAAAATGAATCTGAATCTCATACTTAAGAAAAATATCAATGAAAATATGATAAGGATAATTTTTCTTATAAAAGCGTTTTTCCTTAAGAAAGAAATTTTCCTTATAAAAACAATTTTCCTTATAAAAGCGATTTTCCTTAAGAAAGCAGTTTTCCTTAAAGATAAGGTGTTTGTGATTTTCAAAACAAGAAGGAATGGAAAAGTCATAAGGAAAACCTTATTGACTCAACAATCTCCCCCTTTTTGGAAAGCACAAACATCCTTGCGAAAAAGATATTCTAAGAAGAAAGACATATATTAAAGCTTGTCTCCCTTGGTTTAAGGATATAGATGAATACGACTAACTCCACCTTAGGCTTTGAAACTCTAAGGATCGTATTCATATTTCCGGAGTGATATTTCATAAGAAGGTCTTCTTTAAGAAAAACTTCCCCTTAAACAAACTCTTATTAGAGTTCTTTTTCCTTGGGTATTTTTCCTTCCCCCCCCCCCCCTTTGATAAACTCTTATTAGATTTCCTCTTTTTCTTAAGGATATTTTCCTTCTCCCCCTTTGTGATTTTCAAAAAGAATTGGAGGGAATGGAAAAAAATAACAATGTACCTGAAAGATTAGTAATGACAACAAAAAGAGACAACAAGCACAATTCTCATTAGATTTGAAATGTCAGTAACAAAAGAATTACAACAAAAAGATCGGATTGGTCATTTCGGATCTTTCTCCTTTGACATGAGCCCCTTAAGAATCGTCTTGATCTTCTTTAAGTCTTTGTGATCTTCTTCTGCTTGCTTCTCTAAGACGACTATTCTTGCGGACTGGGCTTCAATTATTTCTTCCAGAGCCTTCAACTTTTCTTCCTGAGCTTTCATTTTCTATTGCTGAGCTTTAATCCTTTCTTCAAACTCGATCCGATAATCCCTTTCATATTTCCAACTTTGATTAACGGAGTTGATCTTTCCATTCAGATCTCTCACTTCCTGAATCCGAAAGTTCTTTTCCTCTGTCAACATTTCTTCGAATGATGCAGTCATCTCATGAAACTTCTTGTCCTCGGTTTCAAATGCATCCTTAACATTATCCTGAAACTCATCTAAAAGCCTCATCTCTTCCACAGTTTTCTTAGACCAGCTTGTCATCCTCTTGCAAGATCTTTTATGTGCTTCGTAACCAATAAAAAATTTTTGAACTGGGCTTCAATCTCAACACATTTATCCATAACCATGGATACGGAGTCTGTTTTCTGATTCAGCGTATGTTGGAGCATCTGGCATCGTGAATCAATGCTAGAGAAGGTCGGAATGGTTCCCACCAACTTCTTCAAAGACTGGACAACAAAATCATGCCCCAACGAAGATGACTCCGAATCTGAAATCTTGCTCGGAGAGTTTTCTTCCTCAATAAGCTCCAACTTCCTCTTAGAAGAACTACCAGCTTCCTTCCTCTTTCTTACCACTGAGCTCGGAGTCTCGGTAAGAAATTTCTTTCCCTTATCTTTTTCCGGAATAGAATCCTGTTCCGGAGATCTCTTTTCACTGTCAGAAACTTGAACAACCAAATCTTCCTCATCAGCAACTTCTTGAACACCAACCTCTACGTTTCCCATCTAATCAATATCATGTAAAAGTTGTTCTTCTTATCCATGATAGGCAACTTCTTCATCCCCTTTCTCATCTTCTAATTCAGGAGTATCAAGCTTCGAAGATTGAGCTTCAGATGTTCGGAGCGACAGGTGTTCCGAAGGAGTTCCCTTATATTCATCTACTTGTTTGAGCACATCTCCTGTCTCACCACTTCCTTCAGCAGCTTCTTCAACTTGTTCCACTTGCTCTTCTTCCCCAGTATTCGTAGCAACAGCCTCTTCCAGAGCAAGAAGATCTCGTCCTGGAGTCTCAGGTAGAGATTCCAGAGAGAAAGATCTCGGAACTGGAATGGTTGCTGAAACCATTTCATTGAACTTTAACAACGCTTGCACAGCCTCAGCTTCTGATAACTTCTTCTTAAGCTTCTTCTCATTTTCATGCTTCTCAAGCTCATCAGCAGCTTTCTCTTTCAGAGCCTTAGCCTCCGCAGGATCCAATCCAAACTGCGGATCCCCTTCTTTTCTCTTCTCCTTGTCAGCTCTCCACTTTGCTGCAACCTCATCAGTATAGGTCTTCTTCTTCTTAGGCTTTTGTGGTGCGGAGTGGACTTCCTTAGACTTGGGTTCCTCGGCTTCGACTACCACTTCTTTCTGCTTTCTCTTCCTTACTGGCTTGGATGATTCCGGATCAGCAACTTTCGGAGCCACTTCTTCTTGAGGAGGTAGATCAATAAAGATTCCAGACTTCTTGTCGAAAGCTACATTCATTCTTTTAAGAGTGGCATCGCTGACAAGCATGATATTTCACACCCTTGTTTTGGAACTACAAGCATCCTTGAAAGATTCTAGGCACCGAACTATGAGCTTTGATAATATTGCTGGGTACATCACGATCTGAGCTCTCAGATTCCCCTTCTTCAAATTTTCAATATTGAGAAGAATATGCTTCATCAAGTTGAACTTTCTTAGATGTATCAGGAAATCTAAGATATATATCTCACTCTTCTTCAGGCTATCCTTATCACCTTTTCTCGGTACTATAAGCCCTTGCACCCATAACTCCATCATCCGGAAGTTTGTAGATAGGCTTGCAATCTTCGGAGCCTTGTCATCATCCAATCTGAGAGTTTCTAAGGCCTTTTCCTTGTTGAAACTACCCATTGAGTCTGGCAATATGTGCGAAATAAACTCAGCTTCACCTTCATAAGATAACCCTACCAAGCTTACAGCCTTGGTGTGAGAAAGCTTATATGTCTTGCCATACGATTTGAAAGAAAACTTCTCTCTATTATCTTCCATGAAGAAAGCAACTGACTCATAAAACTCAACAAGCAAATCAGAGTAGACTTCATCTTGGTTGTCTATTTTTGATACCGCAACATCTTCCCAGCCATTCAACTTGATATTCTTTGAAATAATAGAATCGTAGTTGCTGAAGAAAGTCGGATGGACTAACCTTTCGCTGTAGACTAACCACTGAGAAATAGGCATGGTTGAAGACATTTCTTGAGAAGCTAACTCTGCAGACATTCGGATTTGAAATTCTCTGAGAAGTTCGGAATCGAGAAGACTAAAGTTCGGAATGGCCTTAAATCATAGAGTTATAGCTTCAGCACGCGAAAGCTTGAAACCGATGTGGGACAAGAAAATAGGGTCCCCTTTATATAGGCAATGGGATGACGGTTCAACTTCCTCGATTGATCTAACGGTTTAGAATGATCTGAGATCAAATCTGACGGTTGAGAGCTTGAATCCGATCTTTTTGAGGTTTTTATTAAAGTAGAGAATTAAGAAATCCAAAAAACCGAAAACAAAATATAAGAAACTTCCAGCAAGTAAAATATTATTACGAAAACTTCAGTAAGGAAATCATACCTTTCAGATTAGCTTAGGAAAGTTATTCGTAATGGGTAATATAAAGACGACTACGAAAAACATAATACGAAAAACTAAATACAAAAAACTCAAAAAGTAAATACGAAAAAGATTAATACGAAAAAGTCAATATGAAATAGTCAATACGAAAAAGTCAATACGAAAAAGTCAATACGAAAAAGTCAATACGAAAACATGGAACGAAAATCTGGTTATGAAAGTCCCAGTACGAAAGTTGTCCATTTCGGAAATTTTCAATACGAATACTTTCATTCCAGAAGTATTCTGTACGAAAATATCCATTCTGGAAAATGGTAGTTCCGGAAGTTCCATTCCGGAAATATTCGTTCCGAAAAGTTTGAAAACAAATTTTGAAAAACATTATTATACAAACAATCAAATGTACCCCCCCTATGAAAAGGAGTTTATTACTGTAAGAAGATTTTTTCAACAGAAAGTTAATTAAGGAAGATTACCTTACAGTTATCATTCCGAACTTCTGTTTAATATATTCAAATCTATCAGACGGCAAAGATTTTGTGAAAGTATCAGCAAGTTGATCTTGCGTTCCGATAAACTGAAGAATAATATCTCCTTTAAGTGTGTGATCCCTAAAAAAGTGATGCCTAATATCTATGTGTTTTGCACGTGAGTGATGTGCAGGGTTTTTACTTAGGGCAATGGCACTTGTGTTATCACACAAAATTTGAGTTTTAGTAAAACTCAGGCCATAGTCTGTGAGTGTGTGTTGCATCCACAACACTTGTGCACAACAACTTCCAGCTGCTACATATTCAGCTTCAGCAGTGGAGAGTGCAACAGAATGTTGCTTCTTGCAGGACCAAGAAACTAATGAATCTCCTAAGAAATGACAAGTTCCGGATGTACTTTTCCTATCCATTCTACATCCACCAAAGTCAGCATCAGAAAAGCTTTTTAGAACAAAATCATTTCCAGAAGTATAAAATAATCCTAGATCCATGGTTCCCTTAAGGTAGCGAAAAATTCTTTTTACTGCCTTTAAGTTAGATTCCTTAGGATTGGATTGATATCTTGCACATAAGCATACCGAAAACATTAAGTCTGGTCGACTAGCTGTTAAGTAAAGTAGACTTCCTATCATACCTCTAAAAGATGTTTGATCTACTGGTTTCCCAGCTTCATCAAGATCTAACGAGTTTGAGGTACCAATGGGAGTTCTTATACTCTTAGTGTTGTCATAACCATACTTTTTAAGAATATATTTAAGATACTTATGTTGAGATATGTACGTTCCTTCTGGTTTTTGAGAAATTTGAAAACCAAGGAAAAATGTTAACTCACCCATCATACTCATTTCAAACTCAGATTTCATTAGACTAGCAAAAGAGTCAGTCAAAGATTGCTGAGTTGAACCAAATATAATGTCATCAACATAAATTTGAACAATCAAAACATTTTTCTTATCTTTCTTTATAAAAAGAGTTGGATCTGCATTTCCCTTAACATCGTTATTTTGAAGCAAAAATCCAGTGAGTCTATCATACCATGCTCGTGGGGCTTGTTTAAGGCCATACAAAGCTTTGGTAAGTCTAAAAACATGATCAGGATGTTTTGTATCTTCAAATCCAGGAGGTTGTTCAACAAAAACTTCCTCTTGAACATAACCGTTAAGAAAAGCACATTTCACATCCATTTGAAATAGTTTGAAATTAAAGAATGCTGTAAAGGCAAGTAGAATACGGATAGATTCAAGTCTAGCTACTGGAGCATAGGTTTCTTCATAGTCTATGCCTTCTTGCTGATTATAGCCTTTAGCAACAAGTCTAGCTTTATTTCTAACAATGACTCCATTTTCATCACATTTATTTATGAAAACCCATTTTACTCCAATAACAGAAGTTTCCTTAGGTATCTCAACCAAGGTCCAGACTTTATTCCTTTCGAATTCATTTAGTTCATCTTGCATTGCTTTGATCCAATCATTATCACCTAAAGCTTCATCAGTGCTTTTAGGTTCTAATTGGGAAAGAAATTCTAGATGTTCTACTTCATTTCTTAATGAACTTCTAGTCCTTACAGGTTGATTTACATCACCAATGATACTATCACTGGGATGATTCTTAAGAAACACCTGATTTGGGTTTTGTAAAACCTGTTCATCAACATAGGGTAGAAAGTCTTCTGGGGTAAATGTTTCAGAAGTATCTTCTAGAACAATTTCCTTATCAGAAGGTTCTTCTATCAAAGGTTGACAATCAGTTTTTGAAAACACATCCGAAGATGTAGGTTGGGAGGTTTTAAAAACAAAAGGATCTGACTCATCAAATTTTACATGTATTGTTTCTTCAACAGTACAAGTATTTTTATTAAAAACTCTATAAGACTTAGAGGTTGTGGAATAACCTAAGAAAATTCCTTCATCTGATTTTGGTGCGAATTTATGTAAGTTATCTTTAGTATTCATAATGAATACTTTGCAACCAAAAACCTTGAAGTAGGAAAGTCTTGGTTTTCTACCATTCCATAACTCATAAGGAGTTTTATTAAGAAAAGTTCTAATCAAAACTCGATTTATAGTATAACATGCAGTACTTACAGCTTCAGCCCAGAAATGTCTAGCAATAGAATATTCACTCAGCATGGTTCTAGTTATTTCTTGAAGAATTCCATTTCTTCTTTCAACTACACCATTTTTTTGAGGAGTTCTAGGTGCTGAAAAGTTGTGAGTAATACCTTTCTTACTACAAAAAGTTTCAAAATCTGAATTTTGAAATTCTCCTCCATGATCACTATGAATAGTTTTCAATGGAAGGTTTTTCTCATTTTTAACTTGAGCTCTAAAACTTTTGAAATAAGAAAAACCTTCAGATTTACTTGCTAGAAAATAGACCCAAGTAAATCTAGTGTAATCATCAACTAGAACAAACACATAGTATTTGCCTCCAATGCTTCCAGTTTGTGTTGGACCAAAAAGATCCATATGCACTAATTGTAATGCATCAGTTGTTGAGACTTCACCGATTGACATAAAACTAGATTTATGTTGCTTGCCATATTGACAAGGATCACAGACTTTAGAAGAATCAAATCTATGCTCCGGTAGATCCTTAAAAAGATTCTTCTTAGAGAGTTTACATAGGTTTCTAAGATTACAGTGTCCTAATCTTCTATGCCATAACCAAGAGTGATCTTCCATTGCACTTAGACAAGGTAAATCTTGGCTTCTTAGGTCTTCTATGTTTAAGGTGTAAACATTCTCTTGCCTATTGGCTGAGAGAATAAATTCTTCCTTGGAATTGTGAACTAAGCATTTATCATTCCTAAAATTCACAAGGTAACCTTCATCACATAACTGACTTATGCTAATGAGGTTGTGCTTAAGACCTTTAACAAAAAGAACATTTGAAATCAAGGTTTTACCTAAAAGAACAATATTACCAATACCAACAATCTCTCCCTTATCATTGTTTCTGAAAGTTACCTTTCCTCCTTTCGTTTTGATAATCATTTCAAAAAAACTTTTGTTACCAGTCATATGCCGGGAACATCCACTATCCATGTACCATATATTGTTGCTGGAACATTCTTTATTTTCCTGAAATTAAGAACAAAGTTAGATTTTCGGAATCCAAACTTGTTTGGATCCGAGATTTCCAGACAATAAAATTTTTGGAACCCACATTTTCTTTGAAAAATAAGCTTTATGAAAACCTAGAGATTGGGTTTTGTTTAAGGAACAACTTTTTGCCCAGTGACCACCACATTGACACTTGATACAAAATGGGGCACTTTGAGGAACAAAATAATTGTTGCTGAAAACAGGTTTTGCATGGGTATAAACAAATCCGGATTTATTTCTTAAAGGTCGTATTTGGGAATACATCTTATCAAAATTTTCCTTACCATGGGTAAAGTTTGATAAACACTTCTTTGAGGAAAAAATTTCGGACTTGAGTTTTACAACCAAATTTTTATCCTCGAAATCATTAGTTTTGGAACTAGAGTTAGGCTCGAAAACATTTTTATTAGAAATTACTTTTTCTAATTCTTTAGAAAGTTTATTCTTCTCAGAACTTACTTCCTCATGATTTTTTGAAATACTTTCAAAATCAGAATTTTTCTTATCAAGATCTTTAGAAAGATCTGATATCTCTTTAGTAAGAATAGAATTCCTAGAGTTTGCCTTATCAAGTTTCTTGTTGAGTTTGGAATTCTCAATCTCAAGAAGCTCAGCAAACCTAGAGACTTCTTCAAAAGTAGGTAAAGTATTTTCCTCATCAGAAGATGATTCTTCATCAGAAGAGTTATAATACTTACTATCATTAGAATTTAAAGAAATATTTGTCAATGATTCAGCATTTCGTACCTTAGCCATAAGACAATGATTATCAATAGGTAATCTGGCTATAAGACCAAGATTCTTCTGTCCTGAAGATTCATAATCAAAAGATTCATCTGAAGAGTCACCACCACTGGCACTCCAGGTGTCATTAGCTTTCAGAACATTCTTAGCTTTGGCTTTGTAATACTTCTTCATATTCCTATCTGAATTCCTTTCTTTTCTTTCTTTCTTTCTGAGCATAGGGCAATCTGGTCTAATATGTCCAGCTCTTTTACATTCATAACAAGTAACTTCTCCATCTTTCTTGTCTTTCATATCCTTCTTCTTATACTTGGATTGACAGTTTCTCTGTCCATCTATCTTGTTCATCCTTCGAGCAAGATTGGCTAATTCATTTTCTGAAACTTCACTCTCACTAGATTCGGATTGGAAAATGACTTTCTTAGATTTGGATCTAGTAACTCTTTCAGGAGTCTTAGCTTTCATCTGATTTGAAGTTGTAGTAAAAGCAACAGTACCATTTCCATTCTTCTTCTTGATGTTGTCAGCATCTCTCTTCATTCTTGTTTCATGTTGTAGAAGAGTTCCAAATAATTCATCAAGAGTAATTTGAGTAACCATTCTGTTCTCATCTATAGCTGTTCTCTTGGATTCCCACTCATTGGGCATAATGTCAATAATCTTGTCCACAAGAGCTTCATCATCTAAACCTTTTTCTCCCATAGATTGTAGACTGTTGACAATAGTCATAAACCTTTGTTGAACTTTACAGATAGGTTCTCCATAAGGAAAATTGAAGCCATGATATTCAGCTCTAAGCATAGCTCTTCTAGTCTCAATCACCTTAGAAGTTCCAAAGTGAGTAACCTCTAACTTCTTCCATATATAGTTAGCTGCTTCATAAGAAGAAATTTGGCTATATATATTTCTAGTCATTGAACATAGTAAAGTATTGCGTACCTTATAGTTGAGTTGATATTCTTGCTTTTCCTGGTTAGTAAAGGTTCTGACTTCCTTGTCAGGAATTTTATAGTCACCAGTAATCATGAAAAAGTTGTCTACTCCAGTATTAATAACAAAAGTCTTCATACGATCTCTCCAGTATTCATAATCATCACCATCAAATATTGGTGGTCTTGTAGGATTCAGATTGTCAATAGATCCAACATTAATTCCTGCCATACTTAATGTAACTTTGCACACAAACTTGTTAGTAGCAAAGATTCGTAATAACAAAGTTCGGAATGAGAAAAGTTCAGAATGGATAAATCGGAATGACAGAGTTCGGAATGAAAAAGTTGAGCAAGAAAAACTTGTATGTGAGTACAAGTATTTCAGTAACCTGCTCTGATACCAAATGTAATAATGGTATAGAGTAAGAGGTTTCCAACCTCTGATACCAATTGTAGGATCGAAATATAATATGAGATGCTCAATATACAAGAGGGGGGGTGAATTGTATACTTTAAAAATTCCTTTGGAACCTTTAAAGTTAGTTATGAATAACTAAAGTTTCCTTAAGAAAAGGAAAGGGCTAAGTTTAACAAAGTTAAACTAAGTAAATTCACGACACCTCTAACACCGAACTAAAACTAGGTAAGAGATTCCAAAAGTAGGTTCCGGAAATATGATTCCGGAAATTGAAACTTAACAAAAGTTACAATATGAGATTCTACCTTAAAGCGTATAGAATCTAAATGAATCAAAGTAAGTAAGGAAGTATAAGAAAGTTATACTTTCCTTAAGATACAAATTGCAGCGGAATAAAAACAAGTAGTAAAACTACTAGTAACAAGATATAAGTCTTTTAACCCAAAGAGAAGGGTATCCAACAACCTTGGATAAAGGTCCCTTGATTTATACTTTCAAGCAAGTCTGTCTTACCCACACCAAGGTAAGCCCTCAATACGAATATCGGAGTCTCTGTCTTGCTATCCCCGCAAGCCCTCAACTTCAAGGTAGTTGGAAACCTCTGTCTTCCTCAGCAAGGAAGCCCTCGATCTTTAAGGTAGTCGGCACCTCTGTCTTCCTCAGCAAGGAAGCCCTCGATCTTTAAGGTAGTCGGCACCTCTGTCTTCCTATCCCCGGAAGCCCTCGAATGTAATCACCAACATTCGGAGTCGCACGAAGCTTTGAGAGTTAATAAGAGACTCTCTCTCTAGAAATCACTTCAACAGCATGTATGCACAAAATCCAAATTGTTCATCCATCCATTCGTTTTGTGCTCTTTCAAATGAGCTCCTATTTATAGGTAAGGTCGGCTCCTCTCCAACAGTCATATTTTCCTTAAAGGTTGGAGTGACCTGTACACATGTCACTTAGACAACGGTTAGTTTATAAAAAAATGGACGACATCGTTTTATAACAAAACAAGTGTAACAGAATGTACGACATCGTTTTAAACTCTAACATAAAAGTTCGGAATAGAAACTTCGGAGTGAAGGTTCGGAGTGAATAAATTCAGAGTATATAAAACAATGATAATCAGATTCTGTTTAATAGGTGAATTTGGAATGAGAATTCGGAATAGGAATTCGTTATCAGAAATCGTATTGAGAATTCGTCATCAGAATTCGTAATGAGAATTCGTCATCAGAATTCGTAATGAGAATTCGTCATCAGAATTCGTAATGGGAATTCGGAATGAGATTTCTTTATTAGAATTCGTAATGGGAATTCGTCATTGGAATTCGTAATGAGAATTCGGAATAGGATTTCTTCATTAGAATTTGTAATGATAATTCTTCTTCAGAATTCGTAATGAGAATTCGGAATAGGATTTCTTCATTAGAATTCGTAATGAGAATTCTTCTTCAGAATTCGTAATGAGAATTCGGAATGGGATTTCTTCATTAGAATTCGTAATGAGAATTCTTCTTCAGAATTCGTATTCTGAATCTGGAATAGAACTTAGTCAGAATTCATATCCGGAATTCGGAATGAAACTTCCTTATAGTTCTTATCCAGAATCCGAATCCTAAAACAGAATGCTTTAAATCAAATTTTCAACGATTCCGAGAAAATGAATCCGAATCTCATACTTAAGAAAAATATGAATGAAAATATGATAAGGATAATTTTTCTTATAAAAGCGTTTTTCCTTAAGAAAGAAATTTTCCTTATAAAAGCAATTTTCCTTATAAAAGCGATTATCCTTTAGAAAGCAGTTTTCCTTAAAGATAAGGTGTTTGTGATTTTCAAAACAAGAAGGAATGGAAAAGTCATTAGGAAAACCTTATTGACTCAACAATAATTTATTAGATTTATTATTCATTAGTCTTAATTTAATGGTCCTAGATTTTTTTCCATATATTGATGGATATCAATTCAAAGATTTTTTTCTTTCATTTTTCCAAATAATTTATAATTTAAACAATTTTTATATCTTATATTGAAATATATTTAATATTTTTATTTACCAATGATAAACACCATTAAATTAAGGAAAAAATGTATAAAAATAATTAATTCCTTGTAATTACATTTTCATGATATATTATGAATTGATATCGAATATCACTCTTTAAAACATTATTTTTATTCCACAAAATAAATTCAAAAAATTTTAAAAATAGATATAGGAATATTTTGTTCAATATACATACCTTTGAATTTATGTGTAATAATCCACATCTTCAAATTTGGTAAAATGATATGAAATTTTAATATTGACATTCCATATAGGTAATTATTTGATATTATGTTTTTAGAATACAATTTACGGGGCTTGGAAATCCCTATGATAAATTTACACATGGTTTTTTTGGTTTTTGGGGTCACATGTGGCATTTGTGTTGGGTTTGGGTGGACGTTTTTTTTGTAGAAGTGAGCCACCAAAGACGTAGTGGTACAACAATAATTTTTTAATGTTATTCTTCATGGTTCATGGGCATTGGATAGGCCACTGTAAAGTGTTTTGGAATGATCTAGGTGTTTAGTTCGGTACCATGAGACATATCACATCCAACTAGATTCCCAGCAGTGCTGAGGACAATTTCTAAATGGAAATTAATGTGTGTATACCCCCATCATTTTATCCCATGCCTCTGGGGGTGTCTGGATTATTGTTCTAATGATAGGGGTTTCTTATCCGGATCTCCTCATCCCCCATTCTCTCTCATGGATCCGGGGATAATGGTAGCTATTTTGAGAGACTTTAGAAAATATGACCCAATAAATTCAAATTTATAATTCATTATAAATAATTACAATTAATAGTGATATCCTTGTGGTTGGAGATAGGGGTCAAAACATAGGGAAGGGTTTGTAAATTAGTAATTATGGACGAGAGATTAATTTTAATGGTAGGTTGAATATTTTACACTTAACCATATGCGTGTATAAATTCATATCACTTGTATATTATTAAGGATGGGTTATAAAATATGTGAAGATTTTTTGTTGATTTTAGATGTAAATATTAAGAGGACTGAGCATCTTATAATACACCTTAGGGTGTGGTTGGGTTCTTTCCATGTGCATGGGATGTAGTAAATTTCACAACCCACCCTAATAGGGACCTAACATGGTTTGGTCATTAAGACCCATGTGGAACCTAAAAACCACCATCAATGGTATAGGAATGGGTGGCTTGCACCAGTGGGATCTTCCAAACATAGGGGAAGAATTACCCTCATAATTCTTATGAAAATTACGCATAACCAATAATCATCTTCACATGTAAATTTTATAGCATACAATTCCCATAATAATATTATCAATATATGAAAAATATACATTATTGACAGAGAAAATAAAATCATGTACTCCTAAAAAAGGCTAAATATATAAATATAGTGATAAAAAAATTTATTAATCTATCCTTAAAAAATGCTATAAAGCTATAGAGTTGTGAGAAGCTATGAGTACTAAATATAATAATATTTATAAACAATTCGATATACATGTTGAATAAAAAATCCTATATAAATTGAATAAGATCAACAAGGAGAATTATAATCTATGTATCAAAATTAAATCTAATAAATTAATCACAACCAAAGATAAAAGAAATCACCACATTAAACTAAACCATATTACACAACCTCATTACCTTAATAATTCAGTAATCAAAATAAACAATATTAATATAAATTTTTTTAATCCTATAAGAATAAAGGGAATAGTCTAAAAACATAACACCACTCATTCATCCATCATAATAATTCCACTATATTAACCATATTATCACTATAAATAAAAAATAATCCTTCAATATTTCAATGACCATATAAAAATATAAGTGAAATAACTATATCATATCCCTATGATAACCAAAAAAAATTGATATAACTAAATCAATGAAAACCATCACCACATTATCAATAAAATTTAAAAACCAACACTAACGGATCACAACATGATAGAAACTTCCCCACCTTATACAAATAATCACTAAATCACAACAACCACATCAATTAATCTATTACCAAATCATAACCCCCAAAGCAGAACAGCCATTTCAACATCATAAACACCATTTTAAAATATCGATATCCACATCACAACCATATAATTAGGAAAACATCATATCATTGAATCAATCAAGAATTGAGATCTATTATAACCAAAATAGATTATATAGTCTTAATCAATTGCTTATTAGGGATATGTCTACATGTCATAACATTGAGCAATTGTAGCCCAAATAGAGGTGCTTGTGTCCTGAATCTGATTCATTATTGCATAAGAACAAATGGTACTATATAAATTAATATAACACAAAAAAATATTTTGAAGGAATACTATGCTCTATAGCATTATCAACATGGAACACTGAGATTTAAGAGAATTACGATATGCTATACAAATATTATTATTTAAACATAACTGTTAAAACCAAGCCATTCAATTATAGTTATGTAAGTGAATAAATAAATTATCAAAAATATTTATTAATTTCTTAAATAATTAATTATAATAGATTAATTCATATTAAATAAGTACATTGTTTTATGTAATGTCATTTTATGCTTCAAAATACTTTTTCTTCCAAAATGGTCATTATTGATTTTTTTGGAAAAAATCTGAATTAATTTATTCCATTATGATCAATTTTATTTTATTAAATGAATATAATTTTAAAATTATAATATGAAAAGCAACTTATACTTTAATTTTATAATTTTATAAAATTTTGATTTCTAGTTGAATAGTAGGAAATAATGTTTTTGTTTTAATATTGTCATTTTTTCATGTATCTAGAAAAATTCTAGATTGTTTTCTAAATTAAATTACATAATATTAACTATAAATAACTAAATTAATGTAAATTCAAAGAATAGTAAATTTCATTTGTGTATAAATAAATTTTGATTCTTAAGATGAATATTTTTTTGGAAATCCATTTTCCATCTCATTTTTCCGGGGTATTTTTAAATTATTTTATTTCAATTATAGAAATTTAATTTGATAAATTTGTATATATATTTTAACTCCTAATTTATAAATTTATTATTGAGTAAAAATTAATTTTAATTCATTATGAATATTATCTTTTGTAAAATCAATTCAATTTACATAGTAAGAGTTAAATGGGTTAAAATTGTAAAACTAAAATTATAATGGTTAAAATCAACAGAAATCTGTAGTAATAATGATTTTTTGGTAATATTACATTACTAATTAATCTAATATTTATATAGGAGTCATTTTTTATCCATTTGGATGGAGTAGAACTCTAAAATATGTTAATGATTTATGAATTTTCTTATGTGTTCTATCTGACAGTAATAAAGGAACTCCACATCTCTACTATTATCTACACATAATGGGACTCTTAGATCATTTAATTAAAAATTAAATACCTTTATTAAACCCATAGAAATTTTACCTAAGATATGTATTGATAATAATATCATTCTAGTAAGGATTGATAAATTAAAATTCAGAGGTTGTTAGAAAAAGAGGTGACATCCTTAACTGAGTGTTTTTTATTTTCTATTTAACCTCTTTCAAAACCATCCTAATATATTTTATATGATAACATATTTATATCACATATAATAAAATATTATTATATTAATATTTATCCCTTTTTAATCAACATATATATCTATTGTCAAATGAAAACAAATTATTTTCATACATGCAGACTACCACCTCGTGAAGATGATGATTTTCATTTTTCATCACAGACACTAATGGTATTTATAATGATTATTAAAAAAATATAATATATAGATGATATAAATTTAATATAACAATTTTAAATATATATTCAAGTAAATTATTTATATATTAATAAATATTAATTAAAACTATTTCATGTTTGTATGCCCAGGTAACGGCGTCACAAACCGATGTATTTTATTTTTCATCCACCCATAAAATGGATTGTATATTCCAGTGAATTTAATATAATAATATTATATTAATGTTTTAATTATAATAATATGAACATAAAATAACATAAAACTTCTTCCCCACATGTCTGTTGTAAAATGGAATTGTTATTCATTTGTCTGTTTGGACTGCCATCTATATATTGAAATTTAATTAAATTTTCAAAACCACAATATATAGTTGTTTGTAGAAGTATTATTAATTAAAAAAATTATAATTATATCATTATTAATATTTTGTAAAATATAATATCATTTTACATTTAATTATAATCAACCAACAAAAATCATTTTGGTCAAATGGACCAAATATTTTAAAAACATTTGACATGAATTTAGTCAATTAAGTAATTACTTATAAATTGGATATAATTGAAATAAAAAAATAATAAGAATAAAATTGTATATTTATAATGTAAATATTTTACATATATTTATTATTATCGATTTTAATAATGGTATCTAAGGATTACGACTGGAGGAAAGGGTTTTCTTATCTCAATTTTCATTCTTTGAGACATATGTTATTTTTAGGAAATGTTTTATACTGTGATCAATAAAAAAGCATGTGGATTTATTATATCAATATTATATAAAAATAATAATCTCTTTTGTTACTTGTTAATGTTTTCCATTAACTATTTATTGGTGCCTAATTTTACGTGTTTTATGTGAATTTTCATTAAAATTTTTTTAAATGTTTGTTGTTTTAATTTTATTTTCCCAATATATCAAATTTCATTAAAATATTATAGATATATTATAAAAATAAAAAATAAATGTTGAAATTAATTTTAAACCATAATTTAAATTCTTAATAATGTTTCAAAATGTATAATTATAAATCATCAGAAAACTGGTTATTTTGATATTTTTACAAAAGTGAAAAATGAATCTTTTTTAATCATTTACAATATGGGAAGAATTTCCAACCACCATGATCATTATAATTTAATAAGAATCCTTTGAAAAATTGTGGATTTTAAAAATATTATTCTACATCAAGTTCTTTTTGGAATTTTTGTTAGAATTTTTTTAAAGAAATTGTTTTTTACTTTATTTTTTTATAAATCCTAAATGTTTTTCTACATATGTAGTAAAATGAATATATTATTATATTTCTTGTTTTAAATGATATATTGAATGAGATTTATTTATAATATTGTTCTTTTATGTTGTTAACCATGACGGTAAAGCCTAATATATCCCTCTAATTCTTTAAGTAGTGATTATGTTCTCTATAGAATTATGTTGGAATTAATCGAGTTGATTATTACAATTGTAGTGGCTCTTAAAGGGGATCCCAAAATATGATTTTAAAAGGAACATAAATTAATTTTATATTCTTTCAAATCATTCTTCTTGGTAATATTTTATTTCATAAGTTACGTTTGAATTAATCGAGTTCATTATACCACTGTTTAGGTCAACCATGTATTTTCTCAACAGTGATATGTGGAATACATCATGGACTTTGGAGAGACTTGGCAACATTCCCAAACGGTAAGCTACAACCCCAATTTGTTCTATAATTTCAAAAGGTCGGATGTACCAGGGACTCAATTTACCCTTCTTAATGAAACTTATAACACTCTTCCATGGAGATACCTTCAAGAACACATGATCTCCTTCCTGAAATTAAAAATCCTTCCTTCGGTTATCGGCATAGATTTTCCACATACATTAATAATATTTTATGTGTGTTTGGATTACCGTCCCCTTTTATATTTTTCCATAACATGCTCTATTCCTACGAGTGTTCTTTCACCAACATCATCCAAACAGGTTGGTGTGCAAAATCACTTTCCGTATAACTCTTTATATGGTGCCATCTTAATACTTGAATGGAAGCTATTATTATAGGAAAATTATACCATTAGTAAATATTGATCCCACATACCTTGAAAGTCATGTGAGCAAGATCTCAACATGTCTTATATGGTTTGAATAGTCCGTTCTGATTTTCCACTAGTTTGAGGGTGGTAGCCAGTGCTCAAATGAAGTTCAGTATCCCAGGATTTCTAAAGTATTTTCATGAATCTTGATGTAAATCGGGGATCACGATTAGAATCAACTGATAGTGGTAGTCCACGAAGTCTTACAACTTAATTAATATATATTCTTGCAAAACGTTCAAGTGGTAAATCTCTCTTATAGCAATAAAATGTGTTGACGTGGTTAGATGATCAACAATGACCCATATTTCATTGTTCCTTCTAGGAGTCTTTGGTATCCCCATTAAAAAGTTTGTCATGACATCATCCCATTTCCACTCAGGTATAGGAAGAGGATTCATTACTCTTCCAGGCTGTTTCCTTCCATCATTAACTTGTTGACAAACCATATATCTTGACACAAAATCAGAAATCTTCCTCTCTATTTTATCCCACCAAAAATGCTCCTCCAAATATATATACGTTTTGGTGCTCCAAGGGTGTATAGAGAAATTGGAGCTATGAGCATCATCCAACAATTCTCTTTGTAGATCAGGTATATTGAGAACACAATGTCTCTACCCAAATTTCAAAATTACATCATCATATATGAAGACACTCAATCTTCCATCATTCACAGCATTAATATTCTTTTGAAAGTCCTTATCATCGGTCTAAGAACTCTATATCCTTTCTAGTAAAGATGATTTAGAAACCATTTGAAAAAGTATTGATGTTTCACCTTCCAGGGTGATTCCCAAATCCATCATTTCTAGATCTATGTATATAGGATCCTTTTCAACTCTCATCTTGTCAAAAACTCCATGACGCATTCTACACAAAGAATCTCCCACCTTATTATCCTTCCCTGGGTGGTAGTGTATAGTGAAATCATAATCATTCAGTTGTTCCAGCCATCAACTTTTCCTCATGTTCAGTTCTTTCAGTGAGAATATATACTTAGAACTCTAATGATCAGTATATATCACACATTTTTCACCATAGAGATAATGTCTCTAAATCATTAAAGCAAATATTACAGCTGCTAACTCATTATCATGAGTGGGGTAGTTTTGTTCATTAATTTTTAGCTATCGTGATGCATAGGCAATAACACTATCATTTGCAAAAGACACAACCGAGTCCTTTCTTTGATGCATCACTATAAATAAAAAACCCACCATTCATCGATGGTAGAGTCAATATAGGAGCATTGCCTATTCTTCCCCTCATTTCTTCAAAACATTCATCAAACACTTTTTTCCAAACAAATTTAACCCCTTTTCGTGTGAGCTTTGTTAATCGGTTAGCCAATCGGAAAAAATTCTGGACGAAGCACCGATAATAACCTACAAAACCGATAATACTGCATACCTCAGTTATACTCATCGGTGTTTGAAATTCTTGGATTTCTCTTGTCTTAGAAGGATAAACAGACATTCAATACTTAGAGATGTTATTTCCATGAAAATATA
Source organism: Viscum album (assembly GCA_963277665.1). Lineage (NCBI taxonomy): Eukaryota > Viridiplantae > Streptophyta > Magnoliopsida > Santalales > Viscaceae > Viscum > Viscum album. The sequence goes on from OY728163.1 coordinate 1,095,577,899, forward strand.
TCTCTTGAAGCGAGAATTCACACTTGCTAAACTTCCCATATAATTTATTTCTTCTAAGAGTCTTCAAGATAATGTGTAATTGATTTTCATGATCTTCAGAGATTTTGTAGTATACCATGATATCATCAATAAATACCACTGCAAAGTCAACCAAATATTCCATGAAAACTCTATTCATTAGATCCATAAAGACAGAGGGTGCATTATTCAATGAAAAAGGAATTACTATAAACTCGTAATGTCCGTACCTGGTTCGAAATGTTTTTTTCAGAATGTCTTCCTTCTTCACACACAATTGATGATATCCAGATTGAAGGTCAATCTTTTAAAATTATTGAGATCCATGAATTTGGTCGAATAAAACATCAATGCATGGAAGGGGATAATTTTTCTTTATTGTAACAGCATTGATCTCCCTTTAGTCAGTGCACAACCTCATAGATCCAACTTTCTTCTTAACAAAAAGAATAGGGGATCCCTATAAAGAAACACAAGGGTGAATAAATCCATTATTACTAAATTCCTCTTGTTGTTTCTTTAGTTCCACTAATTCCATAGTGTCCATTCTAAAAGGGGTCTTTGATATAGGCCTTGATCCATGAATTAAATCAATCGAAAACTCAATTTCTCATTATAAAGGATGTCCAGGTAAATCGTCAAGAAATACATCAACATATTATTTCACAATAGGTACATCCTTTATTTGAGCATTCCTTTCCTCACCCACAGTTATTTTATTCTCTTCCTCCCCAAAAATTGAATTTAGTTGAGCTACTAGGGGTGGATCTAGATAATAATTAGGTGGTGATGTTTTTTCTCTAAAGATAAGGTGTTCTTTATCATTGTCATAAAAAATAGTAACCACCTTCTTCTAACAATAAATTTTTGCATTATGGTCTGAAATCCAATAAAATAGACATAGTGGGAGGTAACCACCTTCTTATAATTTACATTTCCAGAGTATTCAACAGATCTCTTCTTCTCTTTCTTTGCATTATAGTCATAAGACATAGAGAATTATTTTTTTATCTTGATTGCACATGAGACAATATCTTTGTACGGAAAGAAGGATTGTAAGACTAATGTTCGATAGAGAAATGGTTTTAACCCATCCCAGAAATGAACAATCATACTTCTTGGGTTACGTATATAATATGCAGCATGCCTTGCTATCTTTGTAAAGTTAGCCTCAGATTTTGCGACATTCTCATCCTCTATTGGCCTCAGACTCAGAAATTGTCTTTCCATATCAACTTGATAGTCATGAAGAAAGTATTTTTCTCTGAAAATTTCTCTAAAGTCCCTCCATTCCATGTTTGATACTTCATCATCTTCTTTTGTGTTTTGAATCAATGACCACCATTGATCAGCATCTCCAGTGAGGCGGTAAACAACCATGACAACTTTTTCCCTTTCAATACTCTCCAAGGCATGAAATATTTTCTCTATAGAATTTATCCATTTATCAGCTACTAATGGATTTTTTACTCCCACTGAATGTTGGTGGTTGATACCTCATAAATATATCTAGCATTGATCCTCCACACTTCAGATCAAGATTCTCCATACGTGTATGGTTATTATTAATAACCTGAGTGAGATGTCCCAATATAGTGATAAGCTAATTAGATCCAGTTATATCACCATCCCCACTATAATTATCTTGAGCAGGAGGGAAATCCCTATATAGAGTGCGTGCATTGATATTTTTTTCATTCCTTCCACTAAGCACCATTTTTAAACAATTGAATAAACTATATTTTTTTGTGAACTGAAATACATAATTCCAAACTTGTAAAATACTTAACATAAATTCAATAGTTTATGGATATAATCCATAATCATAAATATGTTTTCATTGAGAAAGTGTATACTCATAAAACCTTCATAATGGTTTGTAAATAAAATGTTAATTATCCAAAGCATATCCCCCAAGAGTTTCATAACCAATAGTTCAACAAGGCCCGTTGTCGTGCACTAGTTCTCGTTCATGTCTAGATCAATGCGGTGTTTTCGGGTTTTAACCCTAGGTACATCTATGGCAGAGCCGCCTCTACCTGCTCGTATCCAGATAGAGATGTATTGCTAGTAAACTCACAAAATCTCTACAATACCCAAATTATAGGATGTTCTTATATACTAATCGTCAAAGTTTATATTTGGGCTATGTACTCTAATCAATGTTTTTCTAAATCTAGTTTCCATGTTTAGTACTAAACTTCCTCTGATACCAAATGTAATGCCACAACCCCAGAAGCCAAGAGTTGGTGCATTATTACGTATCTTTGTCATGATCACAAAAGATATAGTCTCGAAATACATATTATTTTAGTAGCCTTGGAAGTACTAGATACATTCATAAGGTTTACATTACATCATAGAATGGAAAACTACATCAAAATTGTTTCCATAGACAACATTGAGATCCGTAGACTATCCACACAGGTCAGTCATAATATACGTATTCGCATCCTGGGAAAAATAAAACATAGAAATGGGTGAGCTCAGATGCTCAGTAAGGATATCTATAGAGAAGAAACTTTCATTAATAAGTATAATCATTTACAAAAATGTATAAGACTAAAAACAAATTATTTTGAGACATAAACTTCAGCATGATATGGAAAAGTTAAAATCAAATTATTCCATTTACTTATTCATATGGATATTATACTAGTCAAATAATAACATGAAATATCAATAGCCACTTTCATAATGATGGAATGCATAATTCCAGAATTTCATAACCAAATAGTCAAGGCCTTGTGCCAAGCCTTCAAATAATATTTTTTCAAAGCCTTATGCCAAGACACTAGTTTGTCTCATAATACATAATGATTCATCATGGAGCTATAGCGTGCTCCACCCATCACTTACTAAGTCCAATCCATTCCTCATATGAAAAGGATGAAATATAACATAAATATTTGTATTAAAACTAGTATACTAAATTTAAATACATTAACTATGAACCATGATTGGTATAAAAATAGCACATCCATAATCAAACATATCAAAAAAACATCAATACAGTATGGAATATTGTATCTATAATAAATCAACTACAAACAAGTTCAAAATCCCTCAATGGGTGTTAATATAGATGAAAATTATAAGTAAAATTATTTGAGAGAAATACCCCATTTTTATGAAATCGTTTTAAAGTCTCCAAATTTAAACAATAATTTATCTAAAAGAAATTTTATAATGAATGTCTCCCATACCACTGTGAAACTTTTTAAATGAATTTTCATTTCAATACATTCATGTCCATATAATAAATCCATAAAATCATTTTGAAAACATGGACATTAATCAAAATGATTTAGAAAGATAAATCATTAAAAAATTTAAAATGATGATCTAGATAAATAGACCCTCCCATAAAACATTAAAATATTTCTTTTGAAAACACTTTTATCAAACATGGGTTTCTATGATAAGTATGTCCCATAAAATACATACACATGAACAATCTCTGATAATAATGAGATTGAGGAAATAACCCTTACCTTGTACTTTTTCTTGGTCGAGGGTAGGTTAACCTCGTGTATAATGGTATGATAATTGTTATTATATTATACAAGATTCATATACATTCATATGTTACCATATATGATCTTTTAATATTGTTTTGTAAATAATATTATTGTATTATCGTCATTTCGGGTGTTCACTGAATCATTTCCCATTATATGCTTTGTTACGTAAGTAATGTTTGTTATGGATAGGATGTATCAAATTCATATTTATAATGATATTGACTCTATAAACATTATTTTTAATCTTTTAATGAAAATTATTCTTGAATCGATATGATGGGGAATGAATCTCATTGCATTCGCGGAGACGGTATTCTGTACGTACGCACGAGTGACAATATCATTCTTTTGATATTAAAATAATATTTAATTGGATGTTTTATCATAGATACAGAATCATTATAATGTTATATTTATTATTTACATAAAATAGAAATCATTATTATACCCATCCAAATAAGAATGTATAGAATAATAATTACTCCACGATGTGGAGACGGTAAGACGTACGTAGGTAAATATGGTGACATGTCATTTAAATGATATATAGACTAATGAATATGGTTGTACAATATTTATAATTACATAAATATATATATAATATACTGTAGTCATTATTTTATAATGGAAACAACAAAGAAAGAGAAAGTGGAAGAAGAAAGGAACTTGAATGAGGTGATGAAATATTTACCTCTTCTTCGGGTTCTTCCTTTTGATTTGTCAAAAATGATCCGTAGGTTAGCTTTTTGACTAAATAAAGGCCTCTATGATTAAGTGAGGATGGTTTTTAGGGTATTTGGGTAGTGTTTGTCCTAGCCAAAAGTCTTTTAAGGTGTTAATTTGAGGGAAGGCAGAGTGCCCTCTTTATAAGAGGGGTGAGGGGCACCTTAGGAAAAGATAGAAATATTATTTTATAAAAAAAATCAGTAATGGCTCAAAAATGATTTATTTAAAGGCTAAGGTGGGTATGGATCGAAAACCACTCAACCATTAGGTTTTAGACAGTTTTGGGCCAATATATTAACCTTATCTTTATGATTTAACTCTTAGATAAATAGTTTGACATTTACCATGTCTCTTTGTATTTTTATATTATATGGTTAATAAACATACTATATACTTCCAAGAGAACCCCAAGTGGTTCATTAATGATACACCTACATTATATAAGTCTTTTGTAATAACATTATATTTTTAGGATTAGAATATCAATTAATAATATAATATTTGTTTTAAAAACTCTTTTAAGTCAATTTTAACACTATTTTGAATTTTGTTTTTTCTAAGCTCATAACAACATTATTATTTCGAAAAAAATCATCTAACCAATCCCAACATGTCATTTTAGCCTAGAAATTTTTTTAATTAAAAAAAGTCTCAAATTATATTTATTTGGATATTTATAATATCAAATATTTTAATATTTCACTCATTTTGTAATTACTGCATCATCATTTGGTGATAAATAAATTAAATTATTTAATGTCTAAAAAATATAAATAAAATACCATTATGTATGAAATCATTTTAGCTTCATAATTAATATTTATATTCTAATTTATCTTATTTTTATCCCTATATAAAAAATGGTTTAGTTATTAAACACTAAATTTAACACTTCTAACTCTTGTTTGAATTAAATAACAATAAATGTCCCAATCTAATCCAAGTGGACCTAAAGTAACATATTTTATTCCTAAGTTTTATTTGGTTGAATTTCACTTATCCAATAGAATTAGGACAGGTTTTAGGGTAATAATAATATCATTTTTACCTATAATTACCCTATTTACTTTTAACCGTGGTAAATAAAAGTCAAAAGTTACTATTCACCAAAAATTATTCTCATATCATTGAACCAAATTTTACTTATTAATATCAACTGTGTCTCTAGGATTTTCTAAATTTAGCTGACAGACGTGGTAAAATTTTGGTGGTTTATGTAAATTTTCAAATGCTCATAGGAAATGGGTAAAAGACAGTAAAAAGTTCAATAAAATTTATATATATCTAAAATTATTATAATTTGACTCCAATGAACTAAATTGAACTTATATAGGTATTATGTGTCTTTTTTAAACTAAAATAAATTTAAATAAAATAGATAAATATATAAATAAAAATTTGGTTTTAAACTATAACTTAGTGTTTTTCACTATTCATCAAAAATTGAATGTTTTCAGAAAAATGCCAAAAATTCACCCTAAGCTAATTTTGATAAATTGAATCCAAAAATGAAGTGTATTTTGATATATAAAATATATAAAATTTCAAAAAACTGGGTATCACTATTCATACCAACTAGTTTGATTGGTTGTGGTGTGTTATAACTCGAAGTTGCATACAACACACGCTACAATATTATTCAAAGAGAAGCTTACCGTTGAAGGATGGGGTGTTCCATGAAATTTTAGTTTTTTCACATATAATTAAATCTGTAGTGGAAATTCAAATTTTCTATTTTCATATGATTGATGATATTCTAACGGTTTATGACAACCCAATTGTGGGTATCATTAGGTAAGATATTCATGTTATGGGGCTAAGATATGAATACAAAATCTATTCTAATGTGATAATAAGGGAGGTGATGGTTTTTTGAGATATGTATTTGGTTTGAGGTGGATCTGATGGTTCATATGAAATAATATTACATTTCTCTTTATAGAGTGAGTATAAAGGGGACATTGGTTTTAGGTTCATTACTATGATCGATGGAACTATTATTATGTGTTGATTTTGATATTATTTTTGGGTTTTAAACTTGGTAAATTGAATGATAAACATAAGTGTTAAATAATAATATGAAGATATTTTGGTATTTTGATAAATTCTTCAAAGGTTAAAAATTTTGTGTTCATTTTTCATAAGAATTTTCTAATATAAGTTATTATTATAGGGAATTTTTGGTAAGTAATGTGGGATATTTTTTCTATATATGATTGGGTTAAATATGGATGGATCATCGATTAAATTTTAGATAAGGCAGAGTTTGGTTTCAGATTTGATCCCATAGTTATGGATTAGAGAATGTATTTCTATGTGAGGAATAGTGGGATAAGCAGGGAGATATGTCACATTCATGGGAATTAACATTAGAATACTGATTTATTTAGGAAATATTTCTTATAAGATAATTGGGATATGGGATTGATGATTTCATCATATAAAAATTTATAGTCCATTGGAGAATGGACATTGGGTATGTAGGCTAGCTCTAATTAAAAATGTAGATAGAATCTATCTCTTAAAATTTAAACAGTTTATAGAAGATATATATGATGGGAAGTTATATGTGAATCTACCTCAAGATATGGAATTTTGTATATAAGTTTACCTCTTGGTTTTTTCATTAAAAGAGGTGTTTGGTAGTATACCAATTAGGTTACACGGATATCCGACCATGTTCTTTGGGTAATTTGGTACGTATATTGTGGTTAGTTGCTAAATCTGTTGTTTAAAGATTGTTTTTTAGAGTGATAGTGGTCATGTTAATAGTTTAAAAATGGAAAATGAGATTATGTGTAATGATGTATAGAAAGTTGGTGACAAAAAAATATCTCTAATCTAGTTATAGATAAGATAATGGAAATTATTATTGGTATCTCAATTAGAAAAATAAATTATAACAAAAGGAGTGCAATTGAAAAATGATGTATCAGTTGCTAGTCAATTATTTGTGATCGATATGTGGTTTTAGGTGAAATTTTTATATCCTGAGGGGATAATGAATGATTTTTTTTGATTTCGTAGACTGATGGTTGGATATAATAGTTGAATTTTATCGAGGTCTATTGATATTTTAGTTTACATAATTAGGCCTCATCCATTGAGATTGTTAGGTTTGTAAGAGAAATGATCACTTAAGAAAACACTAAACATGGAAGTAGTTTTCCACTATTTTTTCTCACAGGGATGATGATATATATGGTAATATACTGTGAAGTTCTCTAACTATCCTATGTAAGGAAACACTATTTTCTAGTGGGTGGTGATTTACATCTGAATTTATTGTGATGTAGGGTACACTCATTAGGCCAATGGATATATTGATTCATTGTATATAGTTGTAATGAGATATGATTGGTTATAGGACCATATTATAATTACAGATTTATTAGAAATTTTTACAAATTTATCATGTTAATTCACCAGTGGGGGATGTGATTTGTTGAATGATTTTGATATATCTTCAGTGTCTATAATATTGTACATGTGAGGACCTCTCTTCTAGATTGAGTATTGGAATATAGGGCAGATTGTTTTTTATTTTTTCGGAAATAGGTACATGGGAGATTATTTGGTTCATGATTCATGTAATTGAGTTTTGGAATGTCTATTTAGTTTCATTTATGACTTTTTGATAATATATTATGTTATTATTCCATTTTAATGAGTATATCAAGAGGGAAATCTTGTTTGTTTATATCAACAGTCTATATCAAGGATCAGTAACCAATTTGAATCAATAAGAATAATTAGAATTAGACTCCAATATACAGATTATGCATTATGATGTTTTCTGGGATTCATTTATGAGATGAAAATCCCCATGGTGGGGAGATTGTATTGAACTATTCCATTACAACTTTTAAAATTATGATGGAATCATAATTTTGAGATACAAATAATGATGTGTTTTGAGATCAGTTTTCATATTGTAATTATGAGATTTATGATGTTTATTTGATATTATTTCACCATGTTTTGTGGATTTAAAGGTAGTCTATGAATAAAAATTATAGTGAATTTTCCTCAAACCTTTTTTATCTATTAGGATCTATGAGTTACCTAGTGGTCCTTGACTTGGTAGCTAATGTTAATTCTATGTGTTTTCAACCCTGGATGAACCACTGGTTATCAATTACAACCTGTATGGGTTACTTATAGGCTATTTGATACCTAGTATTGACCTGATGGGAACCCTATAGTGGTGTGTATATTTTTATAGAGGGATAAAAATATAATACCACACAATTTTATTTTAACCAGACTTTGGGTGTTTTATTTTGTGGTCATCAAACTAGATAAATGGATGCCTTCTCCCATTATCATTATTTTCACTTCTTTACCAAAGATCCATGGGCATTGGAGGGGGATATATTTTTTATTAAGATAATTTCATTCCTTTTATTTAGTATTGTGATATATTTTTCTTCTCCATACGTGCCTATTTTTTAGTGGTTATGTTGTTGATAATGGTTTCACTAAATCTTGTTAAAATCATCCTAATATGATGTGTCTTTACATGGTTTTTTATGAGTAAAAGATAATTTAAAGAATAACAATCATTTCTTAATATTTTATTTAATATAAATATCTTTATTATATTTTAGAAGGATTTCCCCAATTTCATTTAATATTGATGACTAATTTGAGGACTACCAATAGATATTTTGTTCATTAGAGTATTGGGATAATTTTTGGGACCATTTTTCTGACACTGATCATGTTTATAGCTAGAGGAGGATTCATGGAAAGGTTTTGGAGATTATAAATTATTTAATTAATGTTCAAATTAATAATTAATTTAAATAATTAATTTTTATCATTATGATGTGATGTACGGTTTTGAAAGGATGGTGAGTTTTGTTCATGTTTTTAAAATGGACCGTGAGTCTATATTCAAGTAATACAATAACATTTATACGTGAAATTTACATGTATTTATGTTAATATCATATTTCATGTTTGATTTAGGTCGAAATTTCTAGAAGGCCTTAATTTTTCTTACTTATGATAATCAAACCTTCAAGGGGTTAGGTGGAACCCATACACGGTCCAAAGGCTTAGAGACAATTACCTAACCTGTATTTCTTAGAGGGAATCATCCACAGAAGACAACTTGGAACTACACCTCCCCATCATAATCCATGAAATCAACACTCCACCATCGTAGGACTAGTCGAATAGCGGTCCTATGAAAAGCATCATAGACCCGGTACTGATGGGAAATCCATACCCTCTCATGCTTCGAATTATGGTAACCGCTCCTCCAGTGAATGTGCCTACCCAGAATCCTCCTCTAGAGCCTTGTCCCTTGTATTCTGATTGGTACATATACGTTTTGTAGAGACCCGAAGCTTATCGTACATGGACATTACATTACTTTTGCGGAATACTTAGTACATAACAAAGACACATACACAAGGATCGTAATAGTTTAGTGTCTTTGGAAACTCGGAACGTAATCTTCTAAACGTGGTGAAATATCTTCAATATCTCCCATAAAGATCTTCCCTTTTTTTTACCTAAAACCTTTCATTATATCCTGGGGAAAAGAAAACATAAAAGGGTGAGCTCAAATGCTCAGTAAGGGTATACAAAAGAAATAAAAATCATATCATATCTTTTTGAAAATCATAACCTGCAAAAGAGATCATAATATCTTAACATGGAACAAATCATAGAAGTGAAAATAAGATCACCATAATCATAACATGAAACTTGAAACTTTGTGGCATGCACACATAATCATGGAAAATCATTTCTTGTTAGTCATGACTCATTGCCAAGACTATCTTAGTGGACAAAGTCCTTTTCTGAATCGAGTAACCCTCGTTTCAGTCCTGTTTCACTGAACCGGTATAACCTACCATTCCAGCCATGTCTATCTCATGAGATATAAAATCTTTACCCAATGCATTGGAGGGAGATATAGGTCCCACCCATCTTATAATGAATCCTTTCTTATGTGTGCCACATAATCATAAATCATACATCATCGCATAACTCATGTAACAAAAATGGGATTCTTGAAACATCATGACATCATAAAATAAATCTTATAAGGCAAATGACTTCATAAAAATAATCCCCTCACAACATAATCAAATCAATGTAATTAAAGGGATAAAAACAGAACCCTTTATTATCTTAGATGGAAAATAATTTTGATAAAACACTTGAATTGAATTCTTGAGGAAAATATCCTTTCTTTTTCAAAATCAATTTCTTTTCACAAAACATCATGCAATTTTAAAAGAAAGATATTTTATTGAAATAGTCATGAAATCTTTTAGAGGAAGCTTAATGAAAATATGGCTTCATAAAACAGTAGAAATCCGTTCGTGCCGTATAAGTTAAAAAAAACATTCTTTTTTACTTTTGTCGAAAAAGTCAAAATGTACCTCGTACGAGAAACGACAAAAGATTCCTTTCATATCTTTTACTAAAAACTCACCAAAGGGTAAAATTGGGTTTAAAACATTGTAGATGGATGGAAATAATATTACATATTGAGGAAACATGGATGTGGATGATAAAATACACCCCAGTAAATACTTACGAATAAACAATCTCGGATAAAAATGAGATTGTGATATTTCCCTTACCTTAGGTCCGACTTGCTTTGTAAGTGTTCGAACCTCCTGTATAATGATTTAAATCATGTTATTGACTTATTACAGAATCATATTCATTGTTATGATATCATATATGGTTCACTTATGACATTATATTACCCGTTCTTTTGTAAATTCCATGTTAAAGAAGCGTTTTGGGTAAAATCGTTTCATTTATCGTAGGTGTTTTGACTTGTTGTTCTTGACATCATTATTACTTATATCATGATTTACTTACTTCCAGAATATAAAATATGATTTATATATCATATATATTCAGTATATATATATATATATATAATAGATAGATAAATAAAATAAAAAACACCGTTCATGGAGACGGTAGTCCGTACGTACGCATGAACGCTGTTTTTCTTTCCTTATTGTCTTGAAATGGAAGTAAGTAGATGACATACATATGTATATATATACATAAATCCAGTAGCTTTATAATGTCATATATGTCATTATTATTTCTTATATATACATTATAATCATTCTTAAATGGTTAACATGGAGAATGAATCTCATCGCGTCGTGGAGACGGTAGTCCGTACGTACGCACGAGCGATGATATCATTTCTATAAATATTGAATTGAATTGGAGTGGATTATACAATATATCAGAATCAATATGATGTTGTAATAACTATGTATAGTTATTCTTTACACCATTATACCCATCCATGTAAGGTGGCGGTGGAAAATAGATTACACCACGGCGTGGAGACGGTATTCCGTACGTACGCACGCGCGGTGATTTCTTTTTCCGTAGGATGGATAGATGGTGAAATAGGGTTGTTTCATACTTATAATAACATATCAGTATATGAGTGATACTGATGTTATTACTTCATAATGAAACAACCTAAGAAGAAGAAGTGGAAGAAGAAATAAAGATGAAAGAATTGGTAACGGTAATTACCTCTTCTTTGAAGTGCCTCTTTGAGACCTCCTCTTAGGGCACTAAAATTGGTCTTTGAGGAAGACCAGAACCTCTAGGATGTTTCTAGGGAAGTGAAGAAGATATTATGGCAGGGGTTTGCCGATCTTGAGTTCTCAAATTGGTGTGAGGAGGAGGGGGAGGAGGTGTTCTTTTATAGGGGAGGAGAGGGGCACCTTAGGAATATCTCAAAATATTATTTTATATTAAAGTCAAAATCGGTTTATAATGGTTCCAAAGGGTCTTATTTCGAAGCTAAAGTGGGGATGGGTCGAAATCCTATCAACCAATAGGATTTAGACAAGTTTAGGGTATTATTTTAACCTTATCAATTAGATTTAACTATAAGTTAAATAATTTAACTTTTACCGTGTCTTTTTGTTTTCTTACACTATATGGTTAATACACTTACTATAACATGCCAAACGAACCCCAAATTGTTTATTATTAATATATATATCCTTATCTAAGTCATTTGTCCGAACCATAGATTTTTAGGAATACAATAACAATTAATAATATAATATTTGATTTAAAAACTATTTTGTGTCAATTTTGACACTATTTGATATATGATTTTTGTGAAAGTCATAACAGAATTAAATGTTCGAACCAAGTTGATTAAATCAACATTCATATATCATAGTAACCTAGAAAATTAGTGGAATTCATAAAAAGTCTCAAATTACATTTATTTTGGTGTTTATAACATTAATTGTGTCAATATTTCATTAATAAGATAATTACTGCATCATTGTTGTGTCATAAATAAATTAAATTATTTGATGTCTAAAAATTACAAATAAAATACCATAATGTAGGAAATCTTTTTAGCTTTCTAATGAATATTTATAGTCTAATTTATCTTCTGTATAACCCCATATTAAAAATGATTTACTTATTAAACTTTGATTTTAACTATTTTAACCCTTCTTTAAATAAATTAATAATAAAAGTCCTAATCTAATCCAAGTGGGCCTAAATGGTCATATTTTATTCCTAAGTTTGTTTTTGGTCGAATTCAACTTGTCCAATAGAATTAGGACATGTGTTAGGGTAATATTAATATCATATTTACCCTTAGTTACCCTATTTACTATTAACCGCGGTAAAAAAAAGTAAAAAGTTACTATTCACCAAAAATTATTTTCATCTCATTGAACCACATTTTAGTCCTTGATATTAATCGTGTGTCTCGGATTTTCGAAATTCTATTCACAGAAGCGGTAAAATTATGTTTTATGCAAAATTCAGTTTTTAACCTACCACTTAGTGGTTTCACTATTCATCAAAAATTGAAGTTTTTCAGAAAAATGCCAAAATTTCACCCTAAGCTATAATTGATATTCCGAATTCAAAAATGATTTCTATTTTACAAAATTCCCAACATATAAGTTGCATTAATTAATTTTATAATTAAATCCCGCTGTTAAAACAAATAGCGTGTTTTTAAGAAACAAAATCTATCAAAAGATTGACACTTGTTTATGTCTAGTTTAAATGTGAAATTACATCCAATGACCAACATTGTATTAAATTGTAAAAATATATTCTAAATATACTTTAAAACCACTCAAATTAATGATTTATCACTATTAATTATTTCGATTAAAAAAGTTGTTTTTAATTATAATTTGGTAATTTTCACTATTCATCAGAATATGAAAGTTATCCGAAAAGTACCAAAATTTCTCCTTAGGCTAAATTCGATACTCCGAATCCAAAAATGAAGTCCATTTTGAGAGTTAAAATTTCTAAAATTTAAAAAGTGGTTATTACTATTCATAATGGCTAGTTTTAATAATATTTTAATAGCATATCATTGTTTCGTGAAACTCAGGATTACGTACCACACACGCTATCGAGGAAGGTTGTGATTGCGTGTAATTCAAGCCAGGTCAGAGAAGTGTATTGTGAAAGATCCTTTTGGTGTAGAGTATAACACAAGACATTAATAAAATTAAAAAGAATATTTTTCATAAAATCTCGGGCTGTTACATTCTACCCCCCTTAAAATGAATTTCGCCCTCGAAATTCGTCGGGGTTATAAATGGTTTACTATTCGAAAGTTTCTTTAATAGAAACCCACATCGTAAAAAGGAATACCAAAACTTGTCTTTAAAAACTAAAGTATGAAATGTAATGATTACCCAAATAAACTAATCACTGGGTTTCCACATAGGTGAAAATATGGATATGGAAGAGAAATCTAACCATCATGTTCTGATGGAGAGTGGTAGAGAACATGGCTATGAAAAATCCAGTAATCACAAATCCATAAATTTGTGACGATCTATGGTACCATCTGATTCATCAGGTATAAGATCACTAGGACAACATTTTTGGTTTTCAAGATCATTTCCCTAAAGTTGAAAATTTGAATTAGAATAAATACTTACTTTATTTTGGTACAGTCGCACTATTGTTCGTGCCTTGAAAAATTTCCACTTCATCTCTTAAATAAATGAAGTTGAATTTGTTATTCGTGAAGTGCTAGCAGATCATGTGATAGAATGACGGGTCATTCCATCTGTTTCAAACAAAAGGTTAGCAAAATTATATACATAAGTCGATCTATAGTGAGATTAATCACATATGGTTTCTAAAATGGACTTATAATTCATATATCATACTGCTTAATATAATAAAACTAGTTTCTACTAAATAGGGACTTCCTGTAGGTCAGTGGTAGGCGATAAAGGCCAGTCGCACTTCGGTTGTGGGTTCGATTCCTACAGCCTTGTCCGAAGCGATGGGCTGTCGCCCGTCCTGCAGGTTGTCCTTTTTTCTAAAACTACGTTACTATAACATCCCATCAATAATATCGAAAATCTTATATCCTTAAACAATACTAACTTATGTCCAACATAATCCAGTCTAATCTTTAGGCTTATACATAATAATGAAGTCCACTCTCATAATATAGTGACAACGATTACCGGAGATTTAATACTGTCGTTGATCCCCACATATCATAAGATATTCAAACATTCAAAGTCCTTAATCGTGTATTCTCTTGAATACCTTAGTGAAAACATGAGTGCAGTTAAAAGTTAACACTTTCCACATACCAAAATCCTCAAAATCCTATATACTCAAACCATGATATCACTTAGTCCTTATATCAATCATGAGCTCATGAATACTGTTAAACATTTCATTTTCTCGTTTTCCCTTCATTATGCGCATAATATCTCAATCACTTTGAATACCACATTAGACCAATACATAAATATTCCAATATTCCATGATACAACATTATTTTGGAATCCCATTACATAAAAACTTAATCATTCCACCACATCGTTGTCATATTCAACATTGCTAATAGTGATCGCATGTGACTTCCCTTTGTCCTTTGCCTTAAGCAGTTGCTCATGTAGATCATCACTAACCCTTGGATTAGGGCATTTATTGGCATAATGTCCCATCTCCTTGCACTTGAAGCATTGAAGTGTTGGCGGTGCATTCTCTGCAGTGTTTGCTTTATCATTAGAAACCCTTTTTCCATTACTTCGACACTCAGCTGCTCGATGACCTTCTTTTCCACACTTAAAACATTTTCTAGTCCCTTTTAGACAATCTCCACCATGCTTCTTTCCACACTTTGTGCATAAGGAAACATTCATCTTCTTTTCACCATTATTCTGAGATTTCTCCTTGAACTCCATCTTTCGTTTCTTGTCAAAACCATGAGATGGATATGTAACACCAACTTCCATTTCTACCTTGATAGCACAACGCACAATTTCTTCATAGCTACTGAAGTCTCTTATAGTTAATGCCCTTCGAAGACTTGGTTTTAAGCCACTGAAAAATCGATCAACTTTACTTTCAGGTTGGATGATAATTCCAGAAGCATACCTTGCAAGTCTTGTAAAATTTTCTTCATAGGTACCAACAGATTCATCGTCCCTTTGCTTCAGTTCAAGAAACTCTTTCTCCATCTTTGTTCGAAGAATACGAGGGAAGTACTTATTGAAAAATAAGTTCTTGAACTCGTCCCATTCCATAGACTCAATTTCATCCCTTTGCCTTGTATTCTTAATAATATTCCACCATTGATCAGCATCTCCTTCCAAACGATACACTGCTAGGATGACTTTATCATGTTCAGAACATTGAAGAAATGAAAATATCTTTTCAGTAGTACTAATCCATTGTTCAGCAACTAATGGATCAGTAGACCCACTGAAAGAAGGTGGACGCTGCCTCATGAAGGATTCAACATAATGTTGCTCCTTCCTTTGCTCGTTTGGAAGTCCTGCATGATTCATAGCTTGAGAAAGTTGTGTGAGCATGGCTACAAGATTTTGCATTCCAGCTCCTATATCGTTTGGTTGCTCAGGGGTACAATCATTGCATTGCCCATCACTTTCCGCATTAACACGGTTCCTTCGGGTTCCAGCCATCGTCTAAAACCCCAAAAGAATTGTGTGAGAGGCAAAAATCATGCTAGGGAAAACAACATAATAAAGGGTTAGTACCCTCAATATCTAACATCTTAGGTTAAATTTGAAGATCGTTAGCGCAATTCTAGGACTATAACCTATACGTATACTTAACCTTAGAGACATACCTAGACATACCTTAGAAATATCTCTAGGGATCTCACTAACGTTTTCGCATCCTAGTTTCCCATGGTTGACTAAACCTCCCTCTGATACCAACTGTAGAGACCCGAAGCTTATCGTACATGGACATTACATTACTTTTGCGGAATACTTAGTACATAACAAAGACACACACACAAGGATCGTAATAGTTTATTGTCTTTGGAAACTCGGAACGTAATCTTCTAAACGTGGTGAAATATCTTCAATATCTCCCATAAAGATCTTCCCTTTTTTTTTTACCTAAAACCTTTCATTATATCCTGGGGAAAAGAAAACATAAAAGGGTGAGCTCAAATGCTCAGTAAGGGTATACAAAAGAAATAAAAATCATATCATATCTTTTTGAAAATCATAACCTGCAAAAGAGATCATAATATCTTAACATGGAACAAATCATAGAAGTGAAAATAAGATCACCATAATCATAACATGAAACTTTAAACTTTGTGGCATGCACACATAATCATGGAAAATCATTTCTTGTTAGTCATGACTCATTGCCAAGACTATCTTAGTGGAAAAAGTCCCTTTCTGAATCGAGTAACCCTCGTTTCAGTCCTGTTTCACTGAACCGGTATAACCTACCATTCCAGCCATGTCTATCTCATGATATATAAAATCTTTACCCAATGCATTGGAGGGAGATATAGGTCCCACCCATCTTATAATGAATCCTTTCTTATGTGTGCCACATAATCATAAATCATACATCATCGCATAACACATGAAACAAAAATGGGATTCTTGAAATATCATGACATCATAAAATAAATCTTATAAGGCAAATGACTTCATAAAAATAATCCCATCACAACATAATCAAATCAATGTAATTAAAGGGATAAAAACAGAACCCTTTATTATCTTAGATGGAAAATAATTTTGATAAAACACTTGAATTGAATTCTTGAGGAAAATATCCTTTCTTTTTCAAAATCAAATTCTTTTCACAAAACATCATGCAATTTTAAAAGAAAGATATTTTATTGAAAATAGTCATGAAATATTTTAGAGTAAGCTTCATGAAAATATGGCTTCATAAAACAGTAGAAATCCGTTCGTGCCGTATAAGTTAAAAAAACATTCTTTTTTACTTTTGTCGAAAAAGTCAAAATGTACCTCGTACGAGAAACGACAAAAGATTCCTTTCATATCTTTTACTAAAAACTCACCAAAGAGTAAAATTGGGTTTAAAACATTGTAGATGGATGGAAATAATATTACATATTGAGGAAACATGGATGTGGATGATAAAATACACCCCAGTAAATACTTACGAATAAACAATCTCGGATAAAAATGAGATTGTGATATTTCCCTTACCTTAGATCCGACTTGCTTTGTAAGTGTTCGAACCTCCTGTATAATGATTTAAATCATGTTATTGACTTATTACAGAATCATATTCATTGTTATGATATCATATATGGTTCACTTATGACATTATATTACCCGTTCTTTTGTAAATTCCATGTTAAAGAAGCGTTTTGGGTAAAATCGTTTCATTTATCGTAGGTGTTTTGACTTGTTGTTCTTGACATCATTATTACTTATATCATGATTTACTTACTTCCAGAATATAAAATATGATTTATATATCATATATTTTCAGTATATATATATATATATAATAGATAGATAAATAAAATAAAAAACACCGTTCATGGAGACGGTAGTCCGTACGTACGCATGAACGCTGTTTTTCTTTCTTTATTGTCTTGAAATGGAAGTAAGTAGATGACATACATATGTATATATATACATAAATCCAGTAGCTTTATAATGTCATATATTTCATTATTATTTCTTATATATACATTATAATCATTCTTAAATGGTTAACATGGAGAATGAATCTCATCGCGTCGTGGAGACGGTAGTCCGTACGTACGCACGAGCGATGATATCATTTCTATAAATATTGAATTGAATTGGAGTGGATTATACAATATATCAGAATCAATATGATGTTGTAATAACTATGTATAGTTATTCTTTACACCATTATACCCATCCATGTAAGGTGGCGGTGGAAAATAGATTACACCACGGCGTGGAGACGGTATTCCGTACGTACGCACGCGCGGTGATTTCTTTTTCCGTAGGATGGATAGATGGTGAAATAGGGTTGTTTAATACTTATAATAACATATCAGTATATTAGTGATACTTATGTTATTACTTCATAATGAAACAACCTAAGAAGAAGAAGTGGAAGAAGAAATAAAGATGAAAGAATTGGTAACGGTAATTACCTCTTCTTTGAAGTGCCTCTTTGAGACCTCCTCTTAGGGCACTAAAATTGGTCTTTGAGGAAGACCAGAACCTCTAGGATGTTTCTAGGGAAGTGGAGAAGAGATTATGGCAGGGGTTGGCCGAGCTTGAGTTCTCAAATTGGTGTGAGGAGGAGGGGGAGGAGGTGTTCTTTTATAGGGGAGGAGAGGGGCACCTTAGGAATATCTCAAAATATTATTTTATATTAAAGTCACAATCGGTTTATAATGGTTCCAAAGGGTCTTATTTCGAAGCTAAAGTGGGGATGGGTCGAAACCATATCAACCAATAGGATTTAGACAAGTTTAGGGTATTATTTTAACCTTATCAATTAGATTTAACTATAAGTTAAATAATTTAACTTTTACCGTGTCTTTTTTTTTTCTTACACTATATGGTTAATACACTTACTATAACATGCCAAACGAACCCCAAATTGTTTATTATTAATATATATATCCTTATCTAAGTCATTTGGCCGAACCTTAGATTTTTAGGAATACAATAACAATTAATAATATTTTATTTTATTTAAAAACTATTTTGTGTCAATTTTGACACTATTTGATATATGATTTTTGTGAAAGTCATAACAGAATTAAATGTTCGAACCAAGTTGATTAAATCAACATTAATATATCATAGTAACCTAGAAAATTAGTGGAATTCATAAAAAGTCTCAAATTACATTTATTTTGGTGTTTATAACATCAATTATGTCAATATTTCATTAATAAGATAATTACTGCATCATCGTTGTGTCATAAATAAATTAAATTATTTGATGTCTAAAAATTAAAAATAAAATACCATAATGTAGGAAATCGCATTAGCTTTCTAATGAATATTTATAGTCTAATTTATCTTATGTATAACCCCATATTAAAAATGATTTACTTATTAAACTTTGATTTTAACTATTTTAACCCTTCTTTAAATAAATTAATAATAAAAGTCCTAATCTAATCCAAGTGGGCCTAAATGGTCATATTTTATTCCTAAGTTTGTTTTTGGTCGAATTCCACTTGTCCAATAGAATTAAGACATGTGTTAGGGTAATATTAATATCATATTTACCCTTAGTTACCCTATTTACTATTAACCGCGGTAAAAAAAAGTAAAAAGTTACTATTCACCAAAAATTATTTTCATCTCATTGAACCACATTTTATTCCTTGATATTAACCGTGTCGCTCGGAATTTCGAAATTCCATTCACAGAAGCGGTAAAATTAAGTTTTATGCAAAATTCAGTTTTTAACCTACCACTTAGTGGTTTCACTATTCATCAAAAATTGAAGTTTTTCAGAAAAATGCCAAAATTTCACCCTAAGCTATAATTGATATTCCGAATTCAAAAATGATTTCTATTTTACAAAATTCCCAACATATAAGTTGCATTAATTAATTTTATAATTAAATCCCGCTGTTAAAACAAATAGCGTGTTTTTAAGAAACAAAATCTATCAAAAGATTGACACTTGTTTATGTCTAGTTTAAATGTGAAATTACATCCAATGACCAACATTGTATTAAATTGTAAAAATATATTCTAAATATACTTTAAAACCACTCAAATTAATGATTTATCACTATTAATTATTTCGATTAAAAAAGTTGTTTTTAATTATAATTTGGTAATTTTCACTATTCATCAGAATATGAAAGTTATCCGAAAAGTACCAAAATTTCACCTTAGGCTAAATTCGATACTCCGAATCCAAAATTGAAGTCCATTTTGAGAGTTAAAATTTCTAAAATTTAAAAAGTGGTTATTACTATTCATAACGGCTAGTTTTAATAATATTTTAATAGCATATCATTGTTTCGTGAAACTCAGGATTACGTACCACACACGCTATCGAGGAAGGTTGTGATTGCGTGTAATACAAGCCATGTCAGAGAAGTGTATTGTGAAAGATTCTTTTGGTGTAGAGTATAACACAAGACATTAATAAAATTAAAAAGAATATTTTTCATAAAATCTCGGGCTGTTACACGTTTCATGTGGCCTGATGGCCTTGGGGTGGCCTAAAGGCCTTAAGGTGTCTCGAAGGACTTAAGAATCCACTGCCCCGAAGGCTATGGGTTTCTTGAAATCCTTGCAAGATCCGAGGACCAAAACTAGTTGGCCAAAGCCCCAAATGTATGAATAGTTCCAACTACTATAGTACCGAACAATATCTGTTACAGTACTGCTCCATCAATACAAAACTAGTACTATAATACCCAAGAATTATTCCTCCACCTAGAATTGTTCTCGAGACTCTTGGATTCACCTACCGATTTGTCCTTACATGGTTATTGTGTAATATTATTTATTCTAGAATGGTAGTGGTTTTTTTAGAGTACAGTGAATGTGTTGGAACTTGAAACACACCTAGAGACTATCCCCCAAAATAGATGTTCTGATATGATATAATTAGAGTATCCAAATAGGTCTTGTTTCACATGTTGACTTCACTTTGGGATGTGTTGGTATTCAATGGATTAATGGGGGTGATTCATGGATATTTTATCTTGAAGGGTGGACTTGTTAGTGTGAGGCCTTTTTAATTGTGTGGGAAAGGATATAAAAATTGAAATGAAATCGTGGAACCCATTCAATGATATTGGTTATATGATTATAATGATTTAATTAACTATGTTATGTTATTAGGAAAGGGATTTATCTATTGGATAATCCTAAAATAGGGTAGTCAATCCCTTAAGTCTGTATAGTGAAATATAGTGATTATATAGAGTGCTCATAATATTTCTTGATAATGAATCTCTTGAGATAGTTAGATGAAAATATTAGATTGTTGTTCATATCTAATGGTATTATTTATGAGGAATGGATATTATTTTGATTCCCTTGTTTGAATGGTTGGATGATTTCTGATGTGTATATGATTTACCATTGGAACACTCCTTCGAGGATAGTGTTGGTTTGGATTTCATGAACAGTTAGCGATTAAAATATAATCATCCGACTACATGATATATTGAATAGTATATAAGAGACATGTCTTTTAGATTATAATATAGGGGTAGTTTAATATATGTGAGAGGTTGTCTATTTTGACCCCATCCAAATATATTATACATGGATAAAACTATTGGATTCCTATGTTACCCTAATTTAAATTTGAGATTCCATTTTCTTATGTGTTTTCTATATGAACAATGAAGTATATTGAGATTATTTTCTCTATTGTGATTATAATGACATGTGTCTAATACATACATGTTATAAGCATTCATAAAAAATGGTATGGTTATGTGTCAAAATGTCCAAGTTAGTACATGGTAGTATAATAGTATTTCATGATTATTTTATACTATGGTTTGATTTATACACCTTTATATAAATTAAATTTATATTAACATATATTTTTGGAAAACATTTATGGATCCCTACATAGATCTGGGGTCACATCATAAATTGGAACACCTGTGAATGTGCAGAA
Organism: Viscum album; assembly: GCA_963277665.1. Lineage (NCBI taxonomy): Eukaryota > Viridiplantae > Streptophyta > Magnoliopsida > Santalales > Viscaceae > Viscum > Viscum album. The sequence goes on from OY728163.1 coordinate 1,095,600,068, forward strand.
CACATGTGTAGTTTTTATGTGGTAGTTTCTATAGGGGATCTTGATAAAGTAACTGGATAAATATTGGGTGACTAATCTCCCTTATTATTATTTTTATTATATATTTAACATGATCAGTGTAAAATCGTTTTTGTATGATTGTATAATGAATAGGGGCACATTATTATTGATACGAGTTAGCATTATGTATTATTAAAGGATGGATTTGGATATAATTCATTGATATTAGTCATATAAATTATTATATTTATATTATTTACTAGTAATATTATGTTATGGTTCTGAGAGTCTAATCTCACCATGATTCTCTTAAACTCTATCCACTTGTCATTAGGATATGGAATATTAGATGGCACACTCGAGATTGTGTAGTTATTTTAGTATAGTATTATATAAGTAATTTTAGTTGGTACATTATATTCATTTCAAAAAATTAGAATTATTTATTCAATGAAAAATACATTATATAAAACATTTATTATTTCTTCACATAAGTGTTAAATATCACATTTTTTAATCAATATTTTTCAACTCATAATTCTCCTCCTTGTAAATACATTATCATCATAAATTTATTAAAAAATACATTTCAACCTTGTTTCTAATTATTTGTATCTAATATATCATTACACCTATATCATTCATAGTTATTAAATTTTAAAAATAATTTTCTATGATAAAAATAAGTCCTTTCATTTTCCATGAATTCCCAAAATCTAAAAAACGATTTCATATCCTTCCAACTCATCAAATATCAATTTCCATCAAATATCTCTTCTTAATATTTAAATTCACCCTCCATTATTCAATAAAATAATAAAAATATTATTTGATTAAATATATACTCAAATATTTTCATTTATAGAAGACGTATATTTTCCGTTGGTCGAAAAAATCCTATATATATTTCTTACTTCCTTAAAATTCCACATATTATTTTAATTATCATCCACTATGTATCATTTTCCCCATTTAACAAAAATAATCAAAGAATTAAATTTTTTTCGAAACAATAATATTTTAAAAAATACAAAATAATTCTCATATTTTATCAATAGTCACATATGAGTTAAATCCACCACTAAGAAATAATAGATATGTTATTTTTAATTCCAAACAATATTCAATTATCAAACCTCAAGATAATATTTCTACTATATAAATTTCCAACTATATTACTAAAGAATAAGAGTTAATCCCCTTTATTGATTACCAATTTTGATAAATCAAATTCTTTTTCAAAAAATTTTCTCTCTAATATCCATTCACATATAATGGAATTAAACAAAACCTATTTATCTGAGTTAAAATGTTATTGACCTTACTATAAGATATATACACTCATATGTTCCCAATACTAGTGATAAATTAGATTCTACCAGGAGTATCATATTTTTCTTAAATCTTGCATCACTCTCAATGATATAAGATTTTATTTCTAGCTTCATTTTATTTTGAAAATGTTTTCTGAATCTCATAAAATCCAATTCATCATAATTCCTTTATACTCATTAATATTTCATGGGGTGATGGGGTCTTCACATTCCTTATCATTGGACAGGAGGTGGGCTCCCAAAATACCTTGGATATTTTTTACACTTTATCATTGATCTATGTCATTACTTCATAGACCATATTCTAAATGAAATTCCATTGAATTATTACAATGTCAAAATAATTTTCATCCCAAGTAAATTTTCATTTAACTCTTAACTAAACCAAAAAACATAATTTTACCTCCATATATATATTATAAAATATATCTTATATTTTCTTATTGTAATATTCTTTTTATTCTATAAAAATAAAAATAATTTTCTTATATCATTAATCATTCTTTTCTTTCTTGAATGCCAATAATATGATTATTTATTTTGGATTTTAAGACATCATTAGATTTAATTATATCACATTTACAATATAGTTCTGTGTAGTATGGATATAACTATCTTAATTAGGATAAAACAAAAAAAATTTATACTAAAGTCATGTTTATATATTCTTCTATAATATTTGTAATATCAGATAAATTCATAATATTTATAATAAAACCATTTTATATATTTATGATTTCTATTATAAAACACACTTCCATAATGTATAATATGAATTGTCCTTATATATTCATTTATAGTTTATTATTTTTTGTTGATTTCTCATTATTTTTTAATTATTTTTTCATACTTCAACATTGAATCCCATTCTTCCTTCATGTTAAATTTCATCCCTTTAATTAATTTATAATCTTTTTACTACTACGAAAAATAATTATCATATTTCAGTGTATATTTTCCAATGTTTTTTAATCATTAGATCAAAAATCCCTCGATAAAAATTTTAATGATTCAGTTTTTTATCTATTTCCTCAATTCCAACAGATAATTAACCATATATGTATTTTAAATGAATTCCAAAATTAATTTTCCTTTTATATTCAGTTTGATACTTCTTCATAGGTTCTTCTAATAGAAGAAATCTATCTTTCCTTCTATTCCTGTTGGGATCCATATTATCTATTATATTTTATATATTCCAATCAAAATCCATCAACCTATTTTCTCAAAATCTATTTTGAGTACATTCATTATGTTTTAAAAAATTTTATCCATGTTGGTGTTTCATTATTTTTTCCATTAATTTTAATTATATTTTTCATTTCATTACAATAATAATTTATTCTATTTAAAAATTCAATATTCATGTTGATATATATCATCATATTTTTATTTAATATAAATGTATATTTATTTTAAACTCGTTGATTCATTCTATTTTTCTTGTTATTAATTTTGTATTCTATTAATATATTATTTATTATTAATTAATTACTATATTATTCTCCGACTATTTCATTGGGTACGTAATATTCCTAAGATATATAATTTCAACATCATTAGGGAAAATAAGATCAGCCAACTCATCACTTTAACAATTATTTTTTAGTAAGTGTTAATTAGACACTTCATGAATGCATATATCTATTCTCATAAAGTTAAAATCAGTATATTCTAGTCGTGATGATTTTTTATCATTTAATATAGTCTGGATTTATCTATTAAATGAGAATCCATTTTTAACTTTAATAATATCAAAAAAATTACTCTATTAGATTTTATAATTTAAATTTTATTTAAAATCATAGTTCTCATCATTTTGAGTGAAATAAATAATTGATTCTTCTCCACTCAGTGAGTGTTTAGTTTTTTCTTCAACACGTCAAATTAATTAAAATACATTTTTGAATAGTTATGGTGGGTGTAAGATAATGAGAAAATGTCAAAATTTTAATTATATTCAGGTATTTTTCACTTATATTCTTGTGATATCTTTCCCCTAGGCCCCCAATGTCCCCCCCCCACCCACAATGAATTTAAGAAAAAAATGAGGGTTTTTGTGTGTCTAGATGAGGCCCTAGAGTCTGGATGAATTATTTAGGAAACTATACCGACAAACTATGCATGATATCCTGGTGTTAGTAAATGGATTTTGAAACATTTTACCTTCCAAAAATAAACCTAATTATCCCATTTTCCCCATTCAACAATTTCATCCATATATGTCTTCTAAGTTCCCTCAATTTCAATTGGAATCCATATTTGATGGATTTTTTAGTGGGGAAACATAAATATTCTTCATGTAAGTGAATTTGTTCTTTGTTCCTTCATTCCCATTAGGTTTTGTTTCCCTCCTTATTAAGGTTATAATTTTTTAGTAGGTGCCTTTTTTGTCCTTATGGATTGAAATTTAGTTTCTCGGTTTAATCTTCTTGGTTAGGTTTTGATTACACTCACTTATGGTGCTGTTATGACGCAGTTGATGTTTCTTACAAAGATTATGGGTTTTTGATATTAATCATATGAGGTTCTATGTAAAAAAATTCTTTGATGAACTTTTCATTATTTATTGGCCTATTTATTATGTTCATTATCAAATATGTGTGGTACAAAACCATTTTTGATATCACTAATAAAATGTTAATTTTAAAGTGGCATTTTTGTGTGAAAATAAGTGTTTTACATGTGAAATCCTTTTTGAATCATTTTAATTCATTTCATGATTCATGGAATTAGTTAATTAAATGATAATAGGGATGAAATGTTTTTAATGGAATGGTATTGGTGTGAATGTGGACTTAAAATAGGGGTTTTAAATTTATTTTATGTCCAAAGCCTTGTTATAGCTCATGAAATTGTTTTAGGGAAACTATTAATTGATTTTTAAAATACATAAAGGGTTGGAAACATGTTTTGGCACAATTTGGTGTGTGTATAATTTATAAATGATATTTTTAAGTGAAAATTTATTTTAAAAAATGTCAAACAAGATTGAAAACAAAGAGGGAAGCGTAGGTATCAAGGTGGGCAAACTAAGACTAATATTCTAGTGATCTAGTAGTGGCCTCATCACAATTTCAAATTGAAAGATTTATGATGACAACACTAACTATAATATAATAGTTTTTTGGGGCCAATAATTCATTTTCCTCTCCCCTCCTAATGGATCGTTCATGATATTGTTATTGGTTATAGTTACTTTTACACATAGATATGTTGTACCTATTGCCCCACAGCTAGTTAGTTCTTTGGGGTGTTCCCATATCCATTGATCAATGATTATATTGTAATTTCCATTATAATATAATGTTTTTGGATGTGAATTTCATAAGAATGTTTATTTTTATTAGAATTACTCCTTATTTAATGATTCCCACTTGAAAATTACTATCATTTAAAGTTATAGATCATAGAAATTGTTAGTTGTTTTTCGTATTGACGAAGACATGATGGATTTTTATCAAATAATGTTTATCACATGGAATATTTTTGGCTGTAATATAATTTGTCTTAGGATCACACCCTACATACACCATGGGGTGTAAGCATACTTGTAAATGTTTGATATATGTAAGGGCAATGTCCTTGGTGATATTGGTTCTGGTTGTTAGCTTATTTCCTTGGTGAGATGTTATGGAGATGGATTGAGAGAGATGACCCCTTACCCTGTGGTAGTTTTAGTGTTATAATTTCTATTCCATTATGTTTTTGTCCCTCTTGGGGTTTTAAAACATTGTAATTAAATTCTGAATTTTTTTAAGGCAATTTCTGTGAACGTATATCAGATTCTTTGTTTTTGTTATTATTGCTTGTTTTTGTTTATAAACATAGTTAAAACATTACCAAACCATTATTTAGGATACCGGATCATGTGTTCCAGTCAATGGGGATAGAGAATGACCTTCGGACCTTTCCATGGACTGGGTTTCGCGTTTGTTTGGTGGACAAACAGATCTTGTTCGTGAAAAAATGGTATCAAAGCATTGTTAATCACTTTGGATCATATAATCTGGTATTAGTTTGTTTAGACAAGAGGTAAGACTATAGGGGCTCAGAGTTATAGATGTGAGTAGGGTACCTTTCCCGCACCTCTCATGATTGACCTTGCGTCACCATGGGATGTTGGGATTCTTGTTTGACTTTTCTTCCAGGTTGGATGTGTATGCTGAAGACTGCGTGAAATAATTGGTTGGGGGTGAAGTAGTTGTTTATTTTATTGTTGTGATTTGTTGATTTATTTATATTGGATTTTATCGTAGAAATTTTTCAGAATTTATGTACTAATGTTTTATCTTCTAAGTGTTTTCTTTTTATAGGATCATACCTCCCAGGAAAGCTAACATGTACCCATGGGAGGAAGCCAAAGAGAAATCTACCTCACCACTTGATAATAAGATGGTATAAGAAATTGTTTAGGATGTCCAGGATTTGGGGTAGGGAGTGGGTCCTCCTCCTACTTCATATATAGAATATGAACCTGGACCTAGGATAGAAATATCCTAGGAGTGTATAAATAAAAATCCTTCTACTTTCTCATGTTGTACGAATCATTAAGAATTAGAGGAGTGTCATGAGAAGATAGAACACATGTTTTAGTTCCTTCACAAACCTGAGGAGGTCAGGGAGAAATTTGGATCATTTTTTCAAGAAGGTCCCAACCGCATGTTGTGGTAATCATTGCTTCAAGCTGGGAAGTACTAGAAGATGAGATCGAAGGACATCAAAGGTATCTTCAATGAACTGAATTGTCCCAATGACTTAGATTATGCTAGATATCAAGTGTTTATGGATCTCATCTAGGGGAACCAATCATTGATGAATTGTTCCAACTTCGTTGTCGAGCTAGTCTGATATTCCTCTGAGATAGTCTCTAATGAATACCTGAAGGCACATAGATTTAAAAAGGTATTGTGGATAGAGATCTATTCTCAGGTCATCTAATTCATGTTGAAGACCTATGCATAGTAGGTTGATCATGTTTTTGTGATGGAGATTTATTGAAAGGGGAGGTATTTTTCGTTGGTATAGTATTAGTGATGGGTATTGGTAGTTCATTGAAGAATAAAAAGATGTGATATGAGTAATGGAAGAAGGGAGGTGGTAGTTCAGGCCATCCCTACAAGCAGGTTTCATCTATGTCTTCAAATCCTATATCCATTATTTTCTAACAGTGCAGGAGGGCATGACACACCTGACCTACATGTACATCTTCTCTGAGTACATTTTATCATTGTGGATATATGGGGAACATGAAACATTTGAGCAAGTTGAAACGTCTAATTCAGAGCGCGGAACGATCTCTGGCATCCATGGGAGTATCAGTTCAGTCGGAGCTACCTAGGATGGTGGGATCATGGTTTGGTGTTCATAGTGGAAGGGAAAGATCATCTTATGGGTAGATATAGTTCATATAAGAGCCATAGGAGTTCATTCATTTTCAATAAGTGACTATAAATCTTCATGTTGCGTATCAGGATCCTACAAGATTGAATGCAAGACCTTCGACAGTTCAAGGTACCAATTTTTTTGAATCTTCTATAGTTGTTTTTCTCTTTGATACTAGTGATTCTATTTCATTTATCCCTTCTAATCTTGGGTATAAAATTATTTTTCCAACCAGTTCATTGCCATTCACAATGGATTTAGTGAATATTTTAGGTATGAAAAGGGAGAAATGTCCCGGGTGCTCGTCATGTTCTCTTATTTATGTTAGTGGTTGAGATGGAATGAGAACTTATGATCTTGTACACTGAAGTTTTTTATGTAACACTTGGAATGGAGTGTCTAGTGAACTTTTGGGAACATATCGATTATTATAGGCGGTGGGTGAGTTACATGGAACCTGATGGGAGTCCTCAGTTTTTTCTTGTGGAATGGGATCCTCAGTTAGGTTGTGTCGGACCACACTCCCAGAATTGGGAACCTTTTCTTATAATTAGCAACAATCATCCAATAGGATGATGGTATTTCTATTGAGGGTGGATTACATCATGTAGTGGACGCGCACCTAGAGGTATTTCAAGATTATATTTTCAGATTTCCCCAAAAGTCGGATGCCAAGTTCTCGATTGATTTGGCACTAAGAGCACTGCTGATATCTCTTCCCTAATATCTTATGTAACCCACTAAGATTAGGGAATAAAAGATACACATGGACTATTTGGAATCCAATATATTCATTCACTCGAGCGTCTCTCCTTGGGCTCCTTTTATTCATTTGGTGAAGAAGGATTACGGGTCCCTCTGGTGTTTCATTGACATCTGAATGTTGAATAAGGTAACCATCAAGAAAAAATATCTTTTTCCATTAATATATGAATTTTTTGATAACATGGATTGGGGAAAGTGGTTTTCCAAGATAGACATGTATTCAGGACACCATGAAGATAGGGGGAGAGAGGCATATATCCTTAAGAGAGCCTTTCGAAGGAGGTGTGATTTCTTTGAGTACTTGGTCATGCCTTTGGATTGACCAATTCTCCAATGGTGTTTATGAAAATCATGAATAGGGAATTAAACCAATATCTTGATCTTTTGTTGCCTTATTTATGGATTATATCTGGGTTTACATGGGATTTGAGGAATATCATGAGCATCATTTTCAGATCATGTTGGGAACCTTAAGGGATTGTCACCTGTATGCAATGATGCCCAAGTAGTCTTTTTGGATTAGGGAAGTGATGTTTCCAGGTCATTTTATATCAAAAAAGGGGTTTCAATGGACCCCTAGATGATTAGGGTTGTTATTTCAAGGGATAATATATGAATGTGTTAGAGATCAAGAGTTTTCTAAGCCAAGATGATTATTACATGTGTTTTGTTAAGGATATTTCCCTACATCCTTCTCCCAAGACTGTGTTCACCCGGAAAGGGGTGAATATTAAATGGACCATAAAATTTGGGCCTCCATCGAGGATTTGAAGAAAATTTTTAATACTTCCATTATTTTGATCTTTACAAAATTTGTTGTGGGCAATGTGGAGTATTGAAATGCATTAGGTATGGGTCTTCGGTGCATGATTATGCAGGATGATCATGTGGTGGTGTATTTTTCTCACCAACTATGACCACATGAAAATAATTAACTGATAAACATCCTGAAATTAGCAATGGTGATTCAAGCATTGGGGACATGGCATCACTAAATCTTTGGGGAGAAGATTGCGGTCTACTTTGATCATTAGAGTTTAGCATGAACCTTCTCATAGAAGGATATTAATTTGAGGTTGCGATATTGGAATGGCTATTTGCAGGGGTTCGACATTGATGTCTTCTATAGCATAGGAAAGGTTTATGTGGTGGATTATTCTCTGAGTAGAGAAGTACATGTGTAGGATTTGAAGAGGTCCAGTGATTAGTGGACTTTGATGGGGCTCCTTTCTCATATTTTCAAATAGACCAAAGAGTATAGTGTTGGTGCATTCTGGGAGATCATTAAGTTGACTCCTTATTTTTTAGAGTTTATTCATCACGAGAATCCAAGTGATGTGTCATGTAAATGTTATATGAAGTTTCTTAAGGGTGGGGATACATTTTATGATTAGTCTTCATCTCTTTAGGGCACCTACTGCTTCATGGGTCATTCGGTGGTGCCATTATCTCTAAGGGAGGTGGTGATTCAGGATATCCACCAATATCTAGGGGTTGTTCATCATTGGGATACCAAAATTTATTATGACTTACATTGTACATTTAGGGTCTAAGTATGAGATGAGACATAGATGATTTCCTGTTGAGATGTTATATAATCCCGAAAGTAAACTAAGAGCATCAGAGTCACTCTGATTTTCTTTATCCATTATCCATTGTTACATGGTTCTCGGATGAGTTCTCTATGGATTTCGTTGATGGCTTACCTTCTACAGCTCAGGATAAGAATTCTATTTGGGTAGTGACTGATCATATTTCCAAATCATCACACATCACTCCAATCAGAGTTTCACCAAATGTGGATGAACTGCTATGATTATATATTAAGGATGTTGTTAGGGTTCATGGTGTGCCTTCAGTAGTTTTATCCAATAGAGACCACTATATTACCTCTTTGTTTTGGGAAGTCATTCATAAGGACACGTGGTTGCAGATTATGATGAGCACAACACAACTTCCTCAAATGGATGGTCATATAGCACGAGAAAATCATATTCTGGAGGACAAGATTTGTAAATGTGTTTTTGATTTTATAGGATCATGGGATAGCCATTTGGGATTGGTTGAATTTTTGTATATTATATATTAATGATCCTCCATTCGAATGGATCCTTTTGAGGCTCTCTATGATAGTCTATGTCGGCTACCGCTATGTTGTGCTAAGGTAGGTGAGAACTCATTATTGCAGTTGAGCCATGTTAATTATACAATTGAGAAGGTCATGTTAATCAGGCAGTTGTTATTGATAGCTTAATGTCGCGAAAAATATTATGATGATCGAGACATTGAGATCTTGTGTTATTTGATGGTGGTTGATTATTCTTGAAGGTGGACCCTCGTTTGGGCCATCATAATTTTGGAAAGCAGGGAAAGATGATGCCAAGGTATTTCTTCCCTTTTGAGATAACATTGTGGATTGTTAGGGTGGCATATAGGTTATCTCTGCCTACTCATAATAAATAAATTCAGTACATATTCCATGTCTCTCAATTGAATAATTATAATTTGGATCTATCTCATGTGTTGAATTCGTAAGAGTTGGATATAGATCCTGACATATCAATGTTTTAATGGCCGGTGCAAATGGTGGAATATGAAGAGAGGTTTTTTTAAACTATATTCCATAGGATCGGGTCCTTTGGCGTCATGGGAATGATGTACATGATTTAAAGACCCGTAAAATTAAAGGGAGTTTTTTTCTTAATTTTCTTTGGGATTTAACAAAAACGTAGTTTCTGACGGCAGCTGATTCCGAGGCCCAGTGTGCCCGGAATCATTTTCTGAAGTTTAGCTCGGGTACGTTCAGTCAACGAACGGGCGGGTTTTTCAAACTTTTGAACCGGTGCTCGGAATCGAATTCCGAGGGCAACGATGGAATCACAACGCCGTTAATTTCTTAGAAATACATTTTTTAGAGTTGTGTTTGCTCGGGTGTGGTGTTTTTAAATTTTTTTTCGGGTTAAGTAAATGAATAAAATAAAATAGTGTGACCAATTTATTTTATTTTAAGTCTCTTAACCTATGTTATGTGGATATTGTGGGACCCACAATATCCTACCCACTTTGTAGGATATTTTTGAGGTGGGTCCCACATGATCCCGACTTTTTCTTTTCTTCTTATGTAACACACCTGTGCCCCCATTTTAATGAAGTCAACTCTTGCGTTTAATCTAGATATTAAACGTCTGATTAATTGGGAGGTTTTAAACACCTCAATTAATTGATCGTTTCTTTTCTTTTTGAATTTCAAAGAGTTGGTTTAAGTGTTAATAAAATAAGAGAACACTTTTTTGATTTGGGTTGGATGTTGTTGCGTGGAGAGGATTTGGAGAAAAGCCTTATTCTTCGTCGAAGAACGTGAAGAACGTGAAGAACGCACCAATCTCCGATGAAGAACGCCAAATCCTCGGAGATCGACTACGCGACGCCGTGTACCGCGATGCCAATGACGCTTCTTCCGAGAGACTTCTTCCATGATGTTCCTTCTCAGCGACGTGATGATCCTCCTTCTGTGACGCCTTCATCCGCGATGGTTACTTCCACGACGAATCCTCGCTCATCGAATTGGACGAGGTAGGGATTTATTTTAATTGTTGTTCGTGAATTCTTCTATTTCCTTTCTTCATTTCTATTGGAGCCGCCTGATACCGCAATAACGGGAGGGGGTCGAACCACACAAACACGGCCGGCCCTCCACTCACCTTTGTTTGTTTGATGTTGTTTGTGGCATGAACAAGGCAACGTGGTGGTGAAGCCCCGCGCAGAAATATTAAAGAAGGCGGAGAAGCGATGCCATCGCGCCGCATTGTTGAAGACGAACCAAAGATGTGGAACGGTCATGCCACGCCAGTGAACTACGATAGCACCACGGCCGGAGCGGGGCCATGTCGGAGGGGCGAGGCGCCGTCGCACCGCGCCAGACCGACCAAGGCCGCAGCTGAGCGGGATGACTGGCGGCCGGTTCCGGGCCACGAGCGGTGGAATAGGAGCGGCCAGCGCCGGTCCCACGGTGGCAGTAGCCGGCCGACCAGAGTGGTCCGAATGGTCAGCGGAGAACCGGGGGTTCATAACCCCCGGCCGGCCAGCAGGTGCGGCCCCCCACATGTGGGCTGCGGGTTCTCAACGCGGGGGGCAGCGCGCCCACTTCACCGCTCGGCCGCTGGCCGCGCCAACACGCGGGGCCGGCTGCCCCGGCCGGGCTGCGCCCATGTGGGCCGAACGCAGACCTGGTTCGGGTCGACCCGGTTCAGGCCGACCCTGGGGCTATCGGGTCGGGTCGGAACGGGCCCGAACCCCCTAATACCGAACCGTTTTCGGTCTGTTATCCATAACTCGGGAAACAGACCTCTGATCGATGCACCGTCAGTTGCGTAGTGATCTTTGGATTGAGACGGTCTTTTCGGTATATTACACTCAGGGCTTCGGTGAACTTTGGGTTTGGCCGGGTTGGTTCATACATGAAACCAACCGGGCCCTGGGAGAAGAAACGCTTATAACTTGAGCTCTGGACTTCCAATTGACGTGCTGTAGACTTTTTTGGATTCCTCTTAGTGAGTCGTACCTTTTGGATTACTCTTCTTGAGGTTTGGATGCATTTGGAGTACGCTCTGGTTGGTTTTGACTTAAAAACCAACTAGGCCCCAGGAATGAAAAAGCCAATACCTCTCAGACCGGGCGTCTGATTGACGCGCCGTCTGTGAAGTTGAGTTCCTGTTGACAATGCAAAACATTTGGATACATAAACTCCGGACTATGTGTCAGTTGATGTATCAACCCCTCGGCTCGGGGAGCGGACCCTCCCGAACGAGCTTGCTGTGTGCGGGAACCCTAGAGATGGTTGCGACTGCGACGACAACGTCCACTGTGTAGAAATCCTCCACGCATTAGATGACAATGACTACAACACTCAGCGATCCTACATGGATCAGTGCTACCGATCCTATGTGGGTCAGATCCTGTGTGGGTCAGCGCTCAGCGGGTCCTGTGTGGGCTAGTGCCTACATATCTTGTGTGGGTCCGATCCTGTGTGGGTCATTTGCAGGGGTTAGTTTCCTATCGATCCTTTGTGGGTCAGATCCTTTGAGGGTCATTGCGGGGGTTAGTACCTATCGATCCACTATGGGTCCGATGACATAGATGAATCAGTGGATATATCTGATCACCTCTATTGTCATTCGAAAAAGTATACCTATGTGAGCTTTATCTTGACTTTCAATCCTTATCTTCGATATGATTGACTTGATATCCTGTATGGATTACGTTATGCTTTCCTGTGTGGATTGGGTAGTGGTTTAATGTGAGGACTGGGTTGTACTTGTGCTCGGATGTTGGAGCTAAACGAGAATTGATGACTTAGGTATATGTATGGTCATATACCTAAGTAGTGTCAGATGTTAATTCGTGTTTGTATCATTCCTTTGTGGATTATCCTTTGTGGATTCTGGGAGACCTTTGGGGGTCTCGGGGTCCCTACTGAGTATTTTATACTCACGCCTGCACGGGCTATGCCCGCACTAAGTTTTTTTGGTTGGAGATGACGGACATCGTTGATTACGGATGAGGCACGAGGAGTAGGTCAGTACCCGGAGGTGGATCACTGGGCGGGGCGTACTCGGAGCGGATGGCTGGACCCGAGGAGCTGTGGAGGCTATCTGTACCCACCCGAGGCTATCTGTAACCACCCTCCAGGTGGGACTTCCAGTGGACGGCTCGGGGATATGGCATTACATTCAATTGTTGTTTTCCCTTTCCAGTTGTACTTTACTTTCAGTTTGGGTTTATATTCTGTCCCACTTACATTTTCCGCACATAATGTTGTACCCAGTTTTTACATAGTGTTTACTTCTGATTTCTTTCCCTATGGTGTTTGTTTACTTTACAAAGGCAATGCCTTCCCTTTTTTATCGAAAATTATGCCTTTGTGCTGGTCGCCAGCCCCTGACCTATGGAAGGTGGGCTTGGGGTAGTCACGGAACGGGCCCTGAGGACGGGTCGTGACAAATTGGTATCAGAGGAGTTCGGTTCTACCACAGAACATTGGACTCTGATCTTTTTTCTATGTGAAGCATTAGTGTTAAGTGTATTGAGTGTGGTTATCAGTCCAGGGAGACCAGTGTTGGTGCGGCAGCCGACGTATCCGTACACCAGGACCCTCACTTCTGATTTCCGAATTAATGCATGAAAACATTGATTGCATGTGTGTTACAAGATTTCATTGTGATTAATTTGTGTCAGCTCACCAGGTATATTGTTTGACCATGGAGCACCTTTTTCCTTTTCAGGATGGCCCCATGATGACATCCAGCTAGGGTTCTGAGCATTGTACATGACGACAGCCCACCGAGCGACGAGGCCTCAATACAGGGCCCTTTTACAGCAGAGGCACCAGCGGTACCTCTACCCGCTAAGCCACCGATGCTACCAGCCCCAGCCGCTGACGATTCACATCACCTTAGTGCACTGCACGAGTTTCAGCATTAGCGACCACCCAGGTTCCGTGGGGAGACTGACCCTCAGGCAGCTGAGGATTGGCTGGAGGCAGTTGTATGGGATTTCAAGTTAGTGAGGACACAAGCAGACCTCATGGTGATCCTCGCAGTGAGCCTCCTACACACGGCAGTAGGCAGATGGTGAAGCTTAATGCTCCAGGTGCACGATGAGGCATCTCTCCTCTAGACGGACTTTGAGAGCCTCTTCAACTCAGTGTTCATCCCAGCCACCCTCTATGTGGTGTGAATCTAGGAGCTTCTACAGCTGCGGTAGGGCAGCTTGACGGTCGCCCAGTACTCAGCGAGATTTACCGATCTCTCACGCTACTCGACAGACATGGTACAAGACCCATTCGCATGGGCCCAGACCATTGAGAAGAGATTGAGGCATGAGATCAGGGCATCGATGATCTCCCTCAGCATTCTGACATAGGCAGGAGTACTGGAGCGAGCCCTTCTCATCAAGAGCTTCCTTGCTGAGCCTATATCAGCAGCGAGACCTACCGCAGGGCGGCACGTAGCAGAGTCTTCTACAGCTGGCAGTCAACGGATGACTCAAGGGTCCAGCCAGACCAGACCCTCCGGAAGATGACCTCAGGACACTGGCTCCGAAGTGCAGGGAACATAGCGCAGAGCCAGTCTTTTGAGTGGTAGACAGTGCTACGCATGCGGAGGGTAGGGCCACATGGCTCGTGATTGCCCGACCCGCCGTGCCGAGGATCAACAGATGGTTGAGGGGCCACCCAGGCAGAGGCAGAGGGTCGACTGTGGCAGTCCACAGGCGGTAGGCAGATGAGGCAGAGGAGTTGGACGAGCAGTAGGTGGTGGGCGATGCTTTGAGGCTCTACCACCACCCCCATCGCCACTAGGAGGTCCACCCCAAACACAGGGAGCTGGCGGGCAGAGACATGCACAACTTCAGGAAGTGGAGGCCTATGACCATGACGTACTCGCGATGATTCGAGGTACTATATATGTCTATTCCACCCTTGTTTCAGTTCTTATAGACACATGAGTGAGTCATTCTTTTATAGCTGCTACCCTTGTTTGCAGCTCGGAGATTTCGACAGAGCCGTTGGATCGATCCTTACGGCTAGAGTCTCCTACGGGACCAGACTCGACGATTACGCACTGGTGCCTGTAGTATGAGCTTACTCTAATAATTGAGAGCTTCGGCAGGGATCTTCTTGTAGCAGTGTCTAGGCATTACCATGTCATCTTGGGCATTGATTGGTTATCTACAGTCCATGCTCAGATTGACTGTATTAGGCGCAAGGTGCGGTGAGTACGCACCGACGGGAGCAGGTTCACCTTCATCAGCGAGAAGGGAGCCTTCACAGCACATGATGGAATCTCGAAGAGGATAGGACATCCCATCACTCATCAGTTGGCTAGCCTCATCCTAGGAGTAGTTCACGTGCGGAGTCCTAGTTTTCCTGTAGTGGTGGATCAGTATGCGGACGTTTTCCTCGACGACGTTCCAGGACTACCTCCTCGCAGAGAGGTAGAATTTTATATTGATATGTACCACGTGATCGCCCCGATATCCACTCCAGCATATTGGATGGCTCCCTTCGATCTTCGGGAGCTACAGGTACAATTGGAGGACTTGCAAGGCAAGGGATTCATCTGACCCATTGTTTCACCCTGGGCATCCCCGATCTTGTTCGCCATGAAGGCGGAAGGGAGCTTGCGACTTTGTGTTGATTATCTTTACCTGAACCAGGTGACCTTGAGGAAGAAGTATCCACTACTGAGGAAGGATGGCCTCTTCGATCAACTCAAGGGAGCTCGGTGGTTCTCAAAGATAGACCTCAGGTCAGGCTATCATCAGCTCAGCGTTCGGGATGAGGACGTGTAGAAGACGACCATCAGATGTCTGTATGGCCACTATGAGTTCTTGGTTATTCAATTCGGTGTAACCAATTCTCTAGCAGTGTTCATGGGCCTCATGAACAGGATCTTTCATCCATACCTTGATCAATTTATCGTGGTCTTCATCGACGACATTTTGATATACTCGATGACTAAGGATGAGCACACCTGCCACTTGTGGGCTGTACTGGACACACTCCGAGAGCACCAGCTTTATGGTAAACTCTCGAAGTGTCAGTTCTGGATACGTGAGGTCCACTTCTTGGGACACATCATTTCTGAGGTGGGATTTTCGGTGGATCCTGCGAAGATTGAGGTAGTTATAGCTTGGGAGCCACCCAAGAGTGTGACAGAGGTGCGGAGTTTCTTGGGACTAGCTGGATACTACCGGAGATCTGTGCCAGAATTCTCCAGAGTTGCGGCACCACTCTCAGATTTGAAGATGAAGGGGAAACCGTTTGTGTGGTCAGACAAATGTCTGCAGAGCTTCCAAGATCTGGTACATAGATTGACCAGTGCACCTATCTTGACGCTACCGGAGGAGGGGGTAGCATACGTAGTCTACTGCGATGCACCAGGGACTAGACTCGGATGTGTCTTGATGCAGGAGAAGGCATTGATCGTCTTTGGATCACATCAATTGAGGCCGTATGAGTAGAACTACGATACCCATGACCTGGAGTTAGCAGTAGTGGTCTTCGCTCTAAAGATGTTGTGACACTATCTGATGGGAGAGCACTTTACAGTCTATTATGACCATCAAAGTCTTAGGTAAATCTTCTTGCAGAAGGACCTGAACCTGAGACAGTGGTGATGGCTCGAGTTCCTCCAGGACTCTGACTTTGTGATAGTCTATACTCCTAGAAATGAGAACGTAGTAGCCGATGCACTCAGTAGGAGGATATGCTTTCAGCTACATGGGGAGGCGACAGAGCAGCTAGCCTCTTTGCAGATATTATTCGTGGATAGAGATGGAGCATCCTTCCTTCAGTCACTCATAGTCACTCCTACACTACTACAGTGGGTCAGAGAGGCATAGCATGGGGTTGCCGACTGTGAGATGCGGCGTGCACAGATATCCCCAGGACAGGAACTTGATGGATTCTCCATGGGAGGAGAACACGATATCCTTTTCAGAGGACATACATTGGTACCAGTTTCTTTACAAGATGAGGTTCTGAGAGAGTTTCACACTTCCCCTTTGGCGGTACATCCTGGAGTGTCGAAAATGTACCAGGATCTCAGACGACAGCACTGGTGGCCGGGAATGAAGAAGGTTGTGGCAGAGTTCGTTTCTCGATGCCTCACCTGCCAGTAGGTGAAGGCAGAGCACCAGGTACCAGTAGGCTTGGTAAAACCCTTTGAGGACCCGGAGTGGAAGTGGGATGTCTTATCTATGGACTTCGTGATTGGACTTCCACGCACTTCCAGAGGTCACGACTCCATTTGGGTGATTGTCGACCTACTCACCAAGTCAGCACACTTCTTACGCATCACAGAGCAGGGCTCACTAGAGAGCTTGGGGTGTCTCTACGTTCAGGAGATTGTACGTCTTCATGGTGTGCCATTATCTATCATCTCCGATCGAGATGCTCACTTTACATCCCGGCTTTGGAAGGGGTTGCAGGAGGCGTTCGGGACGTAGCTACATATGAGCACCGGCTTTCACCCTCAGACAGATGGTCAAATGGAGAGGACCATTCAGACTCTCGAGGACATGCTTCGCCCTTGTGTCCACGAATTTGGTCATAGCTGGGAGGACCACCTACCCTTGGTGGAATTCGCATACAACAATATCTACCACTAAACCATCGGGATGGCACCATATGAGGCGTTGTACGGCTAACCATGCAGATCTCCTCTGTGCTGGACAGACCATGGAGAGTTAGCACTTGTGGGACCGGAGATGGTCCAGGCCACGATAGAGAAGGTCCAGGTCATCCAGGAGCGGATGAGGACAGCTCAGAGCCGGTAGAAGTCTTATACTGACTGGAGACGGAGGCCACTAGAGATCTTGGATGGTGACCACGACTTCTTGCATGTCTCACCTCGATGTGGATTATAGAGATTTGGCCGAGGGGACATGTTATCTCTGCGCTTCATTTTCCCATTCTAGGTCCTCAGCAGGATTAGCGAGGTGGCTTATCACCTGGCTCTACCACCTTGATTGCACCGGGTACACGGCGTCTTCCACTCATCTCAACTGAGGTGATACGTGCACGACCCAACGCATATCATTGACCATTGGGAGATGGACGTTGATGATGGGGCATCATTTGCGGAGGTCCCGGTGGAGATTGAGGATCGAATGGAGTGGGTCCTATGTGGACAGTCGATTCCTCTAGTGCGCATCAGATTGCAGCACGAAAACCTCCAGGAGAGCACTTGGTAGTGAGAGGCTCAGATGTGTGCTCAGTACCAACTTTTGTTCCCCTAGTTTTTTATTTATTTTTACGGGGATGTAAAGACCTAATGTGGGAGTAATGTAAAGACCCGTAAATTGAAGGGAATTTTTTTTCTTTATTTTTTTTGGGATTTTACAAGAATGCAGTTTCTAATGGAACCTGATTCTGAGGCCCGTTGTGCACGGAGTCATTTTCTAATATTTAGCTCTGGTACGTCCAGTGAAAAAACGAGTGGGTTTTTCTAACTTCTGACCCTTTGCTCGGACTCGAATTTCGAGGGAACCGATGGAATCGTAGCGCCGATAATTTCTTAGAAACACCTTTTCCAGAGTTATGTTTTCTCATGTGTGGTTTTTTTTAAAAAAAATTTGGGTTAAGTAAATGAATAAAATAAATTGGTGCAACCAATTTATTTTATTTTAAGGCTCTTAACCTATGGTAAGTGGATATTGTGGGACCCACATTTTCCTACCCACTTGGTTGGATATTTGTGATATGGGGCCCACACGAGCCCCACAGTTTCTTTTCTTCTTTAGTAATGCACTCGCACCCCCCTTTTTAATGAAGTCAACTCTTGCGTTTAATCTAGATATTAAACGTCTCATTAATTGGGCGGTTTTAAAATCCTCAATTAATTGATCATTTCTTTTCTTTTTGAATTTCAAAGAGTTTGTTTGAGTGTTAATAAAATAAGACAACAATTTTTTTATTTGGGTTAGAACTTTTTGCGTGGAGAGGATTTGGAGAAAAGCCTTCTTCTTCGACGAAGAACGCGAAGAACGCAAAGAACGTGAAAAACGTGAAGAACGCAACGATCTCCGACGAAGAACGCCAAATCCTCGGAGATCGACTACACGACCCCATTTATCGCGACGCCAATGAAGCTTCTTCTGCCACGCTTCTTCTGTGACGTTCCTTCTCCGCGATGCGACGTTCCTGCATCCGCGATGCCTTCTTCTGCGATGCCTTCTTCCGCGATGGTTATTTCTGCGACAAATCCTCGCTCATCGAATTCGACAAGGTAGGGATTTATTCTAATTTTTGTTCGTGAATTATTCAGTTTCCTTTCATCATTTCTATTAGAGCTACCTGATACTGCAATAACAGGAGGGGGTCGGACCGCACGAACACGGCCGACCCTCCTCTCCCCTTTGGTTCTTTGATGTTGTTTGCGGCACGAACAAGGCAACGCGGTGCCGAAGTACCACACATAAATATTAAAGATGGGGGAGAAGCGGCGTTGTCGCGCTGCACCCAATGAAGATGAACCAAAGACGCGGCACAGTCATGCCATGCTGGGGAACTACGAAAGCGTCGTGGCTGGAGTGGGGCCACGGCGGAGGGGCACAACGCCGTCACACCGTTCCAGACTGACCAAGGCTGAGGCTGAAGCTGCGACAGAGCGGGAAGATCGGCGACCGGTTCCGAGCCAACGGTGTCGGAACAGGGGGACTGGCCAGCACCAGTCCCATGGCGGCAGCAGCCAGCCGACCAGAGCGGGCCAGCCGGTCAGGGGAATACCAGGGGTTCGTAACCTCCAGTCGGCCTGCAGGTGCGGCCCCCACATGGGTGCCACGGGTTCTCAATGAGGGGGGGCAGCGCACCCCCCCCCCCCCCCCCTCACCGCCCGGCCGCTGGCCACGCCTAGGCCGGGCTGTGCTGTGCCAGCCAGGCCAGACCCGAACCCCGTTCGGGTCGACCTGGTTTGGGCTGACCCTGGGGGTATCGGGCCCGGTTGGACCGGCCCCGAACCCCATTATACCGAACCTTTTTCGGTCTATTACCCATAACATGGGCTACAAACCTCCAATAGATGCACCGTCAGTTGCGTAGCGATCCTTGAATCGAGACGGCCATGTCAGTTTATTACACTCAGGTTTTCGGAGAACTTTGGGTTCGCCCGGGTAGGTTCGTTCACGAAACCAACCGGCCCCTCGGAGCGGAAACGCTTATAACTTGAGCTCCGGACATCCGATTGACGTGCCGTCAACTTTGTTGGATTCCTCATAGTGAGATGGACCTTTTGGATTACTCCGTTCGAGGTTTGGATTCAGTTGGAGTACGTTCTGGTTCGTTTTGACTTAAAAACCAAACGAGACCCTAGAATGAAAAGGCCAATAACTCTCAGACCAGGCGTCCGATTGACGTGCCGTCTGTGACGTTGAGTTCCTGTTGACGATACGGAACTTTTGGAAACATCAACTCCGGACTATGTGTCAGTTGATGTATTAGCCCCTCGGCTCATGGAGTGGACCCTCTCGAATGAGCTTGCTGTGTGCGGGAACCCTAGAGCTATCTACCACTGCGACGACGATGACGACTGTGCAGAAATCCTCAATGGATTCGACGACGACGAATACAACACTCAGAGATCCTACATGGATCAGTGCTACCGATATTGTGTGGGTCAGATCCTGTGTGGGTCAGCGCTCAGCGGTCCTGTGTGGGCCATCGCCTATAGATCCTGTGTGGGTCCGATCCTGTGTGGGTCATTGCGGGAGTTAGTTACCTATCGATCTTGTGTGGTTAAGATCCTTTGTGGGTTATTGCGGGGATTAGAACCTATCGATCCTTTGTGGGTTCGATGAATTAGATGAATCAGTGGCTATATCTGATCATCTCTATCGTCATATGAAGAATTATACCTGTGTGAGCTGTATCTTGACTTTCAATCATTATCTTCAATATGATTGACTTGATATCCTATGTGGATTACATTATGCTTTTTT
Organism: Viscum album; assembly: GCA_963277665.1. Lineage (NCBI taxonomy): Eukaryota > Viridiplantae > Streptophyta > Magnoliopsida > Santalales > Viscaceae > Viscum > Viscum album. Next base: position 1,095,621,049 of record OY728163.1, read on the forward strand.
GTGTGGATTGGGTTGTGGTTTCTTGTGTGGACTGGGATGTACTAGAGCTCGGATGTTGGAGCCGAACGAGAATTGATGACTTAGGTATATGTATGGGCATATACCTAAGTAGTGTCGGATGTTACTTCGTGTTTGTAACTTTCCTTTATGAATTATACATTGTGGATTCTGGGAGACCTTCAGGGGTCTCGTGTTCCCAACTGAGTAGATTATACTCACCCCTACACGGGCTATGCCCGCACTATGTTGTGTTGGTTGCAGACGACGGATAACGCTGATTGTGGATGAGGCGTGAGGAGCAGGTCGGTACCCGGAGGTTTATCACTGGGCAGGGCATACTCGGAGCGGACGGCTGGACCCAAGGAGCTGTGGAGGCTATCTGTACCCACCCGAGGCTATCTGTACCCACCCTTCATGTGGTAGTTCCAGTGGACGGCTCGAGGCTGCGGATTTACTTTCAGTCGTTGTTTTCCCTTTCCAGTTGTACTTTACTTTCAGTTTGGGTTTCTATTCTGTCCCACTTACTTTTTTCACAAATACTATTGTACCCATTTTTTACATAGTGTTAACTTCTGCTTGCTTGCTCTGTGGTGTTTGTTTAATTTACGAAGGCAATGTGTTCCATTTTTTTATCGGAAATTACGCCTTGGTGCTAGTCGCCAGCCCCTGGCCTATGGAAGGCGGGCTTGGGGTAGTCACGGAACGGGCCCCGAGGACGGGTCGTGACACATGAGGCTTGGGAGCAGAAGTCAAGGTTTGAGCAAGAGTTCCAATTCTTGTTTTCCGACCATGCTTCAGGAAGAATATTCAGGGCAGAATCACTTCATATTGAGAAGAATTTTCACATGTGTTTCCCTCTATTAGGGTATTCTTATATTCATTTATTGTACTATTTATATCCTATTTACCACTAGGATCCCCTTGAAATTTGGAAGAAATATTTGTTTCTTTTATAGCCAGAATAGGCTGCACGTTTTTCCCACAACATTAAATAAACTGTGCATATTGTCCATGTGTTAAAAAATGGATTTTGAAAATTTTTTCCTTCTGAAAAAATACTTGATTCACCCATTTCTTCCCCTATTTGACCATTTTATCCATAAAAGGCTTTGAATCACCATCACGCTCCCATGAATCCCAATTTTATGGGTATTTTTGTGGAGAAACATAAAGATTTATCTAGTAATTTATTTTCTTCCTTGATCATTCATTATAATTCAGTTTTCTACCCTCCATCTTGAGGTTCTAAATTTACAACATCTAGGGTTTCATCACAAGAATTTCATATTTAGTCTCTTGGTTCAATTTTCTTGGTTAGGGTTCATTTTAACTATCTTTTGTTGCGATTTTGATGTGGTTGAAGTGTCACATAGATATTTTTCTTTTTGACATTAAAGGTAGGTTTTTCCATGTGTAAACATTCAATGATGAATTTATATTTGTTTATATACCTATTTATCAAGTTCCTCATCCATTTTGGGTGTTGTGAAAAACATTTTGGTATCACTGATTAAGTGATTAATTTTAAAGTATCATTTTTTTTGTGAAAATGAGTGTTTTCCAGGTGAAATCAATGTTGTATCATTTGCGGTCATTTTTTGATTCAAGGAATTTGTTTATTAAAGAATGATAAGGATTAAATTTCAGATTTGGTTTGGTATTTGTATACATTTGGCCATTAAAAATGGGTTTTGAATTTATTTTTCATGAAAATTTTGGTTATACTTATTGAAATTGTTTAATGAAATTTTTAAATGGTTTATTGAAATTCATAAAGGGTTGGAAACATGGTTGTGTAATTTTTGGTGTGTGTATGATTTAGAGGTGTTATTTTTATGTGAAAATTATATATTACAACTAGTGGAACCTATTTGAGCATAAAGAGGAATGTCTGGGTATCTTGGTGTGTGTACTAGGACTAGTATGCTAGTGATCTGGTAGTAGCCTCATCCCTATTTAACATAGAAAGATTAACAATGACCACAGTATCTAAACCATGATGATGATTGGGGGCAACCATTATATTTGGGTCTCCTGTCCCAGTGGATCATACTTCAAAAGGTTATTTTTATGGTTACTTTTACACCATTATAGGATATACCTAGGGCCCTATGGCTAACTAGTTCCATGGGGTGTTCACGTGACTAGTTACCATTGATTATATTTTACTTACCATAGATATACAGTGTGTATGGATGGTAATTTTATCAAAATGTGTGTTTCCTTAAAAATTATTCATTCTTTGATGTTTCCCTCCAAAAAAATTGTTTTAATTTAATGTTGCATCACAAATAAATTCTTACTATCATTTCCTATTTATTAATACTTTGAATATTCTTGTCATAAAATTTTTATCACAAGGAATATTTTTGTTTGGCATACTATTTAGATTAGGATAAAACCTTACTTACTCATTTGGGTGTATGTATACTTGTTAATGCATGACATAGGTAAGGGAATGGTCCGTGAAGATGGAGGTTCGGGTTCATAGCTTACATCCTTCATGAAGTGTTGTAGAGACGACATGAGGGAGATTTCTCCTTATCGTGTGGTGCTTTTTTGAGTTATAGATACTATTCCTTTGTAGTTGTGTCCCTTTTAGGGGGTTTCAAAAAAAAATTCAATTCTTGTAAGAACTCGGGTTTTGAGCCTGTAAGACTATGTTTCTTTTTTCATGATGTAATTCTAGAGCATGGCGTTCAGATGGAGTGTGATTCTGAGCCTCAGTGTGGCCGAAATTTAATTTTAAGTGTGTTCACACTAGACTCACCAAATAATCCCAATAACTCCTATGCGGTTGCTCGGATGGGAAACCTAAGGGCACTATTGAGTTTGGAGCATGTCGTTTACCGTAGGAGGTGTGAAACTTTCATGGGCGCTGCCCTTCTGCAAAAAGTGCCTCTAGGGGCATTTTCATAATTTAGCGGCCTCAGGCGTAAACTTTATAACTTTTGAATGGATACCCAAATTAAAATTTTGAGACCACAATTGCACTCAAAACGTGGTTCTTACCCAAGGAGTGGCATAACCTCAACCCCGTCGATAGTTTTGGTACGGGCCTACTAGTGTGAGTTTAAAACTAATTAAATTTTTAATAAGTTTCTCTCCTAATTAAAAACACACCCCTCCTCCTTCTTCCCCCTAGCCCCTTCCTTGTGGAATCCCTCTCAACAAGAATCAATCCCCTCTCCCCACCTCTCCAAGGCACAGAGACTCCGGCGGATCGTCAGCGAAGCGACGGGCTACACCATCTGAGGTAGGCTCGTGAATTTTCATTTTTATTTTCCACAACCTATTTAAATGCAATTTGTAGCATCAAAATGCTGATAATTTATCGAGCAAAGCCCATAGATGCGTATGGCTCGATCCAAGCATTCCAACGCTCTTCTAAAAATAAAAATCTGAGACCCGGGGCGTCTAAGGTTGCCTCGTAATGTTTTTAGGCCAAATTTCATGGTTTCTGGCGGTTCCAAGGTGGTCCGGCAGGCGGCGGCAGTGGCACGGGCTTCCCTGGTGGCGTCGCGGCGGGCTTCTTAGGCGACGACGCGGCGGGTCTTCGATGGTCGGCACAGGCGGTCTGGGATGGCGACACGGAGTGAGGAGGCACATAGAAGGCCAAAGGGGGCACAACAATGCGCTACAGGAGGTGAGGGTTCCAGCGCCATCCCATTGCGGTCGGAGGAGGACCCCGAGGTCAGCACCTTAGGGTGTGCCGCGGACAAGGACCCAAGTTCGGCTGGTCCTGCTGGTGCGACGTGAACAAATACTGACCATTTGGCCGGTATTCTTTGAAGAACTGACCTGAGGGGTCCAGTGTTGTCAGGGAGGTCCGTGACCAATGGTCCTCGGTTAATCAGGTCAGAATCGTAGCTAGGCCGGTGGTCTGGACTGGACCGGCCAGTGTAAACTGGCCCGGTCTGGACACTTGTGTTGAAGGGACTGTAACTCCTAAATGGCATTTCTGATTTATGTGCCCTCTACGGTGGTGGGATCATCTATTTGAGACAGACATTCGAATATGGGTTTTGAGGTTTTTGGGTTCTGTGCCCGAATATGGGTGACCTGATGTGCTTTAATTTAAAAATATTATATTATTATTAATGCTTATGACGAACGTACCTCTCAAACCGGATGTCCGATCAATGTGCCGTCAGCGGCAGTGTGATACTAGTTCTCATGAAGACTTTTCGAGATTCTACGTTGTGTACTAGAGCTAAAGTCATTGTGCAGTCCCCATAGGGCCCGCTTTGTAGGTTTAACGGTGAAATGTCACTTTCTCACCAGACATCCATTTGGAGGGTATGAATAGTCGGTTTGGCAAGTTTTTCCAGGAGCATCGTGATTGTGCAGTCTGCCCGACCTTTTTTAGGACTGAGGTTTGGTCCCCTTGAGATGCCATATAGCCATAAAGTTGTGTTGAGAAAAGTTTTCATCAGGAGTCCGTTTCAAGCGAGTCAATAGTCTATCTCACGTGTTTTTCCGTGAGTATTACAATGGTCTAATTTGTCTAGGTGTGTGGATCCTCTTTCGAGATCTCATTAAATGTGTAATCTTGAAAAGGCATTGGTTGGAGGTCCCTTTGATGCACCCCGAACCAAAAAATGGTAGCGATGTTAGTGACACCCAGAGATGGTGCAGGCTGTGCAGTGTTATTAGACCAGTTCTGGGTTTACCCTCCAGTTGGGCTGGGCAGTGGGTTACTCATTGACTTTAGGGTTTACCCTCCATCGAGGTTGGGTTGTGGGTTACCCGAGCTCCTCATAGGGGATACCCTCCAGCTGCGCTGGGCAGTGGGTTACCTGATGACTTCTTTCTGAATCAGCCCCTTTCTATGAGGCTAGTCAGTGAATTTTCTCCGTGATTACTAGATCGAGACCCTTGGTTGTACGGTTCAGCGATCAGACAACTTTGATATGCAGAACTTTTGGGCATTAGTGATGGATATCCATAGAACATTTGGTTAATTTTCCTGGGCTGAGCTTGGATATTGAGATCCCCTACCACAATTATTCGGGTTTTCTGTTGAATATATATATATATACACCCTTTTTCCCCATTCTATGTGTTCAGTTACTTTCCTTCTAGGAGGCATGAAGATGCGTGGAGTATGCCACATGATTTTCCTATCTAGCTCCTCTTGATTGTATGCGTCTACTTCCTTCCTTCTGTTGGGTTGAGCTGCACACTTTCTCTATAGTACCCTTACACTGTTCACTGTTCTGTCTAAAACTCACCATTTAGTAGCTCCTCGTTGCTCCCTCGACCTTTCAGGGCATCATACTGAGTACCTTTATACTCACCCCTGCTTGGGCTTTGCTCGCACATGGTGTGTCCTAGAAGACGATGGACAGGTCGGTTGAGACTACGAAGGAGCGTAGAGGAAACTGGAGCGTGGGATGCATTCAGTGTTCGTAGTAGAACTTTCAAGTGTGAGAATCACCAACTGTGTACCTTCATTTACCTGTTGCTGGGTTGTGGCACCTTTCGGGCTGGGCGCATGTTTTTTCCTTTTCAGTTCAGTTATCTTGTCATTACATTTCATCACTTTACATGTTCTATTTTTAGACGATGATGCGTGACTATGGTTGGGTTATAGTTGTTTGCGCTTTTGTCTGTTTTTTACTCTACACTTCTACATCGAGTGAGCTTTGTGTGTGTGTGTACAAGTACATAGGCAAAGGCCTCCCCGATATTGTTATGCCTTCGACGCTTGTTGCCATCCCCTGGCATATAATGGTGGGCTTGGGGTAGTCGAGGCTCTAGAGAAGTAGAGTTTGGTCATGAAAGAATGATATCAGAGATGGTTTGTTACATGGGGCATTTTTCGGACGTCCCTATGAAGGAATTGGTTGGGTTCTGGGGAAATAGTTCTGACGTGTCTCGAGAGTAACTCTCAGGCTAGGGAGTTAAGTGATGGTATAGGTGGCCAATGTATCCATTCACCAGGACCCTGATAATCCACATGTCTACTCGGCACACTGAGACACTTGTTGCGGGGAATTTGGAACATTTCTCAAATAGGATTGAGTCTTTGATAGTCCTTTTTGAGTCATCTCTGCTTTTTTATTATTCATATTTATATATATGATCATCTGATCATGGTAATCCTTAATAATTTTCTTGATTCCCCCACGACCGCAGGCAGCCAGATTACCCTCTCTAGTTCGTGATGATGACCTGGAGAGTGACGAGGTGTCTCTTCAGGGACCCTCACATGATCCCCTTCCACCAAATGCATCAGCAGTTTCCCCTCCACTTGGGGAGCGGTAGTTAGTATTGGAAGCACAGTCCGAGGTTGAGCACATGATGAGTGTGCTTTGAGACATCTAGCCTCAGTGGCCGCAGAAGCTCTATGGGGACCCAAATCCCAAGGTAGCGGAAGACTGGCTAGAGTTTGTGGACTGACTTTTCAGGTTGGTTTGGACACCGGTGGACCAGATGGTAGCCCTAGCTTCCAGCATTTTTCTCAGGATGACCGGGCATTGGTGGGGGTTGGTTACGCAGACCCATGATGAGTCGTCTCTCACGTGGGATAGTTTCTAGCAGCTCTTTCAGGAGGAGTACTCCCCCTATTGTTTACGCTCCATTCAAATTCAGGAGATTCTGGAGCTGAACCAGGGGGATGACCATGGCATATTACTCGACCCGATTTATTGATCTGACACGGTACTCACAGGATATGATCCGCGACAGTTACTTCCTGGTGTGGAAGTTTGAGCAGTGTCTTCACAGGGAGATTTGTGCTAGTGTATACCCCTGGGCATCCCTACATATGCCAGGGTGCTATAGTGGGTGCTCTTGATAGAGATCTTATTGATTGAGGGATGCCAGCTGACATAGCCTAAAAGTGCTCATTTCATAGGACAGTTTTCAGTGATAGGAAGGCGGTAGAGAGCAGAGCCTCGGTCGACAAGGCCCTTCTGTGAGCAGACAGAGGGGTAGGGTCATATACCACAGTGGCATCGTGTAGCACTGGGGCAGTCTGGGGAGATCCAATGCTATTCTTGTGACGGACAGGGTCACCTAGCATAGGACTGCCCGACCAGGCGTACCTAACATTCCTGGCAGGCAGTGGGAACACCGCAGCGGCAAAGGCAGCACCATGACCAGGGAACTCCCATGCTAGGATACGGTGGTCCTTAGGGAGGCGCCGCAGGAAGAGTGGCAGGACCTAGTGGAACAGGATGAAAATTCGAGGTCTTTCCACCACCACTACCAGGCGGCTCACACCAGGCTCAAGGAGCTGGCGGTAGGGGCCACATGCACATTAGGCTACGGGTGTTCGTGAACCATCAACACACTTGATGGTCTGAGGTATACTTTGTGTTTCCTCTATGATTGAATCATTACTAGTATGCACAGGTGCCAACAACACCTTTATATCACTACTTTTTGGTACGGGAGTTGTAGCTTCCAGTAGGGATGCTGACACCTGCACTTAGCCTCGAGGTTCCTACAAGAAGTGCCTCGTTGGTGACCTTTAACTGAAGACAGTGGAAAATGTCATTTGATGGAGAGAGTTTCATGTGGGACCTACTCGACATCATGATGGAACATTAGGATGTCATCTTGGGGATGGATTGTCTTTCCATGGTTCACGCACAGACTAAATATCTGCGCAGATGAGTCAGAGGATTTTTTCTGATGGGACAAGGTTCACCATCCTTAGTGAGTGAGACCTCATGGCAGAGTCGACGGTTACTCTCAGCAGGAGACCACAACCTTTTTCTCATCAGTTGGATAGCATGGCTCTCAGAGCAGAAGATTCTATATGCACTCTTATCCCTAACATTGTAGAGGACTACGTGGACATATTTCCCGAGAATGTCACGGGACTACCTCTGAGTCCAGAGATGGAGTTCTGCATTGAATTCCAGCCCGGGACCACCCCAATATCCCGTGCAACATATCGGATGGCACCCACAGAGCTTCAGGAGATACAAATTCTGCTAGATGACCTTCGTGAGAATGGACTCATCAGGCCAAGTGTGTCCCCCTGGGAAGCTCCAGTAGTTTTTGTGAAATAAGCACATGGGAGTCTGTGCCTTTGTGTGGAGTATCATCGCCTGAATCATGCCTTGATAATGAAAAATTAACCTTTTCAAAGGATCGACGAACTCTTCGACTAGATAAGAGGTGCAAAGTGGTTATCTAACATTGATCTTGGATCTGGCTACCACCAGTTAGGGGTTCGTGAGTCTGACATCCCAAAGTTGAAGTTCTGTTTTCATTATGGGCATTATGAGTTTCTGGTGATGTCCTTATGCGTGACGAATTCCCCTGTTATTTTCATGGATTTTATGAACCCGATCTTCCAACCGTACTTCAACTGTGTTTTGGTTGTCTTTATTTAAGTCATACACATCTACTCTATGATATATGAGGAGTTCACAGAGCATTTGAGGATGGTCGTAGACTTACTCCGAGAGAACTAGTTGTATGGGAAGCCCTCAAAGTGCCAGTTCTGGATTAATGAGGTTCACTTTCTAGGGAATGTCATTATAGAGCAGCGATTGGCCATAGATCCTACCAAGATAGAGGCAATGCTTTCTTGGGATCCACCCAAGAATGCATCAGAGGTACGAAACTTCCTTGGTTTGGAAGGGTACTACAAGAGGTACATGGAAGATTTCTCCAGGATTGCTGCTCCTTTGACTGCATTGACCCAGAAGGGATGATCGTTCACCTGGAATGACTAGTTCGAGAAGGCCTTCGAAGAGTTGAGATATAAGCTGACTAGTGATCAAGGGTTGAGGCTGCTAGAGGAGGGAGTTGTGTTCGTGGAATAATGTGATGCTTCATGAGCTGGGCTCGGGTGCATTCTGATGCAGCAACGGGCAGTGATTGCATATGGGTCGAGGTAGTTGAGGCCCCATGATTAGAATTATGTGACTCACGATTTGGAGCTAGTAGCAGTAGTCATCACCTTGAGGTTGTGGATACACTACTTTCTGGGTGAATGATTTGTTGTCTACTCAGACCATTATAGCCTCATGTACATCTCCACTCTGAGGTATCTGAATCTGAGGAAGAGGCGATGGTGGATGTTTCTATAGGACTATGATTTTGAGATATTCTACACTCTAGGGAAGGGAAATGTAGTAACAGATTCCATTAACAGGAGGTCCCAAGCTCGTCTAGTGTGGGAAGATTTACAGTAGTTGGCTTCCCTACAGCTGACCTTAGTAGAGAAGGAGGGTACGGCTATTCTGTTGTAGATGGTGTTGACTCCTTTCCTCCTTGAGTATGTGAGAGAGTTGCTGCTCGTGGATGTTGACAGTGAGGTTCTGCGTGATCAGGTATCCATGGGCGACGCACCCAATGGGTATTCTGAAGGGGGGAATCACAAGATCATATTCCAGGGGTAAACTGTAGTACCAGGGGGGATGCCGACGGAGGTGATGTAGGAATTCCATACATCTACCTTGGCTATAAATACAGGTGTTGGGAAAAAGTTCATAGACCTTGAGCGGTAGTTTGGGTGGTCTGGCATGAAGAATAGCGTAGCTGAGATAATTTCTCGATGTCTTACCTGTCAGCAGGTGATGGAAGAGCCTCAAGTTTCGGCAGGGTTATTCCAGCCCCTTGATATCTCAGAGTGGAAGTGGGATAGCATTTCTATGGACATCGTCACAGGGATTCCACGCACTGCGAAGGGCCATGACTCCATTTGGGTGATAGTAGACTGACTCACGAAGTCGGTGCACTTCCTTTCCATTAGGGAGAAGAGTTCGGTGCAGATTCTAGGGCAGTTGTACGTTCCGGAGTTCTTCCACCTTCATGGAGTACCCTCGACGATCATCTCCGAATGTGACACTCAGTTTACATCGCGATTGTGGCGAGGCATGCATGAGGAATTCAGGACTCGGCTACAGATGAGTACAGCATTTCACCCCCAGATGGACGAACAGACCGAGCGCACTATCCATGTGTTGAAGGATATTCTCAGGGTGTGCGTGTTAGATTTTGGCCTATGCGGGGAAGATCACCTGCCCTTGTTGGAGATCACGTATAATAATAGTTACCACTCTACTATCGACATGGAACCTTTTGAGGCAGTATACGGGAGAGCCTGCAGGTCACCATTGTGCTAGACGGAGGTCGGGGAGACCTCCCTCATGGTCCCAGAGTTGGTGTGGGTGACGAAAGAGAAGGTCCTGGTCATTCGTGGGCAGATGAGGATGACTCAACGAAGATAGAAGTCCTACGCAGACCATCGTCGCATGCCTTTGGAGTTTAAGTAGGGGGATCATGTCTTTTTGAGAGTCTCCACAAGGCCTAGAACATGGAGGTTCGGCCGGGGTGGCAAGCTATCCCTAAGGTTCATCTGGCCTTTTTAGATCCCACGTAGGGTTGGTGAGTTCACCTACTATCTTTCTCTACCCCTATAGATGGATAGGTTTCATGACGTCTTCCACTTGTCTTAGCTAAGGAAATACGTGCACGACCCCACGCAGGTCATCAACTGGGGAGAGTCAGTCATTGAGGATTGAGCCACCTTTGAGGAGCACCCGATGGAAATTGATGACCGGCAGGAGAAAACTCTACATGGATGGAGCATTCCTTCGGATAGAGTGTTTTGGTAGCGTGGGAGGGTGCAAGAGAGTCCTAGTAACGAGAGAGTCAGATGTGGGCACAGTATCCCGAGCTATTTTTGATGTATTTTTTGGGATGAAAGACATGAAAGAGGGAATGATGTAAGAACCTGGGTTTTAAGCCTATAAGACATTGTTTTCTTACATGATGTTATTACAGAGCAGGCCGTTCATACGGCATGTGGTTCTGAGCCCCGGTGTGGCCGGAAATTAATTTTATGTGTGTTCACACTAGACATTCCAAATAATCAGAATAACTCCTAAACGGTAGCTCGGATGGGAAAACTGAGGGAACTGTTGAGTCTTGAGCATGTCGTTTAACCAATGAGGGGTGTAACTTTCACAGGCGCAACCCTTATGTGAAAAGCGCCACCATGGGTATTATTTATAATTTAGTATCCTTAGGCATAAACTTTATAACTTATGAACCGAGGATCAGAATAAAATTTTGAGAACACCATTGTGCTCAGATTGTGGTTTTTACCCTAGGTGCAGCTTAACCTCGACTGTGTCAAGAGTTTGGGTATGGGCCTTCTGAGGGGAGATTAAAACTAATTAAATTTTTAATTAGTTTTTCTCCTAGTTAAACACCCACCCATCCTCCTTCTTCCCCATTCTTCTCCCTAGTGCATTCCCTCTCAACAAGCATCATGCCCCTCTCCCCACCTCTCCATGGCGCGGAGACTCCGACGGATCATCGGTGAAGTGACGGGCTATGCCCTGAGAGGTAGGCTCGTGTATTTTTGTTTTTAATTTCTGCAACATCTTCAAATGCAATTTGTAGCATCTAAATGCTTATAATTTTTCAAGAGAATTCCATAGATTCATAGGGCTCGATTCGAGATTTCCAACACTCTTCTCGGATCAAAAATTCAAGACCAAGGATGTCCGGGGTGGCCTCATAAAGTTTTCCGGCCATATTTCTTGGTTTCTGGCGGTCCTAGGGTGGTTCGGTAGGTGACGGCAGTAGTATGGGCATCCAAGGCAGCGACACAGTGGGCTTCCTAGGTGGCGGCGTGGCGGGTCTTCGACGGTCGGCGCAAGTAGTCCGGGGTGGCAGCCCAGCGTGAAGCAGCGCGGTACAGGCTGTAGGTGGTGTGGCAGTGTGCTGCAGGAGGCAAGGGTGTCGGTGTCGTCCCGTAGTATTCGGAGGAGGATCCCTAGGTCAGTGCCTCAGGGTGTACTACAAGAAAGGACCCGCATTCGGCGGGTCCTGCTCGAGCGACACAGACAAAGACCGAACCTTTGGCATGTCTTCATTGAAGAACCGGACCTGAGGGGTCCGGTGTTAATTGGGAGATCCATGGCCAGCAGGAAGCTGCGCGTTGGGCCAAACCCACAGCTGGGCCATGGGCCGACAGTCGGGACCGGGCCGGCCAGTGTGAACCGACCCCGGTGGGCCCCTTGTGTTCAAGGGACTGTAACTCCTAAACAGCACGTCCATTTGACGCACCCTCTATGGCAGTGTGTTTGTCTCTTCAAGACCGACTTTTTAAGAATGGTTTTTTAGTTTTTGGGTTCCATTCCTGATGAAGGGTGACCCAAAATGCATTAATTAAATAATATTAAATTATTATTAAAGCTTGCGATGGACGTACCTCACGAACTGGACATGCGATCGACGCGCCGTCACCGGCTGCGTGATCCAATTTCTCGTGAGGACTTTTTGAGATTCTCATTTTAGTACTCAAGATGAAGTCAATGTGTGGGCCCGACAGGGCCTAGTTTGCATGTTTTACAGTGGAATGTCGCTTCATCACTAGACGTCTCTTATGGGCATATAAATAGTCATTTTGACGTGTTTTTCCGAGAGCATCACTAGGGCACAGTTCGCCCGACATTTTTCAGGACCGAGGTGTGGTCCCCATCAGTCGTTGTATGGGAATAAATCGGTGTTGAGAAATGTTTTCATCGGGAGTCCATTTCAGGCGAGGAAATAGTCTATCTCGCATGTTTTTTCATGAGGATTACAATGGTGTAATATTTTTAGGAATGCAGAGCCTCTTTAATGATCTCATTAAGTGTTGAAACAAGAAAGGTCATCGGTCGAAGTTCCCTTTGACGCACTCCAAACCAACACACGATAGCGATGTTAGTGACACCTAGGGATTGTGCAGGCAATGCAGAGTTATCGGACCAGTTCCGGGTTTACCCTCCACCAGGGCTGGGCAGTGGGTTATCCACTGGTATATCAGGGTTTACCCTCCAGCAAGGCTGGGAAGTGGGTTACACATTGACCATAGGGTTTACCCTCTAGTGGGGCTGGGAAGTGGGTTACCCGTTGTCTTTAGGGTTTACCCTCCAGCGGTGCAGGGTAGTAGGTTACCCGATGACCTATAATGGTTTACCCCCTAGTTGGGCTGGGCAGTGGCTTACCCGTCAATTTCTTTCAGACTCAGCCCCTATCTAAGAGGCTTGTAAGTGACATTTCTCCGTGATTACAAGAGCGGGACCCTTGGTTGTATGGTTCTTCGATGAGATAGCTTTGATGTGCGAAACATTGGGGCATTAGTGATGGATAACTTTAGAACTGTTGGTGAATTTTCCTGGGCTGAGCTTTGAGATGAATATCCCCTTACAAATTCGTTTGTGTTTCCTGTTGAGCATATATATATTTATACACCCTATTTTTTGTTCTCATTACTTGTGTTCCGTTACTATCCTTCTACTAGAGGTGAAGACATGCGCGATATGCCACGTTCTTTCCCTATCTAGCTCATCTTGGTTGGATGTGTCTACTTCCTTCCTTAGGTTGGGTTGATCTGCACACAGTCCCTAATGCACCCTTACACTGTTCATTGGAGTATGGTTTATTTTTTTCATAAATCCTTAAAGGATGTTCAGAATGTGTATCAGCAATGTAATCATACAGGTCAAGCAGATAACAGTATTGAAGGTGGCATTGTTTTCCAGGGTTTACAAAATTTCTGGACATTAAAATTGACAAAAGGGGAAAACAATGTTTTTTGTTAAAGGGATTTGCAAGTCGGACATGTGTCGCGCAAGTGACTTGCGCACCGAGAAAGGATTTAAGCGCCGGTGCCTAGGAGGATTGGAAAGTTGTGTGCAATATTTTTTTTCAAGATCAGAGCTTCAAAATATGGCAAAGGAAAGAGGGTATCTAAAGTATTTGTTTGTTCGCACAAGTGAGTAGCACGACAGAGGCTAGGGCGGTTGGATTTGTGCACCCGAACTTGCATGCTGAGAGGAGGATTGCATGCCATCACGCAGGGTGTCCAGTTTTCCTATAAATAAAGGACCACCCATTGTCATTTTGAACGAATTTAGAGTGTTAGAAAAATTTAGTGCTCCCATCGCGCAGGTGTAGTAGTCGCGTAAGTGGTTATGGGTCGTGCAAGTATAAGTTGCGCGACAGTTGTTTGCTGTGCGCCAAAACTGGTCTGGGTAAAATAGGAATGTGAGTCATGAATGTTAGAAGTTATGTAAGTGAGTGTCTCACAAGTGGCTGTGGTAGACGTGCACGCTAGTTATAACTTGTGCGCTATCTTTGAAACTTCTGTGTTGGCCTGGAGAAGTGAGCCAGGTGTTGTTGAAGTATGCCCGTCTTTTTGAAGCTGCACAAAAGCTGGAAGATTGCATGATACCTTCGGTGCAATTTGATATTAGTGTAATGGTGAGACTTGGACTTCAACAGAGCATCTGTACACAACAGAGGATGCATTCTTTTGTAATGATGAAGAGACCATCATGTCTATAAACTGAGTGGGACTTCATCAAAGGGAGTGAGCCAGGGGGAGTCAACGGGAGTGACCCAAGGGACGCAGTGAGCTATCCCTGAACCTTTGTAAAGGTAGTGAGCATGGGATATAGTGACTGTGCCCCAACCATTTTAATCCACAACTAGTGAAGAATAGTGGAATTTGGTATGACTGAAAACCTGTCGGTGTATGCTCCTTGTACTTTGCCCTTAGTGGTGAACCAAGTAAAATGTGATGTGCCATCTCTCTGGATGTGAATGTTTTATTTCTAATCATATTCATCATATAGGTTTAACATGTTTCTACCAATGTGGGAACATGATCCATATCTTTAAAAGAAAATTTTGCCACCCTGATTCACCCCACCTCTCTCAGGGTGTCCCGGGGTCCTACAAGTGGTATCGGAGGGAGTTTGCTGGTGTTGAATCTATCCTTTTTCATCATGGATAATGCAGCCAATGTTAGGGGAGTCCCTCTCTTCGATGGAAGTAAATTCTAGATCCGGACGAAGAGAATGAGATCTCATCTAAGATTCCTTGGAATGGATGTCTTTTTTTCCACTATCCTAGGTATACATGTTAGTGATCCAATAGTACTGGCTATGACGGTTGCCGATAGGAAAATTCGTGATGCTGATGCTAAAGCGCAGAATGATCTCACCGCAGACCTTTCTGATCAGATCTATCTAAAGGTAATGATTTTGACCTCAGAAAAGTCCATGTGGGATAAACATGAAAATATTTATGAATGATATAGCAAAGTGAAGGAAGCAAAACTACAAGTCCAACACAACAGGTTTGACGATCTAAAGATGCATCCTAATGAGAATGTAAATTCATTCTTCAACCGAATTACTGATGTTTTGGGAGCAATTAGAGGTCATGGAGAAGAAATCAAAGACATTAATATCGTAAAGAAAATCATGAGAAGACTTCCATCAATGTACAATGCAAAGGTGTCATCCCTTTAAGAAATAGATCTATCAAAACTATCTCTGGATGATCTTTTAAGTAGTCTAGAGGAATATGAGATGAGAGTCAAAACCGAAGATGCCACAACTCGTGTAAGCAAAGAAATGGCATTCAAAGCACTGAACAAACTAAAAATTTCAGCAGATAGTGGTGGTGAAGATGGAGAGGAAAAGGAAATTCTTTCTCTCATCTCCATGAATCTGAAGAAAGGAAAAGGTAAATTCAAAGTTAAGCTACCTATGGCATGTTTTCATTGTGGAAGAGTCGACCACAATGCCTCTCAGTGCCAAAGAAAGTTTTATGATGATGAAAGCAAATCAGAAGACATTTAGAAGCCTTAGAAATGGTTTTTAAAAAGGGAGACTTTAAATCTGGGAAGAAGATATAGAGGAAGAGTTTTATCTATAAAGAGGAAGATGATGATATTGAATTCTGTGGTGAAGAAGAACCAGAATTTTAAACTAGGAACCATGCTTCCATGATGGCCACTGTTGAAAATTCAGAAGATACTGGTGGAGAAAATCAGTTGAAAACTAGTGCAGATCCCGAGTTGAAACATAAGGATGCGGTTAGTATGCTGAATATTAAATGAAATATTTGCAATAAGTGGAAATAAATTTTAGAAGAATTAATAGAACATGTTGATCAACATGAAGATGAAATTGTACGAGTAGAAAAATTGGTTAAATTACATTCTAAAATACCTGAAAGCAATGATGATGAAGTGGATCTAAAGTTGAGAATTGAAGAGCAGGAAAAGGTCCTTAATGACCTCACCTCCAGACTACAAGAAAAGTCCAAGACTACTGATCTTCTTGAGGAAGAAGTTGTTACTATTTAGAGTAAACATGAAAAAGATTCAATTTCAAAAGTATAATGGAAGGAAATATAGTTTGGATGTTTTTCAGATGCTGAGCTATTGGTGAGAGCAAAACATGTCTCTAATGGAGTTTAAAGGATTTTAATTGATCAAAGAGCTGCATGCATGGGAAATAATGGAGTCAGTTGTGAGGTAAGAATCGTCATGTGCATCAAATAATGGTGTCCAAAATAAAGGCAAGATGAAAGTTGGTGATGTGGGAAAGTCTTTTGAAGTGTTGAAACAACCCCCCCCCCCAATTCAATATGAAAGAAGAAAAGAAGATTATCCTTGAGCCTCCTGGAAAAAGGATCCCTCATACTATTAGCCCACAGAAGAATGTATGATGAGAAATTCAAGTGAGAAGTCTTTTACTCTCATGAAGTTTCAGTTCTGGGGCTATTTGGGCCATACCATGTTATATTGCGAAGAAGCAATGAGCTACTTGAACGGGGAAGATCTGGGATGTCAACAAAGAATACCAATTTCATATCCTCCATTTTATATAATAAAAAGATTTTATGTTTACTTTTTTCATTTTTCTAACTTTGGCCATAATTCTATGTATTTCAGGCATAGGTTCAAAAGGAGAAACTCATAAAACTCTCAGAAACGGTCCAGTTCTCACCCTCCTGGGGGTGTTGTTCTCACAAACATTTTTTATCCCCTGGAAGAAGATTATGTGTATGAAGAATCATATTATGTTGAGGAAAGTATTAGAAGACCATCAGTATCCTATACTCAATCCAATATCTCTAGGAATGAAAAGAAGAAGATCAGGAAATCCAATCTTGCAGAAGTAGCTCTCAAAGCTACAAAGAGCAGCAACACCTGGAATCTTGATAGTGGATGCTCTTCCCATATGACGGGGTATTCTGACCTTTTGAAGAACATTAAAAAAAGGTTGATGGAACAATGAGGTTTGGTAATGATGGTTCATTGAAGATTAAAGTTAGTTGGAATACGGATCTCACCAATGGATAGCTAAAGAAGACTTAAGTTCATTATGTGGATGGTCAACGTCACAATCTCCTCAGTTGGTGTCAACTCTGTGAGTCAGGGCTCGTAGTAACTTCCAATCAAAAATCATGCACTATAAAGTGAAAAATAGAGATTTATCTTATGAAAGGCTATAGAACTGATGGAAACTTATATTAGGTTGACAGTAAAGTGAACTCATGCAATTTTTTTGTTGAAGAAGAATACAATTTGTGGCATCAAAGGATGGGGCACATTAACCAAAAAGACATGGAAAAGATATCTAAGCTGAAGATAATAATGGATATCCCCTTTCTGAAGCATGAATGCAAAAATTCTGGTGATGTTGGAATTCGTGGGAAGCTGTTATACAGTTCATATCGTCCAAAGAAGAAAATAGCATCTCATCTCCTTGATCTAATTCATACAGATGTATGCGGGCTGATAAATGTTGTCGGAACTCATGGAGGAAGGTACTTTGTCCTTTTCATTGATGATTACAGTAGAATGGCATGTGTTTTGGTCATTCACAAGAAATGACAAGTGCTTTACTGCATGAAAACATATCAGCGAATCACCGATAATGATACTGGATGAACAATCAAAGTATTGTGATCTAACAATGGAGGCGAATAAATGTCCATTGAGTTTGAGAATTACATAGGCAAACATGGAATACATCATGAGGTAGCTATTGTGAGAACCCCACAACATAATGGAGTTGTTGAGCACTAGAATTGACAGGTCAACAATATGGCCTGGACTATGCTGATTGAGAGTGGTATCTCTCAACATTACTAGAGAAAATATGTTGAAGATGCGGTGCACATTCAAAATCGAATAGGGAATTATATGGGAGAAACTAAGACACCATATGAATTGTGGAATAGAAGAAAGCCTTCATTGAAAAACTTTCATGTTTTCAAAAGAAAATGTTTCATCCGTAATAAAGAAAGAAATCAAGGGATGTTTGGTGAAAATTCTGATAAAGGAATTTTTCTTGGGTATCCAATGAACGCCAAAACCTAGCAGTGTTTCAATAAGAGACTAGGAAGGATTTTAGAAAGTAGTGATGTTAAGTTAATTGAAGATAAAACCACAAAATCATCAAGGACGTCATATGATGATGTGATATAAAGTGTGGAAGGAAGTGAATGTGGAGAAAATACAAATACAGAAATAGGGGAAGATGTACAAAAAACTTAGCAGTCACATCAGGATGTTCACTCAGAAGAAGAATTTGAAGAAGAAACTATGGCTGGAGAGAATTCAACTGAACAGAACAGGAGAAATCGTAGAGCTAAGATTGATCCATATAACATAATTGGGGACAGGAGGGCACCCACACAAACAAGGATGATGAGGATTAACACAAAATATGCATTTCTGTTAGTTGTGGAGCCATCCTCATTTGAAGATGGTGCAAAGGTTGAATCATGGGTCAAAGCCATGAATGAAGAGTTAGATCAAATTGACAAGAATCAGACATGGGATCTTATCCAGACACCCAAATAACATAATGTGATTGGTACAAAATGGATCTTCAAGAACAAGTTTTATGTTCATGGAAGTGTTATCAGAAACAAGGCACAAATGGTATGTAAAGGGTAAACCCATATTGAAGGCGTTGATATTGAAGAAAATTTTTCTCCAGTGGCTATACTGGAGTAAATCAGGATTTTCATTGTCATGGCACTCCAAAGAGGATATAAATCATATCAAATGGATGTAACAAAATCATTCTTGGATGGTTTACTCGAAGAAGAATTCCACATTGAACAACCAGTGGGTTTTGTTCTTGGTACGGATGAAACAATGGTCTGCAAACTAAAGAAAGATCTATATGGTTTGAAGCAGGCACCATGAGCATGGTATTCTAGGATGGACTCATATCATAAGAAGCTGGAGAACAAAAGAGGAGGTTTATATCATAATCTATATGTGAAGAATGCTCCAAAATACCAATTCATGGTTCTAGTCTATGTTTATGATATCATATTTGGTGTCAGAAGGCAGAAATCAGTGGATGAATTTTACAATCACATGAAATCAGAATTTGAAATGTCTATGATAGGGGAGCTCACATATTTCTTGGGGCTACAGGTGATTCAAAAGAAGGATTACACTTTCATTTCTCATGAAATGTATGCAAGAGAGCTGCTGAAGAAGTTTAATAAGCAATACTCAAAACCGATGTCAACTCTGATTGCAGTTGGAACTAAACTTGCAAAACATGATGATGAGACCTCTGTAGATCCCACCATGTACTGGAGGATCATTGGGAGCCTACTATACTTGATAGTGAAATTGCCAGATATTTTCTTTTCCACATTTCTTATAGCCTTATTTCAATGTAATCCAATTGAGGAATATATGGAACTAGTAAAAATAATCATGAGGTATATTCAAGGTACTCACAATTGTGGCATATACTTTGCTGCCAGAATGAACAGTGAATTATCAGCATTTTATAATGCTGACTGGACTGGCGATGTTATGGAAAAAAAGTCCACTAGTGGTGGAGCATTCTATATTGGGAATAAATGTGTTTGATGGTTTAGCATGAAACAAGAAAGTACTTCTCTTAGTACTGCTGAAGCTGAGTATATCTCTGCCACAAAGGCATGCACTGAACTGCTATGGATGAAGAAACAATTAATAGATATTGGTGATGTGGTGAAGCAACCAATGGTGATTTACTGTGATAACAAGAGCGCAATTGATCATACTAAGTATCTGGTTCATCATTCTCTAACAAAACATATTGAAATTCAGTATTACTTTATCAAAGAGAAAGTTGAACATGGCGTGATTAGAATGGATCACGAGGGAACTGATGAGAAAGTGGTTGATATCCTTACCAATCCACTGTCAACGGCTATATTTGTGAAGCATCGATTGAAGCTCAGTGTTCAGCCACCTCCCAGTGCATAATAAGGTCACATAAATCCCCTCTCCCTAGTTATGTTAATTGTTTATAATCTGTTTATGGATGTGATGCATGTTTGTGGGGGAGATACTATCCAGTGGAAGTGTGGATTGAGCTAAACAATGAACAAATTATCATTCTTTGGGTTTATTATCAATGGGATAGAAAGGAATAAATTCATGCATGTAATGATTCTGTGACACGATGAGATTTAGTGTCAGTGATAGGATGAGAAGGATGAGAAGGAATACTTATGTGACACTGTAAGAGGATTTCATGGGCGTCATTGATAAATAATAAACATGGTAAACCAATTCAAGCTTCCTATCATGTTTTCTATACCGAGCACTACTCACGTAGACTTAGAGTGTCAGCTACGTTGATTTTTTCATTTTTGGTCTGCATGTGGATGGGGATCTATTAAATTTATTTACTGATTGCCAACAAACCCAAATGGGGAGATTGTTGGAACCATGTTCAGATATGCATGAATTGGAGTATGTGTTTGTTTTTTGTCAAACCTCAGAGGAAGTTCTGAATGTGTTCCAGCAAAGTACTTATATAGGTCATGTAGATAAGAGTATTGAAGGGGGCACCATTTTCGAGTTTTTTTCCAAATTTATGGACCTCAAAATTGAAAAAATGGGAAAACAATTTTTTTTGGTAAAGGGACATGCATGCCAGAAATGTGTTGCGCAATTGACTTGCGCGCTGAGAAAGGACTTGTGTGATGGTGTCTATATGTATTGGAAATTTGTGCGCAATATGTTTTTCAAGATCAAAACATCAAAAATGGCCAAGGAAATAGGGTCGCGCAATTATTGGTTTGGTCGCGCAGGTCAGTAGCGCGACAGTGGCTAGGGAGGTAGGAGTTGCGTGCCGAAACATGTGCACTGAGAGGAGGCTTGCGCACCAATACAGATGGTGTCTAGTTTTCCTATAAATAGAGGACCACCCCTCCTTATTTTGTATGATGTTTGAGAGTTATAGAAATTCAGTGCTCCCATCGTGTAGGTGTAGTGGTCGCGCAAGTGGTTATGGGCCGCACAAGTATATGTTGCACGATAGTTGTTTGCTACATGCCAAACCTTTTTTGGGTGAAATTGAATGTGAGTCATGAAAGATTGAAGTTGTAGAATTGAGTGTCGTGAAAGTGGTTGAGGTAGAAGTGCGTGCTAGTTATAACTTGTGCGCCGTCTTTGAAACTAGCACGCCGGCCTGGAGAAGCACCCCATGTGTTATTGAAGTACGCCAGTCTTTTTGAAACTGCATGAAAGCTGGAATATTTCCAGATAACATCATTGAAAAGTGATATTTTTCTACTGGTGAGAGATGGACTTCAATAGATCATCTACATACAACTGAGGATGCATTATTTTCCAATGATGAAGAGACCTTCACGGCTGTAAAATGAGTGGGACTTCACCAAAGGCAGTGAGCCAGGGGGAGTCAACGGGAGTGACCTGAGGGATGCAATGAGTTATCCCTGAACCTTTGTAAATGCAGTAAGACTGGGACAGAGAGACTATTCCAAACAATTATAATCCACAACTATTGATGAATATTGGAATTTGGTACAACCAAAAAACTATCGGCATATGCTCCTTTGACGTAGCCCTTAGTGGTGAACCAAGTAAAAATTGTTGTGTCATCTCTCTACATTTGAATGTATTATTTCTGATCATATTCATCATATTGGCTTAATATGTTCCTACCAACGTGGGAACAAGATCAATCTCTTTAAAAGAAAATGTTTCCACTATGATTCACCCCTCCCCTATCAGGGTGTCCCTGGGTCCTACAGTAAAGACGTGCGGGGTATGCCACATGCTTTCTGTGTCTAGATCCTATTAGATAGATGTGTCTAATTCCTTACTTCTATTGGGTTTAGTTGTACACTTCCTCTGTTGTACCCTTACATTGTTCATTGTTCTATTTACTTCTCACCATTTAGTACCTCCTTTGTTTCTGCCTCAAGCTTTTGGGGCATCCTTCTGAGTATATTTATACTCACCCCTTCTTGGGATTTTCCCGCACAAGGTGTGCCATTGCAGATGATGGATAGGTCGATCGAGACTACAGAGGAGCTTAGAAGACACATGAGCTTGGGCTTTGTTCAGTGGTAGTAGTAGGACTTTCAGGTCTGAGACTCACCAGCTATTTACATTCATTTACCTGTTTCTTGGATGTGGCTGCTTTCTGGTTGGGCACATGTTTTGCCCTTTTTCTGTTCAGTTATCTTGTAAGTACATTTCAGCACTTTACATATACTGTTTTAAGAAGTTG
Source organism: Viscum album (assembly GCA_963277665.1). NCBI lineage: Eukaryota > Viridiplantae > Streptophyta > Magnoliopsida > Santalales > Viscaceae > Viscum > Viscum album. Next base: position 1,095,643,386 of record OY728163.1, read on the forward strand.
ATGCATGCCTGTGGTTGGGTTATAGTGGTTTTCCTTTTGGTTTCTTTTTTACTCTACACTTCTTCATCGAGTGGGATGTGTGTGTGTACAGGTACTTAGGCAAAGGCCTCTCCAAGATTGTTACATCTTCGTCATGTGTCGCCAACCCCTGTCCTATGGAGGCGGGATTTGGGTAGTCGCGGCTTGAGACCGGTAGGGTCAGGTGGTGACAATTCTGATTTTTTTAGAAGTGTTGTTTGGTGAACATTTTTTTGATCTGGTTTATTTATTATTGTTGGTTGTTTCATGTTTCTAAACTTAGGTAAATCATTCTGAAACATAAATTTATTATACTAAGGCACTTGGGATAGGCCTTGAGGATAAAGAACACCCTTCAGGCCTTTCCATGGACCTAGTTGGGCACTAACTTTGTTGATGACCAGATCTTCCTCATGATAGATAAGTCATTCCATATGTGTGATAGGACTTATTTGTATTTGTCACCATTCCTTAACATAGTAAAAGAGGGTATGTGGTTTCACATTCATATTACCACAAACCTAGGTAATTTTCTAGTATGTTAGTTCATGAGAGACTAATATTAGGGTCATTCTAGTCAATGGGATGATATATTGAGTTAGTGTTTCATTGAAAATTGGTGTGCGGTGCTTTACGAAATACTTTTTGGAGGTCCAAACTTTGGGAAACAAACAAGGGAACAAATTGGTTTGTGATATTGGATAATGTATCCTCTCAATATGATATTGATATCCTATTAGTCAATATAATCCCATGATACATCAATTATAAGATAATTTCAAATTATTCATGCTAATTTAATATTTTTAATGTGTTTTAACATTGTTTTTAAGAAAATATTTCCAAATTTTTGTTACGTAATTATCATATTGTTTTAATATGTGATTAAATATATATATCATGTGTAGTGTGAGAATAACAAATTTTTTAATGACACCACGTAATATTAATTTGGATTTTAGGAAGCAATATAGCATACAAATATAATTGAGGGATCATTTGAAAATAACATAGTCCCAAAACTAGCCATATAAGAATAGTTTTCTGGGGAATATGATTAAATTTATCTAATTTGATGTTACCTCAGATGAATTTAAAAGAAAATTAGTTGTGTGATATAGGTTTAGAAAAAAATTAGTTATATACGATTAATTTATTAGGAATAAAATGTAATATAAAAAATTCATAGTAAAATAAATTTCCACAAAAGTCATAATTAGTATAGAAGATAACAGTGTTTGATAATGATGTACATCAGGGATTAAGAGTTGATAATTATTATGTAATGGTCAATTAAAGTGAACTATGTCTACAAAAATTTCATGATGTTATTGATTTATAACAAAATGTAGGATGTTTCTTTAGTCATGAAATTAATAAAAATCACTACAATTTCAACTATAATGAGCTGAAGAATAATGTAAATAGTTCCAAGTCAGAATAAAATCCCAGTATGTTAGTAACATGAATGTTCTCCTCCATTTATTTTTAAATTATAGAATCATTATATTATACTATGTTTCATTAATTCAAAGTTTATAGTTTGGTACTAAAAATAAATTTTTTGTTTTTTTTCATTATGTCTCATCTATTACCATTATTAATACTTGGAGAACCTACTAAAACCTTTAGAGAGAAAGGATTAAATATTTCTAGAGAATAAAAATTCAAGATGTTCATCATATTCATTATTTATTCAAAGAATAAAATGATTGTTTAATGGAGATATATGATGATGGGTTCACTCTAGGACATTATTTTCATTTCACTTCCCATAACTATTTTTCACATTCCATGTTGATTTTTATCAAGTAATGTGTGGTGTGTTTTCATGTGTTAAATTTATGTTCATGGTATGGTTTTATATTTTTATGAGACATCATTGATTTAGATAAGTTAATTGGTTACTTATCATCATAGATTTGGTGGAAATTTAATGTAGTGTGAGATATTAGTGTATCATTATTCACTATTCAAGGTGATAGTTGTGATTTCTGTAGTGAAAACAATAATTTTGTTTGATGTGGTTGTTTTTAGTAGTTTTAATAATTCATAATGGTTATTAATAGGAGAGAAAAACATAAACAAAATTTTCTTTTTATTCCTTATAAATATATATCTATCACTTTACTTATGCATCAACATCATATATTTTTTTCATCATTGTTTCATCATGATTAAATTATATTTCAAATACAAAATTAATAGTATTTTTAAATATTCTCAGAGATGAACTCAGGATTCTTTGAGAAAACCCCCTAGTCATTATTTATAATATAAATTACATTTATACATTATCTTTTGAACGGTCTCACGATAGGGTTGCATAAATAGGTGCATTTTCATATATGTATAGTTTTTTTATATTTTTTCAGTTGGTTAAATTATTCCTAACATCAATACAAGATTCTCAATAATGTATAAACCAGGTGAATGGATTATATAATTCCAATAATTTTAGAATGATTGATGAGTTCATGTGATCATAAAAAATTATGTGGCTTATTCTTATCAAATTAAGTAACTATATACACAAGCTTCCATTTTAGTTCAAGAGAATGAAATGTTTAGGGTCATTCAGTGATGATAAGAAGACGTGATTGAATTATAAGAAACAAACCACTGTTTGTTCATTTTCATCCCTTATTTCAGGAAGATAAATCCAATGTTTATATACATGGATAATATGTTAATCATCTTCAGAGATTTATTTATGACTTGGATGATGGGGAAGCCACTAAAATTGTTAATAATGGATCTGTTTTATAATATCATACTGTTTTAAATATTATATTTTAATATGATGTCGTTGTTAAACAATATTTTTTTAGTGACTATATAATCCAAGACTAACGGATATTTCATTTCCATATTAATGTAATAATTCACAGTTGATATGGTTCCCTTCCAGGAGGGGACAAAGTATGTTAGATACCTCTCTCTTATCATGATTTTACTCCACAAATCACTGTTTATCTTGGTATAATAGTTTTTGAATGTTTTTATGTTTTTGAGTTATTTTTCAAAGTGGCTATAAATTAATTTAATTATGGATATATTGATGTATAAATTGATGTGGCCTCACCTTATATAGTATAAAATAATATATATAATCATTGAACACATAATTAGATTATAGTAGTCATTGAAAAAACAAATAATCATGTTTATTTGGAAATCTGAATTTTAGATGAATTTTTTATAAGAATCTATTTATCAAGGATTTTACAAGTCTACAAGTTCACCTTATTCATTTAACTTATTTCATATTGTAGAAAATAAATATAATAAATATGCAGTTGGAATTTTTAAATCTCTTTATTTATAATTAATCAGTATTTTAAAAACGGATCTTGGTAGAATGTATTGGAATATATATTTTCCTTATGGACAAAAGAATTTGTGGTGTTTAATGCATCAAAAAATTTACTTTTCATATTATAATACATTAAAAAACTACATTATACCTGTGTATATTAAATGAATATTTAACCTCTTTTAATAAATTCTGAATCTTATCTGATTTAAGGTTTTATTTAAATTTATTATTTTTTTTGGAGTGTATTTTTAACGTGAGGTAGTTGACCGAAAAAATGAGATATAAAAAAATTTTGTGTTCCAAGAATTACCATAACTTCATTCAGTACATACAATTAAATAATCATCGCACTATTTTTTTTATTAGATTACTAGAAAAATCATTCATGGTATTCAATATGGATAACACCTAGTTTAGTTTCACTAGAAGGAAATCATGTTGTTTATTTCATGTGATTGAATATTATTTCTCTAGGTGTGGATTTTATTCAATGATAAATGGTTAGTTTTGTGAAATGATTTTATTTATTCTTAACATGTTATTTTTTTAATATAACTTATAATTATGAATTTTTTTGTGAAATTTCATCTTCAAATGTATGTATTTCATAATCATACAACATGAAATATTCATGAACATTTTTAATTACACATTATTTTTATTGGTATAATATTTTAAACCCATATATGAATGTTTTTCTGAGAAATAATATCCTGTTACTCTTTTGAAAATATCTCGTTTAGTGGGGATATTATTTTTATTTTCATTTTTAATTCAACCAATTATCATTTCATATGAGTAGACATTTAAATTTATATAGGTCTATAATTTAGTTAAGTAAATTATTAACTCATTTTTAGTTTGGTGAGTCTTTTTATATGTTTGAGAGGTGATTGGAATTTTAAGTTATTAAAATTAATTTTTCTTTATTCTTAATATATTTCATGATACTTAATATAGCTAAATGAAAAAAATGCATTACATCAAATAATTTAGGGGTAATTATTTTGATTGTGTATGTGTTGAACGTTAGAGTATTAAGGATATTTTCATGACATAATAATTAATATTTGAATAAATTATTCTATTCTATTAAAACATTTTTGATTATATTCACATTCAATAAGACACTATACCCATATGATTAATTGACTTCAATGATCAAATGTATCTTGGGATCAAGTTTACTTTCTTATTTAATATAATAAACCTCATCCCTTATGATCTATAAAAAATCCATGTTTTTAACTTTAATATATATTATCCCTTATAATTATTATAATATCTCTTATACTTAAATTGTGATACATTAAGATGACACTGAATGGTTTTAAACTATTCTAGAATATCATGATCACGATATAGTCCAAATAATTTCTTCTCTAATACTCCATTCAAAAATTCACATATAGAGCCTCATATGGTTTTATTTCAATTATAGAATATAAACTATAATTATATAATAAATAAACAAAATAATTTTATTTATTTCATTCTCCTTTAAAATCCATTATTTTGAATGTTTTTTTTCATATGTTCTATTCGTCTAAGGATGATATATTTTCTTACAAGCCATATTAGTATCTAATTATTATTAAATAATTCTCAGAAAAAAATTAAGTAAACCCTTTGATATTTATTTGGAACAATTAAAATGGTACACCATATTTACATACAACTTCTATTATACATATCTTAGAATATCAACTGAGTGAGAAATGCTCTAAAATAGAAATGTAATGGTTTGATGTTTAAAGGTGAATAAACATTACCCAAATAGAATTATGGTTTTTAAAGGTTATATGAACTATGACAAAAAAATTCATCATGTGGTTGTCTAATTTTTATAAGGGTAACAATAATGATTATATCATTAACATAGAATTCTCTCATTTATCCTTTATTTACTCAGAAACCAATCATCATGATGTGTAATTCTCAATAAACCACTCTATATTGTCCCACCTATTTTTTTATGAAAATAAATATACATTATTATGATTGATAGATGAATATAGAATGGTGATCTATTTGAATCTTATAAAATATCATTTTAGTCTTATTAGTGATGGTACACGTATTATATTCATTAATCATATAAAGATACAATTTTCATGGATGAATTCTATAATATTTCTATCATTGTTCTATATGCCATTATTTTCCCTTTATTCCCCTATGACATTATTATTAATAGATGGTTAAGTAATAACTTAGGAAATCCACGATTTTTACACTTCCTTTGTGATTTCAAGGTACATCAATTTCAAATCCATATGTATTGGGTCTTATTATACTCTATAATTTATATATATATAGATACTTTTAATTTATGAATACTCATTACATAGCATAACAATCCATGCTAGAATCTTAAATCTATAGAATATTTCGATATATAGAAAAATAATAAATCTATTGTAAGGATATCTATATACTCCCCCACTTATTTCTTCTTAACATGCACCCTACATAAATAAATCGTACATAAATATATATTCATAACAATGGAAAATGAAACAAAACAATAGGAGTTATCATATGCCCTGTAATGGAAAACAATGTAGATATCAATATCACATAATCATGACCTGAGAATCATAACATGGGATTATTATTTTAAACCATAACCCTTATATCATAGATCATAATCTCGATTTATGAAATAATTCATCAAATACCATAAGATATGAATCCTAATGTAATTAAATAACAAAAGCTATGAGAGGATAACATTTCCCTATGTTATAGGTTTGTGGCATATATATAAGAAATGAAAATAATTTACTCTGTATTTAAGGATCACATACAAGACATTCAGATTAGAATTGGTTCACCCCCATTCCATTATAGTAGTAATGGTTCACACCAAATATAATCATAATTTATATATTCCCTTACTAAACTCTGTTCACTTCCATATCCAGTCCTCATTGGGCTATGATATATCAATCATTACTAAATTTATTGGAGGTATATATAATTATTGGGACACCCACTAAATTATTAAAATAATACATATGTGTTTCTTAATACTATAAAACATTATTCATATCATAACCCATTGATGAAAATAGGTTTCATAAATATTTCATCATGGAATAACCATTGGAAAATAAATGGGTTTCATAAACATTTTATCAATTCATTAGAGTATAACCCATTGAAAAAGAATGAGCTTTCCAAATATATTTTTATCATATAAATAGACCATTCAGTGGAAGAATAATTATGGTCTCATTGGATTTTATCCCTGGTAAAACATAAGTAACATAAAATATTTTCATCTAAGATGAAAAATGATTTTAAAAGTTCACTTGTAACATTTCATAATAATAATATTCATTTATTTTCAAATTAATAATTTAAAATATATAAATTTTTCAAATAAAATATAAAAAAATTTACCTAAAAATATAGAATAATTAGATATAAATATTATAATCATTGAATTTTCCTAGTGGTGGTAAATTCTCTTCTTATAGTACATGTTAGTAGAAAACATTCATTTCATAATTTTTTAGAATAATTAAAAAACTAACTAATTCAAAAAAAAGACATGATATTAACATTAAAACTAGTTTTTATAAAATAATATGGGGTAAAATTTACTTCAAGAAATCATATTTTAATATTTAATATATTTTTGAAAATATTTTTTGAAAACATGGATATAGCAGATAATGGGTTTTCAACTAAATTGAGAAATGAATTCGATTTTCGTTGCAAATAATATTTTTATCTCTTGTGAACATAAGGTGAGTAAAATGAAAAAAATATGTATTATATCTATATTATAATATGAATTATGATTTTTTTATACGAATATTATAGTATATAATCATCCTAATCTTATTCATAAACAATCCAAATAAATAGAGAGATTGTAACCTGAAACTCTTACCTCGAGTTCCAATTTAATTGAATGTGATCTATCGTTATATATAATAGATTGTAATATATTATGATTATAAAAAAACTCATGTAAATAAATATAATATCATATCTTATCCATTTATAACATTTTAGAACCCATTTATCCACAATTACTTTTTATAAATTTTATATTAATGTATCGAGTTTTCATTTTATTCATAAGGATTTCAGTTTCATAGTTCCAGTCCTTATACATTAATCATGGTTCTATAATTTAAATATATTTAATAATGATATAAATATCATTTATATTAATTATATATATATATATATTAAAGTTCATCCATAAAGGTTATATTCAATAGAAGGGAATTCTTGAGAGTGGCCTTTTCGAACCCTCCACACTTCAAGAACCCCCCTCCCCACGAAGAGGTCATCCGGGGATGCCCCAGAAGGATAGGAGCCGTTGCCAGCCGAGATGACATTGCGTCCCACGGGGTAACACCTCGATCAGTGATGGTTCGTCATAGCAATCCGTCAGCTAGGTGAAGTGCGCCCATTCTGCCCACCCGGTGAGACACCGGATGACCCGGTAAGACGAGTGGTACATGGGAGGCGGAAATTCCCCCAAGAGTGGGCTCCCAGGAATCGAACCCCAGACCTCACCGAACACCGTTGATATGGCCCTCGACCCTGAACCACTACGCCACCGCCGAAGCGGCCATAAAGGTTATATATTTAACAATTAATTACACCTTTCATGGATATGGTATGTTGTACAAATGCATGAAGGATGTTTTCACTTTTTAATGAGTAAAAAAGATAAATAATAATTAACCAATTTAGAATTATTATGATATAATAATTATTATATATATTAATAAAATACATAATTATTATAATTTATGTAATGACGAAGTGAAAAAATTGCATCTCGTCATATAGGTGGTAGTCCACATGGACACATGAGCGACATTATTATTTTCCATTAGAATAGTTGGTTAGAAGGTTGATTTTATATTATTATTATGAAATTATAATTAAATTATAGATAAAATATTTAAACATTATATCCTTCACAATACCCATCAATAAAATATGGTGACTAAAAATGATTTGTATCACTATGTGGAGACAATAAGTCATTCGTACACACGAGTGATAGATTTATATAAAATTTATTGGGAAAGTGGGTAGATGATGATGATATCATTATCATAATAAAATTTAAATTCAATGAGTATACTCAAATTATTATATTAATATAAATATAATATATTAAGATGAGGTTAAAGAAGAAGTAAGAAAAACAAAGTGATCACTTAAGGAGATCACCAATTCTTTGAAATAACTCCTTTAGAAATCTTCATAAGGTTCCAAGGGTTGGTGCTTTTGGTATAATTTTTTTTAATGTGTTAAGGATTTTTATAAGATAATTTTTCAGTGGTTGGTCAGGAATTAAGAGTCATTCTGTTATAAATCATAGAATGGAGGGGGTTCCGTTTATTATTTGAGGAGAGGGACACTTTTAGAAATCTAAAAATGATTATAACATGATTAAGTAATTATCTATCCAAATGAATAAAATTAGAACTATATTATGATATAATTATTCTTTTGATAAAAATAAAATAAAATAAAAAAAAAATTTTGATCTGTTAAAATGGTGTTTCTGACCTTATAATTGTTTTAACTCCTTAGTTAACTTATTTTATCCATAACCACAATAACATCTTTTTTACACTTAAATGGATATAATTTTTCATATAAGGTAAAAATTTTATTGAAATATCCAATGAATGAAATTTTAAAACATATATTTTCCAAAATTTCTATTTAAATAATATTATGATTTTTAAATAATTTAGTAATATGTTATTTTTAGAAAATATCATTATTTTCATTTCATAAAATTTTTAATTAATCTGGAACTATATACTCCATGGAATATATTTAACTATAATATAATACAGTAACACGACAATAATATTTTTATATTCATCTATATTTTTTCATATAAATTAATAACTCACTAAAATTATATTAATTTTTATATTTTTAAAACAATATATTTCATTTTTCTTTAAAATTATGAAAATTACATTTGCATTGTTTTATAATTTAAAAAAAAATAAATTTTAAATAATTGTAAATAAATTTATTATGATAAAAACCCATTAATATTCATTTAAAAATTTCCATTTATCCCATTCTGAACACAAAATATATATTTAATTGTTATATTGTGAAATTTTAAAATTTGGTTTACATAAAATATTGTGTTGGTCGGTTTTCTCTGAAATAAATAAAAACCATGCGAATATTGATACGTTCAGAGTTACCATCATCTAATAATAATTAAAATAATGAAATTTTACCTTAACAATTCTTTTTTACCTTAGATAACCAGATTTAGGCATTACTGAGGTGATAAATATTATCCTGGTTGCTACTCAAAATAAATAAAAATAAAAGGATCAATTTAAAAAAATTATAGCTCTTGATTAGAAATATAGAATCCATCTTTCAGAATTCCATTTCTATAATTTTTAGAAATTCATTTCAAAATATGTTCAAAAAATGTGATGAATTTTTTTTTCAATAAATTACATTTTATGCAAAAATCTGCATTTATTCTTATCTCTAAAAAAACATTATATGTATGTTAAATAATTTTATTGAATATATAAGACATAAATATCATTAAGAATATTCATTAATTGTTTTTAAATTTATTTCTTATGAAAAAAATAATTTTTTTTGTATAAAAATAGTTTTTCCATAAAAATATATTCTTTTTCACATAATTTTTTTTTCATTTATACTTTATTGGAAAGAAATGAGTTCATTATATTAATTATTAAACAGTAATATTTTTATGATTTATATATTCATATTCATACCCTCTTATCCATTTTCTATGTGAGTAGGGGAACATTATATAATAATATTTTAATATGATATCGTGGTTTTCTTAAACTAGATGTTTTATTCAAAATAAAAATATAAATTTTAGGGAATTATATCATAAAATACAAAGGTGTTATTTTCTAATCCATAAAATGAATTTATCCCTCCTTATTATGTCTCTCCATTGTAGAAAATAAGTATATATATTTTTCATCACAAACTCATTATGCCAAGTAGCTTATTTAAATGTATGATTCCTCAAGGTAATATTAACCAAGTGAGTAGTCTTGTTACATAAAACCATATCTCTATGATACATTATTTATAACTGTTTTTATTTATAATAATGAAAATTATATTGTAGTAAAAAAATTAATTTATGTACATAAGAAGCGTTAGATATGTAATTCCATAACTGAGATACATGGAACTCATCATGATTGTGAGATAGGTTCAGTGGAAGTTCCATGTGATATGCTACCACCCCTTCTCGGTAATGTGATTCAAATGGACTATATACCAAGTTATTAGATTTAAAATATTTCATAATCTCATCACCCTCTTCCATTTATAAATTCATAGTAACACATTTTTTCCAACTTCAATCTCTATATATTACTAATGATTATGGGAATAATTCTTCTCATTAGATTGACCCCCCATAAAATACTATTGAATGACTTTAAATTTCTCAACTATTTTATTAGATATCTCAATTAAAAATTTATTTATATCTCTAATTTCAATACATCTCATTAGTTTTATATATTAATTTTTAATCTGGGATTCATTAGAATCCCTTAGAATTCCCAATTGTGAGTTATATTTGTTTGAAAAATTCACTAGAGGCAAGTGTTGATCCAAAATACCTCTAAAATCTATTGATTAACATATCATCATTTCCTCTAATGTTTTAATTTTTCTGTTAGATTATTCATCTATCTAAGAATTATTTGTAATAAAACTCAACTACATATCAAGAGGTTTCTCAAGACTTTTCTAGAACTTCAACATAAGCATCAAATATCAATTAGACATAGTAGGATGTGGTAATCCATGAATCCTCACTGGTTATATAATATATATTATAATTATGAAAATCAAGAGAATCATATACTCTAATATAAATTATGTGTTTTGGATTTTTATGTCCATTAATTAAAAACAAAATATTATTTTAAACATTATATTTTTGAGGGAGTATCACCGAAAAATGAATTCCGACATCTATTTTTGTCATGGGTAATAGTTGTAACATCCAATTTGGATATTGTCTAAAAGATTTATTTTCTTTGATATACCCATATCCAAGATACATAATCTTTAATATCCATCTTCATGTTTCCCTATTATAAATATTTTTTAATATCTCTATACATTATATTAATTCTAGGATAAATAAAGAATAATGAACTATGTGCCTCGTCGAACAATTATTAATTGAAATCTAGAATGGATGGAACTTTTACACAATGTCTCAACCATATCATTCTATCAAAATTGTGGTTTAAAATATGAAAAATTATAGAATTTTGATTTAGCTCAACATCTTCTTTAGAAACCTCTTTAATCTTCATACAGATTGACGGTTGAATAATCATTTGAGAAGGATAAGATTTTTCACTTACATTTAATATTTCATGATCCATGATTTATAAATCTAGGAAATATTCCTTTTGTGATCATCAACATAGATATGGTAGAATAATCCATTTGGAAAAGTGAAAATTACACAATGATTTATTTCCTAGGGTGGTAATGTATTGATTAGTCAAAATTATTGATCAACACCAACCGTCTTATATGGAATATATTTAGGTTATTTTTAGTGAATATGTTATTCAAAATTGAATGATCAATAAATATATCAAAATATTCTCTATAGATATATTATCTTCATATCATTAATTTAGATATTATTTCAGATTAATTAAAATTATTATTCACGAATTTTCTCTCATGAAACATCCCTGGAATGATGCAAAAGATATTACCATATCATCCTAAATTTTGCAGCATCCACATCCCTTATTTGAGGAATCATTATAGATCTAAAAATATTCTACACAATAGGGTAATTTAGTAATATGCACACTAACTAAAATTCTATCATGTTCCTTAAATGTATTCACATTCATCAATCCAATTAAATATAGATCTCGTACAAGTTAACTCGGAATATGGATCACATAGTCATTAGAAATTCTCTAGAAATCATCCATAATATCTTGGTGAACCATTTAAACTATAAATCTCTATAAAAATGGATGGTATAGATTGAAATTTTGTGACTTACATCTTTGATATATTCTCCATTACACCATTAGTTGATATTATTATCCCCCCAAAAAATGTTACATACGTAAAATTCGCACACTGAAATTTTTTCAAACATGTAATCTTTAATTAGGATCTCCAATAAAATCCTAATATGATCTTCATGATCTTCCTTATTCTTTGTATATATAATAATCTTTTCTATAAATAATACCTAAAATTGATCAATGTAATCTCTTAAAACTCTATTAATTTTATCAATGAAAATATCATGAGAATTAGTATGAACAAATGGAATCACTACATACTCATACTATCCATATGTTGTATGGAATGATGTCATTGGAATATCCCCATTCTTGATCATAAATTGATTAAATCTATAATGAAGATAATTGTTCAAAAAGTAATGGGCCCAATGAATTTGATCAAAAATATCATCAATATGGGGAAGAGGATGCTGGTTCTTGATATTGATCTTGTAAATTTATCAATAGTCAATGCAGAGTCTTGTTGACCAATATTTTTACATAAAAAATGCAATATTTCTCCCCATGGTGATGCACGTTTCTGAATAATTCCCTTCTTTTGATTCTCTTAATGTTTCTTCATCAATTTCTATAAATCAGTTAGGGCTATTCTATAATGATTATTTTGTGTAGTTATTGTACCAGAAACAAATTCTATCGATAATTCAACTTGTTCAATTCGGTTAAATAATGGGAATATGCTCTAGAAAACATTATGAAACACTCATAAAATAGGAATATATATGATGATAGGTTTCTCTCCAACCATTTATTATTATAACTCCTTTTGAATATTAATCCATACAAATATAATGTTTTCAATTTCCATTGAAATTTAATTTTTATCATCCCACTGATTAAAAAAATATGTTGTTTTAGAATATCAATCTTGGCATCCCTTATACAACAATTGAAGATTTATTTATGTAATGACATACATTTCATTCCCAAAATATGGACAAATTGAAAAAAGAGAATAATAATGTTTACAGTAAGTACATCTTAATAAAATATATTAAAATAATAATCATATACATGAGTTGTGATCACTATAATAATAGTATTTTTCACTACTAATTCAATGTCAAATCATTTAGGTGGTACTTTCATACCCTTAGAGAATCCATCGGCTATAAAATTAAGGTATATCTAAAAAAAATAATTCATTAAAAATTCTATAGAAGATGGTATGTAACGACCCGAACATTATTAATAGAAATTCATCTTGATCTAATTAAATGTATTATTATATAAGATAGTATTATTACATATTCACTTCCTTGGTTTTAGGTTGTTGAATATTGAAATAATCGTTAAGAATTGAGACTATGTCTAATATATCCTATGAACAGTGATCACATGATTAGAATAAATATAGGGCTCTAAAAAATCCTATTTACATAGACAAAGGGTGTGATGGCATCTTGTAGTATACTTTCACCGTATAAAGCCCATTTAGCTCAGAACAGAGTTGGCATCGTTGGGATTCTCTCTTGACCAAGCCCATGCTAAGCATCAATATAATAAGCTCGAATAGAACTGCCTACTAGATAAGTGTAAGTTAATAGAGATTACCACCCGAGAGATGTTATCTGAGCCACCCCAAGAGTATTTCACTATATCACACATTACCATTCAGTTCAATATAGGTGATGTAAGGGTTAATACAACAAGACCTTAGCACTATGACTATGTGCAATATTTTTTTATATAATAATGAATATACATTCATTTTATTATTGTCACTTTGTAAATAGTTTTAAAACCCAAATAGTGTTTTTCTTAATATTCAATTACGAACTCTATTTTGAGGAATTAATAAATTTTTGAATTCAATAATATTTTAATAAAATATTATTTCTAAATTACATTTTATTAAAAATAAATGAACTCTTAATTTTTAGGATTACAATTGTAATATTTATTATGGTTTGAAAGCCATTTATGACAAAACCCAATAATTTTGATAAATGTCAATTTTAGTATTTAAAGTAAATATTCAAATTTTCATAAAATTATTTATATAAAATAAATATTATTTTAGGAATCAATATGTCGAAATAATCAAATGGTGAGTTTTCAAAATTTTCTGTGAAAAATGAATTTTTGGGTTAAAATTAAATTCCGTTTAAATATATAATGTGTTTTATGATATCATAATGACCCAATTTTGATGTCATAAAATACAATAAACATTATTCTTGGTGAATAGATATTTTTCCATTAAAATAATGATATTTTTGATTTGTTTGATTTATTTTTACAATGATTTATAGGACCCACCAAGGTTTATAAAACATATTCGCTTTTAAAATTGAATTCTCAAAGAGTGTGACTCAACTCCACATAAGTAACCCTATTATTTTAAGAAGTAAGGACATTGTCCTTATGAAATATTGTTTTCAACTCCCCATTTTAAATAACTATGGGAAAAAACCATGGTCTGGATTGGGGTTTTGATTAGTTTAATGTGTGGTCTCCCTAACCAAAAAAATAAAGAATTTCTTCATGTTTCCTATATAAAACCAGAAAAGAAACCACATCCTATTCACTCAAGAACATCTTAGTTCATCATATCTCTACCAAACTCTCTCTATAATCCACTCAAGTCACCCCAATCTTTTAAAAATCTTGTCTCAAACCTCTCCCAAGCCTTTGGGATAACACTTCCACATAAGGGATTCCCTCATTTCTCATTTTATCAATGTTTTTTAATATTGTTATGCACATTTATTTTCCATTATAAATAATGAGGTGTGATTTTGAACCTCACCCATAATTCTCTCTTTATGTTTTAATTATGAGATAGACCTCTTCTCTCTCATTATTTCCTCCAATTTACACCTATTACAATACCGAAATTACATATGAAATTTTCCCTCCTCAATTACAATCAAGCAATTCTATTGTATTTGGAATAAAAATTCTATTAACAAAGTTGGGACATGTATCTATATGACCCCTTTACATTAAATTTAATATAACAATGATGAGACACCCTTTTATCTCTCATAAACCTTTTTATGAAGTCTTATGTCATATCGTTATGTTGTCGAAATTGCACCACCATTTTTCAAACCAAAATCATTGTGTACTGAATACCATGCCCATATCTCTACCAAGGGTATTCACGTTTATGCATATTTTCATATTTATTATATAGTTTCATATATGAATTCCATATTACCTTATCATCGAATAAATGATGATGTTTAATGAATCCTTGTTTTATGATCCATGTGTCACACTTATGCGTGAATTAAAATAATTAAGAACGGTGCACCCTGATAGCGGTCTAATGCATTGGGTAATGATTAGTATCATGATACATCATGTGAAATGAGATTTTACTCATGCTAATTCAAGTGAAATTAGTGTTTCCATAGGCTAATTCAAGTGCAATTAGGGTTTACTCAGGCTCCATGTGCCATGATCCTTGGCTCATGCTAATACCAGGTTAAGTGTTTTTGACACATTTCTATGTTTGATAATTGTGATATATCTCACCATCATGTTCATGTTTAATTATGATCCATTGATATGCATATTGTATAACATGTATTATATTCCTCATGTTATGATCATTTTTCTCCCTTACTAGGCATTATATCTCACCCTTTTCTTATGCATGTCCTCAGGTTATCCCATGCAATGCTAAGTTTGAGGGAATGTAGTGGTCATGTTTTGGATGTTTTCAATACGTTGCTATGTTTTATGTTTGAAGTTTTGATTTTATGTTATTAAGCCCAAAATTCATAATAACTCACAATATTTTATGTTATATCATGTGAAAATTTTATGTAATAAATCATGTTTAAGTGTGTAATAATATCAAGGTTGTTATAGTTGGTATCAAGGGATAAGATTAGTTATTTTATGATTTGGATTAGAAAACCCTAGTGAAAGCCTTAGGGATAAGATGAACTATAATAAAAAATTCATATATTTTTTTGAGAATTGAGTATCTGGTTTATCAAGAAAAAAAATCCCTATCTGGATAAGAGAAGGTAGAGGTTGGTCTGGAATAGATATAACTAGGTTTGATAACTCTGACAAGGAGTTTTTGGTTTGACCTGGGGTGTCCTGGTACACTATAATGGGACGTTCTACACTCTTGGTTACGACAATCCTCGAGGATATGATTTGGAAAATTCAAATTCTTATCACAAACAATTATTAAGGGAATAAAAATCTCTACAAGAATGTATGTTGGAAATTATATCATGGATAACAAAGATTGAAGCCGATATATTTGTAAGTTAATAAAATATAAGTAATTTATAATTTGTCGGTTTTTTTTCTTTGGATCTCCCATTATACGTTTAAATATTTAGTATAATAATCCCTATGTATATATTGGATAGATTATAAACATAATCAAATGGTGCAAGGTAGGGTTATCATCCAATGTTCTACGCATTCTTTTTTACCCAAAAAGTTTAGTAGAACAATCCAAACACCAGTGCAAATCATGGAAGTCAAGATGTAGGTGAGAACAAAAAATGGGTAAATCATTGCATCCCATGAATATAACTCTTTTCCAGTCATAATTTATTGATTGAACTTCCTAGAGAACCTCATCATACTCCCTCTGTTAGAATTTGATGTAATTCATATAATGGATAAGCTTTCCCTATATAGAGACAACATAAATTGATGTGAGAGGGAAATCACTTTACATATGGAAAATCACCACCCAATTCTATAAAAGTGAAAGGATGATGATGAATCTACATTAGCACCAAAATATCAAGAATGAATATTAATGCCCTATGAGCACACGTATCTGGCTCAGATGATTGAGTCTAAGGAGGAAACAATCCTTGAAGACTTTCTTATTCAGAGGGAATTCAATAAAGTGTTTCTAAAGGAATTTCATGGTCTTCCACCTAGAAGATATGTTGAATTATATATTGACCATATACGAGGTCCATTGCCAATATCCATGACTCCATATAGAATGGTTGTTGTGGTGCTTGAGGAGCCGAATAAACAACTATAGGAGAATCTAGATAAAAGGTTAATATTCCCAAGTGCTTCACCATAGGGTTTAATAGTCCTCTTCATCAAGAAGAAGGATGGTTCAAAACGCCTTTGCATTAACTATTGTGAGCTCAACAAAATCATGATAAAGAACAAGTATCCTCTACCACAAATGGATGACTTTTTTATTAGCTATGTGGATCACAATACTTTTCAAAGGTGGATTTGCGGCTGAGATATTTTGATGTAATGGTAAAGAAGGGAGATATCCCTTGGACTAATTTTCGTACAATTTACAGGTACTATTAATTCATAGTAATATCTTTCTGACTCACTAATGCATCATCAATATTTATGTACTAGATTAATAGTGTCCTTAGATATTACCTTGACATGTTTGTGGTAGTCTTTATAGATGTTATTCTGATATACTCCAAAACCAAGGTGGATCATGGGGAGAATCTATGAATTGTACTACAGACATTTCTGAAGGAGAATATCTATTAAGAGTACATCAAGTGTGTGTTCAGGTTGAAGGAGGTCTCATTCTTGGGTCATTTAATCACAAGCAATGTAAAATTTTTGGATCCCTCCAAGACAACAACAATTGAGGGATGATCGAGGCCAACAGTGGTAACAGATATTCATAGCTTCTTGGGGATACCTAGATGTTATTACTGATTTGGAGCAATTTTTCACGATTTTCCAACCCTCTTACCTTGATAACTTGGAAGGGACTAATGTTTTCATGGGGTGATGAATGTGAAGATACCTTTAATGGTTTAAAAATGGGGATTATCATTGCACCCACGCTCACATTACCAACGAGTGGAGAGAATTTTCTTGTATTTAGTGATGCTTCAAAAAAGGCACTCTCTTGAATGTTGAGGCTGAATGATAAATTGATAGAATATGCCTTAAGGAAACTGAAAATCCATGAGAAAAACTATCCCACACATGATTAAGAGTTGGGAGTTCTGATTTTTTCATTTAAAATCAAGCTACATTATCTATATAGTGAGAATAGTGAGATATGTACTGATAACTGGAGCCTAAAATATATATTCAAACAAAAAGAGATTAATATGATCCCATGAAAATTGATATAACTCCTCAAGGATTATGATTTCCCAATTCACTACCATTCCAGTAAGGGAAACTATGTGGAAGATTCTATAAGTATAAAAGTCCATGCATCGTTATCAATGATGAGAATTGAAAAGGACCCAATCTTCTTAGATTTGGAGAGTATGGACATGAGTATCATTAATGGAGGACCATCATAAATCCTTTCTCAAATGATTACTAAACCATACCTCATAGATAAAATAAAAGATACTCAAATAAAGGGTGTGGAAATTGTGAAAATGGAGAAAGATATAAGAAATGGTAAATACACAGAGTTTTTGGAAGACAAGGATTAATTTTTGTGATTTGGGTAATATGTATATGTACCATCTGATCTAGAGATAAAGAAGGATCTTATGAATGATTCATATATCTCAACCTTATCTATTCTCCCAGGATCACAAATATGTATCCGGATCTCTGCGAAAACATTTGGTTGGATAATATGAGAAGACAGATTGCTAAATATACATCAATGTGCCTGGTATATTAGCATGTAAAGTCTGAGAGGAAAAAGACTTAGGGGATGATGCAACCACTAACCATACAAACATGGAAATGTGATAACATTACCATGTACTTTGTCACTAGAATTCAAAGGAAATCTAGAGGAAAAAATTATATGTGGGTCATTGTGGATTTTCTTATAAAGACACCTCACATTATCGTGATTTTAGAGGACTCCTCATTGGATAAAATGGAACATGTTTACATTGAAGAAGTGATATGTCTACATGGAGTACCACTATCTATTGTATCTAATTGTTATTTGAGATTCACCACGACGTTCTTGAAAATTCTCCAACGTGCTCTATGAGTAGAACTAAATTTTAGAATAGCCTATCATCCTCAAACTGTTGGCCAATCAGAGAGAACGATTCAGACACTTTAAGATATGTTAAGATAATGCTCCATGGACTTCAAAGGTTGATGGGACCAATATCTTCCACAGGTTGAATTCTCTAACAATAACAGTTTCTACTCAATTATCCATATGGAATCATATAAATACCTTTTTGGGAAATGTTGATGAACACTGGAATGTTCAAATGAAATTCATGAGAATAAGCTTCTAGGACCTAAAATGATAGAAGAAATGGTGGATAAGGTGAAAACAATTCAGCAACATATCAAGGTAGCCCAAAGATGGCCAAAGAGTTTTGTAGATAACTGTTAATGATACCTTGAGTTCAATTTTGAAGACATATTATTTCTTTGAATATCTATGTGGGGTAAGATTGTGAGGTTTTGAAAGAATGGGAAGTTAAATCCTAGGTACATCAACTCCATTGGGATTCTGGATCGTTTTAGGGCAATGGCCTATCGACAAGAACTTCCACCTACCATGTCCAATGTACATGATGCCTTACATGTATCCCTCTTAAGGAATCATATACCAAACCCTTCAAATATACTCTTTTCATAGGTAGTACAGTTAGAGGATGAACATTATTACGAGGAGTAACAATTGAAGATAATATATTGTAGAGAAGAAGTTATATGAAATAAGAGAATGGCCCTCATCAATGTATTGTGGGGAAACCAAATGTTTGAAGAAGCCTCGTGGGAATCAGATGAATTGATGAAGCAGAGTTTCCTGCATTTTTTTAGTGT
The DNA here is from genome assembly GCA_963277665.1 of Viscum album. Classification (NCBI taxonomy): domain Eukaryota; kingdom Viridiplantae; phylum Streptophyta; class Magnoliopsida; order Santalales; family Viscaceae; genus Viscum; species Viscum album. The sequence continues at coordinate 1,095,663,540 of OY728163.1, forward strand.
AAAAAAAATAAAATTTTGAGGGTTAAATTTTTAAGGGAAAAAGATTGTGATTACCAAATATTTTGTTAATGGACATTCCTCCTGATCTAATTAAATTTCTTATTATATAATATGGTTATGTAACATATGAACTTCTTTGGTTTCATGTTTTTTTATTTTTAAAACACCGTTAAAAATTTTCACATTTGCTAATATAGTCCTTGAGCAGTGATCACCTGATTAGTATAAATATAGGGCTTTATCAAATCCAATTTACCCATACAAAAGAATACATTACCTCATCCAATAGACTTACCACGTATGAAGCCCATTTGTTGGAGCTCATAATGGAGGTGGCATCATTGGGCTTCTCTCTTGACCAATCCCAAGCCAATCTTTGACACGTTAAGCTCAAATGAAACTGCCAACTAGAGATGTGGATGTTGATAGACATTTTCCCCCGAGCGATGTTATCTAAGCCACCCCAATAGTTTGTCACCATCACATATCTTACCCTTCTATCATGTGAAGGTGTTATAATGGGTTATGTAACCATACCTTATCACTATGATTATGTGCATTATGTTTTATATAATAAAGCATTTTCCATCATTTTATTATTATTACGTGGTATATAGATTTTAAAACAAAAATAGTATTTTTAGTTAATATTAAATTATGAGATCTATTTTGATTAATTAATATAATTTTTAATTAAATAATATTTGATAAAATATTATTACTAAATTATTTCTTATTAAATATAAGTGATCATATAATTTTTAGGAGTACAATTGTAATATTTATTAATGTTTGGAAGTCGTTTATGTCAAAACCCATGAATATTCGATAAATATAGGTTTTTATTTTAAAAATAATAATTAACATATTTAAAATATTATTAAGATAAAATGAATATTATTTTTGGAATTAGAACATCAATATTATCCAATGGTGAATTTTTCATAATTTTCTAAGACAATTGAATTTTTGTGTAAAAATTTAATATCGTTTAAATATATAATGTGTTTTATGACATCATAATAACACAATAGTGAGGTAATAAAATACTATAAACATATTTTTCAGAAAATATATGATTTAACATTAGAAAAATGTTACTTTAGGTTTTGTTTATTTATTTTACAAAGATTTAGTGGACCCTCTAAGGCTTATAAAACATTTTATCTTTTAAAATTTATTTCCTTGAGAGTATGACTCACATCCACATAAGAAAAAAATATTATTTTAAGATTTTAGGCCATTTCCCCTAAAAAATATTGTTTTACACTACCCTTTTTTAAAAACCATGTGCTGGTTTTTGGTTTTGATTAGTTTAATGTGTGGTGTCCCAAACCTAAATAATAAATAATTCTCTTCCCTTTCATATATAAACCCACCAAAGCTCCCACTTCCTATTCACTCAAAGCCTTTTATGTTCGCCCAAAATCTACCCTCTTCTCTCTATAATACTCCCAAGTAACATCAATGTCCCATGAATCCTCTATCAAGCCTCTCTCAAGCCTTTTGAATCACACTTTCAAGTAAGGGATTCCTTCCTTTCTCATTTTATCCAAATTTATTAATATTGTTAGGCCCATTTATTTTAAATTATAAATGTTGGGGTAGATTTATAAACTCCCCCATATATCCCTAATTATGTTTTAATTATGAGATACCCCTTTTATATCTCATAAATTTCTCCCATGTACACATGTTACAATTCTGAAATTCTATAAGGAATTTCTCCCTCCTCATTTAAATTCTAGAAATTCTTTTTTATTATGAATCCAAATTCCATTGAAAATTTTGGGACATGTATATATATGACTCCCCTAATGTCCATTTCATGTTCATATGATGAGACACCATTTTCTCTCTCATAAAAAATTTTATTTAGTCTTATGGAATACCATTATGCTGTCGAAATTGCACCACCATTTTCCAAGCCAAAATCATTATGTATTGAATACCATGCCTATTTCCCTATCAATAGTATTAAACTTTATAAATATTTTCTTATTGATTATATAGTTTCATTTATGTTTTGCATGTTCTTTTATCATGGAATAAATGATTATGTTTAATGAATCCATGTTTTATGTTCCATTTGGCACACTTATGCATGAAATGTTCACCCTGATATCACTCCAATGCATTGGGTAATGGTAAGTATAATTATACATCAAGTGCAATGAGGTTTTACTCATCTTAATTAATGTTCAATAAGGGTTTATTAATTCTTTTTGATGTCCAATTAGGGTTTACTCATGCTCTGTGTGCAAATATCCTTGGCTCATGCTAATACCAGGGAAAGTGTTGTTGCCACATTTATATGTTATAATAATCATGCTATATCATCCCTTCATGTTCATGCTTATTTATGATCCATTGATATAACTATTTCCTAAAATGTATAGTAGTATTCATGTAATTAACCTTTTTACTACCTTATTGTGCTTTATAGATCACTCTTTTGTTATACATGTCCTCAGGTTGTCCCATGCAATGCTTTGCATGAGGGAATATAGTGGTCATCTAAAAGAAGTTTTCAATAATATGTTGTGGTTTATGTTTTATGTTTTTAGGTAATGTTCATATGCCCCAAAGACAATAGACCTCTAGATCTTCTATCTTGTATCAAATGAAGACTTCATGTGGTAAATCATGTTTAAGAGTGCAATAAAAGCATGGTTGTTATATGGTATGTCTATAATTTACTACTTTTTTTTATCATAATCCACATCATCAATAGTTATTTCATGGGATTTTTTTTCTATAGATCCACATCCCTAACATTAACATTTGTGATCTAGTTATCACAATGTTTATACTCCATGTCACTGATACTCTAGAGTGTGGGTAGTGTATTCTGGGGTGATTTTCCTCTATCTTTACCTATCTTATTCTTGTAACATAATTATTAGAATCCCCCTATGATATTCATTTTCAAACATCGAAAATTTTACAATCCCCTTAAGTCATATGCCAAGATTTTTCCTTCTACACATTGAGCGTAAATAGAATATTAACTTTATTTCACATTTCTTTTTCTAAATACATTTTATTTTCATATTTCAGTTTTTATAAAAACCACTAGATTGATGGGTATCTCTAATCTCCATATCCACCTCGATAATACATAAAATATTTTTTTCATATAAGATGAAATATACTATGTCTAACAATATTTAAATACATATTTTTAAGGCACTAAAAGATCAATCAACTATACATTCAGGTTGGATGGTAATATGAGAAGCCTACCACACAAGTCAAGTACTATTTTCCTCTTTGGTACTAATTGATTTATCACTATTATACCACAACACATGGAATTAAATCCCCAATTTCATATCAAAATAAGATGAAAGTACTTATTGAAAAATAATCTGGTGATCTCACCTGCACTCCTTTATGTCAATTTTTTCATATTTCTATATGTCCTTGATTTTCATCTACCACTTATCTACTTCACCTTGAAGATAATAAACATCTAAATGGAGTTTTTTGTATCGAGGTATTGGAGAATAGAAAATATCATTTTAATTTTACGAATGAATTTTTATGAAACCAGTGGATCAGAATACCAACTGATAGAAGGTGGGTATTCTCTCACGGACAAATCATTTGATTTCTATTCACTACTTTTTTATTTTAAGATCCTAACATTATTCACAGAATGTTAATGTTTCATAAGAATATTAATGAGATTTTTCATTCTAGTTAAAATAAATTTTGGTTCCACACAATAATAGCCATATCATATCCATAACATTCACCATTGACATGATTCCTTCTTAATTAATATATTGAATAAAACCAAATAACATAGTGTGGGAGAAAATAATCTCAATGGATACCAAATAATCATGAAAAAACGTTTATAGGATACCCAAATCACGACACCTTCATTTAATCCTATGACACCAATAGGATTAACCTAGGTTAACAATGACCATTACAAAAAATCCGATATTATCCTATACTTTGACTTATCCCCACGGTTCTAAAAATAGTTTTATCAGCATAGTTTCCAAAGGCAACTAAAACATTCTTTGATACCAACTACAGAAACTGGTAAATTTCATATATAGATATTATAAATTATTTTATGAATATTCATTAAATAATAATGTCATCCACACCATAATCATTTAGGGATTCTATCTTCAGATTTTTGGACACATAAAGAACATCATGATAAGATATCAAAATAATATTCCACTTATATATTCATAACTATAACCCTTTTAAGAAATATCCAAAATGAAATCATTCTTTATTGCTTTGGGAAAGGAAGCCTAAGAATGGGTGGGGCCAACTGATCAGTAAGGATAAAAAAGGGACATATCAAGATCACATAAGTATACACTAAGAACGAGAACACGATATGAACATTTTAAAAGCATATAAAACATATAATAGATTATAATATTGGGTAATTTTATTAACTATGATAGTTTATAAGATATTAATCAGAAAGGAATAAAAGAACAAAATCAACGAGGTCATAAAATTTTCGTAATAAATAGATTATATCATACAAATAAAAATAAAATATAATTTAACTAGTAGTCAATGCTCATTACGATGTCTATCATTAGGTAATGGCTTTACTCACCATTCTATTATAATTTTCATGGTTCACTACTAGGTTTATCATACTAGATATAGTTCGATACAAAAATAGATTCACTCCCCATTCCAGACTTGTTTGTCAAATTAGATATCTATATTTACCCAATTCATTAGAGGGATATGTAATTCTTATCCCCCAAATAACATTATGAAAATCATAAATTTTTGGGATAATAGATCTTAAAACATTCATGATATCATAACCCATGAAAAGAAAAGTATTCATAAATATTTTATCAAGAAATAACCCATAGAAAGTAAATGTGTTTCATCAACATTTCATCATTTCAGGATTATATAACCTATAAAAGTGGAAAGTGTATTAAAAAAATATAGACATCAGAATCATAAACTATATATAGAAAGAGAATGTATGTTATCACATGATCATATATGCAATAAAACTTTTGTATCATTGAATAATGTTATCTTAGATGATAAATTCCTTATAAATATCACTTGCAAAATTTCATTAGGAAAATAAATTTTTATATCTAAAATACATTATTTAAAATCACCAAATTTCATAAAAATTATATAAAAAATCTTTATTTCAAGAGAATATTATACAATAGAAAATAAACCTCCAATAAATTGAGTATTCGTAATTGTGGATTTTTTTATGTCTTATAAGTTGAAATAAAACAATATTTTCATATATTTTTTAAAAAAGTGAAAAACTACATCTCTCTGAAAATTGAAAGAGGATCACATTAAAAAAAATTCCATAATTTTTAAAAATATCTCTAAATATCATAGGATTAAATTAAAACATTTCATGAAATCATTTTTTGAAAACATGGAATTGGATGAAAATGGGTCTTCAGCTGAATAGAAAAATTAAATCAGATTTCTTCAACAATATTCTTTCGGTATCTTGGGTAATTAAAGTGATAAAAATTAAAAAACATTAATTATCATTAAATATTTATACGAGATGAAATATCATTATTTTACTTTATGGTATATCATAATAATTCATCATCATGATCTTAATCATAAACTATCATGATAAATAATGATATTCTAACCCAAAACCAATACATTGAGTTCCACGTTCTTTGAATGTTTTATATGATTCTATATAAGAAATTTAATTAGATATAGTTATATTTAATAATCCTTTAAATACATATAATATCATATAATATTATTTTAAAACATTAAAACACCTATTTATCTATAATTAATTATTAAAATTGTTGTTTTTGTGTTAACTCTTTCTTTTTTCTATATGGATATAGACTAAAAAGATTTGGTCCTTGTATATTGATCATGGTTATAAAAAATCCATAATTTTTATATTTAATTTGATATCATAGATATTCAATATATAAATATTTATTGAGTCGTCCATAAAATATTTATATAGATAAATGAATTTCCCCATTAATGGAGACGGTAGGTCGTATGTGTGCTTGAATGATATTTTAAATTTCTAATTTTGGGAACGAAATAAAGGTAAATAATAAATAAGATCAATATAAGTATTATTATATCATTTCCAACATATATATTCATCAATTCAATCCTTGTTTTCATCCTTGTATGGTGAAAATAAAAAATGAATGACATCGCTTCGTGGAGGTGGTAGTCGATATATGCACATGAGTGGTGTTATTGTTTTCCAATAGATAATAAGGTAAATTTTTTTATAAGATATTTCAAAACATGGATTAAAAAATAAGAAAAATATTTCCCTTATTATCACTAACCCTACCATAATACATATCCATAAAATATAGTTGTGAATACTAGATTGCATTACTACATGGAAATGGTAATCCCTAAGTGCGCACGAGCGATACTTTCACATTCCATTGGATTTGAATTAGGGTGGAAAATGGCGGTTTTATATTAATACTAAAATATACATATAATTATTATACCAAATTTATTATTTAATTCCAAACAGCATGTACTTAGTGTTTGTAAAAGAATATGTAAAAAAAATAAATAGATCAGTTAATTCCGTTACGTCTTATTTGAAAGAACTCCATTAGATATCCTCTTAAGGATAATTGGTTTGGAATTATGGGATGACCAAAAACTCTAGAACCTGTATAAATGTTTTTATTGATTATTATTTTATGGTTAATCGAGATAGAATAGTTATAGTGGTGTAATGAAGAGAAATGAGGGGTTCTGTTTTATAAGTGAGGGGATGAACAATCTAGAAATTTCATAAAAGTTTAAACAATTTAAAAATTATATATATAAATTATTCCAAAAAGACATCAATATTAATATAAGGTATTATTTAATTTGAGATACCATTATCTAGTAAAATTTGGACTACATAAAGTGGGGTTTTAAACCTTAATTTTTATTTTAACCCATTAGTTATCTTATTTTATCCTTAACTATGATAATAGATTTTCTCATTTAGATTTTCATAATTTTATATATAAGGTAAAAATTGGGACATAAATTTACAAGGGAGGAAATATTGTACCATATCTCAACCACCATTCCCTAATTCATGAAATGTGTCCCATAGATAATTACATTTCATCCCAATGTTGATATGTGAAAAATTTATTTCTTCCAAAAATAATTAATATATGGCGACCTTAGCATTTATTTTTAACTTAGGATAACCAAATTTACACTTTACCAAGGTGATAAATTTTAGCACAGTTACCATTCATAATGCCAAAAAATAAAAGACGCTGGTTTACTAAATTTGTAATTCCTAAGTCATAATTTTGAATATATTTTTTACTACAAATTTTCTATATTTAACTTATATTCTTTTTTATATAACATCACAAAAAATTGAAAACTGTTTTCTTAAAAAAAATTAGAATAATGTTGGATTTCTTCCTATTAAATAAAAAACTTACTATCTAAATATTAAAATAATTATTAAATATATAATATATATATTTAATTAATATTACTAAACAAAAGAGGATATTTTTATAAATAAATATAAAAACACATCGCACACATAATTTTTTTTAGAAAAACAACCGCTTTATTTTCAAATGTTTTTACTTTACATTTATAATGAATTAAAAACCAATTGACTAATTTAATACATATATAAACCATATGATAATAATAAATTGTATATTACAATTCATACCATCCAATCCAACAGTTGGAAGATAACAATCATGTGAAATAATAGTATTATAATAGTATATCATTGATCGTTTAAACATATTATTTAATGTAAATAAAACAATCAATATAAATTATAGGGGATGATATAAAAAGATATAATATTTTTACTTGTATCTTTAATCAATCTCATGTATTAGGTTTCATTATCCTTCTTACATAGATCATTAACAACATTGTCCACCATCTCAAGGTGGTAATGTAGTAAGAAATCATAGTCCATGATTAACCCCAACCAACTCTTTTAGTGTATTGTCAGGTAATTCTTTGTGAGTATTTACATTAATAGATTTTTACGAGTATATAAACCAAAAATTTATCCTAGATATAGTTTCTTTATATCTATAATGAAAATATCACAAAAACTAACTCCAAATGAAGTTTCAAAATATATTTCTCGTTGAAAAATAATTTATATGAGGAGGAATCTTCCACAATGTAATTTTTCATAAGTATAAATCTAAAATACTTCATTGATGTAACACTTTATATCATAAACCCTTCTACGCTATTGGGTAGCATTAGTATATGTGCTTTTACAAACCATGTCTTACGATCAATGAAATTATTATCACATTATTTTCTCTAATAGAATTAGAATCCATTTAAAGTTAAATTGTTTAATGGAATTTTCAATGATAAGAAAATTCACACAAATAGTTGATGATTTCTAGCTAACATAAGAAAAATCTGAATAGTGGTTAATTTTTCCCAAAATTCTATCATCATAATACTTAAATGATTCATTGATATAAGACCACATATGATTAAATGACCCATGATTGATAATTGATGTATCTAGAATTCATACGTTATAAATTTTCATATAGTTTATCCTTTCTCAATATCATCTACACAATCCTCAATTTCTCAAAATGTATAACCACTTTCATTGAATATATAATAATTTCATCTATAAATACTATAAATATTTAGCCAATGTAATATTTTAAGACTCAATTCATCTGACCCATGATGAATTTTTTGGGAATTTATATATCTAAACTATATCACTATTAATTCATATTGTCTATACCCTATATTTATACCTCCTTTAGTTATATCCTCCATTTTCACCCTTAATTGATGATATCCAAATGGAAGGTTAATCATAGAGAACTATTAATAAAATTTTTAGTTGATAGAATATGTTATTAATGTATGGTTTATGATAAATTATCATTATATTTATATTGTTAAGATCATTTTAATGAATGTAATAAAAATATACGAACATTTTTATTAATAAACTAAATGGGTGCGATCCATTTTAAAAAATTCATTATATTAAACATTTATATAGATTCTTTTATTGTAGCTTCTTAAGTGATTCTAAATAAATCTGGGCCATTCTATTTGATCATAATGAAATAGAAATAACTCATTGTATGATAGCTACTGAAAACATAACATTATAATTTGAGGGAACCCTAGAAAAATCTTCTATTAATACAATAAAATTTTCCTACCCAAATGAAATACCCTCAATATCAATTTTCTCTCCTACAATATAGGTAAATTACTCTTTAAGATTATATATTATGACCCATATGAGGAATGAAATTTCAATAGAGTTCTCATACTCTTTCATACAGTAATATATGATTATAGGTTTATTTGGGATATGAAAGATGATTTCCCTGTCATGAAAAATTATATTCTCTCTCTTTAGAGAGAGATCGTTTATGCTCTTAATCGCATAAAATTTTGGCCAATTAATGAATAAAAATATTTTTAGGAATCACATTACCACTAACATCAAACATGAATTATTTATATTTTTTTCTTACATTCATCATACACATGTATGATTTCACTAGTATTTTAAAACGCAATATTTTTTGTTTTGAAATAATGCTTATTAAAATCTATATAGATATAACGAAACCTGTATATCCCAAAGTAAATTAATAAATTTTCAATTTTTAGTGGATAAAGTGTATACAATTCAGCTGTTAAATATTATAATCCTCTTTAGTTGTATAGATCATATATGATTTCCCTTATCCGGTGAGCCTTGAAGGTTACTGTAATCATAAGTGTTAATTAATCCTTTCATATGTGTATTTGTCTACATAGTAAAAACATTATATGGTTTTCAATCATAGAATTTTTGGAGAGGAATTTGGTATGACATCCATCACTTTCATTGTGTATGATAGACTATTAATATCTATTTGGAATTCATGTTTTTTTCACTTTTACATACATTAAGGGATTCCCAATTACATTGATTCAATTTTTCCATATATTATACATTTTGGATAATTAATATTATTTTAATCATTATTTCTATGAAAACACCATTTTCGTTGTTTTCTATAAAACATTGTTTATAATAGTCACTAATTGTCATTTTATCCATGAGGGATCATCGACCAATTTCATCATAGTAACCAATGTCAAATTAAGGTAATTATTTTTATAAAATTTTTAATTTTTAACTAACTAAATAGGAAATTTTTCCTTGAGGGTCAATAATAAAACTATTTTAATTATTATTCTAAATGTGGTTTTGTTAATTGGTAGCAATGGATTCGTCTTTACATTGTTTCAACTTAAGTAATTATATATATATATATATATATATATATATATATATAATTTCCAGAATTTTTTTTAAAATATATTCATAAACTCCCCCTATTCTATAGTGACAAATTATTCCAATTGCTTTATTTCATTAGGAGAGTTCAAAATTTATCTGCCTCACCAACCAAATGAAAATTAGAAAAATCCACTCTTTTTATAATAAAAAAATTAATTAGAGTGTTTATATTTATAATTGTTTTGACCAATTTTTCACCAATTAGTGGTCAAAATATTCATTTATAAATGTTAGAAATGTAATCATAAATTATTAAATTTCAAATTGTTACTTTCATAGTGTGATTTTGAGTTTTCCATGCTTCATGTTACTTTTTCATAAAAGAATAGATTTCAGAGAAAGTAAACACATTATTTTTTCCTCAATATACCATATCATTAATTTACTCAGTATGTAAATAATTACCTTCCACTTCACACAATTTATTTAATAGAATCCTCTTGGTTCCAAACACTTACTATATCCAAAATGATAGTTTGAGTATCAATCAATGATATGCACACAGAACAATCATTTGATAATGAAAATCTTACCTAGTATGTCCAAAATTATGACACCATCATTTAATATTGTAACATGTTTGGAACTACCTAAAACCCTTATAGCTCACCCAATAACACTTTTGGTAAAACCTAGATTTTTTAAGATTTAATCCTCTATGTCAATATAATCTATTCCATAAACATAATTAATCACTTCACTAATACTAAATGAGATTATCCAATAGTAAAATATATACATATTTCATTATTGAACATTATTATCTACTAAAATTCCTTATAAATCATACCTATAGATACTATTGGTTTCGTGTCTTTAGAGATTATGTTCATGAAAGTCTAATTTTATAATAATTATTCATTATATCCCACATAAATATCCACAAATCATATAATTCATGAAATATTATAAATAATACTCCTCATTATTTCCTATTGAAAGGATACATTAGAAATATTTTATCTATGATTCTTAGTAATGTGTATGACATAAGATATAATGATCATGTTTACATTAGTGATACTATATGAAATTTAAAAGATATAAAAACAAGATGAAAAATTATTCAATGGAATGTAATCATAATGTCATACCCAAAGGTTTAATAAACTAACATAAAGCATAGGGTTTTGACATAACATACTGGTTTGAAATAATAATATAATAATATTTATCCCTAGATTTATAACAGAGGATTTTGGAATAAAAATGTTCATTGAAAATCCTAACATTAATTTCGGTTACATACAAAGACATCCACATCAATGTGGATCAGTCTTACCAACAATATCCCTAACAAAATGAAATGGGTTATCCACTGATTTCCCATTGAATAACATCTCATGAAATATAATGATTTACCAATTGAATTAAAAGTCTACAAAATTACACTCTCAGTCATCAGTTAATGTTAATATATTCATTTGTGTGGAACATGAACATAATCAAATTCAAAAATCAACCACATAATATATCAACCATAAAAGAGAAAAAATTTTAAAAAAATAATTAGAAAAAATAAATTATCGAAATAAATAAATTGGATGATTACATGAAAACATAACCCTTGTGAGTTATGGGAAACAAAAAATTAAATTGATATAGAAGAAAAAAGAATTCCAGAAACATTATAATATTTTTAGAAAATCAAACAAATATACATTTAATTTTAAAAATAATTATGAAAATAAATAATTCATAAATAAATGGTTTTATAAAAATATAATAATGTAAGTAAAAAATACATCAATGAACTGTGGTTTTTTGATGAAAAGTGACAATAACTATATGGGAAATTTACTATGCCAAAAATATTAAATAAGATAGTTAAAATATTCTCATCATATTTTTGAAAAATAATTCAAAGTATATAAAAAATGAAATTAAGAAATCATTTAATTATAGATAATGGAAGATAATATATACATGGTTGAAAATATATAATAAGCACCTATAATACATATATTTAAACTATAAGGATGAGGTTAATACAATTAATGTTATGATAACAATTTAACCATAACAATAAATTTGTTATTTCATAAATGGTGAGAAAACACTTAAATAAAATATATATATAATAGACTATACATATATATATAGATATATTTGATATATTTTTCCTCTATAGCCATTTATATAAAGATAATTTGAATTTATGAGAGAGGTTTGATATGAATCCATTACATTTTCTACTATCTCTCAAAAAATGGATTTAAAAAATCCATTTAACAACCATATATTATTCACTTCTGTTTAAAAAATTATTTATATCTATTCTATTTTATACTCTTTAATTAAAATATCTATTACACATATATTGGTAATCTATTTTTTATTTCATGATTGCTTGTTAGTAAATTTGAATATTTCATACATTTTATAGAATGGAAATGTCTCTTCAAATTATTGGATGAAAGGTTCATAATTAATAAATTATTCAATATAGTGGAATAATTTTATGAAAATATTTTTGGATTAAAATATACATTCCATGGAAGGATTTCAAGTAGTTCATGAGAAAAGACATTACAATAATAATATTTCTGGTAATTTATCTATAATAATGAATTAAATTATAAGGGATAAAAATTTCAGTTTCAAGATTAAAGAACCATATTCATAACCTAAATTAATCATTAATGTAATATATTTGTACGATTATTGTCATTATACTCATTCATGTTGTAAATAGTAAAGATTTTATAACATCATACGTATAGTTAGTAAGAATAACCAAAAAAAGAACACATTATTCTGATTAAGGAGTAAGAGTATACTGATTTATTATATTAATATACTTTTTACATATGAATAATTACGTCAATAAAAACTAAACAATATTTCTTAATGAAATTTATAAATAGTATAGACGAAAAGTTGTATGAAAAAGATAGTGAATAACTAGATACTAACACTGATGAATTGTACCATAAATTTTTTTTCATTTATAATAAAATATTAGGGCATCATTATTTATACAAGAATACTAAAAACCTGAAATAAGACATCCATATATGTATTTTGGTTTTTTATTTTTGAGATACCTAATGGAAATGTTTTTTAAGTTGGTTGGTGAGGGATACTTTTATAGGCAAGTTTCAATTGGACATTCTCAAATACTAATTCTATAATATGTAAGGAATGTCATTTTCCATAGAAAACTGCATCTAATGTATAAATATATTTGATATGGGTCATTAATCATCCCGTTCAATAAATTTAGACATCAGGTTTTAGTTATTTTGATCATTCACCACATAATTTAGAACATTTTACCTCATTTTATACATACTATCATAACCCATGTATGAACTCAATAAATTTTTTTTAAAATAACTAATTTATGATTTTAATTAATTTTAATTCCACAATTACAAAAAAAATGGAATCCATGTTTTAAAAATAAAATTTTAAGTGTGGTTAAACTTAACAAATAATTAGACCTGGAGAACACATAAAACCATTTTAGAATAAAAATAAATAAAAATACAAATGAATTCATTATAATTCATTAATAATTAATAATAATTATATGATTATTTATATATTATTAATAAATATTACTAAACTCCATTATCTATATTTTAGAAAATTATCTTTTAAACAAAATATATAATAATTTTGTTTCTAATCAAACCATTTTTCATTGAACACGAATAATTAAATCCATGTTATTTATAAATACATAATTATTTGTTCAATTTATTTTTATTACGTTACTAATAATTCCACCAATATTTTAAACATATATTTAAAAAATTATTTTTCGAAAGAAATAAATTTAATTTTTAACACATTATTTATTTCAAAACAATTTATATAAAATAAAAACTATTTTGAAAAATCAATTTATAAATATATATTTTATTCCAAAAAAATTATTTAACGTTTATTAATATACCAATATTTTAGGTACAACACATTATTCAGTTTTAAGATTTAAATACTGATTAAAAATATTGGATACATGTATAATCAACAACCATATATTATATGGTCAGATATCCAATGATAATATATATAAAAACCATATATATCAATTATAGTATGTTCTTAAATGTTACCTTATATGATTCACTAATATTAATTAATCATATTAATTTATATTTATATCATAATATTTATTTTTCTTTTAAATATTTTTCTTCTCCCGATAACTATAATCATTGGTACGAACATCATGGAAAACCAAGAGGATGAATATTTGACATTCATCGTCTATTTATATACATGTTTTTTATTTCCTCTAATATTTTCACAAGGATGATCCATTTTTAATTTAAATAAATAAATAATGATAATAATTTATTAAAATATGAAATAATGATAAAATCATGATCTATTATACTTGTTTCGATGGTTTGTGGATGATAAGATACTCAAAATATTAATTAATAAAAACATGGTGTGTCAAAAGATTTTCCACCAAGGGGAGAAGATAATTAACCCAGCACAATTTTTGTACTGAGAAAATCAACCTACAAACATGTATAATAGTCATCATATCATAGGATGCTATTAATCATATGAGGAGTGGTCTTTATTAGTTATAAATAAAAATGTCACCAAGGTCATGAAATGATTTAAATGCCATGTTTATAGAGGAGGAGTTGGAGTAATTTTTTAAAACAAAATATATTTTGGAAACCTAGTAGAAATTTTTTGCCTCATTAAATAAATATTCCTGATGGTACATTGGGACATAGGTTGTTATTGATCACTCAGACTCATATCATGTATTCTCTTCCATGAATATTTTTTTAGTGACAATTTAGAGAAGAAAACAACTAAGTGACATAGAGGATGTTAAAAGTAAATGAGATGTTGTACCAATAGCTGGGTATTATAGAGGTTTCTTAGTAGAATTTGAGGTTAAAATAACTTAGGAATAACTACATGGATATGATTCGTAATGGTTATATTTCATCTCAAAAACTATTGAGTTTCCAATGATGGGAGTTTCGAGCTAGGATTTTACCCATTTATATTAAAAGGAATGATGGAGTTTTGGAGTGTGATTTGGTGATTGATAGATATATATATATAAGTTTCATAATTGGGTACTAGATTTAGTACATCATTTCTTTTGGAAAAAAATTGATATCATATTGTTAGATATAACTGATTGGATTGTGTCATTAAAGATTGACACATGCATGATCTTAATATAAAAGGTAGCTACTAAATGAATATCTTGTTTGAACCACCAAATATACTGATATATATTATTATTCTTCCTATGGAATATGACACATGGAACAAATTTTCCACACCAGGAGGTCAATATTGGATAACCTTGATGGAACAGTGGATGGACCTCTTCAATATTGATAGTGAATAATTTAGGGACCTTTTTGTTGTGTTTGGGCTAGCCGTCATAGAGGTATATTTAGAATATAATAATTTGGTGTGGGAGAAGTTAGGTTTTTAAAGAGAATTGATAATTTTCAACCAGCACAACCTATTTAATGAACATAATATTTATAGGGTGTAGGTGGTGAAGGAAGAGGTTATATATAGGAAGTGAGAGCCTTCATCTTGGTGTTTCCTAACATTTATTGAGGAAAATATTTTGTCTTCTATAATTTAGAACATATAATTAATGATTATATCATGATTCATTTTTTCATGATGAAATTTGTTTCAGAGTTTTAGATACTACTATATCCATTATCCTAAACCATTTTTGCAGAGACTGAAGAATGAAAAAATCATCATCTCTCACACATATTCTGACAATGTGAGCAAAATATTAGTAGAGAGATGTTTTCATGGGATAATCATCATATAATACATGATGCCTTTTGATGTAATCAACAACATGGGTATTTATTCATATTTCATGATTTTTAATATTTCTATAATTTCTTTAATATATTATATCTAGTAGATAGATCTTATTAATATTTAACTAGTGGGTTGAACACTTATATGGGATGATCATATCAATCCATAATAGATTGAAGTCGATTATGCATTATTTGGAGTGAATAGTCTTAAATCCCATGGGTTTTGTAGAGATATTTTAGGTGCAATGCTAGTGTAGTATATGTTTTTTCACATATGAATTTATAGGTCTTTTATTTTGGTGATTTGTATTGTTTTTCATTGACTAACCCCTTTTTATATAGTAATATCTTTAACAAAATTTCAAATGGCCTTAGTTGACAATACAATGATGATGGTGAAATTATAATATCCTTTTATGAAATCTTTTAATTAATCACAGTTTATCCCCTAGGAAACTCTTGAACTTTTTTCCAATAATAGAAACTAGAGTTTGAATATTTATACAGACAATAAGACCATAAACCAGTTCCCAATCATGAAATAATACATTCCTTTAATAATTAATGATCCCTTAGAATTTATTGGAGAAGATATATTGATACTTAATATTTAAAAATAATGTATTTATGACAAAACAGTTTCATGATAATGATATTTTGATGATTTTTTCAGGTGTCACTATAGACACTATGTCATTGTTGTGATGTTCATTAGAATGAGGAATTATCCAATTGTGTTCATTGGACTCAGCAATCCGAATTATATGCATATGTAGACCTGTTCCTATTGGTTTTAAAGGATTAAATCCTTATCTAATCTAAATCAATGGATGAACACATTGAGGATTTGAGAAATTTTTGAGACATACTTCATTATAATCAGATATGATGTAATCATTAAAAATGTAATTATTGGATTTGGGAGGATTATGTTTTGGGGAATTTCATTTCATATGGTGATTTTGTAGTTGACCCTATGGAATTTGTGGATATTATATATTGGTGTCCTCCCATTATAGTTATAATGTATCATATTTTCCATTTGTTTTTGGGGTGTTATCATTGATTTTTTTATGAAATTTTCTAAAATTGCAATCCCTATGATATCCACTTATTGAAAGTGGTCCCTTCTTCTAAATAGATCTTTCTAGGAAAGATTTTATAGATTATAAGAAGAGGATAACATGTTATTATGTTCAATAGCTTCCTAGTGATGGTCTATATTATAAGGTTTACAATGATTCCCCTTGGTCCATGATTGGTTGTGTTCTAATTCATGTGAGATCAAAGATTTATTATGGGTGTAGGTAGTTAATACCATGTGAAGAGAATTGTAAGTCCTATGACGTAGAGTGTGAAATTATAGTTTTATACATAAATATTTTGATTGATAGTATTCTTAAGGATAGTTTTATAGTATCTTCACATAATTATATAGTTTTGTAATTGTATTAAAAATTTAAAATAAATATTATGTACATTAATTAATTAGAGTTATAGTATGACTAAAATATCGAGATAATGTATATAATGGGGAAGGAAAACAGTGTTGAAGATTATATTAGTAGTAAATATTCTTCCCAAATAATGTTGGGATGTTTTATGTAGTTATTTTCTATCAATTGTGTTATGTATTGGAAGAATTTGTTTATTATATTTAATTGAAGGTACTTTACTAAATACCACTTTACTGGGAGTCGAATGACATGTTTAGAGATATTAATTTTGAGATCCTAAAAGATATAATTTTCTCTACAGATATCCATAATGGATTTTCTAATGTATTGGAGTACATCAATCTATTTTATTGGATAAAGTGGTTTCTACATCTATACATTATCACATTTTGGAAGATCTTGACACTTATTACATGGAAGTGAAATGAGGTGAATGTTTTTGTGGTCATTATTGAAGTGTAGTTTTCGTGAATTTTATTTATGATAAAAAATAATATTGGGTGATGGATGAACACCTTGTTACCATGGGTTTTTTCAAACCCTTGAGGTTCAAAAATGTACATGGGATAGTATGTCAATGGGTTTTTTGAATATGCTTCTCTATTTATTGAAAGGATAATGATTTTTTCATGGTGATCATTAACCAGATAACCAGGTAATATCAATTTATATTAAATATAATATATATATATGGATGGTTTTTATTATTTTATATTGATGGTATCAACTAGTTGAATGTGGTACCCTCAATAATTTTCTTGAATATGATCCCAATTTAATTCTAGATTGTATGTCACAACTCATCCTAGTGGGGAGTATGCCGTGACTCCCATAGACACCTCCAATTGTCCATGGGATTGTGACTAGCACCGAGTAGGCATATCACTAACATGTGTGGCATTTCCTATATACCTTTACAGACATACACATATCCAAGCCCACAAACGATGAAAAGTTAAAACCACTAAGGAACAAAAATTCACGCACACAACTTATCCCAACAATAGAGTACAACAGAAGTATTATTTGGAATGTAATCTATGCTAGAATACAAGAATGCCAAAAACAAGAGCCTGAACATTACAAAGTCCATCATCAAAATAAGAATGTATGATCTGGGAATACTTCTCATTGTCTTACGAACATCATGGCCTTCAATGAACTCAAAACGATAGTTCTTGTGTGGGTCCGCCCTGGATTCCATCAAAATTTCACTTGTCTTCACATGATACAACACGTGTGGGTGAAGCTCATACAGGGTTGAGTATAGCAATACTCAGTAGGGGATTCTAAAAACCATAGTGCATACACAAAGTAAAGGTGCCATCTTATATACACGTTGTATGTCAAATGATAATACATAAAGATTAACACATCCAGATATACTCGATTCCTAGACATGTAGTCTAGAGTTAGGTCACAATGACCATATACCCTTGTAAGGGATTTAGTTCGATGATTCTATGAAGCAATATTATGGGAGAAATCGTTTCAGGAGTCTTCTAGCTCTAATGAAATCTGTCGGAGAAGTATTGTTATTTTGGATATGCCATTAGAGAGATATATGCTCTGATAGATCTGGAGAGAGAACAGATACACTCATTCCAGGGGAACACGATCCTATGTTGGAAAAGTTCATGATACATGGATAAGGATCAATTACATGGACTTTATAGATACCATGACACATCTGGATTCTTCCAGCTAAGTAGTGTATTGGTGTCTTATAGTATTGGTCATATTGATACTTGCCTCTACCTAGGTTCAAGAATGGATAGCGGATCTCACTTCAGGCCTCTCAGGGGGATACCTGACTCTATCTTGTGAAGTTATGCTAAAGGGATCATACTCTTATTGATGGAAACGATACCTGACCTTATGTGAAATGTGAAAATGGGAACAAAACAAAACAAAACATTTCAAAGGAACAGTGGACAAGAATATCAATCCATGTATAGAATGATACACGTCATGTAGATGGTATAGAACATTGTGTGCCTCCACTTAGAGTACTTCCCATATACAACAATCGATGTTTGGAGAACATGTCATTTAAAAATGTAAATACACAACATGTAATAGGGATCAAATGTTTTTCCAAGGTATCCAGGGTCCACTTAGTGTACGTTGGCCATTTGCTCATGCACAACCTCAACCCTTGTATGTCATCCAGTTTAACCGGTACACATGGTGACCCATGTGCCCAGCCCCTTCTCACTATGTGGTGGAGTACATGGTGTGTACACAACCCTATGTCCATGTATCTTCCAAGATACATGTCGAGTCTTTTGTAAGGACACACACGTCGTGTGATGGTGGTAACACGTCATGTCAACACTTCATGTCGTACTGAACTTCAGTCACCAATTGGTGGGGTCTATACATTGTGTCCTTGCATGAGCACATTGTGTTATTCACCGTGTGCAACATGGAAACCCTTGTTACCACTATGGTGACCCCACATGGTGTGTTCATCAGAGAACATGCCATATTCATCTGGATTTTCCAGAAAGGTGACGGCTCTATTGTTGAGTCTCCTTTGATCTCGTAATGCTCTTTTTAGCGATCAGTTTGTCACAAAACTCAAGATACATGGTCTTACCACCATTCCATCAATGATTTTGAGTGGGGGGTTAAGGTGTTCCATCGAACCTAAAACGTCATTTAGATACACCCACGCAATGAACAGCCGAAGAACGATTTCTACCGATCCGAGATAATTTTTTTCCACCATCACGTTCACACCTGCACTGGTTTTTCACAATGATTGATCTCCTATTTGGGACTTTTGCAATAGAAAATAGTTTTGTAATGATTTTTTGTTCGTCACCCTGTGAAGAACACATAGAACGCTGGTTGTAGGAGGAATAAATTTTATAAACCAAGGTGGAATGAACCTCCTCCGAAATTCATCAAGATATTGATCCTCTTAAATTAATAGGTTTAACTGGAGATTCAAAATGACAATTCAAGAATTATGAAAAATAGAATTCCCAAATCAAAACCCCTAAAGAAAGGGAAAATTACACCCTCTGGCAACAATGCATGATCTACAGATTAACCTATTCATTAGTTGATATACGTTTTTTATTAAATTGAATAATGAGGAAAAAATCAATGAATAAAACTCTACTATCATTCAATTGGAGGAATATCTCCATTTCGTGGTCGTTGGATAAGTTCGTTTAATTTTGAGGTGTGTTGATTGATTGCTCTGACATCATACGCCAATGGGTTCTCTTCCATAGCTCTAATATAAGTCATAAATTTGATGTTTTAGCCATTTAATCTTGTAAATTCAATATAATTAGGTATTTAATTATTTAGAACATTGTCATTGTGTCATTCAAAAAATTAAAATATTATTTATTATTTATTTATTACAATTTCTTTAAAACATCCAAAAATAAAAATTCACATCTAACACATGCCAAAAAAGGTTAGGTCCCACCTAAAGTAAATTTTCTACTATAAACACAATAGTGCCCTTAGATTTTTGATACAAGCACCCATTTCAATGGTATTCCACTTTTTTTTGGAAAACTTCTTGCAGGTGTTGTTTAAAAGATTAATTTATTTCGAACATTTATTCAGGGAACCTCGGGCCATGAAATCAAACTATGTCATGAAGCCTAGTCTCATAATAATCCCTTATAAAATTTAAAAATAATTCATGGAAAATTTGAGACATCAAATTCTCCCCACCATTGGGTTTTACATCCTATAAAGCTAAAGAAAATAGGGATACTAAAAAAGGTGAGGGTAATGCACATGAATCTGAGCCTTCCACTCCAACAATATCTCCTGGATATTCTCATGAAGCCTCTAGACACAGACTAGGGGAATCTTTCACCCTTGAGGGATCCTCTCCTACCGATCTGTGACCTCCACCGGGTACACTATGAAGGTCGCTGCATCCACAATTTCCATCTCACATTATTTGATGACATGAGAAGGATCATGTATGTACCTCCTCAACTGCAACACATGGATGACCTCGTGTTATCGGGGTAAATGTGGTGGTAGGGAAAGGTTGTATGACACCCCTATAACTCTACGTAGTATCTAAAAATAGTCGATGAACAATGAAGACAACTTTCTACTGCAACCAAATATACACAACCCCCATTGAGATGAGACGCAAACAATGACATGGCCCCCCTCCCTGAACTCCAGAGGTCTCCATCATCTGTCATCATTAGACTTTTTCCACCTCTATGTAGTATTCATCTGCTCCTGGATGGACTGCACCTTTTTAGAAGTAGTTCACACCAACTTTGGACCCATGAGTGTTGACTCTTCGAGGTCAGTCCAGCAGAGTCGTGACCACATTGTTCAAACATAAAAAATCCTCACACAGTGCCATACCAATGGTGGAGTGGTAGATGTTGTTGTATGAAAACTCATCTTCTGGTAGGTGGTCCTCCCAACAATTCCCAATGTCAAGGATATTTGCCCACAACATATCCTTCAATAACTGAATGGTCCTCTCTGTCTAACCATTGGTCTGGTGTTGGAATGTTCTGCTCCAGTGTAGTTGTGTCCCACAAGCCTCCTACAATCCCTTCCACAACAGGGATGTGAAAAGAGCATCACGATCTGAGCCTATCGTCGAAGGGATTTCATAAATATGAACTGTCTCTTACATGTAGATAAGTCCCAAGATCTCTACGAAATTGTACCCCCTAATATCTAAGAAGTGGTACAACATAGTTATTCGGTCAACGATCACCTAGACGGAATCGTTTCCCTGGGACATTCATGGTAATCCCATCACGAAGACCATCTCTATTCTATCCCACATCCACTTTTTCACTTCCAGGGGTGTGATAACCCTTCTAAAACCCGGTGCTTATCCTTTATCTACTGGAATTTAAGGAATCATGAAATAAACTCTACCACAACCTTTTCATATATGTCCACCAGGACAGACGTTTGAGGTCCCGGTACATTTCCACCAATCCAGGATATACTACTAAACTGGATGTATGTAACATTCATTGAACCTCCTCCCACAACACCACTAGAACAACTATACGTCCTCAATAATGGATGATGTGCTCCCCCTTACGAATATTCACTAGGATAATGTTATGTGGACAACTGAGCATGTAATGTCTCGCAATCAACATCCCCTAGTTGTGCTTCCATAACTGGATATAAGAGTTTAGGGGTGAAAACCATATACTAGAGATAAGTCGCACCATCTCCCTCCAAGAAGGATAACTGTAGAGAGGTCAACTGCATTGTCCCCTCACTCATCTGTTGCAAACTCAATCTCATGCTGAAAGAATCTGCCACCATGTTCCCCTTCCTATGAGTATAGATGATCTCGAAGTCATAATCTTGTAGGAAGTGTAGCTGTCACCTCTGTCTCTAATTTAGATCCTTTTGTGAGAATATTTACATTAGGCAGTTGTGGTCAGAGTAGATGACTAACTGTTTTCTCATCAGGTTGTGTCTCCACATATTCAATGCAAATACTATCACTGCCAACACAATATCATGGGTCACATATTTCTTCTCATGTGACCTTAGCTATTACGAACCATAAACAGTTACTTTCTTTCTCTTCATTATGACACAACCAAGCCTAGTCCCTAATGTGTTGCAGAAAACTACGTACTCGACACCCTCTTCTGGAAATTTCATGATCGGTGCGCTCTTCAAAGAACTGCGCAGCTACCGAAAATCCTATTGACACTTCTCTGTCTATATGAATGGTTTTCTCTTTCTGTTCAATGTTGTCATTGGTGCTGATATCTGAGAGAAATCATTGATAAGTATCTACTAATATCATGTCAGTCATAGGAAGATATACATCTATGTCACACTCTGGGGTGGATCACATGCTAACACAGCCTCGACCATGGTCGGGTCCACTACTACTCCATCTGTTGGGATAACATGTCCCAGAATGTGGACCTCTTGTATCTAGAATTGGATCTTCAATAACTTCTGATAAATCTAGTGCTCTTGGAGTATGTCTAGTAATATCATATGTTGTCTTGTGTGCTCCTTCATGGATGTCGAGTACACAAGTATTTCATTAATGAATACCACTATGAACCAGTCAACGTAGGGATGAGAGATCTGATTAATAAGTCCCATGAAAATTATAGGGGCACTCATCATTTAGAAAGGCACCACCAAGTACACATAGTGACCATAGCCACATCTGAACGTTATCTTTTTCATGTCCTTTCCCCATACTCAAATCTGGTGATAACTAATCCTATGGTCAACCTTCGAGAACCAATGTGTCCATCATATCTAATTGATGAGGTCATCGATCCTCAATAATGGATACTTGTTCTTCACAATCACATGGTTCAGGTGCTGGTTATCCATGAAAAACCCCAAACTCCCATTTTCCTTCTTGGAAAACAAAATTGGGGATACCCAAGGTGAATCATTGGGTCTCATAAATCCCTTACTCTGTAAATCCTCCAACTTCGACCTCAACAAGAATTTCTCTATGGGTTCCATATTGTATGCTGGTGATATTATTGATTCCGTCTTGGGGTGCAAGTCTATGTAGAAGTTGATCGCCATGTTTAGAGGTAACCTCAAAACATACTCTGGAATTATTTCATTGTAATCCACCACTACTACTGGGAATTGGATACTCACAACAGTTTCTGCTCTGAGGGTAATGCTATCTAACTCATGAGTGATCAAATGCACCATTCGATTCAGGATCTCATTATATGTTTCCTAGGTCTCCTTTTCACCGAGAAATGAAAACCTTGTCCCATAGTTGTGGACACATATAAATATCTACCTAGAGAAGTCAATCTGGTCAGGGACAGATGATAACCAATCCACACTAAGAATGATGTCACAAGGCCTCGACGCTGCCAGCAAGAGGTTCCAAACAAAACTCTCACCTCTATGGTAATGATTACAGGTCTGTAATGATGTGTCACTATCGAGTCTCCTCCCATAAGTGTCTCCAAGAGTAAGGGTCAAGTAAACATCTCAACCAAAGTCTCAAAGTTTCTCACAAGACGTGTGGTGAGGAAGGAATGAATGGAACCTTTGTTTATAAGTATAGAAGCTAAGGTAAAAAAGAAATAGATCATATGTTCAATCATCCCTAGAGTCCCTATGTCATATGCCTCAACCACATGCAGATCTCCCAACCCATATCCTCCAGTTCCATGAGCCTGTTTCGGACTCCATGGTGGTGGTGGTGGAACTAGATCAAAGTTTCCTCCACCACCTATTGCTCTCCCTACTCCTCTTCCATGTTTTCCATCCTACTGGTATGCCTACTCCATTTTATGCCTCTACATTGGTGGTCCATCCACCACCTCCCTATCTCTACTGAAATGGGTTGGAACGTCCCTAGGGAGATATCCTCTAGTGTTGCATGATTTGAATCACCTCTCCCTTGACCGAATGGATATACTCGGACAGACATGGACTATTGATCCCCAGTCATGGGTCCTCGTGTTCCCAACGTCGGCTCCCTACTACCAAGGTCTTCACACCTGTCTTTCGGATACTGATTTCCACTAACTTTCATTTCTCAGTCAAGAATCTCTCGACCAGTGAATCTCACACGAGCACTCCTACAAAAGTAGAAATTCCTATAGGCACTACAATAGCTCTAATTTCTCGTCGTGGACCTCTCTCTAAGGTCAGATCTCTAAAATACTGATCTCTGGCCATATCCATTGAGTACCTGGAGGGGTTTTTGAACCTCAATGAATATTTATCCACTATCATACTCTCCTCCTAGATATTAATAGGCTCATGGAAATGCACTTCCCTTCTGTGTAACTGGAGGGAACTATTCCTTAAATAGTTTCTCGATCTCCATCCACAAAAGAGTCTCCTCATTTTGAGTTTATATAGTCAAACTCCGCCATCTCCCTTGAAAACCATGAAGTAGGATTTCTCCTAGGATCACCATATGTTCTACTGGTGTCCTCAATAGATGGAAAACATTGGTTATCACCTCAAACCAGTGTTCATCCCCCTTAGGTTTGGGCTCGCCTGAGAACCTAAGCAGTATCTATCTATATCTCTGAGGGGTCTCTCATCTTTCGGTATTTTAGGTACCACATTTTTCTCCACTGGTGGTGGTATATTAGGTGCACCACCAAGAGGTAACACCTAGTGAACAATCCCTTTTATTGAAGCCTAATCACTAATTTAGTAACCCTCGTGATTGAGATGATGAATCCTAGCAGGTATGAATCATAGAGGCATCATATAAAGAAAAAACATGTATCATGGTCAAGAGAGTATATATATAGTTGACATTAAATGACATTGAAAAGACAACTGATTCCTATATGATTCATATACCATTTGTTTATTTCCCTGCAACTGGTTCTTTCATGTAACGAGTCGAAAAGAAGTTTTTTAATGTTCTAGTTTAGGGATACATCAGTCTCTCGAACCAACAGTAGAGTCTCTGACCAGAAAGATGAATCCAAAACACTTAATATGGTTTCCCAAAATTAATATCACAGACTCTTGGTCCTACGGTAGAACCGACCACCTCTAATACCACTCATTCATGATGTGTCCTTGTTGGGTCCGCACTGCAACTCCCCAAGCCTGACCCCAATAGGACAGGGGCGGGTGACTAGAACCGAGTAGGCATATCAGTAACTTGAGAGGCATTACCTAAGTACACACACACACACACATAGACACACACACACTGACACATATCCAACCCCACAAATGTGGAAAATTAAAACCCAAAAAGGAACAAAATGCATGCATATAACTAAACACAACCAATGTCGTACAATTGAATTAATGTGCATAAAGTAAAGTGGGACAGAATACATGCCCACCAAAAAAAGAGTCTGTAAACTACAATGTCCAACCTGTAAGTTAGAATGCTGGTACTGGGACTGCTGCACATATCTGTAGGAACACCTCCACCTATAAAGAATTTAGAAAGCTCAGTCAAGGCCTGGTCCACCCTGGACTCCATCAAAACACCACTCGTCTACCCAAGAAATGACACGTGCGGGAAAAGCGTGTGAAGGGGTGAGTATAACAATACTCAATAGGGGACATCTAAATCAACAAATCAATACAAAAATTAATGATTCTATCATCTATACACATTATATGTATACTAAACATATATCAAGAGAAACACAACCAAATATACTCGAATCCCAGACCCGTAGTCTAGAGTTAAGTAACAAAAACCACATAACCATGATAAAGATTTAGTTTTATGATTATATGAATCCTTTATCATGGAGAAATCACTCTGTGATTCTGATAGATCTGATGAAATCCGTCTGAGAAATAAAGTTCATCAGAAAAAGCCATTACATATATAGATGCTCTGATATATCTGAAGAGAGAAGAGATATACTCATTCTGGGAGAACACACTTCTGAGTGGTAAAATATCATGATACATGGATGAGGATCACTGATAGGGAATTGGTGGATAAAATTACTCCTATGGATTCCACCAACTATGTTGATGATCGACATCCTATAATATTGGTCATGTCGATACCTAAATCTACCTTGGGTTAAGAATTTATAGAGGATCTCATTCTAAGCCACTCATAGGGATACCCGACTCTATCTCGGGAATTCTAACTAAAGGGATCGTACTTCTATGGAAGGAAATGATAAATCAACATTAGGAGAATGAGAAATGGGGAACTATCCCAAAAAACTCTTCTAATGAATGGTGGAATAGAAGATCAATCCATGTATTGAAAGGTACACTACCTGTAGAAGGGATGACACGCTGTCTCCCTAGACTCTAGGTACTTCCCATGTACAACAGACTGAGTTTAGAGAACATGTTGTGTAAAAATATATTTACACGGTGTTTAGGTTGTATCCCAAGGCATGTCAAGGTATATGGGGTCCTATCCATGTACACTGTCCAAGTACTCGTACACGGCCTCAACCAGTGTATCCCACCCCGTGTAACCAGTACACTGAGAGACCCACATAACCGACCTCATATGGCCATACGGTGGTGTACATTGTGTGCACTCCCCTCTATGTCTATGTATTATCAGAGATACACACCGAGTCCCATGTAATGTCCCACATGAGATGTGATAATGGTCACACACCGTGTCAACACTTCGTGTCTCCCAAAACATCATCCACAATAGGGTGGGGTGCACACACGGTGTCCTCATGGGAGAATGACTTGTTATTCGTTGTGTGTAGTACGAAAACCCTAGATTCTGTAATGCATACCACACAAGGTGTGTTTTTCGGAGAACATGTCCTTTTCGTCCATATTTTCTATAACTACAAGGCCTCTTCCATTGCACCTCTGTCGATCACACGATGCTTGTTCCAGTGATTCGTTTGTCAATAAACCAATGATCAATGGTCACTCCACCATGCCATCAATGTTTATGGAGGTTTTCGTCATTCGATCGGACCTAAAACCTCATTTTTATCCACCCATACAAAGAATAGTTGAAAAATAATTTCTCCCCATCCTAGCTCATTCATCGCCTTCCATCGTCATCGAAGCACTACTAGCTCATCACGATGTTCAATCTCTGATTTGGGAGCATTGCATTGTGAAATGGGTTCACAGTGATCCATCATTCATAAACCCATAAAGATTTCGAAGAACGTTGGTGGAGGAGGATGAAATTCAATAAAAAAATATAAGAACACACCTCTGTCATCATTCTTCATGGCCTCGATCTTCTCCTATTAATAGGTTATATAGGAGAATCAAAATGAAAATTCAATAATTATCACAATAATAGTTCTCGAATCAAACCCCAAAAAGAAATGGAATACAACAACCTCCCTTATGAACACATGATCTGTTGATCAACCTATTCATGGGTTGATTTGTGTTCATCATTTAATCGTAGGTGAGTTTTTTTTTCAAATTCCATGGTGTGTCGATCGATTTCTCCAACACCGTTCGCCAACAGGTTTTCCTCCACAGCTCCAACAACAATCACGAATTCAAAGGGTTATGCAGCTAACCCTATGAATTTACAATAATTAGGTATTTAAAGAATTATATCTTGGTCATTTCATCAATAAACATTTTAAAATGAAATAAATTATTATTTTATTTTATTTTATTTAATACGTTCAAAAATTAACTTTCACAGCTGAAATACACTAAATATGGTTAGGCCCCGCCTAAGGTAAATTCAATACTATAAACGCAATGGTGCCCTCATATTTCTGATCTAGGAAACCATTTAAAATTTATTACACTTTTTCAGGAAAATAGCTCGTGTGTGTTATTTAAAAGTTTAATTTATTTCAATCATTTATTTTGGGCACACCGGGCCTTGGAATAACATGCGGTCACAAATCATGGTCTCGTAGTAATCACATATAATATTAAAAAATAATACATGGAAAATCAGATACATTACATTTTATAGGATTTTGTAAGAGGTGTTGTGGCCAAAATTATTTTAAGTATGGTATTCCACCCCTAGATGGATTTTTAATCAAAGAGGATTAATGGTGTTCCCTATGATATATAGAAAGATTTAATTTTTGATTTTATCTTCATTTGGGATGATCATCTACCATTAGTACACATTTCTCAAAAAAATATACAAATATATTATTGGTATGGAAATATTTGATTATTTTTATGGATGTTCTTATAGGCCACTACTTTGTGGGATGACGATTTTTGAGTCATCAATGACAGATCTAGAGTTAGGATGGTCAAATATTGAGAAGGTTCATTTAGTCTATAAGTGTATGAGATATATAGAGATCATCAGAAGGTTTATAAAAATATTATATAGAAACCTTTAGTGTTTGATGAGTGAAACAATGTTTTTTCAAATGTCTTGACTTATTATAGTTTGAGGATGATTTTTCAAGGTGACCAGATATCCCGGAGGGCACCAAGACACATCATATCCATTGTAGAGTTAGGGATGTTTCATAACATTTATGAATACCCTTAATGGTATAATGGGATCCTAATTATTTCCACATGATACTACTCAATAATAATGTGCATGTTCCTTCAAAATTTATTTAGTTTGTTGAGTTAGAAATCAAGGAAAACCCCATCATCATAGAGTACTTATTTTACAATATAGATTAGTAGAAGATGCTACCTTCTATACAAGATATTCGTTGTAATTTTAAATAATTTAATATAGGTCACATTATGAGAGCCCATGGGAGTGTGATTGATATACACGCCCAATATCGCCATCACTTTGCATTATTTGTGCATTGAATTATGTTAAGAAACCATGGTGGAGAGGATTTATTTACCCTGATTTTTGTCAAAAATTCCATTGATTTTGTTTTAATTTTTTTTTGTTTCTCATGATGTGGGTTCATTATTGTTTCTGAAACTGATCTTAAAAATGATATTAATATGAAAAATATATTATTTACTATCAAACTCATGTGAATAGTTCATATCACCTAAATAAATTTCAAATGGATATCTTGTAACTACGTTGGTGTCTCAAACAAAGGGTTTTTATTTGGAAAGGTAAAATAATTATGTTTATTCTTCATGTTCCAAACATTATAATTTCATGATTATAATTAGGATACCCATTAAACAAATTAATTATTATGAATATATTTTTATATATTATTCCTTGCAACGTGATTATTTTCATCAAAAAAATCCTAGAATTATGGGATACCTTTATTTAAAATTGGTGTAATATTCATCACATTCTTCATGGTTTCATCAACTATAATTATTGATATTGAAATAATTTTTGATCTAATGAATATTCTCTCTTAAAATAATATATTTTATCTTTTTTAATTAACCTAATTATTTATATGTTTTATTCCCATATTCACTATTAAAATTTTAAATATATCTTCATTATAGCTTGGTGTAACATCCCGAACCCGGGAGACACTCAACGGGTGCCCCGAACCCAGTTCGCCATGTGACCTGAAGTGCATTTCCCCAAATTCCAGAGGTTGTTGACTTGCAGCGAGGGCCCAGGTCTGATAGTGGGGAAACTGTGCCCTCATTTGTAAAATTGTAGCACAACAGAATATAATATAAACATACGACAATAGCAGAAGATGCAATAGTATATATATCTGAAATGGATAAATGATAACAAAAAAGGAAATCCATCAGTCATATATATATATATATGAAGATGAAGCATTTCACTATTCTATAAAACAACCATAACATTTTACACTGCAATACAATACAACTAAATTATAGGTACAGAAAAACAAAACAGAACATCCAGCAGCATCGCGAGCCAATGCTCAGTCCCATGCTCTCCTACACCCCAGCAGTAATCAAGTACCTATATAAGGACCCTTTCCCTTATCTACACCTACAGAAACGTAATCTGTTTGGGCCAAAAAGCATGTCCCAAATAGGGTGTGAGAAATAATCCCAGTAGGCACCCACCAAAGGCTTGTGCCCAACTGCGTGTAATCATGCAACAACAGTGTGCAAAAGTAAAATGAAATAAACTAAGAAGTACTCAAATGTAACTAACTTACCAGTTATATTTCCATTTTAATATTCATTTAACCATTCATTATTAAGAAACCACCACAGTGAATTTCTCAGTAAAAATACTGCGTCCTCAAACAAACAAAATCTCACCCTCAGGTAATCGTAATCATTCCCTTAGGTTGTGCCCTTAGGTGGAATGAAATATCGCCCTCATGTGTACAAAGTATCGCCCTCAGGCACAGAATTCAAGCCCTTAGGCATGAAAGGTTGCCCTCAGGCGAAATAGAATCTCACCCTCAGGCCAATAAACAATTCCCTCAGGATAACATATATTTCACCGCCCTCAGCCTAAACAAGTAACCACGCCCTCAGGATATAAAGTAACTAGGCCATTCCCAACATATAAACATGCAATTTACATACAATTCCTCTTAATGAAAAAGTAATGCATATTTTTAACATGGAATACCCTCAGGTATCCTGGTCAAATAGCTAAACAGAGGAACACACCGCCGGGGTGGTCCTAGATCCAAGCCCTAATCCCAAACAATAATTTTACACCATTATTTAATTACCTATACAGTTCTAGGTAGTTAAAATAGCCATGGCCTCAGCCACATGACACCCCAAATACAGTTTCTTAGCTCAAAAACACACAAAATGCACAATAGTTGGAAAATGAACACTAAGCCACCTACATTTAACACCAAAGAACGATATACACAAACTTAGATTCTAAAAATGCCCAAAGATGACATAGATCTAAGGTAAATTAATTCTCGCTTAAACACAAATAACTCCCATTAGGGGAAGAATTGGAAAGAACGATCAAAGAAGAGTGTAGGGCTTACCCGTGCGGTTCCAACGAGATCGTCTGAGGCGGAAACGGAATCATGTCGTGTGCTCGACAGATCTCTAAAGCACCGGCCTTCCTCTCTCAGGCCCTCATCCCGTTCTAAGCCTTCCCTATGAACAGTGGAGGCTACTGCCCGTATTAAGGGAAAAAAAGTACACAACGTGTATTTCCAAGTATATGATGTGTACATCCCATTATTTAACTGTTCCTCTCGCAGTTTCCCACCAGTGTGGCACTGTTCGTCTACCTATATGACTACACGGAGTGTCTTCATGAGTACACATCATGTTCTGTCGCACAGCTGGCCATCACCTTACTATTTTCCCGTCGACTGACTATACATCATGTAAGGGACCACTACACGGCGTGTAGTCGGTTCCTACACCCTTCATCACCGACATGGCCACACGCCCTGTGTACTCACCCCACACGGCCAGAAGTACATGGCGTGCAGAAAAGTAAATGGTATTTACTTCCCAAATTAAGGATTTTCCCCATTTTCATTATTTTCTCTAAAACTCTTAGATAAAAGCGAAAAGAGGAAACCCGTAACTCAAAAGTAAGAACATGGTTCTTACAAACTTCCCCCCATAAAGCAATTCATCCCAGAATTTCCCTTCCAAGGGTGGTGAAGATATAGCTCAGAACAGCTCTATCCATAGAGCATGTATGTCAGTCTCCTGGTCCCAGGTTCCATCCTGCACTTGGACATGCTGTCATAGCACCCGTATGAGAGGAACTGACCAGCCTCGGAGAATCTTCGTGATCCTTTCAACGATACGAATCGAATGCTCCTCAAAGGACGCATCTACCTCCAAATCAATCTCCTTGGGCTGAATGACATGAGATGGGTCTGAATGAGAGCGGCGCAACTGAGATACATAGAAGACGTCGTGCGTGGCCTGGTACCTCTATGGTCACTGAAACTGATAGGTAACCAGACCGACTCTCTACAGAACCTCAAATGGCCCCACATACCTCGGTGAAAGTTTACCATGTCTCCTGATCCGCCTGTGTCCCATCCCCGGCAAAACACGTAAGAAAAAATGATCGCTGACCACAAAATCCAATGGTCGTCTATGGCGATCAGCAAAAGAATTCAATCGAGACTGCGCAGTAGCCATCCGCTTCTGAATCAACTGGACATACTCAGTAGTCTCCTACTTGAGCTGTGGTCCTAGAAAAGCTGCCTCACTTACCTCTGAACAGCACAAAGGTGAACGACATGGCCTACCATATAAAGCCTCGTATGGTGCCATCTCAATTGGTTCCTGAAAATGTTTATTATATGGAAACTCGACCAAGGGTATGTGCTTCTAGCAAGATCCCCCAAAGTCAAATACGCATGCACGCAACATGTCCTCATGCACCTGTATCATACGCTGTGACTGGCCATCGGTCTGAGGGTGGTAATCTGTGCTCAGAAGCACCTGTGTACCCAGTTACCTCTGAAAACTCTACCACAAACGAGACATAAAATGGGAATCCCTATCGTAAAAATAGAACGAGGAACCCCATGAAGATGTACGATCTCTCGGATATTCAACATTCCAAGCTCGTCAACACCGAATGACTCTTTGATCGGAAAAAAGTGAGCTACCTTATTGAGTCTATCCACAACAACCCACACTACATCATTGTCTCTAGGTGACCTCGGCAACCCTATCATGAAATCCATCATGACATTATCCCATATCCACTGCAGAATAGGTAACTGCTGTAATAGCTCGGCTGGCCTCTGATGATCTCCCTTCACCAGCTGACAGGTGGAGCACCTCGTAACAAAACCGACTACATCTCTCTTCATACCCGGCCACCAGTACTGACGTCTCAAGTCACGGTACATCTTGGAAACCCCGGGATGAACTTCCCAAGATGAATCATGAAACTCCAGTATCAAATCCTCACGTATATCCCCTGGAACCCACACTCGTCCATGGAAACATAGAATTTCATAAACGCATATCATCCAACAAGGAGGAGGGTCCTCACTTGCCACTTACTATCATAGAACTAGGACTTCTGAATCGGATTTCCATCTCATCCTCACTCTATCTTGGATGGTAGAAGTCACCGCTAAATATGAAAGATAATTTTTCCCCTAACTTTCATTCACCTCCAAATGAATCCTAGAGAACAAAGCCATAAGCTGTCACTCATCACTGGCCTCCTGCATAGCCTGTATCTGAGTCTTCATGATCAGTGCATCAGCTACTGCATTACCTTTACCAAGTTTGTAGGAAATCTCAAAATCAAAGGAAAATAGGTACTCAACCCACCTTCTCTGCCTCAGATTCAAGTCACGCTGAGTAAAGATATACTTGAGGATTTTGTGGTTGGTTAAAACCACAAAATGCTCTCCCAAGAGATAATGTCTCCAACAGCGTAACACATGAACAATTGTAGCTGACTCGAGATCATGAGTTGGGTAATTTCTATCCTGTGGCCTTAACTACCGAGACCTGTACGCAACTACTCGATCTCCATGCATCAACACTGCTCCCAGCCCAATACCTGATGCATCATAGTAAACTGTATAGCTCTTCCCCTACTCTGGGAGTATCAGGATCAGTGTTGATGTCAACTTTCCCTTCAGGTTCTGAAAGGCTATCTCGCAAGGTTCCGACCAAATGAATGTCACACCCTTCTTAGTCAACCCCGTCAATGGCACTGTTAAGCGGGAGAAGTCATGTATGAAGCATCTGTAGTAACCTTCTATCCCTAAGAAACATTGTATCTCAAACACGTTCTTAGGGTGCTCCTAGGAAACTACTTCTCTCACCTTCTTTGGGTCTACTTCAACTCCTAACTCTGCGATGATATGACCCAGGAAGTCAATCTGGTCCATCCAAAAGTGGCAATTTGAGAGCTTAGCATACAGTCGATGCTCTCTCAGTGTACTCAAAATGAAATCAAGATGGGTGGCGTGATCATGTCATGTGTGAGAGTATACCAAGATGTCGTACAAGAATACTACCACAAAAGAATACAGATAAGGATGGAACACATGATTCATCATAGCCATAAAAACAACAGGCACGTTCGTGAGTCTGCATGGCATAACCAAGTACTCCTACAAACCATATCTACTCCGAAAGGCTGTAAGCGGTATATCTAATGGTCTCACGTGCAGCTGATGATATCCTTATCTCAATTAAATCTTCGAGAACACTTGTGCTCCACAAAATTGATCAAGAAGATCATCAATCCTCAGAATGGGATATTGGTTCTTAACTGTCAAATTGTTCAGCTTCTGCTAATCCACACAGAGTCTGAGGGTACCATCCACATTCTTCACAAAAAGGACCGAAGAACCCCTAGGAGAATTACGGGGTCAGAAAAAACCCTTCACCTGTAACTCCTCTAACTGCCTCTTGATCTCCTGCAACTCAGGTGTAGCCTTCTTATAAGGAGGAATGGACACGGGTGCTACCCCTGGAACGAGCTCGATAGAAAAATCCACATCTCGCTCCAGAGGTAGACTGGAAAATTCATCCTGGAAGACATCCCCAAAACGATCATCCACTGGAGAGAAATCTATCTGACAAGTCCCATGATCATCTAGATATAAACTCGCAATATGGGTCGGGACTCCACCTCGCCCATGATGCTCTGGTCCAGCTCGACTCACCTAAACATCTCTTTCACCCTTGTATAGAAACTCTCCAGCCTCTGGGGTTGTGAAACGCACCTTGTGATGATAGAAGTCTACAAAGGCTCGAAAGGGAACCAACTAGTCCATCAAAAGAATGAAATCATAACTCGTCATTTCCAAGACATAGAGGTCCCAAAGGAAGTGACACCCACCAACTGCATGGGGGCACTCCTTTCACGGATGCGCACCAGTCGTTCTAGTTCCCAACGGAGTTTCTAGCATCATAACAGCAGAAGAAGATGAAACACAAGCCCCAAGGGTCTCCACAATGGGTACAGACATGAAACAATGTGTAGCACCCGTATCGAAAAGAACTCAAGATAAGACATAAGCTACTAAAATAGTAACTCTGACAGTAGAAGGTTCGAGATCCTGCTCCTGTTGGGTATGTTGTACTGCATATGCATGCCCTGTGTCGCAGCCCTATGGCATAGCCTGGATACCCTAAGCTTTCCCACCCTACTGCCTCTGAGATCCTGGTGACTGGCTACCAAGGCCAAGACCACAATCCCTGCCTGCACGCCCTGACGTATTCCAGTTCCCTGACCGGTATGAAGCTGCTGGTCCTGCTCCCGCTCACAGAGTCTGCACAGAACCCCTCTCACTAGCCACTGGTAGAAACGCCCTGCAAAATTACTGCATATGACCCAGCTTGCCACAAGATTGGAACTCCACTGGATCACATGGACACTGCGGTCTCTTGTGCCCCTCTTTACCACACTGGTTGCACCTAATCAGGCCAAATGATGCTACTTCGTCGCTGGTACTGCCACCCGGAGAGAAATCCATCTGTCTCTTCCTCTTTCTGGTAGAAATAGTACTAGTAACTTGTGTGGAACTACCATGGCCCACACTATAAGCTTCCATCAGGTTACTCTCTGTAATCAGCGCCTGATTCACAATAGAGTGTACTGAAGGAAACTTGAAAACATTCACCAGTGCCAGAATGTCAGAACGAAGACCATCCTCAAAGCACCAGGACCTCAATGTCTCATCACCCACCAGAACAAGTGAAAAATGCTGAAGCTCTGTAAAGCGAGAAGAATTGTCCATCACTAACATAATGCCCTGCTGCAGATTCATGAACTCTTGAGCACTATCTTCCCTCTGTGTCTATGGGAAAAATAATTCATAAAAGATTGCCTAAAAATATTCCCACGCCATATCCTTGTGATGTTCCGACTGGGTTGTAACATCCCACCACCTCTTGGCAGAATCATGTAGCATATACGTCGCGAGCATTACCCTCCGCCCTGGAGGTGTCTCAAGATTCTAGAAAATAGTCTACATCGATCCATGAAAATTCTTTGCAAACAGTGGTCCACCATCCCTTGAAAATGTAGGAAGATGATTCTGCTGAAAGATACGGGTGAGATCAGCCACAGATGTGGCATCCTGCAGTGCTCCTTGAAGGGTCTGCATCAACCACATAAAGCCTTCACGGAACTGTGCCTCCACGCCTGTGTCCAGTATAAAAGCTAGCGCCGCATCTGGCTCTGCTGGAGGATCCACTAGTAGCCCATGGCCCACTATATCTGGAGTATAATCATCTCCACTCTCCATGCAAACAATGCACGGTCGTCTAGGCGGCATGACACTACAAGGTTAAAAACACGCCTTAGATTCAAGATTAACATGACTGAAAATGAAGGAACCATGAAGGGAATAAGAGGATGAAGGCATTTTATGATTGGAAAAACAAGATTGCATGGTGTGCCTAATGACTACATGGTGTGTACTTGACTTCCCTTCCCTACACAGGGCCTTCTACCATGCTAAGCTACATAGCTCCCATTGAACAAAACTGCACTGCGTGTATATAATCTACATGGTGTGTATGGTGAAATTTTCCAACTGCCTGTGTCATTTTTGACACGGAAGACTACTCGGATTGACACTACATTGCGTGTTACACCCGCACATAGTGTGTACATCACTCCATCTCCCTAGACACATGGATGAACCCACACGGTCTGTCCTCGGACAAGACTACATGGCGTGTCCCACGGGTACATGGCTTGTAGTAGACGAGCTTTGCTGACCTATGTTTTTAGTCACATGGTCTGAAACACAACTCACCCTACACAGCATGTTGAATAGACACATGGAGTGTATCCGAAAGGATTACACCGACCCGTGTTGTTAGTTACACAGCCGAGTCCCCAGTCAGACAACACGGCATGTTCCATAGTGGACACGACGTGTATGTCTTAAGGTCTCCTCTATCCGTATTGTTAGTTACACGGGCGAACTCCAGGTCAACACTACATGGCATGTACAACCGATACACGGCATGAGTTCCCCAACATTTCCCTCCCCCTTGTCGCTGCCCACACGGTTTGTGATACAAGAAGATACTAGACGGCGTGTACTTAGGGTACATGGCATGCACTAAAAAATCTTTCCTTCCTTCCCAAATAAAAGAACATACACGGCGTGCTTAAGGTACTACACAGTGTTTACACTAGGTTTCCAGACATTATGCCTCAGAAACTCCTATTGAACCCAGAAAATACCGCAAAAAAACACCTACGTGTCAAATTCTGATCTGTGAGGGCCCATACTCCCCACGAATCAATGTTTGACATCTTATCCGTGTTTAAAAATAATAAACAGTCAATGATACACCAAATTCCGGTAAATAGAGGCCCATACTCCCCAAAAAAATGTTTGTCATGCATTATTTCAACAAGGTCACACAACATACCCTGTCACATAGCAGGTATTTTATCAAGCAGCTGTCACAAAAGCATGCTTCTCTAGCACAACCACTATCACAACAACATGCAATTTCTAATGCACATACATGGCATGTAACTATGCATGGAATTTGATTTCCAGCATGTGCCTAAATGATGCTTGAGATGGCATACCCTCATCTCATAGGGTTGCAACTAAATATAACCCATAGATTGAATATAAAAAGCACAATCACAAGTGCGTCACCAAACGGTGAAATCAAATAAACTGTAAATTACAAAATCCGTAAAATTGCAACACGTGGTAAATTGGGTTTTCCTTGTACACTGGTTAGCTACGCCCAGGCACAATTTATTACCAACTCCCATTTGTCATATCACTGACTATGACTCCAAATAGTAAGTCAAAGAAAAGAACCCCTTTGATTCCACTTTGTAACGTCCCGGCCCTGGGTGCCACACAAGGGGTACCCCGAACCCGGTTCTCCATGTGACCTCAAGAACATTTCCCCAAACGCCAGAGGCTTTCGAATAGCAGCGAGGGACCAGGTATGATAGTGGGGAAACTATGCCCTCATTTGTCAAAGTGTAGCGCAGCGGAATATAATATAACCATATGACAATAGCGGAAGCAACAACAGTATATATAACTGAAATAGATAACTGATAAAAAAAATGAAAACTAGCATTCATATATATATGAAGATGCAGCATGTCACTATTCTATAAAATAGCCAGAACATGTTACACTATAATACAATACAACTAAAGTACAGGTACAGAAATTAAAAACAGGACATTCAATGGCATCGTGAGCCAATGCTCGGTCCTATGATCTCCTACACCCCAGTAACAATCAAGTACCTATATAAGAACCCTTGCCCTTATCTACACCTATAGAAACATAATCTTTTTGGGCCGAAAAGCATGGCCCAAACAGGGTGTGAAAAATAATCCCAGTAGACACCCACCAAAGGCCCGTGCCTAACTGTTTGTAATCATGCAACAACAGTGTGCAATATTAAAATGCAATAAACTATGTAGTACTCAAAAGTAACTAACTTTCCGGTTATATTTCCATTTTAATATTCATTTAACGATTCCTTATTAAGAAATCACCATAGTGAATTTATAAGAAAATAGACAGCATCCTCAGACAAACAAAATCTCATCCCCAGGTAATCAGAATCTTTCCCTCAGGCCTTTCCCTCAGGCAGAACGAAATCTCACCCTCAGGCAGACGAAGTGTCACCCTCAGGCACAGAAGTCAATCCCTCAGGCATGAAAGGTTTCCCTCAGGCAAAATAGAATCTCACCCTCAGGCTAATAAACAATGCCCTCAGGCTAACTTATATATCATCGCCCTCATGCTAAACAAGTAACCATGCCCTCCAGATATAAAGTAACTGGTCCATGACCATCATATAAACATGTAATTTACATACAATTCCTCTCGAGGAAAAAGTAATTTATAATTTTAACAGGGAGTACCCTCGGGTATCCTATCAAAATGGCTAAACAGAGGAAGAAACCCCTGGGGTGGTCCTGGATCCAAGCACTGATCCCAAAAAACAATTTTACAACTTCATTTAATTACCTATACAGTTCTAGGTAGTTAAAATAGCCACGGCCTCAGGCACACGACACCCCAAATATGGATTCATAGCTCAAAAACACACAAAATGCACAACAGTTGGAAAATAAACCCCAGGATACATACCTTTAACACCAACGAATGATATACATGAATGTTGATTCCAGAAATGCCCAAAGATGACATAGATCAAAGGTAAATGAATTATTGATTAAATTTAAATTACTCCAATTAGTAGAAGAATTGGCAAGAACAATCAATGAAGAGTGGAGGCCTTACTCGTGTGGTTCCAATGAGATCATCCGAGGCGGAAACAGATTCCTGTCGTGCACTCAGCAGATCTCCAAAGCTCCAACCTTCCTCTCCCGAGCCCTCTTCCCATTCTAAGCCTTCCCTTTGAATAGGGGAGGCTACTGCCCATTTTATGCAAAAAAAAACAATGTACACAACGTGTATTTCCAAGTAGACGGTGTGTACTTCCCATTTTTTAACTGTTCCTCTGGTGGTTTCCCGCCCGTGTGGCACTATTCATCTGCCGACATGACTACACGGCGTGTCTTCTTGAGTAGACAACGTGTTCTATCGCACAGCTGGCCACTGCCATAATATTTACATGTTGACTGACTACATGGCGTGTAACGGATCACTACACGTCGTATATTCGGTTCCTACACCCTACATCACCGACATGGCCACACGCCCCGTGTACTCACCCCACACGGCCAGATTTACACGGTGTGTAGAAAAGTTCATGGAGTGTACTTCCCAAATTAAGTATTTTCCCCATTTTCCTTCTTTTCTAAAAAATATATAATGAAAATAGAAAAGAATAAACCCATAACTGAAAGAAAAGAACCGGGTTCTCACACTTGGTGAAGTCAATAAATAATAACAAAATAAATATTTGATAAATAATTAATTATGTTAAAATAAGATTGATTCGATTGTGATTATTATTGTTACAGTTTTTTGGTTTAATTATATACTAATTTTCCCTTATCCTAATATAAGGATTCTATTTTTTATTTCCATTATGTATTATCTAAAAAAAATTTAGTCTCCTCCCTATAAATTATTGGAACTATTGAAGCAAAATTGAATTATAATAATTACAATGATTAGTTATTTATTATAAATTATATTATAGTTTTGTCAATGAATGTTGTTAATTTTTAGGAAAATGGATTATTTTAAGGGAATTTTTCTACAATAATTATCAAATAATCCAAAAAGAAAATTTATATTTCGAGGGGTCAATATTTTCAATGACTTGTGTTTATTGGTATCTATATCCAAATTCTTACCACTTAAATTCAAAAATAATCACATAGTATAAAAATGGAAGTTAATTAATTCAAGTTTAAATAGATCATCGATGAAATGAAGAGTGTCACCCCCTAGACCAAAGCTATCAAATTTTGTTTTCATAGAATCATATTTTAAATAATTTATTTGAAATTATTTTTAAAAGTATATATATAAACAACATTAACTAAAAATTAAAAATTAATGTTTTATCCCTTATATATTAAGGATTATTTTAGGTTTAGAGAATTAAAGAATTAGATCAAAAGATTAAATAATGAACCCCATGTTCATTGTATCAAATTAGAAATTATCCCATTATATATAAAATAATAAAATTCACGATGACTATGAAATGCCTCCTATAAATTATTTCACACATGTTATCATTCTATAAATTCCATGTTTACAAATATTTTTGGTAATGTTGGGAAATGAAACATAAGAAGGGGTGAGCTCATATTCTTATTAAAACAACTATATTACTGAATCAATCATGGAATAAACATGGCAGAAACATTATGGTGGAAATAGGTAAAAAATGATTCCATAATCAAAATGAAGTTGAAATCATGTCATATTCATGATTATAATTTATAAAATGGATATAATTAAATTATATTTCATATTGATGGATGGAATAATGGTAGATTTTAAAAACCCACTATCAAGGTCATGTACCAAAAAACATTACTTCTCCTTGAGAATATTTTCAATGCATCCAACTATCAAGCCCATGTTTTAAGACACTATCATATCATGTACAGATACATATAAAAAATGACCTCTTTTTCCTCGTGTTACCTATCAATGCATTAAGCAGATATAAAATTTTTGGACCCAACCATCACTCTTGGATGTCTAATTTAATCAACTTAAAATAAATAAATTAAAAACTATATTATCAACATTGAAAGCAACCATTCATATTGAAATAATAGCATAGAGAATTTCAATTTTTGGGTGTCACTAAAATGGATGACGTATTCATAACCAATACATTGGATGAATTTGGTTGGATAAACATAACATTGTTAACTTGATAATAAAAATCATTAATGGAATAATAACATGTGTAATCCCACACTATTTCTCATGTAAACCTATTTAAAAAATAGTGGAAATATTATAATCTTATTTTTTTAATTCATATGTTCACACTATATAAAAAATTGTGTATATAGATATGGTAATACCATAATAAAATGATCAAAATGCATCTTTAGAAAAAATGGATTGCTTGAAAAGAATATTTTACAAGAAGTGAGTACTATTTTACAATTGTTTTTGTGGTATGATTATAAATCCACAAAAAGTAATGGTATAATACCACAAAAAAATAAAATATTTGAATTTTCTCAACATATATGAAATATTTCAAGGAAATCATTATAACTCGATTAGTAAAAACTGAGTTACATAAAATGAAAAAATGATGGTGCAAACCAAATCAATATCCTCATTAATTAGAGACAAATATTACTATAATAAATATTATTTATTATATTTATTATGATAAAAATATATCAACTGTAATTGAATATGTAATTTAATAAAAAGATTGTTCAAAAAATGTATTATTTGTCAAAGATTTGGAATTGATACCA
The DNA here is from genome assembly GCA_963277665.1 of Viscum album. Taxonomy (NCBI): domain Eukaryota; kingdom Viridiplantae; phylum Streptophyta; class Magnoliopsida; order Santalales; family Viscaceae; genus Viscum; species Viscum album. The sequence continues at coordinate 1,095,706,293 of OY728163.1, forward strand.
AAGAAACACTAGTGGCCTGAGCAACACATTAATAAAAAATCATTGAAATGGAGGGATTTTCATTGAAGTTAAAATACCATGATTAAAATATATTTCAGGATATAGTATCAAAAATATTCATTATATATTCTACAAAAATTCAATGAGGTGCATAATATAAAAATTGTCCTAATGAGGGGAATTTGACATAAAAAACTTTTCCTCTTGTTCTTAAATCCACAAAAAACTTTATCCTAAAACATCGAAAACATAGATATCATAATCACTAAAGTTATAACCTTACTCTAATCTATTTTCATTCAAATTCTTCATAATTATTTATTATATACCTAAATTATTCTGATTTTCCATAATTGGTGTTTATTGTTTATATAATTGTTACAAGTTTCAAAATAGGGGACTATGTGATCTTTATTTATTCAAGGTTATTCATTTATAGATAATTAAGAATATTTATATCAAATATTTATAATTATTAATAGTGTTTTTAGTAGATTTATTAGTATTTCAATATTTATTCTTGATGTTGAAATTGACAATATGAATGTTTTAGTGATTCTTGATGATCAAAGTATGTTTTATTAATTAATTAATTAGATATTAGGATAACATCTAGAAAAAAAACTGTAATTATTATTAAAACATTTATATCATATTATTCTAAAAATTATTTTACAGAACTCATTTAGGAAATAAATTCATAGTATAGTTAAATTAGATGGTTAAACTAACCCAAACAAAAAAAATACCAGGATTTAATTCATGATTATGAGGACATTTTGTTATAATATAATTATAAAAAAATCATAATGATCTTATTTAGTCTTTATTAACATGATATATCTCAATTTTATGTAATTATAATATAAAATAATCTTTATGAAGAAGAAACACAATTTTAATAAAATATTGTCTCCTTCATACACTAATATTAGAAAATTGAATTTTAGATGATCTTTTGTTCATCAGAACAATAATAGCTTCACAAATTTATCTTAAAATAAATTTAATTATATCATATAAATAATATTTATCCTTTAATTCAAACAATATTTCTATCTTTATAAGGAATTGAATGAAAACAAAATGTGTTATGTTGGGGAAAAAGTAGTCTGCACGACGCATGAAAAATGATTTTCCATTTATCAATGGATGGTGTATATGAATAAATAATGAACATAACCATAATATACTTGTAGTAATGTATATATATGTAAATAATATCAAAATACCATGGTGGATAAAAAAATTTAAATAAATTAAATTAAAAATAAAACAATATATTTGAGAACACTCATGTATGGGTTATGAATTGTTTGAGCATGTTTCCTTGAATTTGTTGGGATTAGTCTAAATATGAATGACCAAGGTAATATGTTTGTGTTATAGGGTTATCGATAGAGTAAAAATATTATTTTCTAGTAAAATTTTTACGGTATTGATTTTGTGATGTGGTGAATATGTTAAATTTTTATGGCTGAAGGGAAGTATATTATTGGGAGTAGCACCAACATTTTTAAAAAATCATGAAACTACTAAATGGTCCATATTTCAAATTGTAATATATATTTTGGGAAAAATTTTGTGGTCGATGAAAATCTCTACCATTCAATTGTAATAACGTTTTTTAAAATAATTGTAGCTTTATAGTTGGTTAATGTAAATTTAACTTTTTTACTTCCTCCTAGGTACTTAATTTCTATCCTTTGTCATTAAATATAGGGAAAATATTAGTATTTACCTTTTTACATAATTTTATAATTATAATTTAAAATTTTATAATAATTTTATCTAAAAAATTCAAACGGTGTAAAATATTATTTTCAAAATGAATAAACATAATCACATAAAAGCAGTTCTCCGAGAAATAAAGATTCTAATAATTAAATTTATATGTGAGGTAATATTATCCATGATATTGATTTGGATTATATATAATTATTTATTATAAAAAGTGTTATAATAATTAAAATTCCGGAAAAAATGAATATCCTATTAAAATTAATTGATTTAAATAAAAGAATAAAAAATTGTTTATATTAAATTAAAATTTTAATTTGTAATATAAATGTTTTTGATATGTCTAAATTGTTAATTTTTTGCAATGAAAATTAATATTTATATACATTAAACTAATATTTTATTATTTAAATTTTTTATATATTTCGTTGTCTTCATTATATTACGATCATTTTTTACAAATTATAAGTTTCTTTAAATAAATATGTTTTGAAAAAAGAAAAACTATATAAAAAAGGTAAAAATTTTATAATTAATCAAGTGTTATGTGAATAATTAAATTTTTTTGAATATTTTTATACATTCAAATTCCAATATTTATCTAATAATTTTTTGATGAAAATTATAAAAAATAACTGAAAAATTGTTTTATATTTTACATCATATTTTCAAATATTAAAAACTGTTATTCTTTTTTCATATAATTCACCATATTAATTGGGTAAAAAATAGTAATATAAAATTTAGCTTATCCTTTATCATATAATATACCAAAATTTAATTTATCAATATCCATTGAAATTATAAAATAAATACGAGTGTCAAGAAATAATCTCAATTATGATATCAACCTCACTACCATATGTAACACTAGAAAACAAAAATTTTATATCATTGCATCCCTATACTATGATTTAAAAGATTTTAATAATTCTCCCTTTTCCCATTATAATAAATTTCTGTTTCTAGATACACTAATTTCACAACTTCATATTCATGACTCTGATTCTACCAAATACTAAAACCATAATTGTTATGATAATAGTCAAAATATGAATAAAAGAAACTGTATCTAAATATTTCTTTTCTTATGAAACCTTGTTTTATCATATGATTCTTATGGAAAAACCTATGACTCGCTTATTCAATCCTTGATAATCCGTGGTTATTTTTCTACAAGGTTCTCTAACATAGTTATATAAAATCATTTTAAATAATATATAATTGTTTTTATGGATAATTTTATTAACCAAATAAAATACCCATATACTTTCCATCCATGTTTTCATTGTTATTCCCAATCATTGATCATCATAGTTATGATTGACTTAATTCAAAACCAACCATTTTGGCGTGATTAGACCTAGGATAATTTGTTCCATATTGGCATCTTCTTGAAAGTATCAAGATAGGGATGTATCATTAGGGAAAAAATTTAATCTCTATATTACTGAAAATCATGGTGTATATAATATTATGACTTATTCATATGGTATTCACTAATTGTTTTATCTTAATTAAAAAAATTTCTTTTTCCCTCACATTAAATCATACACTTATTTAGAAGGGTAATCTGTGCCATTGAAATTATGATCAAACAAAACATACAAATAATTATATTATCCTAAAATAATATAAAACTATCAAAATATATCCAAAATATTTATATGACCAATTTTTTCCCCATACCCATGATTGTAGATCTAGTTCCCAAATACTCAATCTTTAGATAATTTTCTTGATACCATGTATAAAATGTAGGATATAACCAACAAAAATAACAAAATCAAAATGATTATTGAATCTCTTATATCAAAATTATTTTCTTACGAACTGAATTATATATTTATTTATTTTAATATCAAATTACTTTTCAAAATAATAACTATGTTCAATAGAGTACAAAATATGCATCACTGAACATAATTGAACCGATTATGATTTAAATACTCCATTATAACTTAGCCATTAAATACTTCTCTATTATAGAGATTAATTTTTTAAATATATATATATATATATATATTGTAATAAATAAAAGTTTATAAATAAATTATAATAAATTAGAACAGATATTTTTGTTAATTCATTTCATTTTTAAAAAAATATTTTTAATCAAAATTGATATTTACGGTATTTTAGTAGTGAATATTATTATTAATTTGTTGAAAATTTAGAATAATATTTTATGAAATAAAAATATTTTTTAAAATAATAAAAAAAATTAGATTTGGGTTAAATTTTTATTTTTTTATGAATGATTTATTTTCTTCTGAATAGTGAAAAATACATATTTTTATTGAAAATAGTATTTTCATTTAAAATATATAAAAAATGAGTTTTAGTTTAGATTAGTTTAAAACATTAACTAGTTTGTGTTTATATGACAAAATAAAATTATGGTTTTTAAAATAAATTTTTTCATTTAATTTATTATAAAAAAATTATATATTTAAAAATGGAATAATTCAAAAAAATTGTTTTTTCTGCATTATCCCGAATGATTTTATATAAAATCCGTGAAATTTTATTTTTTTAATTTTGTAAAATAGATTCAATATTTTTAATGAAGATGTAAAAATTTTTAAAATATTTTCCTTTTTATTTTATTGTCTATATAAATAGTAACGGTAGTAATTTTTTTTAAAATGATAATGTGTAAAAGAGGTAAAATAATTATTTATTATGCACAACTAAATTACCCTAAAACATGAATTAATTTAATTTTATGTATAAATTTTTTCAATGCACATAATATATTATGTTATATGGGATATTCGATATTTTTATCTAAATAAGCCCTTATAATAATTTATTTCATGAAAAGTAAAAAAAAATTTACTTTTTTAAATAAATATATTATTTTATTACCATAGGATAAGAAGAGGATATGTTTTTTTATAAAAATTATTTTGAAATAAAGCTAATTTATCTTGTTCAAGGAAACTTATTTTTATTTTTATATATATGGAATAATTAGCTTCAATTCTTACACAACATTGAAGCAATAATGATTCAATTAGTGGAAAATTAAAATAAATGATATTAAAAATATTAAATTACATTAATTTGAATCAATTAAATTTAGGAAAAAAATTTACAGAAAATAAAATAAAATTTTGAGGATGAATTGAAATATTTTATTCCAATTTCAATTTTTCCATGATGTTATAAAAGTCAATGTAAATGAAATATTAAAATATTAAGATTATTTATATTTAATTGAAATATTTATTTTTTAAATGAAATAATAATTATTTGAAAACAATAAATTCCAAAGATTATTGGATATGGTTTAATATAAAATCCATTATCTATATATGATCCAAAGTTTCATTTATGGAATATATATTGAAGTGTAAACTGTTAAGAAAATTTCTTTTGATAATTGTCAAAATGAGTTTACATATATAAAATAGATAAGGGTAAAAATGTTATCCCAAATCTACAAATTTTATTATATTAATTTTTTAATAATAATAATCATATAATATATAATGATATTAATTTCTATCCATTTGTACATAAAAATTAATAAAAATTAATTTTATATTTTATGAAATTCTAAGAGTGCCCCTTCCCTCTATTCTGAAATAGATTCTTTTATTTTCATTCCATTAAATTTTATAACCCATTGTGTATTTAAAATATCTTACCAAATACCTTATTAATATCCCTTCACACATTATATATTCTTTATTTTTTATAATATCAATATTGGTTGTATTTGGGTGTAAATGAAAGGTGTTTTTCTAATGATTATGTCTAGTTCTTAACCAAGAGTTTTCATCTTTTCACTTCTTTCTCCATAAAATCAAATCCAACCCGATTGAAATAATAAAATTGTTATATACCATTTAATGAGAAGTTATTTTGTTATTTAGTGATTTATATCCATTTATTCGACCATTAAATTGGAAATGAAACAATCATTCTTGTGTAGAACGGTCTATCATCTCATGAAATGATGTAATTTAGTTTTCATCACGACCTCTCATAGGAACTTATAATGATTTATATATGTTTTATATATTATATTCATGAAATAATTTTCATATTTTAAATATTATAGGGAACCTATTTACTTACATTTCTATTCACTGAAAATTCATAATGATGTTTGTCTGTATGTTTGTGTTACCATCTCCACGAAGCGATGTGATTCTTTTTTAATCACCACATCACATTGAGAATATACATAAGTGTATTTAATGAACTATTATTTTATTTTTATAATTTCATAAATATATAATAATACTTTCTTATTCCAATAATTATAATGAAATAATTGAATCATTACTCATGTGTACGAATGACCTTCCATAATAATGATTGTACCATAGTACATTTTTCATAAACATTTTTAGTGGTCATATTTAGAAAGAAAAAATTTATCTATAAAAATAATAATTATTCCATTATTTTTATTTTGAATATGATTGAACAATTTCATATTTTTAGCATGGTCAACATAAAAAATCAATTTTGAAATTAGTGACTAAAGGTCGTCAAAGCCCTATATGAGGGCTTAAATGAATAAATAATTAAATACCTCATTTTTATCAATGTAATTTGTTTATGGAAGAAGAATTATTAATGTAAAATGTTATTTTAAAAAAAACTGATATTATTATATTATATACATTTTGATGGATAGATATATTGATTTTAGGCATGAGATATAGAATTTCTTCACAAATTTTCTTCATTGGGGGATATATTATTGTTAATCACAAAATCTCATTTATATGGTGTATATAGCACCATTTTAAATTTTATGTAATAAATTCCTCATACAATAGTTTATTTTATGTTTCAATTTTAATTTCATCATCCAAGGGGTTTTGACATGAATGTTACTATCTTGAAAAATTATTCATAACTCAATTTTCATTCCCTAGGATATAACTAGTTTTCATTTACATTCTATGAAATTAATATGTTTTAATTAATCTCTAATTTTAAAAACAAAATAAAATAGTTTTTTTGAATTAAAAATATTTCAAACAATCTCTCAATTTAGTAATTCACAATTCTGTGATAAGTTATTTGTTTGGAATATCTATTTGAATTCCACTTTCTTTAAGACATATGATTATGTTATAATACTATATTATTTTATTTGGATTATATAATGCTCTTTTTCATGTTATATCATGAATATCCATAGGTTATTGATACATAATTATTCATATGAAGCTATTATTTCATGGGTTATATGATTGAAATGTTAGCAACGTGTCGATGACTTTATGTTAGGAAAATTTAAATTTTAGGATTTTTTATAGTCATGAATCCTTTATTGGAAGTAATATATTAATATTTATATAAACCACATATTTTTTATTCTACTATGGTTATTAATTTTCTTTAATTGTTTTTTACATTTTCTCACTTATTTATTCATCAAACAATAATAAATTGTTTTGTAAGGGATACTAATCATGTCCCATAATTAATATCATGAATATTTCACTAATATATCCGTGTTTTCTAATATCTTTTAAAACGTTTCCTTCTAAAATGGAAAACTATTTCAAAATTATTTGCCACATTGTCCTTTAAATTATTTAAAAAAAATTCGAAAAGTAAAATTATAATCATTTTCAAAACTTTTATCATTAGAAACCCATCATATTTTCTTGAAACTAATATTTATTTTTATCATTTACAACATGAACAAACCTTCCAATTATCCTGAATATTGATTTTTTAATATTCTTATATATATATATATATCAATGTTAATATTCTCCTAAAACAAATTTCACAATATTTTGTAAACTTTTACTTTTAAAAACTATATTTTAAATTTAATATGAGATTTTCCCCATGAATGTTTCTAATAGTATTTTAATGGTATTTAAATCCAACACTCACAAACACTATCGATGTCACCTATTCTTCAATAGAGATATTTTGTATAGATACTATCATTATTTTTTATGGGTGTATTATTATTGTTTAAAAAATATTTTCATCGAAACCATCTCTTTTCCACAAGTTAATCTTGTTACAGAAGGAATACTCTATTAAAAAATTTATAGTGATAAAAATAATTCTCATTATTTTAACTATTATATTATTTTTTCCATCATTTATAATATTTCATGTTTTCATTTATTAAAATTCATCCTTACATTATTATTAGTGATTTAAATTTTTATAATTGGGGTTTAATAGGAAGGGTTATTATGATATCTAGAAGTATTTTTCACACAAGATTAAAATTTATTTTCTGTTGTTTCATTCATGATATTCTCCATTGAAGTAGTTTGCAAATTTTTCATCCCCATTAATGCTCATGTGTGATCCCAATACAGCATATATGATCGGTGAACCCATTTATTACACTAATTTACTAGGTAATTAATATGTTATCCATATAATTATATTATAATTTGGTTGTATGGTTCTTAAAATTTTAGGTTTTCTTGTAAGGGTTCTATATTGGTTCTATTATAATGATTTACTATGGTAAAAACATGTTTTATTTATTCATTATATGGGTTTCAAATGTTTTTATTGACCATTTTTGTTATCACATTCCTCAATGTCATTTATTATCATGAATCTTGTAATATGGTAATGATTTTTTCCTTAATTCATGATTGATGATCGAGTTATTGATTGGTATGAATTATCTTATTTTATACCCATGAACATTTATTATACCATCATAAAATTATGATCTAAACATCAGGGGTGAAAATAAATTGGCAATGCTTATGATTACCCATACTAAAAAATTGAGCACACCATTCTTATATTTTCTTTTCCCATGTTTATGAAGAATTTTAATAAAAATTATTGTATATAAAGGTTTAATTTGTGGATAATTTTATGGGATTTGATGAAGACTTAATATGGACTAAGAAAATATGGGTATAGTGGGAGATGATGTTGACATTTTTAAATGTTTTTTTAAAAAAAAATTATGATTTGTTCCATTTTTTCTAAATATTTAATCCTAATAGGTCCTTGGTTATTTTAGTGAAATATTATTTTTTGTTTTGATGTTTTATTTTTTGTATGGAAAAATTGGGTGACATTTATAAATATCATTGAAAAAAAATTAACGTTTATGCTTCTAACACTAGATCCTTAAGTAAGGGTTCTGGGCTATTATGATTAGTATCCATGTAGGGTTTGGATATCTTTGTTGATTGTGATGTTTTCAAATGAGTTATATTAAGAGTTATGGATACATTCATTGGTTTATAAATTATGTTTTATCATAAGTTTAGAGTATTAGACATCTCTTTTCAGGTTATAAAGGATGGAATTTGCAGTTTACGAATGATATTTTTAGATACTTTTTTTTTTGGTATATATAACCCTTCAGTTTAACATGAAGTATTATTTAATAAGCTGATTTTGAATTATATTTTTGAAGACTTTTTTATCTTAACATGGGTTTTTGGTGATTCATGTGGTTTATGGAATAAATAATATAGCTCATAGATTATATGACCGTGTTATATAAATTTTTGGTAAAAGAATTTAAGATTGGATTATTTTAGTTTGAGCTGAATGTTTGAGGTATATATTATAAAATAATTTTAATCTTTTTCAATTCTATATTAATTTTTAATATATTTAGAATTTTTCATATTTATATATATATAATGGATTTACAGGAAATTCGGTTATTACTCTTGAATTTTAGAGAGTAATGTGTATTTTTTTATATAAATGATTATAATTTTTTTGAATTATCTTACCATTTGATACATATTTTTTTTGTGGTTAATGTATAAATAAAAGAAGAAATTTTTTTTATTTTTTAATAGAATCTGTAATTTGTTAAAAATATATTTTAGTGCTCCATGCAAATAAAATCACTATGAATAGACATCGTAACGAGAGAAATATGATTTTGTGGTGGATTTTTATTAAATAATGAAATATTAATTTTAACATAATTATATTTCCATCATTTATTGTCATAGATGATAAATAAATTTCTCATATTGAGGAAATGTATCTTGATACCAAAATCTTATTTTACTAACATTATTTTTAATGAATGGATGGTCTTTTTCACACCTCATCATTTTATTGATTTTTTAATAATTAACAAGATATTTCACTTTTAATTGATAAATGAAATATATCATTCTCCATCAATATTTGAGAAATAATCTTTTCATAAATGTCCATTATTAAACTTTATATAATATTTTTATATTTGGAAATCTAGTATGTATTATCATAGATAACCTTCATACATGAAATTAATTCATTTATAAGGGATGTTTTATTCGAACTTTTGTTGATTTTGGATTTCAAAAATGGTACATTAAAATTTGATCATTGATTACTCATATCGAGTTAAAAATTATGATGATAACATATCCTAAAGTATAGGATAGTTTAATATCGCATAATATTAAAAATAATGGAAATGTTTGATAATGTGAAATATATGAAATATTAATAATAATAAAACCATGAAATACCTTCATAAAATACTTCCACACGTTCTATATGCCTTATTTTATGAATATTTCAAATAAATATGATCTCAAGTTGTAAATAAATGGGGGTTGTCCAAGGATTATTTATTTTTCTGAGATGAGACATTTCATTTTACTTTTTCTTCCACTTCATTAAAATAATATCCAAACATGATTAGATAATGAAAAAATAAATAACATATTTGTAGATTTTATTACGTATATTTCAAAACCCATATCCATTACCTTTTCTAAAAATGGAAAATGAAATTATCATTCTCTGTACGTTGTAGTACCACCTCACAAACTGATATATTTTGTTTTCAGTAAACTCATCCCATAGTTAGTGATAATGATGGATTTAATGTGTGTGTATATATATATTATATTTTTCAAATATTTATCTATATTAAAATATAATATAATATAACTTTTTTTTTAATTTTCATTCCCTGGAAATTGATAACATCATTCAAGGGTACGTGTGGACTACCACCTGCACGAAGCAACATGGTTTTTTTAAGCAGCACAGCACATGGATGATATATCTTAGTGTATTTAAAAATTTAATATATATTATATTATATAATTATCATTGTATAATGATATAATAATACTTTATTTAATTCTATTATTATCATTGAAAAATAGAAATGTTACTCATGCGTACATACGACCTACCAACTTCAGGATTGTGATATAGTTCATTTTTCATAAACATATTTAATGGTTTGATTAAAAATTATTAATGATTTATAAAAATGGTTTTTATATTATAATTATTATTATGGATATTATGTAATAATGACCCCTTTTTTACATTGGCCACCATATTGATGATGTTTATAAATTAGGGATCGAACGTCCACAAAACACCTAACATGGACATAACTGATTAACAAATTTAATATGTCCTACTAATATATGAGAAAAATTATTTAAGGATAATATATTAGTCCATTAAAAATTTTATAGGAACTAAAATTATGGATATGAGTACATTATAAATGTGTTCAAGTATTTATATAGAAATTCATGTCTCAAGGTAAGGGAAATTATCCCTATTTTCATTCATTAGGGAATATTTTTGTTTTATGTTCCTAAGTTCTTTTATATGATATATATAATTCCATTTTAGATTTCAAATCACTAATAATTCATAATACACATTATTTGATGTTTTTATTTTACTTAATTCATTGAAGGGGTTTTCCGGAAAGTTACACTGTGTTAAGAGGATTCTTAAATCAATTTCTTTTTGTTGGGTTATAACTCTTTTTCATAGAAATTGTTATGCCATGATCATGTGAAAATTTATCTATAAATTATTTTATTATGTATATACAATTATTTTATGTATTTGTTTTGTAATAATAATTTATACACATAATCACTCAATTGATTAATTCTTAATTTAATTATATGATTTTTGTCAGGGTTATTAAAAAAATACTCTTTCTTTGGTATGTATTTTTATGATATTCACCTATCTTATTCCATTAGTCTTATATACTACCCCTTTTATGATTTATATCATGAATATAATAATGTTCATTATAATCAATTTTTTAATTGATGTTCGCCTTGGAGGGTTCTTATAATTGAATATTTAATAAAATGGGAAATGAAATATGTTACAATATCCATCCTTTTAGGGATATTCATTACTAACAGTTCTATTGGATTAAATCATATGATCTTATTTTCATGAACTACATATATTTTATTCTCATATATCTAAGAATTTTTTTTACATTTTTCATTTCGATTTCATCCCATAATGATTAATGAATCATCAAAAATGTTTTTCGAATGTGATACTGATATTGTACCTTATTTTAGTTCAGAAATCATTCTATTCCATATCAATGTTTTCTGTACTATTTTAAAAATATATATTGTAATTTTATACGTTTTCATTGGATTATGATTTCTTTTCAATTATTTTTAGACATTTTATTGTCTTATTTTTTTCTTAAACCCCAGTAACCACACATTTAGGGTGATGATTTTATTTTGTAAATGAATGTAGTATGGTGGATAGAGTCTGGATACAAGACCAATTTACAATGTGAATACAATTAATGAAATTAATCACATCAGAAATACTCCATGAAATATTATTACAGGACATGAATTAAATTACCACCATGACTCTTATACACAATGTAATCTACTTTTTTCAATTAGAAAAATGATTCTTGAGGAAATAAAAATGTGATTTAAATTCAGGTCGTTAATAAATCGTGTACATTTATTAAGGGGTGGAGCCACTCATATATCTCTCCTTCATTAAACATGAAACACCAATTTCTATTATTGAAAAACCTCCCATGCATAAATCTTGGATTTTAGGTTTCTCTATTTTCTGAGGTCCTTTTACTTCATCATCAGTTGCATTGGATGCGTATCAGAAAGATCTGTATTGTTCTTCTTTATTTTATTTTTATAATTCTATATTAAGCGTAATTCTAGTGTGAGATAATATTTCTTATTTTTATGGAAATTTTCTATTTGTCAAAGTTCATATCCTATAGACCAATTTAATGGATAATAATATATTACCATATATCTAAAAATTATAATTTATATGGATTTTGTTTTTCAGGAAGTATTGTTTCTTTATTTTGAGTTCAATCATGCCACATGTTGGACCTTTCTGTAGATACCACTTAAATGTAAAATTAATTAAATTAAATGATATTTCGACATTTTCTATAATATTAGATACCTAAACATCAATGTTGATGGATGACCACCTCGATGTGTTCGACCCTAAGGGTGTTCTATCTTTAAATTCGTAAGATCATCATTCCTAAGAATTAATTTGAAAAAACAAATGAGATATATTGAATTTCCATTTTAAATATAGTTTATTTTATATTTGATCAAGGGGATATTTTTGGATATTGGTACATGTCATTTACCTTCATGTTTTAGGTTGAATAAAACAAATAAAATGACTTGGACCACATGAATAAAATATTTTTTTAATGGTATATGTATAATTATTATGAAGGCCATTATTTAATACCATTCCAAGGGAAGTAAAAGGGTCTAAATTATAGATTCCGTAGATTAAATAATTGATCATAAAAATGGAATTTGTAAATAAACTATAAAATGTTTCGAGTGATTCACATATTCTTTATAGAATATTGTAGATGGGCACACCAGGGAGATGTCTTGATGCATCCCATGAGTGATACATGGTTCTTTACTGAATTAACTTGTATGGGATTTATAGTCATTGTAAATGTATCATTCCCAGAGTGATACCTAGTTCCTGATGTGGTACACCATCGATGTACTCAAAGGGTTACACATTATACCCTATAATAAGTGATACTGTGTTCTGGATCTGGTATAAGAAGGATTGATTTATTTGGTTTTTCTTTATACCATGTTAGGAGTGATACCTAGTATTTATATGGGTTCCCTTGATGGACTCCTCTAGAGATGAGTTCATTAGTGTACTTTGTGTGATACAAGGGTTCATTATTAAAGGATTCATTGCATAAGATCACAATAAATTGATTAATAATTAAAGATGTGTTCACCAAGATAAAGAAGTTTTTTGGGTTAAGTCCATGATTTATAATTGACTTATATTATGGTTCGGTTATATCTACATCCTGATATGCCATGATGGCTCTAAAACCCCTCATATGTATGGGTGTATTTCAGGGGCATAAGATTTAGGTCCTGACATTTTCTATGTATCTCGATATATGGAATTATAATACTATATTTATACGATTCCAATATATAATAACTTATATAAAAATGTAAATGAAAAAGGAAATATATTCAATGACTTCCACCTGAGGCCCAAGAAGGTAGGATCTATCCGATGTCCCATGAGGAACCTAAACCAATGTGATGTATTTTTTTACTATATTAAATTTTTTATTACCTATACAATGCTACTATTATTTGTATGTACTCTATAGTTATAGATAGTGTTGGTGGTGTCAAACCCAGTACATCTCACTCTATATTCGGGCCATAATTTGGTACACAAACAGATCATTTGGATTCAGGTTGGGAGAAGGGGATGCATCCTTCATTATATGCATAACATATTTTCCTAGGATATAATACTGGTGAAGAGGATCGATCCTTTTCTCATGATGCAATTAGAGAAATTTTTTACACTTTTTAGTTTTTCAAATTTTATGTTATATATGTATATACTATTGTAACCCATGTGTATTCTATTTTTTAATACCAATACATGATCATATTTCATTTATATTGCATTGGTTTTTCTTATGCGTGTTTATTATATCTGGATGGATTATTATTATTCCACTACTTATTGTTACATTCTATTTCTACTACATACTAATATTTTATATTGTTAATATATACTATGAACTGAGTGAATAGTTTCCCTACTAATAACCCATAGGCCCTCATGGCTAGTCAGAAGCCTATGGGGTACATGGTTGTGAACATGACGCCATGTGGCTAACCGGGTTTGGTTACAAATGAGGGAATCGATTCTGGGATGCTACAATCTGGTGGTAGAGGAAAATTTTTCCTTTTCTCTTGATATTTGGGTAATAGAAAAGATACCTATAGTGCATCAGAATTTGGAAATGAGAATATTATTGGCAGTAAATAAACCACTTATAGTGGAAATCCATATTACCAGAGTTAGGATATTTGTGTTTCAGTTTCTTCATGTTACAGTTTTACATAATTCACCATTTGTTGACACACATTTTTTGTGTGGTAATTATTATTATTATTATTGTTATTATTATTATTATAATGGACTTATTCTCATTGGACTAGTATGGAAAGGAGGTATTATCTCATTCATCATATATGAACTTGAGAATTCACATGTCATACATTATGTTTCTCCAGATAGGGATATATCATTTCTTTGAATACATGTTTTTTCAAGTGATTATTGTAAGAATATGGATTGTTACATAATTAAAATGTGTTATATTTACATAAAAAGATATAATAATTGGATTAATTAAATTTTATAAATCAATATAAATAGTTTTTCACATATTAATTTTTGATGACACCTTAACTAACAAATTAGGCCTTGTTTGAACCATATATTGTTGGTTCCATGGGGTAAAATGTTATATTACTTTTCTTACATGAATTATAATTATAACTTATAAAGTATATTTTTATATAAATTGGGAATGATAATTAATTTAATTACATTATTTCTATGACATGTTAGGTTTTTTAAAATATGAGGTTTTGGTCACAGTTATAAAACTGTCAAATTTAAACTTATTAATCATATTCCTTTATAAATTAGTAACGATGATACATATAAATTAACCATGTTGTATATATACTTATAAATATCTAATAATACAACTAAATTCAAATTCATATACATTGAAATTGGGATTCTAATTGAAATGTAAGTGGTGTTTTCTACTATACCTTGTAATGAGAACTCTATATACATGGCCATTTACTATGTATTATAAGACCTTTAACATAATAATAAATTAGATGTGTGCATTATAAGGTGTGTCTTATAAAATTATTCACCTTTTTATAACCTATACACGGATTTAAGCGTAGAGATATGGTTTGAATCAATCCTAAAAATGACTTTTATCTACCCTTTTTGAAATCATTGATCTCAAATATTTTTATATCTAATATAAGACATACAATTAAAATGTTTACATCTATACATCAACAAAAACCTAAATTTATTTTCTATGAGTGTGTCGATAATATACAAAAAATGTGGTGGGCCTTGTACCACATATAGTTTCTTTCGTGGTGACACCTGAGGCCCCTACGTCTTTTCTTCTTTTGGGTATCAATGTTATGTTCTAAGAGATCATCCTACACTGCATTAGGACTATAAAGAGAGATCAATGATCTTCCCCAACTATGGAAACATTGAAGCAAGAATTACAATAATAGAAACGCCCAACCCCCTACCCCCTTCTTAGGTGATGGTGGTCATCAGGCTATTGATTCAGGGATCAGGGTCATGTTATCAATCTTCGATCATTTCAAAACATCACCAGAGGAGTGAAAACATTCCATATTCTCAATTTTAGTTTAGGCTACAATTATGTACATGTGAGACGATCAAACATACTATGTATAATATTACATAGTAGATTTGGATTTTATGAGTATTTGGTTATGTCGTACAGTCTCAAAAATGAACCAATTATTTTTAAAATATTAAGATTCTAGTATTCAACATGTATCTATATTATTTATTTTTGTTGCTCATGGAAAATATATAAGTATATTTTCACAATTTACAAGACCATGAAAAACATCTTGAGACCATAATGAATACAATGAATGAAAACTATATATATTATAATCTCTCCAAATTTCACATTAATATTGATATGTATCACTTATTAAGTCACATTATCTTAGTGGAGGGAATCTATATTAACTCATAGAATGCTATAAACATGGTTTACATAAAGAATATCAATAATTACTTTTAAAAAAAATTTATGGGGTAGGATGGATATTGTAGGATTTTTATTCTTGAACTTTCATCCCTAACATCACTTATCATTGTCTTCACTGAAAATAGTGTGATGTTTTTAGGGTTTGAATCCTACAAGGTATCCTTCCAGGACCTATAAGGAAGACTGAATTTGATAATTATCTTGATTCTTATGATGTTATTACAGAAAGTAAATTTCTTTCTATGATGCTACATAAATCATGAAATGTATAGTTATGATACATGGAGATTGATTTGTGTCATAAAAGTACAACTAATAGAGACATCATGAGAATAATTACATTATACACGACCTTGAACTAGTAGCTTTAATTTATTATTTATGTTATTGATTGAATTTTCCAATTGGTGGGGTTTCATCATTTACAGCGACCACATAATACTAAAATACATATAAAAAAATGTGATTTGAATCATAGAAAATATAGGTTGGTATAAAACCTAAAATATTTTGACATTAATATTACGTATAATCATTGGAATAAAAATGCAGTAGAAGATCTGTTAAGCTAGAGGACACAAACACTAGTAGTCCAATAGGCTAGTATTGAGTGGTAGTTTATTGTCCAATTTTTTTGATAAACCTGGTTGATGAGGATTGTCATGGGAAAACAATTTTAACAGATTCGATACTAAAATACTCCCTTCCTTAATGGGTAACAATTAGGTAGATTTTACATCTCGAGGCCTTAGTCTAGAGGAAGATTATCTCAGGGGGGGAAAATCACCACCGAATCATATCATCGATGAGGTTGAGATCATGCACATTCGTGGCCATGTGTTACTGCTAGCTGACATACAGGAGGAACTGATGTAATAATCTCATGACACTATTTTTATGTATTACCTATACTTAACAAAATGTATTTAGATGTGCATATAAAGTATTTATGGGCTTAGATGAATAGGTAGGTCACATATTATATGACATGTTGTTCCACTTATCAGTATGTTAATGTGGATCACTAGCGATCTACAATTATTTTATTGAAATTATTTACTCCTAAGTTGATATGGGATGAAGTCACCATGGATTTCATAATAGAATTTTCAAGATCACCTTTTGGTAGTGATTTGGTATGGGTGACCATAGATAGGTTTACCAAGGTCAATCTCATTATACTAATTAAGGAAAAAAATTGTATATTTTTGTGGGAGGTTTTACATTATAGAATTCATATTCTATACTGGTGTTCCCCATTATATCAAATAAAATAGGGGTTCTTGGTTTAAATTGTCGTTCTGGAATGGATTACTGAGAGCACTAGGTTAACAAGTGAATATGAGTAGAGCATACCACCACCACACCAAAGATCAGTCTTAGAATATGATACAAATGTTAGAGGACTATCTCATCAAATTATTATTTTATTTTATATCTTCTTTATAGAATAACATAACTCTAATCATGTTTTCCTACAACGACATATTTTAGAAATTTCTTTTGATGGGTCCCTTTGATTCCATATATCATTGGATGTGTTGTTCACCCCTGTTCTAGTAGGATGTAGGTGAGATAGTGTTTTTGGGACCTTTTCTCGAAAAGGAGTATTTGGTATTTTAAATCTTATTCGCAAGAATATGTCTATAGAATAGTTTTATATAATTCTTATATCGTTCATCACTATTACATTCTAGAGCTTGATGTATTCCACCATTTATTTTAGGATGTTTCTCCAATGATAGGTCATATAAGGATTCTGAAACATGGAAATCAACCACCTCATTATGTCGAGCATTTATATATCATAGAAGGATTCAAGATAGTATACTATCAGTTGTCTTTTACTCAGAGGTAGAGATCCTTGCAATACATCTTTTGGGAATCATAGCTTCAATGATGTTATTCCTACCCATATCATTCATTTGATATGGAGGAAATTGAGATAGAGAAGGTTTTTTACTTTTTCAGCATCCTATACAAATCGTTGACTAGAGAATTAACATGCTCTTAGGAAGGTCAGTTCCTATAGTATGGGAGATATTGAATCAGGACCACATACATGATGATTCCTAGGACAGGGAGGATAAAATTCATTCTTATTGGATGAAAATATTTTTGGATGATGTTTTTCCACCATTAGATGGATACATAGGGACATACTGTTTTAAACACTGGAAGTTGTAATGTTCATAATTTTTATAGAGGTATTAGTTCATTTAAATATGGATAAAAACCCATTAATTGTTTATGGTTTTACAACAATGTAAGTGATTCTTTTTGTCAGTCATTTTATATTGGAAAGTAATATTGCAAGAGGGATATATTCAACCAACACAACCAATTCACAATGCAAATAAAATTAATGACCTAGATGAAATCCACTATGTGAATCTCTCTGGACAGACCTCATGAGTCTTTTTTACAGGATATGATTTCCATGAATTCCTCGAATCATATTAATGATAGGAACTATTTTTCATATACAAAAATAAAACTAAGGAATTAAAGATATAAATTTCATTCACATCACAAATATAATAAATATATTTTCCAATTCTTATACCCCCCTTAGTATATCCTACTACTAATGTGTAGTTCCCCTTTGTCATGTTGTAGAACCTCAAACAACTAAATCTTTGTTGTGAGTTTTCTCCCTCATATGATCTCTGATTCCATCAGAATTGGTTGCATCAAAAGAATATTATAAATGGAATCATTCTTATTTTATCTATTTATTTCATAACTATTGGTTCTCTTTATTGGGGCGAGCTAATATTCCCTCATTTTAGGTAATTTTCAACTTTTCTAATATCTTCCACTCTAGTACGATTTTAACGGAGATAATATATGAGGAGTGTTGCTCCATCATATAGTAACTGATATTGTTTTATTACATAATATATCATTCCCATATATATTAAATCATCATTCCACACAGTAGACCCTTCCAATGATGCCTCCCAAATGTAAAATTAATTAAATTAAATGATGTATGTACTCTTTAAATTGTCCTATAATCTTACGAATCAACCTAAAATGGATGTACACCTCTACGCATTACACCAAAATGGTGTTCTATTCATAAAGTCTTATGGTCCTCATGAATTTGAATTAATTTTTAATACCATTGATTTTTATTTAATTGGTGTAGTTAGTGTATTATGTTTCATGTTTGATCATGGGAAAATGTTTGTTAATATAATTATATGATTTCCCTAAATTTTTAACTTGAATTAACCATTTCAAATGAATTAGAAAATATGAATAGAATATACTTTTGGATTGAATAAGTTATATGAATGATATTATTATTCTTTTATAACACGCCAAGTTAAATACATGGGTATGAATTAAGATGCCTTGGATGGAATCATTAATATTAATAAATTGAAGATGCAACTAAACTTAAACACATAAGTATTTAAATACATCCAATATATAAAACATCATGGATGGTCTCATTAGAAGGGGTTATTTAGGCATCCCATGAGTGATACCCAGTTCCATAGTATGTTAAAATTTAATGTCTCAGTATTAATTTTTTCTATGGAATTCCCAGAGTGAAACTGCATTCATGATATGGTATACCGTAGATGGACCTAGAGAGTTATTCTCTATATTGTTTTTAAGAGGTACCTAGTTTCTAATGTGGTACAACATGGATGGTCATAAAACTTTATTCATTATAAAATTTCATGAATGATAACTGGGTCCCTATATGGGTACCTTGGATAAACTCCAGCAGTGATAGATTTATTAGTGTACTTGGAGAAATGCCTTAGATCATTCCTACTGGATGTCATGGATGGGATAAGGATGAAAAATGAATACAAACCAATGATGAGTTCACCATTACAAATAAAATTCTTAGGTTAAATATGTGATTTATAATTGACATATATGATGGGCCAATTATATATCGAGGTGTATATGACATGAGGGTTGTCAAGCCCCTCATAGTTAAGGGTGGACACCTTGGTCTTATGATTCGGGTCCTAACCATTGCTCTCAATTTGTTTATATAAACTTGTTTCATTATATCTATATGAGTCATATATATAATTACTTATATATAATTATACATGATATTTAAATCTACCCCAAGAAATAATAGTTTGTCTGATGTGGGTAGTGTCGGATGAGTGTCATGTGAGGAACACAATCATATTTGATGTATTTATTTTCAATTTTACATTTAATATTACATGAAAATAGATCATATTATTTGAATGGACTAGAGAATTTAATAAAAAATTTGGCCTACTATATATATCTCACACTCTGTTTAGTACAGTAATTTGTACTCGAACAGATCTTTTGTATTCCTTACACACTTTCCATTGATGGAGTATGGGTCTAATAGACTGATCATATGATCTAGATTCTATAAAAGGAAGTTTTTGTACTGTTAATTTTTCTCTATGGTATGTTTCATATGTATATGCTTTTTTATTCCATTTATATTCATTTTTTTATTCTTACAATGACATTATCATATTTCTTGTATATGAAATTGATTTGGCTTCCTCTCATTCATTATATCGAGATGGCTTGTTATGGTTCTGGTACTCATTATTTATTTCTACTTACGTTGCATACTGCAATAATATATCACTATGATACACTATGTTTTAGTGGAATAGTCTCCCCATTGACACACCCTAGGCCCTTGAAACATGTTAGATGAATCTCATATACAAGGAGGTGCACTTGATGCCATGAAACAAACTTGGTTTGGTTACTAATGAGGAAACTAGGTCTGGGATGCTACAATTATTTTCTAAATTTATTCGATTTCCAAAATCTTTTCATATGGTATTTTAATTCCTTTTAGAAGAGTTTAAAATTTAAATTTATTAAAATTTTCTTAATTGGTCACTTTATAATTCTTTTTAATAAATTTTTGAAGAGAATCGTTATTTTTAACAATGACAACATGAAATATGATTCTGACCACCATGAACCTTATTTTCTGTGAAGAATCATTTATAATATAACATTTTTATTTTCAGAGATTATTTTTCCAAGAGTATTTTGTAAATTATTAGTTTTCTAAGGTAAATTTTAATGTGAAAATTATATTTTCCTCAAGCATGTTTCTAATGATATATTAATGTTATTTACATTCATCAACAGAAAAATCATGATTATACTTGTGCTCAAATGAGAATAGTTTTTTCATCATATTATCCTCATTATTTCTAAATACGTATTATAAATTTTTAATATATATTTTATCAGAACACATCACTTTTACATAGGTTAATCATGTTATATATATAATTCTATATTTTTACCATATACAGTGGGAAAAAATATCACTATTCTAATCATTATTTTATGTTTAGAATACCTTATTATATTTCATGTTTTATTTAAGGAAAAAACATTATTCCCTTAATCTAGGTTATTTTTTATTGGAAAATGGTTTTTTAAATATAAATGATATTTAGATATCCTAAATTGTTTTGAACTTGGTTTTAAAATATTTTAAAGGGATTTATCCATCATATGTTACATGGAATTTATTTATAGATGGTTGCGCCCCATTATAGATCATGGGTGTGCCTAATATTTCTTATACGATGAGTACAAACATTTTTTACTCCAATGAATTGGAAAATGATTAAATTATCTTGATAATTATATTAGAGGTTTTATGTATGGTTATTAAATTTTTAATGATACTTGTAAGGGTCCTTTAAGGATTCTATGATGATGATGTAGCAATGTACCAACATGTTTTCACTATTCTTCCTAATGGTCACAAATATTTTCTTTGATGATGGTTTACCTCACACTGCTTATGATTATTAATTCATTTCAGTGTTCTATTATGGTATATATATTTTTAATGTTTCATGATTGATGATCCAAGTATTTATTGATAGAAATTTTCTTATTTTATAATCATTCTCTTTGATAATTTCTTCAAAATCATATTCTCATTTTACTGACATTGATAATATTTAATTGTTAATTCCTATGTTTTCCCTCACTGAGCATTTGAGAACACCCTTAAATTAAATGATTATTTCCTATGTTATAATGAATGATGAAAAATGATTTTTGAATTTAAAGGTTTCACATGTGGATAATTTATGGTACATATTAAAGGAATAATATGAAATATGAAAATCTATGTATAATGGGAGATGATATTGATCTTTATAAGGGGGTTATTTTAGAATACATGTTATTAAAAAAATTATTTATCGAAAACACTAAATATAATAGGTACATGGTTATTTAAGTTAATAGATATTTTTCATTGGATATTGTATGGTTTGGATGGAAAAAATTAGGTCATATTTATTCTTTTCAAAACTAGAAAAAAATATTATGATTTTAGCACAGGATATGTGAGTGCAGCTTTAGTGTGTTTACAGTTGGTATTAGAGTAGGTTTTATATAACATTTGGTATTATGTAGTTTTATTATGAGGTTAAATTGAGATTTTTGGATTCCATCATGGGTATATAAGATTAAGGATTATCATATTTTCAATGTTTTGGACACCACATTATGGTTTAATGTGATATAATTTTAAGCCGACTAAGGATATATTTGGAGACCTTTTATTTGGTTGAGATATATATAGAATTTTGATTTAACAAGAAGTATTACTTTATTAGTCAAGGTTGAATAATAATTTGAATTAATATTTGATCTTAATGTGGATTTATGGTGATTCATACCCTTTATATACTAATTTGTATATCTTAGAGACTATATGAGTCTATTATATAAATTTTTAGTATGATAATTTAAGTGTGATTGATGTTATTTGAAGACACATGTTGGAACAATTTGCGATCAAATAATTCTAATAATTTGGTTTCCATACTAATCAGGAATATACTGATATTTTTTAATGATACATATATATATATTTATTTATTTAGTCTTATAATTGGATATTAATATTGAATTTCAACGATTAATGTATTATATATTTATATGATGGTTTATAAATTTGGGGAATTATATTACTTGATGATAAAAAATTTGTTTTCAGTTAAGTTAAATTTGTTAGGGGGAATATATTGTTACTCTTTAAAAGATTATTTGATTTGTTATAAGTTTATTTTAGTGTATCTAGCATATAAAATCATTTTTCATTCCTTTATTTAGAGTGAAAGAGGAGTTTGTGGTGGAAGTTGGTTAAAGTATGAAATTTCTATTTACAAGTAACTATACTTTAAAAATTTATTAGTCTAAATGATATGTAATATCCTCATCATTATGAAATGTATATTGAGAAATATATAATCCTATTACCTTCACTTATGATGAATAAATAGACTATATCACACATTAACTTGTCAATGTTTTATGGTCATTAACTTTCTAATGATCAATAACTTTGATTTGATCAATATTTTCTATCCCTATGCATCCGATTATGATAATTATTCTATTCTACCATTTATTTATTTTATAATTCTAGTAATCTTTTCCTATTTCAAATCATAGTATGTGTTATCCAATATAACATTTATACTCCCATTTCGTTGTTTTCAAGAAGATGTTTTATTAGAAATTTTTATGATCAGTAAATTAAAAAAATGTATTTTTAAATTTCAAATATTGATTACTTTGAATGAGATCAAAATTGTAAGGATGATATTTATTAGAGGGGTGGATAATAAAATATACCAATATTTTAAAAATAAAATCTATGTTCGATACCGTATAAAATATGCTACATTGAGTGTAATACAATAACAAAATATTATTATTGGAGTATGATGGTTATAGAATGTATGTTTAATTAAATTATATAAATAGTATTAGTTGATTTTTTAAATATAGATAATTTATTAAATTATTAAAAAAAAATTGGATTAATTCTATGGGAATAATCACTCACTATTTAGTAATTCCATTCATTCTCCCAAAAATGGTTTTATTACTTTTTGTGTGTAAATATTATAATTTACTTTTTTAACCTTTATAAAAAATTATGATATAAATATATTTTTTAAAATTATAATATCAAAATTTAATTTATGTTATATTTTTGAATTTTTTAGAAAAGTTTGGTATTTTGTGAATAGTAAAGAATACTGAAAATTATTTCAAATTGTATTTTATTTTATTGTAATTTGAAAATAAACATTCATTATAGATTTTTTTTAAATTTAATTAGTTCCATTTAATTTGAAATAATAAATTAATGGTCTTCGAAATAAATTCTAATCTTGAATTTATTGTAAAACATGTTATATTTTTAAGGGCATTTTTTTGTAATAACGTTTTTAATTGCATTTTTTTGTTCATTTTTAAACATTTTTCTACCAGTTATATGTTTTTATTTTTAAAAAATTTAAGCCATATTTATAATAATGTTGTAAAAGTTTTAAAATAATTCTCATTTAATATTTTGTTACCACGATAAAGGGTAAATAATGTAGTTAAAGGACAAAAAAATGATATAGACTATAAAATGAGCACAACACTAGAATTAATTTCATTGTATGAGTAAAATTCCTCAATAATCATACAATATTATTTTATATGGCCTTTTTACCAATAAAATGTGATTATAAGCTCTATAATATTTGATGTAATGAAAAGTAAAAAAATGTCACCCTCTTATTGTTTATAACTATTATATTTTTATCCTACTGATAACTATAATATAATATTATATATATATATATTAAATAAATATAAATGATTTATATTCATCATTTAAATTTATTTTGAATTTTTTATGAAATAATTACATTAAAAGCTTACACAACATTAAGTCAAAAATAATTCAATTAACGATAAAATAAATTAAATAATATAAGAAATATTAAAATTAGTACAATTAAGAAGAATTAAATTGACAAGGGGAATTTTAAGATAAAAAAATAATAGTTATGTATTAAAAAATTGTATTTGAAATTAATTTCATTTATTTATGATATATAATTCATTATAAATGAATAATTCATTAATTGTCAATATTGATATTTTATGAAAATAATATTTTAGGAAATTATATAAAATTTATAAAAACCCTATATTCATCCAATATATTATGATATTATTTCCACTATAAACCATGATATATTTATGGGACTTATTTCCATTTATGCTACATATATTGAACCCTAATGTGTTAAAAAGATTATTTCCCAATAATGGTCAAAGAGGGATAAAACTTGTTAAAATAAGAATATAAGGGTAAAAATATGATGCAAACATGAAAAATAATATTATGAGAGAAATTTGGATTATTTTCATAGTAATTCTAATGTTATAAATTTGGGGACATTTGGATGTCAATGATAATATATATTAATTAAATAGATTATGAAATTCTAAGAATACCATAAATATCTCTTATAAAGAGTCACCACTTTTTCATTCCTTTAGGATTATAAAACCATTTGTTATGAAATTATAAAAAAATACCTTACTAACATCTATAATAATTATATAGATGCAATATATTAAGAATAAAATTTATATTTTAAGGATTAGATTTTAAGTAAAAGAAGGTTACCCGAAGAAGCGCTATATTTCATAACTAATTAATTACATTTTATTTCTTCTTCATATACTATAAAGTCATCTCAATTTATTATGAGATAATAATATTCGTATATCTTATATAATTATATGTTCTTATATATATTTTACAGCCTATTTCTATCTACACTTCCACTAAGTGTTTTAAAAAAACATCGTTCAAGTGTATGGATGACAAACACATTGTGAACTGATGTAATTCATTTTCGATCACCTTCTCTCACAGTTGGTTATAATGATGGAATTAATGTGTATATATATATATATACATTATTCATGAAATATTTATAATTTTAGAAATGTAATATAATACATATTTTCATACATTTTTATTCTTTGGAAAATTTGAAATGTTTTTCTTGCATGTTTATCGAATACCACTACTATGAAGTGATATAATTCATTATCATCACCAAATCATATGTATTATATATATAAAAAAACATAAAAATAGGATATTTATTATTTAATTATCATTAAATAATGATAAAACAATAATTACCTTCTTTCCATAATTATCATTCAAAAATTGAAATGTTACTCATTCTTACATACGGTCTATCGTTTCCATGATTATAACAAAGTTAATTTTTCATAATCATATTAAATGGTAGTCTTTAAAAGTATAATTTTTGTATAATATTTTTAATTATTTAATGATAATTATTCTCGAGATGATATAAAAATTAACTCTTTTTCCCATTGTCATTATACATAAGCCATTTTTAAATTAAGGACTGAACACCCACAAAGCACATGATTTGGAATAAACATATTAAGTAGTTAAATATGTCATTACAAAAAATGAATTTTTTTAAGGATAAGGTATTAATCCAATAAATAAATTCTATCAAATAAAAAAATTATATGAGTCCATTATATAGGTGTTCAAATACACAAATAGAACATCTAGACTCGATGAAAGAGATTCCATATCAATTTTCATTCATTGGGGAATATTTTATTGTTATGTACCTAATTCCGTCTATATGGGTTTTATAATAATATTTTAACTTTAATATAATGAATCATTCCTAATTCATGATATTTTATGTTTCAAATAGAATTACTCCATCCTACTAGATTTGACTTTAATGTAACAAATTATTGAATGAAATCTTATCTCAATTTGCTTTCATTGGGTTATAACTCATTTTAATGGATCTTGTTATTACATTATTATATCTTAATTGATAAATAAATTGTATTATTATGTATTTAAAACTTTTATGTGCCTTTTTTCTGTAATTAAAATTTTTATAAATAATCACTAAATTTATTAAATCTCAATTCAATGATATGATCTTTATAAGGGTTATTCACCACAAATTATCAATATTTGTGACATTGGTTTATGATATAAAAATATAGTAATTTGTTATGAGCATATAATTCCCATTTCAATGGTTATATCATAAATCTATTTATTCTTTGGATAATTAATCTTTTATTTGATGTCAATATTTTAGGGGTCGTACCATTAAAAAGATAACAAATTGGGAATGGTTTAAAGCAATAATATCCTTCATTTTTTGGATGGTTTTCATTCATGGTTTCTTTAAGGAAAATCAGATGATATTATTTTCACAAACCACATATATTTTATTTTACTTGGGTAATTATTTTTGATTACATGTTTAGTTTCCATTTCATCTCTTACTAATTAATTAATCATCATCATAGTTATTTTTTAGTGATATCGATATTGTACATTATTTTAGATAAGGAATATTTATCTTCATTAAATATTTTTTATAAATAATTTTTAAAAAATTGCTTGTAACTTCTTAACTTTTAAGAGAGATATGATTTCTCTTAAGTTAGATTATGCCCTCTTTATATTGTATTTTTTTCATATAACCTAGTAACCACACCGTTAGGTGGGTTGGTTTGTTATGGAATGAAATTTAATAGGGGTGGATTCTTGATGAATAACCAGTTCACGATATGAATTCAATTCCCAATGTGAATCGATCTAGCTAAACCCCATAAATTGTTTTATAGTACATAAATTAAATGAAACCCATGAATCATATTTTGGTTTTGAATAGGTTTCTCCTGGAAGAAAAAAACCCCATTAATTCACCATGTGAATTCCATTCACATCATGAATATGTTGCTTCAATTTTCTGAAGGGGAAGAATGCCTCATTAATCAATTATACTTCAAACATACAACATCCCTTTTTCCCTTTATAAAACCTCTCATCCCTAAATTTAGGATTTTAGTGTTGTCTGTTAATAGATTTATCATTCCTTTAATATCAGTTACTTTGGATGTGTAATGGTAAGGGATTATTTCATCATTTTTATTTTATTTTTTTATTCTTCCAAATTTGGTGATATTCTACTGCAAGATGATATGTCCAATTTTTATGTATTTGTTTGTTTTCATTATTTTAGCTATTATCGCTTTATTTAAATAATAATAATGGAAAAGGATTGTTCTACCATCCTATGTTAAATGGTCTATTTCTTTTACATTATTGTGTTGATGTTTTATAAGATATGCCATAATGCCACATGCCATACCCTTTTGGAGATGCCTCTGAAATGAAAAAATTATTATATTAAATGATGTCTCCATGTCATTTATAATCCTCGGAACTCATGGATAAATGTTGAAGGATTACCACCTTGATGTATTCCACACTAAGGGTGTTCCATCATTAAAGGATTAAGATCCACATGCATTATAACTAATTTTAACTACCAAATGTGTTTTATTAAATAATATTTGTGAATTTAGTTTATATTAAATTTGGCCAAAAGGAAATGGTGGGCCATATATATCGCCAACTACTGTTCATGATATAGATTGAATTGGTAATATAAAATTACTTAGAAAACATAACTAAAATGTATTATAGAATTGTACTAGATTAATTCTTAAGATGAACACTCATTCATACCATGCTATTGGGAGATACAAGGTTATGAATTATGGATGCCTTGTAATACCTCATCGATCTAAATAAATGAATATTGTAACTCAACTATAACATGTCAATAATTTTAGATTAGTTCTTTATAAAACATCATTGATGATATCACCATGATTATGTCTTTATGATTCCTATTATTGATACTCAGTTACCAACTACATTACCTTGGATGGGTTCTATACACATTGTTACTATAATATGCCATGAGTGATTCTTGGTTACTAGTGCTGTAAAATATGGATGGAATCGATGTGTTATGATTTATACCATTTCATGAGCGATACATAGTTCCCTATGTGGTGCACTATTGAAATAATCAATGGGTATATATTTGTAAAATGTCTCAAGTGATTTGTGGGTCCTTATACTAAAGCCTTTGATGGACTCCCATGGCGATGGGTTTGTTAGTGCACCTAGAGAGATACTTGGGTTAATTTTTACAAGACTCCTTGGATGGGATTAGGATTCCAATTGATGAATAACTATGTATGCCTCTAGCAAATCAAAAAACATTCATGGGTTTTTTTTGTGATTTATACTTGTGCTATATGGTGCACCAATTATATCTCCATGCTCATATGTCACCAGGGTCATCAAAACCCTCATAAAAATGGTGGATTATTTTGGCTTGTGTTTCAAGCCACCATCATTACTATATATCTCTATTTATGAACATGTATAACTATATGTTTGTAAGGTATATATATATACATATATATAAATGTACAATTATGGTAAAAGATTTGAGAAAATCGATTTTAATCTAAATAAGATGGTGCTTGTTGGGTGTCCCAAGGGGAGCTGGTCAGATGTGATGGATTTTTCTATCTTATACATTTATTATTTCCTTTGCACTACTCATTATATTTTCTTAGACTAAGTACTTATAGACACAATTAGTGGTGGACTACTATGTATATCTCCCAACTTGTTTAGGACATTGGTTGGTACCTGAATTGACCTTTTATATGTAGAAAGGGACATGGGGAAGTTTCCAACAATAGATGTCTTCCTTACTATCCTAGGATGGAGTACTATTGAATGGGATCAAGCCTATGACCATGATTCTATTAGAGATAGTATTTTATATTTTTTATTATTGTATTGATTTTTATATATGTATATACCTCTCTATACCATGTCTATTCCTTTTTTATTACTATCGAGACATAATAATTTTTCTTTTATATGAAAATTATTTAGCTTCTTCCATTTTATTATACCAGTATGGTTATTTATTATTCTGTTATTGGTTGTTTATTTCTGTTTCAACTACTGACCATTATTATATACCATTTTGTGATAATCAAACCTGAGGGCATTGTCTCCCCACTAGAAAACCCTATCCTCATGCTGCTATTCACTATCCTCTGAAATATATGGATGGACACCTGATTCCATATGGAAAACATGTTTTATTTACATCTGAGTGAATCAAGTATGAGACACTACAAAGTCGTATCAGAGGGGACTATTTACATTTTTCATGTTATTTGGATATTATAATATAGATTAGGAACATTCATAATTTTTTAATGAATATATTCCTCAGAGTATCTAACCCATGTATAGAGGAAATCCAAATTACCAGGGTCGGGATATTGTTGTTTTGGATTTCACCTATTATAGTTGTACAGATTACGCTGATGGGTCACACAAATGTTTTGTGGAGTTATTATTATTGATATTATTATTATGGAAGTCATTTACTTATCCTTGTATAACAAGAACGTATCATCTCATGCATTATATAGGAACATTATAATTCACATCTCCTTCCATATGTCATGCCATAATGGTATATCTCATTGCTTGCATTTCATTTTTTCTTTGTTATTTTTTGTAATTTCACTGACAGTAATGTATTTAAAATGTGATAACATTTCTTTTAGAGATATTATAATCATATTTATTAAATTGTATGTGTCAATATAAACAATGTTTTACCATATAGAATGATTATGACCCCATAATTGATGAATTATTCCAAGTTTTATCCCTGGATCCCTGGTTTCATGGGATGAATTGTTAAATTATTTTGATTACACAAATATTGTTTGTAATTTAAGAAGTATTTATGTCAATAAATTTTTTATGGAAATTAATGTAATAAAACTATTTCATATGACCTATTACATCCTAATACGAGATGTATGGTTTGATTTATAGTTATAAGACGTGAAAATAGAAACATATTATTTGTATAAATTTAGTACATGAGAATGGTGTTGCATTAAATTAAACCATGATATCCTTATACTTGTAAATTAAAATGAAATTAACTAATTTAAAATCCATATATATAAATGATTACCATTAAATTGGGATTCCAATTTAATATAAAATGAGTTTTTTCTACATACCATTCCATTGAAACATTATATATCGATGCCTCTACTGTGAATTGTGAGATCAAGAACTTCAATCAACCTAAGTAGTTGGTAGTATGTTTTGTCACTTATGACAATTTTGACCTTTTAAATAAACTATTACTAGCTTTATGTGTAGATATTTGGGTTGATTAATTCTAATAAAGGCCTTGTACCTGTCATTTTAGTTATTATTGATCTTATCTATTGTAAAAAATTATTTGTGGTGTGAATTTGGATATTTGAATGATTTTCCCAAAATTACATACTCAATTAATGTATCATAATGGAGGTGAAAACCATTCTTTGAAGGTGGTGGTTCCTGAGGCACCCTTATTTCATCCAAATGCACCTACTGGTATTCCTCCCCTAGGAGCCAATACTCATTTCCAAGAGAACATCCTATGATTTCGGACTGAAAATTATATTTTTATTGAGAAAATATATATAATTAAAAAGGCATAAATAGATAGGGGAATAAAAAAATTGTGGCGTCTTGAAGTGATGGTGGAAAAGTGCATCTCCTTGGATAATGTGTTTACACAAATTGAATAGGGATCCTAATCTTTCATAAATAATTAGTTCATCATTTTCACAACCTCTATGAGCTAATCCATCGATTTAATTGTTCCATTCTTTCCATGAATTCCCCACACAACATCATTGGAGGATTTTATATCTACAGTTCCAAACATAACAGAAAAACTCCCAGGGAGTGTATAAAAACTCATGAATAATTTATACTAGACCCTCACAATCCATTTCAATCACATTTTCCAAGGTATTAAACCTTATAAAAAAGAGAATTCCAGTTTGTATGGCCCTAATTTATACAGTAAGGGAACTGCAGATCTATTGAATGCACTATAACCAAAAACAGCTGATCCTAAGCTCTCCCTAACCAGTTTACCTTGCATCATCTCCCCATCCTTGTATGCTCCATCGACATTATGCATAAGTCATCTACTTGGAGGGATCAATTTGACTAATTTATCATTTTAACTAAGGCATGAGACCTAGTTCATGCAAGGAATTGTGAGAAAACTACTTATTAATGAAGAGAAACACTTGTCTTGGTTAATCACTCAAAACTCCACAACCAGTGCGTTCATTCTGACATGGAGTGAAACGTGAGATTATTTGATACATTCTCATTCAATGTTTATTTCTAAACATAGGTTCCTGAAGATTGCTACAAATACATAAATAATATTTTCCTTTCAATATCATTGGTCTTTATTACATATAACCTACCAGTAATCAGATCAAGAATGGAATAATTCTCTCTATAGCTATCCACACTTATCCCCATTGCGGACCAATATCTTATAGCCCATTCACTATTCAATTAAAGATCAACTGTAGACACATATTTCGGTCTATCAGAACAATAACATCGGGATATATTATGAACCCCAATATGAAAAATATTCTCATTAGTGGGAACTTAATGGTTCCAGTTTGGTATAATTAGGAAATTTATATTATCTTGTATCCCATTACACCAGTGTTTCAAAGACTATTTTTTGATTTCACTCAGATGGTGGGAAATACTCTTATTGTCATGGTAGTTAAAAATAATGAAAGTAGAGCATGTAAATAAGCATCGATCTATTTCATCAGCCATGGAGATATTATTGAGAAAATCACTTTCGCCATTATTCATAATAGCCTACATCAGATTGGTGTGTTTTCTAGCCCCCATAAAATAGATATATAAAACCCGAAAGACTAGAAAAAACAAACTCATTACAGCCTAATTATACATCCATAGGTTGATATCTCTACTACCAATCATCCACCAAGTATTCTCTTGTTGATCTTCTATGTGATGAAATAAGAACATGGAATGATAGGAAAATAATCTATTGTGTTGTGTCCAGTCCTCCCATATGTCTCCATTCTTGTCTTGAATAAATCCCCACGTAGCAATTTCCCTAAAATTAAGTCCCATTAATGTGGATCCTGGATGGAGTGTTGGGTTTCGATGATGCTTCCCAGACTAAAGACACCTTTCTCAATAGGCTTCCCCAAACATTTCCATGAGGCCCAATGACACAATCCCACTTGTTTTTCAACCCAAATAAAAGAGGTCATGAAATTTTCCATCATTGTAATCATTCCATTTAGTAGGATGATAATGGATAAAATATGAATTGGGATCAAATTTACCATGGTATTGATCAGTGTAACCCTCCCTTTGAACAATAGGATCATTATCTTCCCATTGTAAAATATAACCATGATTTAATTGATAATCTCATCAAAAGGATCCTTTTTCATTCACCCATTAGAAACAGAGGCACCATGGTTAATCATTTTAAATTATTTTCTTTGTATCCCCATAATCTATTGAATTGAAACACTCTATTTTCATGAGATTTTTTTTGGAAATTAACACCTTACTCTTCCTCGTATTAATTTTTTGTCCCCTCACTGTGATGTAAATCAAAATTATGTCCCTGAAGCTTCAAATTGATATGTGATTTCAATTGGAAAAAATGAGAACAATACTATAAAACATGATATGTGAAATGTGGTTACTTAAATATATATTCATGCGTGGTAGCATCCTCCATTCCACCAATATTTGGTGTATGTTTATGGAAAGTGCTTCATAGAACAAGTTGAAAATATAAAGAGAAAAAGGGCCCCCTACCTGACATGATAGAAAATTTTTAAGAAGGCAAAGCTAATCCACTTGAAGGAGAAGGATAACCATAGTGAATAATAACACCTATAGTAGAGGTTAAAAAATAATTCATGAATCCCAAATCATCTCCTTGAAAGGATGATAAATCCCCGTTCATGTTTACCATAGGATTTTTTCATGCATAAGAGCCTTAGCCCGGTTGGCGGGGACTCGCTATGTGCATCCACGAGACCTGAGTCCAAAATCTGAGTAGAGACATGATTTCAATATTACAATAGAAGGATTTCATCAATTTAGATTTGGTACTATAGTAGATTTAACTATTCATCCATTTAGGCTTTATAAACACAAGTTTAGTCCATGTTTCCTTCAAGGCCTTCAGGCCACCTATCGACTTTGGGCATGTGAGGCTTTTGGCCTACCTCAAGGCCTTTGGAAAACTGAAAATTTAGCTTAATTGACCAAGAAGACTCTATATAGGGGCAGACTTCATATAAGGATTTTGAGAAGGCACATTCACCAAAGAATAAGCTAATGGGATTTTATGAAATAAAGGGAATGGGATTTCCATCCGGACAAACATGTGCATGGACCAAAAGCCCAATGAACATTAATGTGAAGGTGGAGATCTAACACCATGATGTAGAAGCTTGAGTGGATTTTTTCCAATAATTTATTGTCTTTAAAAATTCCTCTATGATATATAAACCATGTAATGTCCAATATCTTCAGGTCATGCAATATCTAATACTATGAGCCTTGTATGGGTTCCCCCTCATCCCATGAATGGGGGATTATCAAAATAAATAAAAAATTAGGATTTCAAGTCATTCGGTTAATATTATTTGTCCATGTATAATTTAATAATTACGAAAAATTAATTTTTTTTATTATAAAGGAAATTCATAAAAGAAAACAACCGAAGAAGAAAACTGGCGTATGGGGGAAAAAAGTGGTGGTGGACATGGGTGTCACCTTGAATGATTTTCTTACAGTCAATAATTAGGGTCCCTAAATATAGATTTAACTTCTATGCCTCACACCATAACAAAACCATGTTGTTCCTCTGAGATGAGCTTCGGTGTGATTCCACCTAGCCTTCAAAAGATCAAACCACTGAACATTTTTTAGGGGAAATTACACAAACATTGAAATTTGATGTGGTTGACATTTTTCCAGACATTAACCATTGGATCTTGAAACACAGATGAAGAACAAACTTCTATTATGAGAGTTCCTCCTCAGAAAAAATATTGGAAAACTCATACTGCTTTGGAGTTCAAAATTTCACAAGACAAAATATAATGCACACCTATAAATCCATCCAAACCCAAAGAACAATCCTACTTCAGATTATTTATAGTCCCCTTATTCTCCTCCTCCTTGGGAACACCCACTATTAATCAATTGTTTGTGTTCCCTACCATCCTATAGAAATGACTCATGAAGACATCATCCTCACTTAGTTCATTTGTACTATCCATTCGGGTGGTATTTGGGCCTTCCATAAGGTCTTCAATGTTTTCATGTGAAACTTTCCCTATAACATCCACATCTGAGATGTAAGAAACATTTTCAAGTTTGGAATTCATTTTCATATTTTTTTTCTCCTTCATGAATGAATTGAATAACATTGAATTCCACCCCCCCCCCATGAACCACATAGTTCTCAATTAATTGTTGTATATCCCCTTGATTTCCAACAATGTCTTGCCCAGTATGTTTCATTTATCGTTGAGTAGAGAAAAGAAGCCATCATCCCATATCTTTTGGAAACCCACCTCTAGTTTCTCAAAATCTTCATAGAGTGGTTCTTAGCTATTATCCTTCACTGGATCATCCCCCATCAAAACTTGTATATCTCTCTTGATCCCCTGAAGGAGGTTGGATAGAACAACC
Organism: Viscum album; assembly: GCA_963277665.1. Classification (NCBI taxonomy): domain Eukaryota; kingdom Viridiplantae; phylum Streptophyta; class Magnoliopsida; order Santalales; family Viscaceae; genus Viscum; species Viscum album. Next base: position 1,095,742,334 of record OY728163.1, read on the forward strand.
GAAGAAGTTCCATTTTATTTTTTTCATAGTATGCTTTCATAATATATGTGAAACCCTCCCTCTAATTCCATCTTGTGGAATAAAATAAATTATGATGATTTGGGTCACATTTCTTCAACTCCAATAACAGTGGTGCATGATCAGACAAGGATCTACATAGATGAACAACTGTGGCCAGACCGAAGGAGACAATACACACTACTACAAATATGACCTTTATCAGGGCTAGAAAAAGGGCATTATCCGCACTCGAAAATCACTATTAATAAAGGCAAAGACAAAGGGGGTTCTTATAATAGCATTAAATAAAGAACTCATAAAGAACCCTTATAGAGACACTAGAAAAAGAGCTGATGAAAGGATTATTTTATCTGTGCTTTTTTAAAATCGCAGATAAAATTAAGAAACTATTAAAAAATTATTCTGTTCAAGGAGGGGCTTCAGTAGTGCTTGAATACCCCTCAAACAGTAGTTGAAACCCCCTTTAATCGCCCCCATCCCTAGCCCGCACACCCCAGCCACCCCCACCCCCTTTAACAACACTCCCACATCCTTTAACAATACTAGCCCTTATTCCCCACTCACGTTCGTGAATTGCCTCTACTTGGATTCAAACTCAGAAATGGTTGCATGTGTCCCTAATCCTTTACCACACGAACATACCGTTTTTCTCTTCATTTATTAAAATATATGTTTATTTATATATATATTTATATTGTTATATTTAAACACATAATAATATATATTGATATTAGTATATATATATATTTATATGAATATATATATATATATTTGTATAATATATATATATATACATATATATTTGAATAATAATATTTATTTCTTTATTTTTTTATATTAATATTCTTATTTGTATTTTAATATATATATATAAGACTAGTTTTAAATACATTTATAAAATCTGATTTTGTGTGTGTGATTATAAATAAATAAATACATATATATAACAGAGACACACCCATATATATATTTATATATATATATATGTATATATGTATGTATAATTATACATATTAATATATAGTTACAAATATTTTATATTAATATATATATAAATAATTATTTTTAGAATATATAGATAATATATATCTGTTTGTCAATACAGACACACACAAATATATATATATATATATATATATATATATATACGTACATGTTATATTGGAATATAAACATTCATATATTTGTATTTTAAATAAAATGGATATATGTTTTGTATTTAGATAAGGCTTATATATTGAGAAATATATTTTAGATGTCGATTTTTTTAATTATATATTTATAAATTTAAATTTATATGTGTGAATATATTTAACATATTTATACATGGTAATATATTTAATATAAATAATAGTACATTATGAAATACAATAACAATACTTTAAAACCAAAAAAAACAGGTAAAAATGGAGAAACACTCAAAACCCGTCAATATAGTGAGATAGTCAAATAAACCCAAAAATCAGGGTAATGACAAAAACATCTGATCTGAGAATTCATTCCAGCTCTATGAATATTTCAATATATGATCATCAAATGAGATTTGATATGATAGGTGATGTTGGACAATCGTATATATAGATCATAAGTTACACCTGTTTGAAAAAACAGCAGACATGACAAAAGTTCTAGAAATGGGGTTTGTAAAACCAAACCACTCGAAATGTCACTAAAATGGGCATAACATCTACTATGGGTGTCTCTTTTGGCACCTTGACTAGTAAAACCAAATCTCATGGAACGATATATGATATAACAAGTGGTTGAGGCCAAATAGACCCATTTATCGTGATTTATTTACATTTTAAGAAAAATTTGACAGGGCACCAGACACTGAAACTAATTTTTGGAGGCCTTATGATCGTTTTTGTGGATTTAGGGTCTTATAAATTTCTAGAAATACGTTCGTGTCGGCCTTCTATATTGATCTATTTGCTAACTTATATTTGATATGTGGTAGAGCCTAACAGACACCCAGAGTTAATGTTATGGATGTGTGATGTTGGAGTTATTTTTTGAGTTGTATAACTAATTTTTCATCCATTTTTTTGATCTTATAACGATTTAAATTGGACATGGTCCTCATTCAACTCAGAATATTTGATTTGAGTGGTCACAGTACTCAAACAGACACGCAGAGCAGATGTTATGCTTGTTTTAGTGAGTTGATGTTTTCTTATTTTTTTAGGTGCTACGAGGGTTGATCAATTTCAATTGATAATAACATCATATCTGGGTGTCTGTTTGGGATCTAACACATATCAAATCAAAATTTATGAAATGTTACACACTATGGTGACCACTATAACCCCTTCTCACATTCTTCAAGGCCCAAAAAGTATCAAAATCCCACCAAACGGTCATAAATTTGGATTCGGGTGTTTGTTTTTCAATAACTTCTCTTTTTGGAGTGATTTTTTCCTCTACCACATATCAAATCGAATTTTGCAACTAAAACATGACTTCAGTGACAAGTGTAACACCATCTCATATTCTTCAAGGCATGGAAAGTTATTTAATCCCTCTGAACGACCACAATTTCTGCTCTGAGTGTTCGTATTGCATATACCGCATATGAAATCAATCTAAAACATATTTGATATATATAGATAATATTAATATTTATATAAATATTCTTATATATCAATATATTATTTTTTTTGAAATTTTATTTTTTTAATATACACTTTATCAGTTCTAAGAAAAAAATCGCTGATAAAGGCCCTCTTTTATCAGCACTCCTAAAAAAAGCGATGATAAATGGTTACTTTTAACACCATCATTTAGCACTATCAAAATTTCCCTTTATCAGTGATTTTTTAGCACTGATAAAGGGTGGTACTATAGATACCCGATATTGTGGTAGTGACCCTTTATGTAGGTGAGACAATGGTTAGCTCTTCTCATGATTTTTTTGATTCCATTACGATTATTACTCAAATTCTATTTTATATTAGGGAATCCATTTTCCATACAACATGGGGGTATCCATGATGTTTCTGAAGTCTTTCATGGATCTCGTGAAGCCACCATCCCCTGCTTTCTTCATAGAGACATCCACAATAATTTTGAAGCCCCCCCTAAAAACATGGGTCTGCTGCTCGGTTGAAACCTTTTCAAATGCCTCTCAACGATCCAATCATTCTATTGATTCAAAAAATTAATATATGAAGAATAAATACTTCTAATTTCCTCCTTAGTTAATTTTAAAATCAAGAAATTGAGCTGTAGAATTAATCCATTCAACATCCACCCCTTTCTTCGAGAAGATTCATATGCTATTGTTAGAATGAAAATCATGCATGTGTTTAGGAAAACCAAGTATCCTTTCATAATCAGGTAAATCTTATATCTCTTTGTTCATCTCTAAAATGACCACAACAGAATCTCAATTTTCTCTTGTTTTAGAAGCAATGAAGGCCTTTTTCTAATGATTCAATGATCTAGGAATTTAAAATTATAATATAATGTATTTAAAATAGAAGAGATGTGGCCACACAGGCAGTGTTTCATAATCAATATGATTGGTGGTTCCTGTATGTCTCCCTGGACCCAGAATGAGTGATGGGGCCATTTATTTTAATAGCGAATGGAGAGGGTGCACATGTCAATATTTTACCTATTGGGTTGCTCCGTATAATTTTCATCCTAGCAGATTCATCTAACAATGAGAACCTATTGGAGGAGTTGAATAGGGAAGACCCAATTCATTTCTGGGAAAAAGATAATAGAATCACCATCCCCGACGAGCAGCGCGACTCCTAAATTTATTTCAAATGGGCCTCCCAGATGGAGATCTAGCATGAAGGACCTTTTCCACATATGAAGCACTAAAATCCATCAGCAAAACAAGTAGTATATGTGCAGGCCACTCCCATTAGTGGGAGAATTCAATTGATAGATAAACTAGGTGTTTTTGGTAACAACTCCAATGCTTTTTCCTTTGGTGTGTATCCAACGAGATTGTCATGCAACATTCGTTGAAGCAACCGACGGTGGGAGGAGAATCATTGGTTGATGAACCAACCCCAAAAAACCATTTGATTGAACTAATTTATTTCATCTTTATTATAGGATTAATATCCCATGATTTTCTAATAATATGAATACTCTGATGTAACTCCTTGTATCCTATGATTCACATCTAAAGAAGAATAATAGTTTTCCCCTATTCCGCTGTGGATATAGAAATCACTGTGGAACCACATAAATTCGTTACGTTCTCCATCATTATTTCTATTTTCTATGTTTTCCATCCCAACAACACTCATCTTCCCCATCAATGGTGACCGTAATATTAATGTTTCTATGATTTTTTAGCCTAGATCTATGAAGAAAACAGTGAGACGATTCCAACAGTGCATGCAATGTGAAAAACGGAGTTGAAATGTAGAAGATAAACTCGGTCATAGTTAGGTCAAACCATGGGTGCTACAGTACCCCCCGTAACAGAGAAAAAGGAACTGTTAATGTCACCAGGGATTTTTCATCACCTTTTCATACCACAGTTCCAGCACGCCACGTCAGCACCACATCAACAGTTCATCCAGACTGTTGAAACTATTGTGCACATATCTTGGCCAATCGAAGTCTATTTTTAGTGATCCAAGAGTCGATTCAAGGTATTTCAACCATTTTGGACACATCTGTATGGTCATATTTTAGAAATTAGAAATCCAAAAATGGAAGAAAATACTAGTAATATAATTAAACTCACTGAATTTAATTATGCCATCTGGAAATCGAAAATGGAAGATCCTTTTTATGTTAAAAATTTGTTGAAACCTATAGTGGAAACCACTAATCCCATTGTAGTGCAAGCAGAGGAAACATAAAAAATCAGTAAATCTAATGAGAAGACATCATCCGGTACCACACCAGTTAATGCATAGTGGGTCATACTAAACATAAAGTGCACTCCCCAAATTATAAATCGAATCTACAAGATCATCATCTAATATTTTTTTCCAATGATCATGATGCCTCAATTCTTTGGTGGAAATGGGAAATTATGTATGTGAGGAAAACTGCGAAAAACAAAGAAAACCTGATACGTTGTCTTGTCAACTTGAAATATATAGATGGGAAAAACGTATCAGAGCCCATGAGTGAGTTTCGAGGTACTATTGATCAGATAAATTCTATAAAAGTGATGATTGATGATGATTTATATAAATAATTGATTTTGAGTTCATTACCCAAGACATGGGACACATTAGTTGTGTCGATCATCAATTCTACTCCAAATGGAACTCTCACAGTACAGATGGTGAAAGACAGAATGAAAAATAAATAGTATAGAAGAAAAGATGAGGGTCATTCCCCTGAAATAGATGCTCTTTCCACTGATAGAAAATGGAAGACAAAATGGGATGGAATAATCATAGGAAGAGAACCTTGTAACCAACGTATTTAAAGGAGGAAGGGATCGAAATCTCAATAAATATATGACATGAAGTGGAACCATTATGGAAGGCTTGTACACATCATCCGATAGTGTATAAAGTGAAAGGAGGATCAGAGGAATCAGAATAGTATGACCCAAAGTAATTATGTTTCAATTTTCAATGAAGCGATTTTTATTGTTCAGGAAGATATTCAGGTTAGTCTTGCAAGCCATGATTCGACATTGGTGATCAATTCCAACACCTCTTAACTTTCCACCACCAGAAGAGATTTCTTCTCAACTTACCATTCATGGAGATTTGGACATGTAAAGGTGGGAAATAATAGAACATAAAAAATTATAGGTATTGGTAATATTTTCTGGAATCTAATGTTGGATACATGTAATTTTTTAATGATGTGAGGCGTGTTCCTAATATTTGCCTCAATATTATATCCACTGGAATGCTTGATGATGAGGGATATGGCAGTTCCTTTACTGATGGGAAATGGAGTCTTGCAAAAGGAAAACTCATAATTGCTAAGGGAAGGAATCATACTTATCTTTACTCACAAATGAAATACCGTGTAGAGGAGAAGTAAATGCATACAGAAAATATTTTCCTATAGATGTTTTGCACAGGATGTTGGGCCACTTGAGCAAGAGAGGAATAAAAATTATCTCTAAGAAATATCTCATTCCAAGAATATAAGGTACACATATGGATACTTGTGTTTCTTGCATTATGGGAAAACAATATAGGCTGTTGTTAAGTATTTATATACCATATATAAAAGAAAATGGTTTCGATTTGATTAATACTAATGTCGGATTGATGATAACTTAGATGATGGGAGGTGATATCTATTTTTATACCTTCATAGATGATCCTTCCCAAAAATTCTTGGCCTTTTCTTTGAAAACTAAAGATCATTTGCATGATGTTTTCAAGCAGTTTCACATGGTGGTGGAAGAAGAAACATGAATGCGGTTAAAGTGTGTGTGAAAAGACAATGGAGGTGAGTATAGTGGTCCATTTGAGGAGTATTGTAGGAGATTCGGCATCAGTGTTAAAAAATCAGTATAAAATATACCTAACCATAATGGTCTTTCTGAGATGATGAACAGAACAATTTCCGAGAAAATCAAATATATTATCTCAAATTTGAATCTTTGAAACACCCTTTGGATGGAGGTAATGACTATCAGAGTTGATCTTATCAACCTTTCATCATCAATTCCACTAAAAAATGATGTTCCAGAATGTTTCTGGATAGGTAAAGATGTTTCATACAATCATTTGAGATTATTTGGCTATAGGGAATTTTTTAACATACTGAAAGATGAGAGGGAAAAGCTCTGTGGAAAAGGAATGCAATATATATTTTTGGGATATGGTGATGAAGAGTTTGGATACTATCTATGGAATCTTATTATAAGGAGGATCCTCATAAGAATAGATGTGGTGCTTCTTGAGGATAAGATGGTTGAATATTTTGGGAATCTAGAAAGTGTAGAGAAGTCAAAGCCTGATGAAATTCCAGCCAGACTGGAAATAGTCTCATGACTATAACTACTAGCTAGTGCGAGATAGGTACACGACACTGATGATACATCACTACCAAGTAATATGTCTCCAAATTCTAATATGTCTTCATCATATGATATTCCATAACAGATCCCCCTGAAGCATAGTTGAGGCGATCCACCATAGAATGACAACCAAGTCACATATACTAACCAAATGAGTTTGTGATTCGCACTTCTAGGGGAGAGGAAGACTGTAACACCCCGAGATTTTATGAAAAATATTCTTTTTAATTTCATTAATGTCTTTTGTTGTACTCTAAACAAAAAAGATCTTGCACAACACGCATCCCTGTCTTGGCTTGCATTACACGCAATATGGACCTTCCTCGATAGCGTGTGTAGTATGCAATACCGAGTTTCACTAAACGAGATATTATTATAATATTATTATGAACTAGCCGTTGTGAATAGTAATACCCACCTTTTGAAATTTAATAAATTTTATCTTTCAAAATGGAATTCATATTTGGATTCGGAATATTGAAATTATCTTAGGGTTAAATTTTTGTACATTTTAGATAACTATCATATTCTGATTAATAGTGAAATTACTAAATTTTAATTAAAAAAACATTTCTAATCAAAATAAATAATAGTGATAATTTATTAATTTGAGTGGTTTAAAAGTATATATAGAATATATTTTCAACATTTAATACAATGCTAGTCATTTGATGTAATTTCTCATTTAAACCAGACATAAACAAGTGTCAATCTTTTGATAGTTATTATCTCTTAAAAACACGCTATTTCTTTTGACGACGAGAATTAATTTTTTAAATTAATTAATGAAACTGATATTTTTTGAATTTTGTAAAATAGGCATAATTTTTGAATTCATAATATCAAATATATCTTAGGCCTATTTTTTTGGTATTTTTCTGTAAACTTTCATTTTTTGATGAATAGTGAAACCACTAAGTGGTAGTTAAAAGGCAGAATTTTCATAAAACTTAATTTTACCACTTCTGTGAGTGGAATTTAGAAACTCTGAGAGACAAAGTTAATATGAAGGACTAAAATGTGGTTCAATGATATGAAAATATTTTTTGGTGAATAGTAACTTTTTACTTTTATTTACCACGTTTAAAAGTAAATAGGATAAATAAGGATAAAAATGATATTATTATTACCATAAAACATGTCATAATTCTATTTTATAAGTCTAATTCGACCAAAAACACCCTTAGTAACAAAATATGACCATTTAGGCCCACTTGGATTAGATTATGACATTTATTATTAATTTATTTAAAGATGGGTTAAAATAGTTAAAATCAATGTTTAATACATAAATCATTTTTTATAAAATGTTATACAAAAGATAAATTCAACTATAAATATTAATTAGAAATCTAAAAGTATTTCCTATATAATGGTATTTTATTTATAATTTTTAGACATTTAATAATTTAATTTATTTATGACACAATGATGATGCAGTAATTATTTTATTAATGAAATATTAACATAATTGATGTTATAAATACCCAAATAAATGTAATTTGAGACTTTTTATGAATTAAAATAATTTTCTATGTTCATATGTCATGTTATAATTTATTTAATTAACTTTTTCCGAAAAAATATTTCTGTTATGATTTTCAAAAAAATCAATTACTAAATAGTGTCAAAATTGACATAAAATAGTTTTTAAAACAAATATTATATTATTAATTGTTATTTTATTCTAAAAATCTATGGTTCGGCCAAATTACTTACATAAGGTTATATATATTAATAATAAACATCTTGGGGTTCGTTTGGCTTGTTATAGTATGTTTATTAACCTTATAGTGTAAGAAAACAAGAAGACATGGTAAAAGTTAAATTTTCTAACTTAAAGTTAAATCTAAATGACAAGGTTAAAATAGATACCTAAACTTGTCTAATTTCTATTGGATGAGATTATTTCGATCCATCCCCACCTTATCTTCGAAATAAATCAATTTTGAGCTTTTAAGAACTGAATATGACTTTATAATAAAATAATATTTTTAGTTTTTCCAAAGGTGCCACTCTCGTCCCTTATAAAAAGGCACCTCCTCCCTCTCTTCCTCACACCACTTTGAGCCTTAAATCTCTATAACCCCCGCCAAATTCTCTTATAAAATTCCCCAAAAACATCCTATAGGTCCTGGTATTCTTCAAAGTCCAATTTTAGGGCCCTAAGAGGAGGTCTCAAAGAGGCGCTTCAAAGAAGAGGTAATGTCCGTTACCGATTCTTTCAACTTTATTTCTTCTTCCACTTCTTATTCATTTGTTGTTTCATTATGAAGTAATAACATCAGTAAAACTCATATAATGGTTTGTTTTTATAAGTATGAAACAATCCTATTTCGCCATCTATTCATCCTACAGAAAATGAAATCACCGCGCGTGCGTACGTACGAAATACCGTCTCCACGTCATGGTGTAATCTTTTTTCCACCACCACTTTACTTGGATGGGTATAATGATGTATATAATGACTATATATTATTATTGTAAAGTGATATTGATTCTGAAATAATATACATATATTCCAATACAATTCCATGATCATGGGAATGATATCATCGCTCGTGGGTACGTACGGACTACTGTCTCCACGAACGCGATGAGATTCATTTTCCATGATTAACCATTCAAGAATGATTATAAAGTATATATAATGAATAATAATGAAATATATGACATAATAATGCTACTGTATTTATGTATACATATATATGTCATCTATTTAATTTCATTCAATTCATCAAGGAAATGATAACAGCGTTCATGCGTACATACGACCAACTGTCTCCATGAACGGTGTATTTCATTCCTTTTATCGATAAATAATATATATGTATATGATGAATATATATTATATATAATTCATGTTTTACATTCTGGAATAATGTAAATCAGGTTATAAGAAATAATATCAAGAACGACAAGTCGAAACACGTACGATAAATGAAATGATTTTACCCAAAACGCTGCTTTTACATTGAATTTACAAAAGAACGGGTAATATAAAGTCATAAGTGAAACATATATGATATCATAAAAATTAATATGATTATGTAATAAGTTAATGAAAGTATTTAAATCATTATACAGGAGGTTTGGATCGATATGAAGTATTTCGGACCTAAGGTAAGGGATAATTATTCCAATCTCATTCTTATCTGAGATTGTTTATTCATAAGTATTTACTGGGGTTATTGTTCTCATCCATGTCCATGTTTCCTAAAAATTGTTTCATGTATGTTTAATGTCCTTTTTACCCATTTTTAACTTTTACTACATGGTATGTATGTAATCTTTCTTTTACGAGGAACTTTTTGACTTTTCCGGCAAAAGTACGAGAAGAATGTTTTTTTATACGGCACGAACAGATTTTTACGGTTTTATAAAGCCTTATTTTCATAAATCTTCCTCCAAAAGATTTCATGACTATTTTCAACAAAATACCTTTCTTTTAAAATTTCATGACATTTTGTGAAAAGAGAATGATTTTGAAGAAGAAAGGATATTTTCCTCAAGAATTCATTTCAAGTGTTTTATCAAAACCATTTTTCATCTAAGATGACATTATTTCATATGTGTATGTTTCAAGTATCATGTCTCTATGATTTACATGGTTTCACTTTTCTTATTATGAAATGATATCCATTTATTTTATATGGATTATGTGATGATGGGATGATATTTATGAAACCCATTTTATTTATTGGGTTATATATGATTATTTTGTGGAACATGTAAGAATGATTTCATTATGAGATAGGTGGGACCTATATCTCCTTCCAATGCATTTGGTAATGATTTATATCTCATGAGATAGACATGGCCGGAATGGTAAGTTAATCTGGTTTAGTGTTATAGGACTGGAAGGAGGAGTGAACTGGATTCAGAAACGGACTTTGTCCACTATGATGGTCTTGGAAGCAGTGCCTTGGCTACTATGGAAATCATATCATATGCTTAATGGTTTCTAGAATTACATGTTTTATTCCCATGCTATTTTATCATGATTGATGTTCTGTTATGATCTATGCCTTAACTAATTCCATGTTTTATGTCATTTCTCATGATTTTAATGTTTAAACATTGTGTAAATGTTTTTAAGTTCAAATGTATAAGATTTGTTTTATTTTATCCTTGCTTACCCTTACTGAGCATTTGAGCTCACCCTTTTTATGTTTTCTTTTCCCCAGGATATAAGGAAAGGTTTTAGGTAAGAAAAAAAGGGATGATCTTTATGGGAGATTTTGAGGAACTTTCACCAAGATTATAAGATTATGTTCTATGTTTCCAAAGGCACTAAACTATTACGGTCCTTTCGTGTCTATTTTTGTTATGTAATAATTATTACAAAAAAGTAATGTAATGTCCATGTACGCCAAGCTTTGGGTCTCTATAGTTGGTATCAGAGAAAAGGGTTAGTCAACCTTTGGAAAATAGGATGTGAAAACGATAGTGAGATCCCTACAGATATTTCTAAGGTATGACTAGAGATGTCCCTAAGGATAGGTATATGAATAGGATATAGCCCTAGAACTACGGTAACGATCGTAGGATTTAACCTAAGATGTTAGAAATTGAGGGTACTCTCCCATTACTATTTTTTTTCCCTAGCATGATTTTTACCTCTCACACTATTCTTTTTGGGTTTTAGATAATGGCTAGAAACAGGATGATTCACGATAATGGGGAATATGATGGACAATGGAATGATATTTTTCATGAGCAACCAAATGAAATGGGATTTGGATGTCCAAACAACATTATTCTGCCGAATCAGAAATCTCATAATATGATCAATAAACTCAAATTTGGTAAGTTCCCGGACTCGGCTAATAAGAGAATAATGGAGTTTCATGATGATCATAGAGGAAAGAATGTTCAATTTCCCCTATGTAAATAAAGTGGTAAGAGGCATCAAGGAGAATGTTTCAAAGGAACTGGAAGATGCTTTGGGTGTGGAAAATAAGGGCATAAAGCCAGTAAGTGAAAAGGAAAATTTTCAGTTAACACTATGGATGAGGATAATAGTATTCCTACGACATCAACAATGGTTAAATGTTTTAAATGTGGAATGTACGAGCATTATGCAAACCAATTCCCTAAGGGAAATTCTCATGAAGAGAATCAGTATGGTCGTATGGGTAATATTTATATTGATGATGATGAAGGGACTACAAATGATATGTGAGATGAAATAATTGTTGAAGCTCGGTCAATGGTTTAAGAAGGAAGTGGAATGATTACTTGTTTATCAAGTGTAATGTTGCATAAGTAATCTCATGGTACTATGGAATAAAGAGACATCTAAGGATTGTTACACTGTTGTCTTTTCTTAAGTGTTGAAAGTGTGTGGTGAATGGTACCAGTATTTTTTGAAAGTAGATGATATGCACATAATGAAGGGATAAGGAGAAAATTAAATGTTCGATAGTATTCATGAGCTCATGACTGATACAAGGAGAAGGTTATATCATGGTTTGAGTATATATAATTTTTGGATTTTGGTATGTGGAATGAGTTAGCTTTTGATAGCATTCATGTTTTCACTAAGGTTTAATGGGTATTCATTTTTCAAGAGAATACATTATTAAGGTATTCACATGATTGGAATGTGACCAACAAGATAATGGGGGATAAATGATGGTTGGTTGATGACATTTCAAGTAATCTTTTTCTTCATACTATGAGCTTGGACCGAAGTATTATAGTTAAAGATTGGAATGGATTATGTTGGACATAAGATAATATTGTTTATGTATAGTACTTTTTTTATGTTATTGATGGGATGTTATAGTAATTTTGTTTTAGAAAAAGGACAACCTGCAGGATGGGCGACATACCATCGCGTCGGACAAGGCTATGGGAATCAAACCCACAACCGAAGTGCGACTGGCCTTTATTGCCTACCACTGGCCTATAGAATTCCCCTATATAGTAGAAACTAGTTTTATAATAATAAATTAGTATGATATATTAAGTATAAGTCCATTTTAGGAATCATATATGATTAATCTCACTATAGATCGACTTATGTATATTTAATAACTTTTGCTAACCTTTTGTTTGAGAAAGATGGAATGACCAGTCATTCTATCACATGATCTGCTAACACTTCACGAATAAAAAATTCAACTTTATTTCTTTAAGAGATGAATTGGAAATTGTTCAAGGCACGAACAACAGTGAGATTGTACCAAAATAAAGTATTTATTCTAATTCAAATTCTTCAACTTTAGGGAAATGATCTTGAAAACCAAAAATGTTGTCCTAGTGCCCTTATATCCGATGAATCAGATGGTACCCTAGATCATCACAAATTTATGGCTTTGTGATTGTTGGATTTTTTATAGCCATGTTCTCTACCATTCTCCATCAGAACATGATGGTTAGATTTTTCTTCCATATCCATATTTTCACCTATGTTCTCCTACGTGAAAACCCAGTGATGAGTTAATTTGGGTAACCATTATTTTTCATACTTTAGGTTTTAAATCCATGTTTTGGTATTCCTTTTTTCGATTTGGATTTCTATTATATAAACTTTTGAGTAGTAAACCATTTATAACCCTAATGAATTTCGAGGGTGAAATTCACTGTAAGGGGGGTAGAATGTAACACCCCGAGATTTTATAAAAAATATTCATTTTAATTTCATTAATGTCTTGTGTTGTACGCTACACCAAAAAGAACATGCACAACATGCATCACTGAATTGGCTTGCATTACATGGAATAAATATCTTCCTCAATAGTGTGTGTAGTACGCAATACCGAGTTTCACTAAACGAGATATTATTATAATATTATTATGAACTAGCCGTTATAAATAGTAATACCCACTTTTTGAAATTTTATAAATTTTATCATTCAAAATGGACTTCATTTTTGGATTTGGAATATCGAAATTAGCTTAGGGTGAAATTTTGGTACTTTTCAGATAACTTTCATATTCTGATGAATAGTGAAAATTATTAAATTTTAATTAAATTTTTTTTAATCTAAATAATTAATAGTGATAAATTATTAATTTGAGTGGGTGTAGAGTATATTTAGAATATATTTTTACCATTTAATACAATGTTGGTCATTGGATGTAATTTCACATTTAAACCAGACATAAACAAGTGTCAATCTTTTCATAGTTATTATCTCTAAAAAACACGGTATTTGTTTTGACGGTGAGAATTAATTTTTTTGAATCAATTAATGAAACTGATATGTTTTGAATTTGGTAAAATAGACATCATTTTTGAATTCATAATATCAAATATAGCTTAGGCCTAATTTTTGGTATTTTTCTGGAAACTTTCATTTTTTGATGAATAGTGAAACCACTAAGTGGTAGTTAAAAAACTGAATTTTTCCTAAAACATAATTTTACCGCTACTGTGAGTGGAATTTCGAAACTCTGAGAGACACGGTTAATATCAAAGACTAAAATTTGGTTCAATGCGATCAATTTTTTTTGTGAATAATTACTTTTTACTTTTATTTACCATAGTTAAAAGTAAATAGGATAATTAATTGTAAAAATTCTATTATTATTACCCTAACACATGTCCTAATTCTATTGGATAAGTGTAATTCGACCAAAAACAACCTTAGGAAGAAACTATGACCATTTAGGCCCACTTGGATTAGATTAGGACATTTATTATTAATTTATTTAAAGAAGGGTTAAAATAGTTAAAATCAAGGATTAATAAGTAAATCATTTTTAATATAAAGTTATACATAAGATAAATTCGACTATGAATATTAATTAGAAAGATAAAAATATTTCATAAAAATGTTATTTTTTTTATAATTTTTAGATATTATATAATTTAATTTATTTATGACACAATGATGATGCAGTAATTATCTTATAAATAAAATATTAACATAATTGATGTTATAAATACCCAAATAAATGTAATTTGAATCTTTTTATGAATTAAACTAATTTTATATGTTAATATGACATGTTAGAATTTAATTAATTGACATTTTTCGAACTAATATTACTGTTCTGATTTTCAAAAAAATCAATTACCAAATAGTGTCAAAATTGACTTAAAATAGTTTATAAATCAAATATTATATTATTAATTGTTATTTTTTTCCTAAAAATCTAAGGTTAGGAAAAATTACTTAGATAAGGTTATATATATTAATAAAAAAAACTTGGGGTTCGTTTGGCTTGTTATCATATGTTAATTAACCTTATAGTGTAAGAAAACAAGAAGACACGGAAAAAGTTAAATTATCTAACATAAAGTTAAATCTAAATGATAAGGATAAAATAGATACCTAAACATGTCTAAATTCTGTTTGATGAGAGTATTTCGACCCATACCCACCTTATCTTCGAAATAAATCAATTTGGAGCTATTGAAAACTGAATATGACTTTATAATAAAATAATATTTTTAGTTTTTCCTAAGTTGCCCCTCTCCTCCCTTATAAAAAGGCACCTCCTCACTCTCTTCCTCACACCACATTGAGCCTTAAAGATCGGCCAACCACTGAAAAATTATCTTCTCCACATACCTATAAACATCCTAGAGGTCATGGGATTCATCAAAGGCAAATTTTAGTGCCCTAAGTGGAGGTCTCAAAGAGGCTCTTCAAAGAAGAGTTATGTCTGTTACCGATTCATTGAACTTTATTTCTTCTTCCACTTCTTCTTATTCAGTTTTTTAATTATGAAGTAATAAAATCAGTATCACTCGTATAATGGTATGTTATTATAAGTATGAAACAACCCTATTTCACCATCTTTCTATCCTACGGAAAATTAAATCACCGCACGAGCGTACGTACAGAATATCATCTCCACGCCGTGGTGTAATCTATTTTCCACCACCACCTTACTTGGATGGGTATAATGGTGTAAATAATGAATATATATGATTATTTTAAAGTGATTTTGATTCTGAAATAGTATACATACACTCCAATACAATTCCATGATCATGGGAATGATATCATCGCTCGGGCGTATGTACGGACTACCGTCTCCACGAATGCGATGAGATTCATATTCCATGATTAACCATTCACGAATGATTATAACGTATATACAATGAATAATAATGAAATATATGAAATAATAATGCTACTGTATTTATGTATATATATATATGTATGTCATATATTTAATTTCATTCAATTCAACAAGGATACGAAAACATCATTCATGAGTACGTACGACCTACCATCTCCATGAACAGTGTATTTCATTCCTTTTATCGATATATAATATATATGAATATGATGAATATATATTATATATAAATCATGTTTTACATTCTGGAATTATGTAAATCAGGTAATATGTAATAATATCAAGAACGAGAAGTCGAAAGACTTACGATAAATGAAATGATTTTACCCAAGACGCTGCTTTTACATTGAATTTACAAAAGAACGGGTAATATAAAGTCATAAGTGAAACATATATGATATCATAACAATGAATATGACTATTTAATAGGTCAATGACATTATTTAAATCATTATACCGGAGGTTCGGATCCATACGAAGCATATCAGACCTAAGGTAAGGGATAATTATTCCAATCTCATTCTTATCCGAGATTGTTTATTTGTAAGTATTTACAGGGGTTATTGTTCTCATCCATGTCCATGTTTCCTAAAAATGGCTTCATGTGTGTATAATGTCCTTTTTACTCATTTTTCACTTTTACTACATGTTATGTATGGAATCATTCATTTACGAGGTACTTTTTGTCTTTTCTGGCAAAAGTACGAGAAGAATGTTTTTTATACGGCACGAATGGATTTTTACGGTTTTATAAAGCCTTATTTTCATAAAGATTACTCCAAAACGACTTCATGACAATTTTTGACAAAATCCTTTTCTTTTAAAATTGCATGAAATTTTGTGAAAAGAGAATGATTTTGAAAAAGAAAGGATATTTTCCTCAAGAATTCATTTCAAGTGTTTTATCAAAACCATTTTTTATCTAAGATGACATTATTTCAGATGTGTATGTTTCAAGTATCATGTCTCTATGATTTACATGGTTTCAATTTTCTTATTATGAAATGATATCCATTTATTTTATTTGGATGATGCGATGATGGGATGATGGTTTTGAAACCCATTTTATTTATTGGGTTATGTATGTTTATTTTGTGGCAAAAGTAAGAATGATTTCATTATGAGATTGGTGGGACCTATATCTCCATCCAATGTATTAGGTAAATATTTATATATCATGAGATAGAAATGGCTGGAACGGTATGTTAACCTGGTTTAGTGTTACAGGACTGGAACGAGGAGTGAACTCGATTCAGAAAGGGACTTTGTCCACTAGGATGGTCTTGGCAACAATGCCTTGGCTACTATAGAAATCATATCATGTACTTAATGGTTACCACAATTACATGTTTTATTGCCATGCTATTTTATCATGATTGATCTTCTTTTATGATCAATTCCTTACGTACTTCTATGTTTTATGTCATTTCTCAAGATTTTGATGTTTAGACATTATGTTCATGTTTTTAAGTTCAAATGTATATGATTTGTTTTATTTTATGCATGCTTACCCTTACTGGGCATTTGATCCCACCATTTTTATGTTTTATTTTCCCCAGGATATATGGAAAGGTTTTAGGTAAGAAAAAAAGGGATGATATTAATGGGAGATGTTGAGAATCTTTCACAAAGATTAGAAGATTATGTTCCATGTTTCCAAAGGCACTAAACTATTACGGTCCTTTGGTGTCTGTTTTGTTATGTAATAAGTATTCTGCAAAAGTAATGTAATGCCCATGTATGTCAAGCTTCGGGTCTCCAGAAATACAGTTATGTTGATGCAATCAAGATTCAGTAGCATATGAAATGGAAGAGGTTCATGCAAGAGTAAATGATATCCTTGCACAATAAACATACATTTGAGTTGGTAGAATTACCACAGTGAAAGAAGGAACTCAATAATCCCTAATCCCTAAAACTTAAAATATGAACCTTAAACCCAAAAACATATATCGTATACCATAATATCAAAATACTTAACCTTAAACCATTAATCCTAAAACCTATCCCTTAAATCACCAAATAAACCTGAAAATCTAAACAAAAATCCTAAAACCTGGTCCCAAAACCCTATACCCGAAACCCTAATCCAAAAACTAAAAAACATATCCTCCGATGCAAAGCGAACCATTATATGTTTTAAATCTAGAAGACCCACAGTGGAGCGCTCCTGAAGCTTCCACAAACCAAAGATTAAATGATCAAAACCATCCACCTACATGAATCGCTGCTTGAAGCGTGAAATCAGCGTCAGATTAAGCAGGGACGAAGCATCATTAAACACCTGAGCCATGATCGAGAGCTGCAGAATCCCTTCATGCAACTCAGGAACTTTGGGGGAGAGAAGGATTTCAGGGAACGAAGGCAATAGGTCAGGTTTTAATAAAGTTAGAAATTGATGATCTCTAGAGCACTTCGGAAATCCCTCCTCCACCAATGGAGGAGGGATCTGCTCGGAGGTCGTCGCCGACTACGGTGGTCGTCGCCATTCCTGAACCCTAGCTCCACGAACGCTCGCCATTCTCTAATTCTGTATCTATGGTTGAACAGAATTAATGGAGAAGATGGTAGCATACAACCATACTATAGATCCATAATGGTTGCGAAAGGATTCAGTCAGAAAAGTTATTGAGATTGATTAAATATTTTCTCTTGTGGTTAAAATTTCTTCTATCTGAGTTATTCTTGGATTGGAAGCTAGTTTGAACCTAGAGGTTCAAAAACTGAATGTAAAGATAGCATTCTGACTTGGTGATATTTATGAGGATATATACTTGGAGTGGCCAGAGAGATTTCATGTGAAAGGTAAAGAAAATATTGTATTCAATCTTTAGAAAATTTTATATGTTCTGATATAGAAATCGAGGAAAGGGTATAGGATATTTAACTCATTAATAGAAGAAAATGATTACAAGAGGAAGACTGTTGATCCTTGTGTTTTTATCAAACAGTTTTCTGAAGGTGATTTCATTATTGTGTTGATTTATATTGATGATATTATGATTATTTTAAAAGATATCCCCAAGATTGAATGCTTGAAGAAAGAGTTGAGATTTTTTTTTGAAATGAAGTACTTGGGATATGCTAATGAGATTCTTCATATGGAAATTACTCAAGACAGGTGGAATAAAAATATTAGAAATCTCAGAAGTATCACATTAAGAAGGATCTTGAATGATTTAATATGGTCAAGGTTATACCAGTAGAACTCCACTTGTGTGTTATTTTAGGCTCACGACATGTCAGAGTCCATAAACTGAGAATTAGAATGTATAAATAGAAAGAGTTCCTTATCAGTCAGCAGTTGGCAGTCTTATGTATGCCAGGGTGTGCACCATAAAAAATATTTCTCATGATGTTGGTGTTTTGTAAAGATTCTTATCAGATCTAGGAAAGGAGTATTGGAAGCTATTATAAGGAAATTAAGGTATCCTCGGGGTACATCTTGTCATTATTAATGATTTGGAAATTGTAAACCTATTTTATAAGGATACATAGATGCAGATATGTCTTCAGATATAGACACAATAAAATCCATATCTGGATATCTGATCTCATATACAGGAGGAGCAGGCACATGTCATTCGTGACTTCAGAAGTGTGTTTCCTTATCCACCGTAGATGTAGAGTATATTACGGTCACTGAGGGAAGAAAGGAGATGTTTTGGATGAACAAGTTTTCACAGGAGCTGGGTTTGAGTCAGAAGAATTATATTCTCATTTGCTATTGTCAGAGTGGTAGTCATCTCAAAAAGAACACAACAATTCATTCCTAGTCCAAACACATCGACATGAAATATCACATGATCTGTAATGTGTTTGAAGAAATATTTTGTGAATGTTGAGATAATCAACACCAATGATAATGTGGCGTACATGATGATGAATGTTCTACCGAAAGAGAAGCTAGACTTCTTCAAGGAGACTTTTGGTCTATCTTCTACCCCAAATTGGTTATGAGGGGATATTTTTTGGGGCCACTCCCATTTATGGAATAATTCAATTGAACGGAAACGAAGGAGCTTTTAAAAATAACTCCACAGCTTCTCACTTTGGTGGGCAGCTGACGAGATTGGTATATAGCCATTATTGAATTAGTCGATGTCAGGAGAAACATCAACTGTTAATGAACCAATCCCAACTAGCCCATGAGAGACTTGCTTTCTTTCATAATTAAAATGGAATTAAGATCCCATGATTTTAAAAAATTCTGAAAACACTACAATAACTCTATGTATCCTCCGACGTTCATACAAAAATTTATAATAGTTTGGCCTCCTTCTATAGTGGACATTGGAATCACTGATGAACAACGTAATTACATTATGTTCTATATTTTTCTTTCTGTTTTCTGGGTTTTTTTCCACCACGACACTCCGCTTACCCAACTGTTGACTCTTCATTGTATTTGATGGCCCCACCAAAAAATCATTGTTGTATGCTGGAGGTCGATAAGAAATAATAATAGCCTTCCCCCGCAACACAGACTCCTTCAGAACATCAAGAAGACATGGAACATTGATAGAATATGAAAACCTTAGAGGGAGACCAAATGCTAGGTTTGACTTATTGAACCCCATTATCCTCATACATTTGTGTTTTGATCAATCGAATTCCCCTAAAAACCATAAATTTAGAAACATTTGGGAGTGGCCTGCTAAGAAATATGTTGGCACCATTTCGAGCCTTCCCCACCTCTAATAATAATTCTTCAAGGAAACCTCTCTACCATATTCATCTTAACACAAATACAAGGCTTTTAGGCCGGTTGTAGAAAATAGTTGTACTAATACCCAAAAAAAAACAACCTGCTGCATTTCCAATTGTCTGCAGAATAATTGGATTGGGCATCGGTAAATGGAGTCTAAGAATTATAATTCAAAATTCCGCATTTCGTGATTCCCTAAAGAAGTGTTCATTCCAAGACCAATGAGAATTATTAACTAAACACATACCTCAACATCCCTCCTCCCAAGATCGAGCTTTCACAAAATATTATCCTGTAAAAATATGGATTTAGAACACAATGTTGGAGAAAACCAAAATGGATATAAGATAGAGAATCCCTGATGAGTTCACGAATTCCCTGAAGAAACCAATAGAAAATATATCAAAGACATAATGGGTGACCAAGTATATATTATGGTATGCTAACACCTCAGAAAAATCTCTATCCAACTCCTCATTCAAATGAAAACAATCCTCCATATTAGTGCATCTGGGAATGATACTTATAGTCAGAAGGCTAAGAAGGTTTGGATTAACAAATTAAATTAGTAGAATATAAAGTGCATCCATGAAGGATTTTGGGGCTACACTACTAGAAGTATGAACCATCTCCGTACCACATGTCAGCGATAAGATTTTATTCGATGGAAGTGCTGATGAAGAAGGGAGAGCACCATCATTTGAAAGGAGAACCATTTTATTGGATAATTAATCCTTCATGACCTCTATACAGGTAGCTTCATGACCTACCCCTATAATGGAAGATTTTTTGTGAGTGTTTCAGCAACATCAACATCCCACCTACATGGGGATTGGGTTCCTTGGGATGGTAAGTCATTGATAGAGGACATGTTATAGATCATTGATTATTCAGACATGCCTCCAGAGGGTATATTTTTGGATCATGCCAATCATTGATGGGATGTAATAACCCATGCTAGTTTATATTAGGGTGTGTTCATGGTAGAAGCCCATATTGAATTCTATGAATATCTATTTTCACATACACACAGATCAGATGGCTATAGAGTGTTTCTACACATACACTAGGCTTCAAGATCTGTGGTTAAGTATTTATCTCATCTTACTACGCTTTAGTGCTTCACACTGACCCTTGTCGAAGATCAGTTGATGATAGTGAGATCATATGAGTATGGTATTGAATATGCGATCCAATCAATGGTAAATATAATTCACCTTACCACCATTTTAGAGATAGTGTAACATGCACTCATCACCGAGTAGATCACGAGGATGGATGAGAGTTCATGCTTGGCGGTTCATCATCGAGAGAAGGATATGGTTAATATAGAATTAGGAGACATTATTTTGATTCTAATAATGGAAGAAATTCAATTTATGTGGTGTGTCAAATGTTTGTAAGGAAAATTCATAGGAATCCCTAGTGTATACATAAATCAATTGAGTTCTAATCATGTGAAATTATGCGGCATCTACAACATTTTTCAATGAAAATACCTATTGGTTCTAGTATGAGGGAAGGTTCACCAACTTCCCACACGGGAGCAGGATTAGTATATCATATCAAGTAGAAATATGGGATGCTATTATCCAATCACGATAATGAGGTTTATTTGGATATGGTATTTAGACATTAGATTTACATTGAAAATAAAATAAACCTATCCAATTTAATGATGTTTCATATCAAGGCCAATGATCTGGCCATATATATTTAGTGTCACGTACATATGAGGGGAAGAGTTTAGGGATTCTATATTTTGAGGATCTATTCAAGTATCCACCACTTTAGTTTCAAACCTATTCGATTTAAGAGCTTCACATTCTTTCATATTTCTGGTGAGTATAGAGGGTATCATCTTTATAATATAGTACTTTTATGGCGTTATGACTCCTGACACCCCATTAGTGATCCAAACCAAGAGTGTAAATTGATGTAAGGGAATCCCCCATCAGATATGTAGTTATATTTTTGTTTGAGATCACTTTATCCTTGAGATGATAGGCTTTGGAATCTTACTCAAGATGGAATGGTTAGTGCCTTATCATGCTCATGATGATTTATATCTTCATAGGGCTTATTGAACTTCACTTGAGGGAGGTACTTATATTCATAAGTATAACTAGATGGTTCATGCAAGTTTAGTGAGATCTGAGCATCGTGGGATGGGTGGAGTGATAGCCCAGATGGCTCACTATTTATGTGTGATCATGATATGGGACATATAGAGTTCCTTCCTGTAGTGGATAACTTCATGGATATTTCCCTGATGAATTATTTAGGTTACCTATTTTTAGAGAGGTTGAGTTCACAATTGATCTATTCTTGTCAGTGAAAGTCGTGTTAATTACTTCCAATAAGATGTTATATAATAATCACCTAGAACATAAGATAAAGCTTGTGTATTTGGATGATAATGGACTTATAAGACACTATACATCCCCATAGGCCCCATTAAGAAATTATCTAGGATGGAGGATGGGACCTATAGTCATTACATGTATTATCACAAGTTGATCCTACTTATGGTTAATATCTAGTATCCACCTTCGCCTATATATGACCTCGTCAATAGGTTCTAAGGATAAATAATTTTCTATAATATTGATTTAATGTCAGGATACCATCAGATGATTGTGATATAATTAGACATATCATATATGTAATTTTGTATTATATATGTCATGTATGAGTATCTTTTAATGTATTTTGGTATCATGAATGCACTATTAGTTTTTATAACCCTGATGAATCGTGTATTCCACATATATTTGGATTCTTTTTTGGCGGTCTTCATTAAAAATATATTGATATATTCTCACACTCTAAAATACCATTAAATACATCTTGATAACATCTTCGATACACTGATAGAGCACCAAATATATTCTATGATCACTTAATTTACCTTCAGGATCCACAATTTTCACGTCTTAGGTCACATCATCTCAGAGGGAGTATTTATTGAACCATAGAATATTAGCATTGTGGTTTCCTTGGAGAATATGTATATGGACTTTGACGCATTTAGTTACTTAGTGATGACATTCTATTATACTAATTTTATTCTTCACTTTAAATTATTATTGTTCCTCTCATGCGATTGACTAAAAACTTTGTGATGATTTCATAGTCTTAATCTTACAAGGTATCCAATCCAGTGCTGAATGGGAGATTGAACTCATCATAGATCCTGATATATATGGATCTGGGAAGAAGTTATATAGTTTATTATGATTCTTCAAGAATCAGTCTAAGAGTATTTTTTATGTTGGGAGATCGAGTATTGGTTTATTATTCTTTCTAGATGAGACCACATGAGAATAATTATACTACACACAGCCTCAAGCTGGTAAATTTGTTTCATGCTTTACACATCGAGAGCCACTATCAATTGGGGGAGTATATCATTAATTACATAGACCATAATGGTATCTAATAAATTTCCACATAGTTTGATTTTAATTTTACTATGACAACCCTAATCTTTTATTACACAATTAAACATAATTTATCACATAAAATTCACACGATACAACATAGATGATTGAGAGGTCTAGTGTCTTTGGGGATTATGATCATTACATAACAACTTAAAACATGAAATACAACTTCTTTATTTAAAACATACTATACATGACCACTATATTCCCTCGTACTTAACATTGCATGGGACAACCTGAGATCATGCATAAGAAAAGGGTGATATATAATGCTCGGTAAGGGAATAATCCTGGAATAACATGAGAAATACAATACATGTTAGACAATAGGCATATAAATAGAGCACAATACAAGCATAAAAATAAAAGCATGATAATCATAACATGGAAATGTGGAAACAACACTTGGCATATAATTAGCATGAGCCAAGGCTCATTGCACATGAAGCATGAGTAAATCCTCATTGCACATGAAGCACAAGTAAAAACTCATTGGAATTGAATTAGAATTATTAAACACCAATTGCACATGAAATATCATGATACTATACTTTACCCAATGCATTGGAGCTCTATAATGGTGCACCGTTCTTAAACATTTCATTTCGTGCAAAAGTGTCCCACATGGATCATATTACATGGATTCATAAAACATAATCATTTATTCCTCGATAAAGGAATGTGGAATTAATAAATTAAAATTCATAATAAATAAGTAAATGTGAGTAATGTTTAATACCCTTGATTGAGAAATGGGCATGGTATTCACTACACAATGTCATTGGTTTGGAAAATCGGTTCAATTTCGGTAGTGTAACAGCATGTCGTAAGAACTCATAAAAATGGTTAATGAGAGAGAATGGGGAGTCTCGTCATATTTACATGAAATGGATAGTATAGGGGTCAAATATATACATTTACCAACAATTGTAATGGAATTTAGAGTAATGATACAAAATAATTGGTTGAATAAAAAAGAGGAGATCGAAATTTCTTAGGGAATTTTGGCATAGTAACGGGAGAACATGGGGGGCATTTAGTGAGAGAGAAAGGGGTCACCATAATTAAAAAACAAAGAGGGAAGTATGGGGGAGGTGGGAAACCATAACCCAACATTTATAATTTAAATTAAAAGTTCATAGCAACATTATAAAAATTGGACAAAAATGAGAAAGGAAGAAAAACCCTTACTTGGATGTGTGCTTCCAAAGGATTGAGAGAGGCTTGAAAGAGGCTTCTTGGGAGCTTGTGGAACCTTGGGAGGATTATAGATATATGAGATCAGAGCTTGGACGAACTTAAAACGCTTTGAGTGAGGAGGATGTGGGATCTTGGGTGTGTTTATATAGGAAAGGTGATAGAATTCATTATTATTTAGGGTTGGTACACCTAACATTAAACTAATCCAATCCACAAGCCAGCCCATGGTTTTTTCCCATGTTTTTTGGAAAAGGGAATAGGAAAAAAATATTTTATAAGGAAAAAGTCCAAAATTCTTATAAAAATGGGGTTCTTTATGTGGAGGTGAGTCACACTCCCAAAGAAAAAAATTTCAAAAGACAATATGTTTAATAAGTAGTGAAGGGTCCATTACTATTTTGTAAAATAAGTCAAACAAACCCAAAATCACATTATTTTAATGGTAAAACATATATTGGTCGAAAATAAGGCTTTTAGTATTTTATTAAATCAGCATTGGGTCATTATGATGTCATAAAACACATTTTATATTTAAAATGAATTGAATTTTTACCCACAAATTTGATTGTCTCAAAAAAATATGAAAAATTCACCGTTGGATAATTTGAGCATCTTGATTCCAGAAATAATATTTATTTTATCTAAATAAATATCTATATATGTTAATTTTCACATTTAAAATAAAAACTGACATTTATCGAAAATTCATGGGTTATGACAAAAATGGCTTTCATACCATAATTAAAATTAAAATTGCATTCCTAAAATTATTCTAGCATCTATATTTAACATAAAATTAATTTAATAATAATAATAATATTTTATAAAAATATTATTTAATTTAAAAATCCAATAATTCATCTAAATAGATTTCTTCATAGAATACTCAATTAAAATAATATTTCTGCTTTAAAAACTATAAACATTGTAATAATAATAAAATGATAGAATATTTATTATTATATACAAAAATAATGTAAATAACCATAGTGCTAATTTCATGATACATAAATACTTATAACACCTTTATAAGACCAAAGAGTAAGATGTGCGATAGTGACAAACTCTTGGGGTGGCTCAGTTAACATTGCTCGGGTGGTAATCTCTATCAACATCCATTTTTCTTGTAGGCGGTCCTGATCGAGCATAAAATATTCAATCTCGGCTTGGGAATTGTCAAGAAAAAAGCCCAATGACGCCACCTCCTTTCCGAGCTTAGACCAATGGGCTTTGTATGGGTAACGTCTACTGGATGAGGCCATTGCTTCCTTTGTCTGAGTAAATTGAATTAGTTAAAGCCCTATAATTATACTAATCAGATGATCACTATTCAACGACTATATTAACATTGGTCACAATTCATAACATAAAACCAAATAATTCGACATTTTATATATACATTTTACATAAAGTGTCATTTAATTAGATCAAGAGGGATTTCCATTAATGAATGTTTGGGTTGTTACACTTACAATGTGTAGGTGGGTAGAATACCAATAGTAATTCAAATTTGAGGTCTATTATAAACATGGGACTAGAAATGTAGTAGTTAATACCTAGATATGAAAGGCTTAGACATAAGTTATCCATGAAGCTAGTAGAAAGTGGAAGTTGATGGCACAATTTTATAAGAAGCACGTGACGGTTCTGGAGTGTCATGAGAAACCTATATTAGCATCTTTGAAAGTGATTAGTTATATTTTAGATATTTAGATCATAGTCTATATGGAGTGTGTCTCTGGATAACACACACCACTTAGTTGGGATATCTATGAGGATGAAATCATACACTTTCATTGGTGTGTCTGGGTACCTCCAGAAACATGGGAAGAAATGATACATGAATATATTTACTCCATTTAGAATGTACAACCAAGACAAATCATGATGTACCAAGGTATACATCATAAGTATTTTTGGCTCAAAATGAAGGGGTAGATCAAATGCTTTGTCAACCTGTGTTCCACTAGTAAGCTGGTAAATGCAAGGAAACAGATGCCTTCTAGAGTATTACAACCTCTTTACATTCATAAGTGGATATGGGATTAATTCACTTTGTATTTTGCAATGGGTTTTCCAAGTGCCCCTCAAAGAAATAATTCCTTATGGGTGATCATTGACAGCTCGGCTAAGTTCACCCAAAGTATCCTGATTAAGGAATCCTTTTAAGATGACAACCTTGGTAGGATTTACATTTAAGAGATTCAACACCATCATTTTTCCCCTATCTTAAAATATTAGATATGGTTTCTCAAATTATATCATGATTCTGGAAGGGTTATCAAAAGAAATTGGTTCATAGATGCATCTAATCAATGTATACCACCCTTAGTCTTAGTGTATGATATAAGAGTTAGAGGATATTATCTGGCCATTCCTCTCAGATTTTGGATGTATTTTGGAGACTCCCCTACCCCTTACCATGTTTTAATACTATAATATATTTTAGGAAACTATTCATATGGATCCCTATGAAGAAAAATATGGTAGGTAGTTCTGCCCACCCATGGGTATGTTGGAGGAAGGTGATGCATCATGGTTGGGACCTCTTCTTATTCGGGATAATTTATAGAAGGTATAAATTATTTATATGTGTATGTATACAGATAATTCTTTGATTAAGTCTTATATTAATCATCACCAATAGATTCTACATTTTAATGTCGTACAGTATGTATTTCAATGAGATTCCTCTAAACTGGGATAGAAATATTTAGAGAGAGGCATAGATTTCACCTCATTACGGCTTCCCATTCGAGATCAAGGATTGAGTCAGGTGGGTAGCATATTTATAGGATTTATCAAAGAGGTATCAGGCCATTCATGATGTATTACATGTATCAAATCATCACCATTTTTATTTCGACCCATATCAATCATTTTAACATGAGGGTATAGTGCTTGATAAAAATGATTCATATGAGGAGAGTCCAATAAATATCATTGTCTGGAGCACGAAGGTCCTTTAAGGCTGTTTAGTTCCATCAGTATAGTATCACATGAGCCAGACTGCATACATGATGAGACCAAGGATAGATATGTGATGTACATTCCTAGTGGCCAAAACATTTCTGGGATAATTTTTTAAAACCCTCAGAAGAAAAACTCAAGGATGAGTTATTTTAATGAGGGGAGGTTGTAATTTCCAAAATTTCTTCAAAGGTATATATCAATTTAAATTTAGTAAAACCTTGTTAAGTTGTATTCTTGGTTTATAACCTGGAAATAATGCCTTTAGGTTGCTTATTTTATTTTGGAATGGAAGGTACTGTTGGTGGATTCAGGTTGTAGATATAATCACGATGTCCAAGAAATTGAATACACGAATTCAATTAAATACATGAATGCAATTCATGACACGAATCTATAACACCCCAAAAATTATAAAATAGAAACTTTTTATTTTATGGCCTATATGAAATTCCATACATGATATAGAAAGGAATATAACCTCTCAACAATTTATGGAATATATAATATTTTAAATTTATTATATTTTTTATATTTCAATGCACACAATACTGGGTTATCTTGCATTACACAAAACAAATACGTTCTTCGATAGGTTGTATTACACACAAGACTGAGTTTTACTGAATACTACTAATATTATTTAATATAATATAACCTAACATAGATATTAAATAAGTATTTATGAATAGGATTAACTAAATTATTAAAATAAATTGTTAAAAAAATATATAATTAATTCATTGGTAATCAATTTAATAGATATGAATATAAGAATCAATTGAATATCAAATAAATGTTTTTGCACTTAAAAATATATATTATCCTAATAAATTAAATCAATTAATATTAGTGAATGATATTAATGATATATATATATATATATATATTATTTAATCAATTATTTGTTATATTCATTCCATAGGTTTGGAAATCATAACAATAGAAAAAATCGATTTTTCTGATTAAAAATTATATTTTTCCTAAAAATTAGTTTACCAAATTTTAATATGGAAGCTATTTTAAATACAATTTTTGACACATTTTGAAAATTTATTTTTAAAAATAAAAATCCTAATTTAAATAATATCATAAAAAATATCTCAGGGTGATATTTTCTATTTTCTGTGAGGTTTCATTATTTGATGAATAGTGAACAATTAGGAATTTTAATTCCAAACTACTGTTCATCAAAATTAATGATAATGATGATTTATATTTTTTACAATTTTTTATGTTTTTTCAGATAAATTATAAAAAAGTTAATATAATTTATGTCATTTTAATGAAATTTATATTGAAATTGGAAATAAATTTTTTTTGCCTTTGACTAGTTTGACATTAAAAAACTACATTGTTGTCCCATTTACAATTAGTAAAAAATGATTCTATATATGGAATAAAAATAATATATCATTTCTAATAATGTCAACTTTGTTTTTTAACAAAAATAGTACCGAAATTGATTAAAATTAATTACAAAAATTAAGAGAAAAATTTGTTTTACCTAGGACTAAACCATAAACATAATGTTCAAAATGACCTAGAAACTTATCAAAAAGAAATTGTATGTATATATTTAGGACCTAAACTATATATTATCGAATTTGGTTTATTTTTGGAGCCACCTGACAAAGAAATAATGTTTTTGGATTCCCCACTTTAAAAATATTTGAAGAATGCCACCCCTTCTACACTATAAAAGGGCTCTCACCCCTCCCACCTATTCACACATCTCCAGATATTTGGATAGTCCAAAAACATGAAAAAATTAGCTCATATATTACCTTCCCCTAATTCTAGATAATAATTTTGGGAAGAAGAAAATCTAAGGATTTTTCTATGTATAAACAAAAAAGAGCAACTTGAATAAGAGGAAACCTTCTTCGACAATCACATCTATTTCATTTACCTCTCTTCCCATTAAATAATTTTAATATAAAGATTATATAAAAAACTATGTTTCTTAAATATAATGGTATTTTATTATTCTATTATTTCAACCTACTCTTTCAAGAACATCAATCAAGTGTGATACATAATAATCATTCATTGGTAAATCATACTATAGCCTCACGAAACGACGAAGTGCACATTTCCATTTACAATTATTCGAGGGTAAAATAGTGATGTATTAAGAGTTTATAAATGAAATATATGATATTTATAAAGAAATTATTATCCATTATTTATTATATAAATTATACATTCATGCTTTCCAATTTGTGAGCATAAGATAACTTTGTTTGTGGATGTGTGGACTACTACCTCCACAAAGTGATCTGATTCGTTCACTACAATACATGGAATGTACTAAAGATGGATTTAATAATTTTGTTAGAAATATAAAACATACATATTATACTATAATAAAATATATATATATATATATATATATATATATATTAGTTATAATTCTTTTAAAATATGACAATGAAGTAGAAGTAGTGTTCATACGTACATATGACCTACCATCTCTTTGAATGGTGAATTTCATTCCCTATCTCCAAATGTCATGGATAATTGTAAATAAATAAATATAGAATATATATAAAATTTAAATCATGGTTTAAATTCTCTATATTATGAAACCATGATCTTACTAATAGGAACCAAAAGAACAAGTTAAAAAATTCTCGAAAAGAAAGGGAATTAACACAAGAAATAGTGATAATATTGAAATAATTTTAACAAACAAGTAATAATATTTTATAATAAGTTAATATATGATATTTTAGATATTATTATGGGTCTGATATAATCTAGTGACATTTTTATTACAATTATACAAGAGGATAATGGATTTTTACCTGAAAGGAAGAGCAGGTTAAGGTTTTTAATCTCAATTCGATTTCACTAAGGCATACTGTATTTTTAAAAACCTAGATTCTTTAATATGATGTATATACTTATATTTTTACATTTAATATATGTAAAAAATAATTATTAATATCATGTTTAGTTTAAATTTTAATTATTTTACCTATGGATATTTGAACCTAAATTTATGAAGTGGTAAAAAAAATTCATAACACAATTTATTTTTATTGCATTATATTACTCCTTCATTGTAATTTTTATTAAAATAAGTTTTGTGTAATCTTTTATTACAATATATTGTTGTATTTTAAAAAATAATGTGTATTTACCTTTGTCAAACATATTTAATCCAATGATTTATACTCACATGAACATTATGGTCTTTTCAAGGGTTAATCCATAATATTGTTTTGTTTAGGATTTTTTACACTTGAATTCAAGTTTTTAGAAATTATTGGGTAATTAATTAATATATACTTAATATTATTATCATGTGGTTATTCATGAATATTTTCATGTAATAGTACCATTTTCTCAATCATTGGTACCCAAAATGTTTTTAACAAAACCCAACTTTATATATATCTTTAGTCAGGGAACCTATTTTCTTCTAAAAGTCATGTTTTCGTAAAAGGTATTCATATTTTTTTAACAATTCCAAATATATTTAATAAATCTTTACCATTTGTGTTTTTAATTTTTTTCAATGGAATTTTCTTGTTTCATTCTAAACAAGACACTTTTCCAACCTTTTTATTATATAAAATAAATGTTATTTTTACCTTGTACATTGTGTATGGATTTACCCATAGTCATTGATGTGAATATTAATCATCACGATGAAAAAAATAATGTTTAATTTTTTTTTAAATTTATTTTAAAGGAAAAGTATTTTCATAAAAAATCAAAATATAGATGAAAATTTACTCAGGAATGTTTTCAAAAGATCCTTTTATAATATTTCTATTCATCCAAAAAGACTAACGTTTTTACTCCACATGGTATATGTTGTATTTATACAATCCTTATACATACTCTGGATGAGTTTTTATTTATTTGACCATGGATAGTGATTAAATTCACTTCTCTGATTCATTTTTAGTCACCTTGAAATATTAAATTTCCTACGATCCTTTAACATTGAATGAACCAAATTTTTTATATCATTTATCACGGGTATGTTCATTCACTAAACCATATTACATTTTTACTTACTATGTTTACTTAGATATTTATTTTATTTACCAGAGATGTATAGATAAATTTGTATCGTGTACTCCAAAATATATTTTATAAGGAATATTATTTTTAAATGAAATCAATTATGTGATATATTAGGAATGCTTTGGACCTAAAAGACACAGGTTTATGACCATTAAAAGTAAACCCCTTGATGCATCAGTAGTATAATGAGATGAAATATGTTGGTGAAAACCCTTACAATATGATTCAACACAGAATAGTTTTGTTTATTCCAATAGATTTATGTTTTTATATGAATGCTCTTGAAAATCGTATGTTAATACACAAGTTGAAAGGTCTTGACGGTGTATGTATCATGTTCATAGGAAACATGATAAGCAATAATTTAGTATATCCATAATTAATTATTTATTAATAATTTTACATGAGATTTTTTCTTTCAAGTTATCTACAGATGCATTTTATTTTCATTTCATTGATTAAATGTCATGTGTTTCAGTTATTTTCCATACCATATTGATTATGACTTATCCTGTTATTTAATGGTAATGTTCTTTAGTTATTTATTTTTCCATATATTTTATGAACTTCCTTCTTAGTTTATTGACTATGTGGTATCTATCAATATTTTTTACCTTTCCATATTAACTATTCTCATTAATTCATTTCTGATTCTGATATAATTGAACATTACGGAGAATTTGATCTCAACCTTCTTTTTCATCTTTCCACAATATTCTTTTAACTGTATTATAAAATATATGAAAGGATATCATAGATGGATTAATGTTATCACTGATAAAAATAAAATTTCTTCGTAATTATAGTATTAATTTTTAATACATTACACATGTATATATATCATTTACCAATACTAATAAACTCTTGGGATATTTAGGAATTGATTCCTTGTAATCAAACCAATTTCATTTTAGTAGACAGTAGCACCAGTATTCTGGGGTCAGGTTATTAAATGTGGTATCAGATAAAGTTTAGGACAAACCTAGGGAACTATATTTAGGAAACAATAGATTATAGAACATAAAAATGGGGTATATATTGAGAGTATGTATAGAAGAACATTATAGAATGTGTATAAGGTTGATATTTTGTCAGTATTTATAGTAATAAATCCCTACATGGATACTAATATTATATATGGTTCTGGCACAGATGTACCTAAGGGTAATAACGTTGAAAGGGTGTGATGGGCCTTACTCGAGTGTATCCTAGTATACAAACAGATGTCAGATTACATACCTATATTGACTCACCAAGTGGTTATTCTTAGGATGAATCAGATTTTCTTTACAAAAGATTATGAAATATTGGAATATATAATGAAAATAAATAAACTAGGTTAAACCTAAGTTGGGTTTGTTTGAAAATTTGGTGTCATTATTTAGATATCCTACAAATTATTATACATTTTTTCCACTATGATTATTATTACAAACATTAGGATTCCAGGTTTTAGTCAGTGGGATAAAACCGAAGGAGTCATGTTAACATTCAACATGATAGAAAACAATGTAAAATTGATCAACAAAACAAGATGTTTATTGGAGTGAATCATATGGTGTTCATTACGAATTAGTTTAAATAAAATATGATAAAAATATATACCATTAACAACAACCTTACTCACCCATAAAGATAAGGATGGTGTTTTCTAAGAGTGCATGTTGTGGAGGCCAGGAAAGAAAAAATAGATCGATTTCCCTCATTCAATAAATGTTCACTGATACACCTACGAATGTGTCTCAATGGAACGGGTAAATGAATTATGTATGGGAAAAGACATAATGAAAATAATTTCTAAGGAAAATTGAGGCTAAATATTGGAGAAAATAAATCTTATCTAGAAGATCAATTTATATTTCATTTCTTTAATTATACGTATCCTCTAAATTACCTGAATCAATTCCCTCTTCTAAAGGATAAAATCTGATCATATGAAGGAAATATATAGATATAAATGGATGATGTATTTATGTATTGGGTTTGTATTAAAATTCATTTTTAAAAAGATCTTTAGTTGTTAAATTTTGAGGATTCCCATCATATTATGAATGATATTGTTTTATGGTTTTTGAAAAAGGAAAAATTATATTCTAGGTGAAAGAACATCAAATTTGGCAAGGAGGAGGGACTTAAACCCCTGACCAAAGGATGATGAGTTTTTCACGCCTACCATTGGCCTATGTGAGGTCATGGTTAATGTGTCATTGAATTTATCTATAGAATTTTACGAAAAAAGTTTAACGATTAACCAGTGGTATCACACATTAGGTTTATAGATTAATGTATTGACCATATTTTTTTAAAATAGATAGATTCAAATATAATGAATACTTTTATGGGTATTACCATCTTTTAAATAAAAATTTTATTACTTCAAGAATTAAAAAATGATTCATTTTAGGATATCCACTTAATAGAGTAAGGGATAAATTGGAATTTTATTGAAGAACAACCAAAAGATGGAATTATTTATTTTAAATTGCAACCTGTAAAATAAGAATATTTATTTATATTAATCTGTTTCAGAATAATTACTCAACAATATTAAAAAGACTAAAAAATGATTTACTAATACATTAATTTTTATTGGCCTGATAGTCCTTTAAATTATCTTGGATTTAAGGGTTTGAGGCCCTCAACATTCCATTAATCATTCACCTATTTGGGATCTATGATCTCAATAACTCCCTATAAATATTTATGCTTTTCCACCAAGTCATTATTTCCACATTCCACTAATTTTCTCCTATATAGAAACTTAGTCAAAAGTTATTCTATTAAACCATGTTAGATACCCTTCTCTATTGTCACGAAAATGTTTTACCAACCCTTATCAAGATCTTATATTTTAATAAATCAATATTCATATATCAACCAATTTATTAAAATGACTGAGTTCAAATTTTGAGGATGAAATTTTTTTAAAGTTGGAATAATAAAACACCCCTAAAATTTAAAAAGATAAACCATTAATTTAATGGCGTGTACGAGAGACAAAAAACATAGAAAATAAATATAACCTATTATCAATTTATGGAATATTTAATATTTCAAATTCAATATTATTTATATTCTTGAATACATGTGATTTTAGTTTATCTTACATTACACACAAAAATGAATTTATATGATAGTTTTTTTACAAAAAAGGCATAGTTTTACCATATACTACTAATATTATTAAATTTAAAAAGATATAACATACCCGTAAAATTAGTGGATATTAATAGGATTGGCTAACTTATGAAAATATATCCTTCATCAATACAAAATTAATTCATTGGTAATTAATTTATTACAATTGATCACTTTTG
Source organism: Viscum album (assembly GCA_963277665.1). Lineage (NCBI taxonomy): Eukaryota > Viridiplantae > Streptophyta > Magnoliopsida > Santalales > Viscaceae > Viscum > Viscum album. The sequence goes on from OY728163.1 coordinate 1,095,778,064, forward strand.
GAAAAATCCCATATACCCACAAATTAGAACCATTGGTATAGCCCATAATATTGTTGGCTACGAAGGCATCCGTATAGATATATACCCACACTTTTATTGAAACTTTGGGTATAGCCCTAGATATTTCCACAATATCCACAGTTTTATTTAAACTATGGTAATATATCTATACCCATGATTTATAAAAATGTTATAATAGTTTATCTTACCAGAATAATATACCCATGATTATTTAACCTTGGGTATTGATCCTTGACCTGTAAAAAAATATTGTCCATGCACTGTGTTGATATAGTTACCCAATGTTTTGTTCTGACCTCTTCAGCCCCCTCACCCCCAAATTTGGGACGAGTTCACCCCTATAACCCCCAACGAACTCACTATGGAGCTTGACCTACAAAAGTTACAGTCTAGTGAGCAGTATAAGAGATGATGTCTAGAATAATTATTTCTGAAATATAAATATTACATAGAAGATGAATTATTTTAGAATGTATTGTCCCAAAGTTATAAGATGAGTTATTTATACTAATAAAATGTGAATCTGGAAGTTGACAGAAGAATGATGTTGCACCTTTGGAAGATATATTGAAGTGAAGAGAGAATGTAGATATGTTTTCAAAAGATGATTTGAATAAAAAATCAATTATTTATCTAAATGATAAAGTTCATATCACCGAAAGTAGAACCATAAATGGAATCTAAATGAGACAACCTAGAACAAAATATTTAAAACATTACTAGAAGATAAAATATCTTAAGAACCTGGAATGAATTCTCAAAGGGATACATATGATTAACATATTCTTACGTAGGGGCTAGAAAGATAATATTTACTTGTTACAATCAAATTTATACATTAGGATTATCTTTTTGGAATAATTTTAAGTTTCTTTGTTTATATTATACAAGTAACTTAAAACGATTATATAATAATCATTTAATGTAATAATCATCAGGATTATTTGAAAATAGTTCATGTTTGATAATATATATAGAAGATGGATTGATTCTTTAATTGATGGAGTTGTATCTGAATGTTCATAGTATAAAACATGAACCAATGAAATGAGGGGTAAAGAGTTTGTAATTTGAATCTAGAAATTAAATCAATAGATGCTATGGATTAACTTATAGAATCACGTATTTGAATGAAATTCCAAAATATGAAGTTGAAATTGAAGATGATGATTCATAAGATAGTATTTTAGTAATTCTTCTTATGTTAGTTTATGTAAATCTGAATGTCTGTTGAATGGATTGAGAAAAACTACCAAATTTAAAGAAATAAAAAATTATTTAGCCATATCGATAACACCATAATTCTCCAAAAGCTAAATTACAAGTACACTTCCACAAACATAAATATGTTTTTTATATTAAGTGAACAACTTGTTAATGTTAAATAAAATTGAACAAGTAGGGTGATTATAAACATCACTAGATTATTAACAACAATTCTAATTTCAATTGTGCAAAATGAATACTTATATATGCATTTAACTTAAAAAAAGAAGATTTGGAAAATAAAATATGTTTCTAGTAAATTTTAGATAATGTAAAAATATGCATTTGATATTCAACAATAAGAAATTCATCAAACTTGTATCATGTATACCTAGATTATATGAATTAATGTTTTTATGTAAAAGTTAGGGATTTCTATAAAACAATTTGTATTATTTATAATACTTGAAAATAAAACTCATCATTTGACATGAGGGCATTTTTATCAAGGATGTTAGTCCCAATATTCAGATGAAAAGTAACTGCAGCTCAACCATCCTCAGTAGAAATCCCATCTACAAAGAAAATTTCAAAGATATGCTTTATCGCAGGTAAGGGGAAACAATCCAGCAAGCTAAATGATATATCGAAATGATTACATAGTAAAATTTATTACAAATGACGATCAATTCATTAAATATTTTACAATATAAGAAGTATAAATAATAAGTAATAAAATTCAATGATGCTTTATTAGATTAAATTCTATCAAATTATAAAAACTTTTTATCTATGTGTAGGGGGTATATTTCCAAAGTTTTCTATCCAAAAGTTTTTATCCTGGTCCTAAAAGAGAATATTTTATTTGCATAAAATAATTTATTTAAATTTGAATATTTTACAATTACATACTGTACTATAGAACACTAACATGTTTTGGGGATTTAGAGCTTCCGTGGAATATCTCCCAACAATCATTCCTCTCTCTCCTAGAAGCAAACTTAACACTTACCACCTGAACCATGAAGAAAACAAGATATATTTTCTAAAAAAATCAATATAAATATGATTAAATTACGTAATAATACAAAATTAAATTGTTAGAATACATCGTTGCTACCTATATTATAAATTAATTTTCATGGGTACTCATGTTTGTAGTATCTATATAGGTGTATTAATAGTGGGTCATGTGTTTGATTGTTTTTTGCATTCATAATAAGTATTAAAAACTATCATTTCCCAGGGATCCACAAAAATCACTATCCTTTTTGTGTGTGTGTAATTGGGTTTTTTATCTATATGCAAAGTGATAATGGAGAATGAGATATCCATTTTATCTAACTATAATAGAATAAATAAGAATGGTGATATAAAAGATTAAATTTTTTCAAAAAGTCATTAACACTGATTCAACACACCTCTTAGTATTGCATATTTCTATAATTGACTCATATAAATATTAGGGATACAAATTTTGTTTAAAGGTACTTCCACTTATGGAGGATGTAGATCGATGATTATTACATCCAAAATGGAATAGGTATTCCATTAACTAGAAAGAAGTTGAAGAATATAGTGAAATATTAAATGGAATGGAAACATAACAAGGAACTCAGAATGTTGTGGGTGACATTGGTGAGGAATGTTGCTTTCAACATTCGAGAGAAGAAAACATCTCAATCAATAATGAATTCCTTTACTGACATGTATGAAACAACAATACATTTAAATAAGGTTCTTATGATTTATTTGTTTTTGGGAATGAATTGATGGAATGAAGACCAAATTCAAACCACGTTAATGACTGTAACAAGTTCTACAGTTTGATCGAGATACTCAAAGTCACTTTCACAAATGATATATGGTAATTCCTTCCATTTTCAATGCTAATGGAGATTGGGAGGTAATGGAAAATTATTCTAGTAACTCTATTAGATAATAAGTCTTTGAAAAAGTAATTAATTTAATATTGAAGGAATAAATTAAGACGATGGATTTATAAGAGCATCTATAAATACATTAATAGTATATAGTATAAGAAGTTCACCCACCTAGAAAATGGGTCAAAAGAAAGATAATAAGTACATAGATGAGAGTAAAGATAAATCAAATATACTATGAAATACTAGTTGGAACTATGGTTATAGGAGTAATATGATGAATGGTAAAAAATATTATAATTCTAATTACGAATGATCAGTTTTTCGATGTTCCAGTTCTTTAAAGCCAGCCGAATATAACAACATTTTTTTTACGTGTACATAATCTATTGGAATCGTTGAAAGTTGATTCAGAATAATATTTTCTCTCCACATCAAATCAATGGTTCATTGATAATTATATTTCAAAAAAATTCATAATGGTACACTGGGTGGATGATGAGACTCTTTTTTTCAAAAAGGGTATTGTGAATGTTAGGATGTCAAACTAATACATTCTAATGTTAAAGGAAGTATGACATATCCTAGGATTACAAGAAAATATCATTTCTATTAGAAATATATATTATGATGGATATTATGAAATTTTTTATAATGTTGTATAGAAAGTCAATCGAGGTTTAATGGTTGTTGAATTGGAAGTTATGGAAGGAACCTTGTAACTAACCAAATGTTCATACCGATGTTTTGTGGTTGGATCTAAAAATATTGACTGTCATGAGTTGTGAAATAATTACCTTGGTCATCCTAGAAATATGATTTTAGAGGTTATTTTGGAAAAGGACATATTGAATCCTTATCATACCAATGTTAGAAATTGTGAGAGTTATACACTCTTGAATTAATGGATGGTATGTTTAATTGTAGGAGGCCTCAATGTATAAATATTGAACTTCTTCATTTTGTTGTATATTGTCACGACCCGTCCCATGGGTCCTTGACGTGACTACCACATGCCCTCTATTCATAGGTCAGGGGCTGGTGACTAGCACATGAAGGATTTTCCCGAACAGGGAAGGCATTACGTTAGAAATATGTACAAACTCCAAAAGGGAAACTGAAGTAAACAACAAACAGTAGTAAAGTATAACTATTATTGTAATGTACAACCACATGTACAACTATAAACTGAAAAAAGTAGGCCGGAATAAAAACCCTGGAAATTGAAAAGGAAGTAAACAGATGGCGCATCTGCATTGGAACTTCACATGGAGGGTAGGAGCTGTAGTCTGATGTCGAAGAATAGGATATCGACTGCTCTCGTCACACCAAGATCCACCAAGTCCCGAACCTCCAAAGTCTCCATCAGATCATTAGTATCCTGCACCAGACACACATGTATGGGAGGAGCCCGTATAGGGGTGGGTATAACAACTTAGTAGGGGACCCCGAGACCCCCTAATGACTCTTAGAAATCCACAAATGAAAACATCACAAGAAATACCACAAAGGTAATATCACAAGAATTATCTAAATCATGAATCACAATGCAAAAGTGTTATCTCACTCTAATGGTATAACATCAATGTAACTAGAGTAGTGATAACTAATCATAAATCCCAATCATCATATCCATAGTAAATGTACTGGTGAACTATAATGGTCGTCGTATGATGACCATATTGGTCGCTAGATGATGGCCTGTATTGATCACTAGTGCTGACCAGTATTGGTCACTGGTTCTGACACGTATTGGTCACTGGTGCGGACCCGTATTGGTCCCTAGTGCTGACTTGACATGGTCACTGGTGCTGAACCGTATTGGTTACTGTACATATGTAGGGATGATTAGATGTACAACTAGATCATCCCACTCTATAGTTTTTTATGTTGACCCGTATTGGTCGCTCTTCTTCTTCATGTCACAGCCAACCACTAGATTCCCGCACGAATCATGCATGTTCTCTGAACGATTTTTCTCGTCAAGCCATTGGTCATATTTCAACGTGTAATAAGTCCCACAAAAATCATATCCAAGGGACCACCTTGTCATAGGTGTCCCAATGTGACAGATGCCGCATCGATCGGACACCAGGTCTTTGAAATGTGGTAACTTTTGTAAAAAGGGCCCGCCTTGACTCATGTTCGATCCAACCCAGATAGGAAATGAAATTCTATCAAAACTCCCCTACATTATCACCAAAGGAAATCCTTTTCAAAAGGGTCCTTGTTCCATATATGGCGCATCGATCGGAAATCCAGTCTGTTAGTTACTCCCTTTTCCGTGAAATGGGGGTGATCACAACTTGGTCTAGCCCGGCTCAGTCATGCCCATTGGAATATGCCAAAGGGATCACATACCAAAAGGTGTCCCAATTCCACTGACGAAATGTCAAACAGACACATGGTTCATCAGTTACATGCATTTATTTATTTCGTGGTCGGTTGAATCTAAGCTCGGTCTAACTCGGTTAGGCTGGCCTGATGTAATCGGTCCTGGGGTCTACCTAACCCCGCCCGGGTCCAGCCCGTTAAGGGACAATCCGATTCACTGGGTCCGACTCGTCGAGGTTGGCCCAACTAGTTTTTATGCTCGGGCCACGGTTGGCCTGACCCACTGGGCGGGGCTCGGCCCACCCGTGTTGGCCTGCATTCGGCCCGGTCCGCTTGAAGGCGGACTACCTCTAGCTGGCCCCACAGACACCATCCATTTCCTTCAATCGGTGGGGAAATTCCCTACTGCATGGAATGGTCGACCAGATGGCCAACATGTCTTCATCATACGCAGTGCGGCACGGAGCTGCACTGCCCCTCCTTCTGTGCCCCCCTAGTCGCAGCACCTACAGGCACTGCCCTTCTCCTACGCGGCTGGCTTAAATCGGCCATCTATGGCCACCGCGGCGTGCAACGGCGCACCGACTTCCAACCACCCAGGACCAATTGCCGCGGGCCTCCTTCTGCCCCCACAGGCATGGCGCACCGACAGATCTTTCCATGGGACACTAGACATGCAATGGTGTTCATGGAGATGTTGACACCTACGAGCCTCCCGGACTACCATTGTCACAATCTGGCCGTCTATCGTTCGTAGCCATTAAAATTGGAAAAAGTCATTCCTAATGAACACAACGTGAAAAATGTGACGGAGGGTCCAGACCATGTTCATTCGACCTGTACCCTCTGTGTTAACATCATAAAATGTGGGAACATATTTATCTAACATTAAATCTTAAATAAAATTATTTTAATAATGTTAATGAAAAACCAAACAAAATCCTTCTACATCAAGATCCTCTAGAGGTGTCATGATTGTGGCGGGGGAGCACCCATGTTGGATGGATTCGTCAGCGTTTGTCAGTACCGAATCATTGCTACTCGAACTTTCATCCTCTGTATGTGGATGATGCCACAAAACATCACCAGATATTACTCACTTGAATAAGTCATTCCAAAACCACACCTCGAGCTACATTTAAATAGTAGGGGAAAAGATGAGTAATGCGTTGAAGAATTAATGAGGTTCATTAAATGAATTAATGATCTTATTTTAATTCATAGTGGTGGAGTTACTTAGTTGATGAGTGAAGCCATTAAATGACTTGACAAGTCACCGTTCCCTCTATCGCCGCTCAACTATTGGAGAAATAGAAAAAAATAACAATTACATGATATTTTATTATTCTTTTAATAAGTACAAAAACTATCTTTTTTTTTCTCGACCAGATGTGGTCGAAGTGAAACTTCCTTTAAGATAATCCTAGCACTACGGATTCAATGATGCCCATGGATTTTTAATCCGAGCACCAATTCAAAAGATAGAAAATAATTCCAATGTGTTTACTGAACGTACCTGAAATAATTTCAGAAATTAATTTTGGGCACACGATTCCTCAGAATCAGGCATCGTACATTTTCGTAGACTCGTAAATATCACATAAAATATAAAAAAAATATATGATTTTTTTGGGTCATTACATTCTCCCCACCTTAGGGATTTATGGCTCTAAAAGACAAACAAGGATATACAAACAAATAGGGGTACTAGGCACACATATGAGCCTCTCTCTCCCATTTCCTTTCCTGGAGATTCTCATGCTATGACAGAACGCACACTAGAGGTATCGACCACCCATGAAGGATCTTCTCCTGTCAATCCACTATCTCGACTAGGTACTCCGAAAAAGTCTCCCTATCGTCAGTCTCATGTTCACCATGGTTGATGACGTGAGATGTGTCATGCTTGTCTATACTCAGTGGGGATATGTGGAAGATGTAATTCACCCTCTCCAACTGTAGTGGCAGTGCCAAGTGGTATTCCACCTTTCCAATCCTTCGAAGTATCAGGAATGGTACGATAATCCACTGTGACAGCTTTTCTCATAGGCCAAATCTTCGTAGTACTCGTAGATGGGAGACTCAAATGAATACAATTTTCCCCCTGTAACTCTAGTTGTATCTATCTCCCATAAGCATAGGATTTATGTCAGGTTTTGAAGTCTTTATCCCCTCTCAGATGACCCGCACCTTCTCAGTAGTATCTTGTACCATCTCACGGACCACAAGTGCTGGATCTCGAATATCTATCTTGCTGAAGGGAGATTCGTATAGTTGTCCATTCAATGCCTCAAAATGGGATATACCAATAGTGGTATGATATATTTTGTCGTACGTTAACTCCCTCAAGGGTAGGTGGTCCTCCCAACTGTGACCAAAATCTTGGACACATGCACGAAGCACGTCCTCCATGGTAAAGATGGTCCACTCGGTCTTACCATCTGTATGTAGGTGAAACGTTGGGCTCCAGTGAATATGAGTCCTAAAAGCCTCTTGTAATCCTTTACACAATCAGGGTGTGGAGCATGTGCCATGGTATGACACTATCGTCAAAGGAACTCCATGAAGTCACATGATCTGATGAATGTGGAGATGTCCCGAGATCACTACTGAACCCTTCTCTTGAATAGTAAGGAAGTGGGCCGACTTACGGAGTCTGTCAACGATAACATAGATGGTATCATGACCTCTAGACTTATGTGATAAACCTTTCATGACGTATATCGATATACCTTCCCAGTTCCACTCTGGAATCTCTAGGGGTTGGGTCATGCATGCTAGTACCTGGGGCTCTTCCTTCACTTGATGGAAAATGAGGCATCTAGAAAAAACTATGCCACAACATTCTTCATCCATGGCCACCAATACTGATGTTGTAGGTCCTGATACATCTTCATCATGCTTGGATGTACTACCAAGGGGGATGCGGGGAACCCCCTCAACACCTCCTCTCATAGCACCACTTGAACAACTATACATCCTCTTAAAAGGATTGTGTGCTCCCCACCATCATAATATATGTTCGGTGCACGACTTGAGGATTTATGATCACATGTAGTCTCGCAGATTCTGTCTCTAAGTTGAACCTCCCAGAATCTATAATGTAATAGAGGGGAAACTACCATCAATGTGGGGTAGACTATCTTATCTCTATCCACGAAGTATATTTGAAGCAAGGCTAACTACACTGAATCCTTATTCAGTAGCGGTGAACTCAATCTCTGGGAAAGATCCTCTACTACAATGTTCCCCTTTCTCAAGAGTATAGGCTATATCAGTGTCATAGTCATAGAGAAACCTTAGCCTACTTCACGGTCTTAGATTTTGATCTTTCATTATGATTATATATATGGGAGTCTTGTGGTCTTAGTAAAAAATTAACCACTCACCCATCAAGTAGGGTATCCACATATTATGTGAGAAGACTAATGATGCCTACTCCATGTCGTGAGTAAAATAATTCTACTCATGGGGCCTCATCTATAGTGATCCTTAAGTAATCACTAAATCACCCTTCATCAGGACACAACTGTGTCCAGTTCCTAATGCATAACAGTACAACAATCAGTCAGTGCCCTCCTCTAGAAAACCTAGGATGGGAGAACATGTCAGGATCTACCTCATCTATTAAAAGCTCTTCTGGCATGTCTCTAACCATATGAAGGGTTTCCTGTTCTTCGTCAGGAAATTCATAGGTTCTACTACTCTGGAGAAATAGGGAATGAACCTCCAATAGTAGCCTACTAATCCATGGAATCTCTTCACCTCAGTAACACTCCATGGTTGCTCCCAAGAAAGTACTTCCATAATATTTTATGGATCCACTATAACTCCAGCCTATGAGATGACTTGTCCCATGAAGTGGACCATCCATATTCAGATTTCACACTTCTAAAGCTTATAATATAACTATTTCTCCCAGAGTGTTTCCAAAACTATCCTCAATTGTATAGTGTGTAATTCCATAGACGCTGAGTACCCCAAGATGTTATCGATGAAGACCACTATGAAGCGTTCGAGGTATAAGTGAAATATCCTATTAATGAGCCCCATGAACACTGATGTAGCATTGGTCATGCTGAAAGGAATCACCAAGAACTCATAATGGCCCTACAGATATCTGATGGTTGTCTTCTGTACATCCTTATCTCGTATGCTGAGATGATGATAACATGATCTAAGGTCTATTTTTGAGGACCAATTATCTCCTTTAAACTGGTCAAACAATTCATCAGTACTTAGTAGAGGATACTTGTTCTTCATTGCCAAATGGTTTAGGTGCCAGATGTCCATGGATAGCCTAAAACGTATGTCTTCTTTCATGGAAAACCGCACCAGGGATACCCATGGAGAAACACTGGGTCTTATGAATACATTGCATAGTAAGTCCTCCAAAAATACCCTCAGCTCCCAGAGTTTAGTAGGGGTCATCTGATATAATGGTGTAGATATCAGTGATGTTCCATCATAAAAGTCAATGGAGAAGTATACCTCTCAATGAGGAGTTTTTCCTCAGACATCTTTTGGAAAAAAGTCCTCATACTAAACCCCCACCGCAGGGAATGGTGGAATCGCCTCATCCACCATGTCCAAGGTTATGCAAGACAACAGACATGTAATCTGCTTCACCCTCCTGAGTGAACGTCCATCTCATGCTTCTCTACTTTACTTCTCACCAACAATGGAAAATTAGCCTCCCTATCTATGCGTACCTCACACTGTACGTACCAAGTAGTCAATCTATGCATGAACTTCGGATAGCTAGTCCCTACCTAGAATGACATCATAGGGTTTCAATTCCACTACTAGAAGATCCCATATGAAACTATCTCCTCTGAGAGTATGATCACACTATCGGCATCAGTGTGTGATAGCTGAAACTCCACCCGTAAGAGTATCCAAACACAATGGTCGAGCTAAAAGCTAATTCAGAATCTCATAGTTTTGAACTATGTCTATAGAAATAAAATAATGTCTAAAACCTATGTCTATTAGCACAGCTGATAAAGTAGATAAGATACAGATTGTACCTCGTATCATCTCTGGGACACTAGTATCATGAGCCTTTATAGCCTGCGGTTGGGAATGTCCCCATCCACCTACTCCATGAGCTCATAGTGGACCGCCTAGGGCTGCTGGTGGTAGTTCATAGTGATCGCAACCACCTCCCATTGTACATCCCGCCCCCTAATTCATCCTACGCCTAGCTAAAGCTCATTATCTTGTCGATGTCACTACCTCCGTGGACCCTTAACCATTTTATGATCATTCCCATAGGGATTAGGATAGTCACGAGCTCTGTGACCCTATCCCTCGTAGGAAAAATGATCATGCCTCACTGGTGGATCCCTCAGCCTCTCGATCCTAACACCCCTAACCTTTCATTATATGGTCACCCTCAGTAATGTCAAGCCCACTTGGGCTTCTGCGCGTATGTCTACTTCCAACTGCAGATGACTCTGCTTCCTGTCATCTTGTAGGGTCTCTCACTATTGGTTCCTACTCGCCATGAAATCTCTCCATTATCAAATCTCTCTCTAGCACCCAAGCCAATGTCGGGATGCTGAGAGATGATATCGTAGCCTTAATCTCTCATCAGAGCCCAGGTTCAAAGGTCTGGTCCCAGAAGAAGGCTATCATACAAGATCACTATATGCTCGGCATGTGTATTTACAAAGAGAAAGACACAAAAAACCACCTCTAGCCAGTCCTCACTAGACTGGGGGTCCATCTCACCTCAAAACCTCATAGGAATCTGTCTCTAGAACTCATGAAACATGCGTATCTAGTGCACATGATCCACTAGTAGAATCTACTGCTCTATGCATGCCGGTGGTTCTGGTACACCACTTAATGCTGTAGTCATTGTGAGTTGTCTTTATTTCATTGCCTCGTCACTCAATGGGCCACTGTCACAATCTCTAAAAGGAATCCTGGCTGACTGTCTTTGTCGAGGCAGCTTGGAGAGAAACATATGTTCCATGGACAATAATTTATACCTGGTGAGATGAATCAAGAAAGATCAAGAAAACTTTTTAAATTATAAGCAAACAGTGTTTTCATGTACCGAGTCAGAAAACATAATTCAGGGTCCAGGTGTGTGGATACGTGGGCCAAAACACCAACACTAGACAATATGTACTGAAAACCGAACTCAAGAAAATTTACTCCATTGTCTCATAAAATTTAGACTCTATGTTATTTTGTTATAACCGACATCCCTTTGATAAAAATTTGTCACGACCTGTCCCATGGAGCCTGGATGTGACTACCCCAAGCCTGCCTTCCATATTCCAAGGGTTGGTGGCCAGCACCTGAAGGATTTTCTCGAACAAGAATGGCATGAACATAGTGATCTATACACACTAAAAAAGGAAAAATAATTTAAACAACCAAAAAAAGTAAGGTATAACCACGAGAGTAATATATAAACACAAGTAAAGCTAAAAACTAAAAACAATGGATCAGAATACAAGCCCTAGAAACTAAAAAGGATGAAAACAGCTATTATATCTACCCTAGAGCTCTACCAGGAGGGGAGTTTCTTTAAGTATGAAGTCGAAGAAGAGGATCTCATCTTCTCTCATCGCATCCAACTCCACCCTTTCTCAAACATCCATAGTATTCCTTTTAAAGTTATTAGTATGCACAAGAAACACACGTGTTGGTGGAGATCGTGCATGGATGAGTATAAAAACTTAGTAGGGGACCCCGAAACTCCTTTAAGACTATCAATAATCCACAAATTAAACCATATCAAGTAATATCACAAAGGTAATAACACAATCATGACCTAAATCATGAAGAAAAAAGAAATAGAGATATCTCACTCTAATGGTGTAACTTCAAGGTTACTGGGATAAGGATGACTAGTTGTAAATCTAGATCATCCTGTCTATAGTAACTTTACTATTGACCTTTAAAGGACACTGTATGTTGACCCATATTGGTTTCTAGATGCCGACCCGTATTGGTCGCTGGTGCTGACACGTATTGATCGCTTGCGTGGACCCTTATTAGTCATTAGTGTTGACCCATATTGGTTGTTGATGCTGACCCGTATTGGTCTCCGATAATGACCCATATTGGTCAATGTTACAGAGGTAGGGATGATTAGATATATATCTAGATCATCGCACTCTGGAGTTTCTGATGCACACCCCTATTGGTTGCCCTTCTTCTTCATCTCACAGCCAACCACTAGATTCCCGCATGAAAAATGCCTAGTCTCTAGAAGATTCTACTCTTCAAGCCATCGGTCATATTTGAACCCGTATGAAGTCCCGAAAAAAAAACATATCCAAGGAGCCTCCCCTTCATAGGGGTCCCAACATGACAGACGACATGTCGAATGAAAGCCTGGTCTGTGAGATATGGGAAATTTTGTAAAAAGGGCCTCGTTGGATTCATGTCTGATAAATCCCATGTCACACATCAAACTCAGTCAAAACTAACTAAGTGTATCTCAAAAGGACCGCCTGGCCACAAGGATATTTATGGAACATATGGTGTGATGATAATATGCCTGGTCTGTTAGTTACACCCTTTTCCATGAAACAGGGGTGATTGAACATCAGTATGCCCCACCTCTGTTGGACCGCCAGAATATACCAAATGGAATGAATTCCAAAAGGTGTTTCAATTCCACTGACGGTGTGTAAAACAGACACCCAGTTCGTCAGTTATAGGTGTTTCTTTATTCAGGGGCTAGTTTGGTCTAGGCGCGGTCGGGCCGGCCTGACCCAACGGGTATCAGGGTCTACCTGACCTTGTCTGGGTCTGGCCTATTAAGGGTCATCTCAGTTCACTGTGTCCATCCCATTGGGGTCAGCCGGGCCGGTTCGCGGGCATGGGCTATGGTTGGCCTGACATGATAGCTAGGGCTATCCCCCCCCCCCCCACCATGTTGGGCTTGTGTGTGGTTTCAGTAGGGTCCTCTTGAAGGCAGACCATGTCTAGCTGGCCCGACAGAGGCAGGGCTTTTTCATTATGCTGGTGGGGTGCTGCCCTACCACGTGCAATGGTCGGCTAGATTGCGACCGGTCATAATCCGACGCAGTGCGGGCCAGGGCCACACCACCCCCTCCTTCTACGGTGGGCCGGTGTTGCCTATAGGCAACACCCTTCTCCCACACGGCCGGCTTAGGTCGGCTACCTCTTGCCACTATGGTGTGCTACGGTGGTTTATTCCACGGGCCACCAGATGTACCCTGATGGTCCATTCTTGGTTTCATTAGAACCTATGAACCTCCCTGACCACCGTTGCCACAACGTGACCCACGGTCTCGGATTTCTGTCAAATTTGAGGAATTTTATTCCTAAAGAAAGCAACATGAACGAAGCAGCGGTGGGTTTGAGCCATATTCGTTCATCCCGTTCCATCAGTGTTAACATGATAATAAGGGGGAGAATATTAATCTAACATTAAATATTAAATAAATTAATTTCAATATTGTTAAACCAAAACCAATCATAAACCCCAATGTTAAGATCTGTTGTAGGTGTCTCAGTTACATTGGGAGGAGCGTCCACATTGGATGGAGTCTTCAGCGTTCGTTGGTCCTAGATTGTTGTTGCCCAAGATTTCATCCTCCATCAGTGGATAATGTTATAGAACTCCTCCAGAGATTCCTCATTTGATGAAGTCATACCAAAAATCCACCCCAGGTTCCATTTAAATTGGACGGTGAAAGGTGAGTAATGCGTTGAAGAATTAATGAGATTCATTAAATGAATAAATAAGACATCTTTAATTCACAATCGTGGAGTTATGCAGTTGATTAGTCAAGCCAATAAATGGCTTGACAAGTCACCTATCCCGCCATCGCCGCTCATCAATTGAAAAAAAAAGAAAATAAAATAACAATTACATGGTATTTTATTAATCATTATAAATTCGAAGAACTATATTTTCACCCGACTAACTGCGACCGGTGTGAAGCTTATCTTAAGAGAATATTGACATTGTGGATTCAATGGTGCCCTATGATTTTTAAACTGAGCACCAGTTCAAAAGATAGAAAAATGCCACCTGTGTGTTTATTGATCATAACTAAAATAAAGTTCAGAAATTCATTCTGGGGACACCAGACCTCAGAATCATGAGCCATTAATTTTTGAAGACTCGTAAAAATCCCAAATAAATTTAAAAAAAAGTGAAATTTTGAGTCTTTTCATATTTAGGAAATACCCAGGATATTTTCTTATATGTTCCTTATATTTTCCAATTCTATTGTTGAATGTCGCTGAAAATTTGTATCTATTTCATGAAGTATAAATCCGGAGTGCTTGTAATTTTCATCAATTTGAAATCGATGGTCAAGGGAGAGACTAGAAGAACGCCCAAATTCCTTAGTTAAAAAAATGTTGAAGAATATAATTGAAGGAACCTCAAAAAATATTTCTTGAATAAGGTAATCATACAAGAAAAAATTATCCTCGATACACTAGTATAAAATACTATTGCCAAATAGATAAAAAAATAAACTAAGAAGGAATAGAACAAGTGGTTTCATTCCACTATGTTTAAATAAAGATGGTCGATATAACTATGTTTTGAATGTATTTATTCAATATAATTCAATCAAATTTTTTTTGAGAATATATTTTTCAGTAGTTATGGTCTGATAAACCAACAAAAAATTATCATATGAATTTTTTAGACCATATTTCCTATGTTAAATATGATGCTAAGGAGATGGAAAATATTTAGGATAATTCAAAAATTTAGTTTTTTATAGTCTATAGATAGGAGGAAATTGGTTATCCTCTATAGTATGATGAGATTAACAAGATCATCATAGCTTGAAACATTCTCTTCAATGAAAGGGTGTTTTATAAAGACCAAAACAAAACATAGATTAGAATTGGTTTTAAGGAATTCATTGGCCATAATCAAGTCGATATGGATGAGAGAATTGGAATCACTCAACTTCCATTGAATTTAGATTATGGGATTTACTTTTGTGGTGTTAAAATAGTGTTATATATAACAAAATGATCAAGGCTTTTAGAGGAATTAAGCTGATCCATGGATGTTAAAATTATTGGAGTTTATAAAAATAAAGGTTATAACATAAGTGGAAGAATTATATAGAATTGAGATTTTATTCCATAGTCAAATGATTGTTGAAGATATATTTAAAAGATTTTCATTATCTACATCTAATGGATGGTGGAGAACTTTTAATCCTTGAGGATTCATCATTAGTATCTAATAATAGTATATATAGGTCATATATGGAGGAGGAAATAGAGTCATTATATTACAATAACTTATATGATCTAAGATGATTAATGTAAGGAAATAAAGAGATGGAAAATAAAGTGATGTTTTTATTAAAGGAAGATGTGTGTTTTATTAAATGGTTTAAATAAAGGTGGGTAGTGAATGTATTTAAATAAAAAAACAGAGTGGATTTATATGGGAAACTTTAAATAGTTGTAAAACATACAAACATCGAGGAAATAATTCATAATGGTCACTATTAGTGATTTATGTTTTGAACAAATGGATGTAAAGTTATGATCTATACAAGGTAAATTGGTGGAATATATTTACATGAAACCATCAACTTATTTCATGGTTTATAGGAAGATAAAATTGTTATGTAAGATAAAATATGGTTTAAATCGATGAAAAATGCACCAAATCAATGTAACCAGAAATTCAATGATTTGATGGTGAAAAGGAATCCTGAAAAATGACCCCAATCAATGTTTCTATAAAAAAGTGTCGAATGATGATTTCCCTTTCATTATAATATTTCATGGTGAGGATACAAATCTATTGAAACTGTGAATTCAACAGTTCTTGGATTTGATTTGATAGTTATCTATATATTTTAGAATGAATGATTTCAGTGTTGTAAGGAAGATTTATGGGATTAATATTGAAAATGATATATGTAATGAGAGTTTTGTCTGAAAGGGAGTAAAATCAATATTTTATCAAGCAGATTGATGTGATCATATGTAAATAAGTTTTAAATATTTTGGTCAGGAATAATAAATTATCAATGTCTAATGAAACATGAATAGAAAATAAGGTGATATATATGGAAAATAATTTATTTTCATCAATATTTAGAAGGTTAACGTACGAAATGGTGAAAACAAGTATAGATTTAACACTCGGTGAGATATATGGCCAATAGAACCCCAAAATCAATAGAGTACACTAAAAGATTTTAACACCTTTTGAGGTTGTGAGGCGGAGGTCGAGAAGAGTCTGGGAGGAGGCGGAGGTGGTCATAGAGATGGAGGTGAGGGCTAGGAGGCGGAGGTTGGGTCCCTTGGTGGGGGAAGACCTTGAAAAGGAGGCGGTGGAAAGAAGGTAGAGGGTTAGAGGCGGGGCCGAGAGGCGAAGGTGAGGGTGGGAGTTCGAGGTTAGGGAGGAGAGTGGAGGACGGAGAGGCCATGTCAGGGGGTGGTAGGGTAGGAAATGAAAATCTGGAGGGGGTTCGTGATAAAATTTTGAAATCGGGCATTAACACCCACAATTTGTTCAAAACTATGGGCATAGTTTAAAAAATACCACTTATACACAGTGTTTTCATAAACTGTGGGTACTGATTCATGGGTATAGACCCATTTTCCAGTATGGGATATATGAATTGATTGAATATAAAGGATTTGTTTTTCTGCTCACAAAGTTGTTTTATAATAATAAATTAAATTAATTACTATTATTGAATAATGTTAAAGAAATATTATTATTATATATTCAATAAAATAATATTAATATTCATCCAATAGTTTTTATAAACATTATATAAGATTAAATATAATTTAATGCTAAAAAATAATATTTTTCTATGAAAGGTTGTTTTGCCTATAATTATTTAAGATCCAATTTTAAATCCAATTTTTTTAAATTTTATGAAATTTATATGTATAAATAAAAATCAGATCTGAAATATTAACATAAAAATTAAATTAAGGTCAATTTTAGGTATTTTACATGTGAAGTTTTATTGATGAATAGTGAAATATACTGAAGTTTAATTCATAAATGTATTTTTTTAATATATTTCTAAAGGAAAAAAAATATTTTTTTTTTGTATTTATTAAAGATAAATTATTAAAATAATCCATAAATTAATAAAATTTATTTAATTGTAATGATTTTAACATTGAAATTATATTTAAGAACATTTTAAAATTTTAAATATTTAAACTTCAAAAACTCTCTTTGTCGTCCCCATGCATGATTACTTTTAAATTAATATATCAAACATCTATAGTTGGAATTTAGGAAAATGGATTCAACCTTTGGAAAAAATATATTTTCTAATCTCTAATAAAATCAACATATTTTTAAAAATATAATTGAATATAATTAAAATTAATTATGTCGATTAAGAAAAATATTAGCATAACAAGGGATTGAACCTTAGAAGTAAGGGATAAAATGTCCGATAAACTAGTCCAAAATCTATTGGGTGGACATATGAGGACCCCATACACACTTTCATAGAATTATTTAATTATTGGATCCACATAAAAATTGATAAATATGGGTGTAATTCCCATTTTTAGAAAATTATAAGAATCCAACTCCTCCGCCACTATAAAAATATACTCACCCCTCCAACTTATTCACACATGTACATCCATTTGGATCATCCAAAACCTTATTAAATAAGTTCCAAAATTACATACCCTCATAAAATAATTTTTATTTTTGGACTAAATCATACCAAGAAAGTCTTTAGGAATAAATAAAAAATGGTTACTCGAAAAAGTGGTAAACTTCTACAACAATCAATTTTTTTTTCAGTTTACCTCTCTACTGCTTGGGTATTTTATATATTTATTATATTAAAATATAATCATATTTAATGTAATGAGTTTTTTATTCTAATATTTGGACCAATAATTTCACACAAATTCATAAAATGGTATACATAATCATCGTTTGGGTGTGTGGAGGACTACCACCTCATGAATAGTTATAGCTCATTCTTCAATTTACCACTTTTAAATTTTGGAATAATGATGGATTTATAGTTAGAATATGATATATACGATATTTATAATTTCATTATGTTTTTTGAATTTGTATATAATGCAATATTTCATGCATTCCTGATTTTGTGAATACGATAACTTCATTTGTGGATGTGCAGAGTACCAACTCTTCAAACTGATGCGATTCCTTCATGCTAATCATATAAGGTATTAAGGATTATTATAAAAAATATAGTTTACATATATTAAAGAAATTTGATACTTTAATTAATATATATATATCATTTACTTTTCATTCATTAAAAATACAACAAAGAAGTGGATGTAGAGTTTATGTGTATGTATGACCTACCGTCTCTATGAATGGTGAATTTCATTTCCTATATCATAATATTATGAATTAAACTAAATAAATATATAATGAAAATATATATTAAATTAAAATCAAATGTAAAATTTTGTAGATTTCGAAATCATGATCCATGTAATAGGGATAGATATAAAAAGTCAAAACATACCCGAAAAACTAGGAAATTAACAACTATAATAGTGAAAATAATGAAAAATTATTAAAAAAAATATGTAATAAGATATTTTAAGAAGTTATTATATGATATTAAAATATGATTATAATTATTTTATATGTTATTAGAATACATAAAACTATCAAACATGTGGTTATATGTTGTTCACCTGAATAAAAATGGAAGGTAAGGGATTTCATCTCAATTTCATTTCATTGAAGCATATTGTATTGCTTTGATCCTAGTTTTAAATGGTATATATACTTCTATTTTGAAATGTATTATCCAGAAAAATTCATTATTCATGGTATTTTTGTTAATTTGAATTTTTCAAACTTAGGGTATTTAATTGTAATTTCCCCTAGTGGTAAACACATTTCATTAGATTATTCATTTTCATTGGGTTATATTACATTATTATGGTAATTAATATTCTAATATTATGTGTGTAATAACTTTTTATGTTCAATTATTTTATTTTCCATTTTATTAATGGATTTACATTTTATACGCATAATATATTCATTGATTTATTTGCATATCAATGTAATTTTCTTTTCAAGGAGTTACTTTAAAATTTCAATTTTTCGGGATTATTTACACATGAATTTATATTAGATTAAATTATTGAACAACTATATACCGAATTTGGATACAACATCCCTTATTATTTTTTAAATCCATAAAAAATCTATTTTTTCATTATATTATTTTCCTAATAAACAATATTACACTATAAATCTATCATATACATTAAATTAAAAAAACTAATTTTTTTCAAAATAAAACATTAAAATTTAAGGCATAATTAATGAAATAGGATAAATAAATTAATAATGGGATAATATAATCTTGTAAAAAATCAGGGATATCTAAAAATCCAATTAGTCATGGTCACCAATAAATACCATAGTTTTGAATATTAATAAAACAATTAAATACTAGATTTTAAATAGGAATTTGATTATATATATAAATAATAGAGAAAAATGATGGAAAATTTAGTTAATTATCAATGAAGTTATTAATAAGCACTTAAGAAAATTACAAGTATTATATAACTATTTAAATAGTAGATGTGTATAGGAATTGAATTTAACCATAGAAATTGTTACATAATAATTAGAATAGAAAACTGAATGTCTTGAATATTATAATATCAAATAGTAAATATATAAAACGGTTAAAATAAGTAAATATAAATTTTAATCCATGAAAAATGATTTCCCAATGTAATTTATTTATTAAATAATTTTAAAATTTTAATAAATTATTTTTCCCCATATTTAGTAAAACATCAATTTTTTAAAAAATAAATTATTAGAAATAGGTACAAAATAATTCTTATTATATAAATAAAATAACAATTTTCTACCCTAAAATGACATTTTTTTTGGAATTTGGTATATTTATAAATATGTAAAATTTTAGTTGAAAAGTTAAAAAATAGTTTTTTATACATAATTTCTTATTAAATAATTATGTTGTCAAAACAACTCAATAGTTTATAGATTTTCTTATAACATAAAATTTTATTTAATGTGAAAAAATTTATTCAAAAAAATAAACATATTTTTCAGGCTTCTAAATCAATTTCAAAAAAGAATATTATTATTTATTCAAAAAAAATGATTATTTGGTTTATTACATGTAATTAAACACAATTTGGATTCTATTTTGTTTTCGATGCATTTTAATGTAATCGAAATAAATATTTTCTATAAATATTCATTTATTTCTCAAAACAAAACAATAATTTCTTTGTAAATAAATAAATAATAAATATTTTATAAGAAATACCCATTCTATCACCTATAAAAATGTACTCTACATTATTTTGTATACATATAAACTTTTTATTTAAAAACTAATCAGCCAAATAACTTTTTCCAACCCTTTTAAGAATATCCATTAAATCCTTAAGGTGAATACAAAAAGAATCATCTCAAATGACAAGGTATACTTATAAAATTTATATAAATTCATTTTTTCCCTTCTTCAATCACTTCTAAAATTTTGAATTAACATTAAAAAAACATTTATATAATTTTATTATTTTATTCAAATTTCATTATGAAAATGAAATATGGATTACTTTTAAATATTATTTTAAAATCTCATTAAAATAGATGATTAACACTAGTAGGAGAATAATACATATGTAAATGATGATATTTTAATTTCACTTCATGATTTCCTAGAAATTCATAAAAATAATTTTAATTTATGGATTCAAGCGGACTCAAAGCATTCAATTATATCCCTAAAATAAAAAATAAGAATGTTCAATAGAAACTGTTACAACAATGAATTGTATGTCTTCAGACAACAAAGAATTTAAATATATTCATATCTAAGTAATATAAGAAATTCAATAAAGTTTTTATTACATCTTCATAGAACTTGGTGATGGGTATGTCTTCCATGTGGTCTTTTTGGACCCTGTACATTTTTGCTTCTGTTTTGATACAAACATGCAGTGTGATTTTCATTCTTGTCATTGTAATTCCCCTTGTACTTCCTAAACATTACTCTTTGATTGTTAAATAAAATTTATAGGATCAGGTTTTCAATAGAGCCTCAACCTTCAGTAATATTGAAATCGTATACTATTATAATAATAATAATATATTCCTTAAAACTTATTGATTTAATGAAAAATCACCATTGAACATCACTCTTATATCAACATTGTTTTTTCTACTATGGAAAATGAAAACTCAAACCATTTATGTGAACAAAAGGTTTCCAAAAAATGAATAATATATGATAATAATTGAAAAAAATACATGTTTTTATATTGTAAAATTATGATAGATAATATGACAATTATAGAGGTTATTATAGTACCCGAGGTTAGTCCAAACATGATTTAATGGGACAATAAACTATCCCATCTTATTTTGTATTATTCTCTAATTATACCTCTATATTAATATTTATTATATATTATGTATACGTTTTTTATAATTTATTATAACATCTTTATTCTATTTTTATTCATGTATTTGTGGTTTCTATTAAATTATTTTTTAAAATTAAAACATTATGAAATATATAAGGTAAAAAATTCTGTTACCACATCCCCTCCTAAATTCAACATATGTTGTTCCTTTCAATGTTATAATTATATTTATTCACCATAACAATTTATCTTGTGATTATTTTATCAATTTAATATCTTATATAACGTATTCCCATATTATTTTGGGTAAACAATTGATTCAAATTTTTTACTATGTCTTCTGACATCATTATCTACCTTTTATTTATCATGAGTTTATTTCATTCTTAATATTGAATCATGATTATTTTATATATTTTTCATCAAATAGTACATACTTGTTTGTGAAGATTTGAAAAAAATTATGTATCCCTCCAATCGATTGATTAATGGTTACATATCCTGAGATACTATATATGGTGCATGGGAAATTATACTAAAACATTTTATTATATTTTATCTATAGTGATCATAGGAAAAAATATATACAATGACATGACTAAATTTTGAGTCACATTTTTCAAATTTATAATATATTTATAATCTTATTATTCTATTACTTTTATTACATGTTCTTATGTTCCTCTACATTTTCATTCCTTGTTACACTTATTATCAACTACATATCACCCAAATGATTTATATCCCCTATCTAATAATTGTAGCTCATAATGTTCAATTATGTATCTTAATTTGATATCTCATATGGATATTAAATATTGATGAGAATGAGGAGCATATATTTAATACTTAAATAATAGATAGTGTAGATTAATTTTTAAAGATGTATTTCATCGTTAATGTTCGATATAAACTATATTTATATATTTATAGACCATTGATAGATTATTCTATTTAAAATGAGTTAATATTATGTGTATTAGAATAGGGTCACTATAGTTATATTCAATGAAATATCCTTTTTATGAATAGTGAACATTATAGGTAATACACCTAAAATAGACTAGATTGAGACATAATAATTATTAAGTGAGGATATACTAGTTATTTATGAGTCATAATTTAAATATTTTAAATTTTAATTTATATAATTATTAATCATATAATTAAAATAAAAAATTATTCACTTTTACGACATTATAAGAAAGTTGAGTAATTGTTTCGCCCACAACTCTGACCAACAATTTAGTTATTTACTAGAAGATATATCTAATATAATGTGAGGATATGCTAAAATATCATGATAGAATATATTCAATTAACCTAGGTTACAAATAATAATGAAAACTATACTAAACATAATACTTCTACCATGAAGGATGAAGATACCATTATTTCATTTATATATCGTCAACCACACTCTTTTAATGGATATTCAAATACCTTAATCATGTAGTAATGAATTAATTATTTTGAATATATATTTTCCAACCATAAATACTGAAAGAAAGATAAGTGGATATTAGAAGTTTACAACAAATAAGTAGATATTGTCTAGTAGTGTATGTGGGTTAGAAGAGAAAACACCATAGAATACATCGACTAATGGAATGGGTTGATTTTATGAAAATATTTTTTAGTAAATATTTCATTTACACTCTTTTTATTGAATTGTAGATTTATTTTTTAAACAATTATTAAATGCGATGATAAATAAATTGTGTATTGTGAAAAAAATTCTATAACTTTTAATTTATATAAGTATAATTCCCAATTACCCTAAGTATAATGTTTATTGTTTAATTTGTTTAGTGAAACAACAAAAAATAAAAATATTTTGACATTTATGACATTAATAGATGAAAAAAAAGTTACCTATTTCCTTTTCGTAGATTTTGAGATGGGTGAATATCAATTTTCTAATGTTGCAAGATATTAAAATAGAATAATAGAGTTAATTTTCTGAGGTTTAGCTAATAAATAACACTGAGGGAAACAAATTCCACTCTATATAAGTCAGAAGTGGTGGAAGAAGTTACCTATAAATTACTTGAAAGAAAAAAAGAGAATATTTTTTTAATTTATAAAATAATTGAATCAAGATCAATAATTCCAAGGGGACATGAGGAATCTAATCAAAATGATAGGTGTTTGAAGAGCTCTACTAAATTATTTACCCATAATCGAATTCTTCAACGGAAAGGAACATAGATGTTATGGAAGTCAATATTCCATGAAAAGTTCCATTGAGGATAACTTATAATGACAACCATCAAATATAAAGAAACATGAAGGATATTATTCTATAAACACTTCATGGGTGGATCAAATAAAATGTAAATGGTCATATGTATGAGTTTTATTCACATAACAATATTTAATATTCAATTTTATTTTGGTTGTTCACTTCAATTAATATAATGTCATTTCATTATAAATATTTATATTCCATATCATGAAATGGAGGTTGAGTTATTAGTGAAGCACCATGTTATTCAATAAAATTCATTATAAGTATATAACCAATCCCATATTTACATGATTGTGAATAATCTCTTGTTAAATCTTGTTACTCTCTCATTAGTAGGATTTAATGCTACACTTGGAATTTTTTTCCTTTTTTTTGACCCAATAAAATCTAACATGAAATGGAAATATCATTTCATAATCCATACCATACTATGATTCTATATCAGTTCAAAGGAAATTATGCATCTCCCATTGTAACTCAGTATCATGTATGTAAATTATTTCATTAGGGTAAATTATATATAAATAAAATTAATGAGATAAAGAATAATATTATCCTTGATTACATTCTCATTATAAGGGAATATTTTAAAATATCCATTGATTAGTTTATTACTCTTCATCCCCATTAATGTTTTATACTACTAATTTACCATAACACTTGAGTTCTTCCTATAACATTAAGTCCCGAAAAAATTTCCATAATTTGTTTTGTCCCCGACTCGAGTTTCCTTGCGAAGGTGTCTACTTTTTTACATTATAATAAGAGACATGTAATTTCATCAGGAATGTCCAAATTGTTTATAAATATTGGTTAACAATATACATACATGATTCTCATATTACATTTGAATATATAAATTATAACATATTTTTTTAGATCATCATAATTCCCTCTAGAAATCCACGCATATAATTCATATTGCACTTCATGGATTCTTATAAATGGAAACAAAATTAGAGTGATCATAAGTTCCCTGTAAGAGTTGCTTAAAGCAGAAGCTATCATGGGTAAATGAATATTAGTCGAAATGGAATAATAAATTTGGAAGGGTAAATATCTAAACACACATTTAATTTAATTAATAACATGAATTTCATGATTAGATAAGGAATAATTAATATTGAATGGTAAATAACTTAAAAAAACATGCAATTTAAATAAATTTTCATTCATGATTAAATAAATCAAAATCAATATGGAATGTAAAATCATGTAAATCACATTACATTTAATCAATAACTAGGAAATAAATGAATTCATATATAATATCATTTAGAAAATATAATCAATATTAATAATTGTGTTCCTAAACACCATTATTATATAATTCTCCATTTATTATGTGACTTGATAGTTATATTTCAATATTAAATGACATTAAAATTATATAATTTTAAATATACTCACAATGGATTCTTAAAATTTAAATTATATATTAAATATGTTGCTAAAAATCATAAACTACATTGTGAAAAAAATAACACATGTTTCCTTAAGTGGAATATTTTACATATAAGCAATTATATTAATATTATATTTGGATTTTCAGGATTCATTGAAGTATTATGAAATATTTTTGTTAATATTTTAAATACACCACTATATTTTATTGTTGTTAAATCAGTTATATTTTAACAACAAAAAATTATAAAATCATTTATCACTAAAAAATATTTTTATCCTCATATTCTTGAAAACCATATTTTAGAGTCTAATTAACCATAATACTTCTGTACCGTCTCATATTTTCATAAGATACCATTACTAATAAATAAATTTTATGATCACGTGAGAGAATTGAGATGAATATACATTTCATATATTTATGTCCATCATAGATCAAAATATTCCATTGCATTCTATTATATTATTCAACAACCGTTTAATTCAATAGTTGAATAAAAATTACATGATCCACCTAATCATTATTTATTCTTGAACCCCTATATATTTATTCAAAATATAAATATTATTTCATATTCCCTTAAAAATAGAATAATTTATTTCTATACCACTAATAAGTAACATAAACCTTTTCGTGGATTTTGTCAAACCCACTATAGAATGAAAGATAATTCTTTACATAAGGAATCGTTTACCCTCCTTAATAAAATTTTTTATAGTTTTCAATAAATTGGTCTAACAATTGGAAAATTCTAAACTTATTTATTCATATCTAACCCATTACATATCAAAATCACTATATAATCACATATCATCAAAATAAAATTTTAGGCTCATCTATCCTTACCACCTTGAAGAAATCGAGTAATATTTTATCCAATTTATTCTCATTGTTTGAAAAACATCATTAATATATAGATAGTGAATTTAATATCTATATAATTAAAGGATATATTTAGTATCACCAACGCATTGACATAATCAATCATAATGATTAAATGAGTGAAGACTATTGTTACATAGGTCATATGACATATAATTCTATAGAAAAAACAACTGAGTCAATTTATTACTCTAAACATTATCTAATTTCATTTATTGAAAAAATTTAATGTTAATTTGTTTAGGAATTGTATTTATTTAAAATTTATAATATTTAAAATTTATAAATAATAATTACAATCATGTAATTTTTTTATGTTCAACTTATCCTCTTAAGGAGTATATCCAACAACTATTAATGTTGTTGAAGATTCCATTATATCGTTAAAAATATTTTATTATAAGATTATCTTTTTTAAAATTAATTTAATATAAATTTTTTTTATTTCAATCTCACTATAATGATGAAGCCTTTAATATTACATATTTCTCAATAGTAGGACAGGATCAAAATTTCATTATGAAAAAACCCATCTTAGGAAGGAACAACATCATTTTTTATATTTTGTAAGGAATAAATTCCAAAAATATAATATATGATTATTAAAATGTTGATAATAGAACTATATACCCAATCTATCATATGGATAAACTCAACAATTCTAATATAGTAAATTAATTTTTAGGATGTACTAGTTATGACTATCCAGATGAAAATTCAAAAATTGTGTCACATAAATATTATAAAAACATTACTAATTGACATTATTACACAATAAAATATACATGAAACCGTGATTGTAATGAACCTACATGGTAGGATTATTTAGGCATTGTAAAGTGTTTTATTTTCAAGGAATAAAACATATAATAATTTTATATGTGGTTTACTCTCACTATATTATCCTGTATTTGGTCCCATACATGTTACTATGTTCTATATATTTATTTCAAATCACTCTTCCTATACATAAAAATAAATATATTGAGACCATATTAACATGTAACCCCATACACAACATATTAGTAGGACAATGATACGGATGAAGTAAAACTACATCAATTATAAGACCAAAAATGTAATTATCTAAATTCTTATATGATAATTTAGATGTAGTTTCAACACTTTTAAACTAAAGACATCATAAATACTTATAGTATAAATTATATTCATTAATTAATAATGGATTCAAATACATAATTAAAATATTTATATATTTATCCATGATATAATGATTATGGGAATACCTGAAAAAAAATTAATATAAAAATATATACTTACTTTTAATATGAACTCTATCATATTATTCATTATAAGACATTACATTTAAAAATAAAATATCCATAATATAAAAATCATATTTAAGAACTATGCATATATTATATAAATGTTCTAAATATCAAATATTTAATAATATTCTAACCGTTATCGGGTCAATTACAAAAACCAAATTAGATATGGTTTTAAATAACTTAATTAAATAATTAATTTTATTTTTTCTAAATTCATATTAATAAAAATGAGTAATTTTTAATGAAACAAAACATCCTTTATGTTTTTTTCCATTTTTTGTAACTAATTAAAAAAATATCAATTTCCAATATAATATCTATATATATCATTGAAATTAAAATTATTTTTCTTGTTATATGATTTCAGGAGGTATTTAATATTAATATTTTATATTATATATACATATTTAATAAATTTGAGACAAAAAAATATGAAATTATATTCATTTTATATTTTATTATTATCATAAACAATTTATTCTTTAAATAAATTCAATTATTGAAATATAGAAAAATAATATTTTAGGGGAATCATATTTTAGGATATAAATTATATCATAACATGATATACTTCTCAACACTAATATCTCAATTTAGAATAGATAATAATATATTAATGAGTGATAACTTGGACAATATTTATAGTAATTTATTTTATATTGTATCGTAATATTTGGCTTTCTAAAAACAAATACTGATGTTTAAAAAAAATAATGTTATATTATTCTTCCATGCCTAGAAAATGTATTTTTTTTATATGTATATAATGGCTTGATGATGGAGGGTATGATTTATATTTTGGGGATAGGAATTTTCATCCCATTTTACATTCCATCTCAAAGGTTTCAATTTTTGTAAACCCAAATGATTTCAACTATGTCTCTATTTATGATATCCCTTAATATACAGAGAAATCATAACATCACATATGATATATTAAATCATAATACAACACATAATTGAAATTATATATTGTTATTTATGATATACGATATGGTAGGAAAAAAAATCACCAATTATTTCATTTTAAACATGATTTGGAGTGCCCAGAATCATCTTAATCTGTTATGCCACATAAATAATTTTAATCTATATTCCACATATAAACATTATTGTCAAGTCCTAACTTGATTCACTATATATATTAATAATATTGAAGGAAAATATTTCATAGGCGCACCTCCCCATACATCTAATAATGTCGACTAACAATAGGGGTATAGGGTAGTTCTGTGGGAAGACCATACCCCCATATTAGAGTGAAAAATAATAGGAAAATAACTCTGCATCATCCATAAAATAATCCAATATAGAGGAAATAATAAAAATAATCATGAGTAAATCATAAATGAATCTAGAAGCTTATATTCCATTAATAATGCTCTCCTATAGGGCCTATCGCGTATTAAAATAAAATATGGAAATATAATATATGAGGTTATACTATAATTTTTATGTCACACATTATCCAGATCTCTAAATCCCAAATGAATTATTTTGTTTTATCAATCTTTTTCAGGTTTCTTTATAACCAGAACATGCAATTACCAAGGCATACTCTGCTACCTATGTTCCATGGCCACTCAAGTATGGTGTGAGTAAAACATAGTAGAGACCATGAACATAGTCTAATACATTACATGTAAAAGTAGTTTAAACATGTTTTATGTAGAATAAATAGATAAATAATAGAAGGGAAATTAATAATCATTATTGATCCTTGGGTTCTACAAAGGAATCCTGAGTGTGAAGAACCTATTTCAGGCAGTTTTAGAGTGTCTCTGAGGATGTCATGTTATCTTTCCAACCAAACTAATAACCGATTTTTTGAATCACTTGGGTAAGAAAATGATAATCATATGGGGATGAACACCCATGTGTATATGAGATAAAAAATCATGGGTTGACCCAACTTATATACAATCTCAAAATATGACTCCTAATATGGGTAGTTGATAGTTTCAAAATCTATGCAGTATAGGGGGTGGGGTTTTCACCCCTAACTATGGATCAATGGAGTATATCTAGGGCATCCCAACCTATTATGGGGATCACATACCAATCTCATGAATAATATATCCATCATTCCAGGGGGTCGCATCACCTAACTAGAATGATCACACACAGAAGGGATTAAATCCCCTACACATAATAACATATCTATCCAACATAAATATTATATCCCTAAATCAGAACCATTAGACACCTGAGGGGTTTCATCTACCATAGAGAATCTCACATATAAATCAATATACACATCTCGATACATCCACTATTCTTGAATAATTGTGTAATATGTTTACTATTTTAATTTAATCATGACCACATCACAATAATTTACTAAATTACTCATTATATAACATCATTATTTTCAAATTTACCAATGTGTGGGTCAAACCAAGAATTAATAGCCTAGCACCCCTTAACATTCCCAATCTAGGGATTACCTTAATTGTGATCCTACCAAGATACCCTTTGTCCCTGAAAAATATGAACACCACACATGGTTTTCATTATCCCTATATCAACACTCGAGTTGAAACATGTCACTCAAGGAAAATTAATACCTTAAACCCATGATGATCATTAAATGGTCACACTGACCTCATATAGAATGCCACACTAGCTTGTCTCTCTGGGTATAGAAGACGATCGTCACTAATCCCAAATCATCTCGAGGTTTATCCACTCACCCAACCTATTTATTCATCTACACAAGGTATACCTACTTAGGTAATCACTATCTGAACAGAGGTGGAGCACTCATCCCATGGTCTTCTCAGTAACTGTAAATCATTAAGAAAGAACAATGTTCTCTCAAGGACAATTACTTGGCCATCCATCTCAACTAATCACTCACCTCTACCAATAAGTCATCAGTAGAACCTGTAACTCGGGATAATATATATAATTCAATTTATATCAGTTATTTTATATTCCTTTGGTTTCATACATCACATGGTTCGACATTTATAATCAAATAATTGACCTTTAGTAGACAAGTAAATCAAGATAGTTTCTAATGGTTCATCATTCCCCTTTGTAAGATTTCTATTTTAATCATATATATTAATTAATAGTTGAAAAAATAATTAAATTGAAGAGTTCAACCTCACTGGGTTGAAATACCTCATTACAAGTTCTAATATAATTAAATAAAATTAATTTCCATACTATATTTTCGAGGGACTACCTATCTAAAAAAAAGATATTTCCCCTTTTTTATGCAACGCCCTGCTGAATTACCAATAGTCGTTGAAGTGAATCAGTCATCACCCAAAAATCCCGACTCTTAACGCATTCTAAGACATCAAATTTATTTAATTATAATTAAATAACAATTAAAATTAATTTCTAAAAATTTAATTATTCCTAAAATGTAATTCAAATATATATATATATATTCATATACACTAACTGGGTTCTCTCAACACAAAAAAAAATTAAACCAAAGGCTTGTCAATGGACAATATAATTCTCTTGACACAAGCTAGGGAAAATTACCTAACAACCAACACAAATTCAATCTATAATTTTATTTATTTAAATCCCATAATAATTTTTTATGTGAATCAAAAAAGAAAAAAAATTATGGGATAATGTGTGCAGTGAATGTCACATGATGTGAAATTACAAATAAGAGTGAATTCCCTATCATATCGGAATGACTATATCATATGTCTATATAGTAATTCATTAACCATAAACCAGGGGAAACTGAAAAAAAATAAGTCATAGATAAAAGGATAAAATAGGATAATGGTCATAAAAAGAATAACTGGAACATGCCAATAAATATTCTTAAAAATAAATATGATCAATGTGAAAGAGGGGGGGGGGTGAGCCACTTGGTCTATGTGACCACAATGGGGAAGAAATGGGGATCAAAGTTTTAATTTTTGAATGGATTTAGATGGAAAGAGTAAAATTTGTTGTGATTAATGGGGTGGGAGGATGATTCTCAAAACATTGTCAAGGGTATTTTCCAATTAAACCCCACTAACATTGTTGGTCTGCAAAGTTTACGAAACCATTCATCATTAATTCAAATCAACACTGATTAAATCAGAAACGTTTAACAAGGTTTCTGATTTACTAGTGGCCATTTGATAAATCCAAGCCACTCGGTACATTATACCAAGTAATCTATAACGTTTTTCATAAATTTTGTACTAACAATGTACATCAAGAATGTACAATATAGATTAAACAGAAAACCTCTTCACTATACTAGTTTTTCATAGTTTCTTCGTAACTAGGAACACCAAACCATGATCGATGTAAATAAATAGTATAAAAAAATTCAAAAAACACATCTTGACACTCCCAATACTCACATAATCTCCTAGGCAACTCTCAGACCTCATCCCCTATCCCGTGACGTCATCTAGGGATACTTGATCTCTCATATCACCAATCCAAATCCTTATTTTTAAAACCAAAAATACAGAAAAATTTAAAATTACAAACCCTTCTATTTTGTCAAACCCCATTTTTAATGGCATTTTACAACAGAAACAACATATGCATTCTTTCCCTTTAGAATCCTTTACGGCCATCCAATCAGCAGTCCTTACCATTGGTAGTCATAAAATATATTTCATGAGGTTGTATCCCACCATTGAATTCCCAATATGTTTCCATAGTGTAGACCCAATTTCTGGTTTTACAAATCACCAAAACACAAGAAACCACTCATTATCCTCATAGAAACATCAATACTACACTCAACAGTTCCTATCCATCATCAGAAACTACTATCTAATCATGAAATTAACCATTAGGAATATAGTTCTCCCCACCATTCATTATTGTACAATGAATCCCATATCTAATAGTTCATTGAACTTCCTAGTATAGTTTCTTTCTCACTGTTCCCAATAAGATAAGAAATAACTTAACATAACATGATTCTACTTCTTATTTGTGATTATAAATAAAATGAAATGAGTTCCCATCATCCATTCATACAGACGTCATATGTTGGCCTTTCCTAATAAGGTACCAAACTAATTCTTGAAACATACAAGTCAAATCTAAGACGAAACCCCCAATTTATTTTCTAACACACTATATACAATTTCATGCAAAACCATTGGTCAGTCCTTCTATGGCCAACCATTCTATAAAAAACTCAGCCACACCTACTAACATGCTATCTCATCAACTTTATCATGATGGATAAATTTAAAATGTTATTACCAAATCATTTAAATCACCCAAACCATGGTATAAAACCAAATATAAATATAATTATATGGATAGAACCTCAACACACCAAAACACCTGGAAGTCTCTCCCCAAAACATTGGAACACCTTTAATCTTACTCATACTCAGATCTCATAAATCATCATGAGCCTGATGTTAATAACTGGTCTCATATAATATCACATATAAATTCTTATTTTCAATTCACTGTGGTTTATTGATGAAATTAGATCCATTATTCTTTCTATTTACAAATTCCACATTGATCATCCAAATATCTGTTACAACATGAATCAATCTTCTATCATGAGTTTTGAATTCCCTTAGATCACTATTCTTCACATACATGACAGATAATACCCAAAGAATAAACCATTACCCATATAAAGCACAACACTGACATCATCCTCAATAGATCCACGAATCTCATCCAAAATAAGGGGCTCACCCTCAACCCCCCAATGGTACACTCCCCATTATATGGATTACCTTACACCCTTTGTTTGGAATAGCCTCCACCAATTATAAAACATGTGTATCTCCTAAAAAGCTATGAAAACCTATCCTATCAGCACCTGTCTAGGATCTACTCTCCAGATAAACTATGACATCACACCTGATATATTACTGATTTATCCCTTAAAAAAGAGGGGAATTTACCATTTCATAAAAACACTCGGGTAACCATGCCCACAATACCTCAACAAATGCATCATTATTCTCCACAAACACAAATTCACAACGATACATAATTTTGTTAAAATTGCATATATCAAACATGAAGTACCACCAAAAAATATAAATTCAATGTGTATACTCTCTCATATATATACTCATATAACCCAACTCATTCTCTCATTAGTCTCACACTATTGAAACTAGGATCATTCACCAAATCAGATGACTATGCTCCATGGAATTTTAATCCCCACAGATGGATTACCCATTGATGAAACTCAAATTTTCATATATTTTGTACTTTAATTCATTTTTTATAGTCCCTCCATAGATTTATTGTATGGTTAATTGTCACATTTTTTGGTTTTAGTGTTATTTTGATCCTAAATGCTAAAATGGACAAATTCAACAATTTTATCAGATTGTTCTCACAGAGGTATTTTGGTCATTTCCCGTTAAAAATATTTCCAAATATTACGATTAAAATTTTGGTAGATTAATTATTTAATTTAATTCATTTTTATCTTCTGGACCATGGGCTGAATCTATCATCTAGTGGCTATAAAAATTCAATGAAGTTGAAGAGTTTTCCGGGCAGACAGAATGGGCCACACCGACGTAACAGATGGATAACTCAGTGCACACACCTTAAAATGCATTGATTCCTACATAAAATAAAGTAATATTTATTAAGGCGCTTCCATGATAAATATCAAGTCAAAATACCCTCATTAAGGCATTATGTGAATGCTCACAACAGGTTGAAGATGGAACGTCTCACAAGGCCGATACGTTTCAATTGGGTAATAAATTCATAGAATCTAGAAAAGTCATCCAAAATGGCTCATATTTTGTTTAGATACTTTAAATTACATGTGGAACAACTTATATTAAGGAAGAAACGTGTAAATGGATGGTTTGGAGGGAACTAATGTTACAAGATGTTGATGAATTGAAAATTCGGAGAGTCAAATGGGCAGATTAAATGTCTGGGATTTAATCGATCATAAATCCTACATAAAATAGTCGATAAATCTCATATTTGGAGGGTGAATATAGGAGAAATTATAGAACATATGTTATGAAGGAACCTATTACAAATTCTTCCATTCAATGGGACATCCACGTGGCATCATTAGGAGGATTGTTTTTTAGAGAATTATTTCACCTCATCTCCCTATAAATATGTATCATCATCCCTTCTCAAAGCACTGGAACTTCTGTGTGGCAATTTTTTATTTTTTTGTAGTTTATTTTCTTATGTATTATATTTATAATGTTTTAATTTATATTATTATTCTTCTTCATACCTCATTCTTCCATTTTTACTTTTATTTGTTTCGCAAACCATAATCTCTTTTAACTCCATGATATTGGAGAACAAACCTCAATGTTTGTTCGTGGGGCAAAATGGTAGATGATTGAGTTTCATTGTACTTAAATTTTAATATCTTTATTTAATTCTGAGGATTTAGGCTGTGGTTAAAATGATTATGGTGTGTGATTTCCCCATTTTCTTTACCACTGAGTTCTTCTTCTCTTTCAAAATTTTTCCTTCCCTTCACTATCTAGGTCATGCATACGATGGAGTATGGCTTGGGTAGTGAGGGTCGGTAAAGAGATCTGTTAGCCGAAATTAGGAAGAGTATTTCCCCACATGCAGAGATCTCAGTGTTTGGGAAATAACATTTCAAATAAGATGGTGTAGTGTGATAGATCTTTATCACAACATTTAATTGATATAGAAAATATTTTAATAAACAATGATATCAACCATTATGATCCCCCAAGAACAAATGTCTTATTTCATATTTTTAACATCATATTGTTTGAATTACATATATATATACATATATATATTCATATTTTATGAATATTTAAAACTCATCTTTATATTATATATTAGTTAGAAAATAAATAATGACAATAGAATTTTGGTGTTGTGTAAGTTAACTTCATGAGACAGACCCTGGGAGTGCACTGTATTGCATTCTTAGTTAAATAATATTTTGATTGGGGATCTGCGACAAATTCCCGCACATCACCCATGTAATATTTTCAATGAAGCATGTCATATATATCATTTTAATGAAAAATTCACAATAACAATCTATCATGAGAATATTTTAAAAACATGAAAAATCGTTCAAGGATCTTCCACAAAACTTCAAGGAAATGGATATAAAATATATAGGTCCATACACTTCACCAATTCTACCATTGGAACCCAACCTTGAAATTGAATCACCATAACATAAGGTTATTATAATCAAAATGTAAACGGAATCTTCATGAAAATATCAGATATATTATAGAAAGTCTATTGCATAATCTAATGACCGAATGAACCAACATGTTCATACCATATCCATGTATATCAAAATCTCAAGATAACCCTATAAGTTGTTACCCTTTAAATTATGATCATAAACATGACTCTTGGATACAATGTCACTAGCCATGTCTGTAGTGAACTATCATATCTTTCCAAATCCATAGTTCATGCCTCACCTAAAACACAACTCACTGGAAACATATGTAATTCCCTATATGAAACATCCATAAGAAACTGATGTAACTACTTACCCGTTTCATGTATCACAAATACACTTTAGGAATGAAATACTAAAATCAACCACCCACTTATATGGGACACACCATCCCTAATCGTTTGTTCATCAAAACACGCCTTCAATGATATGGTCACATCCATATCCACATATGTGAACATGTCACCCTAGAGGCATAGGATAAATTTCTATTTCAATATTTGTCCAAAAATTTATAATTCCACCATGAACCTGTATTGGAAAACACCATATAGAATATTCATAGAAATATAAAAAATAGAAACCATTTACACATTTGGATTCATTATCATGGAATTTAATTCTTATATCGACCTACTAGGGTCACTATACCCATGACTTACACTGAGTAATTTTATAATTATCATCACCATATATCCCATAAAACATCAACATGACCAGTCATAAGAGTAAGAAAATATTCAATAGTTTGGTTGAGTTTAATTCTATTCCATGTAAAATTAGAATAAACCATATAACTTGATACTAACATTTAAAATAATTGGACACTCATATTTAGTTATATAATTCAAATATAGGCATGTAAATGTCATGTGAATCCTATGTGATGAATATGAAGCTAAAATTCTCACTAAATTATGTTGTAAAATACATAAAATACATAATAATTGATAAATACTTAAATACCAACTCATGTATGTTAGACTATGTCAAAAATTGGAATCAATAAAATCAAAGGCCAACAATATCCATCCCAATCAACAAGATATGTGGACCTTATATCAGAAATGTTGTTCATAATGAACCATTCAGATATTCATCACAAGATCTAACTCATTCTTATATCACATTTCTACCATCTCCCAAAATAGATCAAAAAAACAGTAATACAAACACTCTATTGATATTAGTCACATAAAATTATCATATTCTAATTTATCAAGTCCTGACCAGGTTCTCTATAAAAAAAACTATACTAAGGGAATCCAGACCTTAAGAATGTGTTCCAATATTCTAGGTGTTATTGAATACTAGAAGGGTTTTAGGTTAGTACCATGGAGTGATTATAAACCTATGTCAAATTTCATAATAACAAAAAAAATTATGTATTATCCATATAATTTACTAGTGTATGAAAAAGAAATAACAAAACACAAATAAGTCATAAATGAATGTGGATGAGTACATTCGTGTAGTAAAATTCACCCACAAGGTTGATAATATATAGAAAGAAATAATTGGAGTATCAACTACATTCATACTACCTCACCTTATTCGGATATCTATGAATAATCTAGGATATCTTTCTTAATCAAGATACATCAGGCCTCTTCCAAAGATGAATGTGATGTTAGTGAGGGTTGATCATGTACCCAAGTGACATAGCCACTAAATAAGGGTGTGAATAGAACTCATTAGGGAACCACTAATACAATATCATATATAACTAATAAATGTTGTCTATACATGTGATAACCTAAGAATAAATCAATAAACTACCAATGTATAATGAAATATCTTCTTTTGATCCTCATGTTCAACTGTGTAACCCCAATCGATCCAACACATCTTTGGATAATGTCGATATGTGTCTAAGCACATCATATAATGATTCCAACCGATATAGTCACCCATGATTTGACACACACAAGTATTCAAATGATAACCGCATGAGGGATAAACCACCCATAATACATGGGATAATCACATGGGGGAATACCCAATAAATATATTGGATAAATTGTTAAATACCAATTAGGGTAGTCTTTAGTACCCAATTCTACAGTGGGTGGTCACATCTCCAACCCATGGGTCCAAGGGGAATATAAAGGGAATACCAACATTATATGGTAGTTATGTCACATACATGGATTCAAAAACCAACCCCCTATTGAGGTTTTATCCCCTTTGCAAAACCATCGCATGACTATATCATCCTATCCCCCACCCAAAATCATATAGCTAAAGAAATATACATACTGAGAGGCATCTAACATCAAAGGATCATTATGAAAATATGTTTAAAATTACAATTTAGTAATAGATATATCACAATAGTTTACCATACTAATCATAATTTAGATTTTTAATTTTCTATTTTACTAAAGTACCAATAAAGCCAAGAATATATAGCATAGCCCCCAGACAACTCCATGATAAGATATAAATCATATAGGAACCTAAAAAGGATCCCTCGGTCACCAAATAAGATAGAAACCACATCATGAACTCCAATATCCCATTCAAATATCTTGTGACAGCACCCATAAATCAAGGGTAACAAATTCCTTTATCCCGTCATGGTCATCATATGGCCTCAATAGACTCATAAAAAAATCCACTCTAGCTCTTCTCATAAGAGATATAAAAATTCTCATCCTAAATCCCAAATAATTTAAATGTGATTCCAATGATACAATCTATCTATTAATCATTATAGGATCTAAATACATAGGCAATCACTCTCACAGCGGAGGATGTGTACTCGCCTCATGATCATCTGTATAGCATGAAGTATTTGAGTAATTTCACAGTTATCACATTGAAAACCCTTTTTCAATCTATCTCAATGTTTCTTACCTAGAGGAATTCAAGTTTACTTATCACTTTAGTCATTAAACCTCCATCCTTTTATATCATTTATCGTATAGACCTTTGGGACTATACTTCACAAGGATATATATTTATAATGCATGCCTTGTGTGGAACCTATTGAGTCACTAATATATCTATTTTGGATTTATTCACCCATTAAGTTATTTATTTGAGTCATCGAGTGTTGGGGGTCAGAAAAGTTAGATTCTGTTATATAAAATAGTGAACATAGTTAAAAAAAGTTTTTCATAACCATGTGAGAACCATGTGAGTGATCATGTAGTATTTTATAGTGTGGTTTCACATATATTGAGCCTGGTTTTTCAAAACATTCAATACCCTAGACAAAACCATGAGGAATGTTTCAGGTGGATAGTGGAAACTACACAAGTGGGGAATTATTTTCTTAACTTTGTGGACAAACCGTGCGACCCTGTATATCTCGGTTTAATTTTTCATTGTTCAGGGGATCCTTTTCATCACATCACATACATCTCATCCTCATTGTCTAGATATCTATCCCCCTCCTTACCTAGTGGATTTATACCTTTTTATGGTGTTTTTATTGAATTGAGTAAGTTCCAACATTATTTATTCTTCCTATTCCACTTCGTGTGCTAGTTAATTCATTTTCATGAATATGTGGTACCCTAGGGGTGGTGTCAGCCGAATTTTAGGCATATGAAAGGGATTTTGGATTGATTTCCTATGTATTAGGTTTTTTATTGTTGGTTATACCTCTTTCAAATTTTCTTCTTTAAGGTTGAGGAACTTAGGATCAATTATAATGTCGGTATCCCTATTTGAGGGAATTATCCATAGAATAACATTAAATTATGAATATATTTTTAGTTGGTTTGGTTTAATTGAAATCTATATGATTTATACTTGTTATGTATTTAATATTTTAAGTTTATAATGGATTGTTACAAAAATTTCAGTGTTTCGTGTGGGGTTTTCCAAAATAGTGTTTCTTGTATTCCCAATATGTGCTTGGTAAAATGGTTAAAATATTTTTTTTATTTAAATGCCATTATAAATAGTATTTATAATTAATTTTACCTTGAAGATTAAAATTTCTCTAAATTTGATGTGTTTTATTAATAAAAAAAGTATTTTATATAATGATTAATATGGGAATCTATGTGTTGATGTGTTGGAATTTAGTAGCACATTGTTAAACAAAAATGTGAGTGAGGGGTTTGTTTGGGTGATCATGTGGGCCTCGGAGGGGGGACCATCCCATACTCTAACTTTTTTTCTAAGGGACAGGGAGAGCATTTGGTTAGGGAGTCCTTGTAAGACATAATGTTGGTCTAGATGAATATTGAGAGAGCATCTATAGCTTATATAAATACTTTAATTTTATACACACTAATGATAGTCATGATGCTTTGGGGCCATGGGTTTACATTACTCATGCATGATAGGATTATTTTCCTTGTGAATTGGATTAGTTCCATTTCGGGGATGATATGTATTATTCAAATTTATTTATTTTCCATTTATATAGTTCTTTGATGTTCATGTTGTGGTCAAAAATATTTATGTCTTTTAGTTATGTTGTGAATGTTCTATTTTATGTTTTTTTATTTTATAGTCGATGTAATTGGTTTTGGGAAAAAAAATTCAAAAATTAAATCCATATTTTTTTTAAAATATTTTATTTGAATGGTATAATTTCAAAGTGTTTTATTTTTTAAAATATTTTACAACTGGCTTATTTGTTTTAATGGATAAAATACTAAAATAGATTTAGGGTTGAATTTTATTTTCCACTTTGACTCACACCTTTCATAGGCCTTAATGGTCCATTAATATATTTCATTTTGAGGGAGACATGTAAAAGAAACGAAAACATGTTCTATGATATATCGTATTGATTACCACCATCACGTGTTTTGTGGGGGTGTTTCCTTATCATAGGGATGGGATCATTTTGAGTAAATTTTGGGTATTTTGTACCCATTGGGTTGTACTAAATCCTTATTTGGCATTATAATGTTTCAATTGAGTTTGGGAGATTAATTTTAAGATACCATTTGTATGTCTTATTGTGTCATGACTTTACATGATGTATGTTGTTTTTTATGGTCCATCCTTATTCCATGCTGCTGACTATAATGATATTGGTGTGACCATCCCATTTTATGGATGGATCATTCCCATCTATATGGGAAAAAACTATTCTCATGCTCTCGTTGGTTGTTCCTGGTAATTGTCTCCATCCCATTATGATTGTTAATTATTTTCATCTGTGTGGTTATCCAACTCAGGTGATGTATTATGTTAACCAGGGTTGGTTCTTTACAAATTGGTATCATAGATTAGTTATTTTCATTTGGGATTCAGTGGAATTTTAAAGATACCCCCATAAAAATTTAAAAGGTTGTAATGGGGGAGTGCCTGGATAGATCACCTTCTTGTATAACATTGAGTATCCATTATATGTTTTTGATTTTTATAATATGTTGAACCTGTTTATGGATGGTTTTATTATTTTTTCCATTTATTATTGAAATTTATAGTGATTCTCATGTTTGGGGAGTTTTTTTTCTACTTATTTTGTTATATTATGTTTTATTTTTCTTCATGGATATTTTTCTTTATTACTTCAAGGAAATTCCTTCTAAAAGGACCACATCTAGGTGTAAATAGGTAGCTGAAGAGGGTACCCCACAATAGAACCCACATGATTATTTGTCTTTTGTAGAATCAATGATTCACATGATCTAAATTATGGGTAAAACATGTATTCCTGAGTAGACACAAACCATGGACCATACACATGAGTTTTATAGGAATAATCCACTGAATTTACATTCTAAAAAGGTACCAAATAATATTTAGAAGTTTTTGGATCATATTGAGAGGTTCATAGAGTTTTTAAAGGACCTTAAGACCTAAAAAGTGTTATTTTTAATGTACATGCTTGAAGGATTGGGTAGGATGTGCTAGGATTCAATAGTGATTTTCATGGTATCCTAAGGATCTCATATGGACCACATTAAAAGTTGTGTATAATCAGTAATTCTACCTGGTGACCTTGAGTGCAGTGAAATCCCATCAGTTTATAATGATTGAGTAGGGAGAAAATTTAGTGATGGAGTTTCCGCTATATTCACTATGATGGTAGGGGTATCTCTAAATCTATTTTTAAATTATTCTCATAGGTTATAGAATTATGAGATGGAATTAATGATAGAGATCTATCCATCTAAATAATTCAATTTCTACTATCCTATGTAGAGGAGGTTGATAAGGTAGTGATGAGAGGGGAAATTTTGATTGAAAAGATAGGCCTCAGTGTTATACTTCTGGGGGTGGAATCCAGAGTTCTTCATCAATATATATGTGGAATCAAGGTGAGTGTTAGGATGGTAGTGGAATGAGTGTCTAGAAGTCTTTGAGATTAGCTTTTGTTATCCCTATAGTGTGTAGACTAGTTGTTTTTTATTAGTTTTAGAAAGGCTGGACACACCATGGTTAGATTCCAAGAGACTCTGAGGATGTTCCACCAGTGTGGGTAGTTAGGGCATATCCAACCACCGTTCAAGACATGGTGTTTATTACTTATTATATGGAGTCAGTTTTATTTGATATAGGTTCATCCTATTCTTTCATTTCACTTAATTTGATTAACTCCTAGGGTATGAGGTCTCAATTAATTCCCTATGTAAAGTACCTTATAAACCATTTGGGTGGGAAAAAAGAGAAAGGATTCATATTCCTTGAGAGTTGTGTTATGGTAGCTAGTAAGGAGGTCATTTGGAACATACATGTTTTGGATCTAGATGTGTTCACACAAATTATAGTTATAAACTGGTTGGTTGGGATTATGGTTCTTTTTGACTTATATCTTTGTAGGGTCATATTAATTAATCATGAATGGAGAACCCAAATTTAATAAGTTGAGTGGGATCAGCTATTGAGGAGGAAATGGCCATTTGAATTATATTTATGGTTGATCTCATGGTATTTTTCATAGTTCCTCCTTCAGGATATTGTGTCACATTCTTCTACTGAACATCAATAGGTCATCTGTGGGTACCTAGACGTGTTTAGAGAGGACTTATCAGGAACAAAATTCCATTTAGAGGTATTGTTTTCCATCGATATTCTCTAAAGGATGATCACATCTTCCATTACATCATATCATATTGATTGGGATTAGCTAAAGAAGTTCGGATTGAGGATATTGATGGAAATGGTTTTGTTTTCTCGGATGTGTTAATGTGGGCTTCAAAAATTCTATTTTCGAAGAAGAAAAATGGTAGGCCCTATATTTTTATATAATATCATAGGCATAACTAAATGAATTTAATGAATAAATATTTGTGTCCTAGAATTTATAATATTTTTTACCATCTCAAAAGGGACCCCTTGTTTTTCAAAAATTGAGCTGAGATTGAGAAGCCACCAGTTGAGGGTTTTGGAAGAGGATGAGAAATACATCACTTTTCAGAGTAGGTTATTAAATTTTGAGGAATTGGTTATATAATTTGGGATTAACAATGATTTTAATGTGTTTATAGAAATAATGAGATAGACCTTTCACTACATTATTGAATCCTTCATGGTCATGTTTTACATGACATATTAGTGTATTCCATAATAAAGGAGGAGTTTGCAGACCATCATGTAATTGGGGGGGACTAAAGAACATCTTCTATATTACATATTTCTAAAGTTCCTTTTTAGATTAATGATGTGAATTTTATTAGACTATTGACTTATGTGGAAGGAGTATCAGTGGATCCATAGATGGTTCAGGCAATTCATTCATTGGTGAGACCAATGAATGTGTTTGAGATCTGAAGTATTTGGGGATAGGATGAGTATTATTTGTGTTTTTTAATACTTCTATCAGAAAAATTCTCTATTGATTGCTTGGAATAAGAAATGTGTAATAATTCAGTTAGATAAGAAGTGATAGAGATCTATTGAAGAGTTTCAGTCCCATATGACATTTGATTATTTTTTTACTCTTCCTAAGTCCATGAGATATTTTTCATATTATATGGTTTTGTTGTGGGTTTCAAGGTTTGTGGTACTGCTAGATGACCATTTGGTTGGATAGGGTCACAAAATCTACACCCACATTAGAAGATATGTCATGTCCATGACATAGTATTGGAAGTAGGCATTCATGCACTAAAGATGTAGAGACAATGACTCTACATGGAGCATTTAACAAGGTAATCAGATCGTAATATCTTGAAATATATTTCAACTCAAAGGGACCAAAATACCTACTAGTAGAATTGGGTGGTGTACCATCATACTTTATATTTCAATATTTATTATATTTATTTAAGGGAATTATTTTCATTTATAATTTGAGATGGAATGTTCTATAGTAGGGTTTTCATGAATGTGTGGATGGGTGGGGACAAATGATCTTGTTTGTAGATCTGACGGTAGACATGTGTCATGC
This sequence comes from Viscum album, assembly GCA_963277665.1. NCBI lineage: Eukaryota > Viridiplantae > Streptophyta > Magnoliopsida > Santalales > Viscaceae > Viscum > Viscum album. Next base: position 1,095,822,211 of record OY728163.1, read on the forward strand.
AATAAACTGACCTAGGTTTCCCCCAAATTATGAACCTGGACTAATCTATCTCATACATGAATGGGGTTCCTGAAACCCACTGTCTAGAAACAATAACATGGGCATCGAACAACAATTTAGATTGAATGATTTCTTCCAACCAGAATAAACACATGGAAGTTTTATACAAGGATAAAGAGGGAACAAAGAAAATCCATTAAATATATTTTATAACTATAAGAAATATAGTGGAAATAAATTAACAAAAAATTATCCAAAAACTCAATGATATAAGTCCTAAAACAAAGGACAAACACCATATAGCTACACCATATGATGTAATGGATGAACTCCTACCACTTAACCACCCACTACCCAACTTAGCTGACATGAAATCTCATAGCCACACTATATAACCTTTCCCTTCATTATGTTGGAAGACATATATAGGTATACACACCACCGAATAGGTTCCTAGGGTGTGAGCTAACATGCAGAATAGGATCTCGGCCAAGTGTTCCATTGAAATTATCTATATAATAATTATTTTATACTTATTCGAAATATGACATGGCATGATTTTAATTAAATAAGTTTTATAGAAAACATGGTAAACTATTCTTCTTTATCATAGTTCTAAAATAGTAGTAGGTATATCAATTTCAAATAACATTTTCTACATCGTCATTCATGAGAATAAATATGAATATCATGGATAATACAAATAAAATAAAAAACTAAAAAACCATAGTAGTTGCATAGGTATCCCAACACGACGTAATACAACAGTTCAAGAAACATACTACTCGTAGACAAAAATCTATAAATAGTGCAATACAGATCCAAAATCCAATTATTTACACTCTAAGACTAGGGAGACAACCAAGAATGTAAAAACCCATCATTATATATGTATGTATATCCAATAATCTACACAATAGTATATGAAAAACATCAAAAATGTGAACACCCATAGTGGACGATGGCCGAAAGCTAAATCTTACACCAAGTACCAAAGGTAACCCATGAGCACATTTTCATAATCATCTCAATATTTTTATATTACACCATTTGATTACATTTATCAAAAAACAATGAATAACCATATTAATTAAAAATATAATTCCAACAAACACAAAAAATCGCTCTAATTTCATACCAACATATTTATAAATGCTTTTTTAAATATGGAACAATATTGTTTATCAAACACATGCAAGAGATGGAACCACCTACCTAAAAACTTTTTTCACAAAATCCAAATATGGAATGTACCGAATAAGAAACCCCAAAACAAAAAAAGTCCTTATAATCTTATCCAAAGATCATAGGAATGATTTAATTGAGAAAGAGGGTCGACGGAGAAGAGGAGATACCACATACCTCATGAATGAACACCTACTGCAGCAAAACCAATAAAGGAATGACCTCTACAATGAGATCACACAATGAATCTAATAAGAATACAATAAATAAAATTTAGATTAATTTAACTGATTACAAATAATCAAGTGTGATACAAAAATAAATGAAATAAAGAAGCTGGAAGGTATCTTACCCATATAAACAAACCACAACTACAATAGAGATCAAACGTCGAACATATCAGTCTACAAGTATATAAGTATACCAAAATGACCTTGTAATTTCTCTATGTTTTGGGTTATTAAATTTTGAATAGAACCTGACAAAAAATAGCTACATACATTTTTTAAAAACTATACACATGGCATATCAAAATATTTCTCCCAGTTACACGATGAGTAACTTTCAAAGCCTCAAGTATTGCAGAAGAAATCATTGTCTCGGATTAAATTCTGAACATTTATTAACTCATGATGTGTAAGATATATTCACATCATTTAACCTTTCACAGTGTGAATACTTTCATGAATTTCAACCCATAACTATGAAATGTTGTGTAACCTATTTACACAGTTTCAAATCCCACTATAGACTGCAAAAAAATTTCATTAATACTAAGGGTCCATAAAATCTATGACTTCACCATTATAGGTATCCTCCATATTCCTTATTGGGATTATATAGATAATGGGATATGGAAAAACATGATGAGGGTAAATATATACATAGAATATTAGTAATGGGATGTTACAATCTCCCCCCATAACGACTTTCCATTCATAGGAATTCAAGTATAATTTGTAATCCCTTGAAAAAGATGAGGTCATTAATCCCTCATTAATGACTTACAATCCCATGTATAAAGAGAATCTTACCCTTGTTTCTATAGTAATCTTACAAATATAATCAAATTTCCTTGCCAAAATTTCACTTGAGTGTCAACGATCACAACTTGTATCTCCAAAAAATAATTTGGCTCTAACACAATTTCTTCCTGACTCAGAACATGAGCGAGATTAGGATAGTACATCCTGAAATAAGAAATGTGAAAATTCATCATGAATAACTCTCAAGAGAACCAGAAATACTAAAAAATACGAAATATTCCCAAGAGGCTTTGTGATATCAAATGTTCCAATATATCTCGGAGCTAACTTTCACTATTTTCTAAGAGTCTAGTGACCCATCTGACGAGAGACTGTCAAGAAAACCTAGAAACCAATAAAAACTACCAAGGATGACATTTCCAATCTCCATATTATTTTCACCAAATTTGGTATATAAACATGAAGTCAATGTGCATCCCGAATCATTAAAGTTATCTCTTGTACCAAACATGGTCCAAAAACTAATTTTTCCACCTCATCTAAACTAATATTTTATTTACACAGAGAACCATACAATAACTCAAAGGTATCCATTATTATCATAGAATTATATATATTATTGTATGAAAACTCAACCAGCCCTAGATGGTTATCCCATGATCCACAAAAATCCATGAAACTGGAACAAATCATATCTTCTAGGATTTGAATTACTCACTCCATCTTACCACCACTCAATGGATGGTGAGATGTGATCAACTTGACCTAATTTCCCGTTTCATCCTAAAGAAACCTATAGAACATCAAAAAGATCTAAGGATACCTAACTAAAATGATGGATGCAGGAATCCCATGTAGCATCAATATATTTTGAATATATAGCTCACCTAGATATTCAACCTCAGTGGTATCCATGATTGGAATGATATGAGTAGTCTTTGTCTACAGATCAACTACCACCAAGATAGCATTCCTCCCTTGGGGATTATATGGTAACGAAACAAATTAAATCAATGGATACCTCATCCCTGTTTTGGACCGAAACTAGAATAGGAGGAATAAAAAAATATCTTTTCAAGTTCTATGCCTTTATCCATTGGTAGGTGTAACAGATTTACTCATAATATGCAATGTTATGGTTCATAGCTATACACCCAAATCATCATCTCATGTCATAAAACATCAGTGTAGTTCCTGTAGGAATGAACCATGAATATACATGACTATCAATCAATACATAACTCCTCACAAATTTAGGGATGTCCACCATATTTCCAAAGTGGAGCATATCATCTGAAAAAATAGAACAACCATTAATGGAATCCTCACCAAAAAGGCTTTCGGGAAACTTTATAATCTGACCATCATGCTACTCACTATGAAAAATGAACTCTATAAGAGATAATGAAAACTAAACACAGGTAAGATCCATTCCTAAAACATACCCTTGAGCATCCAACTAAAAATAAATGAAAATCATCATTAGGTTCTACCAGCCCTTTTATTGTATAACAACATGTTGTGATAATTTCCTGTCAATATAACCTAAAATGACATTCCACTTACAGAAGGTGTAGGTGATATCAAATTCAAGCATATAAAGTTATTCTCCCAATAATATCTATTTGATATTAATGACTTTTAGAGAAAATATTTAACTCAAACTCTTATGATTAGAGAAGACTATAAACCTTTCACAAAAAATATAGTACCTCCAACATTTATGTGTATGCACAAATGCAGCATGCTCTAAATTGTGAGTGGTGTGATTATTTTCTTGTGGTCAATGATGAAGAGAGTTGTAAGCTACCACGTGGTCATCATGTATAAGAATGATTCCCAAGACATCACTAGAAGTAACAAAAAACTCAACAGTCCCCTCACTGGGATTAGGTTATATCTGAATAGGATATGATTCTAGAAGTCATTTTAGTTCATTGAAAGAAGACCATCACTTCGAATCCAATGTGAATTTCACTACTTTCCTAGTAATAGTTGTCAAAGGTGATGTAATATTAGTGAAATATTTAACAACCCATTGGTAGTATCCAGCATGACCAAGAATGATTTTTATTTCGACAAAATTATGTGGTTCCATCCATGACAAGATAGCCTTCACCGTCTCTGGGTCAACAAACAAGCCTTGTTTGGAAATCTTAATCCCTAAGACCATAACTTATAGAATCCAAAAAAAAATTATGAAGGATTCCCATTCTAATAAAGATATCCAAGAATTTATAAAACCAAAACTCAAATGGTTCTTGTGCTCACTCATGGATTTCAAATAAACGTGAAATTCATCCACAAACACTACCAGATAAGTGTCATGATATTTATGGAATATCTGATTCATCAAACCCATAAAAACAACAGGACAAATAGTTAGACTAGAAAGAATCAAAAAATATTTTTAATGGACATACATTATCTTGAATTCCATCTTTGGTATATCAGACTCCTGAACTATGAGATAATGATAACCTGACAGAATATCAATATCGGAAAACTAATTTCCCCCCTTTAAATTGTAATGACCCCAAATTTTGTTAAATAATATTCTTCTTGATCTAATTAAATTTATTATTATGTAAAATGGTTATATAACCTATGTACTTATATTGTTTAATAGTTTTGGATTTTAGAATACTATTATCAATTTTTATCGTTGCTAATACTGTTTTTGAATAGTGATCACATAATTAGTATAAATATAGGGCTTTAACAAATCCAATTTTATGAAACAAAGAAAGTAATGGCCTCATCTAGTATAATTGCTTCATATGATGCTCATTTGTCAAAGATTTTAAAGGAGGTGAATTAACTGGGCTTTCCTCTTGACCATTCCCAATAAGGGATTCAACATGTTATGCTTTAGTGGAACCGCCTAAGGAATAAGTGGAAGTTAATAGAGATTACCACACAAGCGAATATGTGCATTACTTTTGTATAGAATAAATAATATTCATTAATTTTGTTATTGTTACATTGTAAATAGTTTTAAAATCTCAAATAGTATTTTTAGTTAATATTAAATTATGAAATATATTTTGAATAATTAATGAAATTTTTAATTAAATAATATTTTAGTAAATTATTATTATTAAAATAATTTTTATCAAATATAAATGAACATATAATTTTTATGAATATAATTGTAACTTCTATTATGGTTTGAAAACTGATTTTGAAAAAACCCAAGAATTTTATATAAAGGTTTGTTTTTATTTTAAAAGAAAAAATTCCCATATTTTTAAAATTATTTAGATAATATGAACATTCTTTTTAAAATTATGTTTTTGAAATTATCCAATAGTGAATTTTTCTATAATATTCTAGGATAGTTGAACTTTTGGGTAAAAATTAAATAATGTTTGAAAATATAATGTGTTTTATGACATCATAAAGACCCAATATTGATGTAAAAAATACTAAAATCATTTTTAGACCAATATATGTCTTAGAATTAAAATAATGAGATTTTTTGTTTTATATATTTATTTAACAAATCTTTAGTGGACCCTCCAAGACTTAAAAAACATTTTGTCTTTTAAAATGATTTCCTTGATAGTGTGACTGACCTCCACTTAAGAAAGCCTAATATTTTAATAAGTTTGGAAATTTCCTTAATAAAATAATATTTTAAACTTCTCTTTGTAAAATTCATCGAAAAAACCATGGGTAGGTTTGTGGTTTTGATACGTTTAATGTGTGTTATCCAAAACCTAAATAATAAATAATTCCATCTCTTTTCCTATATGAACCCACCCAAGATCCCACTTATCATCACTAAAATTCTTTTAAGCTTGACCAAACCCTATCCTTCTCTCTCTAGAATCGTCCCATGCTGCTCCAAACTCCTATTAATCTTATCTTAATCCCCTCCCAAGCCATTAGGGTAACAATTCCATGTAAGGGATTTCTCCCTTTCAATTTTTGGTCAAAATTTCATTTTATTGTAATACCCTTTTAGTTTCAATTAAAACTGTTAGGGTATGATTTAGAACCTCCACCATACATCCCTCCTAATTTTTGACTGATGAGAGGCCCCTTTATCTCTCATTAACTCCTCCCATATACAGTCGATAACATGCCACAATTCTGTAAGGAATTTCTCTCCTATCATTTATATTGAATTGATTCTTTTGTATTATGAATATAAATTTTGTTATATATGTTGGGACATGTATCTATATAACCCCCTTACATTCCAGTTAAATTACATATGATTTTATACCCCTTTATATATCCCAAACCATTTTAGTGAACTTTTTTTCCATGCTGTTATGCTACCCAAATTGAACTACAATTTTCTAAGCTAAAGAGATTCTGTTGTGAATACCATGCCCATTTCTTAATCTAGGTTATTCACATTTCTATACATTTAAATATTGATTATATAATTTCATATATGTAATCCAAATTCCTTTATCAGGGAATAAATGACAATGTTTAATGATTCAATGATGTATGATCCATGTGGCACACTTATGTATGAAATGAAATGATTAAGAAGGGTGTGCACTGATAGAGCTCCAACGCATTGGGTAATGACTAGTATCCTAATACACCAAGTGAAATGAGGGTTTACTCATGAAAATTAATGTTAAATTAGGGCTTTCTCTTTCTCCATGTGTAATGAGCATTGTATCGGGATAATGTCATGTTAAACGTTTTTTCGTATTTCCATGTTATGATAATCATGCTACATCATGAATTTATGTTTAGGTTTCTCTTTCACTACATTGATATGAATATTACCTAACATGTACAATATCCTTCATGTTATACCTTGTTTACTCCCTCATTGGTCTTTATAGATCACCCTTTTCTTATGCATGTCCTCAGGTTATCTGAGGCAATTATATTTACAAAAAAATGTGTGTGGTCATGTAGAATATGTTTTCAATAAAGAAGTGTATTTCATGTTTTAAGATGTTATGTAACGTTACTAAGCCCAAAAGACACTATAAATCTCAATCTTTCTATGTTTTATCAAGTGAAGTTATGATGTAATTAAATATGGTTAGGTGTTAAATAAAGAGAAAGGCTGTTAATTTTGGTATTAGACGATTAGATTAGTTATTTTTTAGGATTAAGATTATAAATCCCTAGTGAAAGCCTTAGGGATAAGACTAAGTATAAAAAAACGTCTCTAAATTTTTGGGATTATTGATTATGTTTTTTATCAGGAAAATACATCTCTTTTTGGATACAATAAGGTAGTGGTAGCATTGGTACTAATGTATACAGAGGTAAAACCCGATAACACTACATTAAGCTAGAATAAAATAATAACTAGTGCATGACTACAGGCCTTGCTACAAACTTTGTTACAACAATCCCAGGGGAAATACTTTTGAAAATTCATGAGATTATAATGAACCATTATTGAGGAAATAATAAAAATAATTCCCCTAAGAATATATGTTGGGATGAATATCATGGATAACATACATTGAAGCCTATAAATTCATATGTTAAGGAAACAAAAGAAATTTATAAGTTATCCATTTTTTGTATTTGGATTACCCTTTATGTGATACACCTTGCATTCCTTTTATGACATCCAATGGCCATTAATAGAAGGACTTGGGGTAACTACCAATTTAAAGATCAATGTGACGACTATTCTAATAAGTTTCCCAATCTGATGGGGATAGGAATCACAAATTTGGACACAATACTTTCTTAGTTAACTCATGTTTTTAATAGAAACTTGGGTCCAAATGATCATTAACCCCCCACCCCCACCCTAAAAAAGAACAAGTCCCAATTGATAGATTCATGAGACAAAGGCCTCTTACTTTTATTGGATCATGAATTCTATCAAATTTAGAACAATGGATCAAATCCATTGAGAATATATTCACCATCCTTTAATGTTACGAACAATAGAAGGTATAACTAGATGCTTATCGTATAAAGGGAGAAGCTAATCAATGGAGGAAATTGATAAAAAAATATGAAGCCTGAGGAGGAGATTAAGGCATTGGAATGGAAGGATTTTTGGAAAATGTTTTTTGACATATAATTTCATTGAATTCTCTGAATTAAGATAGAAAATGACTTCCTTGACCTCGAGAAAAGATACAATGAATCCATCAGAGTGTATGAGGGAAACATCACAAGGATTTCACGATATTAATCTGGCTTAGTCATTACCCCCAAATGCATGTTTGACCTCTTCAATGGTGGGATAAAACCTATCCTACTGAATGACCTAGTGATCCATGACATTGATAGCTATGATGTAATTGTCAGATGTAACCTGAAATTCAAAATGGTGAATAGAAAATCACCAGGGTATCATGGGGATATGATGTGTAAGGTGAAATTCAATTCTGGTGGTCCGATGGATAAATCCAATGCTGCTAAGAAAATACAACACCCCAATTTCCAAAGGTGTTGAAATAAAAACCCTAGAAATTTCCTAAAGGGGGTGAGGAAATGATTTAGGGGTCAAAGAGAAAGACACCTAACCACAAACTACTGACAAGAAAAACCCCCAATTGTGATATAGGAGAGGAACACTCTATTTGACCTTCAATGCATTGCTCATTACTTCAAATGCAAAGAACCAGGGCACTTGGAAAACCAGTGCCCCAAGTCAAGGGGTTTTAGAGGAAACCCACAACCTCCAAGGAAGAAATGGACAGCTTATTCCATCACTACCACCGAAGTGAACCCCGACAACGATGTTGTGACAGGTACTCTAGTAATTCTTTAAATAATTGATAACATATTTATTTATTCTTGTTCTAGGAATAATTTTATATAATGATTGTTTATTAGATCAATCCCAACACCACCACAAATCATGGAAGTAAAGATGTTGGTGAGAACGACAAATGGGGAAATGATTGCATCGCATGAATATAACTCGTACCCTATAACAATTTGTGTATTGAACATCCTGGATAACCTCTTCTTACTCTCTCTATTATAATTTCCTGCAATTCATGGCATATAATGACTTTTCTTATTTAAATTACATATAAGTTGTCATCAGAGAGAAATCAATCTCTATATGGAGAATTGACCCAAGATTATGTACAAGTGGAATGAAAAGGATGAATCGTCTTTAGCACCATCATCACAAGTGTGGATATTAATACCCAATGAACACACATATCATGATTTGATGATTGAGTATAAGGAAGAAACCATCCCTGTAGACATACCTATTTGGAGGGAATTCGATGAAGTGTTTCCAGAATAATTTCCTAGTATTCCTCCTATAACAGATGTGGAACTCTTAATTGATATTATACATGGGGAGTTTCCAATATCCATGAAACTATACATAATTCATATTGTAGGGAATGAGGATTTTAAGAAAAATCTACATGAGAATCTGGATAAAGGGTTTATACGCTCATGTGCTTCACCATGGGGTGCACCATTCCTCTTCATCAATAAGAATGGTGGGTCAATGCGCCTTTGCATTGGTTATTGTAAGATCAAAAAATCAGGATAAAGAACAAGTATCCTCTACCACGAATTGATGACTTGTTCAATCAGCTATGTGGTTCACATTACTTCACCATGGTGGATTTACTGTCAGGATTTTTCCATGTAAGGATGGAGATGGATGAAATCTATAAGGACCGAGCCATAAGCATTACATAACATTTAATTAAATGAATAATAGACATTGAGGATCATTTCAGGTTTTTATTTTTTGATAATTAGTCCATAACTATTACATTACATCTCAAAAATTACATGGTAGACACTTCAACTCAGTTTCTATTTTTTCATAAAATAATAACTCTTGAAAAAAAGAGTCATGTCTAGCCCCATGTTTTAGACAAAATGACTTTTCCCTGATCCCATCCAGGATCTTATTTATCTTTATGACCTTTGAAAAACTTTTCAAAACGTGGGATGAGCATAAAAATCTCAGTAAGGGTTATAAAACAAAGAAAGAAAACATTAGTTCATCATTACACACAAAACATAGCTCTTTAAAATTCCTCCTAAAATCATTATATTTATGAATAACACCTAGAATTCATAAATAATAAAGGTAACTTGTGGAATCTATATTATACTTACATTGTAGCTATCATTGCTATGTAGGGAGCTACAATTAGAATACCCATCCGAATATATTCCCAAAATTACATTATAGAAACATTCATGTTTACCTCCTTCACATTACCCAATGCATTGGAGAGCTGTCTCAGGCTCACTCTCCCTAGGTTTATCGCGGAACAACCCATATAAGTAAAACTTCCCAAGAACCATAACATATTCATAACACATAAAATAAAAACAATGGAAAGATAATATTTACACATTTCAATCATAATCTATCATTTAAATATATTGACATAACAAATCCACTATCAAATCCATTTTCAATACCAAAATATGTAAAAGATTATATGGTATTTATTTTCCTTTTAAAAACATTACGACTTATTAATGAAGCCATATATCAAATAATACTTGCTGCGGTGGAATGGTCATTGTCACCACTTACATTAAAAAGAATCATTCTTTTTTTGTCATTTAGTAAAGAAATTCTTAGAAAAATATTCCCTTTGAATGAAATAAAATTTGAAGGCGTTTATACATAATATAAACAAAGTTGTGTATTAAAACAAAATAAGCCTCAATGAAAGGAGATATAGATGAAGTCCCTTACCTGATGTCCGACTTGACCTGTTCATTCTTTAATCACAAGATTAATAAAATAATGTTAATTTATACTTTATTAAGAACCTTTTTCATGTTTATTATTCATTTTATATCAATTATTACCATGTTATAAACATCCTGTAATCATTTATGTTAATAATGTTCATTTTGTCGATATTAGGTACTTGAGTCAAAAATAAACTTCTTATAATTACATGTTGCCTATATGGTCAAATTTACATTATATACAGAATGATATTCATTATTTAGATGTCATATATATCGTACATATTCATTATATACATGTATTTATAATAGTACATAACATTTAGAGGTATGAAATGAAATACAATGTTCATGGAGACAGTAATCCGCACGTATGCATAAACACAACTTATATTTCTATTTCGTATTTTAATGGAATTAAAACATAATGATAAATAAATATATTATAATTATATTATTATATCATATATAATAATTTTCACTCCATCCTTTATACATCTTACATATGGCATTAACAATTCATATCACTTTGAGGGGGTGGTTTTACGCACTTCCTCAATTGAAATTATCACATTTACCCATAATGGAAACCCTAAAGGAATTATATAAATAGAAAATATAGAATCATAAAGAAATAATGAACATAATATATATCATATATAAATTATTTTTCCTAATAATGACCGTCATGAGTGGTAGTAGGAGTTAATTGAACAATCATCGTTTCGTGAGGCGTTAGTTTTCCATCCACAAATACAGTATGTTCATTACCCATTAGATGGAGGTGTGTGTAATTGTAGTTAGAATAATTCTCAAAAAATTATCTTTTTATATTTATTACACTGGTGTTTTTATAAAATAAAGGAATAAATAGATTTTAGGGTGTTGGAGAAGTAAAATAAAACCAAATAACTTAAGAGAAGATGTCACCTTTAAATTGGGTAACTCCCTTTAATTGGAACAAAAAGGGTTTGTGGAAGTGCTTTGTGCCTAAGTTAAGGAATCTAGGAGGAGGATAGGGATGTAGGGAGATTAATTGGGAAGATTTTGGATGATAAAAGGGCTTTGAGAGGTGTGAGTAATGGGATAGAGGTGAGGGCTTTTTATAAGGTGGAGGAGGGGCTCTTTAGGAAAGTTTGAAAATATTATTTTAATACATAATGATTTCTTGTTTCTAATTGTAAAATACATTTTACAAAATAAAATAAAAAAACACATGGTCGAAATAAAATCATTCAACAAGAATTGTATAGGTTTTGAATATAATTTTAATCTCTATAATCTTATTTAATTCAATCATTTATTAATGAGGTAAACACTACATCATTATTTTGTCATAAATAATTTAATTTATTTGATGTCTAAAAATTATAAATAAAAAACAAATATATAAGAAATAATTTTATCTTTCCAAAGAATATTTATAGTAAAAAATAGAACATATATAACACTATATAAAAATTAATTTACTAAAAGATATTTATTTAGGTCATTTTTGTCTTTACTTTAAGTTAATTAAAATAAAGTGTCATTATCACTCCCAAGTGGCTCCATGGAGTCCCCAAATCGACCCAATGATGATCATGGTCAGAATTGTATCAACAAATAGGATTAGGAAAAATGTTAGGGTAATTTAATATTATTATAGTAATATTTGGTTACCCTTATTTACTAGATTTACCTTTTAACCATGGTAAATAAAATATTTACTAATGTAAATATTCATAATTTATAAAAATAAAAGATACCTATTTACACAATTAGGTCCTCATGATTCTAAATATTGAATCATTTTTTTCTAAATTCAAAGCACAAATGTGGAAGAAGTTAATTTAAATTTAGACTCTGTTGTTAAAACAAAAAAGCATGTTTTTAAGAAATAACTATCAAAAGATTGACCCTGGTTTATGTCCAATTTTATTGTGAAATTACTTACAACTACCAAAATTGTATTAAATGGTAAAAATATATTCTAATTACACTTTAAAACCAATTAAAATGATTATTTAACCATATAAATAAATTAGATTAAAAGGTAGTTTTGAATTAAAATAAAATATTTTTCACTATTCACTAAAATGATCTTTATCAGAATAATACCAAAATTTCATCCAAAGTAAATTTTGATATCCCAATTCTAATGAAAAATTTCTTTTTTTAAAATAGAATATATTAAGGTGGCCAAAACTATATTTAATAGGGTTCTCCATCAAAAGGTTAAATAAACCTTTTAATGTAAATTTGGTTTAAAATTAAGATTCATTCACATTTTCAGCCTCTAACTTTTGTTTGATAAATGTAAAAACATTTAAAAAACATGTCTAATCATATTTTATTTAGTTGTGTTCATTCCCTCCAATATAATTTATAGGCTTTAAATTCCATTTAAAATAATATCATATTATTATTTTTCAGTATGACCCAACGTTGTGTGCAATGTAAGATTTCAATGAAACTCATTGTTGTGTATCAGGCACACTATCGAACATAGAAACCCATTTAATGTAAAATTAATATTTAATTCAGAAATATTAATAAATATTCAAATATATTATTCTTTATTTACTTGGGATGTTACATCCTTAATAGCTTTTGGGAATTGTGTCCTCGTAATTTTTATTTACTTATCAAATAAGTGGGGGTATTTATCCCTAATATCATTTTTAGATTCCCACATTGCCTCTTCAACCATATGATTTATCCACAATACAATTACCTCGTGAATTACCTTATTCAGTAATACATTCTCCCTTCGGTCACGAATCTGGACTGGCTATTCTTCATAAGAGAGATTCTCTTCCAATTGAACAATCTCTAGGCTCAAAACATGGGACGGATCTAACATATTCATTCTCAACATTAAATCAAGATCAAAATTGTGTATTTGGGATAAAATGGAGGTAAATCCACTCTTTATGAAACTGATCCAACACCCTCTAGGATTTCATAATGTTCATTGAACCTCGGACTCAAGTTTCCCTTCTTAACAAAACACATCACACTCTTCCATGTTAAAACATTGAGAAAGACATGATCACCTCCCTCAAAAAAAATTTCCTTCCTCCAATAATCCTCATAACATTTCTGTTTGCTCTGAGCTTTTCTCATGTGCTTCTGAATGAACAGAACTTTTTCGGCCATCTATTCTACCAATTTTGGTCCTATCAGCTTCTTTTCACATAAGTTATCCCAAAAAGCTAGAGTTCGACACCGCTTCCCATATAATGCCTCATATGGAGCCATCTATTTAATAGAATGAAAATTTTTATTATATGAAAATTAAACAAAATAAAGTTGTTGGTCCCAAATTCCATGTTAATCCGTCGAGCAAGCACATAAAATATCCTCCAATTTTTGAATTTTTCATTCTAACTACCCATCTAATAGCAGTTGAATACATGTAAAAAATTTTAATTCAGCACCCAACAACTTTTGAAGGACTTTCAATAAGTTAAAAGTAAACCTGGGATCACAATCAGATACAACGAATATGGGAACACTATAAAACCTCATAGTCTCTTTAACATACAACCGAAAAGATTATTTTGAGAGAATGTATCTCAAATAGGAATGAAATGAGCATATTTAGTCAATCGATCAATAATAAATCAGATTGCATTTTTACCTTGAGATGTCTTCGGTAATCCCACAATGAAGCCCATGGAAATACTTTCCCATTTCCACATTGGCACTGGTAAAGACTGAAACATCCCTTTCAGTAACTAACACTCTGCATTAACCTGCTAAAAAGTCAAACACTTCACAATATAATCCAAAATATCTATTTTCATTCCATCCCACCAGTAATACTCCCGATGATCTCTATACATCTTTGTACTACGAGGATGAACTGAAAACAAGGAATTATGAGCTTCTCATAACAACTCATTCTTCAATTGTGAATCAGAAGGCACACAAAATCTCTTTACAAATCTCAAAACACAGTCATTATCAATGTTAAATTAATGAAACATTCCCTTTTGAATCAACTCTACCTTTTTCTGCAACTCACTGCCTTCCTTTTTCACTTTCTTTATTCTGTATCACCGAGATGATTTCACTCACACCTGAAACAAAAAATAATAATTTTCTGCACCAAAAACTTCTATGCCAATGTTCATCAAATCCAAAAACAAAAGAATCTCATTCCAAATGTAGCATGGTAAATGAAGCATTACTTGTTCAACTGAAATCATTATCCACATTATTTTGCTTTCTTAGATGATAATAAATCTTATAATCATAATCCATGATTAATTACACCCATCCCCTCTGTCTCATGATCAATTCTTTCTGAGTGAATATAAACCTCAAACTTTTGTATTCAGCTATATTTCACATTTTACACCATACAAATGATACCTCCAAATTTATAAAGAAAAAAAAGAAACAAATTCCAAATCATGTGTAAGGTAATTTAATTAATTATGTTTTAACATAGGTGAAGCAGAAGCAATTAACTGCTCATTCTATATAAGGACATAACCAAGCCCTTTAAATGAAGCATTATTGTAGATAACAAACTCACCATTTCTGAATAGCAGTTCCAAAACTGAAGAATTCACCAATCATCCATTAAATTCTTGAAAACAACCATCACATTATTTTGTCCAAATGAAAATAACACCATTCTGAGTTAACTTAGTCATTGAACTGGTTAACTGTGCAAAATGTTCAACAAACCTCCACTAATAACTTGCCAAACCAAGAAAACTACAAATCTCAGTTATATTTGTGGGTATTGGCCATTATTTAACAACTTTGGTTTTAGTATGATCAACTGTTATGATATTTTTTGAAACAATGTGACCATGGAAAAAAATTTATGTAACCAAACCTCACACTTGCTGAATTTCCCAAATAGATTCTTTTCCTTTAAGGGTTTCAAGAAAACCCTAAATGACTTTCATGTTCCTCTATACTTTTGGAATAAACCAAAATATTCTCACTGAACACAACCACAAACTTATCCAAGAACTCACAAATAATTATATTCATAAGATCCATGAACACAGAAAGTGCCATGGTTAAACCAAAAATCATTACTAATTCATAATGGTCATATCTAGTACGAAACATGGTATTTGGAATTCATGATTCCATTACAATTAACTGATGGTACCCTAACCTCAAGTCAATCTTCGAAAAATACTAAGCTCCCTGGAGCTAATTAAACATATCATTGATATGAGGAAAATGATACTTGTTCTTAATAGTGATGTTATTCAATGCTATATAATCAATGCAATTTCACATTGAACCATATTTCATTTTAACAAATAATACAAGAGAACCCAATGGTTATGTTCTAGGTTGAATGAAACCTTTATCTAATAACTCTTGTAATTGGTTATTTCACTCTAAATGTTCAATTTGACCATTCAATAAGGGGGTTTTGAAATTTTCTTAGCACCAGGAACTAACTAAATAGTAAATTCAACATTCTGATCAGTTATAATACTAATAAACTCATCAGGAAAAATATCAAGGTACTCATTTACGACTAGCACATCATTAATCTAAACACTTCCATTATTTTTAACAATATATTGAAGGTAAAATTCCTTTCCATGATTTACAAGTTTCTCAGATACTTGATATGTTATCAAATGTAACGGTTCATACTTGTACACAAACAGAAAATATTTCTTAAAAGAAACCTCGTCAGCTCTGCAATCAATCTTTGCATGATAAACAGAATGCCAATCCATACCCAAAACAACATCAAACTCTAATAGAGGCAAAAAAATAAGGTTTGGAGTTAGATTCTTTCCACCCACTAGGACAGGAAGGTTATTATAATTTATTTTTGGATTCAACATTTCTTCCAGGTGTTTTAAACATAAGTTCAGGATTCATATCATGTGATAGAATTACCAATTTACTAGAAACTTCTCACAAATGAACAAATGTGTAGACCTCTAATCAAACAACACATTGGTGTAATCTGAACAAACAAACAGTGTACCTGATACTACTACATTTGATGGCCCAACATATACTGAAGTATTTTCAAAGTACTTCACCACCCCTTTTTGCTAGTAGTCTGGTTGCATTCCCTTGGATGATTTCTTCATAGGACACTCATTTGTATACGGACCCAATTCATTGCACTTCAAACGTTTTACTGATAATAAATGAAATTTTATCTTACCATTTACCTGATATTTTTCAGTGCAATTACGAGCCTTAGGTATCATTTTACCACCTCAGTTGCACTTACCAGAATTCAAAAGACACTCCCCAAACATGATTTTTACCACATTTTTCACAAACTATAAACTTACATTTTTTACCATCTAACATATTTGAAGAGTTTTTCCCTTTCGCCTGCCTCCTTGACCTTTTATTCTGTATTTTTTCAAAGAAGACCTGATCATCGGAAAACAATATTTTGACCTTCTCTGCTCATCAAAAAAAATTGTAATAACTCTTTAAATCAGGAGAAGCTAAAACCTTTGATACATTGGATTTAATCTTGAGTAAAAACCGTTGATTTTACTATCAAGGTTTGATATGAAATCTGGAGCATACCTTGCCATTCGAGTAAATTTTTCTTCATAAGAAGCCACTGAGTCATCCCCCTGCCACAATTCGAGGAATGTTTCTCTATCCTAAGACAAACCAACTTAGGAAAATATTTCTCAAGAATCATGCCTTCGATTCATTCCAATCAAGAGCATCCATCTCATTACTATCCCAAATATTTTCCACTATTGACCACCAATGATCAGCTTCAACTTCAAAACGGTAAACATAAAGGTAAACCATTTGATGTTCTGAACACCCGAGGACATCAAAAATCTTTTCCAGTATATTAATCAACCCTTATGCTAGCATAGACCGAAATTATCCTCTAAATGATGTGGGGTGTTTCCTCATGAAATGATGCACTACAGACATGTTCTTCTATGGTTTATCTGGCTGATCTCGTGCATTGATACCACCACTATTTATATCCTAAGTCAATTTTGCTGTCACTGCAATAAATTCTTCGGTTTTGATTCATACCATCTCAGGTTGCTGTTTTGGAAGGTTTCCTTCCTCCTGATGTCGTCCCAACATAGCTACACTATTTTCTCTATAGAAAAACATTATGAACACTGAAATATCAAAGGTGAAGAAACATGGTAATCTCTTAATGCTATATCACTTCAATATTATCATAAATTAATTTATAAACATTAATTTAACAATATCCTAACTTTTAATGTTATCTAAACAGAACATTGCTACCAACTATAAGGACCCAGCCTTAAGCATTACATAATCTTGAATTAAATGAATAATTCACATTGAGGGTCTTTTCTGGTATAGAGTTTTATATAATTAGGCCATAACTATTACATTACATCTAAAAAATTAGAAGGTAGACACTTCTAATCAGTTTCCATTTTTTCAAAAAATAAAAACTGTTGAAAAAATTGGTCATGTCTAACCCCATGTTTTAGTCAACATGACTTTTCCATTATCCCATCCTAGACCCTATTCATCTTTAGGTCTTCAAAAAAACATTTACAAACTAGGGATGAGCATAAAAAGCTCAGTAAGGGTTATAATACAAAGAATGAAAACTTTAGTTCATCATTAAATACATAACATAATCTCTTTAACCTAACTCATGAAATCATAAGATTTATGAATAACACATAGAAATCATAAATCATAAAGGTCATTTGTGGCATCTATATAATACTTACATTGTAGTTATCAAAGCTACATAGGGAGTTACATTTGGAATACTCATCACAGTGTATTCCTTAAATCTCTTTGGAGAAACATTCACATTTACCTCTGTCATGTTACCCAATGAATTGGAGGGCTATATTGGTCTCACCCGCCCTAGGTTTATCATGTAACCACTCGTATACATAACAATTCCCATTAACAATAACATATTCGTAACACCTAAAATAATCACAAAAGAAAATATAACATTACCCCATTACCATCGCAATATATCATTTAAATATATTGAAATAATAAATCCATTATCAAAACCATTTTCAATACCAAAATAATTTACAATAGTGTATTGTATTTATTTCCTTTTTAAAAACATCACGGATTGTTTAGGAATCCATGGATCAAATAATACTCGTGGCGGCGGAATGGTCATTGTCACCACTAATGTTAAAAAGAAACATTCTTTTTTTGTTTAGTAGAAAACTTCATAGAAAAATATTCCCATTGAAGGAAATTAAAATTTAATGTTGTTTGTACAACATATAAATGAAAGTCATGTATTAAAACAAAATATTCCACAATGAAAGTAGACTGAGATGATATCCCTTACCTAGTGTCCGACTTGACCCGTTCATTCTTTAATATCCTGAATAATAAACTACAGTTAATTTCTACTTGATTAATAACATGTTTAATGTTTATTATTCATTTTATATCGATTATTAACATGTTCTAAACATCACGTAATCATTTATGTTAAAAATGGTCATTTTGTCGATATTTGGTACTTGAGTAAAAAATGAAATTCTGATATTTACAAGTTTTCTATGTGGTCAAATGTCCATTATATCCAGAATTATATTCATGATGTACATATCATATATATCATATATATCCATTATATTGATATATTTATAATAGTACATAACATTTAATGATATGAAATGAAATGCATCGTTCATGGACACGATAAGCCGTAGGTATGCATGAACACAACTTCTATTTCTATTTCATATTTTAATGGAATTAAAAAATACTGATAGATAGGTATATTATAATCCCAGTATAATATCATATATATTATCATTAACTCCATCCTTTATATGTCACACATATGGAATTAACGAGTCATATCACTTTGAGGGGGTAGTAGTCTGCACTTTCTCAAATGAAATAATCACATTTACCAATAATTGAAACCATAAAGTAATGATATATTTAGATAATACATAAGAATAAAGAAAAAAATATACATAATACATATCATATATAAATATTGTTCCATCATAATGGCCACCATGAGAGGCGGTAGGTGATAATTGAACAATCATTTTTTCTTGAGGTGTTAGTTTCCCATCAATAGAAATAATATGTTCTTTACCCCTTAGATGGAGGGATGTGTAAGTGTAGTTAGAATAATTCTCATAAAAAAATACTAGTATATTGAGGATAATTTTTTTTTTTAAAAGAAATAAATAAAAAGTGTTTAGGGTGTTGGAAATGTAAAATAAAACAAAAGAACTTAAGTGGAGATGTTACCTTTAAATCGGGTAACTCAATTTGGTTTGAAAAAAAGGGTTTTCACATGTGAATTGTTCCTAAGTTAAGGCCTCTAGAAGGAGATGAGGGATGTTGGGAGATTAATTGGGTAGAGGTTGGACGAGACAAGGGGTTTGAGGGGGGTGGTGAATGGGTTAGAGGTGAAGGCTTTTTAATATGGGGAGGAGGGTCTCTTTAGAAATGTGTGAAAATATTATTTTATTACATAATTATTTTCAGTTTATAAATTCCAAAATATTATTAAAGAAATAGATAAGATGACTCATTATCTAAATAAAATCATCTAATAAAAAATGGACCAGTTTTGGATATTATTTTAATAATTAAAATCTTATTTATTAAATCATTTATTAATGAGGTAAACACTGTATCATTATTTCTTCAATAATAAATTAATTTATTTGATGTCTAAAAAATATAAACAAAATACCATGATATAGTTAATATTCTTATCTTTCAAAATAATATTTATTTTCAAAATATAATTATTTAACCATATGTAAAAATTAGTTTACTAAATGATATTTGTTTATGTAATTTTTGACTTTACATTAAGTTAATTAAAATAAAGTGTCATTATCTCTCCAAGGGGAACCCATGGGGTCCCAAAATCAACCCAAGGATGATCAGGGTAAGAATAGTATTAACCAATAATATTAGGACACATTTTAGAGTAATATTATATTATTATAGTAATATTTTTACCTTTATTTACCGGATTCACACTTTATCCATGACAAATAAAATATTTCCTAAACTAAATATTCATAATGTCTAAAAATAGAAGTTACCTACTTCTACAATTTGGACCTCCACATTCTAAATATTGAATCCATTTTTTCAAAATCAAAACACAGAAGTGGAAAAAATTAATTTAAAATTAATTCCAGCTGTTAGAAGAAAACGCGTGTTTTTAAAAATAAATATCAAAATATTTACACTTGTTTATGTCCAATTCAAATGTGAAATTACTTCCAATGACCAAAATTGGATTAAATGGTAAAAATTTATTCTAGTTACACATTAAAACCAATTAAAAAGATAATCTAACCATTTAAAATTATTAGATTAAATGGTTGGTTTGAATTAAAATACAGTATTTTTAACTATTTATAAAAAAATAAACTTCATCAGAAAAAACAAAAATTACATCCAAAGTAAATTTTAATGTCCCAATTCTAAAAAAGATTTCTATTTTTTCAAATAGTACATATAAAAGTGAACAAAACTAGATTTAATGTGGGTTCACCATCAAATGTTTATAAATCAACCTTTTAAAGTAAATTATTATTAAAATTAGATTCATTGATATTTTAAGCCTCTTTGTTTTTTTGGATAAATGTAAAAACATTTAAAAATGTGAATAATAATATTGTATTTAGTTCTGTTCATTTCTTCCAATACAACGGCTAGGCATTAGATACCATTTATGATAATGTTATATTATAATTAGTTTCCATATGATCCAAGGTTGTGCGTAATGTAATATTTCAAAGAAACTTGTTGTTGCGTATCGGGTACGCTATCGAACATTGAAAAAACTTTAAAGTAAACATAAAATTTAATTCACAAATATTAATAAATATTCAATGGTATTATTATTTATTTACTTGGGATGTTACAATAACCCCCAGACTGGTTTTCGTACAAGATACGGTCACTAAGAATTCGTAGTAATACCTTTCGGAATCACTAGTGCTCTAGAAAACATCATTGACATGATGAATAGAGTGTTTAGAGATTACCTAGACACTTTTTTGTTCCCTTTATAGACAATATTTTAATATACTCAAAAAACAAGGAGGATTATGAAGAGAATCTATGCATTGTATTGCAGTCCCTGCAAAAGGAGACACCCTATTCCAAGTACAACAACTGTGAGTTCTGGTTTAAGGATGTCTCATTATTAGGTCATATAATCACAATCAATAGGGTATCTGAGGTTCCCTCCACGATAGAAGCAATTGAGGGATGGTTGAGGCCAAAATCGATAATGTATATTCATAGATTCATGGAGTTAGATGGTTATTATCACTAATTTGTGAGAAATTTCTCACAATTGTCAACCCCTCTTACCAAGGTAACTCAGAAGGGAGTGTTTTTTTTCATGGAGTATTGAATGAAAATATAGATTCATATAGTTTAAGAGGAGGCTTATCACTGTGCATGTCCTCACACTACCTAGAATTGGAGAATGTTTTGTGGTATCCAGCAAAACATCGAAGAAATGAATGGGTTTTGTGTTGATGAAAAATGAAAAATACATTTCTTATACATCAAGGTAACTAAAAGTTCATGAGAAAAACTATCAAACAATGATCTGGAGTTGGCTACTGTAATATTTTATTTGAAAATTTGGTGGAATTACCTCTTTGGGGAGAAATATGAAATATATACAGACCAAAAAATCATTAAGTATATATTCACAATAAAATAGTTTAACATGCACCAAAGAATATTGTTAGACCTGATCAAAGACTATGACTGCTCAATCCATTATCACCCTAGTAAAGCGAAAAAGGTGTCAGGCTCTCTATGTAGAAAAAACCAAACAATTCTATCATTGATGAGAAATGAAATGAATCTAATCTTCTAAGATTTTTTGAAGATGGACAAGGGAATCATAATTAAGGGAACATCATCAATCCTTTCACAAATTATTTCACAATTGTCTCCTTTGGAAAGTATAATGGATGCTCAAAAGTATGATGTAGGAATTCATATAAAAGTGGAAACTCTTAGAAAAGTGAAGTCCTTGGTGTTAAATGTTAATGAAGAAGGAATTGTGAGTTTTGCGACAAGAATATGTGTTCTATAAAATCCAGAGTTAAAGAATGAACTTGTGTATAATGCAAAAAGTTCGAATTTCTCCATTCACTTAGGAAACTAATGGTTGTATCGAGATATCCAAGAGATTTTTTGGTGGGAGAACATAAAGAAGGATATCACTGAGTATACATCAAAGTGCATGGTATGTCAGCAAGTGAGGGCTAAGAGGTAGAAGTCTAAGGGGGTGATGCAACCATTACCCATACCAGCAAGGTAATAGGATAATATCACCATGGAAATTGTCACTGGAAATCCGAATACATCCAAAGGAAACAATACTATCTGGGTTCTTGTGCTCCATCTTACAAAGTCTACACACTTCATTGCAATTTGAGAGGATTTATCATTGTATTAATTGAAACAGATTTATATATATATTAGAAAAGTGGGAATGATGCATGGAGATCCACTATTAATTGTAACCAATAGAGAAACAATATTCACCTCTATGTTATGGATAAGTATTCAACATGCTTTGAATATTGATCTGAACTTCAGTATGACTTATCATCCTCAAACTGAGGGCCAATATGATGGGATAATCCAAACATTTGAGGACATGTTGAGACTAGGATCAATGGACTTCAAATGCAGATGAGATCAATATCATCCTCTAGTTGAGTTCTTTTACAATAAATGCTTCCACTCAAGAATCCAAATGGATCTTTATGAAGCCCTTAATGGGAAGAGGTGCAGAACATCGGTTTGTGGGATGATGTTGGGGAGTGAAAAATCCTGGATCCAAAAATGGATGATGAAATTGTGGAGAAGGTTAATACCATCCAACAGAACAGTAAAAATGCTCAGAGCTGACAGAAGAGCTAGGTTGAAAATCATTGATGAGACCTATAATTTGATGTTAGAGACATGGTATTACTCCACATATCGCCATGGGAGAGAGTTGTTAGATTTGGGATGAAGAGAAAGCTTAGTCCAAGGTACATCAGCCCTTTTGAGATCCTTGATCGCTTTGGAAGAGTGGCATATCGACTAGCACTCCCACCAAACCTATCACAAGTACATGATGTATTCAATCTATCACTCTTATAGAAGTTCATACAATACCCATCACATGTACTCAATACATAGGTGGTACCATTGGAAAATGACATCTCCTATGAAGTGAAGAAGGTGATGATCACAGGTCATAGGAAAAATGTTATACAAAATAAGACATTTCCCCACGTAAAGGTATTGTAGCGATACAAAAAGATTGAAGATGCAATTTGGAAATCAGATAATGTGATGAAGTAGAGTTTAATGCGTGTATTTTATTTTGGGAAAAAAAACTTTTGAGAGGAAAATTTCTAAAGTGGGGAATATTTTAACGAACCAAACTATTATCAATGAAAATTAATCTTGATATAATTAAGTGTATTATTATGTAAATTGGTTTTATAACATATGAAATTATTCTATTTTATTATTATGAATTTTAAAATGTGGTAAATAATTGTCACCATTGCTAATTTATCCATTTAATAGTGATCACATGAGTAGTATAAATATAGGGCTTTAACAAATCCAATTTACTCAAACCAAAGATGTGATGGCCTCTTCTAGTATAATTGGACTATATAAAGCCCATTTTACGGAGCATCGAAAGGAGGTGCAATCACTGGGCTGCACTCTTGACCAAGACCAAGCTGAGCTTCGACACGTTATTCTTGGGTGGATCTGCCTAGGGAAGAAGTGGATGTCAATAGAGATTACCACCCGAGCGATGTTATCTGAGACTCCCCAAGAGACTTTCACCATCACACACCTTACAATTTGATATTTTGTGGGTTTTATAAGATTTTATGTAACAATACCCTAGAAATATAATTTTGTGAATTATTTTTGTATAGAATAAATAATATACATTCATTTTATTATTGTTAATTTGTAAATAGTTTTGGAAGCAAAAATAGAATTTTTATTTAATATTGAATTCAGAAATATATTTTGATGAATTAATGGATTTTTGAATTAAATAATATTATAATAAAATATTATTCCTTATTTACTTTTTATTAAATACAAATGATCATATAATATTTATGAATACAATTGTAATTTTTATTAAGGATTGAAAGTTGTTTTTTATAAATTCCATGAATTTTTTATAAATGTCGGTTTTTATTTTTAAAGTAAAAATTCACATATTAGAAAATTATTTCGATAAAATGAATATTATTTCTATAATCCGAATGTTTGAAATTATTAAATGGTGAGTTTTTCATAATATTCTAAGACAATCAAATTTTTGGGTAAAAAATAAATACGGTTTGAAAATATATTTTTTTTATGACATCATAATGACCCAATAGTTGTATAATAAATTATTAAAAATAGTATGTTCAGCCAATATATATTTTAACATTAACATAATGTGATATTAGGTTTGTTTGATTTATTTTAAAAAGCTTTTTTGGACCCTCCAGGACTTATAAAATATTATAAACTCTAAAATGATTTCATTGAGAGTGTGACTCACCTCCATATATGCATGCCCAATATTTTAAGATGTTTGGCCACTAGCCAGAAAAAATATTGTTTTCTAGTACCCTTTTGAATACATCATGTTAAATACCAATGGATTGTATTATGGTTTTTATTAGTTTAATGTGTGGTGTCCAAAACATGAATAATAAATAATTTCTTATCTTTTCATATATAAACCCACCCATGATCCCACTTCTCTTCACTAAAAACCATTTGATCTCAACCATCCCCTACTATCATCTATCTAGAATCTTCTCAAGGTGCTCCAATATCCCAATAAGCCTCTCTTACGCCACTTATAAGCCATTTGGATCCCATTTCAAAGTAAGTGATTTCTTCCTTTCTCTTTTTGTACAAATTTAATAATGTTGAGGTATAATTTTTCACCTCCCCCATACATACCTACTTATGTTAGAATTATTATAGACCCCTTTCCCTCATATTAATTCCTCCCTTCTACACAAGTTACCATGCTGAAATTCTGTTAGGAATTTCTCTCTTCTCGTTTATATTCTATAATTTATTTTGTATTATAAATATAAATTCCATTATATATGTTTGGACATGTATCTATATGACCCCCTTACTTTCCATTTCATGTAAATATTATGAGATACCCATTTAAATATCATCAATAATTTTTATGAATTCTTATGTCATGTTGTTATGTTGCTGAAATTTCACCACCATTTTCCAAGCCAAAATCAGTGTGTAGTGAATACCATGCACATTTCTATATCAAGGGTACTCAACATTATAAACAGTTACATATTGATTATATAGATTTATATATCTACTCAACATTCCATTATCATAGAATAAATGATGATGTTGAATGATTACATGTTGTTTGATCCGTGTGGCACACTTATACATTAAATAAAATGATTAAGAAGGGTGCTCCCTAATAGCCCTCAAATGCATTGGGGAATGATAAGTAACATAATGAATCAAGTGAAAGGGGGTATTACTCATTATAATTCAAGTTAAATGAGGGTTTACACATTCTTGATGTGTCTTTTGTCTTGGATCAAGCTTATATCCTGTTAAATATTGTTGCCACATTTCCATGTAATGATAATCAAGCTATATCATGCCTTTATGTTCATGTTTCTATTGTACACCATTGATATGACTATGGCCTATAATGTACTGTATTATTCATTTTATTTCCTGATTACCTCCTTAATAGGCTTTATAGATCACCCTTTTCTTATGCATCTCCTCAGGTTATCCCATGCAATGCTAAGTACGAAAAAAATTGTCTGGTCATGTAAATGCAGTTTTCAATAAAGATGTCTATTTCCTGTTTTATGTTGTTATGAATTGTTCCCAAGTGCCAAAGTCACTATACCAATTGATATTATATATTTTATCATTTAAAGGTTTTCTGTAAAAAAATATGTTTTAGTGTGAAATAAAGAGAGGGATTGTTACATAAATGATTAGAAATATCATCCACATGAGGAAAAGAATTATTATTCGTAACTATTACCTAGATCAAATTTTAAAAGTCAAAAAAACCAATGTGAACCATCATCCATCTATGAAAATAGAAAATGGGATACCTGAGGAGAAACACAAGTTCAAATGAAACCTTTTTCTAATAGGTCATCTAACTGAATTTTGATCTCTTTTGTATCCTCTTGTGTGATATGTGATGACGATGTCAATATCAGGTACATACATGGCACCTGGACAATTGTAAAATCTACCTCTCTCTCTCTCTAGAATAATACCAGATCAGTCCTCTAGTAAAATGACCAAAAAGACTTAAACAAAAATAAGATGTTCTAAAATAAAAAATAAGAAACTGTTCTCAAATGCAATAACAAACAACAAAATACTTAGCTATGAATGGGATGGCCTTGCTCGACCAGACCTTGGGTCTCACTTCCCATAAAACACATGACAGATCCCATCGGTTAAATGAAATGAAGGAAACTAATGAAAAAAATAATCCTTATCTTGATTAGAGATAGGATAATCTATACCGATGATAATGTCAAACAGATCCTGACCAAGAATTGGAACATCCCAATCCAAATCAAGAGGTGTCACAGACTCTTTTACAAATGAATAAGTTCTTTTTGATGTTTATTAGTAATAATAAAACATGAAGATATAATAGTGTGGGATGTATCATTATCAAATAAACAAATTTATATGGAGTGTGAAATAAGGACAGAAACTATCACTATTTCCTGACCTACAACAACTTCCACTGGATATGCATCTACTGTGTCAATGTGATTCAATATTGAGGCCTATGGCTAGAACCATGTATTATTTAATGCTTATGATTGTAGTGTAGTAGCCTTTGGAGCTGACAAACCATGACCATAATGAGGAATAGTCATAGCTTCATTGAATAATTGTAAATGGCCAACACGTCCACAATTGTTTCACATCTATTAAATCATTGGAAAAAACATCTAGTATATCAAACCCTTCCACACTGATAGCATGTCAGAGGCAAAAATATAACTATGAAAGATGGTTTGTAGGAGGCTTGATCTTGAGACCACCCTCAACCAATCCCTTGATGATCCTAACACTTCATCTTCTTCCCATACACACCATTAAAACTACAAATATATGGAAGATAATTTGTATGCAAACCAACCATTCCTCCAATATCCATCTCTTCCATCACAGCTCTCCCAATCATCACTGCATAGGTAGAATGTTTCAAAATAAATTCCAATGATCTAATACATAGTCACAAACCATACAGGTTCTTATGAGCCTTCATCTACTCATTCTTCACTACATCCAAAGAAAAAAAGGCGATGCCCAGTAAAATGATTAGTGTATGATGACACCGAACACTATCCATGTATTAAGGAAATGAAATCTTTTGAATTTTACAATATCATAGATTCTGGGAAATTTTTCTAGAATTATAATGTTTTGAAACCCTTCTAATCCTACTCAATGTTCTTCCTACCTAGAATATATAATTCCACCGTCTCTTACAAGAAAACTCGATAATTTTTTTAAAGGATGGGGTCCAAGCCTCATTTATTATTAAAGCAAAGAAAAGAAATCTTTAACTAAATAGAGGGAGACCCATTAAATA
Source organism: Viscum album (assembly GCA_963277665.1). Taxonomy (NCBI): domain Eukaryota; kingdom Viridiplantae; phylum Streptophyta; class Magnoliopsida; order Santalales; family Viscaceae; genus Viscum; species Viscum album. Next base: position 1,095,850,678 of record OY728163.1, read on the forward strand.
TCCAGAAGTCCTAGTGGGTATTTATCCCATTATGTGGCTCATTGGCCCATTTTTTTGGCCCAAGGACCATTCTATGAAAAGTACTGCTACAGTACCTGCGCTGCTACAGTACTCCACAGTGCCCGCCTCTTCTATAGTACCCTACCACCACTACATTGACCTGCCGCAGCTATAGTGCCCGTTGTTGCTACAGTGTTGCCGCTGCTATAGTGAGCAACAATGCTGCTACAGAACCTGCACCCAATGGGATTTGACCCCCCATTTTTTTGGAAGATTTAAGGGTTCTTACCACTAAGCCAAACCCCAACTATAGAGAAACATTGATCATGAACACTACACATTTCATCATTATATTATTAGGTGTCTCCGAGAAGTTGATAATTTGATCAATCCTATCCACCCATTTCTCTTACTCCAGAGGCTTAATCATTCCTTTAAAATATGTTGTCTTATTGCACAAGAATTATGATAAGCGAAATATCTCACCTCTATCCCCTTGTTGTTCATGAATAACTACATTCTTAACCTGTAGTATATCATGATAAATAACACAAACTACACATATGATAGTATTAGTGAGATATTATTCCAACTGGAGGATTTCATTGAGGGGCATCAACCACACCCTCCCAAGGAACTCATGGAAGACATCTCAGAGACATACTACTACACAAAGAATAAAAGAATGACCAGGAAATAGAGAAAAATATCACTTTAAACAAGAAAACACATAACAAGAAACTAATATTCATAATAAAACCAATCATTAGAGATATATATCCTAACATCGCATGGAATCATGAGTCTCATCATGGGAATATTTGGACATTCAGTTATCACAACATACATATCACGTTCCGACAATCCTATCTCTAGTCTAATAGATGTCCCAAGACAAGGAATCTTGAGTAGATAACTCCACTAATACCAAATTGTAATTAAATGAATCTATTTCCCTTAATCCTAACACTCAACCTAATCCTTCATATACCCAAAGGGAATTCAAGATCCCCACCGGTAGGCAACAAGCACCCGAGAATCGATCAAAAAACCAGGGAGAATAATGTCTTCCAACCTATAAAAACACATGGCATGTATGTACACTAGTACAAATATGCCTTTTATCAGCACTGAAAATCGCCTTTAGCAGTTCAAGAAAAGCGCTGTTAAATTCAACAAAGATATAGGGGGGGTCCCCTTTATCAGTTCTCCAAAAATCACTAATAAAGACCCCTTTTATCATCTCTTTTCTTTAGCACTGATAAAAGTAAAAGAAACAAAAAAATTAAAAAAATTAAAAAAAATTAAACCAATCCTACCAATCGAGGGGCTTTTATAGCTGTTGAGCCCCCCTTTTAACAGCAGTTTTCCATCCCCTCAAGCGCCCGCATGGACCTCCTCTACCCTTTATTAGCTATAGCCCCCTAAATCAACCCCCATGCGCATGCCCATGCCTCCACCATGTTTTGAAGTTGAGACCTCCCTCCTGCGCGCCTATGCCCTTACCAATCCTCAATTTTGATTTGTTTTCTATTTCATGATGTCTCTATTTATATACATATATATATGTTGTTATATTTATTCATATAGTAATATATATTAATATTAATATATATATATAGTTATATTAATATATATATTTATATTGATATTAATATATATCTATAGTTATATAAATATATATATATAGTTATATTACTATATATATAGTTAGATTAATATATAGGTATATAAATATTCATATATTTGTATTTCAAATAAAATGGATATTAGTTATTATTTAGATAAAGATAATATATTTTATATGTAAATGTATTTTATTATTTATATATATAATTAAATATTTATGTGTGAATATATAAAAAAATATGTATGTATTGTTATATATTTGATTATAAATTTCAGTGGATTATAAAAAATAATAAACTTTCAAAAACATGATATCAATATGAATGTAATACCGTGGAATAAATTCATTTCCCACCAAAAAAATCCAAAAATACCCCCTTAAATGAGGCTGAAAATCCACAAAATGTTAAAAATCGTGGTATCCCTACTAAAAACCCAATTTTGGAAGACTTCTGTTCCTTTTTTGGCCCCAAAAAATGCAATAGAGGATTTTCCTCGATCAATATCATGTAGAGCTTGTTGCATGCTTCGATTCGATAAGCTGTAGAGCTCAAACGAACATCGGGATCAAAATTTATGGTTGTTTGAAGTTCGAGTTGCGTTTTCAACATATTTTGGATCTTTTTAAATTTTTTATTTTTTTGTCATGAAATTATTATTAAATGACTATTACTCCATTATAACTAGAAAATTAATTATTAAAAATATTTTTTTAAATTATTTTATAATCCATTTTCACTGAATATCTTATATATTAATTGTAATTGTATATTTTTACTTATCCAAAATATATTTATAATTATATTCAAAAAATATATATTATATTTATATAAATAAAACTATATCTATATATTTAAATATTAATATATATTTTTAATGATTTTTTTAAAATTAGACTCCTTATCACCACTAAAAAATGCACTGACATAGGGTACGTTTATCAGCGATGATAAACGTACCCTTTATCAGCATGTTTTTTAGAGATGATAAAGGTACCCCCTTTATCAGATCTTTTTCATTATCACTGATAAAGGCTGGCGCTGGCCTTGCCCAGTTTTGTGGTAGTGGTACAAGTATCTAGAAAGAAGAGAAAAAAACCAAAAAATATAATCCATAACTATTTCAAATACTACGGATACAAACAACTGTAAACATACCCCAAAAACACTAGGAGACAATTCCAACAACAAATGACAAAAACCAAATAGCTACTCCATTTGATTGCATGGATGAACTCCCACATCCGCACAACCAACTACCCACCTCCCCTGACATGAATCCTCACCTCCTCACTATGGCACCTTGAATTTACATGCATTGGAATACATACGTAGGTCTTCACACCACTAAAGATGTGCATAGTGTGTGTGCAAAATTCCTTAATAAGATCCCACCCCTATTTTTCATACCAGGTCTTTGTATAAATAGTCATGTATGCTAGTTTTAAATAAAACTATGCATGATAAGAAGAAAATAAATTTTATTGAAAACATGGTAAACATTTCAAATTTATCAAAATACTAAAACAAAATCAGGTATATAAATTTCAAGGAACATTTTTCATATCATATTACACAAGAAGAAATAAGAATATCAAGGCTCGAAAAAAAAATATATGAAATACATAAAAATAGTTGCAATTGAAGTATCACAACACCAAGGAATACAACAGGTCAAGAACTATACTAATCGTAACTAAAAATCTATGAATAGTGCATTGTGGTATCTAAAGCCAATTATCAATACTCCAAGACCAGGGAGACACCAAGGAAAGTGAAACTCTGACATCATATGCATACCTATAGCCTATAATATACACACTAGAAAAAAATGAAAAACTATAAATTAAACCCATACAATGGATGATGACCTTAAGATAAACCTTCCACCTATGACCCAAGGTAACTCATGGGCCCATTTTTATAATCATCTCAATGTTTTTAAAATACCCCTATTCTTTCCATTTATCAAAAACCACGAAAAACCCATTTTTATTCCAAATCTCATTCCAACACACAAGAAAAATCATTTCAATTCCATATATTCTTATTTATAAATCAATGTATAATAATGGAACAATACAATTTATCAAACACCGACAAGAGATATAGCCACATTCCTCGAAACACAGGTTTCACATGCCCGTAACAAGATCCGCCAATGATGAAAAAAATATTTCCAAAAAAGACCTTGTAATCCAATCAACACATCTTAGGATTGATTCAATTGAGAAAGAGGGTCTACAGAGAATTTTAAATACCAATATACCTCTAGAATGAACACCCTCTACACCATGACGACCAAAATAAAAACCTCCATAATGAGATCACACAAAGAATGTTAGAAGGTGATAGGAATAAAAATCAATTTGGATTAATAGATCCAACAATACAACCCAAGGGGAATACCATGATCAATGGAAATGAATAAGCAGAAAGGTTTCTTACTTAGAGAAATGCACCACAACTACAAAGGAGATTGAACATTGAAGGGATCAATCAAGAAGGCTAATCTTCTCCAAAAATGACATGGGAATTTCCCTAGGTTGAGGGAAATGAATTATGGAATTGAACTGAAATATAAAAGGCCACACTCCTATTTTAAAAACATAATGTTGTCTATTACATGATTTGTAACCCAGTTACACCACCTACAATGGCCTGAAGGCCTTCATTTTTTTATTGATTTTTATAATTCACCTTTCAAGGGTGAGGGGGAACCATTACAAGGCCTGTAGGTGTAAGTATTACATGGTACGAAGGACTTATAGGAATACATTTCTCGTAGGCTTCAAATAATACATACAATCCAAACTAACTACAAGGAACTAATCCGTCCTTCTATTAACTCATGATGTATAAAAGATCCTCACTCAATATAACCATTCATATTATGAAGCATTTCATGACTTTAATCCAGTAATGGTTACACATCATGTATTCTAGTTCCAGGACATTAGATCCCCATCCATCTAATAGAAAAATATTTTTGAATATGAGATTCCAAAAAATATATGAATTCGCTAATATATGTATACTTCCAATTCCATATTTGTCCAATATCGAAAATTTGGAAGGAAAACCATGATGAGGTTAAATATGTATATGACAAAGTAGTAATGGGATGTTACATAGGAGGATGGAGGGAAGGTGTTATTAAGTAGTATAGAGGTTACTCCCTCTCTCAATGAGTGATATGTGGGTGAGAATATGTCCAATCAAGACTTCTAGAAGATGTTCAATTCATTAAATAGTGGGGATACCCCTGATGATTGGTCTTGGTCTCCCCGGAGTTAAAATTTCTTCGAAAAGTGTATAGTTGTTCCATTGACTCTAATGCTAGAGGTGCATAATTATAGTTTTTTTGTTCTCCCTTGGATGATAAATATGTTTTATACATTGACAGGATATTATTGTCATCTTGAGATGATATTTTTCAAGGGATACTTTTTTTTACAGCTACTTGAAATAAAAATGAATAAATGATGAGCATCAAGGGTTCTGCCTGTTCTTGAAGAAAATTCCTATTTCAGTTTTGAACTGGGTTGAGGTCTTAACAAATTTCATGATCAGACTACCTCATAATTTTTGTGTGGATGATTATATATAGTAGATTATCAATCATCAGATTAAATCATCCCATTTTATATAAATTAGAGATCTGATGAATATGTAGGACCTAAAACACCTATAAGTTCAAGAGGTTTTTTAGCTTCATGGAGTTACCTTTATGATAATGTCAAACTGGTGTGACTATTTTACACCTCACTTTTGGACTAGAATCAAGGTGGATTTGGGATCCCAATTGATTTTGATCACCACATATCACCTGTAAATAGATATAGAGTTCGAGTTGACTATCTAGAATCATAAGAATATGTTACGAGCATGTGTGCATAATTTTAGTGGTTCATGGAAAAGGCACCATCCATTGGACAACATTTCAAATAGTATAATATATTAATACTTGATTATGATTTTCCCAATTGAGGTTTTATTAAGGCGGTTGTTCTAGTTGACATATTTTATGGACATAGTGGGTGAGTGTACCTACGTAGGACAAAGCCACGTCCATTGGATGAATGTGGTAATGCAGTTGATGTAGAAATGAATAGAAACAACTAAAAGCCACTTGAGGTCATATTTTTACATTCAATATCATCAATTAGAGTTTTAGGATTTTTATTACAAGATTCTTTGAGTATCAGTTCAGTTGGGACACCATATATTTGGAATGTAAGGGAAGTTGGAACCATGTTATGTCAGGTTATTCTATATTATAGAGCATCATGGAAGGTAGCCAATTGGTTTGAGCTTCCACCATATCTAACCTCAATTCTTTACATCTTTCATGTCTCCAAGATAAATATATACCTTACAGAACATTCTCATGTGTTGAAAAAAGGAAATTTTGGAGTTATATCCTAATAACACCATGGTGGAGTAGACTGTTGTTATCATATATGTTCAAAACAAGGTGATCTATGGGATGTGATCCTTGTGGTCTATGTGACATGGAATCAGGGTGATGATAGAATTGAAACTTGGGTGTGTGAAGGTATGATGAGTGATATGTTTCCACGCATATTTTCATCAAGATAATCATGAGGACTTTTTTGGGGAATAATGTGGCATAGTCTAGAGTTTCTTACACCCACCGGGTAACTAATACATATTGTTTTTGGATTTATTTATCCTTGAATGTATTTTTTGGATTTCCAAGGAGTTGGGGTTGAAAATGGGATATTTGGGTGGACATCCTAAGGGGCATGTTTAAAGGAAGATTTTCCCAAACTACGTGATAAACATGCGAGGAGTGATACAATTTTTTGATAGTGTTGTTTTTTATCATTTGATCACAGTTTGGAAACTTTGCGACACCGTTTTGAAAATAACGTGACCAAATAATGGGGCCAAACTATGTGACCATGAAAAAATCATAAAAAATTTGGAATATACCCTTTTCCCTCTATTGATATATTAAGTCTTGCAGGGCTCTTTTTTCAACCCCTCACGTGCATCCCTCCTATTTGGTTATGGGGCACTCATCGACCTTCCACGATGGATTTATCCTTGGTTTTTGGTGTTTTTATTGAGTTATGTTGATATATTTTTCATTAATTCTTATCCTCCTCCTCTTGTTATGGTTTTCCATTTTCTTGGAGATTTGGAATACTATGGGTGGTTTTGATGAATTTATGGGGTTTGTTCAGGATTTATGCTTTATTTCTTATGGGAGATGTGATTTAGAGAAAAGATAAGGCCGGTGTCTCTAATTGCAGTAATTTTACCTGGAATACCTTTATATTATTGATAGACTTTAGTTTTTTATTAAATTATCATCTAGAAGGTTTATTATTAGTTTATATAATATGTTTTATGTGTTTCAGGGATTTTTATGGGAATTTTTTTGTTTATGTTTGGTTTTTCAAAATATATATAGCCTATATTCCTATCATGTGTTTGATAATATGGTAAAAATATGTTCTGTGATTTGAATGGATTTTTAAAGTGGTTTAAGAAATTATTTTTCCATTAAAAGTGTTTTTTTAATTGGGTATGTTTTATTATTAAAGGACATATATCAGACCATTATTGATATGAGAACTTGTGTATCAATGTTTTGGAATTGAGTATCACATAGGATAAAATATAAGTGAATGAGGGGTGTGTTTTTGGGATTGTGTGAGCCATTGGGGGGAGAACTGGGTGCACCTCCACTGTTTCCTTCAATGGACCAAGAGAGCCACTGTGAGGAAGATCATGTGAGCATCAATGGTGGGCCCAAGGAAGAACGATAGAGCTTCCATTACTTATCTAGATAGAATAAATGATTACTCTCTCAAGATAGTCCTAAAGGTTAGAACCCCTAGATGATCTTTACTCATCGCAGATTGGTTTATGTGATTTATGAAATAAATTGGTTTCATTCGATGTGATAATATGAATTATTCTCATTTGTTAATTATCCATTTATATTTTTGTGTGTTTTTATGTTATGATCATTTTTATTATTCATTTCACTTATGTTAATCATGTTGTTACCTAAATATTTTTTATTGATTTCCAACATGTTTGGAATGGATTTGGAAAACCATGATTTTTTTTAAAAAGGAAACCCAAAGGGACATTGAATGTTTGTTCAAAAACACAGTATTTCAAAAATAATTTACGTTTGAATGTTATTTCAAGTGTTTATGTTTTTTTCATGTGAAATATCTTTAAATAGATTCATAGCGGTATCATACTAGGATTTATTCTTCACACCCTAATTGGGACTATTTTAAGGGTTTAATGATATCATTATGTGGGATATAGGTATATGAAAGGGAACCATGTTCCAAGGTGGATCTTCTTGATTACCTTTATTTAATGTTTTTGGGGGATACATGGCCAAATAGGTATAGAATCATGTGGTGTTATTTTTGGTATTTTGTAACTATTAGGTAATACTTGGTCATTGTTTGGTATCATACCATTTCAATTGAGTTTGGGTTGTTTATTTTGAGAAACCATTTATATATTTTGGTTTCTGCATGATTTTACTTGATACATGTCATAATATAATATATCATCTTATCATCTTCTATTGAATATAATTATATTAGTGTGACTGTCGTAATTTATAAATGTGTCTTTCCCTTATACTAATGGAAAAACATGTACCATGTTCTTGTTGTTTATTCCCAATTCATGTCACCAATTCATATTGATATATAATGAAAATAGGCCCTTGAGGAATGCTGGATCGAGTTTTAGGTTTACTCAACCAAGGATGGTTCGTTACACCTCAAATGATAATATGAAAAGAAATCACGTAAGTTCTTAAGGGTTCATTGTCACAAATACAACATAGTATATTTTAATCACAATCATTCATTTTAAATTTAAAAGTTATATAATTTAAATAGGAAAATCATCACTATTGTAAAATCATTATATGAAATGATAATATGACTAAACAGAATAAATTACTATAGGGTCATGTTAAGGGCCCGCCTATATTAGGCCTTGTAATTTACCCTATTTATGTATAGCTCGGTAGCTCTACCAAGACTCATCTATGTCTATCATCCATCGAATAAAACACCCGAGGCCTAAATCATTCAAAAACATACAATATAATTAATTATATTAAATTTTTAAATAATAATTTTTAAAAAAAATTAATTTAAATTAATTTAAATTAATTTTTTAGAATAAATCATATTGAAATTTTTTTATAAATAATCACTATGCAAACCCACTGTAATAAAACTGTATAAAATAGAATGCTAATGCATCATGGAAATCTCCTATAGCCACCTTGGTAAAAGGACCTTACAATTAGAATCGAATAAATTACAAATTTAATTTAATTAAAACCAAAAAACATAAGGAATTCAGAATCACAACATACATTCAATGAAATATTGGGCCATGATGTCCATTCAACATCAAGGGATCTGATTAATTATAGATGACATAAATCCCTATCATATTAGGACAATCCCATCATGATCTGGTATAATCAACGATGAAACCTAACCTAGATACAATTTAAATGACAAAATAAAGATGGATATGATCCAATGAAGACTTCATAAGAAGAATCATACCATGGATCACCAGAAAATACCATGAGATCTACCCCCTAAATAATGGGGAGAAAAGTGGAAGTGAGGACAGGGCTTCCTTGTCCATTCACACACATGGGAGAATAATTTATGATCCCCCTTAATTTTTTAAGGGGGAACTAATAAAATTAAATTCAATTAGTATAATGGATTCGATGCGTGTTTTACAAAATAGTTCAATAACTCTATGGTGGGATATATCTATGTACACACCTCTCAAAAATTTGATCCCCTAATGTTTACTAAAACATTCCCCAGCAATTAAAATTATCACTACCCCGGTCTATAACATTTCATACAATTTATCTTAAATCATGACCCAACTATGCTCCATGACTTTAGTCCAAGACACATTTTATAGTTTAACATTTAATTAAAATATTTTTCAATAAACAGAGTGATAACTATTTCAATAAAATGTGTTCAATATAGATTGAACTGAAAATATAATCACACATAATGTACTTGATGGTTTTCCTAAAATATGTATACCAACCAATGTTTCTATGGTGGAAACTCTCTAAAACATTAGTAAAATCAACATGGAACTCCTAAGATATACTAAAAAAGTCATGGAACCTATCAATTCATAACACATATAAAAAAATTATCTAAGGATTATCTAACACATAGATTATCATTATAATTCATGGTTCTAAGAATTAAACCTTCCACTAAAAAACAAAATTCAATACTCTTATAATATTTCAAAATCCATGCAGACATGGGGTTTTACAATGTACAATATGAAATACATATGAATCTATCAAATCACTGTATTTCCCAAACATGTTCATCTATGAAACTCTATGCATAAATAAATGAGCTCCTAATTATACATCATTAATTTGTCATCATTCATGTATGAGTGTTTTTCTAGAATTAATTCACTCTTTATCCTATATATTCATCCCATGGGATCAATGAGAACATAATAAAAAGGGGTGGATTAGTGTTTATAGATTTTAACTATCATTTTCATTATTCAATTTATCATTCCACCAAATAACTGAAATATATATCACACACTCATATCACACAGAACTGATATGTATTAAAATTAAGTAAAACAATACAAAACAAGGAATAATAATTTGTATTATGTTCACAAAAAATATGTGATTTATCCCACTACGTATTTTCATTATTATTACGTATTCAATATTATGATCCTTAGTTATCAAGAACATATTAATGGAAAGAGGAATTCCTTGAACCCTTATATCTGGAAAATTCTATAATACTTTCATGACACCAACCTGTCATAGAAATCACTAATGTTCTCTTCTCATAATCTTCTATGAACGAGGTCTCCACCGAAAAACAAAATTGATTTTTTATATTTAAAGAATGTTCAATTGGATATATATGAGTCTCATTTTGAGTATGTATATTATGTATTCTTCCAATATTAAATAAATCATCTATGGATATATATTTTACATCACCTACATCATATGTCTAAAAATTTCTTTTTGAAGATCATAAAAATTGAAATCACTAAAATATTTACATGTTATCCACTAAATAATTTTCTATAAATTAATTTTATTTGACATATAAAATATACTTGTAATGATGAAGACCCACACATGTAACACTCTCTTAAATTATACTGATTACTTTAAAAAAATCAATAGCATCATGTTGGCTTCTCTCCCTAATTTAGTTCAGTACATATAACATTAATAGTCAAAAATAATTGATATCTCATCAATCCACATAACCCAGAGTGATGTTCTCTCTAAATGACTCAGTGTAACAAATGGATGTTTTTTATACATTTGATTATAGATACCACCATGAAATGTGGAAGTGTAATATTTATATTCAAAATTTCACGATCTTCTTTATCCAAACGAGTCCAATATAATATTGATTTACACAATTATTTTATCATTATAATAAAATATACGAATTCTTTTTGAAGTAAATAAATAATAAAAAATTATCTTTTCAAGTAACCACATTTAATATACATGAATTTTAAACATTTAATTATTCAAAAGTCATAGCCTAACAATAAATTCACCTTTCATAAAACACAAATAAATTTTTTTGAATTTACATGATTACATGATATAATATCATTATAGTTGAAATATAAAACAAATAGGGCATTATTTATCTAAATATCTCTTCATGAATCTTTTCATGAATCTTTTCATAACTAAAACAATCATGATATTTATACATTTATGAACATCATATAAAATCATTATTTAAATTTGTGATTCATATGAGAACATATTTTACTTTTATATGAAAATCTAAATAATCATTACTGGCCTTTCAAGGAAACTATTTAATCATACATAACATTAGATTTATTCTTATGGGAGCATGGATAAGACTTTCATAATCATTAGAAACATGTATTTATAATTATGTAACCCTAAACATTACCTAAATAGAAATATTTTACCTGTATGTACCTCAGTACAGTATGAAGAAACACTTATATAAAATTATGTTACACTATGATTTCTATTAAAATATTTCATTCATAATAATATAGATCATTTTTAATTTTCCATAAAAATTTTCTTGTCTTACATTCTCTTAATAATATCTTAGTTACACATACAATGTTTTGGAAATATTCTCATGTATTGGCATTTTAACACTATATACTTTGATTGGAGAATACATTATTCTTATATCAGATAATTTAAATTTTAATAACCATTAAAAAATATAGATAAATTTATATATATCTTATAGATATTCCTATTCAACTTTTAGTTAATCATATTCTCAATTAGGCTATTCTTATACAAATATTACCATTTTTTCAAAAAAAAACTAGAATTCAATACATATAAAAGTCAAATCAATCCTTCTAGAAATGTCTCCAAAAATATCAACTATATTAATTTGATTAAAAATAATTTGAATTTATTTTTAAAATTATAATATCTACTAAAAAATTCTTCACAATAATTTCCATATTCAATGTAGTATAAATGAATTCCATGCATTATAAAATAAACTCTTAAATTCATCAAAACATCATCATCCTTTTTAATTAATCTCAAAAAACATAAGGAAAACTCAAAATTTTAATCAAATGAATTAAAATAATCCTAATTATCATGAATCTATAGTTGTATCTTAACTCAATTTTCATCATCATCAAAGTTATTATCTAGTATATTACAACTACCTTTACAATTGAAAACACTAAGATGGATCTCACAATCCCATCTACCTTTATGTTCATCATAGAGACTTCACATCAAACAATGCCTATTCTCTATGAAACTATTTTCTTGTCTATAACAATATAATTAGAGTATTTACATATCTCTATGTATCAAGAAGGGTTTCCAATGTTCAATGTATGATTAACATAAATCCAACATGATAATCAATAGTAAATCTTATTAATGTATCATGTTTAAATAAAATATTATTGAGAATATATATATAATAAAATATAATATATATTTATAAAAAATATTAATATAGTGTGCTCTGAAATCATTACATTCAATGGGATATTCTCTTCCATTTTTCATCATTAGTCAAGACAGATGCCTAGGTGCACTAATATTCTTTCGCCATTACTCAAAAATTTTTATTGGGTACTTCAGTCTTTTTTCAACACTCTCAGAGAAGAACATATTGTCTATGTTTATTATTTATAAAAAATACACCACCATATCTATAATGTACCAAGAAACTCTCACATGGGATTTACTTCTAATTCGAGTATAGAATATACATTTCAATATATCGAAAGTAATATTTTTATTTCTATATCATTAATTTACAGTAAATAAAATAAAAACATTTAATGTGAGGTATTAATTAATCAACCTGAGGAATACATGATAAATGGGTTTTTATCAAATGATAGATACTAATTTTCTTCCAAGCACTATTTCCACTTCTATTTATTTCTCAATAAATTCACCAAAATCTTATCATTGAATAATCTAATTTATCCCATTAAATTTAAAATTTATTATTTTAAATATTTGATAGAATAACGTTTCTTTGATGTATCAAAAATGAAAATTTCATTCACCTTTTCCTGATTTTTTTATACTCCCATGAAGTATTTATTTTCTGAAAGATTTATAAAATTTTTCCTCCTCAAAAGGTTACTCAACAACGTTTTTTAGAGAGGATTCTCTATTTAAAAAATCTACTCAAAGAATATATTTCTTTAGAGGATTTCAATAATTGATGAGATTTAAAATGTATAATTATAATATGTATAAAATCCATTGAATAGTTTTCACAAACCTCATCATCCAAACACTATGTTTACAAGAATCACTATATATTCCCTTTAATGAAAAATGAATATAATAGATATAGTAATAATTTTTTTTCTAACACTCATAATTGATTAGGATAAGTTGTAGAATTTTTTTTAAACTATGAAACATCTTAATTTCTAAATCCATCATTTAAATAACTTTTTATGTTTTATTATTATTTTAATGTTAACTTCATTCAATATAATTATATCTTTTTCGATTTCAATTATATACTTCTATGGTATTTCCATATTTACTTCATTCACAAAAAAACAGGTATTATTTCATACTAAATCCATTCCCTTGAACATATATTACTATAATGGATTTAAAATAATGGAATATTTTGGGACATGTACAACATTCTGGTATCTTCCAAAAACATATCAATAATTCTTAGTTCTTCATTTTTTGAAAATATTTAAATAAAATTCATGTTATTTATTATTATATATCTCTTCCAATAAAATAAAACTCTAGTTTCATTCATGGGTTTTCTACATCATTTTATATGTATATTTCATCCATAACAACTTATTTTCGTGGATTACTTGTAATAGTCTATGTTGTCTTCTTTTCTTACATAACTAATATAGTTTTTCTTCATTAAGGTATCATACATATTAACCATCATGGGAATTTTGTTTTCTTGGCTTTTATTTTTATTATAACATAAGTTAATATTAAATTCTATATTATCTTAATTCATTCTTATCATTGTTTTCTTATCCCTTCAATGATCCTTGGCACATGATTGGTTTGTTAGGACAAATATTTTTATCATAGATTAATTTTTTTTAAATAACCCAAGAGATTCTCTAATATTTAAATCTATTTTAAATGATAAAATTCAATATTTCATTATTCTATTACATTTCAATATACTCATATTATCTACACATTAATATAATCTTTCTCTTTATTATATAGACTACCATTTTATTCCCAAAATCCACATCCTTATTACAAAATCATTCGCATCACCAGAACTCTCTAATGAATCAAAATCTGTTTATTTTAAACAAAAAATGCCTATCAATATTTCACTATTTGTAGAACATATTTTGAAGAATATTTTATATATTTTTTGTATTTTGGATACTCACATTCATATTTAATGAAATTATGGTTTTATAAAAAATTTCTCAACCCATTTTTTTCTATATTATGATTTATAAATTAAAGTAGTTATTGTAGATGAAATGGTATAGAAAAAGCTAAAGGAGATAATACCAAAATAATATAGAATATAGAATATATTCCCTTAAATTTTATTAATATGATCTATTTTATATATAATGGTCATTAAGAACAAATATTACCATTATTATTCTGTAGGGAAGTAACATTTTTATTAGTAGTTTGTGAAGACAATAGATGAACAACATCCCTATTTTTCATTTTGAAATCTAGATAAAGAAACAATATGTTGAGAATGTTCTTTCGTCTTTAATTTAATTAATGTTGTCTTCATACTCCCTTCTTTTCATCTAAATATTCTTCAAATTATTTTCATGCATATCTATCATCTCCTTTATAGAATCTTCAATATCAATTATCTTGGTTTATTTGATATCAATTTATACCTTGTTTTACAGAAATGAAAACCTTTTTTATAGAAAATTGAAATTATACATAAGACCATTCACGTATAAATTTTTCTCTTATAATATGGTAAAGAAACTCTTCACAGTTCACGATAACATTTCACAATGCTCTATTTTCTTTTCAATTTTAGACTAAATGTTTTTCCCGATATTTGTACACATCTATAATTTTATGATGGTGTTTCCTATATATACTCCTAAATGATTAATTATCCTTAATTAATGATTTATTGTATATAGATTCACATAATATAATCCCAAAATATCGAAATACCTAGATTATTTGTGTAATTGGATACAAAACCCCATAACATGGAATAACTGTTCAATAAAAATATTTTAAATCATCATATGATTTTCTTAATATTTCATCATTCATTTAAAAATGCATGTTTTAACATGGGGATGCATATAAGAATTTTGTTATATAAATATCTTATTAAGGGAATGGTTAATATATAGTATCATAAGTTAAATAAATTGAGTCATGAAGAAAATAAAGGTTCTATAAAAGTGCTGAGAATCATAAAATTCAACATCGAATAATTATAAAATATGATAACATCAAGTTATCATTTCATTTTGGTAAAACATTATAACTTATCATCATAAATGAAATTCAGGGATAAATTCTGAGACATCATAGCATAGTGTTCTTATGATAACCTCTAATTAACCATACATGGTATCGCATGAGCTAAAAAATTAACTAATTCATTATAGGGATATATATGTTTTAGTCCACCCATTCCATTCATATTATGAAAATAAATTCTTATGCCACATAGAACATAGAAAATAAGAACTTATTTTATAAATTCTAATCCCACTATTAAAGAATTTTTTAGATAAATAAATGGAATCCACAATCAATTAATGATAGTTACATCTAGGTGAGTACCCTTGTGTGAAAATAGACATTGTTATATAGTACACAAATGTTTGTCATAGAACAACATCTGATAATCTTAGCAGTGTAACATGTGTGAATACTGTTTTATAGAAGGGTATACTATGATTGAATGTTGGTATCCTATTTATTGGGAATCATAAACATAATAATAGGATTTTTAAAAACTTATTATTACATAATAAAAAAAGGCATAACTCAACTAAAGTCCATCAATAATAATGAGAGGATAGAATAACCTTACCATGAGAGGACGCTTCTAAATGATTGGGAGGGACTTATTGAGATCTAGGGAACTGCATTGGAGGGATATAAAAAGTTATAGAGAATAAATTCATTATCAATTATTTTTTTTGTTAAGATGAGAGGGATTTTGGTTGAGTATTTATAGAATAAGAGATGGAAATACTTCGTAAATTATAAACATTGTTTTTGGACATTAGAGGATAAAATAATCTAAACAACATGTTCTTAATAATGTATTTTTTAAAAGTGTAGCAGTTTTAATCATTTTTTTACATCAAGAACAAATATAAGTTTTTATATAAAAATTTTAGTGTTTAAAAATATTATAAGAAATTCAAAATTGGATATTTTCAAAAATATCATTTCAAAAATTATATTTATTTTACTAATATAATTTTTTAAGCATGAAAATTTTAAAATTTATATAAATATAATTTTTTATTTGAAAATAATAGTTTTTCAATATTAACCACTTCTTGACACATATAGAAATTACATTAAAATTTATTAAATTATATTATAATTTATATCAAAATATATATTATTCAATAAGAAAATATTATATTAAAAACTATTTAATTCATCAACAGACTATTTTAATTGATAGTATTAGTTTTCCAAAAATAAAATTTTATATTCTTCATATCAAAATATAATTTTGGTCAATATATTTTTTTAATAATTAATAATATAATAAGGAAAATGGATAAGTATAATAATTATTTTATAAAATAAAATATAAAAATGTATATAGCTATGGAATAGGCACATAACCCTTTATTACTCTGACATACATTTTAAGGGTAATTCTTGTGATGGTTGTGCTTTATTGGGGTGGTTTAGTGTATATGGTTTAGGTTATGATGTAATAAATCTTGAATATCTACCATAAATGATTTATCTTGAACATCAGTTGATCATTCATATCATGGTCTTGGTCTAGTGAATATCATTATGATATTATATCCCTTAGAAACTCAGGGAAATGGGAATCATTGGGTATTATTCTACCAGGCAAGGCAAACACTACCTATGTCTTTGTAAATTAGACACTATTATAACACTTAATATATAAAAATCCTAACAGTAACTATACAATATTTATATTATCATTCATTAAGTTGGTTAATGGTCCTTTGAATTTGATATTATATAATTTATTATTACAACAAAATAAAAAAATCTTTACTTCTGTTTTCTATAATTTTAATACATAATAAGATATTTATTTAATTAAAAAAGAAAATTAATTTATAATATTTCATGTCCTTCCATCCTCCAACCTTTCACTACCTTTTCTTGTAGGGTGGTCTCATACAAAATATCTTCAAAAGAGCCACAAATATTATTGAATACAATTTTAGGATGATTTTATGTGTTATTTAAAAAAAGTTACCATATAATTCCACTAATGGATGATCTCCCAAACATGTGCTTTATTTTGAAGGAGGAAAACATTGTCGTGAATAATTAGATTCCTCACCATTGTATAAGATTTATGAATATTATGATATTGAATTATATTTATCCTTATCACTAATTTAATTATCTATAAGAACGTCACTAATAGAGCTGAATCTTATTTCACTATGATTGAAACTTGTTTATATTGGGTTTTATCACTCTATAAATAAAATTGATTCCTTATCTACATTATATAAAATTACATCCTCATGAAATATTTAATATATGGAAAAAACATAAAATTTTCCACATTGATTGACATTAATTATTAGATATTTCTCTTATATTATTAGCTTTTATGTGATCTTCATAAAATAATTGGCATCTCTTTTTTCATCTAGTTCTTTAATGTCTTTAAAGATAATGAAACAATATTTTATTTGATAGGGAAATCCTATGATTCATCAAATATAAATGTTATAATGTCATATATAGAAAAACTAAAAAAATCTACAAATCATCCAAATTTATAGAATTGAATTAAAAATATTTTATTTTCTTATATACCACTTGTTGTTCCCGTAGGATCATGGAAAGTACAATAAGAGGTGGGATAAATTTTTGGGGATGGATTATACCAATTAGAATGTTTTTTTAACAAATTTTTTTATTAATTTGAATGGATCTCACACTCTCATCAGACACACTAGAATTCATGTATGAGTTATAAAATGTCTACACAAAATAATCCACCACATTTTTTAATAGGTTTAGCCATTACTTTATGTGTGGTGGTTGCTATTACACAGACATTGATGATCTATTATTATCAAGAACAACATGGCGGGGAGGTAATGGACTTGAACCCTTATATTTGGAAATAAGTATAATAAATGAAGAGCTCCAACAACATTTATCATTCTTAAGAGTTTTCTTATCAAAAACTGGAACCAACAATATCTTATCCAAAAATAAAATTCGAGTAGGACCTTCAATACCATGATCACAAAAATTTGTGATATCTTTTAGAAATAAAAGATTATATGTTTACCATCAGGTGTTGAAATATTCTATATCTTCCATCTACATCACAATATTTAATGAAGTATCATTCATTCTTCTTCAAGAATATTTAAATTAAATATATAAAACATTTATTTTCTGGATCTCTAAATACTCTTTTCTACCTTGTTTTTCTATAACAAGAAGAATATATTTGAATAGATAAAAATAATGGTGACTCCCTTCTCAAAAATATTTGAAGGCTAAAAATATTCAATGGATGAAATTTATAATTTCTCTATATTTTTTATTGATATTTTTTATATTCAATCATAAATTTTCATCAATATCTCTTCTATTATTTTTTTCCTATTACTATTTTTCATGTATAACTCAATATTAATTCAGATTTATATTACTAAATAATTTATATATGGGAATATCATGGAAATTTAGAATTGATATCTTTATATTAAAACTCTCTTGGTCATGATCATCTAAACTTGTCAATGGTAATCTTCATTATTTCATCATTTTATCAGTATAAAATAATTCAAGACTACCTTTAGATTCTCCAAAATTACGAAAGAATATAAATTCTCAAATATTCACTTTAAAAGTCCATAAATTGTACTAATATAATTATTCTAAATTCATGGATTAAAATTACAGAAATATTTGAAAAAATTTGTACTCTTTATTCTATATATACATTCTGATAAGAAACAATATCATTATATATAAACGCTTCAACTTATGATAGAATATTATTCCTAATATCTCCTCAGTAATTATGTCTTGAATAAAAAACTAACCAAAAGTATCATGTCATTTATTATATGATGAATTTTTTATAATCCTATGATTTTAATTTATGAGTCACTTGAAATCATATTTCACTATTATGAGATACTCAGGGAAATCATATATATCTTTTATAAAATATAGGAATTTTTTACACAACATTATTCTTATTATTATTTGAGGATTATAAATACATAAAAACACTTTATAAAATTTTATATAATTTTATATAGGCTAAAAAATCTGAACTATCTGTCTTTTAATCTTATAATACTATATACAGTATCTAGGTAATAAATCATTGATTTAGGTGAATCTTATGTATCCATATTTCTATTTAATTTATTCTTACATAGAATACAATTTAATTATTTATAAGATCATTTAAGTCTTACATGAACTTTTATATCACTAATATATACTTACAATGACATGAGGTAATTCTTATTTATTTTTATTTACACACCATTATATATTATACTATAAAGGTTCCTCAAATGTGAGAGATTGTTACTCTTACAGACCCTTAAAACCTAGATTTATTCTTAACAGTCATAGTGTTATTCTATTAAAAATCCTAGATACTCGTATACATGGAGATATTATTTTTATTCAACATATATAGTTACTAATTTTCAAAAACATCTATATCTATTATTCCGGGATTTAAATATATCATTTTTAACACATATCTAAACAATATCATCAACTTTAATTTGATTCCAAACCATTTAAAAAATTTCATTTTATTACGATAACATCTCAAAATATATTCATTTATGTTTCTAAGAAAAATAAAGGAACTCTTAAAGTTAAAATCTCTTTTACATTAGAATATATTCATCCATTTTAATTTGAAGGGTTTATTGGATTCATTTATGGAGTTTTCTTTAATTTCAAACATATATTAAATATTATTAATAATTTTTTCTAGTTGAAATATAAAATCATTTTTTAAATTTCATTAATGTTCAGGACATATTCAAATGATTTTTTAATATAGATCAATAGTTACCACCAAGGATGAATTGAATATGTATATTCACATGATTATTTAAAATAAATATAAATAATCTTATTATCACATTCTAAGTTATTTTATACAAATTAATTATGGGAAGAAATATAATTGTTTGATGAATTTTCAGATGGAATTGGTATTTTGGGATGGTATTGGAATTTATATTTGTCTTGAATTATTGTGATGAATATTTGGATAAATAATTTTAGAAGGTATTGTTAAAAATATATCGAATCCTAATTAATCTATGGAAGAAAGTTCAACTATATCCATATATGTGGCCGCATGAAACATCACAAAAATGCATTTCAAGGTAATGAATCATTATGGCGTATTATGAGGCTAAATCATTCCTAGTCGTTAGCTATATTTTTGATGGTAAACCGGTCTGCACACTAGAGGTGGTTAGACTCTCTTGTGTAGGTCGACAGAGGAGGGTAGAGGATATCACGTTCTCCATACATGCTAGTTTTATGGAATGTTATATATAGTATATTGAATACACTAGATTTTTCACTATTTATATGGAATAGAATAATTTGAATAATCCATGAATAATTTAACAAAAAATTCAATCAACCATAAATGAGTCTTCTTCAACAACCGCTACTCAGATTTTTTCTATTAAGATACTCGGATGAAACTATCAAACCACCACTTTGAAGGGATACCATGTTCATGCGGGTCCTATCCATGTGAGGAATTTGAAAAATTAAAAATCATGAGGGTAGTTTTTTCAGAAGGATGTTTAATGAGTTCAATAGGTAGTACTAGTGTTTTAAATGATAGGTTATTAAAAAGTAATATAGTATATATGCAATGCAACAAAAAAGGTAATGTGAAATAAATAACCAGTAATGGTGTGTTCACCAAGTGAGAATGATATGTGGAATACATAATATTATCATGTGGTAAAAATTATGTAGTACATGTGCTGTCACAAGATCAACATGAAATTATTTATACTATATGAGCACATTTGCAATGATTCCCACAGTCCTTAAAAAGATTTTTTCTCAAAGATTTTATGTAATCAATAGTCAACCATGTTTTTCATAATGAATAAATAATTAATGAGTTTATATATCAAATAAATTCAAGTTAATATGTCAGTTTATTGGGATAATAATTTTAAGAACGGTTTACTAATTGGCAATTAATTGTTCTATCATGTTTTCATCTACTATCTAAAGTGTGTACCTTATGATGTAGTGATGTGTAAGGGAAGTGTAACAATTAACCAGGTGAAGAAGAAAAGAAATATGTTATTTACATGTTTATATAATGGGTCTATGAGGAGAATGTTCATTTCACATTGGTGTTGTTCCAAATAGTGTACTGTATGAAAAAATAGTTCAAAGATGAGTTGGGTTTTCAAGTGGTGGGCTGATAATTTA
The DNA here is from genome assembly GCA_963277665.1 of Viscum album. NCBI lineage: Eukaryota > Viridiplantae > Streptophyta > Magnoliopsida > Santalales > Viscaceae > Viscum > Viscum album. Next base: position 1,095,872,584 of record OY728163.1, read on the forward strand.
AAAAGGATGGAATTCAGAATGTTTAGGAATGTTCCCCTAGAAATTTTAATTATTAAAATAATATGAGAAATAAGGGTTTACAGGAATTCAAGTGATTTTATGTTTTCTCTGCTATGAAAGACCTTTTAGATGAGTATCTATTATTTTATGTGATGACTTTTTGAAATTATTGAATATATTTTTCTTCATCCAGAAAAATTATAATTATAATGAACTGATGGTTCTAGTATAAATTATGTCATTCATAATTTATGAGATGAGGATGATATAATCCCAAAATATTATTATCGAATTATATTTCACATGTACGCATTTGAATTTATAATGATAGTAATATTCATCAAATTACCATCGATTAACCCTAGAATTGGGTGGGTTATAACATCAATATTAAAAATTGTAAATACCAATTTGGTGTAGCTTGTAAATCATTAACATGTTAATGAAAAAGTAAGTGAACAAAAATAGTGAATAAAAAATTTACGTTTTTATAGATATTTCTATAAGGTCCCATGTTTTTTTTCAAGGATACATTCAATGGTAATTTCAATTTTGGCAATTAGTGGATCAGTTATTTTATGAAAAGAAATTTAGAATTTAATTTCAAGAGTTGGAACACATTAATGTGTATATTTAATACTTGGGAAAAGTGATGAGGGGTTATTTAGGTGTTTCTTCAACATTCAAGAGTGCCATGTCTCATAAAACACATTTTTTGGTTCTCTAGTAAGGGCACACGATTTGTCTGAAATCGTGAACCCCCTGAAAACAATCCATGCAAACGTTTTTAGGGGAATAGAAGTTCCTCGCATGTCCTACACATGGTATACCCAAACCATGTTCCTAGACTATATGGACAGTTCCACTTTGGCAGTACCTAATCACTATTCATCATATGGTTGGTTCTAGGTTAGGGTAACAATGTAGGAAAACCATGGGAGTTGGGTCCTTTAGGTAGTGGGTGCCATAAGATTGGTGCATAGTTTGGATAAATGGTGTTGCAAAACTGTGAGACCCATTTTAGGTAGAAATTACCAAAATTCCATTAATGAGTTTTAAAAAAATTCTTCTTTCTTTTCAACCCTCCTAGCTATATGAGCCATCAATTTTGGTTCCCTGGGATCCTCCTCAAGCCTATTATAGGAATGAAGATATATCTCCATCTATTGTGAAAAAAATTTCTTCAATCTCTATGGATCCACATCGGTAGGTTGTCGGTTAATTTTGAATCATTATATATTTAATCTTCTCACGATATAGTTATCTTTGTGAAAGGTCATATTTCGTATTTCTGGGGATGATGCTTATTTCTTGATTTCTTCCAAACAGAACTGAATCATAAATTTATATTGGACGAGTGAGGTATCATAAGAATGAGGTAGGTGTTCTATGACTATTTACTCAAATTTTAATCATTTTATAAATAGAGATGTTACGACGCATGCTGGCCATTACCCTCGGTTTCCTTAAAAATATTTTCCTTATTCTAAATTTGTTTTGTACCATGTATTACTCTCATTAATCATTATTATTTAGTTCGATGTTATCATCCCCAATCATGGATACCCCTTCAGTGTGTCGTCTTAGTTTTCAACTATTAAATAAATGAATTAATTTCCTAGAATGCCTTCTAATCATTTTTTATGAATTAAAAATGGAATTTCCCTTTTTAGGAATTCAACAAATTGATAACGACACCTCCTAAGTGTCACATTGAAACCTTATGAATTTAATTTACATGTTTAAATGTTTTTAAAAAATTATTCACAAATTTGAATTGGGTTTCGAGTCATGGAATGATCATTAATTATGATAAATGAATTTTTTCATAAACAATGTCACGTTTTTATAATAAAACACCTTTGGGTGAGGCACTCAATATTTCAAATTACAAAGTGATGATTATTAATTTCTAATGTGCATGGAATTATAGGTTTATCCCATACATATCTAAGTGATCAATATACCAATATCCTCCAAAGGTCTTGGATTACTTTATTAAGGGAATTTCCCATGTATGCAATTTCCTTTCATGAAAAATGTACCTTCTAAGTGCCTCATTGAACCATGATATATGAATTTCCATTCTTGAGTATATTAAATTTCCTGAAATAATGGCATGTCTTGATATGATGGTTTTCCTTCTCGGAATGTTTTATTATTTTATGTGACTTGTCTAATTTATATTCAATGGGTTTTTTTCCTTGAATGAATAAAATATTTTAGTTTAATGGGTTGATTTTTAGATGGTTGTGAGGACACACATTTCATTGAATACTTAGTGCATGATATAATTAAAATGTTATGCTCTAGTTTATTTTGGGCTTGTGCATTACCTAATAGATTATTTCATTTTTTTTATTGTCATTATATGATTACACCATATACATACTCTATGGAATGATGGTAAGGGTTCAATTGAGAATAGTGGAATCATGCTCCCTTTCATCAGGTGTAGAGTCATGAAGTATGGAACCATTGATAATATGTGGATGGTGGGCACAAAAATCCATGTCCCTTGTTGAGTGGTGGTGTGATGGAACACTCATGACTTCAAGTAATGGAATGATGGAACACTCACCATCTTGAGTGTCTTCCATGAAATATCACAGTATATTGGGATGTATGGATTTTACCCTCTTCCCTGAGATTTTATGCTCATTGGGAGTGGTTATGGATGAATGTGTTACACCTCGGTCTAGCCATCACCAAGTATTCTAATTATATGGACACTTATGTTCACACATTCTTGATTTATATTGGTAGATGAAATATATTACTATGAAATTTATATGTTATCAATATATAAAAATATTTACTAATCAGATCATTATTATATCTATGAGCTGATGCAGGTAGAGTTAGTTAGTTGTCCAATTGGAACCTGAGTCATCTGGAATTTATTTATCTATTCATCACTTCTTATTATAGAATTTACTTGCATGATTCTTTAATTAATATTCAAAGACTAGATTTAGATTTCGACATCATGGGTGATAACCTATTGGGATATATATCTCACACACTATTCGGGTTGTCATTGCATCAGGTTTACTGAGTAGATACTATGACCATAGGTCTATGGGCCATTGTTTGTGATGTTTTTCTTGCACATAGGAGTTAGGAGCACATGACTGGGTAAGATCTCAAGATTATCTTGGAGTTACCCCTATGGGATATTACATATTTTCATTATTTTTTATTTTATTATATAATGGTTCCCATGGTATTTATACTATTTCAGTTGTGTATTTTCATTTGGACATGCATTCAGTATTGTACATTGGCATTGGTTATATTTTTTTCTATTTATATTACTATTTATCTTCTTTTTCATTCATTTATTACTACTTCCACTAATATCAGTTATTCTTTTTATAATATATCATTGTGATACTCTGATCATGAGGTTATAGTCTCCCCACTACAACCTCCATACACCCTCACATCTAGTTTGAAGCCTCTAGAATATGGGAATGTGTTCTTGAGGCCATGTGACACATCAGCCTAACTACCATCTTAGGGTTTGGTCAGATTGGGACATCAAAAAGTGGTATCAGATCTTTTTTCCCTTTATCTTTCAAATTTGGTTGGTAGACATTATACTAGGAATGTGTCAGTGAATGGTAAATAGCATTGTCCTGGACTGATCACCCCACCCATGGGAAAAAGTAATAGTGGAAATGGAGGGGATAGTTGTTCATGTTGTATTCAATTAATTTTGATTATGATTTGACCTTGAGTGTTTAGTGAACATCTTGCTACTTATAGATTTATGAAATTTATTGTATTTTTTTCTTTTCCTGGAATGGAAAGTAAGTACATTCACATGAATGATTAAGGCATACAAATATTCACATTCCATGAATATGACATGAAATGTATCCACATTTTTAGGCTGCTATCTAATTTCTCTTTCTGTTATATATCATTCTTATGTTTTCTTTAAAATTCATACTTATATATCACAATTGTATGATTAATTTAGCATGTTTTACATATTTATTATGCCTCTATTCCTTATAAATTGTGTTCATATGCTTATCAAAATTATTTTATTGTTACTGTGTATGGTAACATTCCTATTTTTTTGTTAATATGTAATTGGTTGGATGGACTGATTTTTTTGTTTAAATTAAATGGGAACCAATTTTAGTTGAAAGGTTTATAATATCCTTATAATAGGAATGAGGCAACATGTGTACTCAAACCATATTTTTAGAATTGCGTATAAATCTATAAACCATTATTAAAATATATAGGGTACTAAGGTGTAAGTATTAAAGTGGAATGATTTCAATTAGTGGTTGAAAATTCCAACATGTTAAGTGTATGGGGTCATTATGGATCAGTATATGGAATCCCATATGACTGAAGCATTATATATGTGGATTTCATATTATGAAATAGTTATAAATGTAAAGCCTGTTTAATTTTGATATGAAATGATATGGTTTTCTCTATAAAGACATGTGACTCTATCACCCAAGAACGTAGATCTTTTGATTAACATCAAGAATGCACAACATGGACAAAGTAGGCGTGTTGGGGAATGTTTATTATGTTATGACCAATTGGATGTTTTTTATTTCGTTGATTTTGAAAATATTATTTAGATGCATTCTGATGAACATAGTGGACTTATTATTTCCGTCATAGGTCTCCTAATCTTTCACTAAATTCTTTAATGTTATAAATTATACCTGATGATCAGTTTTAAATCTATTAAAATTTTAAAAATTATATGTAAATAAATTTAACAACATGAAATGGAACTTGGAGAGGTTTATTTAGTTTAAATTCTCAAGTAATGATATTCTAAGTTCCTTTTTTTGTTCACATGGAATAGAAACGAGAGAATTTTCCTTAGGCTTTATACATTTTATCAGTGGTATAAATGATAGGAATAATACTTAGTATAAATTTTTTTCATGTGACATATTTATATGGTTAATTATTCTTCTTTGTAAGAGGCTATCATGTAGTGGGTATCAACTTAATTGATTAAATTCCTTGCTTAATTTTATGATATTTCTCCTTTTTTCATTTAGGTAATTTTTTTCCTAGTAGTACTCCTTTCTTGTGAGTGACACCCTTGTTTGGATGGTTAATATTGCTATAATTGACCCTGGTTATGGGAAAAATCATCAAGTAATTCCATTTTTTTCAATTGGATAGAAATTCCTAGGGAATGATAGGCATCTTTATAAGTATTGTGACACTCTATTCATCATATTTTGAAAAGAACAACCTGGTATGTCACCGTCCAGGGTAATGGTCGTATGGGGAAATACCAATCTGGGATAAATTGTAACGCCCCGACCCTAGTTACCCAGAGTCGGTGCATTATTACATAACATTGGCATGATCACAAGAAAGATCAAATCACGAAAGACCGATTGGATTAGTAGCCTTGGAAACACTAGATATATTCATAAGTTTTACATTACATCATAAATTGAACAACTACTACAACAACATAATGTCTCCACAGTCCGCACTATTATCCCCTCATAATATCCCTGTAGGTCATTCATAACTCACTTCTTCACATCCTAGGAAAAATAAAACATAGAATAGGGGTGAGCTCAAATGCCCAGTAAGGATAACAATATAGTGGAAACTTTCATAAATGAGAATAAACATTTAAGGCAATGTATAACTAAAACAACAGCCTTCCAAACTTAAACATTCAACATTGTATGGCATAAATAAAATTAAATAATGCCATTTACTCATTCACATGGATATTCTACTAATCGAATAATCACATGCAAAATCACTAACCACTTTCATAATGTTGGAATGCATAATGCCAGACTATCATAACCACATAGCCAAGGCCACATGCCATGACTACAAATAAGATTTTCGTCAAGGCCTTGTGCCAAGACACTAGTTTGTCTCATGATACCTACCGATGCATCTAGGAGCTATAGCGGGCTCCACCCGTCACATATTAAGTCCAATGCATTCCCATATGAAAAGGTTTAAACATAACATAAACATTCGTATTAAAACTATCATACGAAATGTCAATACTTTCACCATAAAATATGAATGGTATAAAAATAGCACATCCACAGTCAAACATATCACAAAACCTTCAATACAATATAGAAGTTTTGTATCATAATAAATCAACTTCAAATAATCTTAAAATCCATCAAAGAATGTTGACATAGATGAAATCAAAATTCTTTTTAAAGAAATATCTCCTTTTATTTTGAAATCATTTAAGATCCATATAAAATAAAACAGTTTATTTGAAAATATTCTTATAAGCTTGTAAGGGAAGCTTTGAAGATTTTATAACGGCGGAAAATAGCCGCACCCACCGTATAAGATAAAAAAACATTCTTACCATAATTCTGTCGAAAAGGTTAAAAAGGACCTTATTTTGAAAACGACGAAAAGATTCCTTTATAAACCTCTTATAAAAATTCAAACAAGGGTATAAATGACTTTTACCCATATTCATGTAAATAATAAATATGTTTTTAAATACATTTCTAAGAAACATGGATGTGGATGATAAAGAAATCCCAGTAGATTATTACGTATAAACAACCTCGGATAATGAAGAGATTGTGAAATAACCCTTACCTTGTACTTTTCCATGGTTGGGGTAGGTTAACCTCCTGTATAATGGCGAAATAATTTTTATTAAATTATACAATAATCATATACATTAATATGATATCATATATGATCTTTTAATATTGATTTGATAATAATATCTTAGTATTATCGTTGTTTCGGGTGTTAACTTACTTGTTTTTTTATATGTTTTGTTACGTAAGACATGTTTGTAAAGGATAGGTATTATATTATTCATATCCAGAATGATATCAAGTCCTTAAACATCATTTTTAAATCATAAAATTATAATTATACTTGAATGGATACGATGGAGAATGAATCTCATCGCGTTCGTGGAGACGGTAGTCCGTACGTACACACGAGCGACAATATCATTCTTTTGATATTAAAATAATATATAAATGGATGGTATATCATATATACAGAATCATTAACATGTTATATTTATTATTTACATGAGTTACACATAATTATTATACACATCCAAATAATATTATATTGAATAACAATTACACCACGACGTGGAGACGGTAAGCCGTACGTACGCACGTATGGTGACATGTTATTTAAAGGGTGGATAGAATAATGAATATGGTTGTACCATATTTATAATAACATCACAGTATATATATGATACTGGATATATTATTTTAGAATGGTAACAACAAAGTAAGAATAAGTGGAAGAAGAAATGAACTTGGAAAAGGGTGGTGAAATCATTACCTCTTCTTCGGGTTCTTCCTTTTGATTTGATCCAAAGGGCTCCATAGGTTGGCTTTTTTATCAAACTAAGGCCTCTAGGTTGTAGTGAGGGAAGTTGGGAGAGTATTGGGGCAGAGTTTTGCCGAACAAAAAGGCTCTGAAGGTTTGAAGAAATGAGAAGGAGGAGTGCCCTTTTATAATAGGGGTGAGGGGCACCTTTGGAAAAGCTAGAAATATTAATTTATAATAAATTCATATTCGATTTCTAATGGCTCCAAAGTTGACTATTCAAATTTTAAGGTGGGTATGGGTCGAAAACAACCCAACCAATAGAATTTAGACAGGTTTGGGTACTTATATTAACCTTATCTTTAAGTATTAACACTAAGTTAATTAGTTTCACTTTTACAATGTCTCTTTGTATTTTTATATAATATGGTTAATAAACTTACTATATACATCCAAGCGACCCCCAAGTGGTCCATTAATGATGAACCTATCATTATATAAGTATCTTGTCCGAACCATAGATTTTTAGGAATTTAATATCAATTAATAATATAATATTTGTTTTAAGAACTCTTTTATGTCAATTTTGACACTATTCAATAGTTTATTTTTTTGAAACTCATAACAGATTGATTACTTCTAAAAAAGTCAATTAAATCAATACTAATATATCATATTATCCTAGAAAATTAGTTTAATTCATTAAAAGTTTCATATTATATTTATTTGGTTATTTATAATATCAATTATTTTAATTTTTCACTATTATAGTAATTACTGCATCATCATTTTGTCATAAATAAAATAAATTATTTAATGTCTAAAAATTATAAATAAAATATCATTATGTAGGAAATATTTTTATCTTTCTAATGAATATTTATAATCTAAAATCCAACATATATAACCTTATGTAACAATTGTTTTGCTAAAAGATATATGCTTGTGTCATTTTTGTATTCATTTTAACTTAATTAAAATAAAGTGTCATTATCACTTACAAGTGGATCCATGGGGTCTCAAAATCGACCCAAAGATGCCCACGGTCGACCATGTATCATCCAATAGGGTTAAGACACATTTTAGGGTAATTTAGTATTATTATAATATTATTTATTAACCCTTATTTACCGGATTTACCCTTAACCATGGTAAATAAAATATTTACCGCAGTAATTATTCAAAATGTCAAAAAATAAAAGTTACCTATTTACACAATTTTAACATCCTGATTCCAAATATGGAATCCATTTTCCTAAATTCAAAACACAGAAGTGGCAGAAAATAATTAAAATTAATTCCCGGTGTCAAAACAAAAAGCGTGTTTTTAAGAGATAATAACTATCAAAAGATTGACACTTGTTTATGTTCGGTTTAATTGTAAAATTATGTCCAATGACCAATATTATATTAAATGGTAAAAATATATTCTAAATATACTTTAAAACTACTAAAATTCACAATTTATCACTATTAATTATTTTGATTAAAAAAGTTGTTTTTTATTAAAATTTAGTAATTTTCACTATTCATCAAAATATGAAAGTTATCCAAAAAGTACCAAAATTTCACCTTAGGATAAATTCGATATTCCGAATCCATAAATGAAGTCCATTTTAAAATATAAAATATATATAATTTCGAAAAGTAGGTATTACTATTCATAACGACTAGTTTGATTGATTGTGGTGTGTGTTAAAACTCAAGGTTGCGTACAACACATGCTACAGTATTATTCAAAGAAAGCGTTCCGTGGAAGCTTGGGATGTTTCATTTTAAATTTTTGATGTCCCCATTTAGTCAAAAAGTTTAAAATATTTTATTTAAAAAGGGTTCACTATTAAAAGTTGATAAAAGTGCAATACTGAAAATGAATTTGTTCTTGCATTATATCTAAGAAACTCATAATATGGATTCTAAAATTATAAGGATTATATAAAGTTTAAAATTTAGATAATACTATTCATAACCTCTTTTGAATTGCTTTTTTTTAAGTCATGGTGTGATTGAACTCAGTGTTGCGTGTAGTGCATGTTATTGAATTATTGTGAAGAAATAACACACTATGAAATATTGGGGTGTTACATTCTCCCCTCCTTCACTAAATTGCGTCCTCGCAATTTGAAATTGTTCTTCGAAAATAAAAGGTTGAAAATAGAAAATATATTTGTGGGAAAACCCACATCGGAAATTGGGTTACTAAAATTTAGTCTTAATATGAGAAAAAGAGAAATGAAAGGGTCACCACCGAATTATGACCTCAATTAGGAGAACATTGGAGGCAATTAGAGACATATAATTGGAGGAAAAACGTAAATATTTATAGGTAGTGATTGAGGTCATGAATCACAAACAAGTATAAAATTGAGGTCCTTAAATTCATCAATCTATGATGATTTCAAATACCATCGGTTCAACAAAACATAGGGTATTAGGATAACACATTTTTGACGTTTCAAAATATCTTAGTTGAAATACCACATCGAAAAATGAATTAATGAGGCCTCTATTTAAAATAAAGAGTCGAAAGTACGAAGATTACCGAAAATAACACATACTAGGGTTCCATGTAGGAAAAAATGGATATGGAAGAAAAATCTAACAATCAATTATATGATGGAGAGTGGTAGAGAACATGGCTATGAAAAGTCCAACAATCCCAAAGCCATAAATTAGTGATGATTTAAGGTACCATTTAGGAAAACATTTTTGTTCTAAGTTTCTTTTCTTAATATTGAGGAATTTATTTATGAGATTGGCTAAGATCATAAGGAGATATACTTACTTTATAATTAGACTTTTATCCATTAATAAATTTCTACCACAAACTCATCTTTCACTCTAAAAGATAATAGAATGTTAAAAAATCTATTTACAGTATTCGTATAGGGTTCCAAAATAAACGAATTTATAATTCATCTACAAGATCTTTTAATAAAAACTACATTATTTAATCCAGGACATCTCGTGGTCCAGTGGTAGGTGATACACCCTTGTCGCCCTTCGGTTGCGGGTTCAAGTCTCGCAGCCTTGCCGGACGCGACGAGTTGCCGCCCGACCTCCGGGTTGTCCTTTTTTGGCAATCCAAAATAATCCAAACTAGAACTATCCAAAATACTTCTGTCCAAACTCACAGTCCAACATTTATAAGGAAGGTAAACATAATATAGATCCTTTTTACCCCGTAATATCATATGAATACCTTCATCATGTATTACCATATTCCTTATTGATTACATTCATGCTCCCTTATTCCATATAGAATGCTGGATATACTTCATTAATCCAAAAATGTTTTAAACCCCAACAATGATGGAATATACAAATCATTAATCAGTTCCAAGGTATTCAAGAATATCCAATATAATTTATCCAAAACAATCACATATTATTCCAAAATCACTACCTCAGTATCAGAACTATATTGTGATTTATCATTCTCTCAACCATATATTTTCCAAAAATTTATCCTGCTATTGAGTCACTTTTCTTTGTTCCACACAATCTCAAGTCCTTAATGAAATAGTACTGCAGTAAAATCCTTATATACTCCATAATTTTTATAACAAGTACATTGTTGATACAACACTCAATTGACATAATCAACATAAGAACTCTAATCATTCCTCTTCATTTGTGGTAGTATCATAACTTGATTATTATCCAATAACATCATTTGCGGCATAGTCTGATGACTAGGACATATATTCACGTAGTGTCCAAAATCTTTTCAAATGAAGCATTGTACATTTAAAACCATTTTCTTACCCTTGAAGTCACGTAATTTGTGCCCTTTTCCTCCACACTTATAACAAACTCCCATTCCTTTCAGGCAAGTTCCAGGGTGTTTCTTTCCATAGTTACCACATGTGGGAAAATTCTTCTTTTCCCTCTTCCCTTTATCCATCTTTCTCTCTTCCATCCTTTTCTTCTCTTGCTTCCCTTCAAAGCCATAGGACACAGTAAACTCTTTACTTATCTTATCAACACATGATATTATTTCTTCATATGATGATAATACAGGGGAGACTATTTCTCTTATAAATTCTAGCTTAAGACCATGAAAGATATGATCCTTCCTTCTCTTTGGATCATGTGCATTTCTGGAGTTCTCATTCCTTCTACTGTGCGACATTTCTAAACAATGGCATATACTAGATCAGTTTATGAATCAAAATACATAATCCCATACTTATATAACACTTAAAATAAATTGAACTATTTATGTATATAATCCATAATCATAAAAATGTCTCCTTTTAGGATGTATATACTCATAAACCCTTCTTAATGGTTTGTAAAGAAAATGATAATTATCCTAAGCATATCCCCCGGGAGTGTCGTAACCAAGAGTGCAGGAAGGCCCGTTGTCGTGCACCAGTTCCCGTTTGAGTCTAGCTCAAAGCGGTGTTTTCGGGTTTTACCCCTATGTACATCTGTTCCAGAGCCGCCTCTACCTGCTCGTATCCAGACAGGGATGTATTGCTCGGAAAACTCACAAAATCTCTACAATACCAAAATTCTAGGAAGTTCTTCTACACTAATACTCAAAGTTCATCTTAGGTCTACGTGCTCTAATCAGAGTTTATCTAAATCTAGCTTTCAAGCTTTGTACTAAACTTCCTCTGATACCAACTGTAACGCCCCGACCCTAGTTACCGAGAGTCGGTGCATTATTACATAACATTGGCATGATCACAAGAAAGATCAAATCACGAAAAACCGATTGGTTTAGTAGCCTTGGAAACACTAGATATATTCATAAGTTTTACATTACATCATAAATTGAACAACTACTACAACAACATAATGTCTCCACAGTCCGCACTATTATCCCCTCATAATATCCATGCAGATCATTCATAACTTACTTCTTCACAACCTGGGAAAAATAAAACATAGAAAAGGGGTGAGCTCAAATGCCCAGTAAGGATAACAATATAGCGGAAACATTCATAAATGAGAATAAAAATTTAAGGAAATTTATAACTAAAACAACAGCCTTTTAAACTTAAACTTTCTACATTGTATGGCATAAATAAAATTAAATAATGCCATTTACTCATTCACATGGATATTCTACTAATCGAATAATCACATGCAAAATCACTAACCACTTTCATAATGTTGGAATGCATAATGCCAGACTATCATAACCACATAGCCAAGGCCTCGTGCCAAGACTACAAATAAGATTTTGTCAAGGCCTTGTGCCAAGACACTAGTTTGTCTAATGAGACCTACCGATGCATCGAGGAGCTATAGCGGGCTCCACCCGTCACATATTAAGTCCAATGCATTCCCATATGAAAAGGTTTAAACATAACATAAACATTCGTATTAAAACTAGCATACGAAATGTCAATACTTTCACCATAAACTATGAATGGTATAAAAATAGCACATCCACAGTCAAACATATCACAAAACCTTCAATACAATATAGAATTTTTGTATCATAATAAATCAACTTCAAATAATCTTAAAATCCATCAAAGGATGTTGACATAGATGAAATCAAAATTCTTTTTAAAGAAATATCTCCTTTTATTTTAAAATCATTTAACATCCATATAAAATAAAACATTTTCTTTGAAAATATTCTTATAAGCTTGTAAGGGAAGCTTTGAAGATTTTATAACGGCGGAAAATAGCCGCACCCGTCGTATAAGTTATAAAAAACATTCTTACCATAATTCTGTCGAAAAGGTTAAAAAGGACCTTGTTTTGAAAATGACGGAAAGATTCCTTTATAAACCTCTTATAAAAAGTCAAACAAGGGTATAAATGACTTTAACCCATATTCTTGTAAATAATAAATATCTTTTTAAATACATTTCAACGAAACATGGATGTGGATGATAAATAAATCCCAGTAGATTATTACGTATAAACAACCTCGGATAATGAAGAGATTGTGAAATAACCCTTACTTGTACTTTTCCTTGGTTGGGGTAGGTTAACCTCCTGTATAATGGCGAAATAATTGTTATTAAATTATACAATAATCATATATATTAATATGATATCATATATGATCTTTTAATATTGATTTGATAATAATATCTTAGTATTATCGTTGTTTTGGGTGTTAACTTACTTGTTTTATTTTATATGTTTTGTTATGTAAGACATGTTTGTAAAGGATAGGTTTTATATTATTCATATCCAGAATGATATCAAGTCCTTAAACATCATTTTTAAATCATCAAATGATAATTATACTTGAATGGATACGATGGAGAATGAATCTCATCGCGTTCGTGGAGACGGTAGTCCGTACGTACGCACGAGCGACAATATCATTATTTTGATATTAAAATAATATATAAATGGATGGTATATCATATATACAGAATCATTAACATGTTATATTTATTATTTACATGAGTTACACATCATTATTATACCCATCCAAATAATATTATATTGAATAACAATTACACCACGATGTGGAGACGGTAAGCCGTACGTACGCACGTATGGTGACATGTTATTCAAAGGGTGGATATAATACTTAATATGGTTGTACCATTTTTATAATAACATCACAGTATATATATGATACTGGATTTATTATTTTAGAATGGTAACAACAAAGGAAGAAGAAGTGTAAGAAGAAATGAACTTGGAAAAGGGTGGTGAAATCATTACCTCTTCTTCGGGTTCTTCCTTTTGATTTGATCAAAAGGGCTCCATAGGTTGGATTTCTGATCAAAATAAGGCCTCTAGGTTGTAGTGAAGGAAGTTGGGAGAGTATTTGGGCAGATTTTGGCCGATCCAAAAGGCTTTGAAGGTGTGAAGAAATGAGAAGGAGGAGTGCCCTTTTATAAGAGGGGTGAGGGGCACCTTTGGAAAAGCTAGAAATATTAATTTATAATAAATTCATATTCGGTTTCTAATGGATCCAAAGTTGGCTATTCAAATTTTAAGGTGGGTATGGGTCGAAAAGAACCCATCCAATAGAATTTAGACAGGTTTGGGTACTTATATTAACCTTATCTTTAAGTATTAACTCTAAGTTAATTAGTTTCACTTTTACAATGTCTCTTTGTATTTTTATATAATATGGTTAATAAACATACTATATACATCCAAGAGACCCCCAAGTGGTCCATTAATGATGAACCTACCATGATATAAGTCTCTTGGCCGAACCTTAGATTTTTAGGAATTTAATATCAATTAATAATATAATATTTGTTTTAAGAACTCTTTTATGTCAATTTTGACACTATTCAATAGTTTATTTTTGTGAAACTCATAAAAGATTTATTACTTCGAAAAAAGTCAATTAAATAAATCCTAATATATCATATTATCCTATAAAATAAGTTTAATTCATTAAAAGTTTCATATTATATTTATTTGGGTATTTATAATATCAATTATTTTAATTTTTCACTATTATAGTAATTACTGCATCATCATTGTGTCATAAATAAAATAAATAATTTAATGTATAAAAATTATAAATAAAATATCATTATGTAGGAAATCCTTTTATATTTCTAATTAATATTTATAATCTAAAATCCAACATATATAACCCTATGTAACAATTGTTTTTCTAAAATATATATGCTTGTGTCATTTTTGTATTCATTTTAACTTAATTAAAATAAAGTGTCATTATCACTTACAAGTGGATCCATGGGGTCCCAAAATCGACCCAAAGATGCCCACGGTCAACCGTGTATCAACCAATAGGGCTAAGACACATTTTAGGGTAATTTAGTATTATTATAATATTATTTTTTAAACCTTATTTACCGGATTTACCCTTAACCATGGTAAATAAAATATTTACCGCAGTAATTATTCAAAATGTCAAAAAATAAAAGTTACCTATTTACACAATTTGAACATCCTGATTCCAAATACGGAATCCATTTTCCTAAATTCAAAACACAGAAGTGGAAGAAATTAATTTAAAATTAATTCCCGCTGTCAAAATAAAAAGCGTGTTTTTAAGAGATAATAACTATCAAAAGATTGACACTTGTTTATGTTCGGTTTAGTTGTAAAATTATGTCCAATGACCAAAATTATATTAAATGGTAAAAATATATTCTAAATATACTTTAAAACTACTAAAATTCATAATTTATCACTATTAATTATTTTTATTAAAAAAGTTGTTTTTAATTAAAATTTTGTAATTTTCACTATTCATAAAAATATGAAAGTTATCTGAAAAGTACCAAAATTTCACCTTAGGCTAAATTCGATATTCAGAATCCATAAATGAAGTCCATTTTAATATATAAAATATATATAATTTCGAAAAGTAGGTATTACTATTCATAACGGCTAGTTTGATTGGTTGTGGTGTGTGTTAAAACTCAAGGTTGCGTACAACACACGCTACTGTATTATTCAAAGAAAGCGTACCGTGGAATCTTGGGATGTTTCATTTTAAATTTTTGATGTCCCCATTTAGTCAAAAAGTTTAAAATATTGTATTTAAAAAGGGTTCACTATTAAAAGTTGATAAAAGTGCAATACTGAAAATGAATTTGTTCTTCCATTATATCTAAGAAACTCATAATATGGATTCTAAAATTATAAGGATTATATAAAGTTGAAAATTTAGATAATACTATTCATAACCTCTTTTGAATGGATTTTTTTGTAATTCATGGTGTGATTGAACTCGGTGTTGCGTGTAGTGCAAGTTATTGAATTATTTTGAAGAAATAACAAACTATGAAATCTTGGGGTGTTACATAAATCACTTGTTTGAACCATATGATGCTTGGATTTATTCAGTGGAAAATATATAGATAATACTGTGGATGTGAGGTCTTTCTTTTGAACCCTTGAGATAATATGAATTTACAGATATGGGGCCTGTCAAGTGGTTAATGGTGTAACAAACTTTTAATGTTCGGTGGTTTTGTTGAGCCTATTGATGGTACATACGTTTTCAGATCATCCCTATTGTAGAGTGACCTAGGTATTAAAAGTAATAATGTTTGTCCCACTTTTTATGATAGAATTCCATTATTTTCGATTATTTTAACACTCTAGTTAGTTTTCATGTGAAATTCATTTATGAGTGAGTTTAAGGTGAGTTTAGTCTAGATAACTTCTGAAAATCTAGTCTATCTAATATTTCAGTGGCTAGAACACTCCTAATATAGTGATCATTTCGTTGGTTATACTGGGTATATTCACTTATAGGTAGATAAAATGCCTCCAATGATGACTATTTTAAAATGGTTGGTCATCCTTGAATGCCTTTGAGGCATGCTCATTTTAAACCATATGAGTCCTTGTTCATAAAAATGAATTTGATATAGTTTTTTGTGTATGAAAACCTTAAATAATGTCATTGGTCATGGTTGGGGTTCAATTATTTAGTTTCAAGGATATCAGGATTCATTAGATAGTGATGTCTTGTGAATAGTTTGTGATGTTGCATTGGTAGGTGAAGTTGAGTTTCATTCAATAGAGTTGAACTATTAGTTGTTTGATTGATATTATTAGAAAACATATATAACCTATTAATGTACTCTTGTTTAGAATTTATCATGTATTCTATCAGGACATCATCCTTGATGAACTTAGAGAGCATTGGTTTTATACGAAAGTAAATTTTTAAAAGACATTGGTCTTATTTTAGGTGGGTTTCTTATTGTCCCACACTAACGTGTGGTTTTTATTGATCTATGGTTAT
The DNA here is from genome assembly GCA_963277665.1 of Viscum album. Lineage (NCBI taxonomy): Eukaryota > Viridiplantae > Streptophyta > Magnoliopsida > Santalales > Viscaceae > Viscum > Viscum album. The sequence goes on from OY728163.1 coordinate 1,095,889,580, forward strand.
CCTAAATTAATACCTTGGTTCGAATATAAGAATTCCATGGATGGAATCTTGGAAAGAAATTATTTCCATTAAAATGGCCTCCAGTGGATTCCACTTTTTTCTTTGTCAATGATTTTATGTAGAAGTTCTGGATTTGTATCAAAATACCATGTGTAAAAATGGAGTATGAACTACATTGGGTTCGTTCCTCAGACTCCAGTTAGTTGAATCTAAGCTTATCTTGGACTTATTTCTGGGCATAGAGGTGATGTTTAATGGATGAAGATTCAGGTGGGATTATTCTAGGATACACCATCATTCATGTTGGTGCATGATAGATTTAATATTCAAGTGATGGTTTGACAATTTTACTTCATGGTAACTCATGTATGGGCTTTATTGAACATGTTCATAGTGAACATGAAATTCCTTGGGAGAAAGCTCTGCACTTCAGTTTGTAATACAATTTTCATCTAAGACATTTCTTAACTAATTCAGTTGGTGTGGCATGATTTTTAATATTTCTTATTCGATGAATTCTATCAAGGGGGACCATTTTAAAAAACATATTTGAGTTATGGTGGGTCTAGTTTAAGGTATGTTATTTTCTTATGGAAAATTGGGAAGAAAACATTTCTATTAGGGTGATTAAGAGTCAACTATTTTTTATGATGATTAAATAGATGTGACCTCAGTTGTAATATGGCTTTTATAGATAATTAAATCATGCATAAAGAATTTCTAGAACAATTAGAGGCCTACTTTGTGCGGAAATTCTGATGGTGGAGGTAACAAGACTCATAATCAGTCCCTTATTATCTTATAGCCTATGGGGGGATCACCATCAAAAAAATTCCTAAACATACAATGATGTGACCATGTCACTAATTAAACATGGTTCTATTTAGGTGTTTCGATTGGAAAAAAATAGTTATATCATGATATTATTTCTTAAATGTTATTTGCTCATGTAATTCTCATAGGTTCATTAGGAATTTGGAAAGACACTGAAACCATTTGAATGATAATTCATGACTCTTTTATATAGGATGATATATTTATTATTTGAATGAGCTTATTTGCGATGGGATTTTATAATGTAGGGAGGATGTAATGACCCATATTTTTTAGCTAATGAAAAATTCCATGAGAATATGAATTCTCAAGATTGGGGGATGGATCGTTTATTGAATATATCATAATAATGATATTTTTAGAGTTCAAAATTTTCAATGTGTTGTTTTTATACTTGGGTAAAGTCTTGAGGGATTCCTCAGGTGTCTCATCGAGTTTCGAGAGTGTTGGGTATCAAAAAACACTAGTTTGGATGGTGTGATAAAGGCACACAGTTTATCAGAAACCATATATCCCCCAGTTGAAAATCATGAAGCCTATATCATAAGAGAAAAATCACCCTAAATGGGATAGTCATGGTTTACCCAAACCCTGATCATATCCCACACGGTTAGTGACACTTAGTAAGTGTGTAAGCTCTATTCATCACATGGTTGCTGCATAGTTAGGGTAATAAAGTGGAATAACCAAGTGAGGTGGGTTCTTGAGGAAGAGGGTGATCTATGTTTGGCGCATGATTTGAAAAACCCGTGTTTCCCAACTGTTTGAACTAGTTTATGGTGAAATTAGGAAAATTTCCTTAATTAGTTTTAAAAATATTTCTTCATTATTTTCTCCTCTACTAGCCACATGATCTATTTATTTTGGGGCATCGGGTTCCTTCTCAAGCTTATTCTAGGAATGGTGATATATTCTACATACATTGATTGAATCAAACGCTATTGGTCTCTATGGATTTTTATCATTATTCTCTCAGTTGTTTTATTTATTTCTTCATTTAATCGACTCTTAACTGAGTTATCATTATATATGATCATTTTCCATATTATCAATGTCATTTTCGATTTCATTGATTTATTACAAACTGGACTAAATAATACCTTGATATCAGATTACTGAGGCTTTCTACGCATGAGTTAGGTGCTCTATATATTTTTCCTCATGTTTCTATCATTTTTTAAATTGAGTCGTTACGCAGTGTACCATCTATTGTTGTGTGTTTCCTTAAAAAAATGTATTCCTCGTTATAATATTTTATACACTATGAATTACTCTTGTTGAATGTTTTTATGTAGTTTCAGGTTGTCAAACTCAATTAGGGACAACCCTTGGGTGTGTTATCTTAGTTTCCCCTTTTTAATTAAATGAATTAAATGACCAAAACACTTTCTATTCATTCATTTGGATTTAAAATATAATTTAACCTTGTAGGCATTCATCCAATTGATAATGAAACCTCCTATATATCATGCTAAATTGTAATGAATTAAATTGAAATGTTTGGTAGTTTTTATAAAATCTTCCATTAACATGAATTGAGTTACAACACTTCAAATTAATTCTAATTGTGCTAAATGAATTGTTTGGTAAACAATATCAGGATTTTATAATAAAACCCATCATATGAGGTGTTTTATATTAAAAATTTTCAAATTGATTATTAGTAATTTATAATGTTATTGGTTTTATATATTTGAACCATCCTTATTTATATGATCAATGAAACCAAGTACTTATATGGTCTTGGGTTTCTTTATTAATGGAATTTCTCATGTAGTTAATTTCTTTACATGGCCAAGGTACCTTATAAGATCCTCATTAAACCTTGATAAATGAATTTCCCTTCATAAGTAGGTTAAATGGGATGATATAATTGGATTCATTGAAATTAGGGTTTTTGTTACCTAAATACTTTAGTAATTTTACTAAGGTGTGTTGTTTATATTGAATGGGATATTTGGATTTAATGAAATAAAATGATTAATTAAATGGGATGAATTGTAAAGGGTGAAAGATGATACTGATCATTTCAATCTTAGTGCATACTACAATTCAAATGTGATGCCCTTGTTTATATTTGGCTTGTAAATTACATTATGAGATAATTCCTTGTCATTCTTATCATAATATGATTACTCTGAATACATCGTTTATATAATTATAGTAAGGCATCAATCGAGAAATGAGAAATCATGCTCCCTTACATCCAATGTTGAGTCATGATGTCTTCCACCATTGATACGATGTGAATGGTGGGTACCATTCACCACATCACTTGTTGAATACTGGCATTATGGCACAACCATGACTTTGAGTATTGATATGATGCGACACTCACCATCTCAAGTGATTTCATAATGTCTCACATACTATTTGGATTTAGGGCATGCAACCTATTTCTTGAGATTTTATGTTTGTTTAGAATGGTTTTCAAGGACTGAGTTATTCCTTATTCTAGATGATACCTAGTATTCTAGGTACAAGGATACATACGTCTTCACATACTTCATTCATATTGGTGGAGGCAATAAATAACTATAATATGTATATCTTATTACCATAAACATTTAATGACTGATAAAATAATAATTCATCCATGAGGTGGTGTATTTATAGTTGGTTAGGTGTTTGATTAGAACCTGAGTCACCCAATATTTATTTATTTATTCAACACCCCTTATTACATTGTTTACCATCACACTCCTTTAATTTATATTCAAAAACTGATTTTATGTGTAGAGTCTATGGGTGATAACCTATGTATATTTATATCTCACTCCCTTCTTGGCCATCCATTTCACGGGGGTACCAAGGTAGATATCATTTTTGTTGGACCATTGATCATTTCTTGGGTTGTTTTGTATTCACCTATGTGTTAATACCAATGGACTGAGTAGTGGCTCATGATGCTCCTGGAGTTCACCCTTGGGGATTTTAATTATTTTATTTACTCTTCTATTGTACTGAATATTTTTTCCCACTATATATATACTATTTTAGTTATGTATTATTATTTGGGAATGTATTCATTGTCGTACATTAGTTTTGGTCGTATTTTGTTTTCGATTTATAATATTATTCTACAACTCTTTATTTCATTTATTATTGACTCTACTATTGTTCATTCTTTATTTTATGATGAACCTATCTGATACACTGATCATGAGGGTATAGTCACCCAATAATAACTTCTGTATACACACAATTATAGTTGGAGGCCTCTAGTATATATGGAGGTTCTATTGAGGACATGTGACCCATCAGTTCATTAATCATCTTTGTGGTGAGTCAGGTCAGGTTGTCATAGTTTCATTCAAAAATAATAATTTTTCTAATATTAAATAAAAATGTAATACTAAATCAACCAACCACCTTTCAATAATACCCTTAAATTACTCGGATATATATTTTTTATTTGAGCTAACATTCCACCCCTAAGATTCTACCCATATGAATTCTATTATATAGATTCTGAATTCGATGAAATATTGATTCTTTATCTTTTTAGATGGAATGAAAAATAATGATTTCAAAAATAAAATACTATTATATTTATAATCACTATGATTATAAGTAAGTGATTTGTCACATTGGGGTATCCAACTATTTCATGTTATGTTTCTATTTCCTTTGTAGATAAGATGGATCTTGAGATTGGTGTAAAATAGTGAAATACTATATTATAATCATTATCTTACTGTGTTTAAAATGAGTTGATGGGGTTTGACAAAGATAAGTCAATATAGGGTAAAGTTGATAATATGCATGAAGGAAATATAAAGATCAATTGATAAAAATTTACTTCTTGAGGAAAAATTTAAAGAGATAATAAATGATGAATATTAGAATGGTGATAACTATTTATAGGGGTAAATGAGACTATTTTTTGGTATATCCTAGAGGGTAATTCTATTTGGTCCAAATTCATGTGTGGTGGGTAAAATAATTAGTTGTTCCAAGTCATAGGGCGTTATTTTTTAAAATTCATTGAAATTTACACCTATTTTTACATTCTATAGATTTGTTATAGAAGGATTGTGGGTGGTGTGAAAGTCAACATTTGAAATGAAAATTTGGCTGGTTCTATAATTATCATCCTAGGCTGCCCTATTACATATGTTACCATTTACCAAACTAGAATATTTCAGTCCTTTATTCAGGTTATCCTAATCCATTCACAACTAGAGTTCTTCAATAGAATATTCATCAATCGTGAACTAGGGAAATTCATTTTTACGAGTTCAACATATGGAATGATCTTGATGATGGGGTATCACACAGAGTCTTGAGTTGGAGGTCGACATGATTTTTGGAACAAAATTATTTGGTGTAATGTAGTCTCCACCAAATCCAACATCATGTTTTTAACTATTCAAAACATAACCATTCCAAAAAATGAGAAGGTTATGTAAAAATAAATCTCAATGTAATCAATATATCTATACTGTAGTAATTATAAATAAGAATCTGTAGTTCACAAATTTTTTGATACCGAGTGAACTGAGGATGTCTCAATTGCATGGGGGGGTTTCTAAGAAGGGGAATAGAGGTTAAATGATGGATCTATATCTTTAGGATTGATTCAAAGGGACTGATAATAATGTATTGGAGTGGACTATGAGGGAGTTCATTATTGAGGTGGTATTTTTGAAAAATATATAATATAATGAATCTTAGTTCAGATTCTTTCATCGCTATCTTATTATTAGAAATTGTTAAAATGTTTAAGAGAACTATAGCTACCCTGATTGTTCTTATCAAACACTAGGCTAACTATATAATACTGAGGGAGATCATGGATGTAATATCATCAAGTTATAATAACAAAAATTATATAAATGTATGGTGGTCAGGTTGAATCCCTCTAGCACTAGTTGTAAGCCCAATGTGGATGGATCATGCTCATCTAAAGTTATGTAGTGGGGGTGACTCTCTAGGGGAAGAGCTCCTAGCTTTCAGTATCATGTTTGGGTAGGGAGACTCCCTTCCAATGGATTCCAACACAATGTACAATGGAATATAGGTGTGTCATGAGCAATACCTCAATTTGGAATCTGTGGAAATAGACACAATGGAGATCAATGGATTTTTGCAGGGGAAGAATCAAATTTTATGGACCATAACCTATCTCATTAAAAAATGTAAAACAATACTCCATCTTCAGGTGGTTTTTATTCACACATTGTGGGAGGGGAATAATGTGAGGTATTTTCTTACATCATGGTTGGACAATATTTATTAATATGTTTTACTTTTTATGTTGGGTTCTCTCATGATTTCTTGTGGTTGTATTGTTAGAGAAGATATACTCAGTCTGTATTATTTTAGACCGCCTTGAACATTATTTTCTTAGGTGATTCATTGACTGAAATTAATTTTTTACATTATAGTAACTAAGAAGATATTTTTGAGCCTCTATGTGATTTACATTATTTTTATAAGTGTGATGAGAATCATTTTAAAATCATCACTCTCTTATACAAAATTCTCAAAATGGAGAAATGTAAATATAATTTAAATCATTCACCCAAATGATTTAAATATGCATAAATTGGAAATTGTTCCTTATATTATCCTATGAATAACAGTTATATATGGCAAAATGATAACAGTATTTTACCAAAACCAAAATATATATCAATATTTTTTTTTCTAAAAGATAATAGAAAAATAATGCAAGAAAGAAAAAATTTATAATGAAAAATAGAAACTTGATGAGAAAATGGGATGATCAAATATCATCCCTATGTGATCACATAGACAATGAATGTTCTAGAAAAGACAATAAATTTAAGAGAAATGATGAAATTATGTTTTCTAGAAATAAAAATGGAAAAAAAGATAGAGATAAAACAAACATGATTAATATGTTGAATTTAGAATGTAAATTCTATCTTTAAAGAATCATTTGGTTGAAATGCATGTTGAACAGCTTAATAATAATGATTTCACGGAGATGATGGTTGAATATATGTTTTGAAAAAATGTGTATATTTGGGAGATCAACCATCTTAAGGAAAAATTGTTTGATAAAATCTAGTTATAAAAAAATTAAAGAAGAATTTGGATATACTAGGTAATTAATATAAGAATTCCATGTCCAAGTGTTTTAAGAATGATAAGGCACTTGGAAATTGAAAAACATACTATGATAAATATATTGATGCAATGATTATGTCAAAACATAATTCTCATAATATTTTTATAGATTTTCATGTAATTTATGAACCTATTAAATATTAAAATAATTAATCTTTATATCCTTAAAATATAGTTTCCAAAAAATATACTTTTCTATCCTCAGTTTGGGGAAAACCATAAAATTAGTTTACCATAGCTAATGTGGTAGAGTGTAACTATAAGAATTAAATTTTATTTAGAACCTTTGAAAAATAATTCATAGAATGTACCAAAAATACATTCTGATTTTAATGAATGCCATTAAGGATTTATATAAGATATAGCTTAATGGGATACTAGTAGTGATGCAGAAATTTGGGACACAAAAAATATATTTTCTTTATGTTGTATATATTCCTAGAAATCAAAAAATGATATGATTTAGGTCTACATTTTCTAATAGTTGGAAAAAAAATCCTAAGAGAATATTGATAGTGAGAAAAACACATATGTGATGTTGGAGAAAAATTGGTTTGAAGGACTTGAGAAACCTATGGAAGATGTTATTAGTAAGTCCAATATGATGTGGTCTGTTTTTACATGATAACATATAAATAAAAACAAATTTATAAAGGTTAGCAAACTCAGTATATAAAAAATCATGAAAATCATTGATTATGGAGGTGTCTTTAAAATATAGTAAATATAATAGAAAATGTATTCGTGATTGTGGATTCTATTCAGATATGAATTATAATAAAATGATCCTGAAAAAAAAATTGGGACATATTATACGCTTTCTGACCATTGGAACTAATATCTTATCAAAATTCATGGGAATTGGTTTCATTGAAATTATACAATCCAGTCTGACCTCATAGTAGTTTTTAGTAATCGATAAGCTCAATCAAAACTTTTTGAATTTTAAAAATTATGTGATGAAGGAAATAAGGTAATATTTAATTAAAATAGTTTTCTCAGTAATAGAATGTTTGAAGGAATAATTTTCACAACATGAAAAAGAACCCATTAAACATTATTTTAAATTGGACCTCCTGGTAATTTATGTCTCCCCGATGATAGAGAATAGAGCAATCTATGGAACAGAAGGCATGAACACCATGGTAAAAATAATTTGAAAAATATCATGTATAAAAGAATGGTGTGGGGTCTACCATAAGTAAATATATATTGAGATCTTTTTTTATAACCTATAAAAATAGGAAAATAATTTAATGGAAGAATAAGATAGTATAGACACAAAAAATAATACCTCTAAAATTAATTCAATCATATTTGTATTTTCTAGTGTGATATAAATCTATAAAAGGTGAATTTTAATTTTTCACATTCATGGATGATTTCAAAATAATGACAAGACTATTATTTAAATATCAAATTTTATAAGGAGGGGAAGTATTTGAGATTTACATAAGAAAATTTCAAAGAGAGAATCATATTCACATTTATAAATTGATATTTTACAACTGGAAAGAGTATTGTTGAAGCTATTTTTAATATTATATTGAGAATTATTGAATAAGAGATAAAAATAAAACCCCATTCAGACCAAAATATAATGATATTGATAAAAAATTGAATATATATTATATAAAAAGGGAAAACAATGATTTTGAGATTCCTAAGATCTATTTTATTTTAAGGGGAACTATTGTGTATAGTTATGAACATTCAAAATGAATATATTTTAAGGAAAAACTATTTTTATAATTCAGATTTTATGTTTTATAAAAATAAACTGATAATTAGCTACATTAAATTATGTATGATCCCTTGCATCATCAAAATCAAATACTAAAATCATAGGAAATTTGATGAGAAAGATGAGGAATGTGACTTTCTTAGATACTCATCAAATGAAAATAGATATAGATATCGACATAATGGAATTGAAAGGTGGTTAACTATTGTGATATAAAATTAAATGGCATTAAACCCAAGAAAAATGATTTAGATATATTATATTTAGAATAATATGATTCAAATAGAAAAAATATTTTTGAAAAAGTTAATGAAAAAAACCCTAATTTAAAACCCAATATAAAAGGTCTTTATTTTAATCAGATAAATTTGGAAGCATAAATTGATGAAAATTAATGAAATGTGTAAATAATAATGAAAAAACATGCATAAATTGTGAATATCACGAGATAATATTCTATACAATTGAAATCCAGAAGAAATTTTAGACATGATTAGATTAATGTATATATAACTAGATAAATGATGGTGTTATAAAATTAGTCCTATATTATCAATCACATTGAAAAAAATAATGTTATTTAAGACATTGAATGTGAGGACTATATGTAATCTATGAATAAATAGGAGACTAAAATCAAATGCAATTCCATATAAAATCGTGTTTCATGACCTGATGAAAAAATGATATTATAACCAAATTTGTTTTCAGGAAAAGGGTGAATATCCAAATAAGTGTTATCAGTATTAAATATAAACATTTATTAAAGGTATCATCTTAGTGTTATTAGGTTGATTTAAAATAGGCCTTATCTAATGTTTCATTATTTGAATCTATTAGAAGTTCCCCATTTTTGAATCGTTGATAAGGTGTAAAATTTATCCAATGGATGGAAAATATTCTTTTTTTAAATAGTGATCATTAAGTAGATATTTATATTAAGATAAATGGTGTTTTTTATAATTATTTCATAGGAGTATGAAAATAGAATAAGGATCCTTATCAATTTAAATAAGACCCACAGTCCTGGTATTCAATAATAGATAAATACAACATAGGGTTAAAATTATTCATAGGAAAAGTGGATAGTGACATGCATATCAATTAACCGAACATATGTATTCTTATAGTAAATGTCAATATGTATAATATCATTTTATTAGTTTATCATTATAATTATATTCATTTTTTGAAAAAATTAAACGAAGTCGTAGGTTGCAATTTCAATTCTTGGAGATCTAAGATACTTATTGAGATTATAAATTCAGGCACTAATAAAATTTTATTATATTAACCCAATTGATGTATTCTAAACAGTTTTTGAAAAAAAAGAATACAATACAATGTATACATCAATTTATGTGGAATTAAAATTGTGTAAATATTCTTAATGTGTGAGTATAATCTAGAGAGAATTAATAATAATGATAAATATTCTATTATACCTCATATATTTCTAGACCTGATATAGTATACCTTATGAGCCTCTATATTATATATTAGAGTGATAAAAGGAAGTCATATATTACAACTAATTTAACTACTTTTAGATAGATAAATTGAAATATGATTTATGTGATACAATAAAAAATTAGTAAAATTTTGAATATATATAAGTTTATAAATTCTAAAGGGGAAAATAATTATGATGATATAATGATGAACTCATGTAGAGTTTTTATCTTTGGAGATAGATGTGAGAGTTGATACTCTAAGAAATATAACATTGTCAAATTGAGTAATATGGATACAAAATATGTTATTGGAAGACTTTCCCACCAATAATAGATTTGGATAACAGATAAAATTAATTATTTTAGGGTGAATGATTAAGAAACCTCTTAATATTTACAATGGTAAAAAAAGTGTTATGGACCTTTATCGAAATACTATGAAACACACAATGTCCAAGAATATTAAAATTTGATTTCACTTCAGTAAGGATATGGCGTAAAATTTTGATATAAAGATGTAATTTATTTAAACTTGAATTGAATCAGAATATATCTTCACCAAGGCACTCCCCAAAAAAATATTTGAGACAAATACGTAGAACATGGAATTTTTCCACTCCCACATCATTATGAATCTTCATGAGTAACCCCTATATAGACATGGATCATATTTTCATGGGGGATAATGTAGAGACCCGAAGCCTGAAGTGCATTGACATTACATTACATTTGCGGAATACTTAGTACATAACAAAAACACACACACAAGGATCGTATTAGTTTAGTGTCTCTGGAAACTCGGAATATAATCTTCTAATCCTGGTGAAAGATCTTCGACATCTCACATAAAGATCTTCCTTTTTTTACCTAAAACCTTTCTTTATATCCTGGGGAAAAGAAAAACATAAAAAGGTGAGCTCAAATTCTCAGTAAGGGTAAACAAAAGAAATATCAATCACATCGTATACATAAGCACATAACTTTTGGAAATATTAACCTGCAAAAGAGATCATAATTTCATAACATGGGATAAATCACGGCAGTGAAATGTAATCACAATAATCATAACTTAAAACATGAAACTTTGTGGCATGCACACATAATCATAGAGAATCATTTCTTATTAGTCAAGACTCATTGTCAAGACTATCTTAGTGGACATCCATTTCTGAACCGAGTTACCCTCGTTTCAGTCCTGCTTCACTGAACTGGTATAACCTACCATTCCAGCCATGTCTGTCTCATGAGATATAAAATCTTTACCCAATGTATTGGAGGGAGATATAGGTCCCACCCATCTCATAATGATACCATTCTTATGTGTTCCACAAAATCATAAACCATACATCATAGCATAACCCATGTAACAAAAATTTGAATCTTAAACATCGTGTCATCATAAAAAAATTCATATAAGATAAAGGGATTCATAAATTAATGTAATAATAGAGATAAAAATAGAACCCTTTATTATCTTAGATGGAAAATAATTTTGATAAAACACTTGAACTCCATTCTTGAGGAAAATATCCTTTCTTCCTAAAAAACATTTTTCCTTTCTTAACATGTCATACGACTTTAAACTAAAAGAATTTGACTAAAAATAAACTTGAAAACTTGTAAAGGAAGCTTCTTGGAAATAATGTTTTAAAAATCCATTCATTCCTTATAAGTTAAAAAAACATTCTTCGTACTTTTGTCGAAAAAGTCAAAAAGTACCTCGTATGAAAAACGACAAAAGATTCCTTTCATATTGTTTACTAAAAACTCACCGAAGGGTAAAAATGGATTTAAACTATTGTAAGTGGATGTAAACAATATTACATATTGAGGGAACATGGATGTGGATGATAAAATACACCCCAGTAAATGCCAAAGTAAAACAATCTCGGATAAAAATGAGATTGTGATATTTTCCCTTACCTTAGGTCCGACTTGCTTTATAAGTGTCTGAACCTCACGTATAATGATTTAAATAATGTTATTGACTTATTCCAGAATCATACTTATTTTTATGATATCATATATGGTCATATTCTTAGCTTCTTAGTAGTAATATTTCATTGCTACTTGTTATTCGGGTGTTTATAAATTTTTGTTCTTATGCGTGTTTTGTCAAATAAATTCTTATTCTTTTCTTTAGGTTATAGATACCTCATTTCCAGAATGGTATTAGTGTAATATATATCATATTCATTAATTAAATTCATTTATATAATCATTATGAAATGAAGATCATGTAGAACGAGTCGCATCACATTGTGGAGACGGTATTCCGTACGTACGCTCGAGTGATGATATCATTCCTATGATCGTGGAATTCTATTGGAGTATATGTATACTATTTAAGAATAAATATAACTTTATAATAGTCATATATAGTCATTATTTACACCATTATACCCATCCAAGTAAGGTGGTGGTGGAAAACAGATTACGCCACGGCGTGGAGACGGTATTTCGTACGTACGCACGCGCGGTGATTTCTTTTTTCGTAGGATGGATAGATGGTGAAATAGGGTTCCTTAATAATTATAATAACATATCAGTATATGAGTGATACTGATGTTATAACTTCATAATGAAACAACTAAAGAAGAAGAAGTGGAAGAAGAAATAAAGTTGAATGAATCAGTAACGGAAATTACATCTTCTTTGAAGCGCCTCTTTGAGACCTCCTCTTAGGGCACTAAAATTGGTCTTTGAGGTAGACCAGAACCACTAGGATGTTTCTAGGGAAGTGGATAAGAGAATTTGGCAGGGGTTGGCCAAGATTGAAGGCTCAATTTTTTGTGTGGAAGAGGGGGAGGAGGTGCCCTTTTATAAGGGAGGAGAGGGGTACCTTTGGAATAACAAAAACTATTATTTTATTATAAAGTCAAATTCGGTTTTAAATAGCGCAAAATTGATTTATTTCGAAGCTGAGGTGGGTAGGGGTCGAAATCCTCTCTTCCAAAAGAATTTATACAAGTTTAGGTTCCTATTTTAACCTTATCATTTAGATTTAACATTAAGTTAAATAATTTTACTTTTACCGTGTCTTCTTGTGTTCTTACACTATAAGGTTAATAAACTTACTATAAGAAGCCAAACGAACCCCAGGTTGTTTATTATTAATATATATAACCTTATCTAAGTCATTTGGCTGAACATTAGATTTTTAGGAATAAAATAACAATTAATAATATAATATTTGTTTTAAAAACTATTTTATGTCAATTTTGGCACTATTTAGTAATTGATTTTTGTGAAAATCATAATAGAATGATAAGTTCAAAAAAAGTTAATTATATCAATACTAACATGTCATATTAACCTAGAAAATTAGTGTAATTTATAAAAAGTCTTAAATTACATTTATTTTGGTATTTATAACATCAATTATGTCAATATTTCATTAATAAGATAATTACTGGATCATCTTTGTGTCATAAATAAATTAAATTATTTGATGTCTAAAAATTAAAAATAAAATACAATTATGTAGGAAATATTGTTAGATTTCTAATTAATATTTAAAATCGAATATACATTATGTATAAACCTATATTAAAAATGTTTTAGTAAATAAACTTTGATTTTAATTCTTTTAACCCTTCTTTAAATAAATTAATAATAAAAGTCCTAATCTCATCCAAGTGGGTCTAAATGGTCATATTTTATTCCTAAGTTTGTTTTTGGTCGAATTACACTTGTCCAATAGAATTAGGACATGTGTTAGGGTAATAATAATTCCATTTCTACCCTTAATTACCCTATTTACTTTTCACCGTGGTAAAAAAAAGTAAAAAGTTACTATTCACCAACAAATTATTTTCATCTCATTGAACCACATTTTACTTACTGACATCAACCGTGTCTCTCAGAATTTTGAAATTCCACTCACAGAAGCGGTAAAATTACGTTTTATGAAAAATTCAATTTTTTAACTACCACTTAGTGGTTTCACTATTCATCAAAAATTGAAAGTTTTCAGAAAAATGCCAAAAATTAGGCCTAAGCTATATTTGATATTAAGAACTAAAAAAATGATATCTATTTTATCAAATTCAAAAAATATCAGTTGCATTAATTAATTTAAAAATTAATTTCCGTCGTCAAAACAAAAGACATGTTTTTAAAGGATAATAACTATCAAAAGATTGACACTTGTTTATAACTGTTTTAAATGTGAAATTACATACAATGACCAACATTGTATTAAATTGTAAAAATATATTCTAAATATAATTTAAAACCACTCAAATTAATAAATTATCACTATTAATTATTTCGATTGAAAAAGTTGTTTTTAATTAAAATTTAGTAATTTTCGCTATTCATCAAAATATGAAAGTTATCCGAAAATCACAAAAATTTCACCCTAAGATAATTTCGATATTACGAATCCAAAAATGAATTCCATTTTGAAAAATAAAATTTACAAAATTTCAAAAATTAGTTATTACTATTCATAACGGCTAGTTTTAATAATATTTTAATAGCATATTGTTGTTTAGTGAAACTTGTTATTGCGTACTACACACGCTATCGAGGAAGGTCGTGATTGCGTGTAATGCAAGGCAAGTCAAGGATGCATGTTGTGTAAACTCCTTTTGGTGTAGCGTACAACACAAGACATTAGTGAAATTAAAAATAATATTTTTCATAAAATCTCAGGGTGTTACATTCTACCCCCCTTAAAATGAATTTCGCCCTCGAAATTCGTCGAGGTTATAAATGGTTTACTATTCGAAAGTTTCTTTAATAGAAACACACATCGTAAAAAAGAATACCAAAACCAATCTTTAAAAACGAAAGTATGAAATGTAACGGTTACCCAAATAAACTAATCACTGGGTTTCCACATAGGTGAAAATATGGATATGGAAGAAAAATATAACCATCATGTTCTGATGGAGAGTGTTAGAGAACATGGCTATGAAAAACCCAACAATCACAAATCCATAAATTTGTGACAATCTAAGGTACCATCCGATTAATCAGATATAAGAGCACTAGGACAACATTTTTGTTTTTCAAGATCGTTTCCCCAAAGTTGAAGAATTTGAATTAGAATAAATACTTACTTTATTTTGGTACAATCTCACTATTGATCGTTCCTTGAACAATTTCCACTTCATATCTTAAAAAATGAAGTTGAATTTGTTATTCGTGAAGTGTTAGCAGATCATGTGATAGAATGACGGGTCATTCCATCTGTCTCAAACAAAAGGTTAGCAAAAGTTATTAAATATACATAAGTCATTCTATAGTGAGATTAATAATATATGGTTCCTAAAATGGACTTATACTTCATATATCATACTGCTTAATATAATAAAACTAGTTTCTACTAAACAAGGACTTCATGCAGGCCAGTGGTAGGTGATAAAGGCCAGTCGCACTTCAGTTGTGGGTTCGATTCCCACAGCCTTGTCCGACGAGATGGGCTGTCGCCCGTCCTGCAGGTTGTCCTTTTTCTATAACATCCCATCAATAATATCAAAAAAACTTCTATCCTTAAACAATAATAACTTATGTCCAACATAATCCATTCCAATCTTTAGGCTTTTCCATAATACTGCAGTCCACTCTCATAACATAGTGAAAACGATTACCAGAGATTTAATATCATCGTTGATCCCCATATGTCATAAGATATGTTTTGTTGGTCACATTCCAAACATTCAAAGTCATTAATCATGTATTCTCTTAAATACCCATTGCGCCTTAGTGAAAACATGAATGTAGTTAAAAGTTAATACTTTCCACATACCAAAATCCTTAAAATTCTATATACTCAAACCATGATATCACTTAGTCCTTATATCAATCATGAGCTCATGAATACTATCAAACATATTAGATTCTCTTTATCCTTTCATTATGCGCATATCATCTACATTCAAGAAGTATCTGAATAACCATTCATGGATACTGATAAGATTAATCATACACTTTCAAAACTCAATGAAAGACAATAGTGTAACAATCCTTAGATGTCTCTTTATTCCATAATACCATGAGATTACTTATACAACATTACACATGATAAACATGTAATCATTCCACTAAATTCTTA
This sequence comes from Viscum album, assembly GCA_963277665.1. Classification (NCBI taxonomy): domain Eukaryota; kingdom Viridiplantae; phylum Streptophyta; class Magnoliopsida; order Santalales; family Viscaceae; genus Viscum; species Viscum album. The sequence goes on from OY728163.1 coordinate 1,095,905,775, forward strand.
AACCATTGACCGAGCTTCAACAATTATTTCATCCCACATATCATTTGTAGTATCTTCATCATCATCCACATAAATAATACCCATACGACCATAATGATTCTCTTCATGAGACTTTCCCTTAGGGCATTGGTTTGAATAATGCCCGTACAGTCCACATTTAAATCATTTTACCATTGTTGATGTCGTAGCAATACCATTATCCTCATCCATGGTGTTAACTAAACCTTTTCCTTTGCACTTACTGGCTTTGTGTCCTTCTTTTCCACACCCAAAGCATCTTCCAGTTCCTTTGAAGCATTCTCTTTGATGCATCACCCCACATGATTTACACAGGGGAAATTGAACTTTCTTTCCTCTATGATCACCATGAAACTCCATCTTTCTCTTATTATCCTAGTCAGGAAACTAACCAAATTTTACTTTATTGATCATATTATGAGATTGCTGATTCAGCATAATAATTATGTTTGGACATCCAAATACCATTTCATTTGGTTTCTCATGAATAATATCATTCCATTGTCCATAATATCCTCCATTATCGTGAATCATCTTGTTTCCAGCCATTTTCTACAACCCAAAAAGAATAGTGTTAGAGGAAAAAATCATAAAAAAGGGACAGTAACTTCAATATCTAACATCTTAGGTTAAATTCTAAGATCGTTACCGTAGTTCTAGGATTGTATCCTATACATATACTTATCCTTAGGGACATCCCTAGACATACCTTAGAAATATCTCTAGGGATCTCACTAATGTTTTCGCATCCTAGTTTCCAAAGGTTGACAAAACCTTTGCTCTGATACCAACTATAGAGACCCGAAGCCTGACATACATTGAAATTACATTACATTTGCGGAATACTTAGTATATAACAAAAACACACACATAAGGATCGTATTAGTTTAGTGTATTTGGAAACTCAGAATATAATCCTCTAATCCTGATGAAAGATCTTCAACATCTCCCATAAAGATCTTCATTTTTTTTACCTAAATCCTTTCTTTATATCCTGGGGAAAAGAAAAACATAAAAGGGTGAGCTCAAATTCTCAGTAAGGTTAAACAAAAGAAATATCAATCACGTCGTATACATAAGCACATAACTTTTGGAAATCTTAACCTACAAAAGAGATCATAATTTAATAACATGGGATAAATCATGGCAGTGAAATGTAATCACAATAATCATATCTTAAAACATGAAACTTTGTGACAAGCACACATAATCATAGCGAATAATTTCTTATTAGTCAAGACTCATTGTCAAGACTATCTTAGTGGAAAAAGTCCATTTCTGAACCGAGTTACCCTCGTTTCAGTCCTGCTTCACTGAACCGGTATAACCTACCGTTCCAGCCATGTCTATCTCATGAGATATAAAATCTTTACCCAATGCATTGGAGGGAGATATAGGTCCCACCCATCTCATAATGATACCATTCTTATGTGTGCCACAAAATCATAGACCATGCATCATAGCATAACCCATGTAACAAAAATGGGAATCTTAAACATCGTGTCATCATAAAACAATTCATATAAGATAAAGGGATTCATAAATTAATGTAATAATAGAGATAAAAACAGAACCCTTTATTATCTTAGATGGAAAATAATTTTTATAAAACACTTGAACTCCATTCTTGAGGAAAATATCCTTTCTTCTTTAAAAACATTTTTCCTTTCTTAACATGTCATACATCATTAAACTAAAATAAGTTGATTAAAAATAAACTTGAAAACTTGTAAAGGAAGCTTCTTGGAAATAATGATTTAAAAATCCATTGATGCCTTATAAGTTAAAAAAACATTCTTCATACTTTTGTCGGAAAAGTCAAAAAGTACCTCGTACGAAAAACGATAAAAGATTACTTTCATATTGTTTACTAAAACCTCACCGAAGGGTAAAATTGGATTTAAAATATTGTAAGTGGATGGAAACAATATTACATATTGAGGGAACGTGGATGTGGATGATAAAATACACCCCAGTAAATGCCAAAGTAAAACAATCTCGGATAAAAATGAGATTGTGATATTTTCCCTTACCTTAGGTCCGACTTGCTTTGTAAGTGTCTGAACCTCCTGTATAATGATTTAAATAATGTTATTGACTTATTCCAGAATCATACTTATTTTTATTATATCATATATGGTCATATTCTTAGCTTCTTATTAGTAATATTTCATTGCTACTTGTTATTCTGGTGTTTATAACTTTTTGTTCTTATGCGTGTTTTGTCGAATAAATTCTAATTCTTTTCTTTAGGTTATAGATACCTCATTTACAGAATGGTATTAGTATAATATATATCATATTCATTCATTAAACTCATTTATATAATCATTATGAAATTAAGATCATGTAGAACGAGTCGCATCACATCGTGGAGACGGTATTCCGTACGTACGCACGAGTGATGATATCGTTCCTATGATCGTGGAATTGTATTGAAGTATATGTATACTATTTCAGAATCAATATCACTTTATAATAGTCATATATAGTCATTATTTACACCATTATACCCATCCAAGTAAGGTGGTGGTGGAAAACAGATTACACCACAGCATGGAGACGGTATTTCGTACGTACGCACGCGCGGTGATTTCTTTTTCCGTAGGATGGATAGATGGTGAAATAGGGTTGTTTCATAATTATAATAACATATCAGTATATGAGTGATACTAATGTTATTACATAATAATTAAACAACTAAAGAAGAAGAAGTTAAAGAAGAAATAATGTTGAAAGAATCGGTAACGGAAATTACCTCTTCTTTGAAGCGCCTCTTTGAGACCTCCTCTTAGGGCACTAAAATTGGTCTTTGATGAAGACCCGAACCTCTAGGATGTTTCTAGGGAAGTGGAGAAGGGAATTTGGCAGGGTTTGGCCGAGCTTGAAGGCTCAACGTTGTGTATGGAAGAGGGGGAGGAGGTGCCCTTTTATAAGGGAGGAGAGGGGTACCATTGGAATAACTAAAACTATTATTTTATTATAAAGTCAAATTCGGTTTTAAATAGCTCCAAATTGATTTATTTCGAAGCTAAGGTGGGTATGGGTCGAAATACTCTCATACAATAGAATTTATACAAGTTTAGGTTCCTATTTTAACCTTATCATTTAGATTTAACATTAAGTTAAATAATTTTACTTTTACCGTGTCTTCTTGTGTTCTTACACTATAAGGTTAATAAACATACTATAAGAAGGCAAACGAACCCCAAGATGTTTATTATTAATATATATAACCTTATCTAAGTCATTTGGCTGAACCTTAGATTTTTTAATAATAAAATAACAATTAATAATATAATATTTGTTTTAAAAACTATGTTATGTCAATTTTGACACAATTTAGTAATTGATTTTTGTGAAAATCATAAAAGAATTATAAGTTCGAAAAAAGTTAATTAAATCAATACTAACATGTCATATTAACATATAAAATTAGTGTAATTAATAAAAAGTCTTAAATTGCATTTATTTTCGTATTTATAACATCAATTATGTCAATATTTCATTAATAAGATAATTACTACATCATCTTTGTGTCATAAATAAATTAAATTATTTGATGTCAATAAATTACAAATAAAATACCATAATGTATGAAATCTTTTTAGCTTTATAATGAATATTTAAAATCTAATATATCTTATGTATAAACCTATATTAAAAATGTTTTAGTAAATAATCTTTGATTTTAACTCTTTTAACCCTTCTTTAAATAAATTATTAATAAATGTCCTAATCTAATCCAAGTGGGCCTAAATGGTCATATTTTATTCCTAAGTTTGTTTTTGGTCGAATTAAACTTTTCCAATAGAATTAGGACATGTGTTAGGGTAATAATAATATCATTTCTACCCTTAATTACCCTATTTACTTTTAACCGTGGTAAAAAAAAGTAAAAAGTTACTATTCACCAAAAAATTATTTTCATCTTATTGAACCACATTTTACTTATTGACAGCTACCGTGTCTCTCGGATTTTTAAAATTCCACTCACAGAAGCGGTAAAATTAAGTTTTATGAAATATTCAGTTTTTTAACTACCACTTAGTGGTTTCACTATTCATCAAAAATTTAAAGTTTTCAGAAAAATGCCAAAACATAGGCCTAAGCTATATTTGATATTATGAACTCAAAAATGATTTCTATTTTATCAAATTCAAAACATATCAGTTGCATTAATTAATTTAAAAATTAATTCCCGTCATCAAAACAAAAGGCGTGTTTTTAAAGGATAATAACTATCCAAAGATTGACACTTGTTTATAACTAGTTTAAATGTAAAATTACATCAAATGACCAAAATTGTATTAAATTGTAAAAATATATTCTAAATATACTTTAAAACCACTCAAATTAATAATTTATCACTATTAATTATTTCGATTGAAAAAGTTGTTTTTAATTAAAATTTAGTAATTTTCACTATTCATCAAAATATGAAAGTTATCCGAAAATCACCAAAATTTCACCCTAAGATAATTTCGATATTAAGAATCCAAAAATGAATTCCATTTTGAAAAATATAATTTACAAAACTTCAAAAAGTAGTTATTACTATTCATAATGGCTAGTTTTAATAATATTTTAATAGCATATTGTTGTTTAGTGAAACTCGTTATTGCGTACTACACACGCTATCGAGGAAGGTCGCGATTGCGTGTAATGTAAGGCAAGTCAAGGATGCATGTTGTGTAAGCTCCTTTTGGTGTAGCGTACAACACAAGACATTAGTGAAATTAAAAAGAATATTTTTCATAAAATCTCAGGGTGTTACAGATAATATGTATAAAAAATATTTAGAGAAACATTATACTAATTATTTTTATATTATTTTTCAAATGTTTGTTCATAAAGTAAAAAGGTGGGAGAACTTTTTAATGTGTGTTTTTTGATTGAGTATTATTATCTTGATCACTTGACCAAACCATTCTTGTCAATGAGGGATAAAAATCTCTCAAATATAATATCATAATTTTATTTCTATGAGTTGATACATCTATCATAATATATGGGATATAGTTTAGTTTCTCTAGATTGAGTTGTTAGATATATTTGAATGCAATGTGCAAGTCTAAAAAAAATCAAAGAGAGTTATTTAGGGATCATTCAAATTTTTAATGGTGTCTTATTTATTTTCATGAATTTGTAAATAATTGATAATAATGTTATTTATATTTGATAACTAATGTCTAATGAACTGCTATTAGTGGTCAAAATGTGTGTTAATGCTGTAAAGATTTAGTACATTATTTATAATAAATTTTTAAGTGAATATGAATCATATATTTATGATTTTATAGAATATCATTTTATATATGTGAAGGACCAGAGAACACCCTAAGAGGGGAGGGGATAATCTGAGTGTCAACATTTTCTTCTTAATGTTGTGGATATTATTCTCACATTGAAAAGAACATGTGAAATCTATCAAACAAATGAAAGTAAGGAGAAAACACTTCAATTTTACAAGGTTCACTATAAAGGGATATGTTCTAGGATCATACCCCAATAGTGTGTCTATAATACATAAATCCAGTAATCATTACTAGTTTGTGGATTACACGATTCGGTCACAGTCACTCTATGCCTGATACACTACCATTACAAAGGTTTGAGGATAGCTCAATGCGTTTCTCATATCACATCCCTCGACCCACCCCTAGATAACTTCCTGGAGGGAATTCGAACTTAGTTTATCGAATTGATGGTTTCTTCAATCGATTTTCATTCAATTATTTATCTCTATTCAGCATGAGACACTTTTTGCATTATTGTCCTGAATTTATGAACTTGAAATCACTAAACACGTGAAACAGATATTCAGAAAAACTATTCAGCCTACACTGACAATCTCACGAAACACCTAACCTATGCGTGCAAGATCATACATTTCTGCACAATATTATACTTTGCGTGAAAGATCCATTATTAGTGCACAATATTTTCTTTTTACGTGGAAATATTTTGCGCTGCTATAACCTTTACATGAAAATGTCGCTTTTTACACGCAACCTCACCTTTTACGTGCACCATCACCATTTACGTTCCACATTAACTTTTATGAAAAATATCAAATTTTCAACACAATTACAACTTCTTGTGCAACTAAAAATTTTTAATGCAATTTTTGTGGTTCGCAATCTTTACAAGCAATAGGGTTTGGAGTTTTGCTAAGTATTTAGCCGTACTTAATGACGGGGTCACAACCTATTTATAGGTGGTGTTGAACCCCATACATAGAAACTATTGTGTCATGCAAAACCTCTCATTATGTGTTTTATTATTTTCATTTAGGCTCGGTCTTCCATGCACAATTCTAGATTTTTCATCATGCTCATGCCTTTTCCATTTTTTGGCATTCTTATCCCAAATCAACTTTTGTGAGAAAAATCCAATCTACTTTCACAATTATATGAAAACCAAATTTATCACACATTCCATACCTTTCATGAACCACTCCAATAATTTATAAACCTTACTTTTCCAAGAACATGCCTCTCTATTTTCATATTTTTAGGCCCAAAATTTGGCAAACATTAGAAAACGGCACCAGCTTCAGTACTATTGTCTGCATAAACTGTATGATCCCTTTTCTGGAGAACATTCTGAACATCCAATGAGGATTGACAAAAAACAAATACCATACACCATTTTCGGTATAGAACGATCGTGGTTCCAACAATATGATGTATTAGGAATATTCATTACGTGGAAAATATTTTTGAGATGAAATTTACAAGTTTCATAGAATTCAAGATGGAATAGATTTTTTGAGATGGGTTTGAAAAATACATAGGGATTATATTTTTTATTAGAATTTCACTAATACTTTTTAGAAGGGTTTGTTAAAAAATCATCCCACCCACTCCAGTCATGGAAGCTACTTCAACTACTACCATATTGGTCTCCATGGGAAACAACATGACAACACATTGCTATCCATTGAAGTTAAGAGGAGTACTGTGAGATAGAGAACATGCAGGGTGCATGTGCATATGTGAAGGTGAAATAGTTAATGCATAGAATTAGGTAAACCTATCATGTAAGGTGTATCATGGGATGATAGAGACGATAACATGTTCTAGATATCCTTGTCCTTATACGTTAGTAATGTTTTTTCGATTCTTAATCAGTGGATGTTTGATGTGGAGTTGAATGTGGGGTGGGGAATTTATTATACTATTCAATATTTAATACGTCACATATAATTATTTAAATAAGACTTGTTGAATTTAACTAATGACAGTTGTATCTTTAATCACATCTTCATGTTCATCCTCCTCTGGGATTTCAATAATTAATATACATGAGGAGAATGATTAAATGATAACCATGAAAAGGGAGGTTGGCCATGTGTCTTCCATCATAGCCTGAATTACTAGAAATCAAAAACCGGAAGAGGTATTCACGGTCTTATGGTAGTTTATACCCAAAAAAATTAATTGTTTTTGATGATGATGGAATAATTATTTGGTAATATAAAATTGAGATGAGAAATACCTTACCACATATCCAAACTCACTTCTTTCAATATGTACATTCATAGATAATAAATATCCATTATTTATGTACTTTATTTTCAATTATTTGGTTGCTAATTATATTATAATTATTTTTTTCTCATTTATTATTATTCTCAGTTTAGTTACAAAATTAGTTAATCTTATATATTGTGTTTTTATGTCATTTTGTTCATAATATCAAAAATAGATTGTCTGTGAAAACCATAGAAAAAGATTCACGTCACCATTTTAATTGGATAAAGAAAAGAAATAAATGTATTTTTTTTGAAAACATTAACTATACTTTTACCACCGTCCATGTATGACTGTAATGAAAATTGACATATTTGGTCATCGTGGTTGTTCATGAATGTATGCATGAGTGGAATTTTAATTTTTATAATGGATGAATAGAAAATATAAAAAGATAATGATATCTCTTTAAAAATTAAATTCTTTTATAAATATAATATTTATTTATTAAATCCATCATTGTGACTTGAATTGTAGAGAAAAATTAAAAATTTATTATAATTCTTCACGGTGGTTATTTTTTACACATATGCATGAACAATATTTCATTTTTCAATTGATGGAGGGTAAGAAGGAATATAATATTTTATATTTAATAAAATATTTTATTTCATAAACATTATTTATATCCATTAAATCCCACATTATGAACATCCATGTATGGGGGTATTGAAATATTTAACACATCATTTCATGGAGGTTATAGTCGACTTGTACACATGAGCAATGTTTTCATTTCACATAGGATGGAATGGATAGAGAAAATATTTTTTAATCATCATAATTAATTTTAATTATAAAAAATATGTTGGTAGTAATTTTTTAGAATTTTTATAATATATTTAAAATATGTAGAAAAACAAATGTGAGAATTTTAGTTAAGACATACAACTCATCCAGGGAAATCATCCTTTTGCTTACACCTTATTCCATATAGGATTAGTATTCTAATGAGACCAGGAACTCTATCATAGTTGTAGGAGATTTGGGGATGTAATTTTATAGATATTTTTATATATAGAGTACTATAAGTGTGTGGATAAGTGAAAAGAGGGTTTGGGTATTTATACAGGTGTAGGGTTGTATTTGAGTGTTGAAATAGTGATTATTTTGTGAAAAAGGAGGCCTAATTTTGGGAGGAATAAACATCAATGAATCTTGGTGATAATTAATTTTTATGAGGTTATATATGGTCCTATAAACCCTTATCCAACAATTTATAATGGTTATTTTTATATATATATTATATCATTCCTCTTTAATTTTCATCTTTTACATAATTTTATTTTTACCTTGGAAACTCACATTTAACCTCAACATCTTATTTTTTGGCCTACAAATAAAAAATGAATTATTTTTTATTTTACATCATATAATTCTAAATATTTAATATATTTTAAATGATTCATTTAATATGTATAATAAAAATAACTTTTACTATTTTTTCATAAAACACAATGAAAACAGGATTTCAAAAAACATTAAAAATTATAGAATTCATTTTACACCAAAATGAAGTATACAATGGATTCCCGAAAGGATTATGTTTTATTATTTGAAAATATACCACTATTATACTTTCATGTCAATTTAACACTAAATATTATCTTCCATTAACTCAACATATTGAAAAAAATAGAAATAGTGTTTATTATATTAAAATATAACTTTGGATCCAAAAAGACAAGCGTTGGTTTTCAAATTCAAACTAAATTTTTAAATGATATATTTTAATCTATAAATTAATATTTTGTAGATCCAATGGTTTTATGAATTAATAATCTTTTCATATATCTTTATAAATTCAAAATTTTTATGATATTTTTTAATTAGATTTGTTTAGTATTCACTAAAAATTCCACTATATTAATAGATCCCTAAAAAATTACCGTAAATAATTTCTATGTGGATATATAATATAATATTTGTATTTTATTAAATTACAAGACAAAAATTATGACATATTATTTTTATGAAAATCATATAATTCCTTGCAAAAAAAATTATTTTGTAATAAAATAATATTTTTTGATGAAAATATTATATAAAATTGTTATAGTGAATATGAATCCATAAAATCTACTCTTGAATATTCATAATATATGAAAATAAATCATTATTAAAATTAAATATGTTTTAGCAATGAGCTTTTTCTTTACTATTTTTAGTTAATGAACATATATTCTTGGGTATTTTAATATTATTTCAACATTTCTCAACACATATGCTTGGGTACTTTAATATTCTTCCAAGAACCTCATCACAATTCATATTTACATCATTTGATATTTAAAACAAACACAACAATTCATAATATAAAGTAATAATACTTTGCTTTGATACCACTGAATAGATTCTAAATACAATGTAATACTTATTCAATTAATTCGAAGGAAATGAACTTTCGAACTCGAGATCACAATGGTATGAAAAATATAAAACCATGAATAAATAAAATAAAGAACATATACCTTTCTTCAATGACAGATGATCCCACTTATTCAATCATTTTAGTTGATGAAGTTGACTAAGGAACAAGTAAATGACTTTTCCCTTTTCATTCTATCTATAGATTAACCTAATCAGTCTATGTATGAGAAATAGCCTCTTCAATATCATGATATATTAATATATTAAGTTTAAAAGAATATAGAGGGAGATATCTTAAAGAATAATTGGCACTTGGGAAAACCAAATACCATATCAAAAACCAGACCTGATTTATATAAGTCTCATGGACACTACCCATTACTTATAGTATTTTTATCATTTGATAATAAATATAATACTAAAGGAAAAGGGTTACTCCCCTTTATAACCTTTAGACATAAACTCTCCCATATAATTTATTTTATGAAAGGATAAGTAAATGAAATATTATTATGATTAATATTCAAATCATAACATTTAATTTTCTAATACCTCTTTTACAATTCCAGAATAAAATTTATTCAAATTAACAATTTATGATATCAATATATCATTTAACATGACATAAAAATTGAAGCAGTGATATGATATCTTATATTATTTCTAATTGTATTTTCTCGAGAATTTTGATATAAATTTTGTAACATGTAATTTATAAAACATGATATATATATCACCTCATATGATGCATCAAAATTTCAACCTATTTATAGAGTCTTAAGGTAATTCCTTTATCAATATATAATTTACTATAAATGCTGAGAAAGATTTTTTCATTTTCAATATATTGTATCATGTTTAATAACATATGAAAATATATCAAAAACCATTTGTGAAATTTTCCAAAACAATTCTGTAATGTTATCATTAACTCATCATTTATCACATCACATGTAATACCATTTAAATATACATCTATAAACCCTTTTGGTTGTACTCTATAACACATTTAATGATGATATATGAGTTACATTACACTAAATACACATTTATTCAACCTCAATGTGTGACCCAATTAGGATTGTTTATGTTAATGAAAATATTACATCCAAAATTTAAAAATGTAAACTACGATCATACTCTAACAATGTGTTAGCTTTAATGAAACAATAAATGAATCTAGTAAGATATTTATCAAACACATGTAACTGTATTTTTGTTCCAAATGGAAATATCATATATAACTATGAATAGTCATACAATATATTAATTTAATACAATAGGAGACCATTGGATATGATGTTTTCAATACCTTATATTCAACTCATAAATTATAGATTAATCAAGTACAGACTAAAAAGAGTGATAAATACAATAAGAGTACATTATCTAAGTGGGTGATTACATAATTGGTCCCTCATCATTGTAATTAATTATATAACATGTAACTTAACTATTGTATCTAATCAATTCCTATGAGTTCCTCAATAAGGGTCCATATTTCATACTCATCATATGATTGGGCAAGTCCAATGTTAGTTAATCATCGTCTGAATAAATAATACATAATATACAAAAATAAAAGTTGGATAATAGAGCCTCAAGTATTATTTATTAAGGGAATCAAAATATGATGTTTATTATTCTAGATTCCTTTCAAACATCTTGTATAAAGATTCGATAACAAATATGGATTTTGATCTTATATAATACAAAGTTTCGGACACTTAAAGAGGTATATATTATAAGAAATTAATCAAAAAAATTATATGACTCATGATCATATTCTATATATTTATAAAAATTATTTCCATGAATACCATAATAATTTCCCATAATCTATGACACCTCAAGGTGAATATCTGTTAGGTACAACACAATTTCATACTCATAGATATAATCTATCATTTCACATCACATAAAATATTCATCCAACATTAAGGAATAATTAAATTGATACTTTATTTTAATAAACTGAAAAATTTTATATTCTAAAAATAATTAAATAATACTAAAAAAATACATATGTTCTTATCTAATATCCCTTATGATATAAAACTATAAAAGACTTATATTGTTTTCATCTTCCGGGATTTATTAAACTCATTATAACATCCCACAATTCTTACCACACTTCTATTTTAGAGTTTGATAAAACCCGCTAAATACATTCAATCAATGTGTAAAATATATGATGAAGGTTTTTTGGATAATGGTGACACTTTAATAGTAAAATACTTAATTTTAATATCTTTTAACTGGTATCCAACCTCATTTACAACAAAAAAATCAAATATTATTATCATAATAAAATTTTTTGTCTACAAATTACTCTTTATAATTTTATCATCATTCTAATTCATTTAATTTTTCTATAAATATTTTTTAATTGAGATAATTTATGAAACAAAGTCTACCATTTCACATTATTTCTTTACAAGAACATCCCAAAATTCTTTAATATTTAAAGTGACGAAAAAATTGGACTATAATAATACTTTATTAAATTACCTTAATTCTATCTAATTACTAACATATTACCACTAGCCTCTTCAAAAAAATATTTTTTGACTATAATAATAAGTAACAGTGAATCCTTTTCAATTGGATGTAATTATTTGTTCATAACATAAGAAAATATAATAAATAAACAATTATTTCCACATCATATATGGTTTTTATGTGTATGATATAGTATTCTAAAATAATATTATATTTATTAATATATGAAACTATAGGGTGGTGGGATAAAATACTTTATAGTTTTACCAATATTTTGTTGTGAAATTTTTTTCCTATAGAAAATTCAATTAATAATCATCTTATTTTAAGAAAAATTATAATTTATGATGAATCATAAACCAAATGTATTACCTTATTCATTTATAACATCTCTTTCTATGAAAATAATTCTATTATCTCAAAAGAAAAATTCCAGAACAATATAAATACTTTATTATTATCCATATGTGCATTAAATATTCCATTTTATTGTCTACCATGATTCAATCAGCCTTTTCATTATCATTTTAGTGGAAAATAAAGTCTCAATCAATCCATTCAATGATCGTAAGTTCCTATTTATTTATTACCTTTTTGAAATGTGTATTAGATATCGTATACCCTTCAAAATTGATGGATTGATTTCTCTAAAACTATTACCAACCATGGAATCTTCCCTGGATTTTCTCAAATTCCTTGAAGTATCCTAGATAATTCCATCACATGTTGAATAATTTTACATTGATATTAATAGTTATCGTAGGGTTCAATTCCAACCCAAACAATTAGAGAATGTAAAAACTTTGTGTCTTGTTCAATCCTCTAAAAGCATGTACTCCTAAAACTATATTGAGCCCCATAAATCATTTTTAATAATCATATATCCTGAATATAATATATAAAATATTTAATCATTTATTGAATTCATCAAATTTTTATAACCAGTTCAGTAGTGATTTTAAACTGAATTCGTTACCAGTATCCTTAAATGATATATTTAGACTGAAAATTTTATTTTCGAACTCAATGATATTGAATATGTGAGTGGAAACTAATGTTCATTGGCCATTTTTCATCTAATTCCTTTGAACCATCAATTGAATCACTCAATGCTTCATTAAAATATCTATATTAATTTTTTGAACAATATCAACCTCAGTGTGCTCAAAAAGGGGTTTACCTAAAAAATCGAATCATAAGCCTTTTTTAAGAATGATTTATATTTTTTAAAATCCATTCTATGAATGTCACTTTTTGTAATCATGTAGATTTAAATAGATTCTATAGAGGTTTTGTTCGATGATAGAAACTATATAATATATATATATATATATATAAATTTATCAAATTAGTAACATGTTCTAAGTTCATTTGATAAGTACTTTTAATAAATTATATTAAACTAAACTATTGACACAGTAAAAATTTCTTCATATCTTATAGTGGTGTGGGATGCATATTTCACTTGGAAATGAACCTCTTTGGTGTAATCCTCATTACATTATCTATTTTTATTGGCAATCATTCCAATAAAATAATATGTGAATATTATATTGTTAACTGTAAACTAAATTCTCAATTGTTCATACATATAAACACCACACCATTCCTATGGTATCATAACTCTTATGTTTCCAAGATAAGTTTATCCTATTGAAAAATCCCAAAAAGGAACATAATTCATAAGCTCGCCTCATTACTTTATTTCAATACTCAATATTTTTTTAGGACACCCTACGTTGGCATGAACAAGCCCTGTTGAATGAACATAGTATTAACAATTTTCTTATTCTAATAGAACCTTAAATATAATATTATTAAATATTATTTAATCACATCATTGTATGTCCTGTTATTACCTTTGAATTTCCTTTTGTGTCTTTTAATTTACTTTTAAATCCACATTCATTTCCACCAAATCAATATGTCTCTAACATTTTGATGTGTATCTCCTTAAAAAAGCATTTGATTAGGCTAAATGTATGGGTCAAAGTGAATAAATTAATTATCATTCATATTATGTAACACATTCAATCCTTATATGAAAATTTATAATCTATTTAGGCACTATTAAAAAATGCATGTATTAATTCATAACGTAAATATTATATTCATGAACATAGAATGGGATAATATAAATAAATATAAAAATAATTAATTTTAACCATGAGATTACAATTATGGATATCATTCAAATAATTCAATATTAAAACTATATATTTTATTCTAAATATAACTCTGTCACATTATCCTTGATTCAAATTTTGTTTCAAATTTAAAATATCTGAATATAGATATTATATATTTGTATTATTCATATGTTTTTATAATATTCAATAAAACATATAGTTTATAATATTTAAATATAGACCTTATCAATTATCAAATCATATATTGATATATTTCTAATATATTCCATATATAAATCCCTTAAATTTGATAAATTCGAGCTAATAATAATGTACACTTTATAAGTTGGTATAAAAAACATTAATTTTTTTTATAAATTCCTAATTTATAAAAAAAGTATTAAATTTCACATATAATTTATATTTAAACAATTTATTTCTTAATAAAAAATCATAATTTATTTTTAAGAAATAATGTAATGTTTACCATTAATATTTTGGATATGTATATGATAAATATATTATCTTCCATATGAATAATATCTAATAAAAATTCATCTTAACCTCTACGGTGATATTTTCCAATGCTTCAACTGTTATTCTTTATGAGAGAGGGACTGTCAATAACTCTTATGTGTTTCAAACATGGAGTTTTAGTACAGAACATTTTAAAAGGTTTTATATAGAATCTTTTCTTATAGAAACAAATGTAAGGAATATAATCAACTTTGGTCATGTATTTCCTCTAGAAGTAATATGAAATATAATTTTCATTTAATGTTGTTCTCCCCATTTCAACCAAAATTCTATTTTTCCTATCCGAAACCTTAATATGTGGTGGTGTGAATGGTGTTCTGAACTGATGATAAATTACATTTTTCAAACATAAATATTGAAATATTAATTCATGTACTCACCAAAATTTTTAGTTTATAAATTCTTCACATTATTCCAAAATTCATTCTCAGATATTTTCCTACAACATTTAAACATCTTTAGAGCATCGTACTTATATTTCATTTACATAACCGTTATAATGAGAGTAAACTAATATGTGGAAGAAATTATTTACTTATCTATGAAAGAATATTCTTTGATCATTGACCCATATATATTAAAATGATTATGTTCCATGGGTTGATATGAATGAATATCAACATTCATATTCATAGAGTCTATAATCACCCCTTTTTAACAAATTTTACAACACAAATCTCTTTTTTAAAC
Organism: Viscum album; assembly: GCA_963277665.1. Taxonomy (NCBI): domain Eukaryota; kingdom Viridiplantae; phylum Streptophyta; class Magnoliopsida; order Santalales; family Viscaceae; genus Viscum; species Viscum album. The sequence continues at coordinate 1,095,921,559 of OY728163.1, forward strand.
ATATCAAGAATACTTTGAACACTATCTCAAATTTATATATTTCTCATACATCAATAACACATATGTCTCAACCATTAATGAAATAACTTATTTAATTGCTTCATTTATAAATAACATGAGTTATGAGCTTCACCATCTTGAATGAAATTATTCTTTTTATGTTGTTCTGTGCAAATAACTTTTCCATATTTCTCTATTTAAAAAATATGATATCATTTCAAAACATAGCATTATTTCCATCATCAGAAAATTAATACACTCGGAATATTATGATTCAACTCATCTACAAAACATTTCATGGATTTCAGTTTTTCATCACCAATAATAATGGATCCAACACCTTTGATTATAAGAGATTCATCATTCCTAAACATCATTTTTCTTTATTTGAAATATTTCACATTCATTAAAAAATTCATATATCCATTAATTTGAGAAAAAAACCAACTATCCCAAATACATGATCATTCTCCTTCTTTATATTTGATGGCTATTTATACTACAAGACATTTTCCTTTTCCTTTAACAATATTCATATCCAGATTCTTAGAATCATTATTATTTTTTTGAGAGAATCAAAAAATACACCAATTTTCCAGATGTTCATGTTGTTCAAATATTTCACTATTAGATTCCAATGGTTGGAAAAAAATTCAATATTCGAAACAAAATTCTCAGATTTCTTCTATTAAGAGGATTAACTCTGCTTGTTCATTTCATTCAATACATTATCGAATTGTTTCAATAATGTTGATAAAACCAAAACATATTTTTTGTATTCCAAAATCCTCCACAATACTTGTAGTAACCATAGAAAGAGTATCTACTTCCATAACATCCATACTCTCTAGAATTGTGAACATGGTTCTCAGAAACATTTTTATTTTTCACATCAGATCATTTTTGACCCCAACACATTCTATTATCACCAAAAACCTTCTTCATTACAACAAATTTCACCCTAAATTTATTGGATCTGAAATTAGTAACAAATTTTTATATGGACTCAGAATTTTGATAAAATTATGAATTCTCATTTTTTATGATTTTGGCGACACACACAATTTTTCCAATATTCTTATTCATTATAAAAATGGAAAATTATTTTCAACCATTACTGATAATTTTTTTAATATTATTATGAATTTTACCCTTTCCATAATATTCAGCAACTTCAGATATAGAGTTCTTGAACCATGTTACTACATAGTCATCATTATAAAGTTTTTGTAGAACATGTTATAACTCTTCTTCCATTTCCAAAACTTCACATCATGTTTTCCATTATAATTATTTGTATTATTAAGTGTATTATATAGACAATCAACATTTTCAACCAATTTAACTTTCTATTTAAGAAGAATGTTCTTATTTTTTTGTTGTATGAATTTCATTCTCTAACTTCTTGATTTGTTCTTAAAGTATTTCTATATTGTTTATACATTATTTCTGTTATATCTTAATGTAAAAAACTATCTTAGTCTATTATTCTTCAGAAATACTAATTCCAAACACTTCACCATTAAATATTGAAATGAATGTATTTTATCAAAAAAAATTCAAAATTTTCCATTCAACATCACTATATTCTTCTTCATAATTTTTAGAAAAGAATTTTATCCTTTTATATTTTGAGACGTTTCTATTTTTCCATTGGAATATGCTTTTTATTTATCACATTGTTTCTTCCATGATCTTGTTTCCCTTCAATCATATTCATCACTATTTTATTCATTGATTTTTTGGCTGAAATTCTTCGTATAGTTCCCAATATCTATACATAGAAGCATTTTAGGGGTAGATTCTACTTGTACATTACTTTACCTCCCTTAACATTCATAGAAAACAAGGACAATAATCCTTCAAAATTATTACATAACACATTTTTAGATTCTATTTCACCATATTATTCTTATTCTTCAAAAAATATTCATAGAATTTTGTTACTTAGAAGCCTTGAATTAATTTTCTTAGAAAGATTATATAGTCCTTGGAATGGTTTTAAAATCATCCAATACTATTATATTCAATATAAAACACTTAATTTGTGTGGATAAAACATATATGATATACCCTTACACTTCTACAGAACTAAGATCTATACAAATGTGAATGCTCTACTTCTATTATTAAATATGTAAAAGGTTTTTAAAAAAATTAAAGAAACCTTCAGTAGTTGGTTAAAAAACTAGTTACCCACCTCCCTTACCAGCTTCCACTTTCATAATTCTTCCAAAAAATATTTACTTTCATACCTAGAAGAAGGATGGACAAACACTTATGGACTTCATACAAAAACTCAATCTGGTGGATTATTCCGATTACTCTATCTGATTCATCTTTCTGGAGAAAATATATGAAAGTGTACTCTAAAAACCATTCGGAAATCCTTATTTATTTCCAATGAAATATTTTTCTATGGATGTATCTAATCTAGAAAATATATTTGTCATTATTTCTAAATCTTCTTCTATATAGAGATATTACTCATGATATGTCTATATGGGATCCTTATTCTTTCTACTCAACACATCATCACTTACAATCTCTCTCCACACACAAATAGTGTTTTGTCAATATAAAGTACATTGAACATTCTTCTATTTATAAGAGTATAAAAAGAGGAATGTATAGGAATCTAAAATTGTTTTCTAGTATTTGTAAATTCAAAAATCTCAATTCTCATTTCCATTTTAAATCGATCGTTGACTTCTCCAGTGCTTCTCAACTCTGGATGATTCATCTCAAAACTTCACAAATTTTATCACAACATAAATATTATTAAAACTTCATAAAACATATTAATTTTAATACGAAATGAAATTATGATACTACTTTTCGTTATGATATTATTTCTCATTACATTGAAACATATAAAGAACTGAATATTCCTATTTCCTATTATATGTTCCAACTGAAAGACATGTAACATTAAAAAAATTTTAAAAAATTAATTATCATTATAAATTTCTATGAAAACACAAAATTTTGAAAATTTTCTTCCATAAGAATAGTGGAAATTTTTGTACCCTAAAAAACCCCCTAAAAACATCAAAAAAACTCTTCAAAACAATTATCCTTTTCTTCAATTGGTAAAAAAATACAAATACTATGTCTTATTATATCCAACGTCTGATGACTTATCAGGGTCATACCGCGTTTGAGGAATTGTTCTCATATTCATTCTGATTGATCGAAATCAACCATTTTTTTACTCTTGACCCAATTTGAAAAAAAATTGACTTTTTTGACTAACTGAGAAAATAATTTCTATTATTTTTTGAATGGTTGACTACATTTTAGATATTCATCAATATGATCTAACTCAAATATGATCCATTTATTTGGTCCCGAAAACTCAAACTCCTTTAACCATTCTACCTCTTATAGGACATTTTATCTAATTTCACAAAGATACATGTTGAGGAATTATCATTATAGGTTTCATTTTAATTAACTATGGGATTCCCTATTAGGAAATAAATTGTTTCATGGATTTTTTTTGTTAAAAATAGGATGTAGTATTGTTTAAAGGCATTTTGGTATCCTAATAATGTTATGATAATATAATTGAAAACATAATGGATTTTATCAATACGTAGAGTCCAATTACAAATACATTCTACATGAAGCATATAGAGGTTATGGTAACACATTAGATTGTATGTATTATCAATGTGTCTCCAATTCATGGAGATATATATGATGAGTTTCTTCTTTAATTTTATGTATGTAATGACAAGGGGTGTTGTATTCCACTTGAAGGGAGTATTGTGATGGTGAATTGTTATCACATAATATGGTATATGTCCATGTTATTTTCCCTTCGGTACATCGGATTCAATTTATATAATTCCAAGTGGTCATGGGGAAAGAGAAGGAGACAATGGGTTTGACAAACCCACAAGACCCTGGCTGTTTCTAGAACATACTAGGTAATTTTGGTGGAACAAAAAAATGATGATGTTATTTGGGAAAAGATACCAATGACCATCTTACTATTATTCATGGATGAATTTCTAGGAATGTTCACAAATGGGTATCTCATAAGGGTGTGTGACTAGAACAAAATATTATGTAGATTATATTTTGTTAGGGAATCATCGCTATGTAATATGATAAATTTTGAAATATATTTTTTTCTATTTTTGAAACTTTATATAATCATTTTGGGAAACTTTTCTATAGATGTCCCCATTCAAAATCTTTGATAATTTTTACATGTTAGGTGGTTTAGATGAATTTCATATAGTAGGATATAAAGTCATTAATTAAAAGTAAATAAAAACATATTGGTTCAAGATATATATTAAAATTATTTATAGAGTTAGACATGTCTCACATACATCCTAAAAAATATAGAACATGGTAATCATTCATAACAAGTTATTCTACACACTATGTAATACCCTAAATAAAACAATCATGAATAATAACATTAAATATCATAAATAATTTGTAGTAAAAATTCAAATGAGAAATTGAGTGTTGGAAATCATGTTTGATAAAGAGAATATGTGTAGGTAGTATTCAACTTATAAGTTTGGTCTGTAGATTCGTTACATGAAAAATAAATGTCACATTTTGATTCGATGTTTCTTATTGGAAAAATATATCATAGTTGTTTTCTAATTTTAAAATATTATTATATTTGGATAAACATGTATAAAACACTTGTTCTCAATGAATAATGTTTTCATTATATTTTCTACCAAATATAATGAAACACTAAACATGTCATAAACATTTTCCCTACTAGAATATTGGGTTCCCGAATTCGAAAATTATCAGAAAATAAAGGTGAAGAGAAATAAAAGTATATGGTAGATTCATTTATACAATATATGTTAAATATATAGAAAAATAATTCATCCAATAAAATTCCTATGATGTTCTTGAGGAAACTAGAACCCTTACACACTAAAATATGTGTGGATTCCTGACTATCCATTCCTAGAAATTCAATATTATAAATACATGGAATACATGGGATTTGGGGAAGATAACATCATCTATAAATGAAATTTTGGATCAACTATATTTATAATAAATACTATTTATGGATGTCAACCAAATATATGATACAACCAATATTAATTTGGAGTTCTTGATTAATAAATCGAGATCCAATAGAATATAATGTATGTTTGGGGACCACCCCCTTAGGGGAAACAGTTTTCCACATAATGATTGCTCAGAGTAATAGATACAAATATAAATGATTATTATGATGGATATGATTATATAAATGAAAATAAAAAATTAAAATATCCCCATAAAATAATTCTAAATTATCAATGTGGTAGAAGATATTTATTGTCATTCATTAGATGAGGTAAAACATTGCCTCATTTATTTTACAAAAGTTGTTATTTGTCTTTTATAGGTATTTTACATAACCATTATATGATATTTCAGTAGATTAGTGACATTTAATGTCTTCATGGTAGTCATTAAAAGAGAAACTAATTCGACTAAGTTCCAACATAGATATCAATGTTGAATATAACCCTTATTATAAGATAATGGAATAATTCAAATCTATTTCTTCTTAACCCCCGGAGGTTCTCTCACCTCTTTATTAAATCGTTCCCTATATATTATAAATTTTACTGTAAGATAATAGAAGACAATTTGTTGAAGTAGTAGAATATGAACACCTCTAAATATTATCTTATGAATTTTGGATTTGCACATATATTTTTCTTCTACCTTTTAGACTTAATGATTACATTTGTGTATACTAAAATTTAAATAAAATATTCATTAATTAAATGGTGATAATTGATCAGGAGAAAATAATTGTTTCCCATTTTTTGGGGATCTAAACAATGGTATAGATTGTGGGAATCTATGAGCTATCAATGATGGGTCTTGATTTGAACATTTTTGTCAATATGTTAGTCCACAGAGATTTAGTGGATGGTCGCATGGATTTTTATTAATTATTTTAACATCATACAAAAATTATTTATTAATTAAAGTGAATATATATTACCTACATATTTTTACATTTTTTAAACTCTTATAATAAATAAACACTTATATATATAGTCATCCAATCTTGGGATCGATAAAGGAATATATAAAGAGGAAGTGGGCCACAAATATTTTGTTCTACTCGACATTATATATCCATAATACTTGGATGTGACCTCTTAAGTCCTATACATGGATCATAAAATGGTGACTCCCAAACAAATAATATATATGAATCAACACCACAAAATGAAGATTCTTCTACTAGAACAAACAATGGGGAATTTTTTAGTTAGTGGTATTCCTATCTTGTTTCTTCAAATGTGATGAAAATAATTAATGATACTGGTAGATAAATGAATGTTGATTATCATTTAAAATTCTTTCTATAAATTCATAATTCTTTCAATAATTTTTATATTTTCCATTAAAAAATAGTATTTTCAATATGGATAATGGAGGGAAAATCTAACGATGTTTTAATCGCATCACTTAAACATGAATATGGAATATAGGGTGGATCTATCCCAATGTTAGATAGTTAAAGGAGTATTTATGACATTGAATCATTGAGAGATAATGTTCTAGAATATTGTTTAACATGCGAGATTGATTTTGTGTTAAAACTTATGTTTTCTAATTTATAGTGTACTTTACTGCAGTCAGTTTTGAATGATATATAGAGGATGATCTACAAAACCTTAATGGAGGGTCTGTATAAAAAAGAACGCATCCTATATTTAATGTTTATATACCTAGGATATAGTTGTTTTTACAATAATATAATCAATTATTTTTTGAATGACATCCTATGTGAGTAAAAACAACATCAAGTTTCATAAATAATTCTATATAGGGTATAATTAATATTTTATTCTGTGATCCTTTGGGATATAAAGCTTCAAGAAATTTGTTTTTTTCAAAAGGTGTTAATAGTTATCCAATGTTCCTTCCATGGATAAATAATTTTATAAAACATCATTATTAAATAATTTAGGGCACCTAAGGAAAGAGTAATGGTGTATAAAAATCCACCCGAAGACGAAAAGTTGTAGAATGAATTATTTATATTCAAGAATAATTGAACTTACTCAACTGAGGATGTTAAACTAGTGGAAATGGAGGAAATCAAAAAAAATTGATTAATGTATAAAATTTATACATTAACTTCATGATTTATAGCACAATAATTTGCGAGTCATATGATTTTTATTTTTTAAAAATTTGTATATAAAAAAAAATTATTGATTCTTCTCTATATATTCACTTAACTAGTGAAGAAAAACTCTTATTTCAAATTGTTATAAATTCCACAAAAAATTATAATTATTCAAATAATGGTTTTTATAAATCCATAAAATATTATAATTATTAACATCAAAATATTTTAATCCCCCTATACTTTAATTGGATATTGGTATGTTAATTCATAATTTCAAAACACAGGAGTCAAATGATGAAAATTTAGAATCAATATATCATCATTAAAGAGTGTGAACCAAAAAATATTTTGGAATGATGAATACACATCATATATTTACAATCACTGTATGATAGTTTGATGATATGGAATGAAATATTTAAAAAAATCTTCATAAACATAAACTCTTTATAAAATATATGTGGACTAATTAAATATTGTATTTAAAATTGTAACGCCCCGATCCTAGATACCCAGAGTTGGTGCATTATTACATAACATTGGCATGATCTCAAAGGATCATGTCTCGAAAGACCGATTAGTTTAGTAGTCTTGGAAACACTAGATATATTCATAAGTCTTACATTACATCATAAGGTAAAAAATAAAACAACATCTTGTCTTCATATCCCCTCATACTATCCTTGAAGGTCATTCATAAATCACTTCTTCTCATCCTGGGAAAAATAAAACACTGAAATGGGTGAGCTCAAATGCTCAGTAAGGATAACAATATAGTAGAAGCTTTCATAGATAAGTATAAACACTTAAAGGAATTTTAAACTAAAATAATACCCTTTTAAACTAGAACTTCAGCATAATATGGAAGAGATAAAATTAAATAATTCCATTTACATATTAACATGGATATTCTACAAGTCGAACAATCACATGCAATATCAATAATCACTTTCATAATGATGGAATGCATAATTACAGACTATCATAACCACATAGCCAAGGCCTTGTGCCAAGACTACAAATAAGATTTTGTCAAGGCCTTGTTCCAAGACACTATTTTGTCTCATGAGACCAACCAATGCATCGAGGAGCTATAGAGGGCTCCACCCGTCACTTATTAAGTCCAATGCATTCCTCATATGAACAGGTTTATACATAACATAAACATTCTTATTAAAACTAGCATACGAAATGTCAATACTTAAACCACAAACAATGAATGGTATAAAAAAATAGCACATCGACAGTAAAACATAACTCATTCGATACAATATGGAAGATTGTATTGTATCACAATAACCTCAATCAAGAATATTGAAGGATATTGACATAGATGAAAATAATCATCAAAACTATTTGAGAGAAATATCCCCCTTTTTCTTGAAATCATTTAAAAATAACACGATTTGTCAAGAAGCCATTTAAAAATATATTTTTGAATCAAAGTGTCCCATACCACTTTGAAACTTTTAAAAGGAGTTTTAATTTTAAAACGTTAACGTCCATATGAATAAATCCTTAAAACCATTTGTTTAAAACATGGACATTAATGAGTATTATTTAGAAGAATAAGTCTTTGAAACATTTAAAAATGGTATTTTAGTTAGAGTTTATAACCAAGAGAGAGACACTTGAATACAAATAATTGAGGTAATCAAAATATTTTAATATCATGAGAATAAATGGATTCATGATATACTATGTCAAAGTATATTATATACACCGCCTAAAAATGATTTGGTGTATATCAACAAAGAAGTCTAAATGGAATGTAAATTGAGATGAAATCTCTCGTAAAGGTCGTACCCTTAGGTTAAGGATAAATCAACGACATAGTTATGTGTGATAAATATAAATACACTAAATATGATTGGATATTCAGTGTAAAACAATCAATGAACATTCACACATAATCTTGTAAAAACAACAGCAATGAAATGGATGTTTAACTCAACAAATGGAGAATGAGTTAAAATTACTCTTATAAAATTCATATCGATGACTTGAGAAATTATCAATGGAGTGATTATGTGTATCAAAAGTATATCCAAAGAAAATTGGAGTGGAAATTATGACATAAGAAAATGAATAGTAATTCCACACATAATCTCGGAGTAAAATAATCGATGGAGTTTGCATAAAGCCGAATAAATTGGAATTGAAATTTCAAATTCCCTTATCAATTTGATAACTTATGAAACATACACCCATGAAAGAAGGATCATACAATGATGATGTAAATACCCATAAATTAATGTATATTACACAATTAATACAATCATGGGCAGTAAACATACACGACATGTAATAAATAAGTGGTGAATAATGGAATTCTCACGGGATTAAAAGTGAGATAAGAAAGCCCTTACTTTGTACATTTTCCTTGGTCGATGGTAGGTTAAACTTCTGTATAATGGTTAAATAATTGTTATTGAATTATAAAAGAATCATTTACATTAATATGATATCATATATGATCTTTTAACATTGATTTGTTAATAATATCTTAGAATTATCTTCATTTCGGGTGTTAACGGGTTTAATTTACTTTATATTCTTTGTTATGTGAGCCATATTTGTTATTAATGAGATGTATATTATTCATATCCAGAATGATATCAAATCCTTAAACATTATTTTTAATCATAAAATGAGAATAATACTTGAATGGATGTGATGGATATTGAATCTCATCGCGTTCGTGGAGACGGTACTCCGTACGTACCCACGAGCGATAATATCATTTTTTATATTAAAATAATATATAATTGGATTTTATATCATATATACAGAATAATGATCATGTTATATTTGTTATTTAAATTATTTAAACATCATTATTAAACCCACCCAAATAATAATATATTGAATTACAATTACACCACGACGTGGAGACGGTAAGTCGTACGTACGCACGTATGGTGACATGTTATTCAAAGGGTGGATAGAATAATGAATATGGTTGTACCATATTTATAATAACATCACCATATATATATGATACTGGAGTTCATATTTTTGAATGGTAATAACAAAGGAAGAAGAAGTGGAAGAAGAAAGGAACTTAGAAAAGGGTGGTGAAATCATTACCTCTTCTCTGGGATCTTCCTTTTGATTTACTCAAAAGGGATCCTTAGGTTGGATTTCTGATCAAACTAAGGCCTATAGGTTGTATTGAGTGAAGTTTAGAGAGTATTTGGGCAGATTTTGGCCGAACCAAAAGGGTTTGAAGGTGTGAAGAAATGAGAAGGAGGAGTGCCCTTTTATAAGAGGGGTGAGGGGCACCTTTGGAAAAGCTAAATATATTAATTTATAATAAATTCATATTCAGTTTCTAATGGCTCCAAAGATGATAATTCAAAGGTTAAGGTGGGGATATGTCTAAAAAAATTCAACCAATAGAATTTAGACAGGTTTGGGTCACTATATTAACCTTATCTTTTAGTTTTAACTCTTAGTTAATTAGTTTGACATTTACCATGTCACTTTGTATTTTTTTTATTATATAGTTAATAAACTTACTATATACATCCAATCGACCCCCAAGTGGTCCATTAATAATATACCTATCATGATATAAGTCTCTAGGCCTATCCTTAGATGTTTAGGAATTTAATATCAATTATTAATATAATATTTGTTTTAAAAACTCTTTTATGTCAATTTTTACACTATTCAATAGTTGATTTTTGTAAAACTCATAACAGAATGATTACTTAGAAAAAAGTCCATTAAATCAATCCTAATATGTCATATTATCCTATAAAATTAGTGTAATTCATTAAAAGTCTTAAATTATATTTATTTGGGTATTTATAATATCAATTATTTTAATTTTTCACTATTATGGTAATTAATGCATCATCATTGTGTCATAAGTATATTAAATTATATAATGTCTAAAAATTATAAATAAATTATCATTATTTAGTATATCTTATTATATTTCTAATTAATATTTACAGTCGAATTTATCTTATGTATAACTCTATATTAAAAATGTTTTAGTAAATAAACTTTGATTTTAACTCTTTTAACTCTTCTTTGAATTAAATAATAATAAATGTCCTAATCTAATCCAAGTGGACCTAAATGATAATATTTAATTCCTAAGGTTGTTTTTGGTGGAGATAAACTTGTCCAATATAATTAGGACATGTGTTAGGATAATATAAATATCATTTTTACCCTTAATTACCCTATTTACTTTTAACCGTGGTAAATAAAACTAAAAAGTTACTATTCACCAAAAAAATTCATCCAATTGAACCACATTTTACTTCTTGATATTAACTGTGTCTCTTGTATTTTTGAAATTCCATTCACAGAAGCGTTAAAATTAAGTTTTATGAAAAATTCAGTTTTTTAACTACCATTAGTAGTTTCACTATTCATCAAAAATTGATGTTTTTCAGAACAATGCCAAATTTTCACCCTAAGCTATAATTGATATTCAGAATTAAAAAATGTTTTCTATTTTACAACATTCTAAACAAATAATTTTCATTAATTAATTTTATAATTAATTCTTGCTGTCACAACAAATAGCGTGTTTTTAAAAAAAATATATATATCAAAAGATTGACAATTGTTTAGGTCCAATATCAAAGTGAAATTAATTTTAATGAACACCATTGGATAAAATGTAAAAATATATTCTAATTATACTTTAAAACCACTAAATAATATAATTTATCACTATAAATTATTTTGACTTAAAAAGTTGTTTTTAATTAAAATTTAGTAATTTTCACTATTCATCAAAAAATAAGTGTTATCCGAAAAGTTCCAAAATTTCACCCTAGGATAAATTTGATATTCCAAATCCAAAGATGAAGTCCATTTTGAGAGATAGAATTTATAAAATTTAAAAAAGTAGGTATTACTATTCATAACTGATAGCTTTATTGGTTGTGGTGTGTTAGAATCTCGAAGTTGCGTACAATGCATGCCATTGCATTATTCGAAGGGAAACGTACCATGGAAGCCTGGGGTGTTACAGTCTCCCCTCCTTCAATAAATTTAATCCTCACAATTTTTAAAATTCTGCTTGAGAATATAACGGAAAGTCCCACATCAGAAAAAGAGTCAATAAAACTATCACTTTAAAAGAAAGAAAGAGAGGTATAAAGGTCAACCATGATAACCCATACTCGGATTCCATGTAGGAAAACATGGATCTGGATGATAAACTAAGTTTCAAGTTCTAATGGAGAGGGATAGAAATCATGATCAGGAGAAAGTTAACAATAAGAAAACCACAAACTTTTGTTGGGACAAATAGCCATTAGTATCCTAGTATGAAAGTAAACGGACAAAAAAAATTTTGTTTTAATTTACATTACATAAGGATGAGGAATTTATTTATGATATTGACTAAGAATATAAAGATATATACTTACATTTTAAGTAGAGTTTCATTCTTTAATAAATTTCCACCACTAACTCATTTTTTTAAACAATGAATATTCAAGAAGATTTGGTCACACTAGAAGTGCTAGAATAACCTTCTATAGAATCACATGATCCATGCAGGATGAACTATATATTTACATTGTCTTTAGAGATTAATCAAAACCAAAATGGTTAGTAAAAGATCTAATGATCCCCCAAAAGGATATTCCTTGAGAGAAATAAACACTAATATTAATTTCCAAAATTAAACCAATAATACCCCAAAGTTAAATAAATACCATTCAATAATAAATTGTCCTTAGAATCCCTTAATATAATCAAAACTAATATTCGAAACCAAAACTTTTTAAGAATGTAGTCTTCCACGTTAAATTGTATCTCCAAATGAGATTAATTACTCTTAAAGTCACATACTTAAAAGTAATTAACCTAATAATTTCCATAAATAACCCAAATGATTATAAATCGACAATAAAAACATAGATAAAAATCTATCATTACTCCTCAAATGAAACCCCATACTACTCTATTTTCCTTTGGCACATATTCTTCTCAACAAAGCGAACAACTTCCAAAATGAAATTTATCACTTAATCACCAATCATTTTCCTATACTAAGGGTATTCATTTGATATGACATAAGATCCCAAATCAAATTATTATTGATCAATAAAATAATTTAACTAAAAATAATAGTTACACTGACCAGGGACTTCACGTAGTGCAGTGGTAGGTGTTAAATCCCAATCACACATTGGTTGTGGGTTTGATTCCAATAGCTTTGTCCGACGCGATGGGTTGTCACACGGTCTACGTGTTTCCCTTTTTCAAAAACTATATTTTATAACATTACCAAAATGAGATAAATTCTTCAAAATAACCATAACATAATTTAACCACAAATTTTATCTCATACCTTGCATTTTCATCCCAAATTATAAAAATTTGTAATTTCCTCAAACCCAATGATCATATAAATCCAAATGGTTATTTATAACTATATCCACTAGAGAAAAGATAATTCTTCCATAAATATATTTCTAACATGGAAAACGTTAGGGTTACAAATACAAGAGATAATTATTCTAAAGTAAACCCTTCAACAAGGATCACTAATAATTTTTAAACATTTATCCAACCATTTATTTCCACATAGCTTCTTTTCTGACCAAGAAAATATCCTATAGAATAGGACATTCACTCTGGTAATGGCCAGGTCCCCTATATTTACGTCAAATGACTGTAAATGGATTCTTGGGGCCATTTTTATCTTCTTACATAGTACTCTTAATTTTTCATCGGTAATTCTTCACTTTATGTCCTTCCTTCCCACACGTAAAGCATTTCTTTGTCCCATTGAGACACTTTCCTGGGTGTCTCCTTCCACATTTCTTGCATGGTGGAAATTGAGGGTTCTTTTTTCCATGGTCTCCATTGCTGGAGCTCTTATCATTCATCACCTTTCTCTTCCTTGTTGAGTCTTGGAGTTGGTTAATATATATGTTGTTGATCATATTTTTAGAAAACTGATTTGGCAGAAAGACGATATCTTTTACGCCTATCAATATTCCATTTTGTTGCTCATTGCCACCAATGTTCCCAACTTGTACATCATTCCCAAAGTCACTATGACTTCCTTGGAATCTAGCCATTGACAACAACCAGAAATCATTGTGTGAGTAATAGTAGTCATAAAATCAATTAGAGATTAACATGTCACCATATTCTCAATTTGAAAAACATTAGGATTAACCAAGGTCATTTACTCTCATCTTATATATATATAATACTTCAAATCAGTTTGTAAAGAAAATTTAAATTATCCTAAGCATATCCCCCAGGAGTGTCGTAACCAAGAGTGCAGTAGGGCCCGTTGTCGTGCACCAGTTCCCATTCGAGTCTAGCTCAAAGCGGTGTTTTCGGGTTTTAACCCTAGGTACATCTGTGCCAGAGCCGCCTCCACCTGCTCGTATCCAGATAGGAATGTATTGCTCGGAAAACTAACAAAATCTCTACAATACCAAAATTCTAGGAAGTTATTCTATACTAATCCTCAAAGTTCATCTTAGGTCTACGTGCTCTAAACAGAGTTTATCTAAATCTAGCTTCCATGGTTTGTACTAAACTTCCTCTGATACCAACTATAATGCCCCTACCCTAGATACTCGGATTCGGTGCATTATTACATAACATTGGCATGGTCTCAATGGATCAAGTCTCGAAAGACCGATTAGTTTAGTAGTCTTGGAAACACTAGATATATTCATAAGTCTTACATTACATCATAATGTAATAAAACTAAAACAACATCTTGACTTCATATACCCTCATACTATCCTTGCAGGTCATTCATAAATTACTTCTTCTCATCCTGGGAAAAATAAAACACTGAAAGGGGTGAGCTCAGATGCTCAGTAAGGATAACAATATAGCAGAAGCTTTCATAGATAAGCATAAACACTTAATGCAATTTTTAACTAAAATAATATCCTTTTAAACATGAACATCAGCATAATATGGCAATGATAAAATGAAATGATTCCATTTACTTATTAACATGGATATTCTACTAGTCGAACAATCACATGAAATATCAATAATCACTTTCATAATGATGGAATGCATAATGCCAGACTATCATAACCACATAGCCAGGGTCTCGTGCCAAGACTACAAATAAGATTTTGTCAAGGCCTTGTGCCAAGACACTATTTTGTCTCATGAGACCTACCGATGCATCGAGGATCTATAGAGGGCTCCACCCGTCACTTATTAAGTCCAATGCATTCCTCATATGAAATGGTTTTAATATAACATAAACATTCATATTAAACCTAGCATACGAAATGTCAATACTTTAACCACAAACTATGAATGGTATAAAAAAATATCACATCCACAGTCAAACATAACTCATTCGATATAATATGGAAGATTGTATTGTATCACAATAACCTCAATCAAGAATATTGAAGGATATTGACATAGATGATAATAATCATCAAAACTATTTGAGAGATATATCCCCCTTTTTCTTGAAATCATTTAAAAGTAACACTATTTGTCAAGAATCCATTTAAAAATAGATTTTGGAATTAAAGTGTCCCATACCACTTTGAAAATTTTAAAAGGAGTTTTAATTTTAAAACTTTAACGTCCATATGAATAAATCCTTAAAACCATTTTTTTAATACATGGACATTAATGAGTATTATTTAGAAGAATAAGTCTTTGAAACATTTAAAAATGGTATTTTAGTTAGAGTTTCTAACCAAGAGAGAGACACTTGAATACAAATAATTGAGGTAATCAAAATATTTTAATTACATTAGAATAAAGGGATTCATGATATACTATATCAAAATATATTATATACACTACATAAAAGTGATTTGGTGTATATCAACAAAGAAGTCTCAATGGAATGTAAATTGAGATGAAATCTCTCATAAAGGTCGTACCCTTAGGTTAAGGATAAATCAATGACATAGTTATGTGTGATAAATATAATTACACTAAATATGATTGGATATTCAGTGTAAAACAATCAAATAATATTCAAACATAATCTTGTAAAAACAACACCAATGAATTGGATGTTTAACTCAACAAATGGAGAATAAGTTAAAATTAATCTTATCAAATTCATATCGATGACTTGAGAAATTCTCATTGGAGAGATTATGTGTATCAAAAGTATATCCACAGAAAAGGGGAGTGGAAATTATGACATAATCAAATGAATAGTTATTCCACACATAATCTCAGAGTAAAATAATCAATGGAGTTTGCGTAAAGCCGAATAAATGGGATTTGAAATTTCAAATTCCCTTATCGATTTGATAACATATGAAACAGACACCCATGAAAGAAGGATCATACAATGATGATGTAAATACACATAAATTAAAGTATATTACACAATTAATACAATCATGAGTAGTAAACATACACCACATGTAATAAATAAGTGGTGAATAATGGAATTCTCACGGAATTAAAAGTGAGATAAGAAACCCCTTACTTTGTACTTTTTCCTTGGTCGACGGTAGGTTAACCTCCTGTATAATGGTGAAATAATTTTTATTTAATTATAAAATAATCATTTACATTTATATGATATCATATATGATCTTTTAACATTGATTTGATAATAATATCTTAGAATTATCGTCATTTCGGGTGTTAACGGGTTTATTTTACTTTATATTCTTTGTTATGTGAGCCATATTTTTTATTAATGGGATGTATATTATTCATATCCAGAATGATATTAAGTCCTTAAACATTATTTATAATCATCAAATGAGAATTATATTTGAATGGATATGATGGATAATGAATCTCATCGCGTTCGTGGAGACGGTACTCCGTACGTACTTACGAGCGACAATATCATTCTTTTGATATTAAAATAATATATAATTGGATTGTACAACATATATACAGAATCATTATAATGTTATATTTATTATTTAAATGAGTTACACATCATTATTATACCCACCAAAATAATAATATATTCAATAACAATTACACCACGATGTGGAGACGGTAAGCCGTACGTACGCACGTATGGTGACATGTTATTCAAAGGGTGGATAGAATACTGAATATGGTTGTACCATATTTATAATAACATCAATGTATATATATGATACTGGAGTTGTTATTTTAGAATGGGAATAACAATGGAAGAAGAAGTGGAAGAAGAAATGAACTTGGAAAATGGTGGTGAAATCATTACCTCTTCTTCGGGTTCTTTCATTTGATTTGATCAAAAGGGCTCCATAGGTTGGCTTTCTGATCGAACTAAGGCCTCTAGGTTGTAGTTAGGAAAGTTGATAGAGTATTTGGGTAGGGTTTGGCCTATCCAAAAGGCATTAAGGTGTGAAGAAATGAGAAGGAGGAGTTCCCTTTTATAAGAGGGGTGAGGGGAACCTTTGGAAAAGCTAAATATATTAATTTATAATAAATTAATATTCGGTTTCTAATGGCTCCAAAGTTGATTATTCACAGGTTACGGTGGGGATAGGTCGAAAAAAATTCAACCAATAGAATTTAGACAGGTCTGGGTCACTATATTAACCATATCTTTTAGTTTTAACTCTTAGTTAATTAGTTTGACATTTACCATGTCACTTTGTATTTTTATATTATATAGTTAATAAACTTACTATATACATACAAGAGACCCCCAAGTGGTCCATTAATAATATAAATATCTTGATATAAGTCTCTTGGCCGAACCTTAGATTTTTTAGGAATTTAATATCAATTAATAATAAAATATTTGTTTTAAAAACTCTTTTATGTCAATTTTGGCACTATTCGGTAGTTGATTTTTGTGAAACTCATAACAGAATGATTACTTAGAAAAAAGTACATTAACACAATTCTAATATGTCATATTATCATATAAAATTAGTTTAATTCATTAAAAGTCATAAATTATATTTATTTGGGTATTTATAATATCAATTATTTTAATTTTTCACTATTATGGTAATTACTGCATCATCATTGTGTCCTAAGTATATTAAATTATTTAATGTCTAAAAATTATATATAAATTATAATTATTTAGGAAATATTATTATATTTCTAATTAATATTTACAATCGAATTTATCTTATGTATAACTCTATATTAAAATTTTTTTCGTAAATAAACTTTGATTTTAACTCTTTTAACTCTTCTTTAAATTAAATAATAATAAATGTCCTAATCTAATCCATGTGGACCTAAATGATAATATTTAATTCCTACGGCTGTTTTTGGTCGAGATACACTTGTTCAATAGAATTAGGACATGTGTTAGGGTAATATTAATATCATTTTTACCCTTAATTACCCTATTTACTTTTAACCGTGGTAAATAAAAGTAAAAAGTTACTATTCACCAAAAATTATTTTCATCTCATTGAACCACATTTTACTTCATGATATTAACTGTGTCTCTCGGGTATTCTAAATTCCATTCACAGAAGCAGTAAAATTAAGTTTTATGAAAAATTCAGTTTTTTTTAAACTACCACTTAGTAGTTTCACTATTAATCAAAAATTGAAGTTTTTCAGAATAATGCCAAAATTTCACCCTAAGATATAATTGATATTCCGAATTCAAAAATGATGTCTATTTTACAACATTATAAAAATATAAGATGCATTAATTAATTTTATAATTAATTACCGCTATCACAACAAATAGCATGTTTTTATGAAACAATATATATCAAAAGACTGACAATTGTTTAGGTCCAATTTCAAAGTGAAATTAATTCTAATGAACACCATTGGATAAAATGGTAAAAATATATTCTAATTATACTTTAAAACCACTCAATAATATAATTTATCCCTATAAATTATTTTGATTTAAAAAGTTGTTTTTAATTAAAATTTAGTAATTTTCACTATTCATCAAAATATAAGTGTTATCCGAAAAGTTCCAAAATTTCACCCTAGGATAAATTCGATATTCCAAATCCAAAAATGAAGTCCATTTTGAGAGATAGAATTTATAAAATTTCAAAAATTAGGTATTACTATTCATAACGGCTAGTTTGATTGGTTGTGGTGTGTTAGAATCTCGAAGTTGCGTACTGTGCACGCCATTGCATTATTCGAAGGTAAATGTACCATAGAAGCCTGGGGTGTTACAAAAATCATTATAATCCATTTACAGAACATTTCGACATAAGTGTTGAATGAATCCATATAATTGAAACAATGAAAAGAGTTTCTCATAAGAATATAAACTCTCTCTAGGGTTTGAATACCCTAAATTTACATCATTATTCATTTTTTATATATTATATAATTCATTATTTGTGAGGAAAGGATTAATTTTACAATATTATCAATGATTTTTAGAACTAGTTTGTGTAGCCTAACTTTAATAGAACAATATAATTTCTTTAATTCTTTTATCCACCCAAATTTTTTCCAATACATTTAGTGTAAAATATTTACTTGGTAGAAAATTGGATGTTTCTTAGGATTCCCATTAATGGGGTTTTACTTTATAATAATTTCACCCTTTTATCTTTAAATACTCTAAATTTTACCTATGATATTCTTCTTCAAAGCCTAGTGAGTATAGACGTTAATTTTTATTTACCTTTACATTGTATTATTTCAACCAGATGACTGCCATGTATATTTTTTCTTGTATTTATATTCATATAATCTATACTAATGTGGGTGGCTTTTAATTTTGAAAAGCATTGACAACAATAAATATTATGTTTCACGTTATAAATATTTAAATAAAATGCTACTTAAGTTCATTGAAGTACATTTTTAACCAAAAGAATGTGTAATTTCAAAGTCCTATATCATTGATACAAAGGTAAAGAAGTCTATATAACAACCAATTTTAGGTATTATACGCATAAATAGAGGAACCAATACCACTATATATAGACTCAGCAAATGGATTATACTATTTAGGGACATAATACATAGACCAATGGTCAATGTGATGTCCCAAATGGGGGTGGGGGGGTTTAAGAGATAAAAATATTTTAAAAACATTTTAATTGGGATGAATTGGATTTAAATCAAAACATTAATTATTTTAATTAGGGTATAGTGAAAAAAAATTGGTAGGTTATGTAAACACCAAACAATTTTCAATATGATAGGACCATAACCATACCATTAAACATTAACACTAATGATGACAACTAAACAAATTTGAATGAATGGATCGATTGTAATTTTAATTATTGATCATTTAGATAGTGGATATTCTCTTACAAATATAAAATATGCCTATGTACGGTCATACAGAGCTAGGGTATATTTTGTATTCACTGAAACCAAACATAATGATCTTCCATAATTTTGTGTACTAATTATCAATATATATGAAGATACTATAGTGATTAAAATATGAAATGCAAAAATATGATACATGATAAGAGAATATTTAGTATTTAATTGGGAAATTAATTTTTGCGACCAACCATATTTAGGTAATTAAAAAATGACAAAGTGAGTGAAAATGGAATAGGATTTTTGGATGGGTCAGATAAAAAATTTCCTAACATTGATACATATCTTGTATCAATATTATTCAATCCAAATTGTGTATAATATGAAAATAAATGTTAAAATAATTTAGATTCAAATATATAATTTCCCAATGTGAATGAGGAATGAATACGATGGAAGGTTTATTTGATCACAATAGAATTTATGGTTGCATACCTGATAGATTATCCAAATATCATTATATGTCTCATTATCTTAAGAATTAATCCAAAAAATGTTCATAGAAATTATTTTTAAAAAAAACCATATATAGGGATAATATGAAATTAATTAACATAAACTGTAGAGTGCTGGAGTTTTAGGATGGCTAAGGGAAATGAGATAAAAATGGAATTTTTTGTTGGGCCCAAAATCAGTGATCAAGATTTCACCACATATCCTCTTTATTGTAGGATTAAAGTGAAACTTAGTTCATTGTGGTGGATTATTCACTAATTTGATTCATTCCTTAGAAAATTAATATAATTATTTCATTGAATAGGGTCATTGATAGGATACCTGATGTAAATTGAGTCCATTTTAATTGATATGCTAAGGGATTGGAGTGAATAAAACATATGTTTGGTAATAATAAGTCTCAATAAATTACTTAATGACATGTAATAATTTAAATAATTCCACCTATAGTTCTTGTAAAGGATCATTTCATAGATCTAGCTCACATACATGGTAAAAAGTGATTACACCATACAAAGACAAAGAAACCAAAAAACTTGATGTGAATTGAGGAACAAAAGAACTAGTATAGAGGGAAATGAATTGGGGTGAATGATATTTGATTTTGGATTTATATTGGAATATATAAATGTTATAAAATATATTAAAATAAATGGATTCAAGATATATGTTACTGTTAATAGTTATTTATTCCAATCTATCTTATACATTGGAGAGAATGAAATGGTTCTTCCTTTGTATCATGTTATTGAATGAAAAAAACATTAATTTGTGAGTTATCAAACATGTTTATGGAAATAAGGTTTAAATATCACCATCATATATTATATTCTTATATTGGAAAACATGTTATATGAAATAGACCACTCCAAATAGTTTAATGGTCATGCAGGATACACTATAATGTCACCACGTTTAGCATCATGTGATATAGGATTATATATTGTTTAATTTAATGTCATGTGGAAAGGACTCTTTGGTAGGTAGTTTAATATCATTTTACTAATAGAATTTCAATTCTTTTGGAAGTAAAATTTAATAGACTTTGGTTCCAAATGATATTCTATGAAAATCACTTCTCAAGAATAATTTCATTAGTGGTGGGGATGAACATGCAATATCTGTTGTGATTAAATAATAATCAATACTATATTGAAACTTATGTATGATGTAAGGTCCAATCTCTTTTTTCTTTATTAGGGGGTTTCATCCCTCTTATCAATATCATTATCAAGAAAAAATCAATCCTCCTTGGATAAATGTGGAGAGGAAGAAATTCTTATGGAATGCTCCTATGATGTTGTTTTGAGGGTCGTGAATGTTATTCGTGGTGAAAAATTATTTCTCCTCAAGTCACTCCAATTTTATGATTCGAATATGAGACTATTTATCTCAATATATTTGGGAATAAATATAAATGTGGAATGAAAGAAATCAAACAAAAACATATACTTCTATACTATACACAAGAATTTATGGTATTGGTTGTGTAATAGAATGTGTTGTGGTATGATAATCAAATAAATAATGAAGGTATTTTTGTATATGTTCTACAATCTTGGTCCAAAATCGAATAACGAATATTTCCTTCAGGATTTTTAAAGTTTTATATATATATAATTTTTTCTCTTTATGATAGTGAGATAAATGATTGGATAGAATATTTTATTCAATGTATACTTTCTTAATCTCATATGATTAATAGTTATTCTAATTTTCAATTAGAATTATATATATGAATCTAAATCAGTTAGTGATATCAGACATCAAAAAGTTGATAAATGACTTTGCCTTATCCTATTTCAAAGTTTTAACTTCAGACCATTTATATAGGAATTTAATTATTGGAAATATAAACTTAAAATTTCAAAGTGTGAATAGAGGGTAAGGACCACTAAAATATATCCTTCATATAACGAATGTATATACATATTTATCATTTTTCAATATCAGTAGTTTCAATGAATGAAATTATTATGAATATTCCATATATGGATCTTATTGCCGAACTTCGTTAAATATTTTATCTTTGATGGAAAAAAATAACCATATTTTCAAATCTGGTGGATGTGATGAGTCCCATATTTATGTGTTTTATAGGTCACATTGTTGAGTTTCAATATAATAGTTAGTGTGTGTCCTCTTTTAATTCATATAATGATGACCCATTCAAATCCTCATTTTTGTAGGAATAGATTTAAGTTTTGGTCATACTAAATGGTGAAATTTGTTACCCACAGATGGATTTTATTTATTCTACATCAATCCTATTGGTGGAACCTATTAAGAAGATACATTTTTATAATAGTCATTCAGTTTGGTTTTTAAGCATTCAATAATGTTGAATTATCATGTTTATATGAGTTAACATTAACCTCATCTATCTCAATCATATCATTGTTGATGAATAAAAAGAATACCCAATAGTTTTTTGTAAGAGTCAATATATAATCCTAATCATTATTTTCCATTGCAATAGATGCATTTAAAAATGAATCAATATCACCATTATATGAACATTGAGTGTGGGAAAAACTAGTTCTGAAGAAAATAGTTTTATCAACTCCCATATATTGTTGATGGTATTTAACAAGGGAAATTTTTTCTTTAAATATGGTTCCAAAAATATGATGCGACCATACTTTTGTACCTCGTTATTAGGGAAAAGTTTTTAAATAATAAATATATATATTATATGATAATTTATTAGAAAATGAAATTAATCCTTAATAAAACCTTGTTTAGACATATAGCATCCATTATTCTCCTAGTTGTTCTTCTAGAAGCACCATCTGAATACGTTTCTTTTGTTTGGGATGTCTCATTTATAGATAAAATATATTTATTGGGGGATATCTGTCTAATATTAACTTATCTAAGGTACATTATACTATAGAATAAATCTATAGTAATATTCTTATTGATCACAGTATTATACACAAATAGATGTAAAACTATTATAAGATAACAACTCACCTCAAAAACCAACCCATAAATACGGTATAACTAAGTGTATTTTTATGTATGACCACAAGAGAAATAATGTGGAACATTAAATTCTATAGAAAATTTTAATGTCTATAAAATGTGAAAATTATTATAAAGAAATTCATCTTCATACTAGTGTATCATATTTCAACTTCTATCATTTTTATTATAATATAGTAGAAAATAGTCCACATAGAAACATCATTATTTTAGGGAATGTTGGAACATATTGTTCACTTCTTGGTTTCAATATAGAGTTTGAGATGTCTTCCTTCTATATATTGAATCAATACTGGATTATGTATAAGTTTTGTTATATGTTTTTAATATTCTTTATAATAGTCTTCATTACACTAGTAAGAATTTCATAAAGGCATATCCTCTCTTAATGGTTTTATTGTAATGAAATTTCATATATATCATTTGTTTTCATGTGGAAACCTTTCAGAGTGCGCCTCCTTTGTTGTTGGGGGATGCGCTCGGTCTGCACCATTTCCGTCCCCCTTGAGGGGTCTTGTTTCCTTTCATTATTTGTCTTTGAATAAAAAATGAACTACTACTACTACTATCCTTGGAGGGAAAAAAACTCTATTTTCTTCTAAATAATATCATAAATATATTGTTCATGGGATATTTTATAATAAAACAAATATTCTTTTAGAATAAGTTAATTAAACAATATCTACTCCACTGGATATCTAAATGTAATAGATTCATCATAACATTCATCCATTTATATATGGTAGTATTCAAAATACCTATCAACAAATGAGAGTGATAGAAAACCCATTTTTACATTGATCAAAATCCCTATGATGGGTATGAGGAAATCAAAATTTGGAAAATATTGGATCGAACAAGCAAATTTAATGAAAAAAATTATTTCCCTATCCTTTCATAATGGGGACCATTTTAGAAATCTATTTCGATTATTTAACTTCTCAGATGAAATTTTATTTGATCATCTTTTTGAATTATTCTTCAACCATGGTCGAAAGGGTTTGATGCATTCCCTTTACTACTTGTTTTTAGTCACCATTGTTTTCTAGTAATCAGAAATAATTGTTTTTAACCACGGGATCATAGCTAAGAATTGTGTGATTTCATTAGAGCACATAGTAATGTAACGTTCATAAGAATATGTATTGTTCTTATTATTTTGTGTCAATGGTTTCATGGATTAGTGTTTATAGAGGGTACTCTTAAATGAAAATAATTATCTATCACTTATCATTAATATTTGGTATGAATAATTATTCGAAGGTTGAGGGAGCCTACTGAGTCGCATACCCTTCTCTAATATTTGTATTTAAATTTGGAAAATATATTGAGGTGACATTAGAGTGTCTTTAATCCCATTAGGATCATCCTTATCAGGTAAGTATTATGGTTTATTAGGAACATCTAAAAATATATGAAGAGAGGAAAAGGATCCTAAAACTAAAGTTCTACATAGAGGGTTTATATCAAACAATTCAAGTATAATAGGCAATGTTGAATATATTTTACTTAGAACTAAATTCATGTATAAATGATCATGGGAAAATTTTATTTTTATAGAGTATATGAAAATATCTTCCTCTATTGAGAGTGGTAGTTAAATTAAATTACCATATTCTCTGATATAAATGACGAATGTAATTAGTGGATCTTAATCACTAAATACCAATAACAAAGGAATCCCTAACTATTAATATGTTTCTTTAATTAGTTTGATAGGAAATATGAATTATTCTAACAATTCAACCCATGGATTGTTATGTGAATCGAAAGGACTATTAAGAGAATCAATTTTTTGTCACATTAACCAATTATTTTTAATCCTACCATTTTTAATATCTATCATCAATATGTTGAGAATCACAATACTTAAAAGGGGTAATTTCTCCATAACTTACCCCAACCTTCACATAAATAGATTATTTCAAGCATTAATGATATAAAAAGGGTATTAAATTATGGCTATGAATTTATGACCTTCCTAAAAAGGCATTGAAATTAATTTATTAGTGTACCACCGTGAATATGGAGTTATAAAATAAAACTATAAATTGGGAATTCAATTTTATTCTCCCAAGTTGCTTCTAATTAATAATTCCCTTTCCATGGATTGAAAAATTTGATAGGGACAAAGATAGCCTCAATATTACATAATTGGGTAGGGGTTTAGACTAGGATGTGATAGATATCAAATCCATTTTCAATTGAGTATTACTAAATATCTACATCCCAAATCATGATAGAAATATATAAGGGCATGATGTATCCTAATATGGTCGTGTCTTGGTCATTTTTTGTTAACAAAATGACTAAATGACACATAATTTAACCTATTTCAATATGATATTAAATTGTTGTAGGAATATAATTATTGAACACTCTTGAGTTTTAATGGAATTTAATAATATAGTATCTGAGTTCTGAGAGAGGTAAAGTTCTATTAAGATTGAATCCTACAACATATTACTCATAGATTCCATAGCATGTCATATTTATCTTCCAAAAATATATACTTCCCACCACATGGTTACTGCTGAGGGTGTGTATTTTTGGATAAAGTTTATTACAATGATGAATCACTACTTTGATTATAATTTTGGGTTTTCATTATTATTTTACTATTAGGCTATGGTGACCATTCCATGTCCAAATAATAACTGCATCATTTTATTATCATTAATTCATCCACCAATAGGATTAGACTATATCTATCCCTAAAAGATTTTATTTCAAAATTATGTTCATATTGATCCAATTAAATAACTTTTGAATGGGTCTTAGCCATATGTACGATCTCAGTTTGAATGATTCCTAAATGATAGGGTATACAAAAACATTTCATTCATTAACCTTAGTGGTCTTATCTTTGATTACTTTTGGATAATTCTAAATCATTTACATCCACTTAAATGTAAATATTTTCTATTAAATTGGTAAAATTAACCAAAATTTATTATGGATCTACTTCATATGAAAAATACATTTATTTGGGTGGTTTATATCTTCTCAATGAGTGGGAAATGAAGACCAATAAGGCATGAACATGTAACACCCTTAGGTTTTTTTAATTTTTTCACATATTTTTTTGGTATTTTTCATTGCACAAAATCTTGGAGCTTATCATTCATTACATTGAACACGGTGTTTTTCATTTTTTACATGAAACACAATGTTTAAAAGATACTTCCCAAACTATTAAAATTTTATTAATTAATATGATTGTTATCACCTAACCATTGGAATGGATAGTGTGAATAAAATTAAGTAAATTATGAAAATATATGGATACACATTTAGTAAAAAATATTTATTTGTGACCAATTAATTATGAATTAAAATTAAGCCCATTTCAAAAATAAATAAAATCTTTTTTCAAAACTACTTTTTGTGAACAAATGCATTTTAATGCAATAAATTTCAAAAATAAATTTTTTTGAATGATTATAATGAAATTTATTTATTATATATTAAAATTTTTTTATATTATTCTTATATTTTTTCTAAAATATTGATAATAATAAATCCATTTTTACTCTTAAAAGTATATTTATCTAATCATAACTTTTATCACATTTTTTATACTTAATTACAAATTAATTCTTTCCAATTTGGGAAATAATATCTGAAAATATAAAAATAATATTTAAAAAAATAATTTTAAAATTAGCCCCTTACTATTTTTGTAGAATTATATGGAAAGAAATAAAATTCATGAATAGTGAAAAATCTAGCTTGTTTGAGAATTATCATTTAGTTTAATGCATTTAAAAACATTAGAATTATTTTAAGATAGATTTAAAGTGTTAAACTAGTTCAACTATAAATATATTAATCCTATTTAGTTAATTAGATTAAAATTTTAATTTAATTTTGATATATAATAATTTTAATCTTTCAAATAATTAATCTTTAGAAAACAACATTTTCATCATACCTTTGTGATTAATTTGAAATTAAAATGTTTCAATACATGGAATTAAATTTAGAAAAATGGATTCTATATTTTTAATTATATTAATTTATATTATCTAATAACTTCAGAATAATTTTTTACCATAATGAATGTTAAAAATAGTAAAATTTAATTACTGCGGTTAAGGTAATGACAGGTTAACCAGGGGTTAAACTAAAAATATAAGGGGTAAAATAACCTATGAACTTCTTCAAAATAAATTTTTTAGAAATATTTTTACCATTACACCTATACAGATCAATAATATCCTTTTTTATCCATTTTAATTTTGAAAAATGGGCATACAACTGTTTCTTTTCAAAATTTATAAGTGTGTCGCTCAAATCACATATAAAAGGCCACCCCCTCTCCTATCCTCTTCACACTTCCCAAACCCATTTTCTTAGCCAAGACTAACCCAAATAACATCCATATTTTCCAAAAATGATTATAGAGGACTTATATTGGTCAAAAATAAAACTTTATAATTCTTTTGGGGAAAACCAAAAGAAGTTATCCTAAGTAGAGGATGTTTTAATGTGTTCAAAGAAAGTTGAGACATAAGTTAAGGGATTTATAATCTTTCTTTTATTTCTGGGATAGATATAAAAATCTCCATTATTTAATTTGTGGTCTGGTATACAAACCTCTGTTTTCATTTTATATCATAAATGTCTTTCTTTTTATGGTATTTAATGTTTTATTTTATTTTATTCATTATTTGGGTTCATGATTCAAAATACTAACAAAGTAGTAACTGATTCGGGCATACTTTTCCCATATTGAGACATTTATTATGATGTGTACTTATATTATTTTATTATGATTATATACTTTCCCTTTGATATATAATATCATGAAAATATTTATTCTAATTATATTTTCAATTTCATTTAATTTTATTCCATCATAGAGATTATGATTCATTGTTACCAAATTCAATAGCAATTTTTGATATAGTCTCATCATTTAAAGGGATTGTTTAGAATTATAATTTTGATGATGAAAATTTAATATTTATCTCTCAATATACTCATGATATTTCTTCCTCTATGGTTATTTTTGAGAATATTGTATTTTTCTTTATTTTACTCACTTTATGTACACATGATTCTAAAATAATTTTTTTGAAGAAAACCAAATTTATATCTATCTTCGGCTGAAGACCCTTTTTTCTTCCATATCCATGCTTTCTAAAAATATTTTCAAACAATTTATAATGTTCTTATAGGACTGTTTAATGTTATTTTTAACCATTTTGTATTTTTTTTAATGTTCTAAAAGGAATCGTCATGTTTTTTTTTCAAACAAGGAACTTTTAGATTTACTAAAAATGTAAAAGGAATATTTTTTTTATCTAGTATAAATTTTTTGTTTCATTAACAATAAATTTATTAAATAATCCATTATAATATTCCATTTTTTAGTTCAAATAAATATATTTTAAAAATTTCTAATGTTTTAAAAATATTCTCTCAAAGTAGAAAGGCTATTTTATACAATAAATATTCTATGTAATATTTTAAAATCATTGTTTTCCAAATATTACATCCAATAATGTTATATCAGGTTTACGGGGTATATGATCCAATGGAACCATTATTATTCCTTCATTATATGGTTTATAATTATGATTAAATGTTTTTTATGAAACCTGTTTATTCCCATGGGATATACAATAATATAATTTTTCTATAGATACACCCCTTTTCATTGGTCCTGATATGATAAATGTTTTATGATTTAGTTTCACACAATTATATGGATTATTTAATGATTGGGACCTATATCTTCCTCAAATGCATTAGGTAAAGATCAAAAAATCCTGATTAATTAAGATATTTGTGAACATGATTACATATTCACTACATTATACATGAACATGATAAATGCATTAGAATATTTTAAGTGAACTAGATTACATATTCATAGTGTTATTCTTGGACCTAGCACGTATGTCCATATGGTAATACATTGACCAAGTTGTGTGTCTATAAGGGTATGTGAGGGTCTGGTTCCAGGTCCTTAGTTTAAAGAGTGAACTTGCTTCAATATATATGTTTTTAAAATGTTATAATATTATGTGTATGCAATAATTCCATGTTTTATACAAATGTTATGTTCTCATGGATCAGGTTCAATGATTTCATTATGATCCATGTCTTCGAAACTACCAGTATTTGTGCCATGAAATAGGATTTTGATCTTTGTTACGTAGGGTATGGTTTTCATATGTAATAATAATGTTCCAAAACACTTTTGCTCATGAAATGTTTTTGTATTTTCTATATTCACCACCATTGACCATCTAAGAGTACCCTTTCTTAAGTTTCCTTTCCCAGGCTGTGAAGAACATTTTTATGTGTGGTTTTTTTGGATGACTCAAAAATTAGAAGGTATTTATGAGAGATGTTGAAGATCATTAAATAAATAATAAATTGTAAAGACCCGTAAAATTCAAGGGAATTTTTTTTTTCTTAATTTTCTTTAGAATTTTACAAGAGCGCGGTTTCAGACGGCACCTGATTCCGAGGCCCGGAGTGCCCGGGATTAATTTCCGAAGTTTGGCTCGGGTACGTTCAGTGAACGAACGACCGGGAATTCCTAACTTTTGATCCGGTGCTCGGAATTGAAATCTGAGGGCACCGATGAACTCGCAGCGCCGATATTCGCTTAAAGAGACCTTTTCGGGAGTTGCGTTTGTTGCGGGTTGAATGTTTTTTTAGGGGTTTTTAGTTTGAGTTAAATAAAATTTGTATAGAACAAATTTTATTATAACTTGTTGAAAACCTACCAAAGGGGGTTGGAAGTGGGACCCACACCCACTTAACCTCCCTTGGGAGGATTAAGTGTGGTGGGGCCCACACGAACCCCTAATCCTTTCAAATTCTCTCAACTTGCTTAACCCCTAATTTAATAACTTGAGTTACTTAATTAATTATGGGAGTTAAACATTTTTGAATTTCAAACTTTTGAAATTCTAATGTGTTTTGTAATAATAAAATAAGATGTTGTCTTATTTTATTATGGGTTGTTTTTTTGTCTCCTTGAGAGCTTTTGGAGAGCTTCTTCTTCATCTTCAAGCTCTGACGAAGAACGAAGAACGCTCAAACTCCGACGAAGAACGACGCCTCTCTTCTTCGTCCTCGGTGTCAACAAGAGGGAACGCCGCTTCCTCCTCGGACCTTCTTCGTCGGCATACGAAGATTCGCCAACGACGTATCTCTGCGGGCATATCTCTTCGTCAACGGATTTGATGAACGACGACCGCGACGCCCGACCTCCGCGACGCCGTCTTCTGTGGAACGTAGACGAATCTTCGAACCTTATACCAAGGTAGGGGTTGTCGAATTCTTTTTGGTTTCCTTATTTTATTCTTGATCGTGATTTTTTAGCAAGACTAACGTGTGACTTGAATTTTTTTAAGTTGCGTTAATATTTTAACGTGAGGGGGCCGGACCGCACGAACACGGCCGAAACCCCCTCCGTCGTTCTTGTTTAATCATGCGGGTGGAAGCAAGTGGCGTGGTGCCGTCGCACCACGCGGATGATCGTGCAAATATTTTTTTTACGCGGAGCCGTCGCACCACACCGAGGTAGAATCTTCAAGAATGCGACGCCGTCGCGCCACATTGAAAGAAATCAAGGCACGGCGAAAGGGGCGCGGTGCCGTCGCACCGCGCCGGATGACGAACGCCGCGGCCGGTTCCGGGCCGCGGCGGGACGAGGAGATCGCGGCCGGTTCCGGGCCGCGGCGGAAGAGGAGACCGGCGGCCGGGCCGCCGGCGTCGGAAGCCGAAGAGGGGACCGGAATTTCCAGTCCCGTTGGAGAAAACTGGCCGGCCATCTGGCCGGCAGGATGCCATTAAAACCGGGGGAATTAATCCCCTGGCCACCTCATAAAAACCCCCCCTCTTTATGAGGGGGCGGTTCTTTGAAGGAGGGGGGCAGCCGGCCCCCCGGTTCCGCACCAGCAGGCCGCCCCACGTGAGTGGGGGGATTTTTTTTAAAATAACGGCGTGGCAAAGCCGCGCCGCTTCCGAAATCAGCGGGGGCTTGCCCCCCCGCGTGCCGACCGTGTGCGGCCCCTCGCGGCTCCCCGAGCCGCCGCGGCACCCCGCGCCGCCGCGCCGTCGCGCCGCCGCGCCGCCAGGCCGCCGCGCCGCCCGGGGGGGGGGGGGGGGGGGGGGGGGGGGGGGGGGTCGGCCCGGGTCGGCCCGGACCCGGACCCCCCCGTTTCAAACCAGAATTGGTTTTTGGCCCATAACATGAGCCACGTACCTCCGATCGACGAACCGTCAGCGGCAACGCGATCCTTGGATCGAGACGGTCGTTTCGGTATATCGCACTCAAGGTTTCGGATTACTTTGAGTTCGGCCGGGTTGGTTCGTTCATGAAACCAACCGGGCTTTCGGAGCGGAAACGCTCATATCTTGAGCTACGAACGTCCAATTGACGCACCGTCAGTCGCGTTGTGTTCCTCTTAGTGAGACGGATCTTTTGGCATACTCCGCCCGAGGTTTGGAGGCAGGTGGAGTATGGTCGGGTTGGTTTTGCCTTAAAAACCAACCGGGCCCCGGAGACGAAAATGCCAATAACTCTCAGACCGGGCGTCCGATCGACGCGCCGTCTGTTGTGATGAGTTCCTGTTGGCGATACGGAACTTTTGGATACATCAACTCCGGTCTTCGTGACAGTTGATGTATCAGCCTCTCAGCTCGTGGAGCGGACCCTCCGAACGAGCTTGCTGTGTGCGGGAACCCTAGTGCTGGCTGCGACTGTTACTGCTACTACTACTGCTACGACTGCTACTGTGACTGCGACGACGACAGTACAGAGATCCTGTGTGGATTCGACGACGACGACTACAGCACTCAGCGATCCTACGTGGATCAGTGCTACAGGTCCTGTGTGGGCCCGATCCTCTGTGGGTCCGCGCTCAGCGGTTCTGTGTGAGCCAGCGCCTACAGGTCCTGTGTGGGCCCGATCCTGTGTGGGTCTTTGCGGGGGTTAGTTACCTATCGATCCTTCGTGGGTCCGACGACTTAGATGGATCAGTGATCATCTTTATCGTCCTTGAAGAAGTATACCTGTGTGAGCTGAATCCTATTGCATTCCTGTGTGGATTGTGTTGTGCAATCCTGTGTGGATTACGTTTTTCTTTCCTGTGTGGAATACGTTTACTATCCTGTGTGGACTGAGTTGTACTTGGGCTCGGAGGTTGGAGCGTATTTGAATTGATGACTTAGGTATATGTATGGGCATATACCTAAGCAGTGTCAGTTGTTACTTCGTGATTGTTACATTTCTTCGTGGTTTATCCTTTGTGGATTTGAGAGACCTTCAGAGGTCTCGGGGTCCCTACTGAGTAGCTTATACTCACCCCTGCACGGGCTTTACCCGCACTACGTTGTGTTGGTTGCAGACGACGGACAGCGTTGACCTTAGCTGAGGCCTACAGAGCGGGACGGTACCCGGAGGAGGACCACTGGGCGGGACGTGCACGGAGCGGACGGCGGGACCCGTGGAGCAGAGGAGCTATCTGTACCCACCCTTCAGGTGGGATTTCCAGTGGACAGCTCGGAGTAGCAGCTTTTACTTTTCAGTTGCTGTTTTTCCCTTTTCGAGTTGTACATTACTTTCAGTTTGGGTTTGTATTCCGGCCCGTTTACTTTTCCGCACTTTCAGTTGTACTCTTCCTTGTTTAGTGTTTACTTTCCGCTTGTTTACTCTGTGGTGTGTGTTTACTTTTCAAAGGCAATGCCTTCCCTTTTTACCAGGATTTACGCCTTGGTGCTAGTCGCCAGCCCCTGGCCTATGGAAGGCGGGCTTGGGGTAGTCACGGCACGGACCCCGAGGGCGGGTCGTGACAAATTGGTATCAAAGGAGTTCGGTTCTACCGCGAACTCTGATCTTTTCTATGTGAAGCAATAATGTTTAGCGTATTGAGTGTGGTTATCAGTCCAGGGAGTCCAGTGTTGGTGCGGCAGCCGACATATCCGTACACCAGGACCCTGACTTCTGATTTCCGACTTAATGCACGAAAACATTGATTGTGTGTGTGTTTCAAAGTTTTCTTTGTGATTACTTATATCAGCTCACCAGGTATACTGTTCTAACCGTGGCGCACCTGTTTCCTTTTCAGGATGGCCCCACGACGGCAGCCAGCTAGGGTTCCGAGAGTCGAGCGAGACGACAGCCCACCGAGCGATGAGGCCTCGGTGCAGGGCCCTTTTCCAGTAGTGGCACCGGCGGTAGCTTTTCCCGCCGATCCCCCGATGCTTCCAGCAGCAGCCGCTGACGATGCACGTCGCCTCAGCGCACTGCATGAGTTTCAGCACCAGCGACCGCCCAGGTTTCGCGGGGAGACGGATCCCCAGGCAGCAGAGGACTGGCTGGAGGCAGTGGTTCGAGTGTTTAGGCTAGTGAGGACACCAGCAGACCTCATGGTGATCCTCGCTGCGAGCCTACTACACGCAGAAGCAGGACGATGGTGGAGCCTGATGCTCCAGGTGCACGATGAGGCATCCCTACTTTGGACGGACTTTGAGAGCCTCTTCCGCTCGGAGTTCGTCCCAGCCACCCTTCGTGCGGTGCGTATCCAGGAGCTTCTACAGCTGCGGCAGGGCAGCATGACGGTCGCACAGTACTCGGCGAGATTCACCGATCTCTCGCGCTACTCGATCGACATGGTACGGAACCCATTCTTCCGGGCCCGGACCTTCGAGCAGGGTTTAAGACACGAGATCAGGGCATCGCTGATCTCCCTCAGCATACCGACTCAGACAGGAGTACTGGAGCGGGCTCTTCTGATCGAGAGCTTCCTTGCTGAGTCTACACCAGCACAGAGACCCACCGCAGGGCGGCACGTGGCAGAGTCATCTGCAGCAGGCAGTCGACGGATGACTCAGGGGTCCAGACAGACCAGACCTTCGGGCAGACGATCTCAGGGCACTGGCTCAGCAGTGCGGGGCACACAGCGCGGAGCCAGTCTTCCGAGAGGCAGACAGTGCTACTCATGCGGCGGACAGGGCCACATGGCTCGCGACTGCCCGACCCGCCGTGCCGAGGAGCAGCAGTCAGTTGATGGACCACCGAGGCAGAGGCAGAGGGTCGACTGTGGCGGTCCGCAGGGAGGAGGCGGACGAGGCAGAGGAGCTGGACGAGCAGCCGGTGGTGGGCGACGCTTTGAGGCTCTGCCACCACCACCACCAGGAGGTCCACCCCGACCACAGGGAGCTGGCGGGCAGCGACAGGCACAGCTCCAGGCAGCAGAGGCCTACGACCACGGCGCACCCGAGATGATTCAAGGTACTATCTGTGTCTATTCCACCCTTGCTGCAGTTCTTATAGACACAGGAGCGAGTCACTCTTTCATAGCTACTGCCCTTGTTCGGAGCTCGGAGATTCCGACAGAGCCGTTGGCTCGATCCTTACGGCTAGAGACTCCTACGGGAGCAGACTCGACGATTACGCACTGGTGCCGGCAGTGTGAGCTTACTCTAGGAGGCGAGAGCTTCGGCTAAGATCTTCTTGTAGCAGCGTCGAGGCCTTACGACGTCATCTTGGGCATGGATTGGCTATCTACGGTCCATGCACAGATTGATTGTTTTAGGCGCAAGGTGCGATGTGTACGCACCGACGGGAGCAGGTTCACCTTCACCGGCGAGAAGGGAGCCTTAGCAGCACAGGATGGACTTCCGCGGAGGAGAGGACAGCCCATCACTCATCAGTTGGCTAGCCTTATCCTTGGAGCGGTTGACGTGCGGAGTCCTGGTTTTCCTGCAGTGGTGGATCAGTTTGCGGACGTTTTTTCCGACGACGTTCTAAGGCTACCTCCTCGCAGAGAGGTAGACTTTTATATTGACTTTTACCCCGGGACAGCCCCGATATCCACTCCAGCATATCGGATGGCCCCCGCCGAGCTTCGAGAGCTACTGGTACAGTTGGAGGACTTGCAGGGCAAGGGGTTCATCCGACCCAGTGTTTCACCCTGGGCTTCCCCGATATTGTTCGCCAAGAAGGCGTACGGGAGCTTGCGACTTTGTGTTGACTATCGTCGCCTGAACCAGGTGACAGTGAGGAACAAGTATCCGCTACCGAGGATTGATGACCTCTTTGATCAGCTCAAGGGAGCACGGTGGTTCTCGAAGATAGACCTCAGGTCAGGCTATCATCAGCTCAGAGTCAAAGACGAGGATGTGCAAGAGACGGCCTTCAGATGTCGGTATGGCCACTATGAGTTCTTGGTTATTCCTTTCGGTGTAACCAATGCTCCAGCAGTGTTCATGGCTCTCATGAACAGGATCTTTCAGCCATACCTCGATCGGTTTGTCGTGGTCTTCATCGACGACATTCTGATTTACTCTACGACAGAGGAGGAGCACGCCTATCACTTGCGAGTTGTTCTTGACACACTCCGAGAGCACCAGCTTTATGGTAAGCTCTCGAAGTGCCAGTTCTGGATACGTGAGGTCCACTTTTTGGGACACGTTATCTCTGAGGCAGGAGTTGCAGTGGATCCCGCGAAGATTGAGGCTGTGTTAGCTTGGGAGCCACCCAAGAGCGTGACTGAGGTTCGGAGTTTCTTAGGACTAGCTGGATATTATCGGAGATTCGTGCCAGACTTCTCTAGAGTTGCGGCATCACTCGCAGCTTTGACGAAGAAGGGGAAACCCTTCGTATGGACAGACAGATGTCAGCAGAGCTTCCAGGAGCTGAGACAGAGATTGACCTGCGCACCTATCTTGAGGTTGCCTGAGGAGGGAGTAGGGTACGTAGTCTACTGCGATGCATCAGAGACCGGACTCGGATGTGTTCTGATGCAGGAGCGGGCCGTGATCGCCTATGGATCACGTCAGTTGAGGCCACATGAGCAGAACTACGCTACCCATGACCTGGAGTTAGCAGCAGTGGTCTTCGCTCTGAAGACTTGGCGACACTATCTGATGGGCGAGCGCTTTACAGTCTTTTCCGATCATCAGAATCTCAGGTATATCTTCTCGCAGAAGGACCTGAACCTGAGACAGCGACGATGGCTCGAGTTCCTCCAGGACTATGACTTTGAGATAGTCTATACTCCTGGGAAGGGGAACGTAGTAGCTGATGCCCTCAGCAGGAGGACGGGCATTCAGCTACTCGAGGAGGCGACGGAGCAGCTAGCCTCTTTGCAGATATCCTTCGTGGATAGAGATGGAGCAGCCTTTCTTCAGTCTCTCACAGTCACTCCTCCACTACTGCAGCGAGTCAGGGAGGCACAGCACGGGGACGTTGACTGTGAGACGCGGCGTGCACAGATATCCTCGGGACAGGCACCTGATGGTTTCTCCCTTGGAGCAGAGCACGACATCCTTTTCAGAGGATGTACCATGGTACCAGTAGCTTTGCGAGAGGAAGTGCTGAGAGAGTTTCACACTTCTCCTTTGGCGGTACATCCTGGAGTGGCGAATATGTACCAGGACCTCAGACGACAGCACTGGTGGCCGGGCATGAAGAAGGCAGTAGCAGAGTTCGTTTCTCGATGCCTTACCTGCCAGCAGGTGAAGGCAGAGCATCAGGTACCAGCAGGCTTGGTACAGCCCTTGGAGGTTCCAGAGTGGAAGTGGGACGGCATATCTATAGACTTCGTGACTGGACTTCCACGCACTTCCAGAGGTCACGACTCCATCTGGGTGATTGTTGACCGACTCACCAAGTCGGAACACTTCTTACCCATCAGAGAGCAGGGCTCGGTGGAGAGCTTGGGACGTCTCTACGTTCAGGAGATTGTGCGGCTCCACGGCATGCCATCATCTATCGTCTCCGATCGAGATTCCCTCTTTACTTCCTGGCTTTGGAAGGGGTTACAGGAGGCGTTCGGGACGCAGCTACGTCTTAGCACAGCTTTTCACCCTCAGACGGATGGTCAGACGGAGAGGACCATTCAGACTCTCGAGGACATGCTCCGCGCATGTGTCCTCGACTTTGGTCGTAGCTGGGAGGACCACCTACCCTTGGTGTAGTTCACATAAAACAACAGCTACCACTCCACCATCGGGATGGCACCGTACGAGGCGTTGTACGGCCGACCATGTAGATCTCCATTGTGCTAGACAGACCCTGGGGAGTCAGCACTGGTGGGACCGGAGATGGTCCAGGCCACGACAGAGAAGGTCCAGGTCATCCAGGAGCGGATGAGGACAGCTCAGAGCCGGCAGAAGTCATACGCTGACAGGAGGCGGAGGCCACTGGAGTTCGAGGATGGCGACCACGTCTTCTTGCGGGTCTCACCTCGACGTGGTATTCGGAGATTTGGCCGAGGCGGCAAGTTATCTCCGCGCTTCATCGGACCCTTCCAGATTCTCAGCAGGATTGGCGAGGTGGCTTATCGCCTGGCTCTACCACCTCAGTTGCACCGGGTGCACGACGTCTTCCACGTATCCCAGCTGAGGAGATACGTGCACGACCCGACGCACATCATTGATCATGGGGAGCTTGACGTTGACAATGGGGCGACTTTTACGGAGGATCTGGTGGAGATAGAGGATCGACAGGAGCGGGTCCTGCGTGGGCGATCGATTCCT
Organism: Viscum album; assembly: GCA_963277665.1. Classification (NCBI taxonomy): domain Eukaryota; kingdom Viridiplantae; phylum Streptophyta; class Magnoliopsida; order Santalales; family Viscaceae; genus Viscum; species Viscum album. The sequence continues at coordinate 1,095,959,855 of OY728163.1, forward strand.
CTTGTGCGCATCAGATGGCAGCACGGGAATCTCCAGGAGAGCACATGGGAGCGGGAGGCTCAGATACGTGCTCAGTACCCTCATTTGTTTCCCTAGTTTTTGATGTATCTTTACGGGGACGTAAAGCCCTGAGGTGGGAGTAATGTAAAGACCCGTAAAATTCAAGGGAAATTTTTTTTTCTTAATTTTCTTTAGAATTTTACAAGAGCGCGGTTTCAGACGGCACCTGATTCCGAGGCCCGGAGTGCCCGGGATTAATTTCCGAAGTTTGGCTCGGGTACGTTCAGTGAACGAACGAGCGGGAATTCCTAACTTTTGATCCGGTGCTCGGAATTGAAATCCAAGGGCACCGATGAACTCGCAGCGCCGATATTCGCTTAAAGAGACCTTTTCGGGAGTTGCGTTTGTTGCGGGTTGAAAGTTTTTTTAGGGGTTTTTAGTTTGAGTTAAATAAAATTTGTATAGAACAAATTTTATTATAACTTGTTGAGAACCTACCAAAGGGGGTTGGAAGTGGGACCCACACCCACTTAACCTCCCTTGGGATGATTAAGTGTGGTGGGGCCCACACGAACCCCTAATCCTTTCAAATTCTCTCAACTTGCTTAACCCCTAATTTAATAACTTGAGTTACTTAATTAATTATGGGAGTTAAACCTTTTTGAATTTCAAACTTTTGAAATTCTAATGTGTTTTGTAATAATAAAATAAGATGTTGTCTTATTTTATTATGGGTTGTTTGTTTGTCTCCTTGAGAGCTTTTGGAGAGCTTCTTCTTCATCTTCAAGCTCTGACGAAGAACGAAGAACGCTCAAACTCCGACGAAGAACGACGCCTCTCTTCTTCGTCCTCGGTGTCAACAAGAGGGAACGCCGCTTCCTCCTCGGACCTTCTTCGTCGGCATACGAAGATTCGCCAATGACGTATCTCTTCGGGCATATCTCTTCGTCAACGGATTTGACGAATGACGACCGCGACGCCCGACCTCCGCGACGCCGTCTTCCGCGGAACGTAGACGAATCTTCGAACCTTATACCAAGGTAGGGGTTGTCGAATTCTTTTTGGTTTCCTTATTTTATTCTTGATCGTGATTTTTTAGCAAGACTAACGTGTGACTTGAATTATTTTAAGTTGCGTTAATATTTTAACGTGAGGGGGCTGGACCGCACGAACACGGCCGAAACCCCCTCCATCGTTCTTGTTTAATCTTGCGGGTGGAAGCAAGTGGCGTGGTGCCGTCGCACCACGCGGATGATCGTGCAAATATTTTTTTTACGCGGAGCCGTCGCGCCACACCGAGGTAGAATCTTCAAGAACGCGACGCCGTCGCGCCGCATTGAAATAAATCAAGGCACGGCGAAAGGGGCGCGGTGCCGTCGCACCGCGCCGGATGACGAACGCCGCGGCCGGTTCCGGGCCGCGGCGGGACGAGGAGATCGCGGCCGGTTCCGGGCCGCGGCGGAAGAGGAGACCGGCGGCCAGGCCGCCGGCGTCGGAAGCCGAAGAGGGGACCGGAATTTCCGGTCCCGTTGGAGAAAACCGGCCGGCCAGCTGGCCGGCCGGATGCCATTAAAATCGGGGGAATTAATCCCCCGGCCACCTCATAAAACCCCCCCTCTTTATGAGGGGGGCGGTTCTTTGAAGGAGGGGGGCAGCCGGCCCCCCGGTTCCGCACCAGCAGGCCCCCGACGTGAGTGGGGGGCTTTTTTTTAAAATAACGGCGCAGCAAAGCCGCGCCGCTTCCCAAATCAGCGGGGGCTTGCCCCCCCGCGTGCCGACCGTGTGCGGCCCCTCGCGGCACCCCGAGTCGCCGCGGCACCCCGCGCTGCCGCGCCGCCGTGCCGCCAGGCCGCCGCGCCGCCGCCGGCCGCCGCCGCCGGGCACCGCGCCGCCCAGGGGGGGGGGGGGGGGTCGGGCCGGGTCGGCCCGGACCCGGACCCCCCCGTTTCGAACCAGAATTGGTTTTTGGCCCATAACTTGAGCCACGGACCTCCGATCGACGAACCGTCAGCGGCAACGCGATCCTTGGATTGAGACGGTCGTTTCGGTATATCGCACACAAGGTTTCGGATTACTTTGAGTTCGGCCGGGTTGGTTCGTTCACGAAACGAACCGTGCTTTCGGAGCGGAAACACTCATATCCTGAGCTACGAACGTCCGATTGACGCACCGTTAGTCGCGTTGTGTTCCTCCTAGTGAGACGGATCTTCTGGCATACTCCGCCCGAGGTTTGGACGCAGGTGGAGTATGGTCGGGTTGGTTTTGCCTTAAAAACCAACCGGGCCCCGGAGACGAAAATGCCAATAACTCTCAGACCGGGCGTCCGATCGACGCGCCGTCTGTTGTGATGAGTTCCTGTTGGCGATACGGAACTTTTGGATACATCAACTCCGGTCTTCGTGACAGTTGATGTATCAGCCTCTCGGCTCGTGGAGCGGACCCTCCGAACGAGCTTGCTGTGTGCGGGAACCCTAGTGCTGGCTGCGACTGTTACTGCTACTACTACTGCTACGACTGCTACTGTGACTGCGACGACGACAGTACAGAGATCCTGTGTGGATTCGACGACGACGACTACAGCACTCAGCGATCCTACTTGGATCAGTGCTACAAGTCCTGTGTGGGCCCGATCCTGTGTGGGTCCGCGCTCAGCGGTTCTGTGTGAGCCAGCGCCTACAGGTCCTGTGTGGGCTCGATCCTGTGTGGGTCTTTGCGGGGGTTATTTACCTATCGATCCTTCGTGGGTCCGATGACTTAGATGGATCAGTGAACATCTTTATCGTCCTTGAAGAAGTATACCTGTGTGAGCTGAATCCTATTGCATTCCTGTGTGGATTGTGTTGTGCAATCCTGTGTGGATTACGTTTTGCTTTCCTGTGTGGAATACGTTTACTATCCTGTGTGGACTGAGTTGTACTTGGGCTCGGAGGTTGGAGCGTATTTGAATTGATGACTTAGGTATATGTATGGGCATATACCTAAGCAGTGTCAGTTGTTACTTCGTGATTGTTACATTTCTTCGTGGTTTATCCTTTGTGGATTTGAGAGACCTTCAGAGGTCTCGGGGTCCCTACTGAGTAGCTTATACTCACCCCTGCACGGGCTTTGCCCGCACTACGTTGTGTTGGTTGCAGACGACGGACAGCGTTGACCTTAGCTGAGGCCTACAGAGCGGGACGGTACCCGGAGGAGGACCACTGGGCGGGACGTGCACGGAGCGGACGGCGGGACCCGTGGAGCAGAGGAGCTATCTGTACCCACCCTTCAGGTGGGATTTCTAGTGGACAGCTCAGAGTAGCAGCTTTTACTTTTCAGTTGCTGTTTTTCCCTTTTCGAGTTGTACTTTACTTTCAGTTTGGGTTTGTATTCCGGCCCGTTTACTTTTCCGCACTTTCAGTTGTACTCTGCCTTGTTTAGTGTTTACTTTCCGCTTGTTTACTCTGTGGTGTGTGTTTACTTTTCAAAGGCAATGCCTTCCCTTTTTACCGGGATTTACGCCTTGGTGCTAGTCTCCAGCCCCTGGCCTATGGAAGGCGGGCTTGGGGTAGTCACGGCACGGACCCCGAGGGCGGGTCGTGACAGAAATTTTTGTAACAGGACACCAAAGTCATTAACCATTACAATCCTTTTCCATGTATTTTGAAATTTTTTAATATTATACTATTAATATGTCAAATATATCTATGATAATTTTATGGTAAACTATTTATATCGTAGAAAATATTTTGTTAACCTCTATAAAGTAGAATAACAAAATATTTGTGAGATCCCTTGTGATATCTCTAGGTATATTTCTATAGATATGAGTAAGGATATGTCCATGAATGTGTTAGAGTATATAAAAAACAATAAATTTTATAAAAGGATAGATAGAGTTGTTTCCATGAAATTACATCACTATCTAGTACTAGTTGTGGTTGTGGCTCTAGAATAGAGGTTCCTAGGGGTAATAAATTTGAAAAGGGAACATCCAGATAGACCTAGTCATCACCTTTTGCAAGACAACATGATTTTATGCACACCCTATTTAACACTCCTAGTGATATGTTTTCGAAATTCACAGACACATTACATCCCATCATGAAGGATATTAATAAAGACGATGAATGGCCTTGGTTATGTATAACATTTTCTATATTGAAAAATGGTGCCATGATTTATATATCCTACAAATGATATTTCAGGATAATGGGGGGTTTATACTATGATTACTGTTTCTCACACTATGATTAAGGGTTTTAGGAAATGGATAGAATCCAAAGGAACTCTATTAATGATTAATACAATGGGATAATGAAATGATTGACCTCCTGAGAAACCAATTGTTATGGGATATAGAATGAAAAAACACATAATTATTCTCACACAATATAAGATCTCATAATTCCTTGAGGTATGTCCTTATTTAAATTTTTTGTTTTAATATCTTGTTTTTGATTTATGAAATGTGTCACGAGAGTATACGGGGCCTCATAGGTGTTCCAGGGGTTTCTGAAAAGAAATGAATGAAAATCCTGCCAAACTGTGCATGCCAAACAATTTATCGAACCGTGCATCATTCCAAGGTGAAACATGAACACCAGGATAGAGGCCTTATACATTTTTAGAGAATTATTAGTGGACATTTCATCCATACTAGGTAAATGTGCAACCCAACATCCCTTGAATTGTCCCTTATGCATGGTTGAAAAAACTGTATTGGTAAACCATTCGGCCCAGTAAAGATGAAAAAATTTATAAAATTTTGATTAAATGATATTTAGATCTAATCCGATCTATTCATCATTTTCCCCCACTCTATCCTAATAACAATTCAAATTACCCCAAGATCCCCAAGGTTGGTTCCCAATTAATTTTTGTTCATTTGGATTCCTTTGGGATTCGCATCAATGATTCAGGTGAGTACAATCCTTAACTTATCTCTCTTTTCTGAATTTGGGGTCATATCTTTGGTGATCATCATATAAAGCCAAAACCCCCCTCTTTACGGTGGATAATATGTTAAAGCTTCATGTTGTTCATGAATCGTCCTCTAATGCTTCAATTAGCAGTGTGTTCATAGTCATATTTGAGGTACATGGTCATCAATTTACATCCCATAGTTTTTTATAGATTTTTGCATGTGGGTTCATATATCTCTTCCCTCTTCTTGTGTATTTGTCACAATGAGTAATATTCTCTATAATAATTAGAAAAATGATTATTTTGAACCCTCTCGATACTTTTGCGATGCATTTATTATGATTACAATGATTTAATGCCAATCTGGTGGTGTTTTGGCATTCCAAAACCTATAAATAGTCAAGGTTAATTGTAGTGTTAATGTGTGAAAATTTTGATCCCATTAAGAATATGTGAATATGGTTGGTTGAGTTGAAATGGACTAATTATTTTCAGTCATAGGGTTAGTAATGGAACAAAGGGTCTTCGGGTTGAATACAAATGTGTATTATGGACTATAGAATGGAAAAAGGATAATGGGTTGTTGGTCTAAGCCTTATGAATGATAAATTAATTAAATGAGTTAACTGAGATAGTGTTAATGGATTAAAAATCATGTTGAAAGCTCTAAAAGTAATATTCTATATGAAATGATGAACATGTTGATTTGAAAATGTCGTGTCAATTGAATAATATGTAAACAAGTTTTCATAAGGGAATTTATAAATATGTTGAATGTGCTATTACATGGGAATTATGAGGTATACCTAATGGGTTTAATGTAAAGATGTTCTTGTTCTATATGATATAAGAAGGGTACTTGAGAACTGATAAATTGTTTATATGGTATAATGTATGGTAATGGGTGAATATTGTCAATTTTAAGGGAATTTTTAAATAAACATAATGGGTTATGGAATAATATTAATTCCATGTTAATGGTGGTGGAATTTGATTGTTATTTGAGTTAGTTATGATATGGAATGTGTGTGGTAAATCGTTAAATAAGAATGTGCACATGTCTTGGTAGAGTGGGGTATTGACATTAGGTTCTACACACATAGGTTATGTTAGACATAGCCTCAAAACACCACCCCAAAATGCATAGGTTTGGGAAGAGGATAAAGGATTTCTTCCCCTAATGTTTTCATTCCACCCAGACCGAGGTTTTGAGGTGAGGATAATGTGTTGATGTGATGTATTTTCCCCTAATAGGATATGAACATGAATTATTATCTTATGCATAGTAATTTATTTCGTTAGACTCATCTGAAGAAGATGAATTTTTCTAACCCATGGAACCTGTGAAGATAGTGGATTAATTAAATAATATGGATATGTGGTGAATATAGTAAAAATGATAGAAATTGTTAGGATACACATTATTAACTAATTTCTACTGAGTTTTTCATTTTTGGTTTACCATTTCATTTATTTCATACATTCATAAACTATCTATTAGAATGAATATTCTGTAGACACCATTGGTCGTGGCCTATTGAGTTTCACACCCACACCATTCTTGGGCTGCCTTTGGGTACCTGAACAGATTTCATGGTTCCAGGTTAGGACTAGAGCAAAGCCCATGTGCTAGGTTGTTGATTTGGGCTTGTGATATGCATATATGGGGATCTGAATATAGATTCAGGACATGTTTTAGGGATTTATCTATTTGTATTTTGGGGTTTTATTCTATTTGGGCCTATTGGAATGTCATTCCATGGATTCTGATGAATTATGTTTTGTTACCAGTTTTGGGATATGTTGGCATAAGCATAATTATTGGTTGTTTCATATTCATTCTAATATTTATTAGATGTTCTTTTGTGGTTCAATATGGTAGATAAGATATAGTATCCCCACATGACTTACTAGACCCTTGCTGCTAGTCAACAACCTCTTTTGTACGAGGATGTATGCATGAGGTTATGTGACAACTCTGCTTGGGCAACCAGTTTACTGGATACCAGTTTCGGTACAATAAAATGTCTTATCAGAGAAATTAGTTTTATGGTCATGTTTTATGGGGTGGTAGATATGCAGTTATGATGTTTTAGGCCATGGAAATGAGATATTTCTTAGGCGAAGCTAACATATGTATGGGGGAAAATCCATGTCATCTAGGGTGGGAATTATTGTTCTTGATGTGTGTTATTAAAAGTGAATGATATTTAACCATTGTGTGATGCACATGTTGTGTTATTTGACTGATTTATGATATTTTTATCACAGCTGTAATGACATAAGGTTGTTCATTCATGCATCATATCTAGAATATATGGATATATGTGGAATGTATCACGATAGGCACACACGGGATGGGTGTGTGAGACCCAGAGAGTAGAATTAATTTTATTTCCTTAGATGATTTAAAAAAATTGTCTCTAAAAATTGTAAAACAATATATTAAGTTGTAATAATGTAAATGAATATTTATGGGATGGTGTGTATAAGGAAACATTGTGACCAGTTTAAAAATTTGGGTTGTGATAAGTTGTATATATCAAATGGTTCCTTAAAGTGAGAGGTCTGTATAGTTTCAGTAAAATGGTTAATAAATTTCTTCTACTGAAAGGTATAAATGAGTTGAACTGATGGTTGTAACACATTTAGTAATGGGGGATTCAAAATATGAATGTTGAGTTTTCAATTAATGTTGAATTATATTATAAAATAATTTATAATGTTGGGACGGTTGGCTGAATCGATTAGTGGTTAATCCTTATGTTGTTGATTTTACCCAATATATGGGTGGTTTGGAGTAGTGAGATATAGCTATTTAAAGACCTTGGTTATGATTTTTGAGGTCTTTCAGCTACAATATTGAATTGGAGTTGTTCCTATGGAATCCTTGGTAGGATGTAGTCTCTATGTTTTGAAATGTTGTTCAGTAATGTTAGTGTGGAAACTCACGTTCGTCATGACCGTAAAAAGTGAACATCGGACCTTATGGATGGTTCATGGGTTTTGGTGACCTTGTGGTTATGGATCTATTGAGTTGTGTTTTTGATTCTGGAGAGGTCTGGTGGGATTGGTGATGGTTTGGAGATTCTATTTTAGTTCTAGTTATGTGTTGGCAGTTTTGTGGTGAACATAGGTGACCTAGTGGGAGACTATCCTAGTGAAGTTGGATACATTTAATATTAAGAGTGGTAGATTCATTGAAAGTAGATTCAATGTATAATGAGTACTATATAATTTTAGTAAATGGTATAGTTTTTCTCGGGTTCATTAAGCCGGGAACCCGAGTTCTTGTGGTATGGTTTATGGTTTTTTTTTTGAAGTGTTATATCATACGGATGCAAGCCTTTTGTAGTTGGATATAGATTAATTTAGGTCTCAAATTTTTTTTTCAATCAGAAGAGGCTAGGGTGACTGAATCAAGGTTGGATGAATTTTTTGAAAGGGATAACTGATGTGAGTATTTTCGTGTGGATTATCTTGTTCATATGAATGGTTTGGAATGTAAGTGATAATTGGGCTATGCTCATGTGATGGTTGGATTATAGGAACTAAATTCATTTTATGTGTGGTTTTAATAATGTGTGGACATTTATGGCTCTAATGAAATCCAGATGTGGGCAAACACTAGTAAGGTGTGATTTCAATCAAGTTATGTGTCCATCAATCATAATGAAAAAATGGTGGGAAGCATAGTTTTTGAGAGATTGTTGCTTTTTTTGGTGAGTTATACCATTGTGTGTCGATTGCTAGTTGTTAGGGGTGTACTGAAAGTGCTCAAGTGGTGTTGTAGAAGTACTGCCATAGGGAATATTAGTTCATGACTATTTGGAGGATGATCAGGGAGAAGCAGTGAGTCTTGGTTGGAAATAAATCGAGAGTAGTGGTTGTTATGTTTTGAGGATTTGTGTACACAAGGGAAGCCTGATATCCTTTATAGGTCAAGGTTTCCCATAGTGTGAGTTTACATCAATAATGGATAATTTGGTGGTGGTGTTTTTCAACAACATCATAGCATTCTCCAGATATTAATGATCATTCCCAAGATCTTCTCTCCCATTGAGGTATGTTGAGAAGCTTTAGCTTTATGCCCAGCGACATGAAGGTGTTTTGGTTGGATGAGGTATATCATGAAGTTTATGCTCATGGGGATGGTATGTGTGGAGTTTTTTTATGGGATTTAAACTATTAAGGGTCTTGGGGTGAGGTCATGAGGATGGAACGAGTGTCAAAAAACATCCTGGGTATCATTCAAGAAAGCCAGAACTGGAACAGGGTGATGCTTGTTTACTTGTTCTAGGGAAAGCTAGACAACCATGTCTATGTTTTGGGGTTATTATTATGATCAAGTGTAATCCTTATGGTGTGAATTCTTCCAAGAGTTCAGTGGTGATGAAAATACTATGATATGGTGTGATAAATAAGATTTGGATGTGGAAATGATAATGATGTGATGATGTATTAACACCATAATTCCAATGTAAAACCTATGAGGTGCACTGTAGGTCTCTTTGAGAGGCTAGATGGGCCTTGATTATGGTGTTTTATTGATATAGGAATTGTATTTTGGATCCGCGAGGTTCTAAATGGGATTTGAGATTCCCATGGCCAGTCATTAAAGGGCATGATGAGACATGAAAATGTTTTGTGGATAGAGTGGTTGGGTTATATAACTCTAATGAAAATCAGAATAAAAGTATGGTATATAGTATTGGGTTGTATTAGAATGTCATTATGTTTGAGGGAACCTTTTCTATGCTATGTAGTGTCATTTTAGTGGTGATGCTAAGCATTCAATGACGAGTCATCCAAAAGTTGTTCGACTCCGTTATAAGTGGGGGACGTGGGGAGAAATTTGTAAATCACAGTGGTGAATATTTTGGGTTTAAAAGTATGATTAATCCTATATAGTGTATTTGAGTGTGAAGCTAACGTTATTTTTTAGTTTATGAGCTGTAGGGTTTCTATTGTTCAGAATTCTAATTTGGGTGATGGAGCCCAATGGTGATTTAGAGGGTAGTGATTTTAGGATGATAAATTCAATGGGAAACTAGAGAATGACCTCAGTAGGTGGGTTGGATGATAATGATAGTACTCAAGTCAGAAAGTGCCTTGGGAAGGTGAAAATGGGGTAGTGAGCCATCATTAAAAGATGTGACTTCTAGGAAAATATCATCGAGGGAGGCTCGACCAAAAATGGTAAACAAAAATGGGTGTGGTAAGAGTGGCACTCCTTCAGTTTAATTTTCTAGGGGAAATTTGCAAACATAAATGAGTTTTTATTCACGTGAAGTCAATTCTATCTTAGTTCTGATATGGAAGGTGGAGGAAATGACTTTTGGATTATGGTGTGGATAACCATAATGGACAAGTGGTTGGGTGAGGATTTGAATATAGTTTAAGGTTGCAGGGACTTCAGTGATCCCCATTTTGGTGAGTTGACGCTGGTAGTGAGTGTTGGCATGCGTTTAGTTGGGTGACTACCCCAAGGGTTCTCTGTTGCATTTGGATGTACGGTTCTGGAAAAAGAACATCGATAAAGAATAATTTGATCATCATAATTTGGGAAATGTGGTTGTAAGGATAATTTGATCTTCTATAGGTCATATCAGGTTCTTTTAACTGTTATAGTTTTGAAAACAAAGGAAAATTACTCCATGTGATGTGGGTCATGAGTTGTGAAGAGGATCCAATTGATGGGGTTCGATTGGTTCTTTAATGAGCGTAAGATACTATGTGTGATGTTTCCATGTGTTGTCAATTTTTCATTGTTGCCAAAATGTTCCCTATAATGTTCTAGTGGTTGATAAATGGTTGAAGTTGATGCATCCTTTAAGGATAATCTTGTTCATATTGTGGGTTGTGGTGAGGATATATTATGGGGGGGAGATTATGCCTTTGGATGAAATTCTGATGTATTATTGTAATTTTCAATTAGAAACATGGGAAATTCGAATGGATTAGTTGGCCTAGTATCATGGACTCTTGTTACAGAAGCTCAATGATTCACGAGAAGAGTGGCTTGGGGACGAACCATTATAAGGTGGGGAGGTTGTAAGATCACAGACTTCATAGAGGTATGTCCTTATTTAAAATTTTGATTTCAATATCTTTTTTTGGGTTAATTAAATGTATACTAGGTGTATGTGGGGCCTCAAGTGTGTTATGTGGGTTCAGAACATGAATAGAAGATAACCCAAGCCAAAATATGCAAGGCGCAATGTTGGCGCATAGTTTATCAAATCGTGCATCATTATAAAGAAAAATAATACACCCTTCGACAGAGTCCTTCCTTACAGCTGGATCGTGATTATAAAACCTTTCATACTCTCTAGGTTATCATTCAACCCAAATTCCCTTGTAAAGTGTCTTACACATTGTTTGCACACAATTTATAAATCCAAACGGGTAAACCATCCAACCCCAAAAAGTTGTGAAAAATTAAAAAATTTACATTACGGGATTTTCAGATCCCACCAAATTTCTCCCTCATTTCTCCACCTCTATACTCTAATAACAAAACAAATTTACCCAAGCTCTCCAAGTGGGTTCTCCCTCTATTCATGATTTTTTGTAGTACTGTTGGTTGTGAATCAAATATCCAGGTGATTCTATTCTATCTCTTATCTCTTTTTTCTGGTCTATAGATTATATCTTGGGTTATCTTCTTCTAATGCCCCAAAACACTCACTTTATTAAGCATATTGGGTAAAATATTCAAGGGGTGTTTATATATATATCTATGGAAATGATTAGGAGTACGTAGAAAAACATATATTACATTGGTGGTCTACAAGTTACATTCCATAATTTTGTTATAGATTTGTGCATGTGTGTTGAGATATTTCTTCCCTCTTATTGTTAATTTTCCACCTTGGGTGATATTTGGTATATTGTTTGGAGACATAATGATTTTGACCCCTTAGGCTCCCTGTGGGATATGTTGAGGATAATTAGAACAATTTAAGTCCACCCATGGGGTGCACCGGCATTCCCAAACATATAAATTGTTAATATTATGTGTAGAGTTGTTACGTGATAATGTAGATCCCATGATGAACATGTTAATATGGATCATTTGGTGGAAATGGAATAATGATAGTTGTTACAAGGTTTATTAATGGCATAAGGGGACATTGGGTTGAATACCAATGGGTTATACGAACTATGGAATGGAAAAATGGGTAATTGGTTGATGGTCTAAGACTTATAGATGATAAATTAGTTAGATGAGATAATTGAGTCATTGTTAATAGATTATGAATCATGTTTAAAAGTATGAAAAAATTTGTGTATAGGAAATTATGAACATATTTATTTGAAAATGTCTTTTGAATTTAAAAATGCGTAAATTCGTTTGTATAAGTAAATTGATAAATAGGTTGACATGGTTAACACATGGGAATTATGGGGTATACCAAATGTGTTGAATGTAAGAACTTCATGGTGCTATGTGATATAATAATTGTTCTTTCGAAATGATAAATGAGATATATGGGATAATATATTATAATGGGTTAATATTGGCTATTATAATAGAATTGCTGAATATACATAATGGGTTATGGCATGGTATAAATACCCATGTTGATGCCTATGGAATTTTATTGCTATTTATTTCTATTGGGATATGGTATGTGTGTGGTGAATCATTAAATAAGAATGTGTGCATGTGTTTGTAGATTTGAGTATTGACATGAGTTTTAATGCCCATTGGTCAAGTTAAACTAAGTCTCAATATTCCACACCAAAATGCATAGGTTAGGGAAGGGGATAATGGATCTATTCCCCAAACAGTTGCATTCCACAAGGACCAAGGTTTATATGGGATAATAATGTGTTGATGTGTTGTGTTTATCCTGAGTAGGATAGGGACTTGAATTATTCCCTTATGCATAATGATTTATTTCCTAAGACTCATGTGTGGATAATATATATGCCTAACCCATAGAAGACATGAAGGTAGTGTATTACATAAAGAAGATGTATATATAGTAAATATTATACTAAGGATATAAATGGTTAGGAAAAAAATTGTCAACAAATGGCTATAATGTAGTTCTTTTTTGTTCACCTTTTAATTTACATCATACATTCATGAACTATCTATTAGGCTGGATATTTTGTAGACACCATTGGTGGTGGCCTACAATGTTTTTTACTCACATCATACTCGATTCATCATTGGGTACGAGAACAGCTTTGAGGGATTAAAGTTAGGAAAATACCAATGGAACTATTCTAGGATTTTTATTTGGGATTCTAATATGCATAGATGAGGATTTAGAATTAGATTCATGGGTTTTTCTGAGTATTTATCAGTTTTAATTTATTTTGGGTTGTATTTACTTCTGCACTATTAGCTTTTCGTGACATGGTTAATATTGAATTTTGGTTTGTGTAGGGTTTTGGGAGAGGTTGGGCTATGAATATTTATTTGTTGTTTCATTTTGTTTCCAATATTTATTTTTTGTTCTTTTGTGTCGTACACAGGTAAAGAGGGTATTGTATCACAATGTGACATATTAGACCCTCTTTGCTAGTCAGCAACATATGGCATACATGAAGTTATTCTTGAGGTTGTATGATGACTTAGCTCATGGTGATGGTTTAGTGGATCCTAGGTCGAGGATTTTGCACACTAAATTATCAAGATATCAATCAAGATAAAAATTCAATTTATAAAAAGAAGATACAATCTAATATTGAGTCCTTTATAAGGCAATGTCAACCCACTTTTAGCGGGTCCACTAATCTTCTAGTCACTGAGAATTAGATCAATACCACAATAAATATTTATTCCATTATCTAGTGTTTGGAGCGTGATAAATCCATTTTTTGTCTATTATTTCATAGGATAATGAGACCAACGATTGAACCTTATTGAGAATACAATTTACGAGGAGGTAATAGAATCCATGGAATTTGATAATTTTAACAGGATTTTTTCAGTAACTACATGCCTTATATTATATGGGAAAGGATAGAGTAATAATATCTCATGAATAATAAAATTGATGGTGAATCTATTAGTACCGACAAATATAATTTTTCAATATAAGTAAGGTTCACTTTGGGTTTAAGTATCAGTCCAGAATTTAATATTGATTAATTAATTTGTATCTGAATACCAAGTTATCAAAATTAATTTGTTGTAAATGAATTTAGTATCTACGATGAATTCATTCAATATGCACTAAATTTATAAATGTAAAAGTTGAAATTTTGAACATTTCCATGGTTTTGATAAAAAAAGGAATATATAGTCTCATAAGAACTCAAATAAATCACATGGTGGAAGTAAATTTTAGTCACCTACTTTCTAAAAATGTGGTAAGAAATAATTAGGTGAAATCCTAAAATTAATAAGAGCATGTTCATGTTTGTGAATTCAATCCATTGAAAATAATAAAATATATGTGATGTGAAGATGATAATCAATTAAATTAATTGAGAAAGAGAATAATAGAATCCACCACCAACACACTAATGTTCCATGTTTAAGGAGTTTTGGAATTATTTGAATTAGAGACAAAAAGAAAAGGATAATGTGGGAAAAAATACCCAATAACCACTAAATACAAATGAAAAAGGGGAAGATTATATTGTCAAAATGGATTAATTTTGACATGCAAATGAGGTCACACTTATCCTCTTCTACATAGTCAGAAACTTCATGTTAGATTTTTTAGGAGTGAGACTTATAAACGAATTATTGTTAATCATTCATTGAAGTTCCATGTGATCATATCCCGTTACATGGATTCAAGAATAACATCATCATATTTATGATTTTATCATAATAATGATGAATCCATGATTCCAATGAATTTTTTTGTATATGTTAATTTAATATAAAGGGAGTAATGGTGTATATAAAATTTTGATGTGTATATGCCTACATGTAGGAACAATTTAACATTAATGGATTCTATCCTTTCTTAATTAGTTTACGTTTGATCATATGTTTAAATTAATTGAAACCCATTTTTAGGTATTATGTTATGGGTGTTTATGAAGAATAGGGATATTTTAAGAAACAATTATGGAAATAAAACCCTTTTCTTGTATATCTTGTAGTGATAATGTTATTTGAGGATGAATTCTTTTACACATTTTTTAAATATTATTAATGGTATTGGACACCTTACTTTTTTATCTTATCTTTCATGTTTAGATAATTATCAGTTATAGTTGATCACTTAAGGAAGTAAGCACACTACATTTATTTTAGAGGAGATTTATCATAGGATCATATTTACGCAATATTTATTATGGAAGTGGTAAGGTAGGATGGAGTTCCACACTAATTTATATATTATCAAGATATTAGGTTAATATGGATGTTTTGATGAAGTGATTATAATGATCTTGAGAATATGACATTGTTCTGCAGTATGTATCATACTTATATAGATGGTACTTTTATGAGAATAATGGAAACCCAAGATCAGAAGATGAGATATTATTTTATATATTTACAAGTTTTTTGGGATAAACACCTTTCTATTGTTGAGTTTTCTTACAAAATTAATATTCACTCAAGAAATTATATGGCTCTATAAAAATCGATTTATAGGATAAAGTGAATAACACCAATGTACTAGAATGATGTTATAGGGAGTGAGCTATTTAGACTTGATCGTTCAAAAGATATATAATAGAATGATAAATCCATTAAGAAACATGTAAGTGAAGCATTAAGTTAATGGAAATATTTTTCTCATATCCATAAATGTGATCTAGAATTGTAAGTTAATGATATGGTGTTTCCATGAATTTCCCCATAGAAAAAGTAAGGAAAACTAAACCCTGGGTATATCAATCCCATTGAAATTCTTGATCATAATGGGAAAATATATTATATAATGGATCTTCAACTAAACCAATATTATATTAAATATATATTCTCTGTATCTCTCTTCAAGAATTATATACTTGATTTAATACATTTACTGAACTTAGAGGTCATACCCCTAGAACATGGTCTTTCTTTTGGGGAAGAACAATGGTATATTCAGGTTTGCATAGAGAAATTTCAATGAAATAATACCACAGTCCTTTTTATTGTTTTTTGGTGAAACCAAAATCTTAATAAAGCTATGTGGGAACCCGAGAATGTAATGATATAGTGTTATCCTAATATTTTTGTACAAATGAGATAAATGTTGAGTGAAATAATCATTTTAAGAGGTGTAGAATGTAACACCCTGATTTTTTGTGAAATAATATGTTTTCAAATAAATTTAATATTTTCATAAATTTTGTTTCATGAAATATTTAGTTTATCTTGGATTACAAAAAACATAATGTTTATCTCAAATTACAAGTTATTCGACAATTGAATAAAACATTACATACTAGTAAATTATTATTATTTAATATGATAGTTATCTCTTAGTTGTTCCAATTACCATCTATTGAATTATTGATTGTATATTAAAAGATAATGTTTCGAGGAATAGTAGAAAATATTGGTCTTTAGTATGTATTATCATTTCTTTTAAATGTTTTATAAACATAAAAATTATTTTAAAAAGTATTAAATAGAAAAATTAGTGCAATTATATATCTATTTATTAAATTCAGGTCATTTGAATCAATTTAGTATTTAATTTTGAAATATAATCATTTCAAACTTTTTAAACAATTTTCTTTGGAAAATAACATTTCAATCACATGTGTGGGAATAATTTTAAATTAAACTTCTCTTATTAAGTCAATAGAACATAAAAAAATCGATTGAAAATGTGGAATTAGATTAATTTATAATATCTAATAAATTCAACTTAATTTCTTCACCATAATCAATAGTAAAGACCAATAAAAATTGACTATCATGGTTTGGGATAAAATGGGTCTATCGGGGGTTAAACAAAAAATATATGACATAAAATGACCAAAAATATTTCCCAACACCGATTGGATAGAAATATTTTCAACTTTTCACCTATATAGATCGATAATGGATCAATGTGGATACTTTTTTCATTGGAAAAAACATGTTAAAACTTTATCTTTTCCCAAATTAAAAGTGTGATACTCACCTAAAATATAAAATCCCACCCCTCTATATTCCTCTTCACACATCAAACACCCATTTGTTCAACCAAGCCCTAAAAATCATGTATTTCCTTCCCTCCTCTCATCATAACACCATATTTTGGACTAAATGTGAACCTAGAAGTCCTTCTGGAGAAGACCAAAATAAGATTTCCAAATCATAAGAGGCTTGAATTTGTATGAAGGATGTTGATATGTCAAGTTATAGATTTTTATTATCTATTTTATTTCATCAAAACATTTAAAAATCCATCCCTCGTGTATTATTTTTCATATATATAAATCCAATTTTTCATGTTATATCATGAATCTAATTCTTTTCATGATATTTATAGTTTCATTTTATGTTATGCATTATTGGGGCTTATGATTCAAAATATTACTAAAGAAGTGAATGATTTTTGTCTCAATTTTCCTTCTTTGGGGAATTCGTTATGTGTTAAATCTATCATGTTTTATGAGCTTTTTATAGATACCCATTTACATTTAATATCATGAATTTATTTATTCTCATGATATTTCAGGTTTTATTTAATGTTAGTTCTTCATGTGGCTTATAATTCAATGATTCCAATGTTTTAAGGTTTTTATAATAAAATATAATCATTTGTTATGATTTTTTATCTTCATGCATTTATTGATGTAATATTATAAACTATATCTCGAGAAACTCATGATTTTGTTGATCTAGTTTTTTTAGAGTACACATTTACCAACATTTTTCTCTATTTATATACTCATGGTTCCAAAAGAATTTTTTTAATAACACTGAATTTAATTATCTCCATAATCAAATAAATGTTTTCTTCTATATCAATTATTTATAGAAAAGTAATAAATTTTATTTCATGTTTATTTATGTGGTTTTTCAATTTTTTTTTACAATTTTTTTTACTTTTTATAAATTGTTCTAAAAGGAATCTTTATGTATATATCAAAACAAAGCTCAATTTTCTTTTACCAAAATGTGAAAGGAATATGTTTTTCAATATTTTAACATTTTTAGCCTTCTTGACCACTTTATTTTTTCAATAATCTATTATATAATTCCATATTTCATTTCAAATACAATAATTTTAAAAATTATTTTTTGATTAGAGTTTTCGATGTAAAAAGTCAATTTTCCACATGAAATTTTATAAGTGATTTTATAAAATCATTTCCCATTTAAAGTGATAACCTTTAATGTTGTATAATTTTTACTAGGGATGTAATCTAATGATTCCATCATTATTATTTATTTGGATGGTTTATGATTATAATTACATGATATTTATAGAACCCATTTATCTCTATCGATTAAACTATAATGGAATGTTTATGGTCCATGAATCCTTTTCCAAGGTTAATATATGGAAATAATTTTATGATATTTTAGAATAGTGTTCTATGGATTTTGTGATGGTTGGGACATGTATCATTCTTCAATATATTGTTTAAATATGGATAACCGATGGGTAAATATGATATATGTGATCTAGATTATATTTGAATAATGTAATGTTTAAACCTAAAAAATGTCTAGAATGTTATACGTGAACCCGATTACATGCTCAAAGTGTTATGAGTGTTCCTGAATTTTATGTACATATAGTTATTCAAGGACCAGGTTTCATTTCCATAAGTTTATGTAAGGGTGTTATTTAATTTACTTAACTTAATCAGTGAATATGTATCAATTTATACAAGTTCCTAATGTCATATTCTTCTGTGTTTGACACAAATCCATGTCTTATATAAATTATATATTCTCATGGATCATGACCATTGATTTTTTTATGATTTTTGTCATATAAACAACAATTAATTATTCCCTGACACAAAATTTTTATCTTTTATATGAAGGGTGTGGTTTTCATATGTTATAATAATGTTATCATACCCTTTCAGTCATGATATGTTTATTTATTTCTCATGTTTACAAATGATGAGAATTTTAACCCACCCATTCATATGTATAAAATCCCAGGTTATGAATAGTGGTTTTATGTAGGTTATGCTCCTGAATATTAAAAATGGGAAAGATCTTTATGGGATATTTTGAAGATATTTCACTAAATACAATTATTGTGTATCGAGTATATAAATGTACTAAACCATTATGACACATGAGTATTTATTTTTAAAATGTATGGAATATTTTTCTATTAGTATTTTATATCTATTTATGTGAAGTTTGGGACATTATAGGACCATCTTGGGTACTCATGGGGGAAATCTATACATGAACATTATTCTTCAAGTGTAGAAGAAGTCACATAATTTCTAAGTGTTAGTGGATAACAAAAATTAATTTTTTTGGTCTCTATAATATTCATGATTTATAATATAAAGATTAATAAATCTTTTATATTGGCCCATAGTATCCAATGAAATGGATATTAATTATGGTTATCAGTAAGGAAGTATTTTTTCATTCATTGCAATTAAAAAAATTTACCAGAATCATTTCAAAATAGGTAACAAAATTCCTAGAGAAAACTTATTTTTTAAAAAGGGATGTTCAATTTTATTTATATAACTAAAATCATAGTAATTCTAATTGTTCCTATAATATATATAAATGAATTTCTATTATTTACCTTAATGATGTACTATGTAATTGTTAGTAGGTAAAGGAGTTGGAGCTAGAACACTCAATGACTTATGAGTGACAATGTCTATTTTTTGCTAACCATTTTTATTCCCCTCTATAATGGATATTGATTAAGATGTCACCCTATAACACTAATGAATTTCATAAAATCACCATTCCATAATGGAAAGTTGTAAAAATTCACCAGAACGTATCAATTGGATGAGAGATGTATGCAGATATATCAATGATTCTCTATATTGATCTCCATAAATATCTATTATGGGAGATATATATTTATGGAATTATTTAAAAATCTACACATTTCTGTGATGTTTGAAACATTCTCATTTTATTTTAACCTATAGTTTTAGTTGTCAAGATTGGTCAACCATCTCATCATTTAAAATAATATCTATGTAAACTATCTCTAACAATATTTCAAATCAATTATGGATACAAATACTATATTGATGTAAAAAAGGTACTTCTAATGTTTGGTTGAAACACCAAATCTTCACTACTTTGCACTTTTTTTGTGTACCCAACATTAGACAACATCATGATACCAAATATATAGGATATTCTTCTAGTAATCACGTTCAATTAATAACTTGAAAATTTAGATATTAAAAATTAGTTAGAGGAGGAGTTAAATACACCAACTCAATATATGAATTATTTTCTAGTTTAATTAGTTCTTGTCATTATTCCATGGTTCTCATTCGAGCACCATGATTAATTTTATTTTATAAGATCTTTTGGAATAAATTATATCTATTGAAATTGAGGTTTAATAGTTGGAGAAGAATTATATGGTTAGGTATTCTGTGTTTATGGATGATGACTAGACTATTTTAGCTAGTGGTAATCTTCTTTAGATATCCAAATGGTGGTAATTTATTAATTCCACTTAGTTTCTGAAGAAACTAATCAATTTTAATTCATATTTAGTACATTATATTGCATTTGAATTCTATTTTTATCTGGTCAATTTATTATAATTGAAAAGATTCAGTCATGGGAGTAATGGAGAATTTATCCTTAAAGTTTCATTCAGTTTTTATATATCCATTAAGTAATTATGCATTGATTCAACTTAGTGTTTTAAATTATACTTCATATTAAGTTATATTTTCTTCAGTAAAATATGGTTAATATTCTTCAAAAATTGTGATGGGATATAGATGTAGGTAGAATATTCATTTTAAATTAATTTAATCATGAAAATTAAGAATAAATAAATTTTTAGATGATCCCCAATGTACTAATCCTTAATGTTTTGTTGATTTGGGACACCTCCTTCACACCACATGATGAAAACTATGTTTTAAATAGATGTATCCCTAAAATATTTTTTATTTTTTCATATCAGTCATTTTATTATCTATGGGTTATGTATTGAAATGTTTCAATGATTAAAAACAAGTAGTAAGAATTAATACTTCATTTTTTTTAGGTTAGTGTGTATCTTCATCAATGTACAAATATCCATCCAGGGATAAATGATGTAATTATTTTATTGTCTACTATACTATAATAATTCATGGGATTATGTCCCCATTGATACCTCAATTCTCTTCCTTGGTGTTTATTATTGGTGGGAATAGAAGATAATTTCTGGAAGGTTATCTTGAGTGAATCTCACATAATTTTCACTAAACATGATAACATTTAAGGGAATGAATCATGAATCATCCATGGAGTGAACTATGTAAGATCTTATTATGGATCTAATCCCAAAATTAAAAAGACAAAAATCTTGATAAGAGGGGTTAGTAAATGTCAAAACAGACTAGTGGGTTATGGTGAATCTTTTTTAGTGATGGAATTAATTATACCATTATTTAGGATTTATTGTAATAAACATACAATTAGAAGAAATAATGGCCCCTTAATAGTTATTTGGGAACTCCTCAATGTTCCCAATAGAGAATTTGTTGTATATTTATTCACATTTTAAGATTTCACAATACAGTTAGATGGGAGTAGTATGTATTCTTTCCACATAGGATGAGATTTTTAATCCATGTAAATGGGATTATATTTATTGGTTTTTTATTATCAAATCATCTCAACCTAGTTCATCTTCATTGAAGAATGAAATAATAGTTTAATAATGAATATCTCACCTTGAATTTCCCTTTTATCCACATTTTATGAAGCAATATATTTTTGGATTAAAAAATATCATATTAAATAATATTAATTAATACCTGTCATTATTAAATAACATTGAATGCTACCATTCCTTCATATCATAAGTTGAATGGTGTGAATAAACTTATATTTCCATATACTCTAAGGAATATATAAATTTAAAATTTTTCTAACATTAGGTAGAGTGTATTTAAATAATTAAGAATGAATTTATTGAGTTACCCATGTTATTTTAATTATGTGGGATTTTTAAGACACTAAAATTATTTACAAGAAAACTTGTAATAATTTCTCATCAAATACATTAAAATTATCATTGTATTTTTAATAAGGTAAGTACCTTGATTTGAGGTGATGGAGGGTTTCCAACATATTCTGATTTATATGAGGTATGAACTCTTCTCTTTAGTTATTAGGACATCATATTTAGTTGTTTCATTAAGGATATAATAGACCTTTACTATATCATCGTGAAATTCCTTCCAAATGACCATTTAATTTTCAAAACATTATTTTTCAATCAAAAATTTCCTTATACTCTTTATATAAATATGGAGATTTATTTTCCTAAACAAATGAAAAGAAAGGATACATCAATTATTTATTTTGAATAAAACATCACATGATTAATAAATTTTACCAATGTATTTTTCATTGAATCAAAAATTAAGGCTGATGGTTTAATTAGTGACGAAAACCATGTATTCAAAAATAATTAGAAATTAAGTACATTGTTATATACAATAAAATAATATCATGTTCCCTGACCATGGAGATGGAAATTGTTAAATCATAATGGTATATCAGGTTGGAGGTAAAAATATGGGAATATATCTAAATTTTATATGTTCAATAAATAAATCCCATATATGGGAAATGAATCAACTTCTTAGAAGTAAAATGTGTGGGAAATAGAGAACTATGAATTACCTCAAAGGGTTGAGGAAATTATTCACATGTAAAATAGAATCTATTTAAGACAAAGAATATTAATAACACATAATAACTCCAATATATACCCATATTGTTTCCCTAAATTGAATATTAGCCCATTTTTTAGTTTCAATTAATTTTTCCATAAAAAAGGTAATATAATAATATTCTCATAGAAGACAACATGAAAAATATATTTATTTTTCTAAAGGCATTGTTATTATCCTTGGTTTGACATATAGATAAATAGTATGAGCACATAATTTTAATTGATATTTATTATTTATTATATTTATATATCATATCATTGAATAAAAATATATACTAAATATGATCATGGATAAAAAATTTGTCCTATAGGGAATTTTTGGAATTGTTTGTTTTCCGTATATGAAGTTTGAGTTTTGTATCGGGAAATCCATCCCATGACATGGAATTTTCTAGTTCTCAAATTAAATACCTAATGTCAAACACACTTGGCCTAAAAATACTTTATAAATAAGGATATCATGTAATTACTATTTTATGAGTCTTTTACACAAAGTGTGAATTATAGAGAAGAAACACTATAATATTGAATAATAGGTGACTTGTTATTTATGTTAATTATAGTGGTAGTGACACTGAACACATGTTGAGAGAGAAAAATTCATCTCATGGAAAATATATCTTTATGAAATGACTCTTGAATATAAAATTTAACTATTTTTTTTTGAATTTCCAATTGATTTATTCATCCATACTATGTGGGGGTGAATCATTATAGACCGATGTTAAAAAATTAATTAAAAAACACTTTTAAACCCTTTATATTATTCAAACACCCATATTTATTAGGTTCAATGGATCTTGTATATTCATAGAAACATTCACACTACATTCAAGACATAATGTAAATAGAGAATAACATGCCTTATTTTTACAAGGTTTGGTCCCAATGTGGGAATCTACAACTTATAATATCCAGTTCGAGTCAAACCCATAAATATTATATAATTATTAATAATGGCTAGAAGTGGTGTGGGAAGGAGACATACATTACCATATGGTCTGTGAAGGTATAAGTATTAACCTAGATATATCTTTTGATGGCTCTTCAGTCACCCGACATTTATGTCGTAAATTATACTAGATCCCCCTTTCCATCAAATTAATTAGATGTTCCAATGAATGAGTTATACAACTAATGAAAGAGGATTTAATTAGTGTCACATCTTTTAAAATTAATTATATTTAATTTAACTTGTAACAAAATATATTTATATGAACTCATGTATAATATATTGTTATTAACCAAAAGAAATTAAATATTAAATAAACACAATTAATGGAATATGTTTAAATGGTTCTCCCCCAAGTTGTGTGACTTTGAACTTTTTTGGGACGGTTCAAGTATGAGATATATATTTTCCACAAGAATAAGCCAAATATTATAATTTTTTAAAGAACATGTCATCATGAAACTAGTTGATATTACCAATAAATTTTTACCAAAACATTATTATAATAGTTCCCACTAGCTTAAAATAATATCACCACAATTGGATGAGTATGATCACTTGGTCTTGGGGATTCTTTTGCAAAACAAAACCTATATTCTTCCAAACAATTGAAATAAAATAAATTTTCACCTATATAAAAGTTACATTTTTTTAACATACATGTATAAAACCTAATTTAAAGAAATATATACCTTCAAAACTTATTCTATTCATAAACCATAATCCATAATATTTCAATGATTCAATCTTCATAAAGTTCTCATCTGTCATCTCACCTTCTTGACGTTTTATGTTTCATATCTCTGTTTCTGAGTCTTTGCAACTTCTAAATTCCAAATTCATTATGAAATTAATATTTTCCCCAGAAAGAACCCAAAATCTGATAAACTTCAAAGAATAGTATTTTTTTAGTAAATTCTCTATATAAGTGATCTTCATAAAATAATATTTTCACAAGAAATTATTTATGTATGTACAATGTGAATTTTAGACTCTTAAAAATTTGATATTATCACTATGCACAAAGTCAATACTCCATAATAGAGTGATTATCGGGGATATTTAAAGGAAATATCATATAAGAGTGAATATATTTATTTTTTTAAAAAAATAATGTATTAACACTCTACATTTTCTTACTTTTAAAAAAATTGGAACCCTTTCCCATGAATTTCTACAACAAAATTAAAATTTCCCCCAATCAACCCTTAAGATCACATAACATACAATGTTATTAAAAAAATGTAAAATATATGTTGGATAAAATTTTATTTTTGTTAGATTTGTGGAAAATTGGGGCAGACTAATCCAAAGGTTATTTTCTATAAGATGGGTAAATATTTGGATACCCCTAAGTGTATTGGAATTGATGCAAATGTGTCCTAAGTGCATCTTGAAGTTGTGATTAAATAGAGTATACGGACATATATGTTGGATTTATAATAAATAATTTTATGAGGTTTCAATATTGTTTCATAACATAGAATAGATATATATTTGTCCTATAGATGAATAGGACTAAATACCAGCACATGCAGAGTTTGTGGGATGATACATGAAGGATGGATGTTATGGTAACCAAATACAGAGGTGGTTCAGACCAAATTTCTAAGATGAACATATTTCTATAATGTCTCGTAAGTTACCACTCATGGAATTTCAAACATATTCATTTTATATAGGTACCCAATATAATAAAATCAGGCTTTTATGGAAAATTGGAATCATGAAGGGTTTAAGTATGAAAATCCTATGACATAGGTAAATTCATTCCCCATGTATGAAAATACGTTGATGTATTGTTTTTTCTAATACAAGGGAGGATAAATACATTAGAAAATAAGGTCACAAGATAAATCACATATTTCAATATGTATATAGAATGATTTTGGGTACATTAGCCACAACATTGGGGTTTTAGTGTTTGACATTTCAGAGCCCAAGTCCTTCTATTGTGAATGGCTCCACATATGATAATTCTCATCAATGTAATGGGATTATATCTTGGATTTTCTATGAGTATAGGAAAATTAAATATTAACATCAAAAAATTTAGGGTATATTAGAATTTATAATAAACAACATGAATCATTAAACATGGTAAATGATTCTAGAAAACAATTAAAGAAGGAAGCCTTCACTTCATGGAAATTAATGCTAAGTTGTTTCACATTGTTTTTTGAGTAGAGACATGTCTA
Source organism: Viscum album (assembly GCA_963277665.1). Classification (NCBI taxonomy): domain Eukaryota; kingdom Viridiplantae; phylum Streptophyta; class Magnoliopsida; order Santalales; family Viscaceae; genus Viscum; species Viscum album. The sequence continues at coordinate 1,095,985,687 of OY728163.1, forward strand.
ATTATGAGGTATTGATCTATATGATTCGTAAATTATATTTTAATTATTAACATATCAAGGGCCTTAATTTTAGTACTTCATTATTTCTAAAATAGAAGGTAGATTGTAGTGATTGATATAGAATATTAAATGAAATTAAATGAAAAAAGAGAGGATGGTTTATTAAGTAGATATATTTTTATAATATAAATTTATATAATCATAGAAGATATTTTGGGGTTAATTGAAAACCCATAATTATGATGAAAGGTGGGAATTAAATTCTAATTATTTTTTAGTAATTTTAGAATTTCAATACTAATGTAGTTTATATAAAAAAATTTATAGAAGAAGAGATTTTATATTATATAAAAAAAAGAATATAATTAATTGAAGAGGAAATGAGACTATGGGAATTCATTGACAAATCTATGATAGGAGAACAAGATGGATATATGAGTGTTCATTAACGCTTTAATGAAGAAGAAGAAGAGCAGTTAATTCAATTTGTATGTTTCAAAAAAACAATATTTCACATTAGTGAGAGATAGAACCTAGTGCATTCATTATGAATTTCATTTTTAGAAAAGGTGAATAAATTTTTGCATGAATTTAATAAGAGTTATGTATTATATATTTATACTATATTGATAATGAATTAAATAGGGAGTTTATAACATGTCTATAATGATTCTTCCATGAGATATGTAGTTCATATATATATATATATATATATATTGAGGAAGAATACATCCAATATAAGATGGATAAAAATGAAAAAATCTCATAAACAATGGATGTAATTTCATTAGATCGTGAAAAAAGAAGGAAGAAATAGTAGTGAGGTCATGGTTTCTCATCCCATAGTTTTTTACAAAACAGGATGAAAGGGAGTGACCCTTGGGAAGTAGTGAGTTATCTATAAACATGTAATGGGAGTTACCCTAGGAAGAAATTACCTAAAATAAACCCCATTGAAGAGAAGTCTGATTTGTTTTCATTTTTACATCACCACATTTTTGATAACATGATATTTGGACTGTCTCATAGTAGTGAAATTATTTAAAATTCTCCATATATTATTTACATTATGAATGCACACCCAAATTAATCAACCATGTTAATGAATAACTTGTAAATACATTTGATAAAAGGGAATTGAAATCAGATCAAAGTCCATGTTAAAATAATAACAAGTGATCCTCAAGGTGGAGGGGAAAATTTCGGAAAGTTTAGTGAGAGTGAAAGGTAACGGTGTTAAAATTTTTATAATACTTACAAAGCCAGAATTACCCCATCATGGTATATCACACTCTAAAATAATGAGTGACTAATAGTTAGTATCTATGGATATGTATTTTCATTGAATTTGTTATATATTTTCAATAATATTAAGTCGTTTAATAAGAATAGGATCCATGTTAATGGTTCCCTTATTTGATGGAAAACATTTCAAAACATGTTTCATATCTTTGATAGAATATTCTCATATTGTTCATTGAGTTGTTTTTCATGATAGAATATTCCAGTTAATCTAACATGGATTTATCTTTCAGAAAGATCCATGAAATATTTATATTAATTCCTCATTAAAGGATGAATTGATAGATGATATTTTGGATGAATTTTATAAGTATATCACAAATTTTAGATTCTCTAAATTCGTGTGGATATAAAAGGAATATTAATTTAGAAGTGAAGAAAATATAAATGAAACTCTTATTATATCCAAGGTAAAGAAGAATAAAAATACAATAATAATTTTCCATATAACTGATTTAATTAATTATATTTATATATAATTAAAATATTTGTTTGGAGTAACAATTTTGTACCTTTTACGCACTCATGGAACTAAAAATGAGATGTGAATATGGTCAAAATTAAACAAAATCCAGTTTATGAACAAGGAGGTGTTAATTTTCTAGCTAAGAGGATATCCCAATTCTATAATATAAGCATGAACAATGGAATGCCATTTATTAAAATTAATATTATATTATTGAATATCTTTCAATGTAAAACAAGAGTAAAAATAGGCATGAGGTGGAACACAATTTCAACATAACGAAAATGGGAACAAGGATTAAAATACAAAACTACATACTTTAATAGATTTCCTAAATGATTTTAAATAATGTGTAAATAGTAATGGAATTTAGGGAAAGCATCATTACTCTCAAAATAGAAACTGTAGAGAGAATATAATCATAGATGGATGATTTTTAATGTTTGAAATATATGTTTTAAAAATGAAGGGAAAGGATTACGAAATTATTAGTCTTAATAATAAGATTAATAATTTCAATAAATTAAAGGAGACATTTTATATTATTTCCTCATTAATAAGTACATCATATTTGAAAACTAAAATATAATAATAGAATAACCATGATGAATTTAGATGGAAGGGCCTATAATGGTTACAAGGACCAAACTTCTACTACTATGGATTACATAGAATCATTATATGTATATGATTTTAATGCAGAATCACAAAATTAAATGATCTCCAGCATTTCTGTCACATATGTGAAGAAAACACCAGATTATGAATTACTAATATGATATAAGTTTTATATGTGTCAACCATGATCATATAGAAGGTCATTGTATTATTTAAAATTTAGGGAAGGGTCACGATTAGAAAATGATATACTCCACCCATATGCCATTCAAGGATAGTGTTCATCTATAGAATATAAATATTAATCTAGAAAATAATCTCTTCATTAATAATCCTCAATAGATGTTTCATTATGAATCTAGTTTGGTACACTCCAAAATACTTTCCTAGAATGTGGGGAAACAAATCTTGAAACAAGAACATGGGGTTGTACTAGCTTTGAGAGAGTTTGAATAACATGAAAATGATACTACACTAAGGAGGATAATAGAGTCCAAGATGACACTCATGGTAATAATGTATTAAACATTCCAATGTGGTATAAACAACCACTAAAATATGGAAGTTGAATATTGGAGTAATGTTCTTCCAATGGAGAAAGATGTAAGAAGTAAGTTCCACTAAACATTAAATACATGAATAAATTTGTTCAATTTTTATTGCTTCCATAAATGTGGAAAATTTCATGTAGATAAAAGATTAAAATTATCTTATCCAGGAAGAGAGGTGGAATAGGGTATTTTCACAAGGGTGAACCTTCAATAAGAGTTTGAGAAGTCATATTACTAGTTACAAAAAACATGATGTTAAACATTATATGACATTTCATTATCAAAATATAAAAAATGGGAATTGGATAATGGAATATGAAAGTTGATGGATTAGTCCATTATGACTAGCCACAACCCCCATCTTGAGGATCCTAGAGGCACCCCTCACCCCTTAAGCTTTTGATTATCCTATATAATTTTTCAAGAGATACGGAATTTTGGGGGGATATGTTGTATGGGGTAGTTGTGAAAGAAGAAAAAATTGAGGAATATGAATTTATATTTGAATAGATATGGAAGTTCACATAAAAATAGAACACTAGAATTGTTATAATTATTAAATTTTTTAATTCTAAATAATTAATTTGGTGATGAACATGGCTCATCTATTTTTATCTAGAACAAAATTTTCCTACAGTAAATTCTTCTAGAATATTCCAATTGTAAATAATATTAAAATATGCAATATAACACCACATGGTAATTAATTGATAATTTTAATGATAAATGAGCATAAAATGAAGATGAAATTAAGGATAAATGTATATGTGTGAAAAGTTACATTAATACCAATATGAGTATAATATAGTTGTATTTTTTCCTCAAATGTGTTTTGATAGACCACTGAAGTGAATTTATAAGACCTAAAATAAATTTAAAAATATTTATTCAATTTAATTTTTTTTATTTTTATTCTAAACATATGGTATCATTTGGCTATAGTGTATAGGATACAGATTGGTGATGAAATAATTATTTTGATACCAAAAATAAGAACACCCAAGTTAATGAAAGTATCAACAAGTAGAGTCAGTAGCTATAGCTAAAATTTAGCTAATTCTTAATCTAACATTTCAACGCGATTAAACAAAAATTCTAGAAATCAATTTATCCTATAAATTGATGAAGGATTATAGTTCAACGATAAAATGAAATGAAATAATTTTCCAAGTAATATGTCTCATAGTCAATGGAATTAATCTTTATACACTAACTGTTTGGTGTTGAGATGTGATGAATATTAAAAAAATTGGGAATGTACAAGAAGAAAAAATATACTAGTTACATCATTGGGTTTAGAAACATGAACAAATTTTGGATAATATATAAAAACTCTTATTTTCCAAATTGATATCAGGATTATTAGGCTTAGAGGATTTTTTGAAAGTGCAAATTATATGCGTAGATATATGAGAATAAGGAAGATTTATAATTTACTATACAATAAAAAAATTTATTCGACGGTTTGGGTAAACAGATATTAAAGGTTTACCCACAAGTGAATTATCAATTGGTATCATCATAGACAGTGATTTTAAAATATTATGTGGTTTGATTTTGTTGGAGCATGAAATTGAGAAAGGGAAGGAGTAATCGGTAATTTTTTAATCTATAAATGGATCCCATGTATATAGGGGTAGAATAAGTGAATACCACATAAAAGTGATATAACAATAGAAGAAAAATATTTTTGGTGTCACATTAAATCCCACTCACATGGGGATAGATATGTTTTGAAAGTTATTATTTTCAATAAAATGGGGGTATTATTAGACAAACCTTGGGTTGTGTTTTATTTTTTAAGAATAGGTGTGGTATTGGATCATGGTAATTTTTTGAATATATAGGGAGAATTATGGATAACCCTATGTGAGTTGGAATTTTGGACCATGTGGTTGAGGTGAATTTTGAATTTACTACCTTAATTATTTGTTGGATATAGTAGTTGGATTTTTTTCAAATAGATATGGAGAATGAAATGTTCAATTTTTACTTAACCTATAAATATAATTATCATATATATAAAAAATCATATGTGCTAACACGTGAAGAGTTTACAAGATAATCTATGATGTCTAGAAGTTTTGGGAGTCAAAGTTGGATGTAGTTTCGACCAAATCAGGGAGATGTTCATATTTTCTAAAATATTTCTATATACCCAAATATTTTATTACCCACATATTAATTTTTAGCAGGTCCTACACATAAGGAAATATGGATATATAAATAAATTATTCAATTCAAAGAGTTTAAGACATAGTCCAACCGACCATGACTCCTCCAAGATATAGACAATCCATGTGTTCTAACCCTAAAATTCATCCAATTGGCTAGGAACTTGTGACTATCATCGAGATGGCAAATAAAAAATTAAGGTCTTAGAATATCATACTGCAACAAGATATACCACAGATATAGAATAATAAAATCGAAATCATGAATGTTATATGAGATTGGATTAAATGTAAAATAACCATGCATGCTACAAACCTCGAGTTACTAAAAGATGATTCCACATTCTATAATGTTCATGTCTTAGATGACACCTTAATCAAATCCAATAGGATTTACTGATACTCAACTCCATTTTATCGTAGGCCAAGTCTGAAGCATCACCAACATGTTCATTTTCTACACAAACACAATATTTTTTGGAGAAGGCCTCATTCATGGGTTACTATAAATACAACATGTAGGTCACTCAGAGAAACAAATGAGAAATATAGTCTTAGGTCATCAATGAAGTGAGTTAAAACCAAATTGTTTCCCCCGAACCCATGAAAGAACATGGAACACTCATGGAATGAATATCCACTCCACGACTCAAAAAGTTCAATAATCATCCTATCAAGGGACTACCAATGAAAAAAATTACCCTGAAATCTATGAAGCAAGGGTTTCAGGATCAAACTTCTCTCATATAAGAATAAAAAATCTTATCTCATAGGTCATATATGGGAGAAACGGCCCGATGAACCTATCCTCAAGGAGAGAAAATTCTTGACCCATACTCTCTAGTGTGAACCTCCCTATCTTACCATTATATAAAATATCCAAATGATTCAGGTTTGGAATAGGGGATATGGATCATCACATGTATAATCATAAAACCATATTCTTACATAAAAATACACACATTAGAGGGATAACCATAATGATTAACCACTCCATCTACTATAAGGCCATGGTTGGCTCATTCATGGTTATGTTGTGAAGACTACTAACAACTCATTATTCCCTGAACAATGTCCTTTACATCCCAAGATCACCAATTCACATTTATCAGGGAACATAGTTCCCTCCAAGACATCTTGAAAAACAATCATGCCTCAAACCAAGGGAGGAACCACCACATGTCTATTAGAGTAATGATTATATCACATTAACTGACTATCAACCAATAAAGATTATCAAAATCATAATTTTCCTCCATGGAAGGTTGATTACTCATGGAGTAGGGACATGAACTAGTAAATAATCATCACAATAAATGGGATAAATATTTTTCCAAAAAAAACTCTCTCACACTCAATTATTATCATTCATCGACAAAAAACCACTATAGACATATCTATTAAATAAACTCTTAACTTTTTTGGGACATCTTCACCGTGAAAAGTTGTGAATCCTAGTAAAATGAAATATTAACCATATCTCAGAACCTATCTCCATCAATCAATAACTTCCATCATCACACTAATGATAAATCCTCATTATATGTAAATTTTATGCCTAATGCTAAGATCACTCTTCAATAAAGTAGAATCAGATCTCAAAAAAAAAGAGTATATGGACCGTTGTTTGTGGGGGGATATTAACCATAATTTACCAATATACAAAGGATCCCACACCAAAAACATGTGGTGGAGATACAAACTCTACATATGTGTTGAGGGAGTAAATTGATCAATACGATAAACCAAATAATTGTAATTAATACTAATAGTTCATAAAATCCAAGACCAATCATTGAAAATCCAAAGCAGTCTAAAATGATCACTCCACCATGTACCACACATTTGAGGCAGAAATCTGAGTCCTTGGATCCACACAAATAATACCATTACAAAATCATAACTATAGACTAATGAAGTGGACTATAAAGAATATTATATAATCACAACACTGCTCTCTCTTTCATTGGATGAAATGTTTCAGAGATACAAGAACATATCTACCTTGCAGAATTAAATCTCAATAATAAAGGTTAGTGAGAAAAAATGGTAAACCTCATGAACCAACTTATGTTTTTGAGTTAATGAGAACAAAAGGTAAACCTCCAAGAGTCTTATATTCATATAATTTCTATAAAACTTATCAACCAAGAGGTGTATATTTCCATGCCTGGATAAAATTCATATTCTATATATATTTGAACCTCAGATGATACTAATCCACTTAGCTTTCATGGGTTATCAACTATAATAATCAAGATCTAACCATGCTTGATGCTAAAAAATCTATACATTAATTATACAACACTCATAGATTCTCATATCCAACTTCCTAATCTTTTCATAAATTTCATCTATTAGTGGTTCATGTCACGGTAAATCACCTTTCAAACAATCTATAACTGAGATTAAAACCCATATCTCATGTTACATCTAAAAATTCACCCCGAATAGACTATTTTTGCATCCACAAAGGTCAAAAGGGTGATAAGACATAAATCATCGATAAGTAGGGAAACACACATCTTGTCCTAAAATTGGGTGGTGTGTTCACCCAAACCCCTAAACCTAAACATGTACCATAGTCCAGCTCAATGTGTACCTTCCCAGTACATGGGGTGTTCATATATAATATAGGGTATATTAAACATAGATCCAGGATATATACCCTATCCTTGGCCATGTTGTGTTTCCTAATGTGGTGTGTCCTAGTACACACCATATAATGAAAAATGATGTCTTCTTTTATACATGGAAGGACCCAATGTCTTGTATTGAAAGGTCCTACTCATCATGTACATATCACCTACAAGATTTATGGGCCCTAAATTCATCATAAACCACATAAGTATTTTATATGACATGTGTTCTTGAAACTACATATCATATAGATTGAAATTATAGATGAACCAATGTTAAAAACAACACAATATATCCCAACCTACTTGAATATTACCTAATGATAAAGGAAAGATAAGAAATAAAGTTTTCAAGAACAACCTATAATATTAAAATTAAATACCAAATGGGAAGATATAGAAAAATATATGCCCTACCTGATAATATATTTCTAAATATTTGATATCACATGTTTTCTATTCATAATCCATGGCCATGAAATCCATATTTGTACTCATGAAGTACTTGGATGAAGGCTCCACCTTGGAAACCTCTTTCTTTTCTCCATATCACCATAGATAGGGGAATATATTCATATAAACATAAATACACCATGAGTGGTATAATAATAAATATATTAATATCTTAATTAACAATAATGGAATTCTCTTTTAATGTCCCTGTCCTTTATCTCCGAGCTCAAACAAAAATTATACATCACCTTTGTAAAACCCATCATTTCAGACCCAAACATATAGTTAGAATTCCAATTGTTTCTATGTTTAGGGATTATTACCATCTAAACCTATTATATGTTATAGTTTTTAATTTAATAAACATTATACTCCCTGAGTACATTTGTCCCACACAAAGTCTATTTATATTTTATTAAATTGGTAAATGTCTTATCTCTGAAATAGAAGTACCATTATTTTTTTGTATCCATTTTATAGGGGGAAATTTATCATTTTATCCATCTCCAATCCTCATCCAACCAAAATTCTATATAATAAAAATATCATGTATTAAGAAACAAAGGTTAAAAAATCTATCCAACATTCAAGGCTTTCCATCATAAAAAAATAAAATTACAATATTACTTCATCAATCCTTGAATTCATGAATATGTGTAAAAATTTCTAACCTTTCTATTATCACATATAGCAATGAGGTGAATCTAATTTAATAGGTATCACAAGATTATAGCACTCAAGAACACATCATATTTTTTAAATTCATGAGTGTTACAACTATGATTCATCCTTACCAGCATGATTATATAGTTTGACCCATTATAGGGGAAGCTTCCAACTTTATTGAAACCTCTATCTCACAAGACTTAACAAGGAATTTCTCCAATAACACTCCTTCCTAGTTTTTAGAGTAACCAGTGATCCTAAAACAAAGAATCAACAAAAACCGTTAAAAATAGTTTATCCACCAAATAATTACTTAGGTGTTCTTGGATCCAGGCATTAAAAATGGTTACCAAATGAATATGTTTCTAATTCATTCGAATTCCATAACAAGTTCTCTTGGTTGTCTAGATAGGAGAACCACACAATACAAAGAGATCCCTAAATCACTATTTACAATCAGTAGCCCAGTGCATATATCAACACTGTCTAGTTTGGGGAATAAGGGAAACGTCCACCCTTTCACCCAAAACCCATGAATGACTACATATATTTCATGACATATCCACATCTATAAGATAATTTTCCATCCACTCTGATAAACTAATCTATCCACTCTTAAACTCAACTCCATCATCATGTATGGTTCACTACCAACCATCATGAACCCACCAAGTAGCACATGAGAAATAAAACATTTTTATGATAGTAATATAACCATAACTGAAGCTCCCCATTATTTCCTTGAAGGAATATAAAAAAAATTGAAGGTATAAATGCGAGTCACATCTGTATTACTCATTCTTACTAGATCTCAACAAAATAATTTCACACAAGGATTAATTTCAGTGACTCCCTTTTAAAACATTCATGGGGACTCATTTCCTTCTAAATGAAATGTGGGATTATATATCATCTTTCATCTAACGGGCTAGCTTCTTGGTGAAGAAAACAAAAACATCACCAAGTCAAAAAATAAACAAAACTATAAACCATCACCCTAATCTTGGTATCAAGATAATAATCAATCTCTAGAAATTTCTTCATTGAGAACATTATCATGAATTGATCCATTATAGTCATTCTAATAATATATTATATCACCAATAATATAAATAAGTGTAAACTATCATTTATAGAAGTGGATACAAGCCATGTTGCACTGGTTGTGTGGAACCATTAAAAAATATGATACAATTTCTCATAAGAAACTTCAAAGGGATAACCTCTACAATAGATAATTTACCAAAGAAATCATATATATGGATTCATATTCTGATCATCCATGCAAGATGGTGTCCAATCAGCACGTTCAAGGTCTACTCTAGTTTACATTCCTCATCGCGGTCACTGCCCATAAGAAAAATATCATGCACTCATAGTTCGCAATTATAGGAGGGGGAAAATCTCTCTATGATAAGGCTCTCAAATATTGGAGTCTGGCCATCATACTCATGGATTTTTTTCATAATATTTCATAATAATTACTATCAACAAAAATCATGTATCACATTGGGATTAATTCTGTATAAGGGAATAAAAATAAAACATAGAGCATCAAACATCTCATAAAATCATAAATATATGGAGAAATTATATATCCATTTAATTATTCAAAAACTAGTCAAGGGGATAACATCCTCAATAAGGGTATATGTAAATCCAATAAAACCATTACATTATCTTAAAATTTATTCTAAACCTCTGTAGAAAACACATTATTTGATAGAGTATGACTTCCATGCATGGGATCTCATGCCTTATTGTATACGGTGGATACCATAATGTTACCATATGTTAAGATAGTGTATCTTTATTTTATATGGGTTGATTCCTACCCCACTATCAGTCAAGATAGAGTGTCCTACTCATAGGGTGACCAGGGGAATACTCACGTAACCAAACACATCCCATCTCATTAGTACAATAGTGGTAGATCCTATTCCGCATGAAGATAGTGGAGCGATATCCACTTCAAAAGAAGAACCCAGCCCTCTATTTGAGCTATCTAGACAAAGGGATACAAACTCTATAGATAGATATTCCCAGAAAAGGGTTAGTATCTAGAAGGATACCAACCTTATTGATCAACCACCCACATATAAAGGTCAGTCACCATAATCACAATTGGGGAAAATAACCCTACTCAGAGAATATGATATAGGATCTCGTAGCTCAGTGAATGAGGGGGATATTAGCACTATTTACTAATAAGGATTACCCTTCTAAATATTGGAGAGTGATCCTCCCAGTATGACCACATGTTTTTGAATATGCCTTTGGTTATCATTATCCCAAAATGATCAAACTAACAACTCTATTAAAAATATCCCAATGATGGAAAATGAAATGCATTATTGAGTAGCACCAACATCACTAGTGGGATTTTATTTAATGGTAATTATAATATAAAACCCATTATATGATGCATGGTCCTATTAAATTATACTGCTGACCAATTCCCTTAGAACATTTGTATGTTAATCTGATTATCAGAGTCCTATCATCGGTATGCATAAACCAACACACCCTAAATAGTTTCCCTCAACTAATAACTAAATCAAAATACCTATATTTATTGTTTCCTCACATTTCCAAAAAAATAGGAGGATTAAATCTCTAAAATCATCCCCTATGATAAGATCATTAGATAGTTATTGACACAACCATTCACCCCTAGGAAACTCATGGGAGAAGACAAGATAATTCTTCCAACCCAATCATGCCACTAATTGGGATGTTGTTGGAGAATAACACCATGAAGTAATATAAAAACATGAGAGGTCATATTAAATCATCATGTAAAAAGATATAAAACTAATATAAATAGTAAAACCCCAAAAACACAAGATATATTTTAAAAATATAAAACATAAAATATAATTTCAAGATACTACACTTAAGTCACTAGAATAGGAGTCCTCCAACAATGTCCTTAATCCCATATGAGATACCTACATCAAATTCTCTGAGGATAACCTATAAATTTGAATAATCCTATTACATCTCAAATATAAATTATATACAACCAATACATCATCAGTACAGACCCAAAATGTGTGCTAACAATTCTCGTGAAGGTGGGAGTGTAAATAAAATATGATGGATTCCTTGAGAAACAAATGGGAAATAGGGAAACTAGAAAGAACCTGATAATGGTATAACCACAATGTTGTCTACCACTCTGAAGGACAAAGGAAAACTCATGAAATGAAAAACCCCTCCACCACTCAATAAAATCATCAACGAACCTATCATAGGTCTACAAATGACATACCATTACCCAAATGTCAATATAAAAATGATTTTTTGATCAATGCACTCTCATAAGAGAATAAACCTTCCTATATTTGTATTCACAAGAGAAAACCCAACCCAAAAAATCCTTCCAAATTGGGAGATGCATTTCTACCCATACTTATACAAAAAAACTCATACACGTTCTACCATACGTAAAAGATCCAAAATATACAATTTCAAAAGAGGGTGAAAGAGATAATCCATAAGCAGAACAATACACCAAGAATCTAACAATAAAGGACCCTCTAAGTAGGGGTCACTAGAATTATGAACAACATAATAGGCTTCTATATAATCATTCTAAAATTAATGATGGAATGATGGGTACTAATAAAATGTCATAATTCCCTTAATTCATCCTCCCAACATCCCAATCTCACTTAATTTGTCGACTCATGGTTCCATTTCCCTTGATCTGATCATGAGGTCAATCCATTATTAAGTCTCCCTTATGAAGAACCACAAAAATAATAGATGAATTTCTACACAATATAAACTAACTAGAATCTATGATTTATTCCCAACATCCTAAATTTCCTCAAAGGAAAAAGGATTAATTACGGGATGAGAGAACTCAACTAGAGGCTACTCCTAAAAATAATGGAGGAAAACTATTGAACACACAACTCAATAAGACATTAATTTTATCAATAATCCATGATGATAAAATATAGTAATATTCATGAAATAAATATTCACACATCATGGGTGATCCTTATCATGCTAGGATGTAGAATGTGATTTAGGGGAATATCAACCCCAACTGTGAATTTTCCTCTATAAAGTATTAGATGTAATCTTTTGGAAAAATACTTAATATGAATTTAGGGTATCATTCCATAAAAATATATAATATAACTCTCCATAAAAGAGGAAATATATATCAATAGATATTTGATTCATCTCCCAATTTTTGGGGGGAGATATTGATCATATCATAACCATGGGTAAATTATACAGCTCTACAAACCTATTGAGAATATAACAACTCTATTAAGTTGGGTTGAGAGTGAAATATACCATAATGCCACACTATAAAAGTGATGGACTATGAAGAGAGACTAAAAGTAAGACTGATCCATTTAAATAAAATATATCCATCCATGCCCGCTAAACCAGATTTCTTATATTTGGTGGAAGAATCTAAATCCCTAGATCTGCAATACTAATACCATCATGCCATAAATATTATGTCCTGATAAAACAGACTGTGAAAAATATTCCATTACCACTATTCTACCCTCTATACCACCACACCAAATTATAGTTTTATTGAGAGGATATCTAGCATCTAAAATATAAAATTTACCATGATGTTTTTTTGTGAATGAAGGGGAGTGAATTTTACTTACATTCCTTTTTGAACTAATTGTTGGTTACCCACATGTGCTTTATGGTGAATTAGATAAATTATGGAATTTTCCACATGTAAAATAATATGTTCCTAAAATATAATTACTATGTTTGATAGGGTACATGATATGCCACATAGATCATAAAAAACTACTAAATGTCATTATTTAAAATTTTTTGTAATAACGTAATCATTAGAATGGTAGGTACGAACATGGTTAATTGAATTATTAAAACATTTTAAAAAATTTATATACAATTAGAAGAATGATTATTTATACGTTAGTGTAAAACCCTTTTTAAAATAAAAGTAAATGATTTTATAAATAACTATTTAAATTTTCACTACTGTGTTTTATACTAATAAATGAAAAAATCAACCTTTTTGAATTATAATAATGAAATATATATATATATAAAATATTAAATATCATGATTAACATTTATCCTGTCAATTTTCTAGAAATGATATAAGAGCATATCAGGTGTTACGCATAAAAGAAGTATTATTATGAAAAAGTTATTTTATAACCTTTTGATGGAACACTTGATTTAAATATAGTTTTCTCAACTTTTATGAATTAAATTTGAAAAAATAGACTTATTATTTGAAATTTTATTATATAAAATTTTTCTTTCGTTGAATTTTTTGAATTTTTTTGAACAGTTTCATGTTTTATTGAATAGGGAAAAATATTGCATTTTTATTTCAGTGTATATTTTTTCATATATAATTTATTGTGTTAAATTATATATTCAATTGATTTTAAATTATATTTAGGCCAATAATCTATCATTTAATTCATTTAAGGCCATTTAAATCAATTTAATATTTTACTTAGATAAAAAACATTTCAATCTTTTAAACATTTTTACTTTAAAAAACCTCTTTCTCATTCCATCAACATGATTAGTTTTAAATTAATTTCGTCCAATTATGTATATTTAAATTTATAAATGGATTAAATATTTTTAATCATAAGCTCCAAATTATGTAAAATTGTATCTTGTATTTTGGACAATATGAATAGTAACACTAGAAATTTTTTTATTTACACAATCAAGGGTAAATCAAGTAATTGATGGTAAAAATAATGGTATTGTTCCTATAAAATTACCATAAAACAATTAATAATTTCATTTTATGTGTTTATTTTTATACCAAAATAATAAATGGGTCTATATTATAACATTTTTATGACACTTTGATTAGATTATGTCATTTATAATATTATATTAAAAAACATTTTTGTCACACTTTTGTTTGTAACAAATGAAATATTTTTAATATGTGTTTATATTGGGGGTATATTAGACTATAAATAAAATTTTTAAATATAAAATATTTATCTTTATCATGATAATTATTTTTAATTTTTATAGTATAAATAACTAAATAAATAGATTTCATAATGATGAAGTAGAAATTGTTTAATTAATTAAAACATCAAATAAATGATATTAAAAATACTAATTTAAAAATAACTAGAGTTGATTAATGACATACACAAATTTCTTAGATTAATATAATATTTGAGTTATGAATTGAAATATTTTTTATGATATAAATAATTTAGGAAATTTTTAAAAATTCATGTAATGATTAGTATCAAAATTAACATTAATGATATTTTAAAATAAATAATATTTTATTAAATGATATAAAATTCATAAAAATATGAAACTGCTCCAACATATTTGGATATAATATGAAATTTCTCCAATTACTCATTTATAGGTTCTATTCATATTATAGTAATTATATTAACCCTCAATGTGAAAATAACATAATTTCATGGTCAGAATTAAAAAGGATAAATAAGTGTTAGAACAAAATGATAAAGATTATATAATATCCAAAACCGGTATAATATTTATTTTATGAATTTATTTTAAACAAAAATCATCCTATATTAGTTATTAATATGTTTGGATCCATTTGGAAAACATAATTAATTTATATTAATTCAATGTTGTGATGATTTGAAAAATTTTCCTCCCTCTCTCTTATAAATGGGAACATATTCTTCTCTATTCCTCACAGAACATAACCTATTTGGATCATGAATTATCTCTAAAAATCCCTTCATAGATAACCTACCCACATTATATATCTCATAATTTTGGATGAACTCTCACATTGAATGTGTTACTTTTTCAATCAAAAGAGGACGTCTGAATGAGAGGTGTCGTTCTTAATTAAGTGTTTTTTATTTATTCATCCATATCATTAAAATATAATCCAACCATGATGAAATCTTAACTAAATATATAAAAATAATATGTATGATTTTATGTTAATATTATAACCAAAGTCCATCTCCACATCTATCAAATGGAAAAACAATTAATCATTTGTTTGTATAGCGGCCTACCACCTCGAAAACCGATATAATTTTTCATTAAATCACCATCTCTCATGGATGGTTATAGTAATGGAATAATTTTTTATATATAATATTAATTAAATACTCATAAGTATTTAATAATTTTATATCATTTATCTTTATACAGTCCCATGCACATAAAAATAATAACGTCGTTCGTGTTTATGTGTGAACTATCACCTTCACGAAGAGTTGTGACTCATTTTTCATCACAAAATCTCAATAATTGTATATATAAGTAAATTTAAATTATTATTAAGATACTAATTAAGTAATTATAATATTTTAATGTTAAATTAATACATTCCCTCTTTCCATAATTTTCATTTAAGAATGAAAATGTTATTCTTGCATACGTTCGACTTACCGCCTCCAATATTATAACATAGTTCAATTTTAAAATTCATTCTTAATGAATGTATTTAATAGTATGATTGATATATAAAATATATTATTATTTATTTAATATTAGTCTATAAATGATGTAATAATGACAACATCAACTATTGGCATCACACAAAAGTCATTTGGGACTCATGAACCGAATATCGAAAAAACGTCCGACTATAACATAAATAACAATGTAATTGTTATAAAATTATAATAAGTGATAGAAAAGGAATAATAATTATTTAAATGTTCTAAATAAATTAAATAACTAACATTTTATTATTATCAAATATGATAAATACTTTATGTAAAGAATTGGACTCATGATAAGGTAAATTCATTAAACCCCCCCCAATTAAAAGTTCATTTCAAATATCTTTTTAAAATAATAAAAGGGAATTTTCTTAGCAAAAATTAATTAGTTCTTTCTCTATATTTAATGACTATTTATTGCAATAATTTTTTAATTTTATGTTTTCATTTTTCTTTTCAATGTAAATTTTCTTCATTATAATGTAAGTGTTTCTTATATATCAAAAGTACTTTTTAATAGAAAATGGTATTTTGATATCTAAAAATGTTTTCTTCTTATGAGATTAAAAGTATTTTAAAGAGAATGTGTTTATCCCTCTATATATCATGGTATTATGGGTTTATCCCCATTATATCTCAAGTTATGAGGTTTTACGCCCCATTATAGCCAAAGATTTCATGAGTGTTCCCCATTATAGAACACTGGTGAATTGGGTACTCCAAAGATGATAGTAAACCTTGATATTAATCAATATGTTTAGGTAAATGTAAGAGTTATATGTTAGGGATGTTCCATGTAACCGGCATTATTTTTCAATGCATGAAAAATAGTTTTTGAAAAACAGGTTTTCATGGGTTTTTAATATTTTACTAAACTAAGAATTTCGATTCTTTCTATGTCCATTATATATATTGTGATCCTACCAAGTTTTAATTTTGTTTCTATGGATTTAAGGAAGATTTGGGATAATTTTGTGATCAATTTAATATTGTGATGATGTATCATTTAAATAAACTATATTTGATTTTGAAAAAGTTATTTTCTAAAAAAATTTGATGCTGAGTCTATGTGTATAATTTCAATTGATAGGTTTCCTATATACGATATTTTATAGTTATATAAAAAAATAAATCTAAAATTTCAATGGGAATAATGTGATTTCTAGTTTTAAAATGACAAGGAAAAGCAATGTTTAAAGTCAGTTACAAACAGTTGGTATTAGAGCAGGGTTTAGAAAACATTGTAGATTATGATGTTTTATTAAGATATATAGATATCAAGTTGGGTTTATAACATTCATGTTTATCTGAAGATCATTTTATTATAAACCCTTTTTTATTCATTATGTTATGGAATTTTAAAGTGACTAACTATACTTTTGGATACATTTATATTTTGAGGTAATTGTGGGTTATTACATTTTAGGGTGAAAATATGATGGTGTGAGATAACCATTGAGATAAAAACATGCTATAGTTATCTTTAATGATAACAAAATATTTTGGTAATGTTGTAAGAATTATATAGTTTTAAATAAATTATACACTACATGATTTGTGACAACCTACCATATCCATGAACACTATAGGAATTGAACCCACAACATAAAGGAGATAAGGGTGAATATCCTAGAACTATACCCCATTACACACTTCGCCTCTCTTATACCTCTACTTCCTACTGTAGGGTCATTCCAACTACAGCTCTCTTGGTCATCCCATTTAAGGTTTGTGCAATGGAATCCCTCTACGACCATAACCCTACTCAGGCCTCCAGTTAATATGTGCCTCTTTAGGTTGAATATGGTGTGGTGATAACAAAAAAGAATTGGGATTTGGGGTTTGGTATTTGGTGGACGAAGGGGCTCTAGGTGATACCAATGTTGGTTTATTTTTTCTCACATATTGATCCTCATCTCAATTAACCATTATCTGCCCTTTCATTCCACCACTCCTCTCCCCGTCAGATCTGGAGTGACAGATTCATAAATTTTTTGGGCTATGCAGTTCAGCGGTCGGAGAGCCTCGCTTTTGGGTTTCATCCCCCGAATTTTCCCTCAGTTTTCCCTTTTTTCTAGTTCCTTTAGTGTTTCATTCCCTTATTTTCTTCTTGTTCAGGTTTCATTCCCATGTTTCTTTTGTATTGTTCTCCTTTCATGTTTAATCCCCAATTTTCATTTCCTATCTTTGGATTTCTTCTTGATGGTGTTATGTATTCTGTGATGGTAGTTTCATTCTTGGTTGGTGGTAGTTGGTGGGGTCACTATGAGACTGTAGTGATGGTATGATGTTGATAATGGGATTTGGTTTTCTAGGTCTCTGTGATGATTGAGTCAGAATAGATGATGGTGGCTTTCTCAATGGTGACATTGGTTCGTGGCTGAGCGATGTTTATGATGTCGATGGTGGTGTGTCTAGTCGATGAGGATAATGATTAGAGTGAGTAATGACGTGATGATGGGATGACATTGATGAAAATTCTGGTGGGTAGTCTCACCCGTGACATGCTCTGATGAGATAATTTAGATGCATGATGGCAAGCCACATAGTTCCATGTGGTCAAGAAATAGAAGGTAGACACATTGTATGGACATGACTTCACAATAATTTTTAAATATAAAAATTAAAAATGAAAACTAGAATGTTTGGGTACCGCAGATCTGGTGTTTTTCAATTTTGTTATTCTGTTTGTATGGTTATAGGTAACCCTTAATTAGGATTTTCTATAATTGAAAAAATGGATTTGGATGGAATATATCTTTTATTTAATAGTTAACAATGAGATTGAAATATGATTTTTTGATTAAGTGATTAATTTTATTTTTCAATATGTTCAATATTTTGGGAGCCTTGTATGATCAAGGTAAATAAAAAACAATGGGAATTTATTTGAGAAGTAAATATTTAATTATATTTTGGAATAATATATGAATTTATTGGGGTCTCATAGTGATTCAAGTTACTTATGGAAACAATTTTTATATATTGATTATTAGGTGATTTACAAAATTAAATTCTTGGTGGGAGACATTATGTGTGATTTATGATATCAAGTGACAATTCAAAAAAATATTGGAATTATATGTGACCAAATCCTTCTGAATTTTTGGTTTCAATATTATTCTACAATATTTTTTAGGATATTTTAAAATAGTTATTTATTTTATTGTCTATGTTGAACATTAGGTATTATTGTAGAATATTGAATTTATTTTCATCATACAATTTTTATTCATTTAATTGAATTATCTTATATTTTACTAACCATTTTTTTCGATAATTTCTAAATACAACTAAAATATATAGATAATATTTTTCGGTTTATGTGATTCTCTAAAATTTGATTCTAGTGCTTCCTGTATGAAAAATTTAACTTTAAAACTCATAATTTGGTGAAAATTATGAGTTTGTGGTGGAAGTTGATTAAAGGATAAAACTATACATTTAAAGTAAGTTTGTCTCCTTATGATCTTAGTAAATGTAGTAAAACAATTATTTAACTCTATTAAAATTATCAAAATAAAAATATTATATGTATTCTTTTCTTACAAACAAATCAATGATCTTTTAGATGATCATAGATTTATGGTTTTATTATTATTAAATTTCTCATTACAATGTTTTTTACCACACTCCATCAGAACATGATAGTTAGTTTTCTCATCTATTTCCATTTTTAACTACATGAAAATCTAGTACGTGTTATATTATGTGACCTTTATACCTCCATTTCTTTCTTTTATAGTTGATGTTTTATAATTTAGATTTCAGATGTCAGTTTACAATAATGGTATTCTGAAAGGTGAAACCTTCTTTAATGATCCTGAATTCAAAATTGTGAGGATGAATTTTCAAAAATAGTGGATTTGAATGTAACATTCCTAGTTTTTTTAAATAAATACAATGTTTGATAGCTTAAATGATACACCAAATAGAGCTTATACAAAAACTAAATATCAATATTAAAATGTTATCATTAAAACCATACTGTTAGAAAGGATAGAATTAATAGGGTTAACTGAGTTATGAAAATATTGTTTATACATGTAAATATAATTTTTTTCCAATTAATTATAAATGAGTGTAAAATATTTTTTTAAATATTTGGAAATGATTTTCTGATAAACCATTTAAATGTGTACTTGTGTGTTTTATACAAATAAATAAACAAATCACTAATTTTAGATTACATTAATGATATATACATATACATATACATATAATATTTAATATAATTTTTATCAAAAAAATTATTAATTTTCTATACATGATATATAATAAAATCCAATTTTATTTATAAAAGATGTATTTTTTCTAAAAACTAATTTGACCACCTTTTGATGAAGAACATGATTTAAAACTTTTTTTGCATTAGTTTTATGAATTATATTTTACAAAATGAAATTATCTTTGAAGTAGTAATATAAAAAAAATTGGATTAACTTTTTGGTATTTTTCAGATAAGTTTCTTAATTTGGAGAATACTTAAAAATATTCCATTTAAAATTAAGAATATTTTTTACATTAAAATAATTTATAGTGTTAAATTATATTTTTATTTTGATATAATGTATATTTATAGGAATATTTCATCAGGTAAACTAACTAAGGTCGTTAAAATAATTTTCACATTTTATTTGGATATAAAAATATTTCAATCTTTTGATCATATTTACATTAAAAGGATGTTTTCTCATTCCATCAATGGGATTGATCTAAAATTTATTTTACCAAATTATAAATAATGAATTTCAAAAAATGGATTTAATATTTTAATCAACTGGTAATTTTTTTTTTAAATAGGTCGCTTTTATTTTTGGAAAATATGAATAGTAATTTTAGTTATTTTTTATTAATGTTGTTAAAGATAAAGCGGGAAACAAATAATAAAAATAATATTATCAGTAATGTAAAATTACCATAAAACATCTACTGATACTTTTAGTATGAGTGTGTTTAAATCAAAATAATCATTGGATTTAAATTGTAACCTTTTTCGGCTACTTGGATGAGAGTATTACATTTATAATATTTTATTCAAATATTGGTCAATTTTATCACACATTTGATTTTATCAAGTGAAATTTTTTTAATATGGGGTTATATAGACGATATTATTGACTATAAATATAATTTTTTTATTATATTTTTTTTATTTATCATTAAAATTTATTATTAGTTTTTAGAGATAAAATAATTTAATTAAAGGGTTCTACAATGATAATGTAGTAGTTGTTTAATTAAATGAAATATTAAATAAGTGATTTTTAAAATAATAAAATGAATATAATTCAATATGATTAAGGTAATCCATGAATTTTTAAAATGACGTTGACTTGTTTTGGGTTATTTAATGGATTCTTTTAGATGATGTCATGTCTTAAAGACATTCTTAAATGTGATGTAATGAATAATTCCCAAATTGACATTAATGAAATTTTAAAATAAATAATGTTTTATTAAATTATATATATTTCATAAAAATCATAAATTATTCCAAATTATAAAGGTAATTCTTTAAATTACATCAACTATTCATTTATTTCTCTTCTTTTAGTTAATAGTAAATTCATTAACCCTCAATGTTTTAATTACATGATATAACACAAAAAATTAAAAAGGGTAAATAAGGGTTAAAACAAAATTATATGGAATAAAAAATATTAAAAACAAATATA
The DNA here is from genome assembly GCA_963277665.1 of Viscum album. Lineage (NCBI taxonomy): Eukaryota > Viridiplantae > Streptophyta > Magnoliopsida > Santalales > Viscaceae > Viscum > Viscum album. Next base: position 1,096,007,694 of record OY728163.1, read on the forward strand.
ATTTTTAAGTAATGAATTTATATTGACCAAAAATAATCCTATATTCAAAATTTATATGATTGGAGCCTTTTCTGTAATAAAATTAATTTAAATTATTTAAATATTTTGATGATTTCCAACAGTGCCCCCCTTTCTTATAAAACAGCACATATTCGTCTCATTTCCTCGAAATTAAAAACCTATTTGAATTATCCATTATTTGAAAAAATTTCTTCCTATAATCCCTAAACATGTTCTAGATCTATTATTTTTGGTAGATAACTCCCCTTTTTGGTGAATTGTTTTTAATCAAAGGAGTTCGTTAGAATGGGAGGTAACATTTTTTAATTATGTGTATTTTTTGTTTCTTCTTCCACATCAATAAAATATTTTTCAACCATGATGATATAATGAATATAGTGTCCTAAATATAGAGATATGTTATTATAATAATATCATCACAAAAATCCATCTATACTTCCATCAAATGGGAAAATAACAAATCATTCGTGGGTACGGAAAACTACCACCTCACGAAGTGATATTATTCATTATCCCATCACCATCACTATGGAATAGTTAAAATTATATAATCAATGGTTATACTTTATTTTTATGACATATTAATCATTATAAAATAATAATATATCATTATTCTCCTTATTATTCCATGAACATAAAAATAATAAGGTTTTTCACTCATGTGTGTGAACTATCACCTCTAAGAAGCAATGTGATTCTTTTTTAATCATGAAAAAACTACAATGATATATATATATATATATAAGTATATTTACATTATTTATTTTATATTATTGATATTATAATAATTTTTTAATAATAATAAAATACTTAAACCATTTCCCTAATGATTATTGTCAAATGAAAACGTCACTCATGTGTATGTATGGCTTACAGTCTCAATGATTATAACACAATACATTTTTCAAATCCATATTTATTGAATGAATTTAAAAGTATAATTTATATTTAAATATTATTTTTATTTCATGTATATTATTCTGGATATTGTAGACTAATGGCCACTTTGACTATTTACATCATACCAATGTCATTTTGGACTCATGTAATGAATATAGACAAAACATCCAACATTATCTTAAATAATTAAGTAATTGTTATAAAACGGAAAACAAATATTTAAATGGAATAATAAACACAGAAATTTTCCCAATATAATAAATAAATTACCTAATTTTATTATCCATGAGGTTAAAGATTGTACATGATGATTTATAACCAGGTTTAAAGAATGTTTTTAAAAAACCCTGATTTAAAGTACATTTTTCATCTCTTTTTAAAAAATTATAATGGAATATTTTTTTAACATATAAAAAATTAGTGTTTTCTCCTTATTTAATTAAACTTTATTAAATTAATGTTTTTAAAGGTTTTTATATTTCTATTTTATTAATATTATTTCATAATTATGTGGGAGATTTATATATTTTAAAAGTTATTTTTACAAGAAAATTGCTTTTTGATTTTAAAAAATGTTTTTATTATGTGTTTAAATATGTTGTAATTTTTATTATTCATTAAATATTCCTTTTAATATTTTTTTTATGGGTTAATCCCATTATAAATCAATATATGATTGTTTAAGCCCCATTTCATCTCAAAATAAAGGGTTTTTACCCATTATAGCTCAAGATATGATGTGTGAGACCCATTATATCTGTCAAATGCATTGGGTACTCCAGATATTGAAGTCTAATTTATGGTTATTCCATTTCTATAGGTGAATGTAATAGTTATTTGGTAAATATTTCACAAGTAACATGCATGATTTCTTCTATGCATGCTAATTAATATTTAATAAAATTGTTTTAATGTGTTTCCATTTTCTCACTAATCTAATTATATCCATTATTTTAATGTCCCTTATTTAGATTATATGATAAACCCTTGTTTTAATTTATTTTCATAGGGTTTAAGGAATAATATGGTTTAGTATGAGATAAGGGTAAAAATTTTTATATTGATCATGCATAAAAACCTTTTTTTTTTCTAAAAAGTATTATTATGTAATAAATTGAAACGTAGTATAATAATCCAATTTTATTATATGGTTTTACTAGGTAATTGTTTTTCCTATTTATCTAAAAATATAACCCTAAATTATTTTCGTAAAATTAATGTGATTTATAGATTTAAAATAACTAGAATATGTAATGTTTAAGGTGTGGTCCTAATATAATGAGTCCCATGTTCATTGGAATAACATAAAAACATGTAGTTAAAGAGTATGTTTCCACATCCAGTTGAACATTGATGTCTATGAATATTACATCCACTAAGGACAACCATCACCCAACCTCTTAGAGTATATCTTTTTTATGATAGATTATAACCACAATTTTGGTACATCAAAATAACCCTAAGAACTATTCGACCCTCGTACCTTCTTAGATTCATTATCTATATTCATTCACAATATCGGCTGATTAATAGTTGATTTACAGTGTTAAAATAAACATTCTAATGATATATAATAGGGATTGAAATCCCACCATCATGTTACATGAGGAATGATACTCACAATGGACTATGTTTTCATAATCACTGGGTTCTAGGGATATAAAATATATAAACACTAATAATGAATGAATCACATGGCACGTCCCAAGAGTACATGATGTGTTCTCTCATGCACACAATACAAGGAATGTACCATGGTCCAGCCTTTCATGTACATTCCTTAGTAAATGGGGAATATCTATACTATATAGAGTGTATTTTAAATGGAATCAATCAATTTATCCTAAACGAAATCATGTCTTGTTTCCCAAAATGGAAATTTTTTATACGTTCAATGTGATTCTCATGCGTATCTAGCCATATAAATAGACATACCATTAGTTATGTGCCCCTGCGTCATACTCGGTGTGTACATATGATATACACATCATGTGGTACCTGCATTCAATATAAACCCCATAGGTATGGTTCCCGAATTTTATTCCTGATTCTATAATCCATATAGTTAGAAATTTTAAATGGACTGGTATTGAAAACAACTATATCTACATTAATCTCCCTATGTTTTAATAGAATTGAAAGGACATATAAATCATAAGAAATATATTATCAAGATCAATGAATATGATTAAAATAAGAATATAAAACAGGAATAATCAAAAATAAAAAACCCTACCTCATGGAGGATCACAAATGATTCAATAATTTTTTTTTCAAATCCTCAGTCCATGACTCTAGAATCTTCTTTATTTCTCTGGTCATCCATGGATGAATATTTCTCATCAATTTCCTCATCATTCACACCCAGTATCTAGGGAGATGGGAAAACCCTCATGCCTATGTGAATTTGATTTGATGGATAAAAATGAGATGTTTAATATTCTAATTAAAGAATTACCATTTAACGGGTCTGACCTAGGGACCATAACCCTCACTAAAATTATTATTCACCTAGTTAAAACCCCTTATTTAAGAAACTCTAACCATGTGAAAGCATCACCTATCAATAAAATAGTACCAACTGAATAAAATCAAGTTAATTTGTTATGGAAAATATTATATTTTCCATTAAAAAAGGCTTGGAGATCCCTAACTCAAATATAAGAAATGGAACATGCATGGAGAAACCTAAGTCACTAAATTTTATTTATTTTATCCCTATGACACATGAAAATATTTTCCATGCATATAAAAATCATTAGATATAAATTTTTATAGATATAAAACAATACAGTGATGTATGAAAATATTGATATATGAAAGTCAAATAGGTGAATTTTCTAACATAACGAATTTTGGTACAAGAGTCACCAAGTATGTGTTTTAACATATGAAATTTTCGAGCTCATATGTGATGTCACAGACTCAGATTCTACTTAATCGTTTCCCCAAGCCTAGTGAACCACATGGACTCATGTGTATTTTCTCGAAGACCAGAGGCTTTCAACCAGTAGAGATGGACTAGGGTGTGTCTGCTGGGATGTTATGCCATCAATACTGAAGTGTATCGCAATAGGTGAGAGTAAACCTAATTAAATAGAGAAAACAATATATGTAAACAGAATGAAAAAATAGGAAATAGGTAAAGTAATAATAATAACTAAAAAATGGAATAACATTGAAAAACTGATGGTATGTCATGTACTAGAAAGCTGGTAAACATGGATTCAAACAATATGAATAACATATTTAAAAAAACATAAATGAAATCAAAGACTATCCCAAGAATCATGAGTTTCAACTTGTTCCTCTGCTATCAAGATCCATACTAAGAAGAAAACAGTCGAGTATTTGAAGTTGTATGTTTCCCTTTTTCAACACCTACAACCATGTAATCTTCCTTAGGTACCAAATGACACCTGAAGAGGGTGTAAGGTAAATATCATTGGGTCACAACCAATGGTGTCTATAAATTATAGCTCATGTAATTGAAATGTCAAAGTGTGTATACATGCATGTATAAAATAAAGCAGTACAGTGTAAATAAGTACCCAAGTATGTTCTTTAGCCCTTGACTGGTGTTTGAACATGTCAAAAATTCATTCATTCATTATTACCAATTTTATATTGATAGGTAACCTGAGACAAATATAACACTGAAATCACCTCGTGATAGTATAAATAATGATGTTTCAAAGATGTAATAAGGGAAACATTATCAATGATATTTAATAGTATAGTTCTGAGGTGATAACAAAGGGTATTTAGACCTCAAGGTTCTCCAACATAGTGATAATTGTTGCCTATCATGGGGTAAGAGTGTAATCCAAGGAGCATAACTGAAGGCATTATATAATAAGGTGCCTACCGAGACTAAGGTGATTGACCAAGGTAAAATAGGGATAAGAAAATGTTGGCCTCAATGGGCATTAACCATGGAGCCTACTTGTTAGTGATGGATCCAAGGAGTGTGTCCAGTCATCCTGTAATGACATTGGTGGGATCCAAGGATTGTATCTATAGCATCCTATATTACTATATGAGGTATCCTATGAAATCATATCGGGCATCCATGAATAGACATGGATCAGGATGTAGGTGGTTCTCAAACTAAGAAAGATTAATCCTAGAATTGGAGTGGGGTTCTCAATTGCTCATGGAATTCCCTGATCAGAATCCATGGAAAGCTAGAGTCAGGCCATTATTATTTGATTCTGAAATTAGGTAATATTTCATTCGGTTTAAACATTTAATTTCATTAGTGTGACAAGGTCATGTAGTGATAAATGTTTTATCAAGTGATTTGGGTTAATCCTTGCCTTTAATTAGTTCCACAAGTCCATTTAACATAAAACAACTCATTTCATTCATATAAGGAATTTTCCATAATTTAAGGTTCATTACGCTACCTTCCATTAATGTGGTAAGGGGTGTTATGGGTATACCACCAATTAATCGTTCACATTTAATTATCAATTTGATGCATGTACCTTAGGTGGGTAATGTTGTATACATACATGGTTATTGAAATTAGGTAATTCAATATATAAATAAATCCATTTAATATAGGAAATATTACCCTTAGAGTCGTCAAGACATATAACACACAGACTTGGGTGAAATTGTGTAAAAACATTAAATCACAGTTATGGAGTAACCATCGACATGGAAGAGGAGTTGTGACTATAACCACCAAAAATTAATCACATATTTCAAAAAAGGATGATCAAAAAATTTTAATGATTATAAATAGGAAATATACATTCTATAAACAACACCTGATTAAAATCGGTGGGCCCCACCTGACAAATCCAAAAATCAAAGAGATTTAGGGATGAGTTTCGGACCACCAAATTTAGGGTTGTAGGACTCTCCACCTCTGGTTTCGGTCCTTATTTGTCTCAGATTGTATTAGATCTAAGAAATTGAGAAAAATGATCCTACCATGATATCTTTCGCGAGAGAAAAACATTAGGAGAATAAATCAAGGGGACTCGATTACATGTCGTTGCACCTCAAATGAGATGAATGGAAGATAATTTTGTTAATAGATGATTAAGATCACTTGATTACAAGTATAGATATTCCAAAATCACCGTATTGATGTAGAAATAGGTAAATCCCACAAAAACGTGGATTAGGGAAGAAGGGGGTCAAATTAGATCATTAAGGGAATATGATAATGTCACCTTAAAATAGAATATACATGGTTAGTATTAATGTTTTAAAAAAACATGTGCAAACCATGCATGGGTACCTTGGAAGAATGGAAGGTCACATGGTTAGGACACAAGTGTGATGTCCTGACCCATGTGCCCTAAATTGTTCCCCAAGCCAGTTGGCTGCATTCCCTCAAGCAGGCCTACTTGTATGCCCAAGGGTGCCAACTAGTAGTGACAGTTTGGTAAGTCAGTCTTGGGGAGACTATACCCTATTTTATTATAATAAAACCCCAACAGAAGAAAAAGAATATAACCAGGTGTGGAAGTGTATAAAGATCTTGAACAATTCCATGTCATATGATCTTCAAAACAAGAAAATACAATACTCAAAGAAAAAGTAAAACTTGCTATGACAATGTGAATATCTTGTTTCCACAATGCTACTAAAAGTAAGGAAATGATGACTCCCATGTGGGTCTTGAACCACATTTAGTTCCCTCTCTCATGCACTAATCCCAAATAGAAACTTATCCCAAGGACTTGACTTTATCGTATCCTCCAAAAAAATCTACTTGGGTGTTGATCAGGTGACCCGAATAAGGTGTGAGTACAACATAGTATTCCACCACCAACGGTGTCTAAAACAAGCCCAGTAAATATATAGTGTATACAGTTTTATTAAAAAATAAATACAATGCATAATTAAACTGTTATCAAATAGTCATTTAATCTGTATTCCTCACATTCGGCCCAATTTCTATTCACGTTTCGTTTGGAATCATCATTCAATATTATCTCTTATTTGGTGTTGAATATCATGTCATTCACCCCAATATCATTCATTATAGGTAGCCATGCCTAAAAATCCATATCTCATTCAGTATAGGTAGTCATTACTAGTACCCCAAAATCTCAATCTTGGATAACTATTAGGGAGGAACACTGTTCCAAGTCCCAACTTTTAATTGGTCTAGAACGCCATGTGTAGCACCAAAAAACCCATTCATTTAATAATTCTCTAATTCATAATAATTTGGCACAAAATTCCATTAATAATCCAATGATTAATCAAAAATTTCAAAGGCCATTAGTTAACACAACAATTAACTAATCACATTACCCATTAATTAATTCATCAATTAACTAATAAATCAACTCAATTCTAAATCCATAAATAATTACTCACAATTAATTATACATATAAAATATCATCTTGTCATAATCCATTATCATAATTAATTATCATTGATAAACATCATGGCACATTATTAATTCTCACAATTAATTATCTTACATAACCAAACATAATTGTTTAATAAAGATCACCCAATTAATTTTGAGGATCATTTCTAAGTAGTTAGTCTGGGTTGCATGTAATGTTTGAAGCCTACGAGAAATGAATTCCTTTAAGGCCTATGGGCCATGTAATACTTACACCTATGGGCCTTGTAAGGGCTCCACCTCACCCCTTGAAATGTTGATTATCAAAATCAATAAAAAATGATGGACTTCGGGCCATTGGAGATAACCAATATCATAAACAAATATCTATTTGGGACCCCCCTCATTTGTTCCATAATTCAATCGTCAATTAATCACCAATTCAAACCCAAGTAAATTACACATTCATAATTACTCATATTTAGGAATTCAATTATCCAGGGAATGTAGAAAATCATGAAACACACATTCACATATCAAATCCATGACTATGGGAGTTCACATTAAACCACATATCTCAGTTTACATAGGGATGTTATCCCAAAAAAAATCCACAAAATCCGAGCGGCATTACATCGTCGATCATGCTCCAGATCTAACTACATATACTAAAATTAAGATCAATGACATTAAGATCTTGAAAAAATAGATCTATATCCACAATAAAAGATCTAGATCTCAACTAATAGGTTGCCATATATGGAAATAGTAGATATATTCCATTAAAAGATTAAGTAAAGATAAAGGAATGAACAGAAGAAACAATGAGATGAAATCCACTAACTAGGAATAGATCATATCATCATTCTGGGATTTTGATATTGATTAATGGTGTTTGATCACCTTTTAATCCCTATGGAAGGCTCTAGGATCACCAATAAATTTTCAAGCCAGATCCAATGTCATAATATAATAGTCTCGGGGGTCGGGTGGTTTAAAATAGGATATTTGGATAACTAAACCTGGGTGCACAGTTTCCTGGGAAGTGGTGCATTGTTAGGGAATCCTGTGCACCAACTATGTGGACCTCTCAATCCATGTTTTCATGGTTGGCACAGTATATTCACATGGTTTTTCAAACTCTGTGAAAACTGTGCGGACAATGTTTTCCAGGTTTGGACGTTATGAATTATTTAGTCGCACACTTTTTCATACCGGGCACAAACTATGAACTTCCACTATCCTTTATTCTGTTTCTTAAAATTTCAGCCAAACTCACCCCATGATACTAATCCAAAAAAAAGGTACAAAAACATCAAAAATTACCTAAAAACTCATTCGAGATGACTCTTGAAAAGGTCGAGATCTTACAATATCCCCACCTTATTACTAATCATTCTCAATCTTCACTCTTGAACATCTCTAAGAATGAAATACAAAAATTTTGAGTCATTTAGACCTCATTTATTCATCACATTCCCACGTTTCCTCGAAACACTTTCATATAGCCGTAACACATGAACTAATGGCAAGGTCTTTCCTTGTAACACTTTCTCATTGAGAACCAACACACGTATCAAATGCTACACAAAGGATGCATCTAACTCTAGTTCAACCCCTTATACATAAATAAAATTATAAGGGTTTTGGTGATACCACCATAGTTAGACATATGGAAAACATCATGTATTGGGATGAATTTCTGTGGATGGCCTAATTGGTATGCCACTAGCCCGATTCCAACTAGCACCTCAAACGGTCCTACAACCTTGGGCACAAAATTTCCCTGCCTCTGTATCATATGGTGACCTAGTCAAGGTGACACCTAAATTAATACACAATTTCCCTATATAAACTCTAGGGATCTTCTCCATATATTAGAATATGACTTCTTTTTATTCTAAGCTGTATCATTGCATTTCTGAATCAACACCACCAGCTTTGATATCTCATAAACAAGACTCGGACCCATCAGCTCTGACTCACCTGCCTCTAAATAACATATTGAATATCTACAAGGTTTACAATAAATTTCATCATATGGTTCCATCTATATAGATTCCTGATAACTCTTTTTTTGGGAGAACTCCACTAAATCCAAGTGCTTTTCCCAAGAACCACCATTTTCAAGAACACATGCCCGCACCATATCCTAAAACACATGTATGGTACACTCTGACTTCCCATATATCTCTATGTAAAAGGATATATATAACAAAACCTTTGTATGAAGCACCTTCTATAATCCTTTACCGAAGTGTGATGCAATGTGAAGACCGTGATATGAAACTATAGTCCACAGTACCCAATGAAAACGAACAATCCCGTGAACGTATAGTTCTCCCAACGCTTCTTCTATAACGGTTTTCATGATAGCTGTAAAATGTGATGTCGTCATTAGGTGATACACAATTATCCAAATAGAATCATTATTCTTAATTGTCCTTGGAATTCCTACCACGAAATCATTAGTCATGGCATCCCAATTCTATTTAGAAATATGCAATGACTGCAATAGGATTCCAGGTCATTGATGCACTGCCCTAACCTACTGACTGGTGAGGCATCTTATTAGGAACCTTGTTATATCCTTTTTCTATATTGTCCACCAAAAATGTCATCATATGTCACAGTACATTTTTTCAGCCCAAGATTTCCCACCCACATTGAATCATGAAATTCTCACAACAGTTTTTCTCGCATATTCGTACACACAACAACACAATTTTTGACATAGATGATCTTATCCTCACTTATTTTCCACTCTAGCATTTCCTCCCAAACGTCAACTATTTCCCTTAAGGATAAAAAGTATAGATCCTCATATTGCATATCCCTGAACCATATCATAAGTGTAGAAACCACTGATATATAAACTAGTGTCATCCTCTCATGACTCTCATAAACTACCAAATGAATTTCTTCCAAAAAGTTAATCATATTCCAATCTGCACTCAAATCATATACCAATTGAGCCTCATCTTTCGTTATCATATAATCTGCCTCACTATTTACCTTTTTGGGTGTATATTCCTGTTCAAAATCAGTGGACTACATATACTCTACCCATATTCCTACCGAAGATTCATGACACGGAATGAAATTTTTTTAAGCATTTGGGAATCATTTAAACTGAAAACTTTTCCCCCAAAAGAATGTGTCGCCAGCACTTAAGGTCATAAACTACTGCTACTAACATGAGGACATGCATAGGTCAATTACATTTATTTGGCCTCATATTCTATTACCCATAAGAAAAGATTAGATCTTCATTCATTAAAATAGATTTGATTCCGATAATATAAGAATCACAATACACCATGTACTCCTTACCCAACATTGGTCAGATCTAAATTGATGATGATGTCAGGATCTTCTTCAAATCCAAGAAAGAATTTTCCTATGATTTTTTATAATCAAACATTACAATTTGTTTTTCAAACCTGAATGAGTTGATTCAAATTAGTAAGTGTCTTTGATGAACCACCTATAATAACTATCTAATCCCAAAAAGCTTCAGATATAAAAAAATTCTTAGGTTGCATCCAAGAAACAACTAAATGCACTTATTTGGGTCCACTGCCACACCTTCATCCGATATGATATTCCCCAAAGAGTGTACCCTATCAATCCAAAACTAACATTTATATATCTTGTAATATACTCTATGCTCTCTCAGTGTACCTAGGACGATGTCAAGATGGTGGGCATGATGGTCCTGAGTCTAAGTGTACACCAATATGTCGTCCAAAAGCACCACCAAAAACTGATCTAAGTATGGATAAAATATCATTTTCATCAAGGCCATAAATACAGCTAGATATTTTTCAACCCTGACTGTATTACAACCAACTCATAAAGGCCGTACCTACTTTTGAAAGGAGTTCTTGGTACATAAGAGTTTTGAACTCTCACCTGATGATACCTTGATCTTAAATTGATCTTTGAGAACACACATTCCCCATTTAGCTGGTCAAATAGATCATCGATATGCAGACGAGGATATAATTTCTTCATCTCCATTATATTCAACATATAGTAATCAACACATAAGCGTAAGATCCCATCGAATTTATTTGAATACAAGGCTGCTGATCCCCAAGGCGACGTAATTCCATGGAAAACCCCTTTATCCTCCAACTCCTCCAAACGCATTTTTAGATCTTGCAGCTCCATCAGTACCATTATGTATGGTTGAATAGATACTATCTTATCCATCGAAAATAGATCATTAGTGACTCCCACGGCACTCTTCGGTGGAAACCCTAAAATTACATTATGAATGACATCATGAAACAGTTCTACTACCACTGTAAGTACATATTTCGCACCACTCCCATCATTCAACAAAATACTAGTAACATGTGTTGTGAGTTCTTCTAGTTTCTTAGTATTCTACCCAGCTCAGACTACATGGATATCCCATTCTCCATGAAGAACATATTGGTCACCCTTAGTAGATACAAAGGTCACTCTATTATAGTAAAAATCTTTGTGGGATCTTTATAAGACTAGACAATCTGTACCCATAATCATGTCGAAGCTCATTATATCAAGGACATAGATATCCCAATGAAAATGATACTCTCTGATCTCTAGCTAAAAACCCTTTCATAAACAGATATCCATATACCATGTTCCAAACAGTGTATCTATACTCATCACCCCGCTTATAGACTCCACCTCCAGACTGAAACCATTAACAAGATTTGTAGATATAATGAATGAGAGGAACCAGTATCAAACAACACCCTATATATAATAGAACCAACAAGAATAGTACTTATCATAGTCAATGGACTAGACTCACTCTCCTTAAGTAAAGGCTTATCTGCATGTAACAACCCTACCCCTCTTCTATGTGGTTTCATATAACTCCTTTGAGTAGAACGAATCTGATGATATGGGAACTCATACCATGAAACACCCAGTCCACTACCTCTATCTCCTATGCCTATAGAGTTCCTTCTACCAGACCTATATGGTGTAGAAGACCCCCTTCCAACACTCTAACTCTATGCAGTTATTACCTTAGCACCGGCTTGATGCTACTTCCTGCAGAACGTAAGTTGGTGCCCTATCTTGTCACAAAACCGACACTACAGTAATGGTCGAGGACAATGTGTACGGTAGTGTTCCAACCTACCGAACTGGTGTAAAAGCACATGAGTAAGATATGGTGAAAATATTCCTCTTATATTTCCATCTTGAATCCCATTGTCTTGACTAATGTTCTCATAATGGCGCATCCTGCTCTCGGATGGGACACCCCCTAGTCATCTAGTGACAACGACTTAACTAGTTCTGGAATCCTCCTTCAATTTCCCCTCGGAAATGATATCCTGATTAACCACTTCTAAGAATTTCATCAGTCAAAATTTATTTAGCTGAGACTTAATTAAACAACAATGTCCATCCTAAAATTATTTTGTCAAAGAAGCCTCATTTGCTGCCCACGATGGAGAAAAACGTTGTAAATTTGTGAAAAAATCAGATTAATCCATTATAGACATGCTTACTTGGGTAAGATTAATATACTCTAAAGCCTTCTCTTGTATCATCATCTCTAGATATAATTGTACCAAAACATCTCTGTAATTCGTTCCATAACATATCATTAGTTTGTCCAGATCATAGCAGAATGCCCCACCAGTGGATCGGTGAAAAACTAAGCATATAAGCATCAAACATGACCCTCCTCCTACTCAGAGTATCCAAATGGTTAAATATCATCTATATGTATTCAATCCATAATTCATCTCCCTTATTTCTACCCTTTTTAGTATATGTAGGAAGGTGTTGCATCTAAAAATCCCTTGTCAACTCAGACACGCTTTCCAGAACCAGCCTTGGATCTCAATCCCTAAATTTCATGAAACGACCAATGTTCTCTGAGAAATGTTTCCCTTCCTCATCAACATACACTAATGGTTCCTCAAGTTCCCCATCTAGGAGTTCATTCTAGGACATACTCCTCAGTCTTTCCCTCAACAACCGTCGTGGAGGTGGGTCTCTTTAAATCCAAACACACATATTAGGTCTCATAACGCAACCTTATAAAATTTACGTAAGATGTTAAAATATCACAATAAGTTCCAACATTTTCTTTACCCATTTCTTCACCACACTGTCAACATTAAGGCATCATATCTACCATTATCCACCCTACTCATAGTTCTTGGATAACAGGGGTACACATGTTCTCATTAATTAATTCAATAATTAATAAATAAAATTATCACAAATTAATTATTTAAATAATTAATTAATTAATCATACTTATTTTATCAATCCCATCTCTCATTATAGACCATTTATTCATATTTTGAATCATTATTTCAATCTCACAACAAGTAAAAATAGTTCAAGTTAAACAACATACCCGTAGCACATTTTCTATGAGTACCTAGAATGATGTATGAAGACTCTTGTATGAATCCTCTTTAGGACAGGAATCAAAATTCAACAACTATCAAAAAAAATTACATCACATCACAATTGAATGACCCAAGATGAAATAATATTCAACTGTAACAACAAACATCAATCACAACAATCCCACCTTGAGTTCAAATTTTTTTCCCCATACATGGGTTAGAAACTCCCAATCCCAAGAACATTATCGAACCTTGACTCTTCATAGTAACTTATCAACCTTTCACAAAATAGTATGTGTAACAAAACGACCCCTATAGGCTAGAGCCAATGCATTACATGTGATATTGGCATGGTAATAAGGATTGAAAATCCCAAAGGAACGATCAGTTTAGTAGTCATGATGAAACTAGATTCATATATGTAACTCAGATTACATTGGGAAAAGGTTACAAAGTAGAATACAATACAAAAACTACAATCTGCATCCATAGAAACTCAAAAGAAGCCCTTCTCTTCATCACCTATTGAAGATAGACAATGAAAGGGGTGAGATCAAAAGAGCAGTAATGGTTACAAAAGAAGAACAATGATTACAATAATGATTGATTCATTATAAAGCTGACATATTCAATATGGAATAGTGAATAAATGAATAACTAATGCCATTAATAAACTGAAAATGAATCTACATCCATAGATTTTGTCATAGTGAAAGCCACATGGAAAATAATAGTAACTGATAATGAATAAAAAGAATTATTATTAATTGGACATTATGTATCTGGCACAAGAACCATAATAAAGTAAAAACGGTTTACTGTTGTGGGTAGAAACCCATCTGATTTTTTGGAAACAAACTCGAAGGGTCTGTCGCCAAACTGTTTTGTCTCATGAGACCTACCGATGCATCGAGGGGCTATAGTGGGCCCCACCCACCTCTACATCCAAATCATTCTTTATACAATGATTCAATACAAGAGAAATATGAATTTTTAATATCTTTATAGAGTATAGAATAATGATTCATCAATAACATCCCAAATATACACCGTATGTGAAATGGTATATGGTTTAGACAATTAACATATCCATGACATGAGATTATGGATATTTAATAGAAATATAATTTCAAATGGAATGTGATATCAAATGGTCAGTAGGTTCACCATATAAGGATTATAAGTTGCACAATACAAAGTCAGTCACAATAAAGAGGATATTCTTGAACAAAAGTTAGAGAGATGATCCCTTACTAGAAATTAATCCGTCGAATCATATGACCAACACGTAATGAACATCAAATGAAACATTTAATAACATGAATATAAATAGAATCATGTTATTATATATCAATATGCAGTACACATACAAGGAATAAACGGTGAACAATTAAAATCTCACAGAAATGAAAGGGCGATGAGACACCCCTTACCATCAGACTTGTATTGTGGAAACAGTTTTGAATGTTTCTTTTAAAATAGGCAACTATCCTTATAATAAGGAAGGATTATTGTTGGTGTAAATATAAAGAATACTCACACATAATTTATGATGAGTAAATAACAATACATAATAAATTCATTGAGGAAATTAGACAATAATGTTACCCGAAAGAAAATAGAAGTTCGGATGGAAAACCCTTACCTTTTACTCTAGTGTGTTCTTGGTTGTTCTTAATGACCGGAATAATCAAATTTAGATTCATTAATTAATAATTCCAGAACCTAATTAAAATGTAATTGACATGATATAACCTCATGAATCTCATTAATTGCCTCTTTGATGGTTTTAAGAGGTTAAATCATATTGTTTTGGAAGCACTTTCTTACTTGGTTTTCATGGTACGTTTACTTCTTTCCATGAATGGAAGTTCATTTGAACCATGGTTAAAAATCCAGAATTTTTAATACATCTTATTAATGAAATTATTGATATATAAATGATCTTATAATTATTTTGAGTTATATACCTAAAAATCCAGAATTTTTAATACATCTTATTAATGAAATTATTGATATATAAATGATCTTATAATTATTTTGAGTTATATACCATTATGATGATTCATTATTTAAAACATTAATGATGTTTGTTTAGATCGTTTTATTGGTTCTTTGATAATAACAACCTCATTTTGTATTATACACTAGAACTATGGGTGAAAATGAATTAAAAAATCATGGGTGAGTCATAAAACATATATTATAACCTGGTTCATCCATATAAATGGTTTCATGACCAGAATTGAAATAAATATTTCAAATTGAAATCACATCATCTATGATGTCGGTAATTCGACACGTCACGGACAATGTTTTTAATTCCATTAACAAGTGGGGGAAAGAAGATGATTTATGTTGAATTTCTCATGAAAATTAGAACATCCAATATATACAAGATTATGGAGATTTCATTCCTCTTGGGTAATCCGAGATGAAGAAAGAATAAATAACGAACTCAATGTAAAAGAATAATAATGAAATCGCATACACAAATTCGGCAGCCTAACAGCTACGTATAATAGTTTTAGAAAATATTAAAAAGAGAGGGGATAGGGGACACCTATCCAGAAATTAATCATAATATAGAGTATATCAAGAATAAGAAGAAAAATAAGAACATGGTATGGAAACTTGAATGATATACCACATAAAAGAGAATTTTAAAAGAAAAATAAAGAAATTGGGAATTTTCTTACCTTGTAGAGTATCACTTAGAACTTGATGGTTGGGACCTTGGGGGCTTTAGGAATCCTTGGGAGGACTAAGATGAAGGTAGGGAGGCCAGAACCTCGTTGTGGGAGAATTGGGAATGAATTCAATGAAGGGAAGAGTAGGTATTTATGGGAAAAGTGAGGGATTATTTTAATAATTTTCAAGGGACAACTAATGAGTGGTTTTGGCAAAACCATGGTCTTGCCCCTATTATTTTCCCATGGTATAAGACACATGGGACACCTCACATGTTTATTAACTATACAAAAGTATACCAGATTTATGACATCATCATTTCCTCATTAATGATGTCATTAATACACCGAAACTAAAAACTGTAATTTTTACTATTTGCTAAAAAATCGATTGTTTCAGAAAAATCCAAAAAATTCACCCTAAGTATTTATCGATGGGTAGAATTCAAAAGTGAAATCCATTTTTCAAAAATAATTTTCTAAATATTAATAATTTAATTTTTAAATAATCCCATAGTTAATTCGAAAAATAAAAATTTTGAAGTACAGTTAGTTTTACGTGACATTGAAAAATTGGTTAAGATCCCGTTATCATATTTCCTTAAAAAATAAAATAATATTATTTTTTACTATTCATAAGGGTCATATTACTATTCATATTACTATTCATAAGGGTAGGTTTCTATTCACCGAAAATTATGTTTGTTCTATCACACTCCAAATGACTTACTGAATACAACTCTATAGGACTGTTATTCGAAATTCTAAACACAGAAGAGGCAAAGATGTGTTTAGAGGATAGATTGTATTCTATATTTATTATCAAAATCATGGGGTGTTACCTTATTCCCTCCTTAGAATAATTGCATCCTCTCAATTCATAACCACAAAAGAATTCTCTCAGATGTTCTTACCACATCTCCCGTCGTAGAGGATCCTCAGGTGCATTTAGCGGAAAACCCAAATTGTTGCTCAACTCCTCTAGTTCTCTGACCCAGACACACCTCGAGCAGAAGTGGTTGAACTCTTTTATCGAACACTCAGGCTTCCAGAGGGAGGCTCGAATATTGCAATGTTTGGAAATGTCTGAATGGACCAACATACGAAGAAGTTGCCGAACTATGTCTCGACTGAGGACATCTAAGTCATAGATATTGTTGTACATGATAAAACTAAGGAGTTGGTACATGTATTATACACAAAGGTATCCCTCCAAAGTAGCCTCTTGAAAAAATAACATGGCCGTGTAGTTCCGGCCTAGGGTGAATCATATGAAATCCATTCATGGTAATTTCCTCTTCGCCTATACTCAGCCAATTGTGCCATGGATAAGCGGTAGTAAATGGAAGAATTCCGTTGAAAGGTGCGGAGAATGTCCAGACTGTTTGTCACTTCATATAGTTTTTTACACGTTTTTCGCAAGTTTGAGAGAGGTAGGTACTCTTCATCAGAGGCTGTGACCGCAATTCTCTCCAGGATCTCCATAGGAAGATATAACATATGGGTTTGTCCTTCCATCTGAAAATTCATTATAAAAGATCACTTAGTGATACCAATTCAAAAGAATAGTTGACGAATAGATAACAAAAAGAAGGAAAAACATGTTACATTCTTATATAACCACTAGTTCAAAAATTAAAACTAGGCTAATGGTTTTCTATGTCCTCGAATACACGAATCATTATCCTACTTCAATGATTTTAATCTCCCAGAACCATACGCAATACTAGACACACGTTACATCAGAAGTCCCTTTACCAGGAACACCACTGATGCTACGGTGCTGACGAAATTAGGTGATTTCCTAAAGAACTATTCAGCTACTTGATTTATATAACCCAGCACACTCTAGACAACTAGGGTCATATCTTTGCTTAAATCACTTAGGCATCCATAGAGAGGCATGAGAAGATTGGAGGTCGGAAATTTCAGTGTGGACTAAATCCCTATAATTTCCACACACCACATCATTCTTGAGGATATTGATGTCGTAAAGTGTTTTGTATGCAATATAACTCAGGATATGAAATATGTAGGTTTCTCGATTGTCACCATACAAATTATCTTTCAGAAATTTACCCACAGAACGGTAGTTATCAGCGAGAGTGAAACATTGAAAAAGAGCTTTATGATATTTCCCTCTTTTCCAATATGCATAAAATTGTGCATATGCAATAGGATAATATACCAGATTGCTTCCGTGGTAAATATGGAGAATGTTTGGCTGATTTGATACTCGATGGAGTATTTTACAAGTCATACGTAAATTAGCATAGGAATGGTCCTCTTCAGAGCATGTCTTGATAATTATAGTCTCTAACAACTCGGTAGGTAATGATAAAATATTGGTTGGTTGAATCATATCTTCTATCTAAAAAGGTTTAGTAAATAAACATTCATTATGGAAAATCCATTTTAAACCAAGTTATTGTTTTATATAAAAACATATCAAAACAAAGAATACAACATCATTCATTTAGACATGATTTATAAATCTCAAGAAATTACGCAATCTCTTGCTCCATTTCACAAAACATTAGTATGGACTTCCTGAAATCCTGGATGATGTCCTCGTACCTCCACTGCCTAAGGAGGAAGTATTTATTCAACTCTACTCCCATGGAAGATCAAAGATCGTGGCTCTCATCTTCCCATATACACTCTTGGCAATTTGGATCGTGGTTTAACCTAATCTCTCATTTGATACAGGTGGTTTTCCAGATATAGGCATGAGTAACATCAAGTTCCGTGACATTATCTTGGATTTGGTTCCTAAGGAACTTTCGAACCATGTCATTATTGAAGGATTTGATGAAAGATTCAAAATCACAGAGGTCCCCATGCATGCTGAAACACAGGATTTGGTACATAAAGACTGCGTGGAAGTCCAGCTCCATTGCAGCTTCTCCAAAAGCTGTGAAGGTCAACCATTTCTTATTCAAGGTGAAACACAGGAAGAGTCCCTCGTGGTACTTCCCTTTATTTTTATAATTCTCGAATAGTTCATTGGCCATTTGGTTATACACAACATTCAATCCCCGGAATATTTGAAGGACATTTGAGTGGTTCGACACATTGTAATGAGGCTTGCAGGATAGTTGGAGGATTCAAAAGGGTTCATAGTCTTCCATGCATGACTTTATGATTATAGTCTTGAAGATTTCTGTGGGAAGGGAAAAAAGTCTTGTACCTTCATTTTCCATCTGAAAATTAAGAAAACATCGCTCTTAGTATTGTTTATGTAAATTTTTTATTATCGTGCTCTAGTTTCCAAATTTTATTCAAACCAAATCCTATGAGGAAAATTTACATTAACTCCCTTATAATGTCTTGTAAAAAAATATGAATTATCCTAAGCATATACCCCAGGAGTTTCGTAACCAAGAGTGCCGCAAGGCCCGTTGTCGTGCACCAGTTCCCATTTGAGTCTAGCTCAAAGCGGTGTTTTCGGGTTTTACCCCTAGAAACATCTGTGCCAGAGCCGCCTCTACCTGCTCGTATCTAGACAGGGATGAATTGCAAAAAATATCCACATAATCTATTCCTTACCAAAATACCAGTACGTTCTTGTATTTTAATCCTCAACTACTACCTTAGGGCTTTGTTCCATACTATACATTTCCTACTCTAATTTCCAACTTCTCTACTAAACTTCCTCTGATACCAACTATAACACCCCAACCCCTCTAGGATGGAGCCGGTGCATTACTTGTTTTATTGGCATGGTTAGAAGTAATGAAAATCCCTAGGAAATGATCATTTTAGTAGTCTTGAAAAAACAAGAATCATATATGTAACTCAAATTACATTGGGAAAAGGTTACAATGGACAATACATAACAAAAACTACAATCTGCATCCACAGCAACTCAAACGAAGGCCTTCTCTTCATCACCTGTTGAAGATAGAAAATGAAAGGGGTGAGATCAAATGCTAAGTAAGTGTTACAACAGTGGAATCATGAGTATAATAATGAGTGAATCATAATCAAGCTGACATATTCAATATGGAATAGTGAATAAATGAATAACTAATGCCATTAATAAACTAAAAACTAATCTACATCCATAGATTTTGTCATAGTGAAACCCTCATGGATAATAATAGTAACTAATAATGAATATACAGAATGATTATTAATTGGAATTCATGTATCTGGAATATGAACCATAATACCGTAAAAATGGTTTACTATTGTGGGTAGAAACCCGTCTGATTTTTTAGAGACAAACTCGAAGGGTCTGTGGCCAAACTGTTTTGTCTCATGAGACCTACTGATGCATCAAGGGGCTATAGTGGGCCCCACCCACCTCTACATACAAAGCATTCTTTATAAAATTATTCAATAGAAGAGTAATATGCCTTTTCAATATCCTTATAGACTATAGAATACAGATTCATCAATAACATCCCAAATATACACCGTATGTGTAATGGTATATGGTTTAGACAATAAACATATCCATGACATGAGATTATGAATATTTAATAGAAATATAATTTTAACTGTAAAGTTATATCAAATTGGTAGTAGGTACATCATATAAGGATTATTAGGTTCACAATACAAGTTTAGTCAAAACAAAGAGGATATTCTTGAACAAAAGTGAGAGAGATGATCCCTTACCACAAAGTAATCTGTCGAATCATATGACCAACACTTAATGAACATAAAATGAAACATTTAATAAATTGAATATAAATATAATCATGTTATTATATATCAAACTACAGTACACATACATGGAATATGTGGAAAACAATGAAAATCTCAGAGAAAAGAAAGTGAGATGAGAAACCCCTTACAATCAGACTTGTATTTTGGAAATGGTTTTGAATGTTTCTTTTAAAACATGTCACTATCCTTATAATAAGGAAGGACTCTGGTTGGGGTAAATTTAAATAATACTAACATATAATTTTTGAGGAGTACATAAAAATACATAATAAATTCATTGAGTAAATTAGATAATAAAGTTACCCGAAAGAAAATAGAAGTTCGGGTGGAAAACCCTTATCTTTTGCTCTAGTGTGTTCATGATTGTTATTAATGACCGGAATAATCAAATTTAGATTAATTAATTAATAATTCCATAACCTAATAAAAATGTAATTAACATGATATAACCTCATTAAGTTCATTAATTGTCTCTTTGATGGTTTTAAGATGTTAAATCATATTGTTTTGGAAACATATTCTTACTTGGTTTTCATGGTATGTTTACTTGTTTCCATGAATGGACATTCATTTGAAAAATGGTTAAAAATACAGAATTGTTAATAAATTGTATTAATGAAATTATGGTGATATAAGTGATCTTATAATGATTTTTAGTTATATACCCTAATGATGATTCATTAGTTGAAAGATTAATGATGTTTGTTTAGATCGTTTTATTGGTTCTTTGATAATAACAACCTCATTTTGACTTATAAATTAGAAAAATGAGTGAAAATGAATTCAAAAACCATGGGTGAGTCATAAAACATATATTATAACCTTTTTCAACAATATAAATGGTTTCATGACCAGAATTGAAATAATAATTGCAAATTGAAATCACATCGTCTACGATGTCAGTAATTCGACATGTCACGAACAATGTTTTTAATTCCTTTAACAAGTCGGGGAAAGAAGAATATTTATGATGAATTTTTAATTAAAATTAAAAAATCAAGTATATACAAGATTCTATAGATTTCATTCCTCTTGGGTAAGAAGAGATGAGGAAATAATAAATAAATAACTCAACATAAAAGAATAATATTGAAATCGCTTAAACAAATTCGGCAGCCTAACAGCTACGTATAATGGTTTTAGAAAATATTAAAAAGAGAGGGGAAAAGGGTCACCTATCCATATATTAATCATAATATAGATTATATCAATAATAAGAATAAAAATAATAACATGGTATCAATACTTGAAAGATATACCACATAAAAGAGAATTTGAAAAGAAAAAGAATGAAATTGGGCATTTTCTTACCTTGTAGAGTAACCCTTAGGACGTGAGGTTTGGGACCTTGGAGGCTTTATAAAACCTTTATAGGACTAAAATGATGGTAAGGAGGATAGAACATAGTTGAGGGAGAATTGGGAATGAATTCAATGAAGGGAAGAGTTGGTATTTATAGGAAAAGTGAGGGATTATTTTAATAATTTTCAAGGGACACCTCATGAGTGGTTTTTGCAAAACCATGGGCTTGACCATGGTATTTGCCCATGGTATAAGCCAATTGGGACAACTCACATGTTATTTTACCATACAAAAGTCTACCAGATTTATGACATCATAATTTCATCATTAATGATATCATAAATACACCAAAACTAAAAACTGTATTTTTTACTATTCACTGAAAAATAAAATGTTTCAGAAAAATCCCAAAAATTCACCCTAACCATTTATCGACATATAGAATTAAAAACTGAAATCCAATTTTCATAAATAATTTTCTAAATATTAATAATTTATTTTTTAAGTAAGAACATAGATAATTCGAAAATAACAATTTTGAAGTGCAGTTAGTTTTACGTGACACTGAAAAATTAGTTAAGATCCCATTATCATATTTCCTTAAGAAAATAAAATTATATTATCTTTTACTATTCATAAGGTTCATATTACTATTCATATTACAATTAATATGGGTAGGTTACGATTAACCTAAAATTATGTTTGTTCCATCAGACTCCAAATGACTTACTGAATACAACTCTAGATGACTGTTATTCGAAATTCTATACACAGAAGAGGAAAAGTTGTGTTTAGAGGCAAGATTGTATTATATATTTATTATCAAAATCTTCGGGTTTTACTGTATGACTAACGAAGAATAATTTAATGAAAATCCCTCTCATACCACATTGTGATGTCCTGGCTCAGGTGCCACTAAATGAGGACCTAAGTCAGTTGGCCACATACCCCCCAAGCGTGCCTCCCTATATGCTATTGGGCGTCGACTAGTAGCGTGGGTATAGTAATTTAGTATTTGGGAGACTTTACCCTCTTTTATAACAATTAAACACCAATAAAATAAAACAAAAATAACCAACTATATATGTATATAAATAACCAAAATAGTAGCATATCATATGATATTCAAAACAAGAAAATAGAATACTAAACTAAAAGTTAATACATGCCATGAAAATGAGAATATCAAATGTCTACAATGAAACTAAATGTAAAGTCACAACGACTTAGAACTGGGTCCCAAACCACATTCGGTTCCCTCTCCCATGCTCCATTCCCAAACAGCAACCTATCTCAGGGCCTTGCCCTTATCCTATCCCACAACAACAAAGTCTACTAATATTCTGATCATGAGAGCCAAATAGGGTGTGATTACAATTCAGTAGTCCACCATCAATGGTGTCTAAAACAAGTCCAGTCAAATGATAGTTTATGTAGTTTTATGAAGTAATAAATACAATTCATAAATAAATAGTTATCAAATTTTCATTTAATCTTTAATCATCACATTAGAGAAAGTTTCAATTCATTTTTTACATTTGAGTCATCATTAATTATTATAATTAATTTGGTGTTGAATTTCATGTCAGACACTTCAATCCCATTCATTGTAGGTCACCATGTATTTCAATCCATATCTCATTTGGTGTAGGTCGTCATGCCTAGCACCCTAGAATCTCAAACATGGATAACTATTGGGGATGAACACCATGTCCATGTCCCAACATCTAATCTGTCTAGAATTCCATATCTAGAACCACAAAAATATCATCCATTTAATCATTCTTCAATTCATAAGATATAGCCACATCATTCCACTACCAATCCAATGACTGGTTTAATATTTTAATGTTCGTTAATTAACTCAGCAATTAACTAAGAACATGACCCATTAATTAATTCATCAATTAATTAATCAATCAATACAATTATCATTTTGTAATTAATTATTCATAATTAATTAACCATATCAAATCTAAACATTCTATAATTAATTCTCACAATTAATTTCATTGATCAACATCATGGCACATAATAAATTCTCACAATTAATTATCTTACATAGCCAAACATAATTTCATAATTAGTTTCCCCCAATTAATTGCCCTATCAAAATCATTTCAATATCTCAATTAGAGTATCTGAACACATAACCAATATCAAAAAAATATACATATTTAGGAAACCCCCATTCATTTGTTCTATGATTCAATTGTCAATTAATCACCAAGGAAAATTCAAGTAAATTATACATTCCAAATTACTCCAATTTATGGATTGAATTATCATGGGAAGCTATAAAATTCACAAACTCGCATTCAATTATAAAATCCAAGACTATGGGAGTTTGAATAATACCACATTCCTCAGTTTATAGAAAATTTTATCCAAAAAGAAATCCCAAAATTCTGAAAGACACAACGTCGTCGATCAAGCTCCAAATCTAAATCCCTAAACCAAAATTAAGATCAAAGACATCAAGATCTAGAAAAAATAGATCTAGTTCCATGTTCTTAAATCTAGATATAAACTCATTGGTTTAGATCCCTATAAATGGTAGATATCTTCCATGAAAATAATTATGAATGATAGAGGAATGAATCGTAGAATCAATGAGATGAAATCCCCTTATCGGGAAGAGAGAAGATCTTAAATCTGGGATTTTGATCTCAATCAATGATGTTTAGATCGTTAAGAAATACCTCTAGAAGGCTCTGGGAGCACCTGTAATTTTTCAAACCTAATCCATGGTCTAAATATGTTATTCTCATTGGGGGTTAGTTGGTTTTAAAAAGTATTTTCAGATAATTAATCCGGCAAACAGTTTCTTGAACAAGGACACATTATTAGGAAAAAAGCTTGCACCAATCATGTGAACCTCTCTATCCATGTCTCCATGGACAACACAGTTTAGTGACATAGTTTTTTAAACAGTGTGCAAACAGTGAGGACCTCTCTGTCCAGGTCTGTACTATTGGAATAGTTTAGTCACATAGCCTGTCAACCCATGCACAAACCATTCACAACCCACTTTCTATTAGTATTTCTTAAAAATTCAACCTAATGCATCCCATATGACTACTAAAAAACAAAGGTACATAAAAAATTAAAAATATACATATAAATTCACCTGGTATTACTTATGAAAAGGATATGATCTTCCATAATGGTTAGGACCCATGAACGTGTGCCAACCGTGCGATGTAGTTTGGTCTAGAAAAACATAATCTTTATGGTTTTCAAAACCATTCATAATTCATACACCATTTACTGTAAAATATGATCCAATACTATGTTTACCATAAATATGGGTTATGGTCTCTAAACATTCCTTGAACATCCCTGAGATCTTTTCTAACCTAGTATGCATCCTTATTAGTTCTGATGTAAAGTATTATACTTAAAAATAAAGGATCCAAACATGACTAAAAAATAAGGTTCTTACATTCTTCCACCTTTAAAAGAACTCGTCCCTAAGTTCACCTTACAAGGGTGGAGAAACTTTTTTTGATGAAAACTCTAGACATTGGTAACATACCCCAACTTTCCTCTCCCAAGTCTCATCCTATACTTGTCTATGCTGCCATTTCACCGCTACCAAAGGGATATACCAGCCTCGGAGAGCCTTTTTTCTCCGGTCAAAGATGTGCACTGGATAATCGTTAAGGGCAGCATCAGAATATAACACAACATCCTCATGATAAAAAGTGTTCAACGTGTCATCATGATATTGTTGAAGATATGAGGCATGAAATAAATCATGCATGGCATGACACCTCTAAGGTAGTCTCAACCGATAGGCTACTAGCCAGACTCTCTCAAGGATCTCAAATGACCCCAAATAATGAGGTGACCACTATGCATTATTTTGTAACTGTCTATACCCTAGACTAGGAGATAAATGGAGAGAATCACAATACCAAACCTTGAACTCAATAGGTCATTGACGGTGTTTAGCATAAGAATGTTTTCTACACTGAGAAGTAGTCATACACTTCTTGGTCAGCTAAACCACCTCTGAAGTCTCCTGAATGAGATGAGGACTTAGTAGGGCTACCTTAACTACCATTGTCTTGAATATGTTTGAACAAAATGACTGATCATACTAGGCTTCAAAAGGATCCACTTGATTCATCGGCTAAAATGTATTAAATAAGAGAAATTTATAAGAGGGATATGCTTTTCCCAAAAACCACTGAAATCAAAGAAACGTGCTCAGATAATATATTCTAGAACCTATATCAACATTTCCGATTATCCCTCGATCTAAGGGTGAAAATATGTTCTTAGAATAATTTGAGTTCCCATAACATTCTACCAACCCTGCTAGAATCATGTAGTGAAATGAGAGCCCCAATCTGAAATAATAGTGTAAGGAACCCAATGTAATTGTACGATATCACAGATATACAGTCTTCCCAAATCACAAACTAAGAAATTATCTCGTATAGAAATAAAGCGGGATGATTTTTTTAGTCAGTCAATGACTACACACATAGAATTTCTACCCCTCTGTGACCTATGTAAACTGACTAAAAATCCATATAAAAATCTTCACAATTCTATTTTACAACATGAAGTAAATGTAACAAGCCTGCAGGTCATTAATGTTCTGCCTCCACCTACTGATATGTGGAACACCTAGTGATAAAGCCTGTTATCTAAAATTTTATCCCTAGACACCAATATTGGTGTCACATATCTCGATACAACTTCAGGATGCGTGGATGAACTTCCCCTTGAGAGGCACGAGACTCTTTCATCAACTTCTCTCTGATGTTTGTGGGTACCCAAATACGTCCAAATAGATGAAGGACATCATCTCTATCTACCGACCATTCTAGAGTTGGGTTATCTTCTGATATACTCTCACAATGAACCAAGGCTTCAGGATCTAAAATTGTATTCTCTTCACCTTCTCTAGGGGGGAAGAGCTATCAATTAAGATAAAGAGATAATACTGCTTGTGGCTATCATGAAACTCTAGTTTCATCTCATAATATAGGGAAATAAGCTCCCATTCATCATTGGATTCCCATACATCATGTGTCTAAGTTTCCCAACATAGTGCATCTACAACCACATTACCATTTCCAGGCATATAGGCAACCTCAAAATCAATGTTTTTTAGATATTCGACCCATCTCCACTATTCGATGTTAAATTCATATCGGGAAAATATTTATTTCAGGATCTTGTGATCTATGTACACCACAAGATGCTCACCCAAAAGACAGTCTTTGGAATTCTAAGGCATAGAAAATTGATTCAAGCTCAAAGTGATGTGTCATTTAATTTATCTCAGGAAGCCTCAATTACCGAGATCTATACACAATGACTGTATCTTCTTCAATAAACACTACTCCTAGGTTGATTATTGATGCAACTCATATGATATTACATCATTTTCAAGGATTTAGATGAATTACAATGGTTGTAGAGACAATCCTTCCTTTCAGCTACTAAATGGATTTCTTTCATTTTTATGACCACATGAACCTGACACCCTTCTTTATAAGACCTAGAATAGGTGAATAAATACATGATAATTATTGTATAAAATTCTAGTAATATATAGATATCCCCAAAAAACTCATAATAACAAACACAATCTTCAGCTTCTCGTAGGAAAATACAACAGTAACCTTTTCTGGGTCCACAGATTCTTTTGATTTTGATATAATTTGACCCATGAAGTGGACTTTGTCAATCAAGAAATGGAACTTAGAAATATTGGATAAATTTTTGTTCCCTCTAATTATAGATATAATGATCTCAAATGATTGTCATGGTCGTTACATGTGTGGAAATAAACCAATATGTCATCCACAAATACCACAAAATAAGATTCCAAATTGTGGTGAAACACCCTATTCATCATAGACATGAAAATTAATGGCTTCTTTATAATACTGGACGACATAACAATATACTAATATAGACTATAACTTCTACGTAAATATGTACTAGGTATGTCTGATGGTCTGACTCGTATATGATGGTAACCCTATCTCAGGTCAATCTTGGAGGAGACCTTTTCTCATTGTAGATGGTCAAAGAGATCTTCTATTCGAGAATGTTGATACATGTTCTTGATCGAAAGCTAGTTCATCCTTCGGCAATCCAAGCAATGATGTATGGTTCCATCCAACTTCTTGGTGAAAAGAACGAGTGAACCCCAAGAGGATGTGTTGGTCCATATGAAACCTATGGCCACAAAATTCTCCAACTATTACTTGAGCTCTTAATGATCTATTGAGTCCATCCTTTATGGATGGATGGACACTAGAGCTACTCATGGATCAAGCTCAATTGTAAACTCTACCTCTCTCACATGAGGTAATCCAGAAAAAATGTCCAGAATGACATCCCTAAAATGATCCACTACTAGAGGGGAATGACCCTTATGTAACCTCTGATTCTCCTTGAAGATATTTAAACCGTGGCATTCACTCCACATATGCCATGATGCTCTAGTCAAGATATACTAGAATGGACATCACAATCAACCTTATAAAGATAAATACTTCCCTATGGTGATGTGAATGATACCATGCTGCATAGTAGCCAACAAAATCATGATTCTGAACCAACCAGTTCATTCTGAAAATGACATCAATGCCCATCATCTCTTGAAAAAAATGTTCCATGTGAATGAGTAACTACCTACCTCAAGGGGAAAATCCCTACATTGGTGTATGACCACTATTCATACCCTTAATGGAATATATAGGGTCATCACACTATATTAATATTTTATATCTAGTTCAATACATAACACAATGGATTTAGAGAAAAAATATTTTTAAGGATCTATATCGAATAAATCAAGTACTATAGTAGTAGAGACTAGAATAGTACTTTGAACTGTAGATGGTCCTACAGCTTGATCCTCTGCTATTTGCTAAAGTGCATGAAACTGAATATATCCATAGCCATGTGCCACAAATTGACAATAATAATTATAAATTATCTGCTGGTGTTGCTTGTGATCAGTGGTATGGTGACAATGGTTGTGAACTCCTCCTCTTCCAGACCACCTGGTGTTATTCCAAATCCCCACCTGATGTGGTGAAAAAAAACATTCTCTATATGGTGGAGTTAGTGTGGATCCTTTCTCACTTTAAGCTGGTCGAAATGTCCAATAGAAATGATAATGATTCCCCATATGGCCACAAGCCATGAAATCCATTGGTTCACTATCACTCTATGACATATGGTGCCCCCATTTTCCACACTGATGACACTCTATAAAGATATCTAAATGAGTAATTGTGTTGTCACAGTCCTGACGAGAATCCTGGGGGGAAAAGTTTCCTTCCGTAAAAAGAACTATTGTCCTAACATGACATAAGTACTTTATACTTGGTACTGTTGTTGTCCCATTGGTTATACTAAATGATAAGGTAATTATTGAATATTTCTTAAGAGGTTGGAAGGAGAAAAACATTGAAATGTGTACATATGGCATACTAAATCCCATCCTTTAAACATTCATCACACAAAAGCTCATCACCAACATGAAGTGGTGAAATGAGTGATAACTATTTGAAATATGAGGAATATTCCCTAACTGAAATAGAACCCTACTCAATATGCATGAACTCTCTAGCTCTGTCTGTTCTCAGCGTCTGAGGGAGGAACTGATCATAGAAGGTAGTCTTGAAATCAGCCCATAACATTCCCTGAGGAAGACCAGCTTGGGTAATCACATCCCACCCATGATTGGAAAAATCCCAAAGCATGTATATGGAAAGACTGACCCTTTGATATATTGAATTCTTTATATGCTCAAATATAATATGATGGCCTCTAGCCTAGACATATTAACATGTGGACCGTTATCCCATGAGAAAGTATGAGGATGCTGCTGCTGGAACTCATGAGTTAGATCATACATCATAGGTGCAATCCATCGAGAACCATGCATGGACTGTATCAAACATAGGAAACTACCACAAAATTGGGAACTAGTTCTCAAATCAGGTATTGTAGTTGGTGTCTCATGTGGCACTCCAAGATGTAATACTGGAAGATCAAGGCCCACCATGTTTGGAGCATGGTTGTCACCACATTTTTAGGGAACGACATGAGGACTTCATGGCAGCATTGGTCTACAAATTAAAACCACACAAAATAGAAAAAGTTTAGAACCATAAGATAGAATCACTAATGGAATATGGACATATTAAAAATCACTATCCATGTTATACTACCCCAAACTACACACTTAGATAGCCAGGTATCCGTAAGTGCTAAATAATATGTTTCATTTCATTTATCAGCTAATTTTCCGGTTCACTCATCTTCCTTTCATAAACAAGCCAATGAGGGATAAGGATATGCAACCAACTTATTTTAGATCTCATGATTCACCTTATTATAGATATCCATTTTCAATTAATCTGCTCCCAAACACCTATAACCAATAATGACACCCATTTATTTATAGAATAATGGATCAACTTGGTAAATTACTCATCCCAACCGATGAGGGACAATACACATTATGAATTAAGATAGGGAATAAATCAATCACAACCAAAATTAATACAAGTACAAGAAAACTACCACAAAATCACTCAATAATCACAAGAATATCAAGTAATGAAAAGTAGTGAAATGAAACTATATGGCATAGAAATATCCATGACATATGAATTCTAGGTTCTTATAATGATGCATGTATAAATTATCCTTTACATCATATCATTGGGATAAGGATGAAATAAATCATCAAACCAAGTAATATTCAAAAAAACCACACAACATGTGTGTCACCCAATGGTGAAATAATATCAGTTGTAATAGGAAAAACAGAACAACTATTTTATTCTGGGTAACTTGGATTTTACCACTAACATTGGTTAGTGACACCCATGCATGACTTATGACCAAGTCCCAAGAATTCCTTATCTCCAATATGTTGTCTCTAAATAGAATGGAATGAAAAGAAAACACTTCTAATACTAATTTCTAACATCCCAAACCCGGATGCAACATAAAGGGTGCCCCAAGCCTAGTGGGCCACATTCCCTCAAGCACATCTCCATAAACGCTAGAGGCTTCCAACCAGTAGCGATGGCCTGGGGTGTATCTGTAGGGAGACTATGACACTATTAGAAATTTGTAGCATAGTGTGTTAGAGTAAACATAGGCAAATAAAATAATCAATATATGTCAACAAAAGGTAGAACCGTAAATAGTGACAATAGTAATAATAACAAAAAACAATGGAATAATATTTATCATACGATGATATGTCATGTACTAGAAATATAGAAAATATGTATACAAACATAAAGCATAATATGTTTTAAAAATAATAAATGAAATCAATGACTATCCCAAGATTCCGTATTTCCAGCTCAGTCCTCTAATATCAAGCTCTATACTAAAGAGAAATACATCAAGTGTTTGAAGTAATATACTTCCCTTTGTCAACAATTTCAACCATGTTATCTACCACGGGTTCCAAACTATTCCTGGAGAGGGTGTGAGATAAATCTCAGTGGGCCACCACCATCGATGTCTATCACATCCAGCCTATGTAATGGAAATGTAATAGTTTCCATGCATGCATATATAAAGTAATGTAGTCCAATGTAACTAAGTACCCAAGTACATGCTTCAACCATCAGATGGTGTCTAAACATGTCAAAAATTAATTCTTTCGTTATTACCAAATTTATTTTGAAAGGTGATGAGTCATAGAAAACATTGACATCACCTCGAGAGAGTATAAATAGTGAAGGTTCTAGGATGTAACAAGGAAACCATGATCAATGATATTTTTTAGTGCATTCCCAAGGTGATAACCAAGGCGATGTAGACCTCAAGGGTCTATAACTTAGTAATAACTATTTCATAGTATGGGGTAAGTGTGTAATTCAATGAGTGTAATCCAAGGAATTCCAAAATGAGGTTCCTACCTAGTCCAAGGTGATCGACCAAGGTAAAATGGGGCTAAGTGATGACTTGGCCTGATGGTCTTTTACCATTGAACCTACTTTTCAATGCTGGATCTATGTAGTGTCTTCAAGGAATATTGTAATTATATTGAAGGGATCAAAGAATTTTATCCCTTTAATTCTACAGTACTACTGGAGGGATCCTTTGGAATCATATTGGGGATCCAAGAATAGAAAAGGATTGGGATATAGGTGGTTCTCAACCTATACAAGCTGTATTGTTAAATCAGAGTGGGGTTCTGAAGTGCTCATAGAATTCTTTGATCAGAATCCAAGACGATCTTGAGTAAGGCCATTTCTACATGATTATGAAGTCATGTAATATTTAATTTAGTTCAATCCTAGCCTTTCATTTATGTGATAAGGTCATGTAGAATTCAGCCTTTTTATCAAGTGATTTGGTTCATGTCTTTCCATTAATTTTTGTGACGTGTCCATATAGAATGAAACCATTCATTTAATCCATATAAGGAATATTCCATAAGATTTGTATCATTATATTACATTCCATTAATGTTGTATTTGGTTATATGGATATGCAGCGTATTAATCATACAAATTTAATTATCAATTGGAAGAACATACCATAGGTTCGTAAAGTGGTACATATACATGTTAATTTCCATTAAATAATTCACAATATAAATCAATCCATTTATTATAGAAAAATTAAACATTAGAGTGTTTGAGACATGGAACACATAAATAGTGGCACAAACGTGTCAAAACACTAAACCACAATTATTTCATATCCTTAGATATGGAAAAGAAGGAGTTGTGGTCATAAACACAAACAATTAATCACATATTTGGAATGAGGATGACTATACGGTTCTAATGATTATAAAAATGGATTATAAATTCTATATGTGGAACCTAATGAAAACGGTGATCCCCACATGAAAAATCCAAAATCAAAAAACATTAGGGATGATTTATATACCACACAAATTAAGGTTATATGACTTCCCTACTCCAGTTTGGCCATTGATTTGCCTCAGATTGGAGTAGATATTAGGAACGGAAAAAAATCTTGGGCCACAACATCCCTGTCAAGAAAAAACTATAAGGAGAATAGATTAAGAGGACTTGAGTACATAACGTTATGATCCAACATGATAGATAAAATATTGGTCAGTTTTTGGATGATGGAGATATCTTTATTCCAAGTATATATCTTCAAACAACCAAAAACTAAGAGAGAAATGGGTTAATCATACCAAAACAATGATTAGAGAAGAAGAGGGGTTCAAATTTTATTTCCATGAACCCCTCTCCACAATGTGTACCCCTCCTGGGCCAGTAATATGAGAAGGGAGATTATGAACCTGGGTCCCCCCTCCAGTAGGCCCCGAGTTGGCGACTAGAACCGAGGGTATAGTAAACACACAAATGTGAGGCATTACCAACTAGGAGAACACATGCGGAAGAGAGAGATAAGATATACACCAACAAACTCCAACTCAGGCATCAATATATTATAAATCCCAAAATAAAATATGTAATTTCATGCAAACTACAACCACTTAAAGGGGAAAACTACAAATAACCAAATAAATGTAAAAAACCGCAGCAACCACAAGCCTGAATAGCTCATGTAACCCCATGCTAGTAGAAACCAGCATGATCTCCAATCGGCTCCAAGTGTCCTGAAAAATAATATATATATATATATATATATATAGGGTGAGTATAATAGTATAACCAGTAGGATCCCCCCAAAACCTCTCGTGAAAATGTAAAGAAGGCATGCTAAATCACAGTGAACGACAAGTGAAACTAACTTGTCACCTAAGCAGATATACTATGTTCCCAGCCTCACCATGGAAACCATCACCAAGAAACGTGTACAATAGTATATAATATAAAAAAAATATCAAGGGTACCCTGATACTACTTCCCCACTAGTTTTCCACTTTTCCCCAATGTCGCACATCGTAAGCATCTCTCTGCAAAAAGGCTTTCCCGTAAACACCTGGGAAAAGCACAAAAACATGCACCTCATGCAACAAAACCACTACATTCACACAAGAAACTAACCAGGTAGATTCAGGGAGCCACCACATCTCACATAACATGTATCATATATCAAGAATTATACATCAATCCAATACATCCCACAAACCGAGTAAGAATACTCAAGTCATCACAACCAATACATGTTACACCTATAGTATTTTATAGGATACTATATCCAGAATATATGTATGTGAATAACCAGAAGCCATTACATTCCTCTACACACATATAAGGGGAAAACTAACTCATGTTCCTACCGTCACAAGTAACTACCAAGATATGATAGCGGGGCCAAAGGGGATAGTCATCCATCCATCCTCCCACCAGAATGATGGAGAAAACACCCCCTCCCCCTCCCCAGGTCGTAGAGTCCCCGAGGGATTAGTTACCCTAACTAACGAGGTGGAGTAGCATATAGGAACACAAATGTAGAGAATATACTATATCTCACAACCACACTATGGGCATAACTTAGTCTTTGACTCAACTGCATCTAACATCTCTCGAACTCTTAGCTTCCACATCAAAGACTAGATATATTATTAGAACACAACCATTTTAAGAGAATTATTCCATTACATACTTCCCTTTTTATTAGTATCACTTTACGTTAATCAATTTTTTAAACACTGATTTACCATTTTCAATTTATATATTATATTTCATTAGCATCACACCCAATGTTCACCATCCCTTTAAATTTTAACCTCATCATTACATCCCAGCAAGATCCAACCCCATGAATTAACATCATTTATTCAATTTCTTATTTACAAAATTACTTTCCCATAATCCTAGGCATTCTATAAAAATATTATATGTTACTAAACACAAGGGAGATCAACCCAGTGAGTAGATGAACTACCCATTGTGTCATTCCCACTGATATCAACAGTGTAGACCGATCCTCCCTTGAGAAGCAAAACATAGAAATCATGTGTCATACCCCATGTGTCTTTTCCCCTTTTAGAAGATGGGTTTGCAAAATCAGATACCTTGAGCAGTGGGAAATGTAAAGCAGATAAGCAACAACAATAATAAATAAGAATCCAGACATTCACATCCAACCCATTTCATTATCCCTGGTGTCATCCCGGACACCCACATCCATTAGTCGTTTCTTTTCTCTACTATAGCCATCAACTGCTCCCACAACAAGTAGGCCTCTATGCCCCCACATATCACAACAACCATCTAGGATCACATAACAACACAAGAAATACGAAAACAAACATCATTCCAATTGGGCTCTTGGCCCTTAAACAAGTAAGAGGGTAACTCAAATCCCGACAAGGAATTATCTTTTATCAAACAACCTGTTCTTTCAATCCATCATGGATTAACTGATTTATTATTCATAGGTTCCAAATTTTGGAAACCTAACCAGTAAGCTATCACAAATAATTAATCATGATTATTTCACCAATTTGATTAACATCAAATTACAACAAGATGAATCAAATTCATTTACATGCCTCTTTATCATATCCAAAATATTAACAATTAATTTTGACTTTATGTTATTTACCAATTTCCATCAAGAACAAAAAGATAAACAAAGCAAGCATAGATATCACACTATCTAGAAAAACAAAAGCCAATAACATACAATCGATACCGATTTATTTATCTCATTCAAATATTTATTATTTAAATTCCATTATGATCTAGTGGGATAAAAATGATAACTATATAGTTTCATGTAATGTAAAAGAGAAGAAAATAATCCACAACCTCTAATGCTTCTTGACGTTCTTTATACGAGAATGTGCCACACAATGGGTTACGATCCCCCCCCCCCCACCCGTTACAGCTGTATCCACCCAAGGTAGCAGAGACACCACCACACTGGTCTACACCCAAGAAAATCCCATTAGGTACATGGAGATAGCATTCCATAAAAGGGAAAGGGGAAACACAAGTAGATGAACACAAAAGAATGAGGATAGATCATACCTTCTTATCAAATATTGATCGATATTGCTTGGTTGCATAAACAAACACTGTAGAACCAATACTATAGTGAAATTCTGATCTTGTAACTTCTACGGTAAGGAATGAAAGGTTCGAGCATCTCACATCTGAGAACAAGGAGCTTGAATTAGAGAGGAAGATATCTCATCCCTTTAGAAGATTTAATGGAGTAGTGTTTCAAGATACGCTGGATTATCCATTAAAAGAGGATCACATCAAACGACACTATTTGACCAAGTAAAAATATCTCGAGCCTTAGGAGAAATTAATAGAGGATTTATGTCCTTTAATTGGCCTTATAGTCCTTAAAACAAGGCTTTAAATTCACTTTACATCAAAGGAATCATTAAAGGGTAGAAACTGTAGGAAGTTGGAAAAACTTTTCATGGTCTCAAAATTTGGAAATGGAAAGAGGTCATTGTAGGAACCACACCATTCTGGGAACACTATTCATGAACCCAAAATTTGGACAAGTAATGTGGTCACCGTTGGAACCTCACTGTTCTCGAAACACTTTTCATGACCTCAAAATTTGGTAAGGGAAAGTGGTCACGATTGGAACCTCACCATTCAAGAAACATTTTTCATGAACCCAAAATTTGGCAATGGAAATAGGTCACCATTGGAAATTTACCATTCTAGAAACATTGTTAATGAAATCAAAATTTGGAAAAGGAAAGAGGTGAATGTTGGAACCTCACTGTTGCGGAAACATTGTTCATGGACACAAAATTTGGAAAAAAACGAGGTCACCATTTAAACCTCACCATTCTGGAAACACTGTTCATGAAATCAAAATTTGGAAAAGGAAGGAGGTCACCGTTGGAACTTCACCATTTTGGAAACACTATTCATGAACTCAAAATTTGGAAAAACAAAGAGGTCATCGTTGGACCCTCGCCATTCTGGAAACACTGTTCATGAACTCAAAATTTTGCAAACGACAAAGGTCACCATTGGAACCTCACCATTCTGAAAACACTCTTCATGAACTCATAATTTTTCAAAGGAAAGAGGTTGTCATTGAAACCTCATCGTTCCGGAAACACTGTTCATGAAATAAAAATATGGTAAAGGAAAGAGGTCACCGTTGGAACCTCACCATTCTAGAAACACTGTTCATGAACACAATATTTGGAAAAGGAAAGAGGTCATCGTTGGAACCTCACCGTTCATGAAATACTATTAAAGAATTCAAAATTTGGCAAAGGAAAGTGGTCATTGTTAGAACCTCATTGTTGGAACCTCACCATTGGAACCTCACCCTTGCACTATTCACATAAGGCTACCAATGACACTGTTCACATAAGGTCAATGTTGCACTATTCAACTAAGGCTACCGATGACACTGTTCACCTAAGGATAACGATTCATTATTCACCTATGGTTACCGTTGGAACTATTCACAATTATATACCGTTGGAACTGTTCAGAAGGCTACCGTTGGTACTATTCACTGAATTAGAAATTTGTAAAGGTGTTGGGGATAAGTCACCTTGACCTCCCGGAACACCTCAGACATCATATTTTTGAAAATGAATGGTTCAGATAGTTCTGGGCCATTACATCTGATACCTCTCAAAACATTCACATCCTCGAGAATTCAAAACCACCCTAAAAGGATACAGAAAGAAAGTCTGAACAACTACCCATTGATATATGTCTCAAAGGATAGAAAGACACATGAAGAATCCAATGAAGGCCATCTCTTAAACATGAGAGGTCTACAACCTCAAAGAAAACATCTCTCTATCTTTTTTAACATGAAATGTGTTAAACATCTAAAAACTATGTGTAATGAGCACGTATATGTGACTCATGTTCCAATGTACTCTCCTCTTCGCCACTATGTCACCAAAAGTAACGAACCAAGGGGATAGAATGCCCATGAAACACCTTCTATTTACAGTCTTGGATCTCTATAGGTCTCTACTCAAATGTTGAATCAACATCAACATTGGTCTCTCCGCAATCGATGACCTGAGAGTCATCAAGAAGATAAAGATATAGTTTTGATACATGAAAAACATTATGTATTTGGATCATCTGCATGGGAAGTGTTACTCGATATGCCACAGCTCAAACATGAGCTAACACCTCGAAATTCCCAAAAAACTAGGAATAATTCTTACTCCAACGACCAAACTATCACAGCCCATGATGGGGAGTCACCTTTAGAAGCATATGATCCCCAAAATCAAACTGTAAGGGTCTCCAAATTTGATCGGCATATGATTTCAGACAATCATGTACCATCTTCATCCTCTCACGAATCACCTGAAGCATCATTGTTTCATTTTGTGTTAGTTCTAGCCTGAGAATTACTGACTCTCCAACCCAAGTCCAGCACAATAGAGAACAGCAAGGTTGTCCATACAATGTTTCGAACGATGCCATACTGACGGTGGAGTGAAAACAATTGTTGTACGATATCTCTACAAAGGGTATGTGCCTCATCAACGAGCATCCAAAATCCAGGACACAAGAGCGTAATAGGTCATCAAGAGTCTGGATGGCCTCCTCTGTCTGACCTCCAATCGGAGGATGTAATGGTGTGCTAAGGCATAATTGTGAACCAAAATCATTATGGAGACCTCTCCACACCCTAGAGTAAAAATGTGGATATCGATCTGAAATGATCATCCTTGGAACTCCATGAAGTCTAGCCACATACTCTAGATACTGACTCACCAAAACATCCACTGAGCATGAAGCCTTGATTTCTATGAGGTGGGCTGATTTTGTTAAACTATCCAATAACACCCAAATAGCATCATGTCCTCCCTGAGCATAAGGTAAACCAAAAACAAAGTCAATTCAGTTGTCCTCCCATTTCGACTGAGGAACCTCTAAAGGCTGGAGGAGGCCACTAGGAACACAGTGTATGACATTCACCTATTTGCAGACCAATCATCGAGACACAAACTCCGTAATAACATGCATCAGCCTAGGCCACCAAAACTGGCTTCTAATGGCTCGGTACATCTTTTTCACAACAGGATCCACCAGTAATGAAGAACTATAGAACTCTATGATAATCGTCTTGTGAATCATCAATGGAACTAGAATCCTTTCATGATACAAATCTCGGTGTTATTCATCCTTAGACCAACCATCATGGGATCACCCCAAACAACTCAATCTCTCCAGACCTCCAACTTTAAATCCCCCAACTATTACTCTTCCACCTACTGGAATATAGATGACTGCACCATCATTGGAAAAAGACAGCCTCTACCCCAACTTCTCCTGTATCAAGATGTGATTCTAACTGTTCTTCCATCACTCTCCATGAATCACCAGATTCACGTAATGCATCACTATGTTACATTCGACTCAACGCATCAGCTACAACATTCCCTTTTTATGGGTATAAGATATTTCGAAGTTTTATTCTTGTAAGAACTACATCCACCAACGCTGTTGTATGTTTAATTCGCCCTGGGAGAGAACATACCTCAGGTGATAATGATCGGTGAAAACCACAATGCACTAGCCAATGAGGTAATGTCTCCAAAACATCAGAGCAAACCCCACAGTTGTGAACTCAAGGTCATGGGTGGCATAGTTACATTTATGGGGATGCAACTACCGAGACATATAAGAAACAACAGATCTCCTCCGCATGAGGACACATCGTAACCCCATATGTGTAGCATCACAAAAAACATCAAACTGAACTCCCTCAATAGAAAGACA
This sequence comes from Viscum album, assembly GCA_963277665.1. Lineage (NCBI taxonomy): Eukaryota > Viridiplantae > Streptophyta > Magnoliopsida > Santalales > Viscaceae > Viscum > Viscum album. The sequence goes on from OY728163.1 coordinate 1,096,047,647, forward strand.
TAGAACTTGATCACTTACTACCTTCTTTTTTAGATACTCAAAATTTGTCAGACACTAATCAGTCCATATGAACGCCTGATCCTTCCTAGTCAAACCTGTCTAAGGAGTCACAACTTGAGAGAAATTTTCTACAAAACTCTTGTAGTAGCCTACGAACCAAGGGAACTTCTCACCTCTAACATTGTCTTGGGGGCTTCCCAAGAAACTACATCTTCTATCTTCAATGGATCCAAAGATACTCCCATTTGAGACACAACATAATCCAAAAAATAGACTTTTCAATCCAAAACTCACACTTCAGAAACTTCCCAAACTGCTGATGTTGAAGAGGAACTCCCAAAACGGCGTATAGATGCTTTTCATGCTCCCCCTCAAATGTGGAGTACACAAGGATTTCATCAATGAAAACCACCATGAACTTTTCCAAGAACTCATGGAACATAGTGTTTATCAATCCCATAAACACTACAAGAGCATTCGTCACACCGAACGGAATTACAACAAACTCATAATGCCCTTGAAGACAATGGAATGCAGTCTTCGAGATATCATCATCCTTCACATGCATCTGATTATATCCTGACCGCAAATCTATATTTGAGAACCAATATTCACCCTTTAGTTGATCAAATAAATCATCAATATGTGGAAGAGGATAGCGATTCTTCACTGTAACATTGATTAAGCGATGATAATTGACACACAACTACAAACTGTTGTCAGCCTTCTTTACAAACAAAATTGGTGCACCCCACGGTGAATAAAAGGGCTGAAAAAACCGCACTATAATAGACCATCAAGCTGTATACAAAGCTCTTGTATGTAGACATAAATATATGATATTATCCTGGTTATTTCTCAATCAGAAACTCAATCTCCCGTCAAGGGGGTAATGCTACAAACTCTTCTAGAAAGACATCAGGGTAATCCTCTACAACCATTAGAAAAACCAAATTCTAAACCTCTGAAGAACTCAGCATTAGATCAGCAATTATGGATGATAAGGATGAAACACGCCTCTGACCCATCCAAGGATCTCTCTCACCGACGAACACACCAGGCTCTCCATCTGTATCGAAGAACACAACCTACCTCCTGAAGCAATCCACGATAGCCTACACAGAATACAACCAATCCATGAATAGGATGACATCATATAGTTGTATTTGTAAACATAGGAAATCATCCCAAGAACGGTGTTTCCCTAACACTTTCTCATAGTCTCTATATAATTCAAACAATTCAGCTCAACCTCCAACTGGTGTAGTCAATGCCAAGGGCACTGGAAGCCTCTCTACCTCAAGTCCAAAAGCATGGAAAATGGTAGGTGATATGAAGGAGTCTGTCACTCCTCAATTAAACATGGAATACACCGTGTAAAAAATCAAGAAAAGGGTACCTCGAATGACGTCAGGCTCACTGGCGCTGGCAATGATAAAGCATGAAGTGGACCACAACCTCTTTGAACCTAATTATAGCCACCAGCATTGTCGCGCTCTTCTCACTGAGGATGGGGAGCATCACAGGGTTATCCTTTGCCTGCCCCATCTACCCTCTACTGATCAAAAGCTGGTGCAACCTGATACTACTACCTCGGCTGGAACTGCCTCAATAGAAGAACTTGGATAGGAAAACCTGGTGAACTATGACTTCTCTGAATGGTTGGGCACTCTCACTGTTAATGAACTCGACCACCATAAAAAAAACAGGCGCATGATCCCTTTGCATAGGAATGAGATTCGTTGCCCCCAGAGAAACGAGATGCTGAGGGCTGGGACCTACCCCTAACAGAACAGAAACTCTTCTGCTCGGAAAACCGAGAACCCCATACCAAGGCTCGTCTTCGTGAGGAATCATGACGACTCCTCTCTCGTGATGATTCAATTCTGTCCAATGTCCTCATGATGACCTCTACCCTCACTAGCACCTCACTATATGTCTTCATCATAAATAGGGTGCCCTGGATCTCAATCTATGGATGCAAGGCCTCCTCGAAATGCCTTTCCCTAGCCTCCACATCCGGCAATAGGTCCGATTTATATCGTAAAAGGTTCCCAAAACGGATTCCAAACTCTCGCACAATAAAGCTCTCATATCAAAGGGTAAAAAGATCCTGGAAAATAGATGCCTTCACATTCAAAGAAATAAAATCGACTCTAAACTTGTCTCGGAACTCCTCTAATGATATCTCTGACTCCTCGTGATCCCTAAGGAATAAGAACCACCACTTCCTCACCGGATCATTCAGCATTGTCACATCCAAGGACACCCAGTCCTCTTTTTGAGCATGGATCAAAATGAATCCTATCTTAACCTCCTCCAACCAGTCTTTTGTGACTGCATATAAAACAGAACCCTCAAACATCTGTAGACTCTGGCGCTGAGGATCTTGGAGTGTCCTCAAAGTTTTTTCATCATCAACCTCTACCAATCGGTGATCTGCTGGCACAGCCTGCTAGACATATTTGATGCGATCCTAATGAGGCCATCGACCTGAAGCCATACCTAAAAAATAACAAACAATTAGATCTCCATTACATAGAATATGAAAGACTCAACATTAATTAATAAATTAATATTTTTCTTTTATTCATTTTAGGTTAACCTATCCCAAGGTCTACCCATTAAAACATAGGCACATAGAAGAATGATGCATGATATTTTCCTAAGTCTCCACCCTACAACTAGTATCAACATCTTTAATAGCCATTTTACACTTAAAGGTCAGTACATCAGATCATATGGGGCCCTAAATGCCTATGTCTTAGCCAGTCTCGAGTGTTTACATAACTTTCTAAACGTGAATGACATTGTTTCCCAACCAACCCATGCAACCACACCTGTGAAAAAATCTAAAATCCATCCTATTCCTCAACCTGGCCTATGATACATCTCTGGAACAACCCCCTCCACACAATGTGTACCCCTCCTGGGCTGAAAATATGAGAAGTGAGATAATCACCCCCAATTCCCACCTCTAGTAGGACCCCACTTGGTGACTATCACCGAGGGTATAGTAAACACACAAATAGGAGGCATTACCCTCTAGGAGAACAAATGCTGAAGAGAGAGTTAAGATAGAAACCAACCAACTACAAATAAACCTACAATATACATGAAATCCCACATTAAAATATGTAATGTAATGCAAACTACTACAAATGATAGAGGAAAAACTGAAAATACCCAAAAGAAAGTAAAAACAGAAGCAACCACTAGATCTTAGAAACCACCTTGATCTCCAACCTTCTCTAGGAAACCTGGAAACAGTTTATATATATATAGTGTGAGTATAAAAATATACTCAATTGGATCCTCCTGAAGCCTCCAGTGCAAAAGTAAAGAATTAATGCTAAAGCATAGTGAACAACTAATAAAACTAACTCATCACCTAAATAGGTATACTATGTTCCCATCCTCACAAAGGATAATCACAACAGGTAACACATACAAGACTTTATAATATAATAAATAATATCAAGGGTACCCTGCTACTACTTCCCCACTAGTTTTCCTCTTTTCCCCAATGTTGCACGTCCTATGAATCTCTCTCCAAAAAAGGCTTGCCCGTAGACACCTTGGTAAAGCACCACAACATGCACCTCGTGCAACAAAACCACCACGTCTACACAGGAAATTTACCATGTAGTTTTTGGGAGCTACCATAGCTCGCATAATGTGTATCATACATCAAGTATTATACGTCAATTCATTACAGAACAAACACAAAGTAAGAATCCTCAATCCATCACAACTTATACATGTTACGCCTATATTAGTCCATAGGATACTATATCCAGAATATATGTGTGTGAATAACCACAATCCAGTACATACCTATACACACATATATAGAGAATACTAACTACTGTGCCTACGAGCACAAGTAACTACAAAGAGTATTGGGCAGGTCCAATGTGGGTAGTCATCCATCCATTCTCCCACCATAATGATGGGGAAAACACCCCCCCCCCCATAGGGCTTAGAATCCCCAGGGTTTCAGTTTTCCTAACCGATGGGGTGGAGTAGCATATAGAAACACAATACGTAAAGATTATATTATAGTTCCCAACCACACTACGGGAATAACCTAGTCTTATAGTCAACTACTTCTAACGTATCTCGGACTCCCAACTGCTACTTATATGACTAGGTATCCTATAAGCACACAACCATTTTAACAGCTTTATTACATTACTTCATTCCCTTTTTATCAGTTGGAATTTAAGTTAATTAATTCTCTAAACACGGAATAACCATTATCAATTTCCACATTATATTTCATTAGCATCACACCCAAAGTCCATTGTCCCTTGAAATTTTAACCACATCATTGCATCTTAGTAAGCTCCAACCTAATGGGTTAACATAGTTTATTCAATTATTTATTTATATAATTACTTTCTTATAGTCCCAAGAATTCTAGAAAAACATTCAATGCTTTTAAACAAAAGGGGACTCAACCTGGTTTGTAGATGAACTACCCGTTGAGTCTTTTCTTCATATAGAAAGAGCATAAAACCATTCTCCCTTGAGAATCTAAACCGAGAAATAACATGAAATACCCAATGCGACTTATCCCATTTTAGAAGAAGGGTATGGAAAATAATCTTCCTTGAGCAATGGGAAATTTAGAGTAGATAATGGACCAATAAGAATTAGCATGCATCCCACTATTCACATCAATTCCATTCCATCATCCATAGTGTCCTCCCCGACACCCACATACATATACTGATACATCTCCCCACTCTAGGAATCAACTGTTGCCATAACCAGAAGGCCTCCATGACCCCATATATCCAAACAGACATCCAGTCCCACATCACAAAAGAAGAAGCAGGAAAAGAAACATCACACCAATTGGGTTCTTGTCCCTTAAACAAGAAAGAGGGTAACTCAAAACCCGATAAGGAATTATCTTTTATCCAACAACCTATTATTTTAATCCATCTTGGATTAACTGATTTATTATTCGTCGGTTCCCAATTCAGGAAACCTAAATAGTAAGCTATCACAAACAATTAAACATGCTTACTGCACCAATTTGATTAACATCAAATTAAAAAAAAGAGGAACCAGGTACATTTAATTGCCTCTTTATCTTTATCCAAACAATTATTGATTAATTCTGGATTTATGTTATTTACAAATTTCCATCAATAATGGAAAGATAAACAAAGAAACCATAGAAATCACAATATTTAGAAAAAAAGATGCAATAACATACGATCGATATCAATTTATTTATCCAGTTCCAATATTTATTATGTAAATTACATTATGATCTAGTTGGATAAAACATGATAAATATATAGTTACACATAAAAGAAATGAGAAGAAATGAATCTTATACCTCAGAAGGCTCGTTACTTTCTTTATATGAGAAAGAGTCACCCAACGGGTTATGATCTCCTCCCCCCGTGACAATAGTATCCACCCGAGGATACAGAGACACCACCACACCAGTCAAAACCCAAGAAACGTCGATTAGGAACATGGAGATAGAATTCCTTTAAAGGGAATGGGGAAATAGAAGGAGATAAACCCAAAAGAATGGTGATAGATAATACTTTATATCAAAGATTGATCGATAGTGCTTTGTTGCAAAAAGAAAACAGGGTGGTACCAATCCTAAGAGGAAATTTGGATTATGCAACTCCTATGGGAAGGAATTAAAGGTTCAAGCATCTCACATCTCAGAACTAGGAGGAATAATTAGGGAAGAATATATCTCATCCCTTAAGAAGATTTAATAGAGCACTGGTTTGTGATACACTAGATTTTCCACAAAAATCTTATCACATTAAACCATGTCGTTTGACCAAGTAAAAGTTTCTCGGGTATTATGAGAAATTAATATAGGAGTTATGACCTTCGAATTGGCCTTAGAGTCATTAAAATAAGGATTCAAATGAATTTTACTTCGAAGGAAAAATTAAAGGGTAAAACTGAAGGAAGTTGGAAACACAGTTCATGGACTCAAAATTTGGAAAAGGAAAGAGGTCACTGTTGGAACCTCACCATTCAGGAAACACTATTCCTGAACTCAAAATTTTGCATTGGAAAGAGGTTACTGTTGGAACCTCACCATTCCTAGAAGCACTTTTCATGAACCCAAAATATTGAAAAGAAATGAGATCACTGTTGGAACCTCACCATTCTATAAACACAGTTCATGAACTAAAAATTTTCAAAATGAAAGAGGTCAGGGTCAGAACATCATGTTTCTGAAAACACTGTTCATGAACCCAAAATTTGGAAAAGGAAAGAGGTCCCTATTGGAACATCACCATTCTAGAAACACTGTTCATGAACTCAAAATTTGGCAAAGGAAAGAGGTCACCATTGGAACCTCACCATTCTAGAAACACTATTCATTGATTCAAAATTTGGCAGTGGAATGAGGTTACCATTGGAACCTCACCCTTCTAGAAACATTGTTCATGAACTCAAAGTTAGGAAGAGGAAAGGGGTTACCATTGGAACCTCACCATTCTAGAAACACTATTTATGAATTCAAAATTTGGAAAAGGAAATAGGTCACTATTGGAACCTCAACGTTATGGAATCACTGTTCATGAACTCAAAATTTGGCAATAGAAAGAGTTCACTATTGGAACCTCGCCATTCTGGAAACACTGTTCATGAAATCAAAATTTGGAAAAGGAAAAAGGTCAATGTCGGAACCTCACCGTTCTAGAAACATTGTTTATGAACTCAAAATTTGCAGAAGGAAAGAGTTCACCATTGGAACCTCATCATTCTGGATAAACTATTCCTAAACTCCAAATTTGGAAAAGGAAAGAGGTCACCATTGGAACATCACTATTCTAGAAACACTGTTCATAAACTCAATATTTGGAAAAGTAAAGAGGTCACTATTGGAACCTCACCATTCTGGAAACACTGTTCATGAACTCAATATTTGGCAAAGGAATGAGGTCATTATTAGAACCTCACCATTGCATTGTTCACATAAGGCTACTGATGACACTGTTCACATAAGGTCACCATTGCACTTTTCACCTATGGAAACTGATGAAACAATTAACCTAAGGCTACAGATGACACTATTCACCGAAGGCAACTAATGCATTGTTCACCTAAGTTAACCATTGGAACTATTCATGGTTATCTACTATTTGAACTGTTCACAAGGCTACTCATGGAACTGTACACCGAATTGGATATTTGGAAATGTATTGGGGATAAGTCACCTTGACCTCTTGAAACACCTCATAGACCAGATTTTTCAATGGAATGGACCAAAGAGTATGGAGCCATTACATAGATCATTAAGGGAAAAATGAGAATTTAACCATAAAATAGTATGTGTAAAGTTTTCCCACATTGATTAAAAAACCATGCATAAATCATCATTAGGTTTCTAGGAAAAAGGGGCACTCGCATAGTTAGTCCACTTTTCCATGCACCAACCGCATGAGGTGGCTCTGTCTGAAAAAACACAATCCGCACGGTTTACTCTAAACCATGAACCAGACATGTTTTTTCAAAAATGATGTGTCCATATTTGAACATGCCCAAAACGCCCCTAATTCCTTTTCTAACACATTATGAATTTATACTAGGTCCAAAGTAAATATTTACACTAAATAACACAGGATGCATACCTAAGTGAAAAATGGGTTCTTACTTCATAGTATATGAGTGGGAATGGATCCAATAATGGGAATGCATACCGACACAGGGGGGTTCTCTCTCTAATTTTTTATGAAAATAAACTAGTTTAAAAATAATATCATGAAATGTCGGAATTGTTTAAAAAATTCTCACTTATCATGAATAATCTAATAGATTCCCTGATTCCATCTAAAAATTATGAAGGAATCCTCCACTACATAATGGAAGATGTTTTCTTTTCACTATGCATTTTAGAAAGATACATTCCAAATTAAGTATGGTGTTCAATATGACATCTATATATATTTGAGGATGCATAAAATCTAATTGATGTTAGTAAAGACACCATAATGTCTATAAAATACTAATGTAATATCCCAAGTTTAGTGATGACAGGAGGATGAAAGATTAGTGAGATCTTGGTGTCCTACCATATAGTATAGAAAACTGGAGGAGGGTAGGGTGTTTCCCTGGGGAAGTAATTAGTTTTCCCAAATCATGTACAGGGAGTGACCCTATGAAGTATTAAGTTATTATATATACAATTGAAGAGAAGTAAGATTTACTAATTTGGAATAAAAAACATTATCAGATGCATGCTCTTGGGATTAGACCATAGTGGTGATAAAAGAAAATATTCTATGTTTTCTATTCAGATTATCCACAAACACAAAAATGGATTAAGAAACCAAAAGAAAATCATGTAAAATGGGATGATCAAGGGGAATTAAAATGAAATAAATTACTAAATAAAGATTATATTAAGTTGTCCCCAAAGATGAGATATTATGATCTGTATTTGTAAGGATAAATAAATGGAAAAGTGTTAAAATTACACAAGAAGTGTATAACCTAATCCCCCCAAGGATGTATCTCAATACATGTACCATTGGAGATAAAAAACATAAAACTGTTCTAGTACTTTTGATTATAAATTTATGTTTTCATTAATCATCTATAATCTTGGTAACTTTGAAAACATAATCTAACCTAACTTCTGAGCATCTTGTCTTATAACAAATATTTCTCCAAATAATGTTAGGAATATGCATTTAGGTATGTATTATTCCTCTTCCACAATCCATATAATATTTTTCTTCTCAAAAAAATAGATTAAATTAACCTATAGTATTTTCAATATTACAATCACCATAACCTATGCATGTCTCAAAATTCAAAATTTCATGTTCATAGCATCAACTTCTACAATAAATAGTTTTTCATATTCTAGCATTATCTTCCAAAAACCCTCAATATCATTCTTTTGATTACATTGAAATCATTATTTTAAGTAAACTAAAATTTCAATTGATATTCTTCCTCAGTGGTGTTTATTTCTCAAAGAGAACACTATTGATTCATATATTATAAATTTCAAACTATCTTTTAAGCATTATTCATCATATAAAAATATTTTTTACAAGTAGACTCTTTTTTTATTCAAATTAAATTGTATATATGTTTTAATTACTCCTATGAAATATCATTAGTATTAGTACATTAATAATTTCATATAAACACACATCAGTTTCACTAATTTTCATGTTCATTAATGTTATCTCTTTGGAACTCATCAACTGAAATACTATTGAAGATACTCAATCCTATAATTTAAACAACTTCATATATTAAAATAATCAAAAACTTTTCAATAATCTAAAACTATATTATCTCATAGAATCATTATTAGATGAAATAAAGTTATAACTTTTATATTAACTCTTATATAATTTATATCAACATCTTATATCTATACTGAAAATGCATTTTTACATAGAGGGGTGAAAAATAATAATACCCCATCAACAATTCAATGTGATTTCAATATTACCCATTTAATTCGATCTATACTATAAGAAATAATATCTATATAATTTTCAATAACCCATTAAACAACAAAATTTATTAAAGATAAGTGTATGGACTGTGCACTACAAAATAAAGCAATAGTTTTGATGTAATTAAATCCCTTGATTACTTGAAATTTGTGGACAAGTCATTATGATGTACTCTCATCCTCAATCCATACACAAATTAAAATTATATCACATTTTTATGATAACAATATCTACAGATTCAAAAAAAATTATATCACTCCCCCAAATTTGACAATGAAATCCTAATAATTGTGTGGGAGATTCCACATAGACTCTAGTTTCAGTGGAACATTAAATGTGGATTTTTGGCCTTAATTGAGAAAATATACCACTTATTATAACTTTTCCAATAATATCAATAAACTAACTTTTTTAAAAAATATTCGAGACTAATTTCCATATTTACAACTTTCTCTTTAGTGAAATTATATTGGTTATCTTCATATGTGGATATTGAATGTTGTAAAATCTTTTTTGATAATGCAATGTCATTCTAATTATCACAAGAAATATTTAGTTACTTCGCAACTTTATAGTTATCTTCATCCAACTATAATATTATCATGGATGTATTTATATAATATATTTAGCTCTAATTGTACACAAATTTACTGAACACTATTTCTTTTTACACTACATCGAATTATCTAAACTAAAAAACCTGATGTAGATTTTCTATCATTAAAATCAACATTATAATCAGTATTAGTGAATCCTAAAAAATTAAATTCTTTATATCTAATATTCATCATAAGATATCTCAGTGTTCCTTTGGTATATCAAATAATTCTGACCGTGTTTTTTATGTGTGATTCCATTATATCATGTTGATATATTTCACACAGAGTTAGTAAATATACATTTTTTCTACTAAAAGAGTAAATAATTAGTTATAATATTGCATACAAAATTCATAAAACACATCATTGGAATATTTTTCATTGAATAAGAAACATTATTTATCGTTATGTGAAACATGCATTCTACTAATGTAACTCATCTCTCCATACATCGACATGCCAAATTTTGTCGTTATCTATTTTGAACATCCAATATAATCATACTTGTTTGACCAATAAAAATTATGTTATCAATGTAAAATATAAAATTTAATTTACTTTTATTAACCATCATATATAAGTCGTTATGAATAAATCATTTTTAAAAATTAAATTTTTTTAAGAAACTATATTCTTTTGAGTACCAAGATTCATGGTCTTGATTTAACCCATACAAGGCATACTTCAACATATAGACCATAGTTTCATCAATGAATTGTATAATTTTTATGGGTTATACTATAAAAACTTATTCAATAAAATCTCAATTTTTAATACCAGTCGTCACATATATGTGATAAAAATTGTATATCCTATGATATGTAACTTCCAAAAATATTCTAATATCTTTTAATAATAGAATAGGTTTAAAATATTATTCAAATTATGTACATTACACATGTAAATAATCATTTCAAATTATTATAAATGTATTCATTAAGATCTCATCCTTTTCATTTAGATTATTTATGAACAACCACTTGGATCCTATAATATTATTTACTTATAGTCATGAATTTATATCTGGGTTTTCATTTTTTATAATATATTATGTATCATCATTTATTCCATTAAAAAACTAGTTCTAATCGATATCCACTACAACTTATTTTGGTTCAACCTTTACATAAGAGTTTTTCTGATTTTCAAGTCTCAATTTTCTTCTCGTAATTACTGAACCCTCCTAACAACCAATTTTATTATTTTCCTACATGCTTTTTTAAAATATAATGTTTCCATTTCTAATCCTAGTAATCATTATCCACTTCACAGTTTCAACCTGAGTGAACATCAAATACCATTAATTCATTTATTGTTTATTCTTTACTCTCATTATGATAAATGTATAATTTCATGTTTCTGTGTATACAAAGTATACTATATATTATATATATATTGGGTTGATTCTAATTAATATTAAAATGTAAATAATCCACAAAAATTTAAATCATTTTATTTTAACATATGTATCCTCTATCATTGGATTTGTAACCAATGAAGATCCCTTCTTTAACTTTCACCTCAATTTTTTCTAAATGATTATTAATATTCATGATACATTGACTTCAAAAATATTTGAACTACTTCGATGATGTTTTTTATTTTACTAAATCTTTTATGATTTCAAGTTGTATTTAGGTCTCAGAAATAATTTTTATATAATATTTATACTTGTACATACATCTTCCAGACAAAATATTTTTGAGATTTTGTGTTCTGAAAGAAAGGTTCTCCCTAATTCAGTGAGAAATAATTTATTTCTTCTACTAAACTATTTGTTTTTCTATATATTATTAAATATATTGATGATTAATTACAGGATTTTCCAAATATGTCTTAAAATCATTACAACTGAACTCCCCACTATGATTTTATCTCAATACTTTCAAAGACTCTGAACATCATCTCAACAATTCTCCTAATTTTTTGAACATTTCTTTTTATTTGAAAATAATATTTATAAGAAATAAATTATTCATCTATGTGAAATGATAAGTGAAAATGATAAATTTCATATAACATTTAGTTGATCGATGTCTCATAGTCCCATAATACTCGATAATAAGGTAATTAAGTGTCTTTGGGAATATAATCTCTACCCAATATGAATATCAAGCACATGATGCCACAATTTAGAAAGTTTCATAGACAATTTATCATTCTGTATTTATTTAGGGAGGGTGTATCACTAATTAATTTGAAATTTTAATTAGTATTATTTGATCAAGATGGCCACGAAATCTGTCCAATAGCTTTCTTTCATCAATAAAACCCAATTAACATTTATTAGTGAGATCTCTAATTTAGAATAAATTACCACTATCTATTTCTCCAATAGTAATAAATCATCCACATTTCTAACACATGATGATGCATGAATTTGTCTTACATGTAAAATTATTTACATCATCAATAACATGTGTTACACTCCATAGATTGTGTTCATGCCTATCAACAAAAAGAATATCTTTGGATATTAGCTTCTAGGACTTTACCTACACAATACCAAAACTTATTATTTTCATGGAATATATCTTCTAAAAATAAACATCCCATCCATAATGTTTTTAATTTTTTTCAAGAATATTTTATCACTTATGATATGATATGAAAAACTACTATTTATAGTCTATGTTAAAATTTTCTTTAAAAAATTTATGAATCTTTAACGATAAGTGACTTTTATTCCACCTTAATTGACTAGATTACATTTCTTTTTTCACAATAGGAAAACATTAAATGATTATTAACCAAAAAATCATCAATATAACGATCATATTGGTCATATTTACCAAATATTTATTCAACCAATACAAATATATTCTAGTTAGACTATCTTGATGAATTGTTTTATACAATTTTCCATTTCCATGAATGGATCATCATCTTTCTAGAGTATTTTATTTTATTTTTTATATTACCCCCTTCTCACCTTATGAAAAATTTAAGGGAGTAAAATATTGTGCAAAAATGAATAGACATTGTCCCCAAAAATTTTATTTTAACAGTTCTACACTATATATTTTGATTTTCATATAGACAAGTGTTATGAATATAAAAGTTTCGTTACATCCCTAGAATATTTATTTATTATTTATTTCATCGAGAGATATATCTTTTTAAAAAACAATACTCATTATTTTATGAACACTAACATTATTCATCCCATTTTATAGCCCAAATTTTACTTGTATCTAAATTATTACCTACAATATTAATAACGACTTTTTTTCATGATTTACTAAAAGTATATTTGGACATAATTTTTCGGAAAACATTCCTAGTATCTCGAGATTATTATAATTTTACATCAACAGATTTATTTAAAATATAACTGATTTTATTTCTGAGAAACATTATCTTTAAAACATATTAATGATTTATTGGTTTACTCTTCTTTATTTATATTCATGTTTTCATCTAGATATTTCTTTGATTCCTTTTTTCATTATAACCTTTAATTTTAAAATATCAATCTCATTAATGTAACAATATTATCTTCTAATATAGTATTATTTACAATCATTCATGTTTCCATTATATTTCATTAATTTTCATTTTTTACTTATTTATTTTATAATTTTTTTCAAGAAAAACTTCATCTTAATCATTAACCATATGTTCATTTTAGTTTTCTTTATATTATTTATCTCTTCTACATATATTTACATTAGGTTTCTCAATTTGATAAATGAATATTATAAATTTTCTCAAAACATATTCTTTAGAATTACTACTTGAGGGGGAGTATTCTTTATCTTCTTTTCTCAATATTGTTCCCTTTTTCCATGATGGAAATATTTTCTTACTCTTAGCTGGTTTTTGGGCCTAATTTGATCTTTCACCCCATTTATTTTTCTTATGTACATTATCTTTTACTTCACCCTTATAATCCCTACCATTCTTCTTTGGATAATTAATTTAATAATATCCAATTACAACCGAATTAGAATAATTTAATAGGATTTTTCCATGTTACTTTTTCCCTTTTTTGAGGTTTATTGAGATGAGATCTATAATTCTCTTGTAATATTTTTTTTCTTCAACATTACCAAATTCAAAATAATTATAATCCTACTCATTCCTAAATTTTATTATCCTCATGGATTCAAAATCCTTCCCCTCCTTGATCATATTATTTAGTGTGATATTTTCCCTTCATATCATAAGCAATAATGATTTCATTAAATTCAAAAAGGGATAAATAATATTCTTCTTATAATAAATTAATTTTACGATCAAACATTTCAATGAATTTGAGCATAATTTTGTTAAAAATTTAGAGTCATATATCTTTTATACATATGCAATGACATTTTTTAAAATCCAATTCACTCTTATGTTATTTTAATCAATTATTTAATCATAATCTAAACTCACTTCTAAAAACATACTTTACAATATTTCATCTTAGCTTCCCTTACATTAACATTTCAGTTGATGATTCTTTAAATTTTTTCCCAAATATTTTTTTAGTCTAGATCTTTATAACCATTATTTAAATTTTTTATAATAGGTACACAAAATATAATATATTCTATTTCTATCAATTTTTGAGTTTTCTTGTTTAAAAAATTCATGAGTGTATCTTCCTGAGATTGTGGGAATCCCCCAGTTTCATCCTAAATAATCTATAGAAAAATTGAAAATGGAATGTGAATCATCAATGTTCTCTAACCCTGATAATTTTTGTCATTAAATATTGATATACATCTACTATTAAATGAATTTTTATTATTTATCTTAAATATAAGTAAGGTTCTAACTAATGAAATATGGGTTTCTATGATACAATATAAACTTCCAAGGAATTGGTTGTACTATAATGAATCACATCATTGTAGGTTTATAAATTAATTGCGAATTTGGGGTTTTGATTTTATATTTTTCTTTATTTTGAAAATCAAGACTCGAACTAGTGTTTTGGGTGTTTGAACATATCACAGTGCTGTTCTTCCTTGGGTATCAAGGCCTAAGAGGTTTATTGGGTTCTTGAGTGAACATCATTGGGATTTCATTTATTTTTTTGGGAATATTCATTTTTACTATAAAAAATGGGATGGAAAACATCTATTTTTTGGGTGTGCAAGATTTCACAATGCTTTGGGGCCCGGGCATGTTAGAGTGAATACAGTTTGGTTGCCGTATTGGAAGGGAAACCCCATAATGTTGTAGTTCCCAGTAGTTTTTTTATTTTGGTGGGTTTGGTTCCCTAGATACTAAACTCCAATTTTTTAGAATGTATTTATCTTTAAATAAATTTAATTTCCTTGACACTTTTTTTTCATGCAACATCGATTTTTAATGGAGCATAATATACTATTAAAAATTTGTTATTTAAAAATTAAAATTATAACCTGGACATTATTTTTGTAGAATGAATTGGAATAATAAATATATTTATAATGGTCATATTCTAGAAAAAAATTTAAATTAATTCCTTGTAAAATAATACTTAATTTTTAAGAAAAGTCATTTAATGCTTCAAAAATGATTTTTCTTCAAAAATAATTTTTATTGCATTTTGGGCATCAAATATATAATTAATTTCATTGAAATTTTATAATTTATTAATTAATTAACACATTTTTTAAATTATCATGACATAATTACCAAAGGGTGACATTTTCGTATATTTTTTAAAATACTAATTTTTTATTGGATGGTGAAAAACAACCAATTTTTGAAAAGCTTTCATTTTTTTCATTGGAAAGGGACGATAAATATTTTATTTAAAACATAATTAATATAAAAATATCTTATTAGAAATAATCTAATTTATTACTTATAATCCTATATTATATGTTATCATACTATAAAAATACTTTTATACTTAAAATGTGATTTTTTCGTAATATTATTTTTCTCCATGCTTTGTTGGATACATATAAAATTTATTTCATCCAATTATATTTATATATATATATATATTATTTGGGATAGTGGATTCCATAATTAGAATAAAAAATAATATTATTTAATAATTCCAACTCAAGTTTTTTTCATGATGGATTATAAATATTATAAGAAATATTCACCATAGTGAAAGTGTAAATCATGATAACCATTTATGAATAATTTTTTTCATTTATGATATCATTTTTTATCCTTTAATGTTGACATGGTTCCTATAACAATTTATGTTATAAGTGGTTAACTAATGGGTTAAAGAAAAAGATATGGTTTTAAAAACCACATAAACTAATCCAAATTTTATGAGTTTTTATAATTAAAGTACAAAATACCTTATGTTATAATATCAATTAATTTGGATTCATTTTTTTAGATAAATACATTTTTTTATTTTAATATTTTATGAAATTCCAAAAGAGACGATCCCCTCACTTATAAAGGGAACCTCCTCTTCTATTTTATTCACACATCAAAATCATTTGGTTTCACAAGATACCTACCAAAATAAAATCACAAAATCCTAACCCCATGAATTATGTTTCTTATTTTTATTAGATAATCATCCTTGTATGTAATTAAGATTACACCTAAAGAGGATTCCCATTGAAGGGGAATAGTTTTTCACCATCTATTTGGTTTCATTTATTCTTCTACCTCCCTAAAATACTCATAACCATTATAAAATAATAACACTATTATATAAAATATACTAATATTTAATTATGCAAATTTTATTACGTATATCCTTCACCTCTTCTATCAACTAGGAATCAAAACCTTCATTTGTGTGTAAGACTAATGCCTCGCAAACCGATGCAATTTGTTTTCAGAAAGAACCTATCATTGATGAATATAATGATGGATTTATTGTATGTAAATATTAATTATCACATAATTATAGTTCAATAATTATAATATAATTTATAATATTGTTCTAATCTGTGGGAAAATGATAGCATCGCTCATACTTACATGTGGACTACCACCTCGACAAAGTGATGCGATTTGTTTTCCATTTCATATTTAAATGGATGGAAATATGGATAGAATTCGTGAATATATTTTATATGAATGATATAATAATTTTTCATAAAGGTGAATTATTATTTATAATTATTTCATTCTATCCTTAGAAAACTGAAAACAACATTTATGCATAAAAATGGCCCACCATCTCCAAGGATATTATAATTCATTTTTAAATATCTACCCTTTATGGATGAATCTAACTAAATATACTTACAATTAATATATATTATGTTCATATAATTTTTAACTTTTTTTATATGGTTTAATCATGATAAATGTATAATGGCCAAAAGTACTAAACCAAAACTCTCATGAAAAATCAAACAGTTAATTCTCAAAAATGGCAATTTTAATATGGAATTATTAATAATGGAATGATGAAATGTTATAAGTATATATTTTAAGATATTTTTATGTATGTAAATTATTAAATTATACAATTATAATAATATAATATTTTAATATAAGAGGATAGTGTGATTATGATACAAGTGGAACTTGATATTAGGTATTTTCATCTCAAATTGTCTTCATTGGGACATAAGTTATATCATGCATCTAGCTTATTTTATGAGTTATATTTACAAAAAAAATTCAATTAATATCATGAATTTATTTATTTTAATTATTTCTAAATATTAATTTAAATTTATTCATGCATGGGCCTTACGATTAAAAAGTTTCCAATATTGTATGACATTTATATTTCAACTATACATTTAATTGGGATTGTTTGTGCTCGAATTTATATTGGGTGAATTTTATGATCCTTAATAGATAATTAAATTTCCTATTTATTCTCCTCTAGTTAATAATTTTGAATATATGCTTAGTTTTCATTTTCCTTATTCTATACACATAACAGATCGAAATAAATCTTTCAACGAAAACACACGATTTTTCTCCCTACAGTCAACAACCATTTTTTTCAATATAATTATTTTCTAAAGATATTTTCAATAATATTATTAATATTTATCAATTATTGTTTTAATTAATTTTTACCAATCATTTATATTTTAAAAAATTGTTCAAGATGTAATAATCTTATTGTTTCTTAAATAAAGTACATTATAACTTTCTAACAAATGCTTGGAAGGAATTTATTATTTTAAACTATACAAAATTAATTTAATTTCCCGCTATCATGACCACCAAATTATTTGAATCTTACCTTTCAATATTTTAGGTTTTTTTCAATGAAATAGTTTCATTAAAATTTCAGAATTCTTTTTATTTTAAATACATGATTTTGAAAAGGTTATTTTTATCCGTAAATATTATTATTATTATTTTAATCAGTGTTTTATCCATGATAACACCCTTTTATGTTTATTATGTTTTTCAATAGATTTAATAAAATTATATCATCCATATTTTTTCTATTAATAGTTTATAATTAAAATTTATTTATAAATCCCATTTATTTTTTATCGATTATTGTATGATAAAGTGATGGAATGCATATGAAACATGGGTTCTTTTTATGGGTTAGGATGTGATGATATGATGAACGGTTTATGATTTTTTTGAAAACATATGTAAAGTATTCATTATTGTATTGTTTTACCGGGAATTATATATCCCTCTATATAATTTGTAAAATATTAATATCATATTATATAATTATGGTGTTCAATTCGATATAATTGATCTATAATTTGAAAAAAGATGATGTGATTGGTCTATTATGGGTTACACATTGTGATTCATGGGTTATTATGATAATGTCAAGAAGTTGGGATGTCTAATACACTATGATTATATTTTCTTATTAGTTAATGTTGACATATTTAACAGTTCTATGCCTATGTTGTTGCTAGATATTTATGACTTACAGTTAAGGTTCATGATTGATTATGAAAATTTCACACTCTTATGATTGTATTATTTTAAAAAACAATTAAAACATTAATAATGTTTACAATTATATAATGATTGGGTATTAATTTTATAATTAATTCTCACTTTCTATAACACTTATTATTATCTTGTTTTTCAGATGATAATGGTTTGATATCTTTCATGTTTCCCTTTATTAGGAATCTGAGTTCACACATTATTATCATTCATTTCCCCTTATTATAATGAATGGTCAGTGTGGGATCTGTATTTGAAGATTACTAAATGGGAAGATCTTTATGGGATATCTTTTATGATATATTATATTTCAAGATAATAGAATATTTTTTATCAAGTCTCACAACTCACTAAACCATTATGTTCCCTATACATGTATTTGTAAAATATATTAGATATTCATCCCTTAAGATGTATTATCAATT
The DNA here is from genome assembly GCA_963277665.1 of Viscum album. Taxonomy (NCBI): domain Eukaryota; kingdom Viridiplantae; phylum Streptophyta; class Magnoliopsida; order Santalales; family Viscaceae; genus Viscum; species Viscum album. Next base: position 1,096,066,955 of record OY728163.1, read on the forward strand.
TATAAAACATATAGGTTTCTATTGTTTAAATTAGAGTATAGGTTTAATAAGAATTGGGAGATTATTATTAGTGAACTTTGGTAAAAACCTTTTGGATAAGTCTAGGGATATAATAAGATTCTAATGTTTTGGTAAGGAAGAAATTATATGATTTTCCTAGAAATACTTATCTACATTGATACAACATATGGATGTGGTCTAGGTATAAATGCATCCAGGCGTAATAACCTTGAAAGTATTGTTCAAGTATATCTCAATTATCATTTTTTTCATGGTTATTGTTTCTCTACTGTGAACCTGGTTTGACAATTTTGGGGGATATGGACTTTATTATTCACATTATATGTACATATAATTATAATGGATGTGAATAGATAATGATCATTATTTACCTAGTCTATATCTATGGTGACTTATATTAAATAAAAATTATTGATTTATAAAAAACATGAATAATATTTCATGATTTCTCACTATGAATATTTTTTATCACACTATACTTTTAGGTTTTAGTTAATGGATGGGACTGGAAAGAATTGTGCTACTATTGAATGTGATGGATAATGTGACGATGAGAGAAAAAATGGGATGATGAAATTAGTGAATGGTATGAGGATTATTCCAAACTAGTCATCACAATATAGGCCTAACAACATATAATCTAACCAAATCATGGATTCACTAAATATGAGAACTATAGATTTCACTAAGAGCACTAGTAGTAGAGGCTTTGAGGAAACAATATTCACCTTCCTATATGCCGAGAATTTCGAAAAAAATAATTAAGTGAATGTCCCAAAAGAATTATAAGATGTTTTATGAATGAAAACATGTAAAATTTCAAGTAACAGGATATTAAAAATTAAATTTTTTATGGAGAGATATATAATTTACCATTAGGTATCATTTATAGTTTAATATCTTATATATGTGGAATATGGTCATTATCTGGGACATTTCACTAATACATTTTTTAATTCATAGGCCAATGAAGGAACAATAATATGAATATCATAGAAGTGAATGTATTGAAGTTTTTATGTATATGATTCAAATGTTATGTTATAGAAGAGTTATATCAATGATATTCTGGATATACGAATATTGGAAAATCTAAGGATTTTTATGCAAAAGTGTTTCATTTATGATTTTAAAACATATGTTAATTGTATCGATGTCCATGAAATCTTATTTAGTTTAATGATGATATTTTTTATATGGAAATAATGAGATATTTGGAATTTATGAATTAACCAGGATAAATATTTATTTTAGCCCAAATTTTTTACATCAAACATGATAAATTCTATTGGATTATCTATTTTCATGAGATATAGAGTTAATATTAAGGAATAAAATCATGGGATTATAAATTTATTATTGACACTATGTTCAATGCTATATATACCCCATTTTATGTTTTGAGTGATTGGATTTTGAGGTGGTTTGAAAATTTTACTATGTTTTAGTATGAATAATATATTTACTTTTAAATAATGAATTGGGTAAGAATATGATTTGATGAAATGCTAATTTGATAATAGTATAAAGATAAAAATGATCGTTAAATATCATTCATTAACAAGGTAATATTCTCAAAATATTTATGGCCAAGATAAGGATTATATTTTGGATTAGTAGTTAAATTTAATTCATTATACATTGGTAAATTTCAATACATTGCAAAATTAGAATGTTTTTTCTCTTGATTATTAATGATGTTTTGGGAGATACTTCTTTGGGTTGATGTATCTATTACCATTATGCTTATCATGTGATTTAACATGAAATATTAACTTGGAAGATTGTAATTAAATTCATGGGGATGTCTGATAAATGTTTTGTGGAAAACATGGATGTTAAAACATCCTTTAATGATGATTTTATTGAGGATGTAAAATTATTTGATAAACGGTCTAAGTGGAACCAATGTTTTTATGATATAAATTTTCGAGTAAAATGAACTACTTCAAGGTTTATTAATTTTGGGAATTGTTTTACATTATGCTAAACATTTTTCAATATTATCTAAAGGTAATATAAATTTCTTGATATTCTATTGTGATCCATTAGAAGATCAATTTAGTACTTCAGTAATGAAAATGTTAACATAAATACACTTCATTGGGAGGAAAATATGAGTTTATAGTGGAAATTTATTAAAGGATAATATTATTCTTGACAAGTAATTATATTTACTTTACATTCCAAATCAATGAAAATGAAGTTACCTAAATCAAGAAAAATCATAGAAAAAATATTTTGTTACGATCATTTTCAAAGAATAGATGTTTTCTCACCCATCGTATATTAATGGGTTTTTATTACTTACTTATATCCCCACAATGTTCTTTGTATCTCTCTAACAGTCATTGGGTGTTAGTTTTATCCTCCATGTACTTATTTTTTCAACACACTAATGTTCTATTATTCTGAATCATAGTATTATATTATTCAATATGACCTTTGTATTTAAATTTCCCTTTTTAAGAGGATGTTTTATTTACACTTTAGATGGTGTAGGTTTTCTATTAATGTATTTTCAAATATCAAGCACTAGATTTCCAAGAATAAGTGCATCTTGTGAAGATATAATTACTAAAATTGAGGGAAAATACTACATCCCTTGATTTTAAAATATATTTATTTTTAATTAAATTTTTTACATGATATTTTGCATTATATTCAACTGCCAATTTTAAAAATCCACGATATAAATTTAAAATATTTTTATTTAATTATGATTATTATATCATAGTTGTTAAAATTAATGACATGTTATGTCTTATTTTTTTCCATATAATCCATTGAAATAATTCTATAAATATTTTCCTATCCATGCACGATGGTGAGATATCATGAGGCCCAATGAGTCTACAATTGATATTTCAAAAATATAAAAATGAATTAATATAATTCACATATTGTTTTCTTGAAATAGTGGGATAATTTTCAAACAGAGTCTTATATATGAAATTTGATACCATCAGTGAATGATTATTTCACATTATTCTTTTTTTTAAAATAAACCATTATCATGGGTTTATAATTGGGAAAGAAAACCATGGTTTCATTACCAAATTATGGATGCATATATACATATGGATCAGAGGATTGGGATATCCATTTCAGCATACAACATTGACGTGGAATAGTGGTGGGTGTTTTTCGAGCACATAATATGTATGGAATTTGGTCAAATATGTATATAGGGTTTCAAAAAAACTAGATTCATGATGTATTGAATATTTTTTTTGAAATTGAATGATGTTAATGTTTTGTTGAAAATGAGATTAATATCTAGATAGTTTGGTAAAATCTGGAGTTACACGACATGTAATCTAGACATACTTACCATGTGGGACATTCTGTGTCATACTAGGGTTTTCACATAGATTTAAGTATCACACACCATGTTACCATTATCCATCTAGATTGGTTTATATTGGGTGGTACATGCCTAGTTGGCCGTTTAGTTTTACATTCCTTGTATCATGTGGAAGACCGCACAATGTGTATATGGATTACATGTCTAGGTGGCCATGTGGGTCAAAATTTCATATACTTGGGAAGTGAATGGGAAATCCAGAGTACATTATCAAATCCATATGCTCTTACATTTCCATGTACATGTGCACTTCTCGAAATAAATGGGCATATGAAGAATGGAAAGCTGAGTTCTAGGGAGACATTTTCCCATGTTGTACCTTAAAGGGCTTGTTTTTTACTTTCCAAAAGGTTAATACCATTTAAACAAGAGACATGGTAAGTTCTAGTATTTGTGAGACACATCATGTACCCTTAAGAACACACCATTTACTCCTTTGAGGACAAGTTGTAGTCCAATTTCTTTTAATATCATCATCATTTTTAGCTTATATGAGCTTCATTATGCCTATATTGGTTGAACGTGTTCCCTTGGAATATTCCTATGTGGTTTTAGAGAAACATTACATTATCTTTATAGAGGGTGAACCTAATATAGCTTCCTGATTATTTGTGTATTATGGGTGACTTTCCCGATTTTGGAGTGAGTTAGTCTTCTTCGACAAGATACCTCAATGGTTTGGATCATGTATTTCTATGAGAGTCCCAAAGGGATCATCATGTCCTTAATATTTCTATAGGGTGGGTTTTTGAGATTTTATTGACCAACAATTACACTAGTGTCAATCAAATACTTTAAATAATGTTACTGATAGAGTTTGGTGTCCCGCCAGTGATCCCTAGGCATCAAACCCATATTTTTATATCAAGATATTACCATTATGATAGTTTATTAATTTGATGGGTAATGTATCTCAGATAAACACTCTCAGCTTCCTTTTTTCTTAGTCTTTGCTAGATCAGATGAGCATGACCTCAGTGATGAGTTTCATCAGTGGAAGTATATCTCAGGGAGTGGTTTCTACCAAATGAGGCTGGACTATACGATGGTGGGTATGTTTTATTGGTATAAGGATACCAAATTATTTAAATAAATCTTTTAATTTCTATCAAGGATGTCAGGTCTCATTGAGTTATATATCCTAGACATTTGTTACCTTGAATCCTCATAGTGGATCTATAATGGATGTGTTTGAGACCTTTTGCGACTCAAAGTCATTTATGAGTATTTCTAGGATATACTTACTTATCATTATATCTCATATAATGTTTGAAATACCTATTATTGATGATATAACTACTCCTAAAACATTATGTATGGTGAATTTGGGGGTGTCCAACTGGGTATTTTTAAACTCACCCCTAAATGGGATCTTCCCGGATATGATGTGGCTTATAAAGTCGATGACCATTTTATAGAATCCACATATGGCATGGAGTATTTGAATCATAGTTTTGGATTTATAGAGAATGGTGTATATTGATGTAACATTTTATAACAATCGCCTTGTTTAGCAACTCATGATTTATTTTATTGTTTTTTGTGTTCTTGTATTTGTATCCTTTTTTATGTTTTACAGTGCATAATGGTGGGATCTGATTATAGGAATATAGATGATTTAAATCATTATTATCAGTTACTTTATAATTTGGAATTTTATGTGTAGAGAGATGTGTGCGTGTGTACAAAAACATTGAGTTAATTCATCTCATTTAAGTGATATTCTTACTCAGTTCTGGTCACTAGCCCATTCTCAAATAGAGATGATCATGGAGGAGTTGTGGATTGATCCCCATCGGGTCAGGTTTTCATTGATTGATATCAAAGTGATGCCCTATCCTAAAATGTCATGAATCAACCTATGCTTATATTTAGGGTCTAAAATAAGTTCAATCCTTGGACTAGAGCTAGTCAGATCAAATTAGGTTTTATGTTAGTTGTGTTATGTGTTTTGACATCAGGTTTGAGGTTATGGAATATAGTGTTGATTAGGTAGTTGACATAGCTAATCAAAAGGAAAATAATAAAATTCATATTGAATTATTAAATATAGGTACTAGATTCAGTGAGAGCATTGGTAAATGGAGCATATATTAATGGGTTGTGGTATCTAAATCCATCATGAGTTAGATCACTAAATATACTCATTGAAAATGGTATGGAATGTCCTCTTAAAGATATATTCATGATGACAACCATTGAGGTTTCTAAATAAGGTTCAAGAGTTCAATTATATGAGTGATGAGGTATCCTTTAAGGGGGTTAGTCATGAGGTAGTCATTCTATAGGATATTCAATCGGTGGATATTTCACAAGTTGATCAGTTCGTAGAATTGTATCTAGCTGTTCATGTAGATGTTGAATGTAATACTAAGTCATGGATAGATCTTTTGGTGTGGGTGGGAGATTTGTAGGGTTCTAGTACATATCATGTCCTTCTAAGGTAAGGATCTCCTTGGATGAAGGGTCTTTGGGACCTACCGACAACAGGCATGAGATGAAAGACAAAAAACATGAGCTTTTGTCTGAGTTATCAGAGAAATATAAGTTATTTGAGGATGAGAAATTGTTATTCTCTTAATGGGTGAGGATACATAATGTTTTATTTTCTAACCCATTGTTCTATAATCCAATAGGTAGTCATATAAATTCAAAAGCGGAGAATACAACTTGTGAAATGCAGTCTATGTTGTGGAAGACGTAATAAAATAGTTGTGAAGAGGTAGGTGGTGGTTCTCTCTTTGGATTTATGCTACCACCATGACCACGAAATGGACCACTCTAGGCTGATGGAGCTAGTTCTTTGGAATCTTGGAGGTCTTCAGCAACTGTAGGTTCATTACACAAAGGCTTCAAGATTTTTTTTAGGTATGATATTTTTCCCTCTAGTCTTGGTGTGCTACTATTATACATAGATCAAGACACTTTTTTCCTTTATTTGAATATTTTCTTGTGGAACATGGGGAGTTATTGTAGCCCAATTTTAGTGGTTTTGGGTGTTACATTGCACGTTCAGGGAAGAAGGAAAACTCTCCCAATGAAATAAGTTCTTGATATGTGAACCAAAATTTTATGGGAAATTTAGTCTCACCCAAAGGTGATAGCCATGATGTGTTGCAGTTGAGTTTTTTTGACATGTATTTTTGAGGTTGGGTTGATGTGAGATGGTGTTATAGAAATACTTGGTTTGGTTAAATTGGTGGGAAAGGGAAAGGATGAGTTACATGCAGTAATAACTAACAAAGGATTTGACTTTATTTTGACGTACTATATATGAATTCACTTCCACAGTTTTTATTTTAACACATATTCATGATCCACTTATCCCTCATTCTATCCCCCATTCGAGGCCAAGTGATTCTGGTGGATCCTTTTTTATTTAACCATATATTGAAGGCTCATATAATGGGTTTCAGGGATTACATGCTTCTACCAACAATGTGACATATGTCTTATAGGTGAAGAAGCCTCATGGGGAATCTCTTCTTAGTGGTAGAGATACCCTATGATATTTTCCATGCTATGGACTATTTTCCTTCCATATGAGCCCATTTTTTACACCAGAATGTGTGGAGGGTTTTTTCCTTTATTGGGAAGGAGTTTTCCTCCATTGATATGAAGTATTATTAGGAATATAAGGATAATCTCATTAACATGATGCTATGGAAGACTTCTTATGAGTACACTAGTGATACCTCTGGAGAAAAGGATGCTATGAGATTTTGGTTTCCAATAGTGGTGGTGGTGTATGGGGATTCCTTCAATATAGGTTACCACTATCTTTAGTTTTGGTGTAGGATATTCCAATGTTGATTTTCTAAAGGCATTGTAGTTATTTTTGAGTTTATAGTGATACTAATTGATGAGTTGTATTCCACAACAAAATCCTTATAATTATGGACAAGATCCTTCAACCATAATATATCATTTTTTTAGTATTATTCGTAATTTACATCCATTTGTTCGGAGTATCCAATTTGAAGCATATGAGACACCAAAGGATTGATTGTTTTACCTCCATCCTAGATTTTTTATCCCACAATTTCATTAATGTTCCAGGGAGGTACAAATCAAGGATATAGATTTTGAGTTATTGTGTGACAAGATATCCACTGGATATATTCCCAAGTACATTCAAAACATGTAATTCTATTCATCCGTTTTAGACAATGGACAGTGATACCATTAACAGAATGATATGAGGTACTAAGGTGTTTTTCTTCATTAATAGTACATGTGCTAGAGGTGAGGATGTACCTTAATATCTTATAATCAGTTGGGTTACAAGGTGATTTGTATAATGTTTTCAAGTTAAACTCATTTTTTATCTCCTATACAAGGGTGAGGACAAACATATATTTTTTTAGTGTTCGGTATAATTGTACATTCATAATGTAGTTCTACTACAATGAATTATATTGATAATTTTGATAGACAGTGATGCTTAAATCATGAAATGATTTGATAGAAGATATGGGATATCTTTGGGAACTCAATTGTAATTGATCATAGTGTTTTACCAAAATAAATTTTCAACCTAAATTGACAATTTAGGTTATAGATAACTTATTTCAGGTTTTCCTATTTTTTCTAATTCTAGGAGGATCATCAACCATTTGTGGTATTTTGTAATCATAGTTACTACGTCTCCACCGTGGGCATAGAACATATTTTGATTCCATGTATGAGGGAACTTTCATAGAACAATTATACTAGCCAGAGAAAATGTGTTACAGTGCTATGTTCCTTGTTTTGGTGTTAATTATAGTTGTAATGAATGAAAACTTCAAGGTGTGAATAAGGAATGCCAAGAAATGTCAAGAGTTATTTACAACCCAATGAGGAAGGCCTTTAGAGTCCAAGAGTTGGGGTGTTTTTCTAGGATGTTAGGGTATCTCATGGGTACTTAGTCCCCTTATTTTTCATTCTTCTATTTTGGTTTGGGGGGTTTGTGTACTTCCTGACCCCAGCACCATATTAGTTTTTGTTTATTGGTGTCCACTACAAGTAATAGTTAAAGATGTATGTGCCCAAATCGTTTCATGATATCGACCTAGGAAATATGGGATGTGAGGGTGGAGTTTCAATTTTCAAGGATTTGATTCCATTCAGAATAATGAGATAAAGAACCAATGTATCCAATTTTTTTCCTAGAATTAATTTTTTTCACAATATAGGTAACTGCCCTGGGAACAATTCTATGTGGGAGACCTTGTTGAGAGTTTAATATCCCATCCTCTTTGTTTAGATTGTTCCTTTGGATAATGAAAATACTTTATGGATGGAAAAATTTAATGTCATAGATTTTTCATTTTACGAATTTGGAATAATTTTTTGATTATTTTTGGATCCATGTGTTGAGAAAAAATAAATTTATAATGCACGGTGAGTGTAGAAATAATATTTTAAAAATATTAAATATATTAATATCCTGATGGTGCATTTTTAAACAGAAGTGAAATAAATCCAGAATGTTGTTTGGGATTATAAATATGAGACCGTCGTTGATTTTAAAACAAGTTGTTTACTCTAGTCACTACATAACCTTGCCCGACATTGGGTGTTTCGATTGAGTTCCATTGTAGAAAAAATACTAAAACTAATAAGTTATTATTTATTTAATTGTTTCATTTAAATCCAAAAACAAATACTACTATACAAAAATATAGTTATTCTGAATCCCTAGTATTATCCACATAACACTATAGATTTTGGGGTATTCAATGATGTATTGTTTGAAGATGACATCAGATCGGGAATTGATCAAGGGTCATGAACCAACGAAGCTTGTAGATCTCATCCATGAAAAGGGCATGTGACAATTTTTCACAGGGGAGATATTCGAATTGAGATAATACATTTGTTTTTTTGGTTTTATCTTTTTTTATTTATTAGTTATTAACACAAATTAATCACCTAACAAATTAAATCATGGTTCGATCATTTATTACATGAAATCACATAATTTTCATGTGATATAGGTATAGATATTATTCTAATTCAATTTAGTGTCTTCATCTATATCCCTATGAAAAATAATAAAGGCCACCATGAACATTGGCTAATGTAAATTACTATGTTATGTGTTTTATTCATTTCACTCCCTTCTCTCTGTGAAATTATTGGCGGAATTTTCGTTTTTCCGACGATTCAATGAATACCTTTTGAAATATCATTTTACATTTAGTATTTATCACAAATGATCATTATAGTGGGTTTGGGATGAATATTAAACATCATGGTTGTAGTATGTAACATTCAATGTAGATCCACATATGGATTAGGAGTTGATGATAGTGGTTTTCATTTGTGTCACTGATGAGGTGCAACAGAGGCTATTTTCCAAGAATTGAATATGTCCATAATCTAAGCAATGACAATGACATGGTATAGTCAAGTCCAAATATGTGACATACAACCTAATTTTGATATAAATTGATTATTTTAGAGGCTCTTGAAAATAATTGAATAAAATAGTTATGGTTCTAAAAAATCTAATGTTCACTACATGTAATCCAGAGATACAGACCACATGGGACAGTCTTTCTGGAACTAGAGATTCGGTGTATATTTAATTATCAAACTCCACGTCACAAATTCAACACATCATGTTAACCTTAACCGAATAGGTCGGCTTGTATGGGGGTAAATGCCTAGGAGGCCATGTAGTGTAACATGCCAATGTTCTTAACCACATACTATGTAACACATGGGGTGGCTCATAATGTACAATGAGTACACATCTATAGTTCAATGTGGCCCCCTATACCAATTACGTGGTTAATACATTAGTAGGCTAGACAACACATGTAGATTCATATACTTAGGCATATCCATGTATATGGGCATGACCTAGTGTAGATGGGAACAAGAAGTATGGTACACTGAGTGCTAGGGATATATATAAACACCACGTGACTCAGTGGACATGCCATGTATTTTGGAAAACATAATTTCATGTAAGTGAGTGAAATGAAAAGTACTAGTATTTTGTAGACACACTATGTACCATCAAGCATTTGTCATGTGCTTCATTGAGGTTATGTTAGAGTCATATTTCATCTCATCTCATCTTATTTATTAACTTCTAGGAACAATTATATATTGAATGTGTGTCACGACCCCCTCCCCACAAAGTGTACCCCTACTGGGCTGGCAATGTGAGAAAGGAGATAATAACCCCCGAGTCCCACCTCCAATAGGCCCTGGGTTGGCGACTAGCACCGAGGGTATAGTAAACACACAAATGGGAGGCATTACCCTCTAAGAGAACACATGCGGATGAGAGAGATAAGATAGACACCAATCAACTCCAACTCAAAACTGTAATATAAAAGAAACCCATGCTCATGTATGAAATGACATGCAAATGTGATACAACTAAAAGGGGAAAACTACAAGTACACAAAGAAATGAAAAGACAACAGCAACTACAAGCCTGAACAGCTCCTTCAACCACAAGCTAGTAGTAACCAGCCTGATCTCCAAATTGCACCAAGTGACCTGAAAAACAGTTTATATATACGTAGGGTGAGTATAATAGTATACCCAATAGGATCCTCCCCAAAGCCTCTTGTGCGAAAGAAGAGAATTCATGCTGAAGCACAGTGAACAACAAGTGAAACTAACTCGTCACATAAATAGGTATACTAAGTTCCCAACCTCACCATTTCTACTATCACCAAGTAACACATACAAGAATATAACATATATTAATGAATATCATGGTTACCCCACTACTACTTCCCCATTGGTTTGCCGCTTTTCCCCAACGACATATGTTATCTGCATCTCTCTCCAATGTCTTACCCTTATAAACATGGGCTAAGATCCACAGTCTGCACCATGTTCACCACAAAGGATTTCCCGTAGACACCTGGGATATGCACCACACCATCCTCACAACCAAAAGTAACTAGGTAGTTTCTGTGAGCCACCACAGCTCGCATAACATGTATCATACGTCCGGTATTATACCTCAAGCCATTACAGCCCATACACCGAGCAAGGATCCTCAAGCCATCACAGCCTATAGACGTTACACCTATAGTAGTCCATAGGATACTATAACTAGAATATATTTGTGTGAAATAACCACAAGCCATTACAACACTATGCATACATATATGGGGAAACTAACTGCTATCCCTATTGGCACAAGTATCTACCATGAGAAGAGAGTGGGGCTAAATGGGGTAGTCAACCATTCATCCCCCCGTCATAATGTTGGGAAAAACACCCCCCCCCCCCAAGGCTCAGAATCCCCAGGGTGTCAGTTTCCCTTACTGACAAGGTGGATCAGCATATACAAACAGAAAAATTACAGAATATATAATACTCACAACAACAATATGGGCATAACCTAGTCTTAGACACACCTGCAGCTAACGTCTCTCGGACTCCGAGCTGCGACTTCTAAGACTAGGTATCATATAAGCACACAACCATTTAAGGGATTTATTAGGATTCTTCATTTCCATTTTATCAATTCCACTATATGTTAATTAATACATCAAACATTATTTAACCATGAACACAACCTCAATATACTGAATTGGCATCATATTAAAAATCAAATGCTCCTTTTAAGATTGAACATCACCTTTAAATTCCAACATCTCCATCCATGTGGATTATCACCATTTAATCAATGTTTCATTACAAAATTACTTTCCCATATTCCCAGGAATTCTAGAAAAGCATCCTATGCTACTAAACACAAAGGGGGCTCAATACAGTGAGTAGATATACTACACGTCGATCCTATGCCACCTATAGCAAGAGCATAGACCCATTCTACCTCGAGAGGCTAAACACATAATGCATGTGGCATACACCATGTTTCTTCACCTCCTTTAGAAGGAGGGTAAGAAAGACCAGCTGCCTTGAGCAGTGGGGAGAAGTGAAGCAGATAAACAACCAAAAAAAGCCCCAAACATCCAACAACCACATCCATCCCATTCCATCATCCCTGGTGTCCTTCCTAACACCCACATGCATAAACCAATGCAGTTTTCCACTCTAGGAATCATTTTCTACCACAACCACAAGGCCTACCTGCCTCCACATATCACAACAACCCTCAAGGGTCACATCATAGTACAAGCAGCAGGAAATCAAACATCACATCAAATGGGATTTGGCCCTTTAACAAGGTATCTAGCCTTCATACAAAATGAGCACTCATGGCTCTAAAGCACAAGGCACTCGGCCTTACGAACAAGAGGGTAACTAAGAACCCTACTAGGAGTTAACTTTTATCAACCAACCAGTTTTATAATCCATCATGAATTAATATATTCAATTCGTAGGTTCTAATTCCAGGAAACCTATTCAGTAAGCTATCACAAAATATTTAACATGCTTACTATGCCAATTTTATTAACATAAAATTAGAACAACTACAAAAATAGAAAAAAGGATTCATTTACCTGACTCTTTATCATTAGTCAATTAATTATCAATTATTTCCAGCTTTTCATTCTTTATCAACATCCATAAAGAAGAAACAGCTAACCAAAGTCAGCATAGATATCACACTATCTAGCAAAACATGAGGTAGTAACATATGAGCGATAATAATTTCTTTATCCAGTTGAAATATTTAATTAGGTCAATTTAATTATCATCTAATGGAATAAATGTTTCCAGCTATACGATTTCATATAAATAATTAGAGAATCCACAAATCCCATAACTTGAAGAGTTCATAACGTTAATTATCCACACAAAGGGCCACGATCCTCCTGTCGCGACAACTACATCCACCCAAAAATGCAACGGTATGTCCGCACCAACCAAACCCCAAGAAAACCCATTAGAATAATGATGATTACATGCTATAAAATGGAAAGGAGGACAAGAGAGAATGAACCCCAAATGAAGGAAGATACAACATACCTTATATCAAAGATTGATCGATACAACTTTGTTACATCAAAACAGAGCAGAACCAATTCTAGGAGTAATTATTGATTGTGGAACTCCTAAGAGAAGGAAAGAAAGGTTCTAGCATACCATAAAGGATAAAAAAGATTAAAAACAAGGGATAATGATATCTTGTTCCTTTTTTATGATTTAATGAGGTGATGGTTTAAGATCCGGTTAATTCTCCATTAAAAACGGATCGCATTAACCCACGTGGTCTGACCAAGTAAAAATATCCCGACATTAAGAATAATTAATATAGGATTTATGGCCTTTGAATTAGCCTTAAGAGTCCTTAAAAAGGCTTTAAATGTATTTTACGTCAAAGGAAACATCAAAAGGGGAAAAACTGTCAGAATCTGGAAACATTGTTCACCTACCGTTACTATACACCTACTGATTTGTGAAACCAATCTGTAAAACCGATCTGTGAAACCGATCGGTGAAACCGATCTGTGAAACCGATTTCTGAAACCGATCTGTGAAACCGATCTCTGAAACCGGTCTGTGAAACCGATCTGTGAAACGGATCTGTGATATTGATCTGTGAGACTGATATGTGAAACCGATCAGGGAAACAGATCAGTTAAAATGATCTGTGAAACCACTCTATGAAACTGATCTGTGAAACTGGTCTTTGAAACCGATATGTGATACCAATCTATGAAACTGATCAGTTAAATCGATCAGTGAAACCAATCTCTGAAACCGATTTGTGAAACTGATCTGTGAAACAGATCTGTGAAACCAATCTGTGAACCTGATCTGTGAAGCCGATCGGTGAAGCCGATCTGTGAAACTGATCTATGAAACCGATCTTTGAAACCGATCTATGAAACCGATCCGTGAATCCAATTTGTTAAGTCGATCTGTGAAGCCGGTCTGTGAAGCCGATCTGTGAAACCGATCTGTGAAACCGATCTGTGAACCCGATATGTGAAACCGATCTATTACTATTCATAATACTAGAAACACTGATCATAGAACTTGAAAATTGGCAATGTGTTGGGGATAAGTCATCTTGACCTCCTGTAACACATCCAACACCACATTTTCACCAATTAATGGACCGGAGAGGTCCGGGCCATTACATCAGTTACCTCTCAAAACATTATCATCCTCAAGAATTTAAAAACAACCTAAGGAAAAGAGGGGTACGAACAACCACCACATAAGATACCTCTCCGGGGAAAACCACCCTATGTTGTTCTAAAGATGGGACAAAACGATGACATCTGATACCAAAGGAACAAACAATCCATATCCAAATAATTCAAGCATAACATCACATCAAAGCTACATAAAAGAAAGGATCAAATAAAACTCATCACAACAACTTAAAATATCTCTGGGTACTGGACACACATCTGTGACTCACGTTCCCATGTACTCTCCTCCATGCCACCGTTTCACTACAAGACATGAACTAAGGGGATAGAACACCCACACAACACCTTCTCCTTACGGTCTTGGATCTCCACCGGCCGCTCCTCGAAGGTTGCATCATCATCAATATTGATCTCTCCCCAATCGATGATGTCAGAGTTTTCATGAAGATAAAGATGAAGGTGTGATACATGGAAAACATCATGTATCCGTCTCATCTGTGGGGGGAAGTGCTACTAGATATGCCACAACTCCAACATGAGCTAACACCTTGAAAGGCCCAACAAACCAGGTTGAATGCTTACTTCCACAACCAAAGCTTCACTGCCCACGATGGGGAGTCACCTTCAGAAACACATGATCCCAAACATTAAACTCCAAGGGTCTCATCCTTTGATCAACATATGATTTCTGACGAGCTTGTGCTGTCTTAATCCTCTCACGAATCACCTGAACCATCTTTGTTGTATTCTTCACTAGTTATAGTCTGATAATTGCTGACTCTCCAACCCCAGTCTAGCACAACAGAGAATGGAAAGGCCGGCCATACAAGGCTTCAAATGGTGCCATACCGATGGTGGAGTGAAAAATATTATTGTAAGCTAATTCTACCAAGGGTAAGTGCCTAATCCATGAACCTTCAAAATCAAGAACACAAGATCATACCATGAATTCAAGAGTTTGTATCGTTCGCTCAGTTTGACCATCCATTTGAGGATGAAAGGTAGAGCTAAGGAATAGTTGAGAACCAAAAGCATGTTTAAGACCTCTCCACACCCTGGAGGTAAAACGGGGATCCCAATATTAAATGATCATCCTAGGTACTCCATGAAGTCCCACCAACTCCTCTAGATATTGCCTTGACAAAACTTCCACTGATGTTGACTCCTTGATCACTATGAAGTGAGCCGATTTTGTTAGACGATCCACTACCACCCATATAGAATCATGTTCTCCTGGAGCTCGAGGTAAACCTGTAACAAAATCCATTGAGATGTCCTCCCACTTCCACCGAGGAATAACTAATGGATGGAGAAGACCACCGGGAACACGTTGTTTGGCCTTCACCTTCTGACAGACTAAACATCGAGAATCAAACTCTGCAACCGCACACTTCAGCCCAGGCCACCAAAACTGACTCCTCGAGGATTGGTACATCTTTGTCACAACAGGATTTACTACTAAGGGAAAACTATGTAACTCTTGGAGAACCGTCTCACAGATCTCCAAGGGAACAAAAATCCTACCATGATACAATAGTCAGTGTTGTTCATCCTCCGACCAACCATCATGGGCCTCACCACAAACAACTCTGTCTCTCCAAAATTCCTCCTCTGGATCACCCAATTGGGACTCTTCCACCTTCTGCATCAGGGATGACTGCACCATCATCTGGGAAAGACAAAATCCACCTCCAACCTCTTTAATATCAAGATTCAAAGATGATAGTTCCTCCATTACTCTCTAGGAATCAATGGATTCCCGCACAGCATCACTACGTGAATTTTGGCTCAGCACATCAGCTACAACATTCCCTTTTCCAGGTGTATACGATATATCGAAGTCGTATTCTTGTAATAAATCCATCCCCTGACGTCATTGTAAGTTCAAGTCACACTATAGGAAAACATACCTCAAACTCTTCTGATCGGTGAAAACCACAAAGCGCTCACCAATGAGGTAATGTCTCCACAACTTAAGAGAAAACACCATAGCTGCCAACTCAACATCATGGGTGGAATAGTTACGTTTATGGGGAAATAACTTCTGAGACCCAGAAGAAACAACTAACCTATGTTGCATGAGGACACACCCTAACCATAGATGCAAAGCGTCATAGAAAAAATCAAACTGAACTCCCTCAGCTGGAAGACAAAGAAATGGAGCACATACTGACTTCTCATTTAGATACTTGAAAAATTCCTGATACTGATCATTCCATACGAAGGCATGATCCTTCTTGGTCAGAGCTATTAGAGGAGTCGTAACCTATGAGAAATTGGCTACGAACCTCCTGTAATACCCTGCGAGACCAACAAAACATCGCACCACTAACATTGTCTTGGGGGCTGCCCAATACACTACTTCTTCTATCTTTGATAGATCCATGGATACTCCCTGTTGAGACACAACATGCCCCAAGAAACAGACTTCTCGAGCCCAAACTCACACTTCAACAACTTCCCAAACAGCTGATGTTGGAAAAGAACACCCAAAAAAGATCATAAATGCTCTACATGCTCCTCTTCAGATGTGGAGTACAAAAGGATTTTGTTAATGAAAACCACCACAAACATGTCCAGGAACTCAAGAAACACAGAATTCATAAATCTCATGAATACAGCTGGAGCATTCATCACTCCGAACGGCATTACAATGAACTCATAATTCCCATGACAACAACAGAATGCAGTCTTTGGAATATCCTCATCTTTCACCCACAACTGATGATATCCTAACCGCAGGTCGATCTTTGAGAACCAAATTTCACCATTTAGTTGATCGAATAAGTCATCAATCCATAGAAGAGGATAGTGGTTCTTTATTTTCACTTTGTTTAAGCGACGATAATCGGCACACAACTGCAAACTGTCATCATCCATCTTCATGAACAAGACTGGTGGACCCCATGGTGACACACTTGGCCGAACAAAACTGCACTGCAACAAACCATAAAGCTATATATGTAGCTATCATAACTCAGAAGGGGCCATCCTATACCGTGACATAGAGATAGGAGATGCTCCTGGCTGTAGCTCGATCCCAAACATGATCTCTCATCGAGGGGGTAATGGAACGACCTCTTCTGGAAAGACATCAGGGTACTCCTCCACGACCTTAGGAAACGCCAACTGCTGAACCACTGAAGAACTCAGCATCAACTCAGCCATCAAGGATGATAAGGATGGAACTCGTCTATGACCCATCCGAGGATCTCGCTCACTAACAAACACAAATTTCTCTCCATCTACATAAAATAAAACTACCTTCTTCCTGTATAAATCCACGATAGCCTGCACCGAATACAACCAATCCATGGTGAGGATGACATCATATGGTTGTATTCGTAAACATAGGAAATCTCTCCAAGAGCATTTTTCACCAACACTAGCTCACAGTCCTTACATACTTCAAACAAGTCATCTCGACCTCCAACTGGTGTAGTCAACGCCAAGGGCACTGGAAGCCTCTCTACCGCAAGTCCCATGGCATGTACAAGGGTCGGTGATGTGAAGGAGTGTGTCTCTCCTCAATCAAACAAGGCATACACCAAGGTAGAAAACAAGAAAAGGGTACCTCGAATGACATCTGGCTTACCTGGGGCTGGTAACGCTAGAGCATGAAGCTGACCACGTCCTCCTCTATGGCCTCTATGACCCTATTAAATACCACCACAATAGTCGTTCTCTGCTCTCTGAGGATAGGGAGCATCATGGGGTTGTCCTCTACCTGCCCCATATACCCTCTGGTGATCTAAAGCTGGTGCAACCTGCTGTTGCTGCCTTGGCTAGAATTGCCTCAACAAAGGAACCTGGAGTGGAGCGCCCGATACACGATGACTTCTCTGAAAAGTCGGGCACTCCCACTGCTGATGACCACGTCCACCACAAGAAAAACAAGCACCTGGTCCATTGGCATAGGCTTGAGAGTTTCTGCCTCCATAGAAACAAAATGTGAAGGGATAAGACCTTCCCCCAGGTGAATGAAAACTCTTCTGCCCTAAAAACCAGGGACCCCAGACCACAGATTTGATTTCTTGAGGAGTCATGATGATTCCCCTCTCGTGACGATCCAGTCCTGGCCAAAGTCCTCTCAAAAACCTCTTCCCTCACAAGCACCTCAAGATATGTCTTCAGCATAAATGGGGTGACCTGGAACTACATCTCTAGATGCAAAGCCTCCTCGAAATCCCTCACCCTGGCCTCCTCATCTGGTAGTTGGTCTGAAGCATATCAAAGAGGGTTCATGAATCGGATTCCTCCCATGAGATCGCTGACTCCTCATGATCCCTGAGTAACAAGATCCACCCATGCCTTACTATTCCACACAACATCATCACAACCAAGGACACTCAGTGCTCCTTCCGAGCACGAATCGAACTGAAGCCGATCTCGACCTCCTCTAACCAGCCATCTGTGACTGTAGATGAAATGAATACCTCTTAATTATGTAGACTCTGGCGCTGAAACTCTTGAAGTGTTTTCCTCCAAGTGTCGTCATCATCGACCTCTACGAGGTGATGATCTGGTGGCACAGCCTCCTCGACATCTTCTATGGGATCCTGACGAGGATGTTGGCCTGGATCCATTCCTACAAAATAAAAAACTGTTAGAGCTCCTAATACTGGAATATGGAAGAACCAACATTAATTAATTTATTTTTTTCTTTCATTAATTTTAGGTTATCCTATCCCAAGGTCTACCAATTCAAACACAGGTGCAAAGAAGAATGATGCATGATCCTTTCCTAGGTCTCTACCCGACAACTAGTATCACCTTGTATAGTAGCCATTGAAAACATAATGGTCTGTGAAACGAATCATTGGGGGCCCAAAAAGCCTATGTCCTTTCCAGTCTCCAGTTTTTACCCCACTTTCTAAACACGAATGACACTATTGCCCTACCAATCAATGGAACCTCACCTGCTCCTAACTCCAATCTTCATCCTATCCCTCAACCAGAGCTCTGATATAACTCGATCATGACCCCCTCCCCACAAAGTGTACCCCTCCTGGGTCCACAATGTGAGAAGGGAGATAATGACCCCCCGAGTCCCGCCTCCAGTAGGCCCCGTGTTGGCGACTAGCACCGATGGTGTAGTAAACACACAAATGGGAGGCATTACCCTATATGAGAACACATCCGGAAGAGAGAGATAAGATATACACCAATCAACTCCATCTCAAAACTGGAATATAATAGAAACCCATTTTCATATATGAAATGCCATGAAAAAGTGCTATAACTAAAAGGGTAAAAATAAAAGTACCCAATGAAAAGAAATGATGGCAACAACTACAAGCCCAAACATCTCCTATAACCACAAGCCATTAGTAATCATCCTGATCTCCAATCAGCTCCAAGTGACCTGAAAAATGTTTATATATACGTAGGGTGAGTATAATAATATAATCTGTAGGATCCTCCCCAATGCCTATCGTGAAAAATTAAATAATGCATGCAAAATCACTCTGAACAATAAGTGAAACTAAATCGTCACCTAAATAGGTATACTAAGTTCCCATCCTCACCCAGGCTACTCTCACCAAGTAACACATACAAGAATTTAGCATATAGTAATGAATATCAAGGGTACCCGCTACTGCTTCCCCACTTGTTTGTCTCTTTTCCCAAATGACATATGTCATGTGCATCTCTCTCCAATGGCTTCCCGTATAAACATGGGCTAAGCTCCACAATCTGCACCACATGCACTACAAAGGCTTGCCTACAGACACCTAGGCTAAGCACCACACCATCCACACAACCAAAAGTAACTAGGTAGTTTCTAGGAGCCACCACAGCTCGCATAACGTGTATCATACGTCGGATAATATACCTCACGCCATTACAAGCCATACACCGAGTAAGGATCCTCAAGCCATCACAGCCTATACACGTTACCCCTTAGTAGTCCATAGGATACTATAACCAGAATATATGTTTGTGAAATAACCACAAGACATTACAGCCCTCTACACAAATATATGGGGAAACTAACCGCTGTGCCTGTTGGCACAAGTATCTACCAAGAGAAGAGAGTGGGGCTAAAGGGAGTAGTCAGCCATTCAACCTCCCATCAGAATGTTGGGGAAAACACCCTGTCGGGGCTCAGAATCCCCGGGGTGTCAGTTTCCCTTACCGACAGGGTGGATAAGCATATAGAAACCCAGAAAGTATAGAATATATAATATTCACAACCACATTATGGGAATAAAATACTCTTAGACACAACTGCAGCTAACATCTCTTGGACTTTGGGCTGCCACTTCTAAGACTAGGTATCCTATAAGAACACAACCGTTTAAGGGTTTTATTATATTACTTAATTCCCATTTTATCAATTCCACTGTATGTTAATTAATTCATCAAACATTAATTAACAATGAACGCAACCTCAATAAACTTAATTGTCATTATCATCAAAACCAACATCTCCTTTTAAGATTCGACATCACCTTTAAATTCCAGCATCTCCATCTCTATGGATTATCTCCATTTAATCAATCATTCATTACAAAATTACTTTCCCATATTCTCAGGCATTCTAAAAAAGCATATTCTGCTACTAAACACAAAGGGTTCTCAACACGTTGAGTAGATATACTTCCCATCTAGCCTTTTCCACCTATAGCAAGATCATAGAACCATTCTTCCTTGAGAGGCTAAATAGGGAAAGCACGTGGCATACCCTGCGTCTCGTCGCCTCCTTCGGAAGGAGGGTAAGCAAGACCAGCTACCTTGAGCAATGGGGAAAAGTAAAGCAGATAAACAACCAATCAAAATACCAAGCATCGAACAACCACATCCATCCCATTCCATCATCCCTGGTGTCCTCCCTGACACCCACATGCATAAACCGATGCATCTCGCCACTCTAGGCATCATTCACTGCCACAACCACAAGGCCTCCATGCCTCCACATATCACAACACACCTCCAGGGTCACATCACAACACAAGCAGAAAGAAAACAAACATCACATCAAATGGGCTCTCGGCCCTTTAACAAGGCATCCATCCTTTATACAAAATGAGCACTCATGGCTCTAAGGCACAAGGCACTAGGCCTTACGAACAAGAGGGTAACTAAGAACCCTACTAGGTGTTTAATTTTATCAACTAACAAGTTCATTAATCCCTCTTGAATTAGCAGATTCAATTCATAGGTTCCAATTCCAGGAAACCTATTTAGTAAGCTATAAAAAAGATTTAACATTCTTACTATGCCAATTTGATTAACATAAAATTAGAACAACTACAACAATGGAAACAGCCAGATTCATTTACATGCCTCTTTATCTTTATCCAGTTAATTATCTATTATTTCCAGCTTTTTTTTCTTTATAAATTTCCATCAATAATAAACAGCTAAGCAAAGCAAGCATAGATATCACACTATCTAGCAAAACATGAGGCAGTAACATACGAGCGATAACAATTTCATTATCCGGTTCAAATATTTAATTAGGTCAATTTCATTGTGATCCGAAGGGCTAAATCATGACAACTCTATGATTGCACATAATCAATTAGAGAAGCCACGAATACCCTACCATGAAGAGTTCTTGAAGTTCTTTATCCACACAACGGGTCATGATCCTCCTCTCGCGATAACTGCATCCACCCGAGGATGCTACGGTACGTACGTACCAACCAAAACCCCAGAAAAACCCATTAGAAGCATGAAGATTAGATTATATAAAATGGAATGGAGGACAGGAGAAGATGACCCCCAAAACAACAAAGATATAACATACCTTATATCGAGGATTGATCGATAAAGCATAGTTGCATCAAAACAGAGCAGAACCAATTCTAGGAGTAATTTTTGATTGTGAAACTCCTATGTGAAGGATTGAAAGGTTCTAGCATCTCATAAACAATAACAAAGAGGAAGAACAAGTGATAATGATATCTCGTTCCTTTTGATGATTTAATGAGGCGACGGTTTAAGATCCGGTTAATTCTCCATTAAAAACAGATTGCATTAACCCACGCAGTTTTACCAAGTAAAAACATCCTAACCATAGGAATAATTAATATAGGATTTATGGCCTTTGAATCATCCTTAAGAGTCCTTAAAATAAGGATTTAAATTTATTTTATGTCAATGGAAACGTCAAAAGGGGCAAAACTATAGGAATCTGGAAGCACTGTTCACCTACCGTTACTTTACACCTACTGATCTGTGAAACTGATCTGTGAAACCGATCTATGAAACTGATCTTTGAAAATGATCGGTTTCAACCGATCTGTGAAACTGAACTGCGAAACCGATCAGTGAAACCGATCTGTGAAACTGATCAGTGAAACTGATCAGTGAAACTGATCTGTGAAACCGATCTATAAAACCAATCAGTGAAACTGATCTGTGAAATTGATCTGTGAAACCGATATGTGAAAATGATCTGTGAAACAGATATGTGAAACTAATCTGTGTAACCGATATCTGAAACCGATATGTGAAACCGATCTGTGAAATCGATCTGTGAAATGGATCTGTGAAACCGATCTGTGAAACTGATTTGTTACTGTTCATAAAACTAGAAACACTATTCATAGAAATGGGAAATTGACAAAGTGTTGAGGATAAGTCATCTTGACCTCCCATAACACCTCCAACACCACATTTTCCCAAAGTAATGGACTGGAGAGGTCCGGGCCATTACAATGTGTTCCATTTTCCAATTACTTTGATGGTTCAATGAACCTTCCCATTCCCATCATAGAGGGTGAGCCCTCTACATTTTCTGTTTATCAGTGCAGTGTGGGATAATTCCCTTATTCTAATGCGAGTTTTCTCCGTCCGCTCCAACTAGATCTCAAATCATCAAGGATCATTTATTACTCCAAGAGGCCCAAAGAGACCCTGATGTATTTTTTTCATCATAGGTAGGTTTTTTGGATTTTTGTGATTAATAATTACATGGGAATCGATCCCCTATCTAAGAGGATGTATCTAGAAGGGTCTAGTGTCCTCCCTAGTGAGCATTAGGTGTTGAACCATTAATTTATAACAATTGATGATATTTTTGATGGGGTATAAGTATAATGAAGTGGGTATCTCATATTAACTCTCTCAATTTTCAATGAGATTATTCTAATATAGACTAGATGAGCTTGACCACTAGGATGAGTGTCTTTAGTGGTAGTATGGCTTTAGGAGCAGTTTTTACGAGATGAGTTTTACCACTATGATGGAAGTGATATTTAATCATTTTCATGATTCCCCTTGAGTTATAACACTCAGTTGAGTTCCATAAAGAATGGTAGAGCTCATGGAGTTATATCCCATAAATGAGAATTACATTGAAACGTCGTAGTGGATCTATAGATGACAGTGGTTCTGAATGTTTTCAACTCGGAGTCATTTATGATTATATATGGGGAATCAATGGTTATTTCTATGACTTAAATATTGTTTGAAATAAATTTTTTATGAGATGACTAATCTTGATTCTTTACTCTTGGGGATTTTGTGGTGACATATTGTTTATTATTATACTCACATTACGTGGGAGTTACCCACACGTATAATGTATTATGTAGATGAAGACCATTTTAACAGATTCCTTAGGGGACCAACAACTGGTGGTTTTGGGGTTGGTCTAGAACTACTGAGGTGTATGCAAGTTTCTCATTTGATAATATTATCCTACTAGTGATAAGGCCGAATATTATTTTCTAGATTTATATTGGCTTGTATTTAGCCCCACTTTTTCTTTCCAATACTTTATATCATACTCTAATTGTGGTATTATAGATGTATGCTTTAATTTTTAAAATTTATTTTACATTTTATAATTGAATGTAATTGGATATGTGATCTTGTGTATAAGTAAATTAGACAAACACCTTCCATGTGTGGGATACACCTACTTGATGTTGGTCTCTAGCCCCTAGATTATTAAAGGTGGGATTGGGGTTATTACTACTTTATCTCCTTCAAGATAGGATATCATATGATATAAAGAGTAATAAAAAAAATATGAAATATACAAAGGTCCTACTAAGAACAAATTTATTTAGTAATTTATTGGATATAAGGACTCAATTTTCATTAGTAAAGTCTGTGTATGCTTCAAAAATGGTTTTTTCATCAAGAAAAAATAATTATATTTTGCCTATTGTACATATTGTTCATTTATATCAATTTTAATTTTTCATTTTTATAAAATAAACTTAATTTTTGAAACCATATCTTCAAAATTAACATAGACTATTTTTTTAGATTTCTTTGAAAATAAAGACTTTTCATTGAATATTGAAAAATACAATTTTTTTGGTCAAGTTATCATTTTATTAATTTAAAAAGATACGTAATATTTTCAATTTTATACTAAATTAATTTTTCTCTACTTATGTGGAAATAAAAAATAAATTATATATGGAACAACATTATTCACGATCTAGGTAACAATTAGTTTAATACTTATTTTTTTTAAAACTATTCTTCATTAAAATTTATAGGATAATTATTATTTTAAATTATATAGAATATAGATATTGAATTTTTAACATAGGTTAACCTAGGTTAAAACTATGTGAGAATTCCATCATTTTTATATTTATTTTGATTCAATGATATTAATTATCACTTTATCATCACAATGGTAAATCGGTGAATCAGGTTAACCTAGGTTAAAATTGATTGATAATTCCATCATTTTCATATTTATTTTGATTCAATGATGTTAATTATAAATTAATCACCTTATTATGAAAATTTATTTGTCTAAGTGACAATTCTCGCTGAAAATGATTTATATAATAGGTATGAAACCCAAAAACAAAAAATGTAACTCTATTACATTTAAAAATATATCGTCTTTTCGATTAGGCACAAAATTATGTTATGAATTAATATTAATGGTTAGTTTTAGAATAATGAAATATTTTTCATGATTTAAATTTCTTTATAATTTTATCCAATTATATAAATAACATAAATGATTATGCAACACTAACATGGTACTTATTCAACTATTAGAAGAATAAATAAATGATATTAAAACTATTAAATATATTATAATTTGAGTGATTTATAGAGTTCCATTAAATTTTTAGATACATATTACATAATAGGTTTGTGTAAAAATATTATATTCTAATATCTTCCTTTTATTGGGGTCATTAATTTTATATTAAATGAATTGGTAAAAACGAATTTAATGATATTTTCTAATAATTAATATTATTTTCAATGTTTTAAAATTAAAAAAAATATTATATTTTGTAATATGATTTTAATATGGTTTATTATATAAAAATGGTCCATTTAGGATTAGTGTTTCCATTTATTTTAACAATCCTAGAAATTTTTATTGGAATAGTTTTTACTATGGTTATGCTTAGAATAGGTCAACTAAGAGTTTAAACCAAATGATAATGTTTCAAAAACCAAAAAATCAACAAATAATTTATTTTTTGATTGGATATCAAAAAAATCCTACATTATATTTAAATGTATTCCCATTTGGATGCGTTTTTATATTCATTTTTCTATTTAATTCTAATATTTTATGAAATACTAAAAGTAACCCTCCCATCACGTATATAAGAGATCCTACTCTCCTATTTACTTCACACATAAAAATTGTTCTGGATCATACAATACCTATAAAAATACCTTACATACATATATGCCTATTAAATATTGTTCTTTTTTAATCATTATACAATCTGGGGAAGGATTTATTTATAAACCTACAGAGGTTGTCTAGTGAATTGTTATAGTTGTTATCCATGAATTTGTTTTATTTCTTCTTCTAACTAAATAAAACAATTATTTAAAATTATGAAATATTTAAAATACATATTACATATACTATTATTATTTTATTTTAATGTAATAACCAATATCAATCTCTTCTTCCATCAAATGGTAAATGAATTTGTCATTCGTGTGTATAGAGGACTACATCCTTGGGAACCAATGAAATTATTTTCCATCAATGCCTCTCACAAATGGATATAATGATGGATTTATTGTCTATACATGATATTTATAAAGTAATTATACTTATTGTTTTAGAAAATCACATCTACATTCATCCATTAAATCCTTTGAAAGTCAATAATGTTGCTCCTATGTATGTATGGACTACTGCCTTCATGGAGCGATGCAGTTTTTTCTCATATCCAATTTCAATGGGTGATAAAAATGAAATAATTATTTAATATATATGATATATATTATATAATAATTATAATATAAGGGTGATTTATTATTTTCATTTTTTTATTTGATTAGTCGAAAAGTGAAATATATTTTCATGCGTATGTATGACCTACAATCTCCATGACGGATGTAATTCATTTTTCAATATATGTCCTTTATTGTTGAATAATATATATATATATATAATGAAAATAAATTATAATAATATCATGAATAACATTATGGATATGAAATAACAATGATCAAAGTACAAAGATAGGTCGTAAAAAACCAAAAATCTCTATTAAAATAAAATAGTTAACACCTAGAAACCAAAATTTAATTATAAATATATTAATTAATGGGTGTTTAAATAATTTTTAAAAAGAAGTTTCCATGTCCCATTAGGAAAAGATAAAATTACTAACGTCAAAATGGTTACAGGATTTGAAATGTCAGGATTTTATTACAAAGATTCTCATATATAGGATTCAAATCAAAAGAAAAATCAACCAGCCATATGAGTACGTTATTGATCCCATTTTTCATGATCCCATACCCCACTATGTATTCTTCTAGTTATACATTTGTGACAATTTAATTTAGCTCCAAAATAGTTTTGATATAGTTCATCCATCTAAAAGTTAGTTTATAATATATGTTCGTTACACTATTCAAAATAGATTTCAAAACCATTGTATAACGAATTTTAAGACAAAAATTATACTAGAATTTAATTTTGGAATAGTGAACAACGTAAATCAAACAAATCATTTCAGCTTCTAGTGATGGGATATTTCATAGGCATCGAATAAACAACCAATAATTTTTTCTTTGTGATCTCATAATTTAGTGTCTTAACTTTCTAGACTCGACTTGTCTTTTGATGTTCCATCTACATATATTTTTATCCAAACTTGAAAGGGAGACCGCTCGAAGAATTCAAGTAGGAATTTTTGCTATATATAATTACTTGTGTGTTCGATTTTCCTAAGAATTGTGTAATCCTGAATTGAGTTACAGCATTGTCCAATTTGGAAGTCACTAGCGGCCATTACAACTATAATAATGATAATTAAAGCCTCCTTTATGTAGACAACATTTTGTCCAATCTTTATTTAATTATTTTTCCTCCATATAATATGTATTTTTTTCATCTATAGTCATAAGGAACTGATGATTAACTTATGTGGAAGACCAAATTGTTTTGAATTGTTGCATCATATTTGTAACATTATGAATATCATGAATTGTGATTTAAAATATGTTCTTAAGTGAATTCTATAGAGCTGAAGTTGCGGCGCATGACAAGTATATGTGAGAAATGGACTCCCTATTCCAGATGAAGGACCTTTGCCTAGAATAAAAGATAATTCCACAAGTTTTTAATTAATCGTCATTACAGAGTTTATTATGAGAAATTCTTTGTATAAGGTTATGTCTTCAGAGTCTGATCCAATTGTTATCATAATTCTTAAGCCAAAAAAATCACTATCTGAATTAATTTAAGAGTGGTAGAAACTTTTGTAGTCAGGAGGGACATTCCTATCCATTTTCAATGTTAAATCGTTCTTGTGTGGAGAAAAGAAATAATTTTTCATATGGATATGGATTTCATCAGTCATATCCATAGTGGAAGAATATAGAGGGTCGTGGATTGAGACACTAGTTTCAAGAAATAGATGTTGTGGATCAATATAAGAGTCAAGTGGTGTGCCCGTCCCATAATCAAATAAAAAATTAAGAGAATATTCCCATTAATCAATCCACCTTGAGAGAGACATGATATTTAGAAAATATTCCATAATGGTTGAAAATATTGAATATCCCATTTAAGAATTATTTCCCATTTTTAGTTTCTTAATAAACCTGTCTCATAGAAATACAAGATCCATTGGGTCACTAGAAATGAGATTCCAAGTAAACTTAGCTTGTAGTGCATCATTATAATATATAATATTTCTTATTCCCATGCCACCCTTTTCAATGTGTTTTCAAAAATTATTCCATGATACAATGACTAATTTTATTTCGAGCATGTTTCCACTTTATTCAAAGTTCTTAATGTATACATTTATATTTTTGATAAGAGATATGGAAATTTTATAGATCATAATTTAGTGAACTAGTTTGGAAACAAAAATATATGCAATAATAAAATTCCACAATCCAAAGAGAGAGACTTCTCTTTCCATGAAGGGATATGATTCTTTATCTGATCATAAATTTTAATAATGTTTCTAGGATTAGGTCTTCCTCGAAAAAAGGGACTCTAAGATATTGCATTGTCATGGATCCTTCTTGAATTCCCAACTATATTAGGAGATAATATCTTCTAGTTATTGTAATTCCTTTACTGAAATAAATTAACGATTAATTCTAGTTAACATATTCTAAAAAAATTCATAATGAGAAAGATCCTTCTTTAGATTTTGAATATTCATTTTTCCTCCTTGTAAAATATTTATCATTTCATCATCATAAATATGGTGAATTGGAGCTTTATGGTACCTTGAAGTATGAATGGGAAAAAGCTTTCCTTGTTCCCTCAACTAAGTAATGAGCATACTCAGATAGTCCTCTAGGATAGAGAAAATAATGGAAGAGATATGATCATCTTTCCAAACTCTTTTTGGACATTTAAAATACCATTTTGGTGAACCATTAATGAGCATCAAGATGTGATAAGACAGAAAAAGAACGTCACCCAATTCATGAATGTTCCATTGAATCCAAAATTGTAAAGAACTTTATATGTATAACCCTAATCCATAGTGTCAAAATATTTTATGATAACCATATTTATAGAAATTCAACCTTATATAGAAGTATTATAATAACGACTAACACATTTAGAATCATTGATAATACATTCTTGGAATGTTATTCCTTTTACAAAACTAAACTGTTTCTAAGAGACAATTTTAAATGCAATATTGGTGAGCATGTTTTCTTTTAGTATGGTGAAAATTTTATAGCTGATGTTAATGAGGGAAATAGGTCTGAAATGATTAATTTCATAAGAATTTTCATCCTTGAGGAAAATTGTGACGAATATTTTATTATGACCATGAAGAAAAAACAAATTTACAGAAATATTTTTTTACCTTTATGCAAAAATAAAAACGAATAACATCCAAAAAATTGGAAGAAAGCATTGGAGAAGCCATCTGAACCCAGGGAACTGTCATTCATTATGTTGAAATCTGCATATTTGATCTCAAACTCTAGTAGAATAATAGTTATTGTGATTTTGTCTTCATCACATAACATGATCGGGATTATTCATTTATCTATGCATTTATTCAAACCACAACCATTAAATAGATTTGATAAATATGTGAGAATTTGACCAGTATGGGATACAACATTTCTAATTAGTATGTCTCAATCTTTTAGAAAATGAGAGGCATATAAGCTATCCAAGATCTTTGTAGGGAATAATAGAATTTAGTGTTTTGAACCCCCACTTAAACTATTAAATATTGAATGTATCTTTCTGAAGATTTTATTTGAGTGAGATAAGAGAAATCAACCTATATGTGAGGTCAATTTCAAATTACATATTTTCCTTATAGTTATTTCTAGTGGTCTCTGACTGAATCATGTTAAAATTGTCATTCTGAGCCACAATCTCACTCTCAATATTTTTTAGACTATCTTTGTAACAACCCTTGATATTGGATTCAATGATTTTAAGCTTCATGAGGCATAAACAATAATCAATTATATAATGAATGGAGTTCCACAAACTAGTCCCCTGCGTAAAAAAATTTGAATGTGTGTCCCAAGAACTATTGAATTCAAAAGTAAATATTGGTTTATATTTTCTAGTGACAATGCTATATAATATAAGATGACGATCCATGTTAATCATTAAAAAGGTAATTATGGAGATAATGTCACATGATTTTTGGGAATTCCTATTAGAGAAGTATCCATCATGATTTTTAGAAACCATTCTGTTTATGGGTAATCTATACCGTGTATACATGGATCCTACAAGATTGATTTCTATAAAATTATTTGAATCAATGAAAGCCTTCTATTTATTTGAGGATATAGATTAATTGATAGATCCTAATATATCACATGGTCAATGAATGTCATTAATGTCACACATAAAAATCTCGGAGTCTTGAATTCTATGTTTGGTGGACTCAATATTTTTCCGTGGATTCCTCTTTTTATGATATGTGTTTTCTGCTTAGATAATGGAGCAGTAGAAATGGGCCTTTTCAATGTCTACAATACATGTAATGATATGATATTCAATATTATAGGAAGTGACATTAAAAATAGAATTGTGTGAAAAGTCCCATAAGGTGTGTGTAATTTTAGAAAGCACTATTGTTTCCAACAAATCTATAACTTTTGTTTTATAGTCTAGAAAACCCAGGAGAATAATATTGTTGGGATTGAAAAAGCCCAGAAATTTTGGTTTAAAAGATGGATGAACATGTTCAAGGAATTGGAAGTATCATTAATTTCCACTCCTTGGTTGTTCCAAAAAAAATATGATTCATTTGAACAGATTGTTGGGGTGGATCCCCTTTTTTCATTACTCTTGAAATATTCTTCTTGGTTGACTATTTTTTTGGATGAACCATTGAATTTCCATTTCAAGAGTTACCATATGAGTAGGGGTGTGAGTTTTTTCAAAATCTGAGCAGATATGGAAAACAACATTGGGGAGCTTTATACGAGATTCAAAATCATCTAATCTTTACATATTCGAATAAATAATAGGATATGTATCATTTTATGTGGATTTGATTCTATTAGTTGTGTGATTTCAGGTAGTTGTGTGAGGTGGCATATATCCACCCAAGATTTCTTATTTTATAGGTTTTCTAATATCACAATCTAAAAAGACTATATGATCCATCTGAGATGATATAATAATGACTCTGTCATCAATAGTACAAATTCAAAAGGTTATGTATCTAAAGATCCATCATTTGGAGGATCCTTGCAAGGAGTGGGATTAAATCCATCTATTCTTGAATGTTGGATGTTGGTAGTATAAATTGAAATCACTATAACATGAATTTTAGGAGGTCCCTCTGATGGAATTGTCTCATTAGTAACCATTTTTCATTGCATTTACCAGATTGCATAGTGGTGATGAGGTTCAATAAATCATGGTAAATATTAAAAGATAATATGTCCTCTTACTCATGTTGTTCTTCTTCTTTAATATGAGTTTCCAGTGAATTATTTGATCTTGAGGCTTTAGGGGGTACCTTATTCTTAACCTATATAAGTTCCTCCATCTCCTTTCAAGGTTATATCTTCTTGATGGTAATATATTTTCCTTTTTGTTTATAGACACTTCTTTATAGGCATTTGGATCAGATGATGGTTGCATCTATTTTGGACAACCCTCTAGTTACAAAAATTTTTTATACTATTTAACAGACATCAAAAGGGAAGTTTTTTTCTAATATTATACCTCAACATCATTTTTTGATGATTATGAATGATGTTTATGGGTTCTGAAAGATTGTAGTATATGTTTTCCTCAAACTAGATCCTATCATATTGGCCAATCTCACCATTTATTATGACTAGGCCCAATTTTAGGGACATTTTTTTATATATGAGGTAATGTCATTCATAATTTTGGAATTCCATGAAACCCAACATGAACCATAGAGTAAAATCATAATATATGTTGTGGAGATTTATTTGTGAAAAGGGGTTGAAATTAACATCCCATTCTGAGAGTCCAATGTCTTATTGATTCATGTGGAGGTTTTTAATGCACCGGGTAGTTCCCTATTCTTCTTTACTCATGAGGACTATGTAGAAACACCCTTTCTCTATCAGGATTAATTTCTAACTTCAGAAACCCCAAAAATTTAACATTTATTGGTTGAGATCAGCAACTGACCAAGGAATATCATCAATATAGTAAATAATCTACCAGAGCAAGGAGAATTTAGACATATTAATCCTTTATTGAATGGAAACACAATAAAAATGGCTAAAAAGTTCCCATAATCAATCCTTTTGGGAGGCTTAAATGAGGAATTATCTAGAGGATATGATCCCTATAGTGCTTCCAAGAATTAAATGATTTTAGATTTAGGATTTTTCAAGTTAAAATTTGAATATATGGGGCTTTCCTTTGATTCATCGGTGACCACACCCTTGAATGATCAACCCCACTCTTAGATTAGTAAATTCGTATTAGAAGAATAAAAAGATTGATTGAAGGTGATTCATCCTGCTAGATTGCTAGAACCAGATCTTTATCTTACTGGGGAGATGATGTCACTTCCCTCTCAAGATCCATCTTCTTCACATGAAAAAATATGATAAGTGGATATATTATGAACTTTTATGTATCTAATTTAATTTGTAATACAGTAATAGTAAATTAAATATAATTATATTTAAGTTTATAATTATTTTAATGAAAGTGGAACTCAAGGTGAGGGATTTTCATCGCAAGATTTCTTCATTGGGGCATACGTTATATTATGAATATAAATTCCTTGTTGAGGTTTATATACATAAACTTTATCACTTTAATCATGATTTTTTTTAATTTTTAATTTAATGGTATTCATTCACGAGTCTTTGGATTAAAAAGTTACCAACGTACTATATAAACTATATTTCAATCCTATTTTTAATATGGATTTTTTGTACTTAAATTTTGGTTAAGAAAATAATTTGATACTTATCTGATAAATAAATTTAATTTTTATACCCATATATTTAATTTTTATTAAGACATATTTTATTTTCATTATAATCAATTAAATTAAACAATTGATTGAGAATATAAAATTAGGGGAAATTTACTTTATCTTTTTCATCAGTCAAAACGTTTTTCTTCATTATATATGAATTCTAAATCTATTTCCAAGAATTTATTTAATAATATACTATGATTTTTAATTTAATTTTTATCTATGATTTAATTTTTTACAATGTATTTTAAAATGAAATATTCTTTTAATTTTTCCATTGAGTTACTCTTAGTATTATTTAACAAATTGTGGAAGAAAAATTTTCTATTTACTTTCTAAAGTGTGAACATAATATCCCATCATCATGATCACTGGATACATTATAGATTCTATTACATGTCTTTAAGTATCTTTTCCATAATAATATTTTCCTTAATATTTGGAAAAAATTGATTTTAAATAAGGGATTTTAATGTGAAAAGGTTAATTTCCTCACGAAATATTATAGTAATTATATTAAATTAAATTTCATCGATGATAACATCCATTTATGTTAATTATTTTTTAATGGGAGTATGATCCAATGACACCATCCTTATTATTTAATTTAATTAATTATGCTGAAGATATTTTAATAAAAACCTATTATTTTTTATGGTTTATCCTTTCATAATTTGAAGAAATGTATATAAGACCCATTTTATTTTCTAATGTTATGATGTGGTGATATGATGAATGTGTTATGATCTTATGGAAAAAATATTTTTTTGTATTCATTACGTGATGAGTTGTCCTAGAATTCTGTGGCCCTCAAACATATCGTGTAAAGTTTTTTATCTCATGAGATTTCTATGGGATGCAAGTCGTTGTTCTTAATCAACTATGGGAACAAAGTCAATGTGTTTTACCCACTATGGGATGTGGATAGTGATTATGATTCAATTGTGATTTGTTAAATAGTTAGAGAGGCCTGATCCACTAGTATTTTAATGTATTCGCAGTTAACCTTGCACTATTTAATGGGTTTTTACCTATGTTGGTTCTATAAATATATGATATGAACATATGTTTTAGGAATAATTTACAAATAATATTAAATCTTTTTATTTATGTACTCTAAAATGATAATTATTTATACCAATAACCATATTTTTTATATTTTATAGATTCAATTTGAAATTTTAATGTCATAGTCATGATATCCTGTACTAACTCATTATATATTCCATTATATTATCATAAATAGATATCTCCCATTTTTATCAATATTCAACATTTAAACTCAACATTTACAGTGTTTCCTTTCCCTAGATTATGGAAAAATTTTAATGTGGCATATGTCCATAAATATTAAATAATGGGTAGGTATTTTTGGGTGATGTTGAATATCTTTTAAGAAAGGAAAATATTGTTTATATAGTCTCTAAAGACACATAACATTTAATATCCATAGGATTGTATTTTTAATCAGTATTAGAAATTCATAAATTAAGATGTATTATCTATTTATAAAAATTATGAGTTGGTATTTGATCACTATCATCTTTTGTACATTCCCAACTGTAAACCCTCAATGTGGGAATTAAACTATTTGTGGTGGTTATGGCCTTTCCCCCAAGAAAAATGGGGAGGTCAAAATACTAATGATGGTCATTCTTGGAGCTCATGGTGGCAGCATGAATCACCTATGAATATGGGGGCCCATTAGGAGATATGGGAATTGGAATACAAATGTTTTGAATGGTCTGTCGTGGTATACAATATAAAGAGAAATTTTCTTATTCCCAGGTGGCTATAAATTTTTTTCATGAATATTTCTTTTTTCCATGATGCATGGGGTGTGTGAATTGTCATGGTTTTGAGAATATCGGGTATTATTTGTGTTATTTTGGTGTTGAAACACAAATCTCTATATTATAGTGTAACCTAGCTAGACATTTTGAGAGGTTCATGGGGAGACCATCTCTATGGTATTGGTATTGGTGTGAGAGAGGGTCCTCTCTTTGAAATGGAATCTGTTGAGATTCATATTCATAGAGTAAGGTATATCTTCCTCCTTGGGGTAGATTTAGAGTGCACCACAATATAGTGTATGTTAAGGTTTATAACCTAGCGCATCGTAATATTTTTAAATTGGTGTAAAATAAATATATCCCCTTTTTATTCTAATAACACTCTCCTCTTCAATATTTATCTCCTTTCACATTACCAAATCAAACTAGGGAGGATACCCCCAATGTATTCATTGATTCCACCTTCATTTCAAGTGATTATTATGTTATATCTTCATAATTTTAATATATCATCTAACTTTTACTCTATATTACCCATTTTTTCTTTTATTTGATTCCAACCTTCTATAGTTTGGAATTGATAGTATTCTATGTATCTTTCACTGGTTGTTGGACATCATTTTTGGTGTCACAATATCACTTGGGGAGTTGTTATGAATTTATGTCTGTCATGACCCAACCCTACCCGGGCTCGAGCCGCAACTACCCAAAGCCCGCCTCCATAGGCCAGGGGCTGGCGACCAGCGCCGAAGGCACAATAACTCGGGAGGGCCTTTGCCTAAGCACCTGTACACAAACACGCAGCAAACTCAATGCAACAGTGCAGAGTAAAAGTAAAGACAAGCAAAGAAAAGGAAAGGGCAACTGCTATATAAATACCACAAAGTGCATCGACCTCTACAAGTACAAAGTGCAAACTGAAAAGAAAAGGAAAAAACACGCGCCCAACAAAAAAGTGCCACAACCCGGCAACAGGTAAACAAAGAGAAACTGCTGATGGGTCTCCCACTTGGAACCCGGCCACGACCACCGCACGCTGTCCAAGCTCCCAAGCTCCTATGCTCTACTGAAGTCACGCTCCACTTGTACGTCGTCTGCAAGGGCACACCAAGTGCAGGCAAAGCCCAAGCAAGGGTGAGTATAAGAATAATCAGTAGGATACCCCGAAGGCTCGAGGGAGCAACAAAAAGAGGTACCGAAGGGGGAGCAGTAAAGAGAACAGAAAAGTACAGGAGTACAAAATAGAGTACAGTAAAGAGACCAGCTCAACCCAACAAGAGGAAAGAAGGTAGACTCATCCAGACACAAGGAGATGGAAACGGTGAGAGGATAAACTTCTTGTCGAGTCTTCTCTACCTATAGTAGGAGAGTAGACTCGTCCAACCGTGAGAAGCTAGACACGGAAAGCACGTGGCATACCCCGCGTGTCTTCGCCTCTCTTGGGAGGAGAGTAGTCAAACCCAAGAAGTGGGTGCTGGAAAAAAGGTATATACATATGTATGCTCTGTCAAGAAGCCCTAAAAAACTCTTAAGGGGATCTCCGTCCCATAGCTCATCCCAAGAAAGAGTAGCCAACAGTCCCAGAAGTAAACTCCATCGATGCCCAACATCCCACACGTCCGCCCCGAACCGTAAGCCAAGGGGCTCAATCACCACACCTCGACACTATCCGCTTTGGGCGGCACTGACTCACCCGCACGGTTTTAGGTCACGTCACAAGGATGTGTCTCAGTGGGGGAAAGTGCTCCCCGTACTTGAGAGTTCTGGGGGAACATCAACCACAACTCGTCACTGCCCCGCAGTCGAGTGGTCTGCTCACCGTCGACAGGCGACCCCCGGCCCAGCCCCACTGGAGGATCCCTGGAAGTCAACAGGTTCCCACTACAGGGATACCCGGAAAGTCGACGGGTGCCACACTGCCCAGTTCCGTAATAGGGTAATCCACTGGAGGGAGACCTGGCTAAAGTTAGTGATGGGACCACTGCCCAGCCCAGCTAGAGGTAACCCGGCATCGGGGACCACTTCCCATCCTAGCTGGAGGTAAGCCCGACATCGGGGACCACTGCCCAGCCCCGCTGGAGGTAAGCCCGGCATCGGGGACCACTGCCCATCCCCGCTGGAGGTAAGCCCGGAACTGCTCTGGCCATCCCTGCTGGATGGTACTGCTCGGAAAACACCACTGTACTATACATCCCTGTTGGATGTTAACCCACTAGAGAGCCCCGCTCGAAACAACCTCAGCTCTGCTGGAACAACCTCAGCCCTGCTGGAACAACCTCAGCCCTGCTGGAAACAAACTCAGCCCTGTTGGAACAACCTCAGCCCTGTTGGAACAACCTCCGCCCAGCTGGAATAACCTCCTGGGTAAGGGATCGGTGCCTGCGTGAAGTGTTGTTCACACCGAAACCACAAGCTCTACTAGGGAACACGAAGCAATGGTAGAAACTCCCCAGGCCTCACAAGGTGATCCCATCCCAATCTTCTGAGTCACTGTCGAAGCGGACCAAGACATCTCATCCCAGAAAGTGGGGAAAATACCCATGCTGCACGGACACCCGTAGTCGCAGACGGTGTCGCAGTTCGGTGAAAGGGCACAGTACTGAAACCCCTCACAGCCAAAGAAGCAGAGGAACCAAACCATCTCTGTTGGCCAAACCATCGAGCACAAGACCAGGGGGAGACCGCTCAACCCTGCTGGTCAGAGAAAAGAGCACTAGGCCAGGGGAAACTCCACCCTGCTGGTCAAACAAACGACCAAAAAGCCAGGGGAAAACTCCACCCTGATGGTCAGACAAATGAGCGCAGAGGGACCCCTAGGTCGCGAGAGGTCAAGTACGCAAAGCAGATCATGGCACGCATGTGGGGCCCACACGACGTGTGGCCCCAAGTCAACCCCAACTATGCGCACAAACATCCTCAGGTACGAACAATCACATGTACGTCCAAGCGCCCCCGTATACTCCCGAAGTATACCTCATTCCAGCCCAAAGGCTATCGTGCACACGGCACCCAGCGTCAACGCAAAGGCGTGATGTAACAACTCCACTCAAAGGCCCAAGCACAGCCAACCACAACTCGTGAACCATTTATATCACTCTCCCAAGAGTGCGCCATCACACGCCAAGGGTCCGCTACAACAATGTAGGGTGAACTACCACTGAAGCACCTTCCACATTCCACGAGATCACGCAAGAGGCTCCTCACAACCAAACGGACTGCACCGTTGTAATCCTCATGGAAAAACACGCGAGATTGACTACTTACTCGTCCCAAACAGATATCTGACGAAAAAGTCACCAACACCGCCTCACGCCCGAACGACGTCCCGTG
This sequence comes from Viscum album, assembly GCA_963277665.1. Taxonomy (NCBI): domain Eukaryota; kingdom Viridiplantae; phylum Streptophyta; class Magnoliopsida; order Santalales; family Viscaceae; genus Viscum; species Viscum album. Next base: position 1,096,105,365 of record OY728163.1, read on the forward strand.
ATCCTGAGCCTCAGCCCCGAAAACAGTTGGTCGCATCGCACCATTGCGATCCCCTCGGGAAAAAACGTCAAAAACACTACTCACTTGAGTGCAACAAATATCCGGAGAAAAAGGTGCATCCCGGCGCACTGCACACGAGCGGTGCCATGTGGGACCCACATCCCAGTCCCAAAACTCAACGAACGGATCGCACCTTTGCGATCCTCTCGAAAAAGTACACGAAATGGACTATTTACTTGTCCTAAACGGTTGCCCGGTGATAAAGCTGGAAATCACCGTCAACTCCCGAAACGACCCTCGCGGGGCCCGCACCATCGTGCGGAAATATAGCGGGCAGACTGCGCAATGCGTTGCCCTCAGAAAAACACCCAACATCGACTGCTCGCACGCCCCGAACGGACGTCTGAGGAAAAAGTCGCTACTAGTTGCACGCAGCTCCAAAGACGGGTCGCGGGGCCCACGCCTCATCTTCGGCCTCAACGCCTGAAACCACCCTTGAAATCTTCTCCTCGATGCCAGGGTCCCAACGCCTCTGACGGCACTCAAAACGGACGTCGAACGCGTCCGCGCCGTCCAAAACAAGAATCTTGGGGATTACGCTCGTCCACTTAAGGACACGTCGCGCCTCCGCGACCCCTCGTTTCGGGAATTAAAAATTACCAAAACCATCTCAAAAAGACCGTCTTGTCAATACAGTTCCACCACCGTAGACGGTGCTCAAAACGGACACCCGTAGCGGAAAGTACGGGTGTCCGAACACCGAGGGGGCATAACCCCTGGGGCTGGACCGTCCGGTCCGCCCGGCCTGGGCCGGCCCGCGGCTTAGCCGCGCGGGCCGGCCGCGGACACCCGGTCCCCACGCAGACAGGCCACGAGGGCCTGTCGCGGCCGCCGCGTGAAGACCCGCGCGGCGCGGGTCATTGTCACCGCACAGGGGTCGCGCGACGCGACCCTGCGGTTGCTGCTCCCTGGCGACCGTTGCCTCGTCGGGCGCTCCGCTAGATGCCCACGGACGCCCGCTAGACACCCCCACTGACGCCCCTGCCTCACCCGGACGCCGCCGCCCTTGCGCTGGCTAGACACCGCGGCACCCTTCTAAGGCCGCCCGCACGCCGCGACACCCTGCTGACACCCCTGCCGCACCCAGCACCTCCACCGGACAACCGCGCTGATGCCCGCGGACACTGCCTGAGGCCGCCCGCCGCACGCCGTGACACCGCCTGAGGCCGCCCGCTGCGCCAGGGTTCGCCGAACCACAAGAAAAACCCACAATCTTCGACGATCGACCCCGGCCTCCTCCGAGCTCGGATTATGATTCCGAAAAATGTGTTGGAGAGATAAAAATATATACTCCGCATTAATGGGCTTTGATCGATGTTTTGACAAAGAATCGACAGTGAAAATCGAGATCAAAGTAGGTACGGGAATAGAAAAATGCAATGCAACATCCTACCGCGCGGGGCTTCGCGCGAAGTTTCGCGACAATCCGCCAGCCACCATGCCTCACCGGAGCTGTCTCGCTGGAGTCTCCCCGGAGATGGAGAAGGAGGGGCTTCCAGGGGGAAGGGGAAGGAGAGGGGTGGGCTTAGGGTTTAAATAAGGAAAAATTAAATTAATTAAATTTTAATTAATTTAATCTTCAATTTTTGACCCGCACCCGAAACGCCCGACCGGGTCAAGGTTAAGCCTCCCCTAGGGTAAAAACCACCTCCCGAGCACAACGGCGGTCTCGGAATTTGATTCCAAGCTTCCATTCAAATGTTATAAAGCTGAACGCCCAAAGCCGTCAAATTATGAAAACGCCCCTGGGGCCACATTCACAAACGGCCCGCGCCCGCGAAAGTTATACCCCTCCTAGGGTAAACAGCACCCTCCGAACTCAACAGTGCCCTCTGTTTTCCAATCCGAGCCACCGTTTAATAGATACCATGTTTTCACCATTAAACGAATAAATTAATTAATTTATTCATCTGTTTAACGTTCTGGGAGTGGGCCAGGGGTCCAAACATCCCACACCAACAAGTTTTATGTCGTTCCTAGGGTAAACACCCCATTTCGGACCCATCCGTACACTCGGATCTCTGATCCGGAACTCAATTTAGGATTTATTCCATTTATTTAGCGTTTCCAGTGTGAACGCACTGTAAATTTAATTCTGGCCACTTCGGGGCACGAAATCGCACGTCGTCTGAAGGCGCTGCCCTAGAATACCATCAAGAATATTCCAAAGTCTTTCTCAGCAAAAACAGTGTTCTTACATCATTCCTTCCTTCATGCTTTTCATCCTCAAAAATCAAAACTAGAGAGCAACACAGGGTACTAAGCCCACACCTAGCTTTCCCATACCCAGAAGAAACCACGCACAGCTCTGCGTCATCGCACTAAGACCAAAGGATTGATCTGTTCATGTGAGGCCGGCCCTTGTCGATGTCGTGCACCCACTCCAGACATTGGGGTTAGGGAAATGCAGTAGGGTACCTCTCCATCCCATTGCACGGTCTCAACCGGCCCGAAGGCCCTCGGGGGTACCTCACCTCCCCGAACGAACCTCTACGTCGCATGCCGCGATTGGAATCACCGCCCGCACCTGAAACAAGGCTCGATGATTCCCTCCTTCCGAATATCCATATGGTAAAACACCCAAGGATATCTGGTCACGCAAGGCTCCAATGTCGATGCTCTCTTACACGCTCAAAAGGCGAAGGAGTCAACACCATCGACTAAAGGAAAAGGTCTCACGCCTTTTTCCTTACCAACATAGGGTTACACCCGACGCCCTGCGTCACCCTGGTAACACATCAAACAAGGAGCAGGGAGGAAAGAAGATCACACACAGAGTCTAACAATTCTACTGCAAAAGGTAGAAGAGCTGTAGAGCATACCTCTTATCTCCTCATGCTCTGCAAGATCTTAGACATCCAGAGCCCGCGGCTGCCCGCCGTCCCAACAGTCAGCTCCCGAAGCCTGACGTGGACCGCCTAGTGGAGATGGAGAGACCTCGTAACGTCATCCCCCACTACCATCACCTCCTTCTCCTCTGATAGCACCACCTCTCTAGGTACCACTCCGATCACGGGGCTACCTCTGCCGTGGTGGTGCACCTACTGCCTGTCCGAAGCTCCCAGCAACTCGGGTCGGGCAGTCTCGTTCCAAGTGACCTCGCCCGTCACAAGCATACCACTGACTCTCTCTGGGCTGCACTGGTGCCCTCCGGCGCCACTGTGGTGTACGACCATGCCCCTGAGTTCGGTTGTCATAAAGCCACCTGCGTCGAGGTCCTCCTTGCCGACACCCACCAGCTGCGACAGACGTCTCGGCTCCAACGTGCCTTCTACCACCACCAACACTAGAACGCGACCGGAAGCCCTTTGTCACCAGTGCCTGCTCTAGCACCCCGACATATGTGGAGACTCCCAAAGGTACGATGGCAGCACGAATCACTCGGCGGAGACCCTGCTCAAACTTCCGCGCTCGGAGGTTGTCGTCACGGACCAAGTCCGGGTAAAAGCATGCACGGTCTGTAAAACTAGCCGCATACTCGGCCACTGTCATCCCTCCCTGCTGAAACTGCCGGAGCTCCTGAATCCGAACGGAGCACAAGAAGAAGGGGCAAAACTCCTCACGGAGAAACAACTGAAAGTCGTCCCACGAAAGTGACGACTCGCCAAGAAGCTGAGTCACCAGACTCCACCAATGCCAAGTTGCTCCACGAAAAAGGGTGGCTGCCAAAACCACTCTCTGATCTGTCGGCGTCTGCACAAGCCTGAAAAGGCGAACCACTGCCTCGAGCCATACCTCAGCTGCCTGAGGGTCTGGCTCACCACTGAACCTCAGCGGTCTCTGCCGCTGGAACTCACGGAGCGCGCTCAACCTGCGCTCCAGCTCAGCCTGCTCTGCTGAAACTGCTTGCTGCTCAACAGGTGGGGGTGCTACTACCGGCCCACCCGGAGAAAGGGTCTCACATGATGGGTCCTAGACTGTGGCCTCGTAGCTCACAGGGTCATCGTCACGAACCAAAGCTGGTATCCTGGCTGGCTGTCCTCGCAGAGACATCCTGGAAATTATCAAAGAGTGTCGCGGTCAGATGAGCATATATGTATATACCAAAACAACAACGATGGGGATTTGACTCAAGAAGGACAGTCAAGACTCAGTCATATGTGATGCACAACCAAATTTCCCTGCAATAAGTGTCTCAGCATACCGAGTCGACAAGCGGGTTATCAAGGTCCTCGTGAATTGATATGTCGGCCGCCGCACCATCACTGGACTCTCTGGCCTGAGAGACGCTCTCGAGACACGTTAACATTATTTCCCTAAATCCAAACCAGTTCCTTTTAATTTATGGATGTCTGAACAGTGTCCCAAGGAACGAACCACCTCTGATACCACATTGTCACGACCCGACCCTACCCGGGCTCGGCCGAAACTACCCCAAGCCCGCCTCCATAGGCCAGGGGCTGGTGACCAGCGCCGAAGGCACAATAACTCGGGGAGGCCTTTTCCTAAGCACCTGTACACACACATGCAGCAAACTCAATGCAACAGTGAAGAGTAAAAGTAAAGACAAGAAAAGAAAAGTAAAGGGAAACTGCTATATAAATACCACAAAGTGCATCGACCTCTACAAGTACAATGTGCAAACTAAAAAGAAAAGGGAAAAACACTCGTCCAACCAAAAAGTGCCACAACCCGGAAACAGGTAATCAAAGAGAAATTGTTGATGGGTCTCCCACCTGGAACCCGGCCACGACCACCGCACGCGGTCCAAGCTCCCAAGCTCCTACGCTCCACTGAAGTCACGATCCACCTGTCTATCGTCTGCAAGGGCACACCAAGTGTGGGCAAAGCCCAAGCAGGGGTGAGTATAAAAATACTCAGTAGGATACCCCGAAGGCTCGAGGGAGCAAGAAAAGGAGGTACCGAAGGGTTAGCAGTAGAGCGAACAGAAAAGTACAGGAGTACAACAGAGAGTACAGTAAAGAGTCCAGCTCAACCCAACAAGAGGAAAGAAGGTAGACTCATCCAGACACAAGGAGCTGGAAACTGTGAGAAGATGAACATATAGTTGAGTCTTCGCTACCTATAGTAGGATAGTAGACTCGTCCAACCGTGAGAAGCTAGACACGGAAAGCATGTGGCATACCCCGCGGTCTTCTCCTCTCCTGGAAGGAGAGTAGTCAAACCCAAGAAGTGGGTGCCGGAAACAAGGTATATACATATGTATGCTCTGTCAAGAAGCCCGAACAAACTCGTAAGGGGATCTTCGTCCCATAGCTCAGCCCAAGAAAGAGTAGCCAATAGTCCCAGAAGTAAACTCCATCGATGCCCAGCATCCCACATGTCTGCCCCGAACCGCAAGCCAAGGGGCTTAATCACCACACCTCGACACTATCCTCTATGGGCGGCACTGACTCGCCTGCACTGTTTTAGGTCGCGTCACAAGGACGTGTCTCGGTGGGGGAAATTTCTCCCCGTACTTGATAGTTCTAGGGGAACGTCAACCAAAACTCGTCATTTCCCCACAGTCGAGAGGTCTGCTCACCGTTGACAAGAGACCCCCTGCCCATCCCCGCTGGAGGATCCCTGGAAGTCAACAGTTTCCCACTACGGGATACCCGGAAAGTAGACGGGTGCCACACTGCCCAGTACCGTAACAGGGTAATCCACTGGAGGGCTACCCATCTAAAGTCAGCGATGAGACCACTGCCCAGCCCAGCTGGAGGTAACCCAGCATCGCGGACCACTGCCCAGCCTAGCTGGAGGTAAGCCCGGCATCAGGGACCACTTCCCAGCCCCACTGGAGGTAAGCCCGGCATCGGGGACCACTGCCCAGCCCAGCTGGAGGTAAGCCTGGCATCGGGGACCACTGCCCAGCCCCGCTGGAGGTAAGCCCAGAACTGCTCTGGCCATCCTTGCTAGATGGTACTGCTCGGTAAACACCACTGTACTGGCCATCCCTGCTGGATGGTAACCCATTGGCGAGCCCCGGTCGAAACAACCTCAGCTCTGCTGGAACAACCTCAGCCCTGCTGGAACAACCTCAGCTCTGCTGGAAACAACCTCAGCCCTACTGGAACAACCTCATCCCAACTGGAACAACCTCCGCCCTGCTGGAACAACCTCCTGGGTAGAGGATCAGTGCCCGTATAATGTTTTGGTCACACCGAATCCACAATCTCTACTAGGGAACACAGAGCAACGGTAGAAACTCCCTAGGCCTCACAAGGTGACCCCTCCCCAATCCGCTGAGTCACTGTCGAAGCGGACCAAGACATCTCATCCCAGAAAGTGGGGAAAACACCCACACTGCACGGACACCCGTAGTCGCAGACGGTGTCGCAGTCCGGTGAAACGGCACAGTACTGAAACCCCTCACAGCCAAAGATGCAGAGGAACCAAACCATCTCTGCCGGCCAAACCATCGAGCACAAGACCAGGGGAGACCACTCAACCCTACTGGTCAGACAAAAGAGCACCAGGCCAGGGGAAACTTCACCCTTCTAGTCAAACAAACGACCACAAAGCCAGGGGAAAACTCCACCAAACTGGTCAAACAAACGAGCGCAGAGGGACCCTCTATGTCACGAGAGGTCAAGTACGCAAAGCAGACCATGGCACGCATGTGGGGCCCACACGACGTGTGGCCCCAATTCAACCCCAACTGTGCGCACTAACATCCTCAGGTATGAACAACCACATGTACCTCCAAGCGCTCCCGTATACTCCCGGAGTATACCTCATTCCAGCCCAAAGTCTATCGTGCACATGGCACCTAGCGTCAACGTGAAGGCGTGACGTAACAACTCCACTCAAAGGCCCAAGCACAGCCAACCACATCTCATGAACCATTTGTATCACTCTCCCAAGAGTGCGTGATCACACGCCAAGGGTCCACTACAACAAGGTAGGGTGAACTACCACTGGAGCTCCTTCCACATTCCACGAGATCACGCAAGAGGCTCTGCACAACCAAACGGATTGCACCGTAGTAATCCTCACGGAAAAACACGTGAGATCGACTACTTACTCACCTCAAACGGAAATCCGAAGAAAAAGTCACCAACACCGCCGCATGCCCGAACGACGTCCCATGATCCCGAGCCTCGGCCCCGAAAACAGTCAGGCGCATCGCACCATTGCGATCCTCTTGGGAAAACACGTCAAAAACACTACTCACTTGAGTGCAACGGATATCCGAAGAAAAAGGTGCATCCCAGCACACCGCACACGAGCGGTGCCACGTGGGACCCGCATCCCGGTCCCAAAACTCAACGAACAGATCGCACAGTTGCGATCCTCTCGAAAAAGTACATGAAATGAACTATTCACTTTTCCAAAATGGTCGCCCGGTGATATAAGATGGAAATCACCATCAACTCCCGAAACGGCCCTCGTGGGGGCCGCACCATCGTGGGGAAATACAGCGGGCAGACTGCGCCAATGCATTGCTCTCGGAAAAACACCCAACATCGACTGCTCGCATGCCCCAAACGGACGTCCGAGGAAAAAGTCACTACTAGCTGCACGCAGCTCAAAAGACGGGCTGCGGGGCCCGCGCCTAATCTTCGGCCTCAACGCCTAAAACCACCTTGGAAATCTCCGCCTTGATGTCAGGGTCCCAACGCCACTGACGGCGCTCAAAACGGACGTCGGACACGTCTGCGCCGTCCAAAACAAGAATCTCGGGGATTACGCTCGTCCACTTAAAGACATGTCGCGTCTCCGTGACCCCTCGTTTCAGGAATTAAAAATTCTCGAAACCATCTCAAAAGACCGTCTCGTCAATACGATTCCACCACCGTAGACGGCGCTCAAAACGGAAACCCGTAGCGGAAAGTACGGGTGTCCGAACACCGAGAGGGAATAACCCCTGGGGCTGGACCGGCCTGGACCAGCCAGTCCGCTCGGCCTGGGCTGGCCCGCGGCTTAGCCGCACGGGCCGGCCGTGGACACCTGGTCCCCGCACAGACAGGCCACGAGGGCCTGTCGCGGCCGCTGCGTGAAGACCTTCATGGCGCGGGTCTTTGTCGCCGCACAGGGGTCGCGCGACGCGGCCCCGCGGTCGCCGCTCCCTGGCGACCGCCATCTTGCCGGGCGCTCCGCCAGAAGCCCGCGGACGCCCGCCAGACACCTCCGCCGACGCCCCTGCCTCGGCCGGACGCCGCCCCCCTTGCGCTGGCTAGACACCGCGGCACCCGCCTAAGGCCGCCCGCACGACGCGACACCCTACTGACACCCCTGCCACGCCCAGAACCTCCACCGAACAACTACGCTAATTCCCGCGGACACCGCCTAAGGCCGCCCGCCGCACGCCGTGACACCGCCTGAGGCCGCCCGCCGCGCCAGGGTTCGCCGAACCACCAGAAAAACCCGCAATCTTCGACGATCGACCCCGGCCTCCTCCGAGCTCAGATTATGATTCTGAAAAATGCGTTGGAGAGATAAAAATATATACTCTACATTCATGGGCATTGATCGAAGTTTTTACAAAGAATCGACAGTGAAAATCGAGATCAAAGTAGGTACGGGAATAGAAAAATGCAACGCAACATCCTACCTCGCGGGGCTTCGCCCGAAGCTTCGCGACGATCCGCCGGCCACCACGCCTCGCTGAAGCTGTCTCGCCGGAGTCTCGCTGGAGATGGATAAGGAGGGGCTTCCAGGGGGAAGGGGAAAGAGAGGGGTGGGGTTAGAGTTTAAATAAGGAAAAATTAAATTAATTAAATTTTAATTAATTTAATCTTCAATTTTTGACCCGCACCTGAAAGGCCTGATAGGGTCAAGGTTAAGACTCCCCTAGGCTAAACACCACCTCCCGAGAACAACGGCGGTCTCGGAATTTGATTTCGAGCTTCCGTTCAAAAGTTATAAAGCTGAACGCCCAAATCTGTCAAATTACGAAAACGCCCCTGGGGCCAATTTTCACAAACGGCCTGCTCCCGCGAAACTTATACCCTTCCAAGGTTAAACGGCACGCTCCAAACTCAACGGTTCCCTCAGTTTTCCAATCTGAGCCACCGTTTAAGAGATACCAGCGTTTCTCCATTAAACGAATAAATTAATTAATTTATTCATCCGTTTAACGTTCTGGGAGCGGGCGAGGGATCCAAACATCCCACGCCAACAAGTTTTATGTCGTTCCTAGGGTAAAGAACCCATTTAAGACCCATCTGTACACTCGGATCTCTGATCCGGAACTCCGTTTAGGAGTTATTCCATTTAATTAGTGTTTCCAGTGTGAACGCACTGGAAATTTAATTCCGGCCACTCCGGGGCTCGGAATCACACGCCATCTGAAGGCGCTGCCCTGGAATATCATCAAGAATATTCCAAAGTCTTTCTCAGCAAAAACAGGGTTCTTACATCATTCCCTCCTTCAATATTTTCATCCTCGAAATGAAAAACTAGGGAGTAACACAGGGTACTAAGCCCACACCTGGCTTTCCCATACCCAGAAGAACCCACGCACAGCTCTGCGTCACCACACTCAGACCAAAGGATTTTTCTATTCATGCGAGTTCGGCCCTTGCCGATGTCTTTCACCCACTCCAGACTTTGGGGTTAGGGAAAGGTGGTAGGGTACCTCGCCATCCCTTTGCATGGTCTCAACCGGCCCGAAGGCCCTCTGGGGTAGCTCACCTCCCCGAACGAACCTCTACGTCGCACGCCGCAACTGGAATCACCGCCCGCACCTGAAACAAGGCCCAGTGATTCCCCCTTCAGAATATCCATATGGTGAAACACCCAAGGATATCTGGTCATGCAAGGCTCCACAGTCGATGCTCTCTTACTTGCTCAAAAGGCGAAGGAGTCAACACCATCGACTAAAGGAAAAGGTCTCATGCCTTTTTCCTTACCAGCATAGGGTTACACCCGACGCCCTACGTCACCCTGGTAACACATCAAACAAGGAGCAGGGAGGAATGTAGATCACACACAAAGTCTAAAAATTCTACTGCAAAAAGTTAGAAGAGCTGTAGAGCATACCTCTTATCTCCTCATGCTCTGCAGGATCATAGACATCCAGAGCTCGTGGCTGCCCGCGGTCCCTACAGTCAGCTCTCGAAGCCTGACGTGGACCGCCTAGTGGTGATGGGGAGACCTCGTAACATCGTCCCCCACTACCAGAACCTCCTGCTCCTCTGCTTGCACCACCTCTCTGGGTACCACTCCGATCACGGCGCTGCCTCTGCCGTGGTGGTGCACCTGCTGCCCGCCCGAAGCTCCAAGCAACTCGGGTCAGGCAGTCTCTTTCCAAGTGACCTCGCCCATCACAAGCATAGCACTGTCTCTCTCTGGGCTGCACTAGCACCCTCCGGAGCCACTGTGGTGTACAACCACGCCCCTGAGTTCGGTTGTCAGAAAGCCACCTGCGTCGAGGTCCTGCTTGCCGACACCCACTACCTGCAGCAGACGTCTCGGCTCCAACGTGCCTACTGCCACCACCAACACTAGAACGCGACAGGAAGCCCTCTGTCACCAGTGCCTGCTCAAGAACCCCAGCATATGTGGAAATTACCAAAGGTACTATGGAAGCACAAATCTCTCTGTGGAGTCCCTGCTCAAAATTCCGCGCTCGGAGGTTGTCGTCACAGACCAAGTCCGGGTAAAAGCGTGCACGGTCTGCAAAACTAGCCGCGTACTCGGCCACCGTCATCCCTCCCTGCTGAAACTGCAGGAGCTCCTGAATCCGAACGGAGTGCAAGAAGGAGGGGAAAAACTACTCATGGAGAAACAACTGAAAGTCATCCCATCAATGTGACGACTCGTCAAGAAGCTGAGTCACCAGACTCCACCAACGCCAAGCTGCTCCACGAAAAAGGGTGGCTGCCAAAGCCACTCTCTGATCTATCAGCGTCTGCACAAGCCTGAAAAGGCGAACCACTGCCTCAAGCCATACCTCTGCAGCCTGAGGGTCTGGCTCACCACTAAACCTCAGAGGTATCTGCCGCTGAAACTCACGGAGCGCGCTCAACCTTCGCTCCAGCTCAGCCTGCTCTACTGAAACTGCCTGCTGCTCAACAGGTGGGGGTGCTACTACCGGCCCACCCGGAGAAAGGGGCTCGCATGATGGGTCCTGGACTGTGGCCTCGTAGCTCACAGGGTCGTCGTCACGAACCAAAGCTGGTATCCTGGCTGGCTGTCCTCGCGGAGACATCCTGAAAATTATCAAGGAGTGTCGCGGTCAGATGAGCATATATGTATATACCAAAACAACAAAGATGGGGAGCTGACTCAAGAAGGAAAATAAAGACTCAGTCTGATGTGATGCACAACCAAATTTCCCTACTACAAGTGTCTCGGCATGCCGAGACGACAAGTGGCTTATCAAGGTCCTCGTGAATGGATACGTCGGCCACCGTACCATCTCTGGACTCCCTGGTCTGAGAGCCGCTCTTGAGACACGTTAACACTGTTGCCCTAAATCCCAACTAGTTCCTCTTATTTTTGGGACGTCCGAACAGCATCCCAAGGAACGAACCACCTCTGATGCCACTTTGTCACGACCCGACACTACCCGGGCTCGAGCCGCAACTACCCCAAGCCCGCCTCCATAGGCCAGGGGCTGGCGACCAGCACCGAAAGCACAATACCTCGGGGAGGCCTTTGCATAAGCACCTGTACACACACACGCAACAAACTCAATGCAACTGTACAGAGTAAAAGTAAAGACAAGAAAAGAAAAGGAAAGGAAAACTGCTATATAAATACCACAAAGTGCATCAACCTCTACAAGTACAAAGTGCAAATTGAAAAGAAAAGGCCAAAACACGCGGCCAACCAAAAAGTTCCACAACCCGGCAACAGGTAAACAAAGAGAAACTGCTGATGGGTCTCCCACCTGGAACCCGGCCACGACCAACGCACGCGGTCCATGCTCCCAATCTCCTACGCTCCACTAAAGTCACGCTCCACATGTCCGTTGTCTGCAAGGGCACACCAAGTGCGGGCAAAGCCCAAGCAGGGGTGACTATAAAAATACTCAGTAGGATACCCCGAAGGCTCGATGGAGCAAAAAAGGAGGTACCAAAGGGTGAGCAGTAGAGCAAACCGAAAAGTATAGGAGTACAACAGAGAATACAGTAAAGAGTCTAGCTCAACCCAACAAGAGGAAAGAAGGTAGACTCATTCAGACACAAGGAGCTGGAAACGGTGAGAAGATGAACTTCTCGTCGAGTCTTCACTACCTATAGTAGGAGAGTAGACTCGTCCAATCGTGAGAAGCTAGACACAGAAAGCACATGGCATACCCCGCGTGTCATCGCTTCTCCTGGAAGGAGAGTAGTCAAACCCAAGAAGTGGGTACCGGAAACAAGGTATATACATATGTATGATCTTTCAAGAAGCCCGAACAAACTCGTAAGGGGATCTCCGTCCCATAGATCAGCCCAAGAAAGAGTAGCCAACAGTCCCAGAAGTAAACTCCATCGATGCCCAGCATCCCACACATCTTCCCCGAACCGCAAGCCAAGGGGCTCAATCACCACACCTCGACACTATCCGCTTTGGGCGGCCCAGACTCGCCCGCATGGTTTTAGGTCTCGTCACAAGGATGCGTCTCGGTGGGGGAAAGTGCTCCCCGTACTTGAGAGTTCTGGGGGAACGTCAACCACAACTCGTCATTGACTCGAAGTCGAGAGGTCTGCTCACCGTCGACAGGAAACCCCCTGCCCAGCCCCGCTGAAGGATCCCTGGAAGTCAACAGGTTCCCACTACGGGGAGACCCGGAAAGTCGACGGTTGCCACACTGCCCAGTCCCGTAACAGGGTAATCCACTAGAGGGCGACCCTGCTAAAGTCGGCGACGGGACCACTGCCCAGCCCAGCTGGAGGGAACCCGGCATCGGGGACCACTGCCCAGCCCAGCTGGAGGTAAGCCCGACATCGGGGACCACTGCCCAGCCCCGCTGGATGTAAGCCCGGCATCGGGGACCACTGCCCAGCCCAGCTGGAGGCAAGCCCGACATCGGGGACCACTGCCCAGCCCCACTGGAGGTAAGCCTGGAACTGCTCTGGTCGTCCCTGCTGGATGGTACTGCTCGGTAAACACCAGTGTACTGGCCATCCCTTCTGGATGGTAACCCCCTGGCGACCCACGGTCGAAACAACCTCAGCTCTGCTGGAACAACCTCAGCCCTGCTGGAACAACCTCAGCCCTGCTGGAAACAACCTCAGCCCTGCTGGAACAACCTCAGCCCTGCTGGAACAACCTCCCCCCTGTTGGAACAACCTCCTGGGTAGTGGATCGGTGCCCACGTAAAGTGTTGGTCACACCGAATCCACAATCTCTAGCAGGGAACACTGATCAACAGGAGAAACTCCCTAGGACTGACAAGGCGATCCCACCCCAATCCGCTAAGTCACTGTCGAAGAAGACCGAGACATCTCGTCCCAGAAAGTGGGGAAAACACCCACAATGCACGGACACCCGTAGTCGCAGACGGTGTCACAGTCCGGTGAAAGGGCACAGTACTGAAACCCCTCACATCCAAAGAAGCAGAGGAACCAAACCATCTCTGCCGGCCAAACCATCATGCACAAGACCAGGGGGAGACCGCTCAACCCTGCTGGTCAGACAAAAGAGCACCAGGCCCTGGGAAACTCCACCCTGCTGGTCAAACAAACAACCACAAAGCCAGGGAAAAACTCCACCCTGCTGGTCAAACAAACGAGCGCAGAGGGACCCTCTACTTCGCGAGAGGTCAAGTACGCAAAGCAGATCATGGAACGCATGTGGGGCCCACACGATGTGTGTCCCCAAGTCAACCCCAATTGTGCGCAAAAACATACTCAGGTACAAACAACTACACGTACATCCAAGTGCTCCCGTATACTCCCGGAGTATACCTCATTCCAGCCCAAAGGCTATCGTGCACACGACACCCAGCGTCAACGCGAAGGCGTGACATAACAACTCCACTCAATGGCCCAATCATAGCCAACCACATCTCGTGAACCATTTGTATCACTCTCCCAAGAGTGCACGATCACACGCCAAGGGTCCGCTACAATAAGGTAGGGTGAACTACCATTAGAGCACCTTCCACATTCCACAAGATCATGCAAGAGGCTCCGCACAACCAAACGGATTGCACCGCTGTAATCCTCGTGAAAAAACACGCGAGAACGACTACTTAATCGCCTCAAATGGATATCCGACGAAAAAGTCACCAACACCGCCTCAAGCCCGAACGGCGTCCCGTGATCCCAATCCTCGGCCCCGAAAACAGTCGTGCGCATCGCACCATTGTGATCCCCTTGGGAAAACACATCAAAAACACTACTCACTTGTATGCACTGGATATCTAGAGAAAAAGGTGCATCCCGGCACACCGCACACGAGGGGTTCCACGTGGGACCCGCATCCCGGTCGTGAAACTCAATGAACGGATCGCACCATTGCCATCCTCTCGAAAAAGTACACGAAATGGACTATTCACTTGTCCAAAACGGTCGCCTGGTGATAATGCTGGAAATCACCGTCAACTCCCGAAACAGCCCTCGCGGGGCCCGCACCATCGTGCGGAAATACAGCGGGTAGACTGCGCTAATGCGTTGCCCTCGGAAAAACACCCAACATCGACTGCTCGTACGCACCGAATGGACATCTGAGGAAAAAGTCGCTACTAGCTGCATGCAGCTCAAAAGACGGGCCACGGGGCCCACGCCTCATCTTCGGCCTCAACGCCTGAAACCACCCTGGAAATCTTCACCTCGATGACAGGTTCCCAACGCCACTAACGGCGCTCAAAATGGACGTCGGACGCGTCCGTGCCGTCCAAAACAAGAATCATGGGGATTACGCTCGTCCACTTAAGGACATGTCGCACCTTCGCGACCCCGCGTTTCGGGAATTAAAAATTCCCGAAACCATCTCAAAAAGATCGTCTCGTCAATAAGGTTCCACCACCACAGAAGGCGCTCTAAACGGACACTCGTAGCGGAAACTACGGGTGTCCGAACACTGAGGGGGCATAACCCCTGGGGCTCGACCGGCCTGGGCCGGCCCGCGGTTAGCCGCGCGGGCCGGCCGCGGACACCCTGTCCCCGCGCAGACAGGCCACGAGGGCCTGTCGCGGCCGCCGCGTGAAGACCCGCGCGGCTTGGGTCTTTGTCACCGCACAGGGGCCACACGACGCGACCCTGCAGTCGCCGCTCCCTGGCGACCGCCGCCTCGTCGGGCGCTCCGCCAAACGCTCGCGGATGCCCGCCAGACACCCCCGCTGACGCCCCTGCCTCGCCCGGACGCCGCCCCCCTTGCGCTGGCCAGACACCGCGGCACCCGCCTAAGGCCGCCCGCACGCCGCGACACCCTGCTGACACCCCTGCCACCCCCAACACCTCCACCGGACAACCGCGCTGATGCCCGCGGACACCGCCTGAGGCCGCCCGCTGCACGCCGTGACACCGCCTGAGGCCGCCCGCCGTGCCAGGGTTCGCCGAACCACCAGAAAAACCCACAATCTTCGACGATCGACCCCGGCCTCCTCTGAGCTCGGATTTTGATTCCAAAAATGCATTAGAGAGATAAAAATATATACTATGAATTCATGGGCTTTGATCGAAGTTTTGACAAAGATTCGACAGTGAAAATCGAGATCAATGTAAGTACGGGAATAGAAAAATGCAACGCAACATCCAACCTCGCGGGGCTTCGCCCGAAGCTTCGCGACGATCCGCCGGCCACCACGCCTCATCGGAGCTGTCTCGCTGGAGTCTCGCCGGAGATGGAGAAGGAGGGGCTGCCAGGGGGAAGGGGAAGGAGAGGGGTGGGTTTAGGGTTTAAATAAGGAAAAATTAAATTAATTAAATTTTAATTAATTTAATCTTCAATTTTTGACCCGCACCCGAAACGCCCGATGGGGTCATGGTTAAGCCTCCCCTAGGTTAAAAAACACCTCCCGAGCACAACGAAGGTCTCAGAATTTGATTCCGAGCTTCCGTTCAAACGTTATAAAGCTGAACGCCCAAAGCCGTCAAATTACGAAAACGCCCCTGGGGCCATTTTTCACAAACGACCCGCGCCGGCGAAACTTATACCCCTCCTAGGGTAAACGGAACGCTCCGAACTCAACGGTGCCCTCGGTTTTCCAATCCAAGCCACTGTTTAATAGATACCATCGTTTTTCCATTAAACAAATAAATTAATTAATTTATTCATCCGTTTAACGTTCCGGGAGCTTGCGAGGGGTCCAAACATCCCGCGCCAACAAGTTTTATGTCGTTCCTAGGGTAAACACCCCATTTCGGACCCATCCGTACACCCGGATCTCTGATCCGGAACTCTGTTTAGGAGTTATTCCATTTATTTAGTGTTTCTAGTGTGAACGCACTGGAAATTTAATTCTGGCCACTCCGGGGCTCGGAATCGCCCGCCGTCTGAAGGCGCTGCCCTGGAATATCATCAAGAATATTCCAAAGTCTTTCTCAGCAAAAACAGGGTTCTTACAATGTCAAAAAAGATTGTTCTTTCAACTGACTAAAAAGTATTATAATTAATTTTAGTAATCAATTATGAATTATTATAATCAATTATTGGATATCATTTCCTGATTTCTATGATTGGGAGTTAAATCAATGTTTGGATGTGTTGTGTGAGAGACATCGAACTACATTAAAAGGGTTTAATTTTGAGTGAGGTAGTTGATCCCATTATAATTTCCATTGGATTATAATTTTTTTATGGAAATTGATATTTGTTTTAGCAATTGTAGTGAACATCCAATTTATTATAAATTAATTGATTGAAAAAAATCAAATTTAATGGCCTTAACAAATTGTTAGGTGCCATGATAGAACCTTACAACTATCTTTGTGCCATATCCACTGATGGTTGAGTTCCTAATTTTGATTGTATTCCTTGAGATAAATACACCATAGAGCGGTGTGAATAGAATTTTGAATATAGTTCCCTTTATAATTGATTCCTTAAAAACTCTATTTTGATAGGTATGTTGAATTGGGATGAATGACCCATTTAATACATGTTACGACCATTCCATGCCTCGAATTCATTGGTCTAGTTGAGAAGAGTTTGGGTCGAGTGTTCCTTCCACTCTATAAACAGAGTATTTGGGAGGAGATTACAGAGTTAGGATCTATGTACATATATTGGTCAGGTGTGTGAGGTATTTTTTTTGAGTGACCATGTTATAGAGATAGTATTTGAACCCTCACTCTTGATATGATCTTATATGGATTTTCCTAAGAGGCTAATTAGTCCATGACTTTTTTATAACATGTCAAGGGACATTGTGACCTCTGATTTTTGTGTGATGACATGATAGGTAAAACTACGTCCGTGGAATCCATGTGAGAGGTTTGTGCTATGTTTTATGTAATGGTACATCATTCAGTTCCCTAGTATGACATTGAACCTAGATAGGTGTTGTGATAGTTCAAAGATAATGTTGATTTTGTGTGTCATGATTGAACCTAGATTTATCATGAGATCCTAATTCTGTTGTTGTGATAATGACATGGGATATAATAATAAAAATGTACTTCCATAGAATCGTTAATTTTAATACTTTTGTGGTTACCTAGGAATCAACCATTTTTATAAATGGAATTCAATGGGATGGTCACCGAGGATTTTAATATTCAACTTGATACGATATTTATTACAAATAAAATCCCATTTTATTTGACTGTGATACATGTTGGAGTTGAATTCTGTGGAAAATCATAATGGATTTTTACATCTGGAATATTTATAATTCCTCCAAAACTTGTATCTGGCCTTTGAGTCTATATTATTTCCTTGGAATTTATCCTTAAATTTAGTGGTATTCTTAGTACTATTGGATTTCCTAGTGTCAACCCCTATAAATCAGTACTTTCACATTCTAATATATGGATATTTGACCTGGTATTAGTGGTTACAATTATGTGATAGTTTTAGAGACACTCAACTAATATCTAAAGCATGTATAGTTGATCTTCTATGTCAAATTAGAACTTGAGGATCAAAAGTTGTCATCTTATTATACTTCTCAAGTATATTTATTTATTTTCAAACCATGTCACATGAACCTAAATTTAACTTATTTTAAATGTATGATACCACATTATGGTTCCCTTCGAATATTTTTCTCACACCCTTCTCAGATAGCGATGGCACTTGGGTACCTAGGAAAACTACACTAATTATAGGTTTTTGTTGGGAAGTTGCTCAGCATTGGATCATTTAGAAATAAAGTTTGAATGGATTTAAGATAAAGATAAGGTATGTATTGGGGATGTTTTTAGATCCTTATAATTATGTTTATTTTATTTTTCAATATACATGATCATAGAATGAGAAATATGTTGTTGATTTCTAGCATAACCATGAGTCAATATGATTATGTACATCCATCTGAAATTTGATAAAGTATATTCAATTTTATTACTTATTATATCTCATGATATTTAAGGGATTATTTTTAGGTTTTCTAACTTTAACTACTACTCTAATATGAAGGTATAGTGTCCCCATAGTTCTACCTTAGACCCTACTACTAGTTTATATGTTTTGGAATACGAGGATGGTAACTTGAGGTCTTGTAGCTATCCTTCCCTGAAATTTATTTGAGGTACAATTACATGTCATTACAATGTGGAATTAGAGAATCCTTTTATTATTATATTTATATTTTCAATAAAATATAAGATAATTAGATATGTATCATATATTTTAATGGATGTTTGATTAGTACATCAAAAATACCATTTCATGTAGGAAGTTCAGGTTTCTAAGTATATACAATTGATTATATTGGATTCAATTTTTATAGTTTTAAGATATCACCTACTGTGACGCATATGAGTTTTGAGATTTATAATTTACTAGATTTTATCTCCAGTAATAATGAAAATATGCTACTATACATGCATTATATTTGTCACATTGTGCTCACATGACATATGCATGTTTCTATAAGACTGGTATTACTAATGATGAGAGTTAAATTACATAAATTGTTAGCAACAACTTCTACAGATCATCCCTATAAAACATCATGGGGATATTATAATCTGGTAAACCATGATATATTTTCTCTAATGATATTTCATGTGAAATCAACACATGGATGTCCTTTTATAACTATTATAAAATCCTTGTTAGTGGTATTATACTTAACCAAACAATGTAAATTTATTGTCTCATCAATAATAATCATATGAATATTTTGTTACAAAATAATATATTATGTCATGAACCTTTAGATGGAAGTTATATATATATATACCAAGTTAGGATTTCTGTTATAATATGCTATGGACTTGTCATGTGATGTTTGATATGTTTGTGAGACCTAGGAGGGGGTGTTCTTGAATGTGAGTTCAAATGTGAGTTTTAAAATATGAACATATTGGTGTTACCAATGAGATATGAGTTATGTGAGAAATTATTATTGGTGGTGTGGGATATCCTAGTGTCTTTTCAATGAAACACATTATATTTTTTAGGTGAGTGAGATATATGAGGGGAGCCATAAGAAGGGTCATCGTGGTCTTGTGAGTTCATTTGATATGTCAATAATGGAAGAATTAATCTTGTTTTTAAAATGACTTTTATGAGGTTATAATAGATATATAATATATGAATTTCTATTACTTGAGGTTTGTGATGAAAATTAATTGAATTTCTTCGGTTATAAGGTTTGATTTCAGATTTTTGGTTCAGATTCATTCCTAAAAAATTTTATTTCATATGTGGTTCTAAATGGGATAGTGAAATCAGAATCCAAGAGAGCTAGGTATGGGTAGGATATAGGGTTTAGAGATTATTCTTATTTTCAAATTATACCCATGCTTGTGGGTGGCCTTTTGGTAGACTTGGCATGGGTAAAATCCTCAATATTTAAGAAGAGCATCGATAGTGCTCCTTACATTATGATATTGATATGAAGTGAGTACATTATATGGTTTAGATGGTTTATTATATGTTTGATGGTGTGAAACTCGTAGGATTGTGTGTTATGTTGTTTTATTTTGTTCTATAGTGTTGTATGCACATTTGGTATAAATGAGATTGATGTAGTGTGAACTAGTCATGTGTAGGTCCATATATATTACAATGTATTGTGTGTCTATGAGTTTCATAAGGAATTGTATTTTTTTTTGTAATCATGGTTTTATTAATTTTACATTTTATTGATGAATGTGAGAAACTTCTCTTTCTTGTGGTAGGTGGCGTCAATGGTTAAAAGGGGGGTCATCGTATGGTTGACACATGTGTGCTTCTTGAAAAGTGTTTTTAGGGAGGAATGAGAATGGAATCTATTAAGGTTTAAATCAAGGGATATTTTAATGACATTAATAAGGAAGTGAGAAAATCATTTTATTTTCGGTGTAGTGAATATCTTTATAGAAAAAAATTAGTTTATGTCGATGATTACATTGTTGATCACTCAAGAGTTTTTGGCTTTTAGTTTTTTTATATTGGGTTTAAATGTGATGGATTTGTCTAGTCATCATGTGTGGAGATTCTAGGAGAATTTTACATGGAGGCATGACCCTCACATTGATAGGGTTGTGGGTGTAATGTGACTAATTATATTAAATTCTAAATATAATTTTTTTGAAAATTAGATTATCAATATAATTTTATCTATTTAGATGGTAAATACAATATTTGGGATTTCGATTAGGATTAGAACAAATTAATTTCATTATAATTGGGATTGGGATTGTTTTATAGTGATCTTAGAAATAGTTAGATATTTTCTATGATGATTCTCATTAGTGGAGATTTATGGAGGGTTTAGTTACTAAAAATTATGTCATGAAATTACCCGAAATGTCAGGCTTGGATGTTGTTTTGGGTGTCGGGTGATCTGGAGACGCCATTAGGGGATATGTAATCATGATAGAGCTATGAGATAGTGTTCTCATTGTTGTATCCAAGGGTTTTTTAGAATAGTTATCCAAATATATATTTACTAGTTCATTTATTTATAATTGGGAGTGAAATATTGAAACAACCTTAAACAGGACATTAACACAATGGGAATGTGTTGTTTAAGAGATTATGAAAATGGTGAGCACAATGTCATGGATATTTTCATTATATGATTAATTTTATTATGGGGAATTCAACAAGCATGGGGATTAACTATTTAAGGGCACCATGGAATCTCATGATAATGGGTTCTGGATAAGAATTGTTTCAACATTTTATTTATTGATACAAGTGGTGACTTAATTATTTGTAATGAATGAACCTTGTGTTTTATGTAAAACATATGAGACTTAATCATCAGTTATGGAGAGAACACTGTAGGCAGCTCATGTATTATTGACCAAGGTAGGTTCATGTTTATATCTAAGGAACAATTACGAATTACCATTTAGGATAAGTACTATGATGGGGGTTTTTTAAAATAAACATCACTACGGTTTGAGAAATATCAGGTGTAATTTTTTAATCACCCAGTTGTGTTTTTTTAGAAAAAGGACTCAAACAGATATCTTAAGTGATCAAACATATCAAAGAGATGTTTTGGTAGATGTATTACTTCACAATAGGAGTTTTGGGTTCTTAAATGGATATAAGGATGAGGTTGGGTGAGTGTGCGGACACAAGGGAAAATCTAAATCTGAAACATATAGGAAAACAATACTTGTGTTTGTATTTTTTTATATCCATAATCCTTGGGTTTATGGAATGTTAGAGGAAATTGAGTCTTACTAGGAGTGGCACATAGGAAACCCCAACATGTTTTAGATCCTAAGGAGTTTTAGTGAAATTGGGGCTTGGGTGCTTTTCCCTATTATAAATGGAAAATTGATAAATGTATTGGGTGGTAATTTCACTAGCTGTGGGGGTCCAGATGTTCTCCCATGGTAAAAAAGGTTGAAAATTTCCCAAGACGTGTCTTTCGGTGCCCATGGGGGAGGTTCAGTGACTATTCCATCAAGGATTCCTCTTTTTTTTAATGGGGATTGTAAAACATGATGTTTTGAGGAAGTGGAACTATAGAAAATAGAGAGGGTGATTGGATATGCCATTATGGATTAGTGTATTTTGAAAAGTCATACATTTGGGTATAGTTTATGGGGAATACACTTTACCGTGGAATCGAGCATGTGATGCATTTTGGTAGTTGTTTATGATGGTTGAAATTCACATGTTCACACCATCATGGGACCAAGATGACCATATCAATTTGGAGACAATGACCCCTCCCCATGTATATGGTCCTGGTGTGATGGAGGGGAAACATGTTTGAAATAGTGAGTAGTGAGGTGCTTCACTATGGTACTAAGCATTTTGTGATCCTTTAGGTCTTTCTATGGGTTTATGAAGACATATCTCATGTCATTATACATGTACTGTTATGACCTCTCATTATTAAAATGCTGGGGACCCATTTTCCCATATTTATTTTAAAAACAATAATATATTCCCCCTTCATCTCCTCTCATTTGAATTTCCAAAACAGGACTGAGCCCCCCTTTTCTCCTTTTATTTCCTCCCAATTTTGGGTGATTATAAAGATATATATTCAATATTTGAAATTATGATATCTTATGTCACACAACTTTGTTCTTTAGTCTTGTGTTCTTCTAAGAGTTGATGTGGTCCTGCTAGGGTTTGGAATCAATTTTCACGATAACTATTTTTAAATTTTCTCATATGATTGGGATATTGTTCAGCATGGATAATGGATGTACTCAAATAATAATCCCATGCATTTTCATATCATACCACAGATGGTATATCACCTGTTGAATTACTATAGGGATCATGATTTAATTTTGAATAATTTGTTATTGAATCTATGTCTCTTATGTGGTATTTTTCTTAGAATGGTTCTTGGCATATGCTATTGTCCTTTATTAGGTTGTTGGTTCCACTTTTTGAATGAATAGGTTACTCGATGAGTTATATGATATTTATTCCAAATTAAATTAATTTTTTAATTAATTATGATTTTTTATGAATAGATTATATAACTTTTTATAATTGATTATAATTAATTTTTGGATATTGTGAATTGATATAAGTTCTCAATATTTGAGGTAATTATTAGATATGTGTGGGAAAGATTCCTCAAGCTATATTAATGGATTTTAACTATCAGTGAGATAGGTGGTCCCCTGAGTATTAACATTAGTTTATGAATTTGTTTGTAATAACTTATATATGGTTTTATAACTATGGCTAGTGAGCCCTTTATTTTAAAATAATTTTTTTTATTAAAATTATATACTTAAAAATGTACTGATCAAATTATCATGGGTCATGATGGACCCTTATAACTAGCTTGATTCCTCATATTCCAATGGTTGTGGGATTAATTTAGGTTGTGTTCCTTGAGATACATAGACCATATAGGGGTCTAAATATACTAAGTGAAAATATTTTCTCTTGAAATAGACTCCTTTGACCTTCTATATTGATGTATTATTAGATTAGGAATAATGGACCTTATCAGCCATGTAAGAACATTGAAATTCCATCAAGCCTTTAGAATAGTAGAAATAATATTTGTGTAAGTTTTCTTCCCATATGTTATTTGACTTCTATAGAATGAATTCAATAGGAAGGATGTGTATACATATATCGGTAGGTTGTGTGATGGATGGTATCGAATAACCAAGGTATTGAGATGGTCTTTGAGCCTTATCTATAAAGAGGAACCTCTATGGATTTTCATTGGATGAAAATGATTCCAAGATATGTTTATGACTATGTCATGGGGCATAGAGCCCTCTATGTGGTGGTTGATTTTATGAAAAAACTATGTTCATCCCCAAAAAGGACACACAATCAAGTACTAAAGATTCCTAAAGGGGTTTCTCAATCCCTAGGGGTATGCAATGAGTGATATGTAATAACCAAAAACATATTGGGAATGATTTCACAAAACAATAAGAGGAGACAAGCAGAAAGGGAGTAAAAAGTTAAAATCAAAGAACATAAATATGATAAATAAACCAATATCAACACAATATCACACACATATATAGATATATAAAATGAACACTATAACTTCCTAATATCCATGAAAAAATGAATAACTCCACATGCACCACGATCAATCGAAACTGAGATGTATATGAGTTTACACAAGTTATCACCATTGAAACAAGTACCAAATAATTTTCCTAAAAACATAAATTTCTCAAAATTAGTGATTTTATCTAAATAAAACCAAAATTTTGGTTCATTTATCAAATCATTTATAAATTGTAGTTAAAAAAGTTTTAATCCAAATCATGGAAAGAAAAATACACACATTTCGAAAAATATTAAAAATTACGTTATTTGGAATATATATATATCATTGTCATTGATCCATTGGTGAATTAAAAACACTCAATTATAGAGCTAAAATAAACATCAATGAAGAAAATCCAACATATATAACAAATAAACTACACATCGACCGTCCCCTCCCAAGAACATTGTCTTGCCCTTCCTACCCAAAATGAGGGTCAATATCCTATAGGTTGACCTATTCCCTACCTAGGGCCGCAGTTGGAGAACAATTCCAAATTATTTCACATGTGTACCAACAATTATCTCATAGACCACCCATTATTACCATGAAATAATAAAAATGTGTGGTGAAATTTTCAAAACAATACACATTTCACCTAATCATATAGGAAAAATACTATATATCTCACTTGTGTCTCTAAATCCAAAAATATGAACAAAACCTTTATCGAGGTGTAGAAATATATTACAACTACCACTACAAAGAAAGATTTCTCATGGAATCCAAAACAACCATTAGTATTGATTTAATATAATATAACTACCTCAATGACAATAGTAATCACATAGAGTAAAAACAACTATGATTTTCCTTTTTAGAAAAAGAGGAATCACTTATGGGTTTTAATTTTCTAATTAAACCATTTATAGATCTAATAAATCCATAAAATAATTAATTAAAAATAAGGAAAATGAAAATATATTTTTTAAAACAGTCACATATTCTTAATTGAATCACATCATTAAATAAAAATATTTACATCATTTCACAAAAGGGAAAACCCACCTAACATTTATAGAACAACACCTAAAAAATCAATTGTGAAATATTATTAATAAAATATAAAAAATATATATTAGGAGGGAAATGAGAATTAAAATTATCAAAATGGAGGATTATTCTATTGAAATAGTTGTGATAACAAATCATAGGAAAACCCCTTTTCGTAATTTTATAAAATGATTTGGAAAATATCATTCACTTCTTTATCTTGTAGATATAAGAGGGAACATTACATTAAATTGATATATAATAGTAAAAAAAATAATATATTCGATTTTAATTTTATATTAATGGGACACCTACCTTATCAATTTTTAATTTTGAAAAACTCAACTGAATCCACAAGATAAAGATGGAGAGATCCAAATTATCAAGAGATCCCTAAACCAATAAATCCCATATAAAACACTCTGATTGAACAAAACCATGGATACCCGTGCCTATAGGTATAAAAACATGATGAGTGTTGGGAAACAATCAAGGGAAACTACATAACCATGAACAAACACACTACCAAATCATCATAGGATCAACAAGAAAGGGATGATGCCCTCAGTGGTTGTTGACCAAACAAATAAGGGGATGATGAAAATTCAACTTAGAACTGTATAATTATAACATAGCTAATAAATATTAATGAAGAAGTATTTTTAGAAGATATAATGAGTCAAGGGCTTATTAAAACCCCATTTGTTAAATCTTCCACTCACCTGATTCAACATTCGTGAATCCCCCTTTAAGATTATACAACCCATCTACTATCAAAAAATTCTATAACCACTTAAACCATGGCATGGTGCGAGTTCAACATGATTTAGTGGATTAAACTACACTAAACCTAATAACCTGACATAAAATAAAAAAATTGTGTGTTGAAAACACCTCAACTATTTTAGAATCCCCACTACATTATCTGTAGTTCATATGAGGCCAATCTAGCCATGTTTTATTGGGGGACTCCCCCACCCCACATCAGAGACCACACCCAACACTTGGAAATTTGGTCCTACTTATGGTACATAGGGGATCCATATCTACTCACACTTTAAAGAGAATAATATTGAGTGGTCCCCCAATAGGACGCCCAAAACCGTTGTGGCAAGGCCCAAAGGGTGTTACTGATTCCCAATGGCTGGCTAGAAGCACCTGGGAATCAAAAATAATACATTGAGAATGATTTCACCCAACTATAATAATATATAATCCACATAAAAATAAATCACAAATTTCAAAAACCAAGAATTAGAATATTATAAATAAATTAACACAAATACATGAATTATTAAATATTATGACAAAAAACTAGAAGATGATGACTACACAATCTCCATGTGAAATTGAATAACTCCACATAAACCTCCATCTTCCTTAACATAGAGGTGCAAAATTATATTCTACAACCTAGAGTCTTCATATACTATAACATATAGTCATGAGCTAAAAAACAATTAAGTCACCACCAACTAACATATTGTATGACATTATAAAAGAAAATAAATTTATTTAATGTTTAAAAATAAGTATTATAAAATAATATTTCTATGTCTTTATTATGAAACATGTATCAAATGGCTTTCGTTAAATATTCCACTTTTCTCAAATAATTATTTCCCTTTAAATAAAACTATAATATGTTTATTTTAACAAAGTATTCCTAATTAATATTTAAAAAAATTAATAAAAAAATTAAAGGAAGAAGAACATTTTTTTGTAAAAATCCAATTTTCCATTATTTTGAAAATACAAAAATATCATTATCATTGAAAATTTTAATAAATGAAAACAATCTAATATAGATATATCATGGATTTCAATGAATTTATATATGCATGTTAGAAAAAAAATATAAATCAATTGACCCCTACCTCAAAAATAGGTATACCCCTTTTTGTTAAAATGGAATAGAATATACAATAAGTTGGCCCTTGACCCACCTTGGGCCACTATTGAGAGCATAACTCCAAAATAATTCACATGTATAACTAGAATTATCAACTTTCCATCTAGGTATTACAATAAAATACTAAATATATATGTGCTCATTTCAATGAAATATAGATTTCATATAATCATATAATAAACGAACTTATTCTCTCCATTACACCTCTAAATATCCATTGATGAATATTCTCCATTATCCAAGTATAACAGTATAACATAACTACCACTACATGTGTAGTTATCCCATTTTGTCCAAAAACATTCATGAGTTTCCATTTAATATAATATAACAACCAATATGGGCGTAGCTATCCCATGGGTTGTAAAATATCCACGATCTTCTGTAAAATATTAAGAGGAGTCTCTAATGGGTTATTATTTTTCATTTAAATTTTTAAATGTTCCAATCATGCCTCAGAATAATTCGTCAAAAATGAAATCAGTCAAAATATTTTTATAAACAAACCAAAAATTCATTATTTAATAACATCTTTAAATAAAAACATTAAATAAATTTTATAAAACAGAAAAACAAAATAGTCTTTAGAAAACAACACCTTCACTCTCATTTTGGAAATCAATATCGTAATAAATTTCAAGATTAATTATAAAGAGGTAATTGAACATTAAAATTTTCAAAATGAATAATTATTTTATTTAATAAAAATTAAAATCACATGAAAACCCCATTTTTCATACTTTTATCATATGTTCATGAAGATATAATAATTTTATATAGTTATAATATATATCTGGAAAACATTACATGACATTCAAATTCAAAAATACAAGCACAAAAATCAATGATTCCATTTAAAAGAGAGTTGAATAGGAAATATACCTCAAATGTTGTCACATTAAATGATCAAATATTTAAATCATCAGGTTGTAACACAAATAGACTATAGAAATCAAGGATGATCCAAAAAATAGTAATACCTCTACTATTCCCCAGTTAAGCGCAATCCAAAATGTCAAATCTATCTACCATATATTCTTGGGTTAGAGAATATAGAAGAACAATAGAGAAAACACAGTGGATTAGACTATATGGTTTATGAACTAACCATATGATCTAACGAAATGTAAAGGACCCACCATAGAAAAAAGAGTATATTGACCAAAGTAAGATTCTCCAAGGATAGACAATGTTCGAACATTGAATTAGACAACTGAAATGCACCATATAACCCACTAGATCGAAAATATATATGAAAAAAGGAGGAATGAAGATGTATTTTTAGAATATAAACTAGTCAATAACAATTAAAACCCTCCCATAGATATCAAATGTTCCTTCATTTATGGCCTTAGCTTCCTCTAGAACACTGGGTCCATGTTCCGATCACTCAAAATTATGAAACAATCAACACCATGTTGTGATGATAATTCTCTTTTTCAGTGGTGGCCCGGATCGTACCACACCCTGGATCCAGACTTTCTAATCGTATATGGCATTGTGTGGAATCTACAGTTCTTTGTGACTGAACATGCTGGAATCCACGACATCGTGGAGGAAAACTGTTCATCATGCCTTGAAGATTCCTTATTTCCCAAAACAGATATTATTCCATATACTGAGTGTGTTGGTATAACACATGGTACACATGAAATATCCGTGATCAATATATATTCAAACATAAAATGATATATCCCATGTTTCACTGAGAAATTCCTAAAATCCCATTTAATTTACCGATTTTTGGATTGGGTTATACTAAATATGCACAAGTGGGGGGGTGAATTTTGTGTTTTATAATTTCTTCCAGAACCATGATAATTTCCAAATCTGTTTTTTATCCTTATCATAATGGTTATGTAGTGGAAAATAAACAGATTGAAGAACGCACAGATGTATAGTGGTTTGGGAACAAAATGCACCACATCCACTCCACCAATACTCTACTCCACGAGCTTAGGGATTTTAACCATTTAGACTTGTTATCAACAAACCGTCCACAACTGAGTGTAGGTAGTTGACACCTTTACATAATAATTCTAAAATAGAACTTTCTGGTTCATGCACAGAACTGAATACACAACTTATAATGAGAAGACAATTACTCAAAATTAAAAGAGTATTTTTCCTAAAAACATTGTGGTTGTTATTTATAGTAGATGGATGGTCGTCTTTAGAAAATATTTTCTTTAGGTGTGAGAAGTTATAAGTTGATCCAATTGAAAATAAATCCTGAAATAAAATCTGAAACTTTAATATTAATATATTCATGATAGATCTTCGATGTATAATAAGAATCCTTAATTCATTTCCTTTTTTTCAAAAAAACAGAGTCTGATAGATCTTGGTAGCAACAGATCTGTGTGACTCGTGTAAATCTATAAAAATTGTAGTCATGAAAAACATAAGAGCTTGTTCTTATTATATTTTTGTCAACGATCGGACTCTCACTTTTTAATTGAAAATAGCACTGACATATAAGGATAAAATATGTGTGTTTTTCTTTAAAATATAGATAAAAAAATATCACCTTAATAATCGTGATATTCAAATGATTGAATAACAGAGCATTGATAACATCCATAAATAATTGACATGAAATACTCCTCTTAAATCGATCCTTTGAATAAAAAATAAACCTATTTAAATCAGTCAAAGATGTGCTTTAATATCGGTCTTTGAAACTGGCTTGAAATCAGCCTGATATTCCCCAAAAGACCATTGTATGATAAAGTCATATTTTAAATCTCTCATGTTAAACATAGGGTTGATGATCTATTCATAAAACATAAGGTTGATCTCAAACATAAGGTTGATCATCCATACTTTTCTCTTCAACTTTCAAATGTATGGTATAATATCCAAACATTCCTCTTTATTAAAATTTAATAAACATGATCCATACTTTTCAATAGAATATAGGTTTCATTTTAAAAGTAAGGTTGGTGATCCATAATTTTGGAAGAAAACATAAGTTTTTATACTTAAGTAAGGTTATTCTTACATACTTTTCTAATAAAATAAACATAGGGCTCCTTAGACACGTAAGTTTGATTAACCATAATTTTCTGAATTCTCATAAATTAAATTTATAACTTTATCCTTACACTACGCTCTTCAACATCGGGTATGAAGATTACTTCTAGAACACGCTAAAATTATTTCTAAACACATTGTCATATATTCTTTGAGGATTAAATGCTTTTATATTATTCCAAAAAAGGAATATAAAAAATATTAATTTCCTGAAATATACTCCATGTAAAATCATTATAATAACTAACAACTGTATTTGTGAACATCAAAATCATGATAAAAGGTAGTGTATTGTTGAATTAATACATATTCAACAATCTCCCCTAATAATAATAGTATATAGTATTGTTGAAAAAGACACTTTCGTAAAAATATCCCCTTTTTTGATTATCACAAAACCCATTAAAATAACCCATGAAATTAATTTCATATAATTTAGATTTATGCAAGGATAAAATAATTGTTTATTTTAACAAAATTATTTCAATAAAAAATAAGTAAAGTGTTATCCAGAGTTCTCATACGTTTAATGAAAAGAGTTTTTTAAAATTTTAAATTTTCTTTTAGAAATTTCTCCCCCTATTATAAAGTAAATTAAAAAAATGAGTTTATAAAAATTTCTCGCATATAGGTAAAACATAAATAAAAAATAGAATGTTGTATTGTATCCAGACTTCTCCCCCTGAGAAAATGAATTATCCAATGTCTTAAAATAAAATTTTGTGTTTATCCAAATTTCTCTCCCTTTTGTGATATCAAAAATAATGTTAGAATAAGCCAAATAACACATTTAATTTAGTGTTGAACTTATGTAACCGTTATCATAAACAATTTCTCATTAAATGAATCTAGATTCGGGAATTTTTACATTGAAAGAATAGTATAAAAATAAAAACAAATAAAAATGAGATTCAAAAAAATAGTTTACTGAAAATGTAATTACTTAATTGATATAAGAATCATGTTTGGGAAAAAGGGTTTGAAATTTTTTTTTCACCAACTCTTAAAAACTTCTTTGAGCTCTGCTAACTGCATTCTCAAACTCTTCATCAATCCATATCCTAACTTAATTATCAGATCTCTTCCTTTCTTTGTCAAATGAATATCTTCAATCTGATTGACTCTGAAAAACTCAAGAAGTTGTTCACCCTTTTCAATGAACTGATTTAGCTTATCAGTGAATCTTTCTAGTAATTATCAAATACTTGGTTCACCTAAGGTAAGCATATCAACAAATAATTTCTGATTGTCTAACAAGTCAAACAAAGGAGCCCTATTACACTATATATCATGAAACATGTCATTCATATTACTCATTATAGTTGTAATGTCCTAGAATCTCTTGATCAGATTAGGATAAGTCACATATGTAATTTCTTGACTACCCGTGATAGCTTCAAACTATTTCTCCATAAAATTTTTGAATTCAGCCAAATCTGATTTCAGCACAACTTCATATTTCAACTTTGCAACCTCTGCTAGTAATTATTTCTTAAAAACAGTAACTACTTGTTTTGAAGCCAAGACGTCCTTTAGATTTTTAAATCTTTCTTTCTCTTTGTCTAACACTCTTCTTAAATTGGAATTCTTTGCTTTATATCTTTTAATCTTTCTAACATGTTCCTCAATATTATCTGACATAGATTCAAAGGAACCCTGTTATGATTCAAAACTGGATCTACTAAAATCAGTGGTAAAGATTGAGCTTCGAATATCTGATTTGTATCCTTTTCCGCTGGTTTCTAAATCGTTTTTTCTTCAGAGTCATGAACTGACTCATCCACAAAAAAAGTTTCATTTAGATAATTATTATGAACTTTCGATGGGCTCTTTTTTTTGTTTACATTTCCATCAGGTAGTTTCTCCTCAGGAGCATCTGCATTCTCTTACGCTAAAATAGGTTCTTCTTGAAATTTTTATTCTTGAATAACATCAGTAGGTTGTGTAGACTAAACCAGAACAGATTTAGTTTGAGGCACTTCAGCTTCTCCAAGATCTGCATATTCCCGAGCTCCAACTTCTTCTTCAATTTGAGGTACTACCTCTATCTAAGAAAAATATTTTCTTAAAAGTATGTAACTTTAAATATCACTAGTAGTAAAATTATTTGTGTGAAAAGGCTCCTCATCATCTTGAGTCAATCTATGCCTTCTTCTCTGAAGTCCATCTTGACTTCCCTCATCATCAGGTGCATCAATTGCTTATAATATAATTCTTATTGATGTTTTTGAAACATCACTGGTCCTTGATTCTGTTATCCCTTCTTTGGTTTTCCCATTTTTTTCTCCTGGAGCAGACTCTTGATCTTTATCAAAACCAATAGGCATAATCTTTCCTTTCAAAGTGCTCCAGAAAAATCCTATTTTTCATAAAGTTCATGCATTGAACATGTTATTATGATGGTATCTCACTCTAGCATCCACTGATCTCACCACATCAGACTTAAACAATAGTTTTGAAATGAACCTCCCATCGGGATAGAAGTAGATTCTCTCCTCTGGTTGACAGTAGTAGTTCAAATACCATATCATATAAAGAAGAAAATTCAACTTGATGTCACTCAAAAACAAATAAATCAAATAGATATTAGTATATAAAATTTTCTCCATTTCATAAATCCTCGGGGAAATCCATATTTGAATAAATTATACTAGAATTTTCTTATCTATCTCCAAATCAATGACTAACATTTTTTGATATTGGTTAAACCAAATAAAAATTGAATAATGACCTATGACATATGTTCATTATCTTCAATGGATTTAAAATAAAAGTGATAAACTCCCTCATGAGGGAACTTTATGATTCTATCCATTTCCATACAAAAATAGAAATTTATTGATAATCAATTTTTGAGAATATGAAGTCCTATGTATCTCTAAGACTGAACTGAACAGATTTAATGAAATTTCACAACTCTACCTCATACAGAAATTCTGTGTTTTCATCATTGAGCATTTGTTCAAGATTCTAAAAATCCAATTCTTGCTTTAGCATTAGATTGGTCTGGTAGATCAATTTCAAATCAATTACATTACCTTATAAGATCTTCCTTCATAATAAACATCGACACATGGAGTTACTAGATTCTCCTTCCTCGATTCTCTTTTCCTGGCCATTTTTGTCTCATAGTTCTGAATGCTCCATGGTTTAGGGTTTTGAAGGTTTAGTCAAAGATAGACGAAGATGATATGTGTTTAATAGTTTTGAATGTTTTTTAAAAATTGTACATGTTTAAAATTTGAAACGGGTTCTGAGAACCATGATTCACGTGTTATTACGTACATTATAATAATTACATTGTTTAAAAAAATCTATGTGAAAAGAAAAAAAATATAGTAGTACAGATGAAATTTTAAATTATTCTAAAAACAAATAATTAAATTTTTTAAAACATTAAATATTAAAATAAAATTAGAATTTGTATAATAAAATAACAAAAAAATAAAAAATTCATTTAAAATTAAATAAACCTAGCTCCCCCTAAATAAAATCAAACCTTGCATTGGAATGTGGTTTACTAAAAATATCATCTAATTGAATTTCAATACTTATAAATTCTATAAATATATCATTTTTAAGAATATGAGCTCTTAGTAAATGATGTTTGATATCAATATTCTTAGTCTGAGAATGATTAATAGGATTTTTTGAAATATTTATGTGCTTGTATTATCACATAAAATAGTTGTATTATTTAAATTTATCCCATATTCCATAAAAATATGATTCATCCACGACACTTGGGCACGAAAACTTCCTAAAGACACATATTCTACCACATCTGTTGACAAAGCAACCGAGTGTTGGTTCTTACTAGACCATGAAACAATGATTTTCCTAAAAAGTGACATGTTCCTAAGGTTCTTTTTCTACATAATCTATAGCTTCCAAATCCATCATTTGAATATGAAATTAATATAAAATCAGATGTTTTTAGTTAGTGAAGAGATTGAAAGTAAGTTCCTTTTAAATATCAAAAAATCATTTTGACAGCACTTAAGTGAGATTCATTGGGATTTCATTGGAATATTTCACAAATACATACTGAGTACATTATATCTGTCTTGCAAGAAGTAAGATATAATAATCTGCCAATCATACCTCCATATAACCTATTGTCAACTGATTTTCCAATATCATCCAAATCATGTTTTATATTAGTATGCATAAGAGTTGTAAATGTTTTGATGTTTTCAATTCCAAATTTCTTCAGAAAATTAGTAATGTGTTTTCTTTGATTGAAAAAATTTCCAAAATTTTCAGGATATATTTGATGTCCTAAAAATAAATTTAATTCCCCTATCACACTCTTTTATAATTCTTTTTGCTTTAAATTTGAAAACTCATGACAAAGTTTTTTTTGTTGATCCAAAAATTACATCATCAACATAAATTAGAACCAATAAAATAATAGAGTTTACAGTTTTGTTAAATAATGTTGGATATTCCAATCCAGCAGTAAAATAATATTTCAAAAGAAAATAACATAATCTTTCATACCAAGACTATGTGCTTGTTTAAGGCCAGAAAGTGAATTAGTATGTTTAAAAACAGAATCTGGTTTTTGAGAATTTTTAAAACCCGGATGCTTCTCAACATAAACTTTCTCCACTAAATATCCACTTAAAAGGAAGACATAACATCCAACTAATATAATCTAAAGTTCATATGAGATGCATAGGCTATAAGTATTCTAATGTCTTCTAGTCTTGCTACATGGAAAAAGGTCTCATCATAATCTATAACTTATTCTATATTATATCATTTATCAATAAATCGTGCTTTATTTCTAGTTATTATACCTTTATCATCTTGTTTATTTCAAAAGAGCCTTTATTTCCTATAACTTGATAATTATGTGATCATCCAACTAAATTCAAAACTTCATTTCTCTTAGATTGGTTTAGTTCTTGTAGAATTCCAATTGTCCAACTTTAATCAACTAATGCTTCTTATATTGACATAGGATCCAATTAGGATAGAAATGAATAAAAATAAACAAGATTTCATAAATTTCTTATAATTTATATTTTAGTGTCTAGGTCTCCTATAATAGTTTCCAAAGGGTGATTATTTTGGGTTCTAGACAATATAGTTAATATACTATTATTTTCAACAGTGTCATGTTCTTATGAACTAGAATGAATTTTATTTATATCATTTTCAAAATTAGATTTCATTTTTTCAAGACTCATGTTATCATTAGAGTCAGATTCATTAATTTGATCTTTTCTTTTCTCAAAGGGATCAGATTTATCAAATTTCACATGAATTGATTCTTGAAAATCGTTGACTTTTTATTAAAAATTATATAAGCTTCAGAAGTTGCGGAATATCCTAAGTAAATGCCTTCATCAGATTTTGGATTGAATTTACCATGTTTGTCCTTGGTGTTCAAGATATAAACATTGTATCCAAAAACATTAAAGTATTTTACTTTAGGATTTCTATTATTCCAATTTTCATAGGGTTTCTTTTTGAAAATTGTTCTGATTAAAACACTATTAAATATATAACAAGTTGTGCATACAGCTTCTTCCCAGAAATAAGTAGGAAGACAGTATTAATTTAGTATACTCCTGGCCTTTCCATTAATAGTTCTATTTATTCGTTCAACAATCTCATTCTGTTTAGGTGTTCTTGGTGTAGAGATGGCGTGTTTAATACATAAATTTTAGAAAAATGAATTGAATTCAAAATTCTCAAATTATCCACCATTATCAATTCTTATTAAAAATATTTTAAAACTTTTTAATTTTGAATATCTTAAAAAAACATTCAAATATAGTAAATTCTTCATTTTTTTGTTTTAGAAAATATACCCATGTAAATCTTGAATAATCATCAACTATAACATATACATATAATTTACCAGCCAATATTTCTACTCTTGAGGGCCAAAGAGATCCATATTGATAAGTTCTAATGGTTTAGAAGTAGAATTTTTGTTAATTGATTTGAATGATTATTTATTTGTCATGGAATGTTGACATGCATCTCAAAATCTATCACTGTCAAATTTAAGGCTTCCTAAATCAGAAACTAGTAGTTTCATAGATAAGTTATGTAAATAATATATATTTCAATGTCCCTATCTTCTATGCTAGATCCAATATTAAATTATCTTAGTAGTAAAACAATATACTTTTTGTTTACACAAGTAATTTAAGTCCATGGTATATATATTATCAGTTCTGGGAGCTCTAAATTTAAAAAAAAATTCTTCAAAAATTACGAACCTTAAGTGTAAGAAAAATAAACCAAATAATCATCATAACAGAGCTGAGAGATACTTATCAGGTTGTGTTTAAATCCTTTTACATAGAGTACAATATTTTTTGAGACAGCTTCTCGATCTCCAATAGTTCCAAAGCCAATTATTTTACCTCTGTCATTTTCACTGAATGTGACTAAACCTTTATCCTTTTGAGTTAATGTTTTAATTTTTGATGAGTTATGACTCATATGCCTAGAAGAATCCACTATCTATATACCATATTTCAGTTCATTTTCTATGACATGATTTCTAAAAAGGCATTCTAACAAAAAAATTGGTACCCATATTTTATTGGGTCCGGCTGTGTTAGCTAACAAAAATCTGGGAATCCAGACTTTCTTTGTTTTTCTATAATTAATAGAATCTTATGAACTAGCTCCAACAAAGGATTTATTAATACCAATTAATTGAGGTTGCGTTAAATAGCAGTTTTTAGATATGTGGCCTTTTATTCCACATTATTTTCAAATCATAACTTTTGAACATGGAACAAAACAGTTCTTATATTGTTTGGGTTTCTCGCAATGACTACCTATTATATATCATTCCTTTTTAATCACATTGTTTCCAAGAATTTAATTTATAGAATTTTAAACTTTTGTAAAAATAAGAGCTGCATTTTTGTATGTCTATAATTCTTTTTGCAGTGATTTTATTTTAGTTTCAATATATGAACAGTTTGTGTTTGATGAGTTAGAATTTTCAATTAACTCTTAATGTTGTTTTAGCAGAGTGTCTCTTTCTCCTAAAACAGTGGTGTGAGTATTTCTTAGTGACTTGTATTTCATAAATAACGATTCATATTTCTCTTCAAGCATATTACAGTAGGCTGTTAGTTTATCATTTGAGAAACTATAAAATGAATCAGAATCAAATGAGTAATAAGATTTTAACCCATTAGATTCTGCCATATAGCACATATTTGCTTTTAGATTCAATTCTTCCTTTTTTGAGTTAGACTTTGATGAGATGCTGGAGTCTTCAAAAACACTCCAAGTAGCTTTCATTGCTCTTTGGTCTTTCTGCTCATAATCATTGTTTTTAAAAATGTTCATTTTATTTTATCCTTTTCATTGAGGACAGTCAGGTCTTATGTGACCCATCTTTTTTGAATTCATAGCATCTGACTTCCTTCTGTTTTTTTCATCTTTCTTGAAGGATTTTCTAAATACATTCTCATTTCTAGAGACTTTACTAAGTTATCTGGATAACTGAGCCAATTCAACATTTCAATCAGATTAATCAGAACTTTCTGATTTTATCTCGATCTCTTGATTTATATTACTTATCTTTTTTGGGAAGTTACATTCAATGAAGTATTTTATCTCTTGATCAATACTATATGCTCATTCGCTTCATCTTGAATCTCATCATAATACATCATCAGGGTTCTAATTAATTTAGTTACATTTCAATCATTGATTTTTGATGATTTCCTAATAGCTTCTGATATCCCATTTCATTAGGATGGAATTACTCTCAGTACTTTTAAAGTTTTATCTTCTTATTTGATAGGATCTCCTAAGGCAGTGATGTTGTTGATTATTTCGGTAAGCCTTCCATTCATCTGAGTGATGATATCATTATCAACCATTCTAAATCAATCAAATTTTAGTTTTTCTGTAGCACCTCATTTGTTTGATATTTTCAGTTTCTTCATAGGCTAGTACAATTTTCTGCCACATCTCATATGCAATAGGGCATTGAGATACTTGATTTAGTTCATTTGGTCCTAAAACACAGATTATTGGAATCATAGATTTTGAATTTATGACATACTTTGCTTCAGTAGCTTCACTCCATGTTATAGGTTTCTTAGGAATTTCTTAAGGAGTAAGAATTTTTTAGTATTATCTGTATCCATGATTTTTCAGATAGATGGTCATCCTTGACTTCCAACGTCCATAGTTTTTACCATTGTAGTATGGAGCTCTAACCATTGACATTCCCACTCGTGTATTATCCATAGATATTTCTGAGTATAATCCTTTGAAATGTTCAGATTGTTATGTAGTTTAAAATGAAAAATCTTTAATACCAATTGTTGGATTAGGATATACAAAATTTTCACAAGATGGGGGTGAATTTGGTCTTTTACAATTACTTCCATAACTGTGATGATGGCCAAATATTTCCTATCACATTATCAGAATGGTTATGTAGTAGAAAATAAAATGATTTCAGAACGCACAAATGTATAGTGGTTTGGGGAACAGGAGGCCCCTAGTCCACTCTATCAATTCTCTACTCTACGATCTTGGTGATTTTCACTATCTGGTCCTCTAATCAATAGACTATCCTCAACTAAGTGTAGGTAGTTGACGCCATTAAAAAATAAAGTTAAAACAGATTCTTTTGGTTCACGTACATAACTAAATAAACAACATATAATGATATACCGGTTACTCAAAATAAAATGTTTATTTTTCCATAAAAAACATTCCAGTTGCTCTTCACAATAAATGGATCTTCATCTTCTAAAAGGATGTTCTTTATGTAAGAGAAGTTCTGAGTCGATCCAGTTGAAAATAGATGTTGAAATAAAATCAGAAACATTAACAATAATAGATTCATGATAGATCTTTGATGGATAATACAAATCATTAACACTTTTCCATTTTATCAGTAAAACAGAGTCTGACAGATCTTGGTAGCTGCAGATCTATGTGACTTGTATAACTATGTAAAAAATAGTCATGAAAAACTCAAGAGCTTGTTCTTCATATTTTTCTACAGCGATCTATCTCTCACATTGTAATTCAAAATAACATAGATATATAAAAAATGAAGATGAACATTTTGCTTTCAAATTTAGATCCACAAATGTCACCTTAAGAATCATGATATTCAAATGTTTGAATAACAGAGATTTCGTAACATCCCTTTATAATTGAAATGAATTCATCCTCTTAAATTGATCCTTTGAATCACAAATAAACATCTTTAAATCCATCAAATATTTTCTTTAATATCAGTCTATGAAACTAGCTTGAAATCAGCCCGATATTTTGCAAAAATACTGTTGTAAGATAATGTCATATTTTATATCTCTGATGCTAAATGTAGGTTTGCAGATGTATTCTTCAAATGTATGGTTGAATATCCATACTTTTCACTTCAACTTTCAAAATTATAGTATAATTTGTATGTATTCCTCTTTAAAAAAATGTATGATACATTATCTATTATTTTCAATAGAATATAAGGTTCATTATAAATGTAAGGTTAATGATCCATACTTTTATGAAGAAAATGTAAGGTTCCATAGTTAGGTAAGGTTCTTCTTCCATACTTTTCGGATATAACAAACTTAGGGTTCCTTCAACACGTGAGGTTGATTAACATATGTTTTTTAACACTCGTTATGTAAATGTAGAATTTTATCCTTTGGGTATACTCTTCAACGTAGGGTATGATCAATGTTTCGAGAATATGCTAAAATAATTTTTGAACTCGTTTTTCAAATATTCCATGTGGATTAAATGCATTAATATTATTACAAAATAGATATATAAAGAATATTAATTTCCTGAAATTTAATCAAAGTAAAATCACTACAATAACAAACAAGGGTATTGGTGATCATCAAAATAATCATAAAAATATAGAGTATTGTTGAAACAATACATGCTCAATAATATCTCCTAATCATAACAGTATAGAGTTTTGTTGAAAACAACACTTTCTCAACACTGACTACCAACCAAAACATCTCAACCCAAAAATAAAATAAATTCAAATCTATATAGATATTTTAAATATTCAATCTCACCACCGTAGAGATTTTTATCACTAGAAAATCTCGTGGAAATGGTTTGATTAAGAGGAAAAATAAACATATAGATCTTTAGGAAAACACCAACCAAGTATATGCTCCAAAAGAATAGACAATGGAATAACTCAAGAGAAAAAATACAATATGTTAGAGACAACTCAATGTTAATGTAATCCCTTCATGGATCATCATGGATGAACATTTTAGTATTAGGTTGGACACCGAGTAATTTTTGTTTGTTTCCCCTAGAATTTGACATCATCATATTTGGAAACAAAGAATTTCTCACCAATGATTGTTGGGTCATTTCTGATCTTGGAGAGGATCTTTATATTGGAATAAAGATTGTCCATTCCGTGACATTATGGTGAAATGGATTATTTTTCATGTATTGGGACATTAATTTTATCAACATAATTAACTTCATGTGGGTAAAATCATTGATATAATGATTGAGGCGTTTTGTGGAGTTATTATTTAGTATACATGATTAGATCAAATTGACTCTGTTTGGGAAGAAAAATTCCCCTAAAATAAATGTAAAAGTTAAATAGGTAAATGTTGGATGATACTTGGGAATTGGAATTAGATATATATTTACAGTGGAATATATATTTCATTGAATATCCATAATGATTCTAATTATTATAGCTCATGGATGAGCTATTATATGGTGTGGAGATTGTTATTATTTGTTTTAAGGTATGTATTTAATTAGTCATTTTGATGGATCTATTTGTGTTTGGGATAAATTTGAAGGTACACAGTGACATAAAATGTGGATTTTATAATTTTTAATTGCATCATGGTCTAGATAATAATGTTTTCAATGGTGATTTTGACCATAAGAATCACATGTGAACCACGAGAAGGGAGTGGTATTGGGTGTGTTGTGCGGGGAGTCCCCGTGTATGTCAAGACTGATTTTCCTCCACCATTCTATGGTGGAGGTAATAATGATTTAAGAAAGACCTACATTTTTACATCAATATTATTCTAGTCAATATGCGGGATCCTGGGTGTGGCATGATCAAGGCCACCATGGGCATGGTGAACACCCATCACGTCACAATTTTTCCGATATGTGAATTTTTAGTGGTTGAATCTAGTCTTATGGTGGAGGATACATTCATTGATGTGGAAGATTATGATGTGTATTGTTTTTTAGTCAGTCATGACTTTTTACTCCCATGAAACCCTAGATATTCCAATATTATGGTT
Source organism: Viscum album (assembly GCA_963277665.1). Taxonomy (NCBI): domain Eukaryota; kingdom Viridiplantae; phylum Streptophyta; class Magnoliopsida; order Santalales; family Viscaceae; genus Viscum; species Viscum album. The sequence continues at coordinate 1,096,146,580 of OY728163.1, forward strand.
TCTTATAGGTCTATAAGATCCTAGGGTGAGTTTTGGATGCCCTAACATCATTCAAAGGACTTCCAAGATGATCACTCCCAAAAATATTGGGTGTGAAAGGGTCATTGGTTTTGTTTGTTTCATATGAGTAACACTAACCACTTTTACACCTTAGATCACTATTTATCCTTTGTGTATTGTTATAGACTCTAAACTAATGAATTTGGGGGATGATGTAGGGTCTTTTGTTTTTCGAGCAAAATTAGTGTGGAGATCCGTGATAGTTGAGGCCTGAAACCTTGGGAGTAGGTTGTCCCAAGCTATCTCTTGTGGTATTGTTAATTTTCTTTTCATATTGTATAATTTACATCAACACTTACATAATTATTTATTGACTATTTAAATTGATAATTGAATTATGAATATAAATTAATTGTGTTAGACTTTTCAAAGACCTTGAGTGATTCATTATCATGTAAAAACTGGGAGAAAGGATACCAAATATATTATTATAGCCTTTAAAACCCAAAAGGAAACAAAAGTGAAGATGATAGTAGTGTACTTTCTTCAAATTTTGATTATTTGGTTTCCAATGATTCATAGCTCATAACCAAGATATAAGATAATTGAATTTTAATATTTATTAGGGGATTATTATTAAGTGTTTAGTGGAGGAATTGTTTTTTAATGGAATTTGAATACTAATCAGGTAATGAAATGATCCATTCATCAATGTAAATTTTGATTATATATTTATTGTTTGCAACAGAATAATTTACTCAAGATTATGGATTCATTTGTGTGTCTGTTAATATTATTATTGATTTTTATTATTGTTTGGGGACATTTAGGTGATTCCAATGATCTATTTTTTATTAAAATAATTTTTTTCTTGTTGTTGGGGGCCCTTATGTGATTACATTGATTTGGGATCTCTCATTATTATTGTTTTTATTATTTTAATTATTATTAATAAATTTATTATTATTATTTTTGTGGACCTTGATGATATTCCAAGGATCTAGTTTTCCCATAAATATTATTATTATTATTATTATTATTACTATTGTTATTGATATTAATATTTATAGGACTTTATGTAATTCTTGGATATGGTTTTACCATGTAATTACATACATGATCTTCGTAATTTTCAAGGAGACATTTTTCACAACAAAATGAAGGTATCATTGATCTTGGGTTCTATCCTATAACTGAGGTCTGATAGTGCACATTTTATCAAATCATTACACTAAAATCAATTTCATTTCTTGTAAAATGATATACACATTATACGGCCATAAGATTATCTTATGATACCTATACATACAAGAGGCAGTGAATTTTAATTTTGAAACCCATTAAAGAAGACAAAACAAAAATCTTATTAATGTAAATTTATTAAACTCAGACATGGTCTGATTATCTAAGTCACGAACTTAATCACAATGGATCTTATTAATATCAAACTATGTATATCAAAAAAATAGTTATGAAAACAAAAAAAAAATAGAATGTTTAGTCATATGACTGACTATTTATTACATGAGATACATAATAGAAAATTTTAAAAACAAGAAAAAATATCTAACAATTGTAAGAATGGATTACAAGATATATTAATGTTTTAACTTTTTTTACCAAAATAGTATGTTATTGAATGGACATGAATAAAAGTATCAATTGTTTTTTTCTTAAAGTAATGTCTCTCAATCCTTACTAGAAAATCCCTCGATGTGATGATCGAAATAGATCTATATTCCTATCATAAAAATCCCTTCATTCCATGATTGAATCAGTCTTCGAATTTACAGAATCCCTCAATCCAATTTATTGTATTCACTTCCTTCCAGTCCTCATAATCCCACAATTGTAAAACTGATAGGGAACAAATATAAAAGAAAATTTTCTCAAGGATGCAACATAAGAAGGATTCCTTAGAGCTATCAACTCTAAAAATCATTACAGAGACTAAGTATGAGAAATTCATACTTATAAATCTTCATATGACATGAGAGGTGAAGTAAATGAACTATAATCTCTTAAAATTACTCTCTATATGTTTTAAAGTATCCAAAGTTCATATTTCTATGTTTTTTTACAATGTCCTCAAATAGCTGGTTCTTGAAATCTAATATATAAATAAATGTATGACGTTATGTTAATTTAACACCATTATGGTGTTTTAAAGGTATTCCTTATGATTAAAACATTTCAATATATTCATGTTGTAGACATATGATATTTCTATGGACATCTATAATTTTTTTCAATTCAATAATCCTTATAAGGGTTGGTTTTATTATTTCAGTACCAGAATCTGTCTGAAGGTCATGACTTCTATTAGTATGATATAAAAGACAAAACATTAAACCATCTTCTCATAAATGGAATGTATGATAACTTGGAAACACACTCAATATTATGATCTTAATAAATAGTAGTAATTTTATGTTTATAATAAGATAAAACTTATTCTATATATAATAAAAGTGTATTTCCAAAAAAAACAACTAAAACACTTGTAACATAAAATGGTAGAAAATGGTTTTATGATATTATTTTAAATTTCCAACACTAAATAAATGGGTAATTAATAATTAATACTTTTTACTCAAAACTCTCCCCCTTTTTGGAAATAAAAAATCACAAAACATAAAAAAATAATTCCAAAAACATATATTCCTTTATTCTTTTAAAAACATTTATGTTATTCTTTTCAACTTAACTACCCCTAAGATAATAAATCTTATTCAAAAAAACCATTTTACTCAAATTATAGATGTTCATTTTGGTCATTCTACTATTATCTTGAGTTTTTACCACTTAAATTAATTAAGTCATCATAAATTTCCTTAATATAATTCTCATCACCTAAAGAACTCATTAGGAGTATTAGGCTCTAATTTGGATAATAAATATAGATTCTCAATTTATTTCCTTAAGGAACTTCTAGCCCCCATATTTATATCTACTTCACCAAAGATACATTCATTAGTATGATTCCAAAGTAACACCTGGCATCTTGGGTTTTCAAAATTTCACTATTCAACAACAAATACATAATATTCTTGATGAATAACTTTAGATATAAATTCATGAGTAATTTCCTTATGATAATAACTTTCAAACAATGTATGAAAATTAGTTATATAAATAAAATCTGAGGATGTATGTTGAAGTAGATAGAAAAATAAAGAGATCAGTTTAATCAGACATAACATGTACTTTTCATCAGTAGTATAAGAATTTCTCTTAAAAATTCAATATTCCATTGATTTAGTAGAACGACCTAAAAATATTCCTTCATCATATTTGGGTGAAAACATATGTCTATTATCTTTCAGGTTTAGAATTAATACATTGAAACCAGAACATTAAAGTAAGAAACTTTTGGTTTTCTTCCTCTACACAACTTCTAAAAATTTTCATTAAGAAAAGGTATTATTAAATATTTATTAATATTATAGAAGGAAGTACAAACTACTTCAAACCTAAATATTTAGCAACTGACTATTCACTCATCATGGTTCTAGTAATTTCATGAAAAATTCTAATTATTCTTCTTACAAAACAGTTTTTCTGGGGGGGTCTAGGTGATGAAAACTAATGTTCAATACGTTTAGTACTAAATAAAATTAGAACATGAAATTGAAAAATTATCCACCATCATCAAAATAAATTGTTATCAAGGATGTATTTTTATAATTTCAAAATTTGACTAAATTTTTTTTGAAATCACTATAGGCGTTACATTTTCATGATAGAAAATATACCCAAGTATATATATTGTAATCATCAAATAAGGAATATACGTAGTACATTCCCCCAGTACTTCTAGTTTTTGTGGGACCAAATAAGACAATGTGACCTAACCAAAAAGCATCTGATGTAGATATTACACAAATAGATATAATAGCATCCTTATGTTTCATAACATATTAATAATTATCATATACTTTGATTTGTTAATCCTATATACTAAAAGATCCTTAATATTTACATTATTTCTCAATTTACATAAGTTTATATGATTGATGTTTCCTTAACCTTCAATTCCATATTTAATAATGACCTTCCATTACATTAAGTCTAGGTAACTCTTTTCTCAACAGGTATTATATGTTATGAGTTTAAACATTCTTATGCTAATTACCAGAAATAATGAATTAATCCATGGAACTATGTACAAATCATATATCATTACTAATGCTCACAACTCATACTTTATCATATTATAGACTTTTTGTTTTAGGCTTTTCTTATTTCCAATTAAAAATAAAAATGTGTAAGTACGATTTTTTATCAGAATAACAATGTTACCTCTTTTGATAATCTCTTTGTGAGTAGTATTTCGTAAAGTTTCTCCTCCACCTTTAATCATGATTATCTTATTGAAGAAATATTTATTTCTAGTCATGTTATTGTAACATCCTTATCTATGTACTATATGTTATTTTAGTTGGCATTATCTCTGTTATCTTGAAAATAAAAAGATTAGTTTTTTGGAACCCATACCTTCTTCGGTATTGTATTGTGGAAAACAATATTCTAGCCAACTATATTTGTCCTATTCTATTTTGGGAAAATGTCATTTCCTTAGAAAATTAAGTTGTATAAATACCTAATGATTGTATTTTTAATGAAAAACTCTACTTCTGAATCCCACCACATTAGAACATAGTGAAAAAATGTGCACTCTTAAGAAAAAAACAATTGTTACTGAAAACTGAGTTTTTAGTTATAAATTCCATTACATAACTATTATCAAGCATGATAATTTGTTTATATATTCCATCAAAATTTTCCTTCCAATTATTAATGTTTTATAAATTTTTATTAAAAGTATAAATTTTGTATTTTAGTTTAACAACTAAATTTATATCTTTATTAGTCTTTGTTTCAGAACCAAATTTGGTTTCTAAAATATTTTCCTCAGAAATAAATTTTTCAAAATATTTTGAAATTTTAGCTTTTTCAGAAATAGTTCTTTCAAGATATTTATAAATATTTTATTTTTTATTTTTTAAATATTAAATCATTAGATCTTCCATATAAAATTCTTCTTTAGCATTATCATGTTATTTTTCAAATCCTATAATTCTTATTTTCTAAAAGTTTGGTAAATATAGAAACCTCATATTAAGTATGTAAAGGATTTTTTTACTAAATGTGGAAGATTACCCTTTATAATATTTATAACTATTAACATTGTCACTTTTTGGGTAATTGAAATTTAATGAGGAATTTTAAAAAATTTAGTTTTCCATACATTCTCTATTAAAAAAAATTTTACGAAGGGAATTTCAGAAAAAAGGCCTATTTTCCTCTTTCCAAAAAATTCATTTTCAGATGAACAATTAGAGGAATATATTCCCCTATCACATTCTGTTTCATCATATTTCATAAATTTATTTCTTTTATATTTTTAATACTAATTTTTATTTCAGTCTAAATTATTTTCCTTTCTATATATCTTTTTCATATTTGGAAAATCAAGTTGGATATGTCCAGATTTATTACATTCATAACAACTAAGCTTAGAATCATTCTTTTCACCTTTATCCTTATGACCATTTTTGTATAAATATTGAAAATATTTCATTCCATTAATATTATTCATCCTTATATATATATTAGCTGATTAATTCTTTTAATTTTTTGATATTATAGAATCTGGTTGAACAAAAACCTTCTTTTTATAATATTTTCTCAACATTCTCAACAAACTAAACTTGAGAAGATACAATAAATGCTGTAGAAAATGAAACATAACCATTTTTTCTATTTCACTATCATAGCATCTATTATATGTCAACCCTTATACATCATAGTGGTTCCAGTAAAATCATCAAGAGTAAGATTATTTATCTACCTTTTATCATACATAACTATTATTTTTTATTCCTACTAATTGAGAATAATATCAATAATGTTTGCAACAATAATATCATCATCAATTCATTTTTATCCAAGATATTGTAAACTATTTATAATTTTTGAAAAAAAATATTGATCTTTCCAACAGACTCTAGAGGTAGAAAGTCAAAATCATAGTAATCAGATATAATAATACTTTTTTTAGTTTCCGTAACATTGGATTTACTAAAATGTGTAAATTAAAATTTAATCCAAATATTATGTATAGCTTGAAAAGATGAAATATTACTGTAGATATTCCTTTTCAAAGAACATAGTATAGTAATTATTAATTCATAATTAAATTTATATTATTTCTTCTCTTCATTTGTCAAAGAAGAAACTTTCTTAACAAGAATCTTATATTTTCAAGCACAAAAAATTATCTACCCCTATGTTGGTCACAAAAGTATTCATTCAATCACCCCAATATTTGTAACAATTCCCATAAAATATATTATGTTTAATACTGTTCAAATTATCCAGAGATTCATCATTAATACCTTCCATCTTAAAATAATTGAAACTCTTTTCCACAGGTACACATTAGTGTAAAAAAGATTACAAATAAATAAATATATAAAAATAAAACACATGCTGTTAATAGAAGAAGTAAAAAATTAAACAAGTATATAAGAAGTAGAAACCTCATATGATAATAATTTATGGTTTGTAATAGTATCTTATAATTTCTATAATTTCAATAGGGGTGAATATTAGTTTAAAAATCATTAAATTGGAAAAATCACAGTGTCTTAATGTAAATTTATCAAACTCAAACATATTCCAATCAATATAGTTAATATTGGATTCAAAGTAGATCTTATTTATCAAATTATATATGTATTAATAATTGTAAAATCAAAAAAACAAATTGAATAGAAAGATGAGTTTGATGAAAAAATGTCTATTACAAGTACAACAGAATAGAAACATGAAAAAATATAAAAAGTAGCTAATAATAGTATTAATGACAGTCAAGTTATATTAATGATTGAACTCTTTTAACCATAAGAGTACGGTAGTTAATAACCATGAATAATGGTATCCACTATTTTATACTTTTATCAAAGTCTATATTTACTTACTTGGAAAGCCCTTGATATGATGATCAGAATGGCTCTAGCTTCCTATCTAAAGAATAAATCGATATAATGATTCCATTTTTCTTCTTATTCGCATATTCCCTTGATCTGAGGGATTAGATTCACAATCTCCATATCCACAGAAGTACTCAATCTTAATAATGATCAAATATGATTATAAAATAAAATGTACTTAAGGAAAAAACCTTAAAAGTATTCCATATAACTATAAACTATAAAGACTAAGAACTAGAAGTTCATACTTAAAAATCATCACACCAATTGAGTTGAATATTAAATTAGGTCCATATTCTTCCAATTAATATCTATTTATAGGAAAATCTCTAACAACCACATTTCTGAGTTTGTTGAAATGACCTCAGATAGTTGGTAGTTGACATCTCATCTATTACTGAATTTCTAATAGGGAATTAATTTAACAATACTATAATGATTAATTTTATTACATATGATATATTCAAGAATATGTATTCCTAATATATAATTATGATAGCCTAATTTACATACAAAAAATTTGTCTATATGAAAATAATTATGATGGTTTGTTTTATTATTTCTATAAAAAAAATTAGTTTTATGGTTGCGACTTTTGTTAGTATAATATATTTGGAAAAATTCTAACTCACATTCTGATAAAAGGTAATATTGATTAATCTGAAACAAAGTCAATAAAATTATTATAATTTATAATAGAAAGTTTATATTTTTAATTCAATAGATATTTTTCTATATATTCTAAATGCTATTTTTTATAATAAAACATACGAAAACAATTGGGAAACAAAATTTAGTAAACATGATTTAAAAATGTATTTGTTATTTACAAAAAAAAATTAATGGTAATGTAATATGTAATACTTAAGAATCAACATAAATAATCCATGATGGATATTCCCTAGTCAGGGGTTTTATTATCCTAATTAGTATTACTCACATCCTCCTTTGTTGCCTTTGGTACCTGAGAATACATCATGGTTACCATTTGCAATAAGGGAAATGAAACTGTGTTCGATGGTTAACCAGGTGTGTCAAGACTAGAGATTAGATGGTGAGAATTTTTGTAACATTAGATCCAATGTATTTTATCTTTATGTTTAGAAAATTTTTGGGATTTTTATAGTTACAATTTCAATTTACTTTATTTAAATATGGTTAAAAATTTTGGATTATTGGGAACTTACCTTGTTATGTTTTTTTAATTGTATGATGAATTTTCTTATTTGGATTATTTTATTATAAAATTTACCAGAGTGTATAAAATCCTCATCATATCCTATTATACTCCCATAATGTTTAAGTAGCCTCTAGCATTAAAGGATGGGTGATTGAGGCTATATAGATTCTTTATTCAGTTATTTATGAGTGAAAATGGTTGTGTTTTTAAAAAATGGTATAAGAAATCCATTGGATTCCTCTTTAATGAGATATTCCTGATTTGGATGAGTCTATATTATGATTTTTGAATGACCAAAATTCGTATAAACATATTCCTTTCTTTTTTTCTCTCTCAAATAAGCATCATTAATGTGTTTTTGTTGTTTTTATTTATAATGAGTTAGTATAACTCAGTTTATTTCTTAGGTCACTAATTATTACTAGTTTCTTATTCTATGACTCTAAATCTAATAATTTAGAGGATTATTTATGGTCTTTGGTTCATTTTGATCGATTCATGTGGTATTCCTTGATAGCATAGGCTTCAAACATTTTTGGTAGCTACTCCCAACATTTACCATGTGGTCTTGATGTTTTTTATATATACGTATGATGTACTCTGATGTTGAAATAATGCATGCATTGATAAAATCATTAAATTATCTTCCTTTAGTAGTTACATTATTGGTTCTTCATGAGCCAGACATTGGTTTTTTTATAACTATTAAGAATAAATTTTATTATTCATCTTCATCAACAATTCTCCAGGAGGATTTCTGGGGATAAAATGTGATATCGGGGGGATATTTTAACTTTTTTATTTTTATTATATTTTACAATTATTTTATTTGGGGTTATATATTTTATTCTTCATCCCTTGGGGATTAAATGGGGGTTTAGGAATTTCTTAGTAGAAAATGGTCTAAACCACCTCATGTTTTATGTCTTATTGAGCTTGGTGATTAACTATGCACCATGAGGTGGACCAACATTCTTTTACAGGGTATGGTAAAAAACATGTGGTGTGGGGAGTCATATTTTTCACCCTGAAAAGATCGACCTCCACCATTCCGTGGCATAGGGTGTGGTGATTCCAAAATGACTAAAGCTTCAATAACATGATGTGGTTGGTCAGTGTGTCAAGATCCTAGTTATTGAGTTTTTTAGACGACCACGTGTATTTTGAATTCCTACCATGACTTTTTGATGGAAGTTTAATATTTTTGAATTTGGAAATTGGCCACTCGGTCTTCTATAAGATGTTATTCCCATTGATATGGGCACATTTTAACTTTTTTAGAGGGGTTTTAATGCATATTAAACTCATTTTATCTTATAAAAATCCCTCTCTATTCCTATATTGGTATATTTTTTATCTAGATAGTCTTATATGGATTTTTGGGCATCTACTTCGTTGTTTGATCAGTCTAGATCATTTGATCAACTTTATAATGTAAAAATTATATCTTCTCTATAAAGTATCCTTTTACATTATTCGGATCTAACGGTTTCTTTATTCAAGGTTAGATACTTGTTTTCTTCACACATATTCGTCCCCTCTTGTGCATCAGTGTTATCTAACCCAATATGTCATAGAGTTTGGAACATTGATATATAGATATTCCAAATTAGGTATTTTTTGGTTTCTTAGGGTTTGTTTCGATCAACCCTTATTTTTGAAGGATAATTGGGAAACATCATCATGGTTTTATCTTTATTTTGGGAATAATTTTGGATTTTTTTATATATACAGGATGGTGTTCCATTATTTTTTATTGTTTATAAATTTTGTATAATTTAGATCTTTTCTTTCTTTATACATGTCATGTTATTTTTTGGATGTTAGTTTCCTGATTTTTATTGTAATTACTAATATTACAATAGGATATAGTCACCCCATGATTTTCTCTTAGACCATAACCACTTATTATCATTCTTTTGTGTGTGAGGAGGCATGCTTATGGCTATATAAATACTTAATTTGGTTACCTATGAGTGAACTTTGGATGGGATATAAAAATGGTATTTGAGGGAGAAGAAACTATGTTGAAAGATGAATCCTCTACTTTATGATCAATTGATGCACATGCACATCTATAATAATTCTTGTAAGTGGAAATTAGATATAAATGCCTAGTGGCATTCATTTTTCAAAGATGATACATAATTATGCTTATGAGGAAATCATATGGATGAGTTGTTATATAGTGAGAACTTCATCACATCCCTATTTTAAGGTATTTACTTTTTGAACCATGTGATAGTTTCATTGGTGTTTGGGTTGTGTTTGAAATATTATCATGACTTAAAATGTAGTTAGTGTCATTTATAGGTGAATCACAATATATACATCACCATGTTCTAAGAGATTTTTAGCTTTATAATGTCATCTAATAATACACAATCTGGGTGTGGTCTTCATCATGGACCATAGGGATTCCCCCTATGTGACACATCAATTTTTTCTACTCCATACCATGGTGTATAGAATAATGAGTCCAAATAAGCTAATGTTTCTACACCAATTTAGGATTAGTTATCATTTTAAGCTCTAATGTTTTTCCTAATTAAGACAACCATGGGAATGGTGGACACCCACCATACTAGGTAGTCACTATTTTCATAATTTTTAATGGCCTAATAGGCCACCAGGTCATCTGGGGGGGGGGGGTTACTCCCATTAATGGGAGAATTAGAGATATAAAATGTTATGATTTTAGGGATTATTTAACTAAATTTCTCCAATAACAAACCTTTTCATCCACCCTCCATAAATATTTTATAAATCTGGATTATTTCATGGTGAGTTCTAGATATCTTTCTTTCATTTAAACAACATCCTTAATTAATATCCCACTCAAATATTATGCTTTTCACTATAGTTGGTTATGTTTTCTTCTAATGAGAAATAATTACCTTGTTTATTCCTTATATCATTGTTTCTTTTTTGTTTTCTATTCTATAATTCTGAACTGATGAATTTTGTGGCAGATATATGGTTTTTATCTAGCCTGAATCAATGTTGTTATTCATCTTTTATTTTTGAAGATTAAAATGTTTGAGGTATGTGTTCCCAATCTATCTCATATAGTGTTGATGTATTTTAGATATGTGTATAATGTGTTGTCATGATAAAATAATGCATATTTTTAATTTTTAAATTGATAATTTTTTGTTGAACATAACATAATTATTTTTCTCCTCTTGGACCCCAAGTGATTAATTGTTTTGTAAAAACAAGGAAATATGGTAGCATATATGGTTTTCTAACCATTAAAATCCTATTGAAAACTAAAGGGATTATATTATGAGTTTCATGGCCTTACCTAGTAAATATTTGGATTCCAATGATGCTTTTTGGAAAAATCTAGATAAAAAAGAATTAAATTATATTATTTATTGATATCCTATGAGAATATAATTAATTAATGATTTCATGATAATTGATTTGAATATCAAATATCACATTATAACAAAAGGATCGGTCATGGTTCTTTTAATACACTTTTTTATTTTATTTATTTATTTTATATGAATATTACATGTACATAAACTGTTTTTATTAGATATATATGGGATCATATTGGTGGTTCCCTACTGGGCTGTACTCACACCCTACCTAGGAGGCCATGGAACATGGGTTCCCAAGAAAACATCACTGATCATAGTTTTAGGATAGAATGAGTCCTAGGATTCCATTATTTATAATGATCGAATGAAAAAAGGAAGAAGATATATAATTTATGATTGAGGGATTTTTATAGATCCATGTACTTCTATATAAATTATAATTTTTGTATAAATTATAATCATAGTGGGTGATCCGTGGTTGTCTGTTAGAATGATAATATGTCTGTATGACTACATGCTTTTGTGTGACTTTTGATATAACATGATTTATTTTATTATTTTCACATGCTCTAATTCTTTAGTTTTGATTTTTTATTTTAAATTCAAAAATCACTTCTAGTAATAAGCCTATAGTGTATGAGGAGGAGTGACATAGTCCAATATCTCTCCATGAAATACACTAATCAGTGGTATAGATAGTGAGCATTACAGATACAACTAAGAATGTGGTGGCTAAATTAGTGGTACTAATTTTACAATTTATTCTATTAAAATAAACCATTATGTCTTATTAGAGTTTCATCAACTAAATTATATAATAATATCCATACCCAAATGATGTTGGAATGTAATTCAAGATAACATACTAAATATTTCTACAAGGTTTTCCCCAAATATGAGTGACTATATAATTGTAATGGTCAGAGCCTCAAATTTTCCTATTGAATCACTTATAAATTACAACTGGGTTTAGAAAGTATCATTCATAACCTTATATTGTTTATCAATGCATTGGATCCAAATTTTATTTACTAGTTACAACTAGTTTATAAAAATATCACTATAATGGGATCAGAAAGATCACAATGAATATTGGTTAATTTTGTAAATAAATATCTTCCTCTGAGGATTAGAAATAATTTGATTATGTTCCTTACCAAATTTTTTATTTCAAGAACAAAATATTCTACAGCCTAAATTAATAGAAAATAGTAATTTGATACGTGTTATCTACATAACTCCCAAAATTCATTTGTTTGTAGTGTCAATCTTCATAACTATAAAATCTATCATCTAAACTTCTAGATATATTGTATTTTTTATAACAACTGTCAAATATTCAATGTTTATAATTTTCAGATTCATTATACACTTAACCCTTTGTTAATATAGAAATCCACTACAAAAATGTTCTTCATAGAATAATATTTTCATGGGGATTTCTCCACATCTGATATATTTGAATAGTAAATTATCTAAGTGATTTAGTTGATAAATTGAATCTCTTTGGACGTCTAAATTTTTAAAATCTATGGTCTCATTGCTTTGTATTTATGAGATTATATGGGATATTTGTAGGAAATATCATATAATCATACATTACTTTGTTATTCCAAAACTCATAGATTACCACTCAGTTATTTCTTACACTGAAAAAATCATATTCCCCTTTAAAAAATGTTTCAATTGTAGCCTTATAAATCTCCATGATTGACCATCAAGATAATACAACTTCTTGTTTTTTAATTTTTATATAAAAACACTATTATTCCACTTATGTCTTTTTTCTACCTCTACACCAATAATATGTATTAGTAGGGATATTGAACAATATATGAAATAATTATCAAGATATTAGTCATCTAACAACCATCACATCATCACATGTTCAAACTCCACATTTAGACATCTTAATATTCACAAAAAAATTATAATTTATGATCATATTAAGATATTATTTTCCCAATATTATGATCTCTATTACTTCATCATATCAGAACATTTGAATTTCATGTTCCTAGAATCAAAATTTATAACATAAAATGATTTATATTTTCAATTTATCTTTAGAAAACCATTAAGATTGATCTTCTAAGTCCTTTAACATTATCAATTCATATTTATGTGAATCATAGTTAATCCTAAACCACCAATTGGTTTATTTATTTGAAATAATAGTGTAACATTATCTGTGTTAACTTATGAATAGTCTGTTAGAAATTCCTCATCCTATTAAATTTTGATTATTTGTATACTATAATAATTTATCCAATTAATATTATTAATGAGGTAGTAAGTCTTATGAAATCCCATCAATCAAAATTATTTTTTTATTTTCACTACAAAAAAAACTAAATTCCCTAATTTCTAGGCTTCTTTACTCCAAATCATTGTTACTCACTAGCATTCATGAATCCAGACACATTTACCACTACAATTTCAACTCCTTAATATATAACATTCATATTTAACTATCTAATCATATGAATCTAGAGTATCTTCTAGAAATGTGATCAAATCACATCATGTTATAACTTTTGGATTCCACTATTAGGAATAGACACTTTAATCATCGATTTTTACTCAAAATAATTCTAACTCAAAGGTTTAATAGAAAATACATAACCTTCAACAATTCTATGAGTTCATCATTCCTAATTCTAAAAACGATATTTTGTAAGAACTTGGATACATTTACACCCCAATATAGGATCTTATTCCTCAGTAATAGGTCTTCAAATTCATCTGAATGAAAAATATCAACAATATGAACATCGACCATGTACACATTTGAATATTCAAAAGTTTTAACTTTAGAATTAACTATGATTCATTAATGTGTCCTAAAAATTGGAATACATATAGAATATGAATTGTAATACACACTCAATAAAATCCAATTTATTATCATCCAATGTATTGTTTAGCTAATTTTTTCTTCCTAAATATCCTAAAGATACTAAATTATTTACATTAGAAATTGGAAATAACAAAATGGTATGATTATGGGCTACAATTTTTGACTTTGGAGGAGTTGAAACCCCATATAAATCCTATAGAGTAGGTTATTAAAACCCACTAATAATGTGTCTTAGCACTCATATAAATGGTATCTTTTCATAAACCCTGTCATGGGTAAAAAATTTAGAGGCATTTATTTTAGAAGGGGCATTAACCCTGTATAATTTTTATAAAGAAAAATTACATAAAAATAACTCCAATGAAAATTTTAAAAAACAAATATTTTTAGAAGGTGTTTTAGATCTACCTCTAAGTTATTTTATTTTTTTATAAAAAACTATACAAACAAAAACTCTCTCTACACGACGTATTACCCAGTGAGGATTTTACTTGTATTCCCTCAATATTTTCCTAAAAACTTGCCCACATTATTGCATTCTAATTTTTTAAGTAAAATATACTTTTAAATATTTATATTTATATATATATACAGATGTGACAACATTACTATCTTTAAATTTACATTTTATGGAACACACAAATGAATGTTTATTTAAATATTTGTTGGTATATACACACTTATGTGTGTGTAAATATAATATATTAATATATTTACATTATTAACACGAATGAATTTATATAATTTCATTATAATTATATTTAAATAAATTATTCGTGTAATTTTTTAAAAACATATATATTGTTATATATTAAATAAATTTATATTATATATATAATAAAAATATTTATAAAGTATATTTTATATTTATATATAATAAATTTTTTATTATACAAAATATTATATATATATATATAATAAATTATTTATATTACATATATGCATTATTATATGTGTTTGTGTAGGATTTGTATAATAAATTATTATTATTATTTATTTTTTTATTTTATAAAAGTTATAGTGGGTTTAAAGGGATGAATTTCGTAAATAATTTATATTATACATTTAGATTATGTATTTATGTATTTGTATTATAATTTATATTATAAATTTATTATAATTAATATATTCATATTATAATTTCTAATATATTAAATATAATTGTACTAAATAAATATATATTATATATTTATGTATAAATATAAATATAAATATAAATATAATATAAAAAAGATTACATACATTTATATAATTATTTTATGTAATAATATATCTATAAAATATGTTTGTATAATGTATTTAATATGAATATATATAATGTGTTTGTTTAATATATATAAATATATATGTTCTTATATATATATATAGAAATTTTTATTTAAATAATTTAGAGGGGGTTCAAACCACCCTTTAATTGTTTTAGAAAATAAATCATATTTTAATTGATCTTTTTTAAAAACCATTGGAAAATGTTAATTTAGTGGTCGTTTTTTCATAACCACACCTAAAATATTAATCTTTTTAGAAAAATACTAAAATATTTTATATGGGATTTGAATCCCCTATAATCTTTTAGATTTTATGGGGTTGTGAACCGCCACAAGTACCATAGAATAGAAACTATTTTGAATACACTATAATTTTTATCAACCACTTGTATTTTAGTGGTTATTTTTTCATAAATGATGCTAATTGATGTGAAAATTTTATTTTGAGAGGGTTGTAAATAACCCCCACCCACCAATAGTCACCACTAATATGCAATTTTTTTTAGTAACATAGGGTTTGGATCCTTAATTTATAAGATCATCAGTTCTGGTTCCACTAAATATTCAACCCATGATATATTTTTATCTAATAGGTTGGGTTCACCTAATACACAAAAATATTTATTCACATTAGATAAGTTAAAGTAATTGATTATGATGTATGGTTATTTGCATGATTATTTTTATATTATTTTTCTCCACCATGTAATTGTTTTTGTTATTCTAACACAAGAATATAGAATTTACCTCCTACCAGTATTTTATGAATGCATTTAAAAATGGGGTTAGTCAATATTTATAAGCAAACATGATTTTTTCTCACAACCTTCCATGCCTATGAAAATTACTTCCTCCATTCACACAATCATGAACTCAATAGAGAGTCAATTAATGTAATAAGGAATTTAATGGTCCCTCCATTCATGAACAAATCTATGATCATGCTGACCACCAACCTTTACCACCTAACTTGTGAATTTTCTTAATTTTCATGTTATTCTATATGCTTTTATGTCATTCATCCTTTATTCAAATTATTACTACGAACATCCTTATCCTATTTAAAAATACACATGTCGATCATTTGAAATTTAATTCTTAATTAAAATGACGTTTTATCATATTTAATTGATTTCATATCTATCTCATGATCTTTATATTAATTGAATCATCTGGATTTCACTTCTTCTCAAGATATCATTCAGGATCTGTATTAATCAATCAATTTTATATAACTCTAATACTAATGAATTCATATCAACTAAATTGATTCGTATTATTAAATATTTAAGATTATAGATATCTTCTTCCCTAAAATCCTCTCGATGGAACTCATATTCTTAACATCCAGTTTTTACTAAAATCGAGCTCACTCTTATACCATTTTCCATTTCCATACAACTTCCACGAATTTAACTTCCACTTCTAGAATTTTTATTATTTAATTATGCTCCAAGAATATCGTCAACATTACTTACATTACATTATGAACTTCAATCCTCTAGGATCATTACCATACATGAAATTTTCATAAATATTCATGATTTTTATTACATTGAAATATTAGTATAGCATAATTTGATTTAACATTTGTAGAATCATCCATAACATTATTATGATCCTCTAATTTTTCGACTAATTATCTTTCTATATGAGTTTGTTACTCTTAAATACCATATTCAAGGATTTGTACATTTAAAAATTCACTCAAAGCATCCAAAATTTATACTCCTTAACATCTTATCTACATCACCTTATTAGTATTTTAACATTTATCTATTATTCTCTTTATTTTTTTATAGATAATTATAAATTATAAATTAATTATTGTTTCTTTCAGAAAATACCTCATCTAGTTTTAAATCAACACATATTACGAATTAGTTCCTACAATCACCCATAATATTTTTTATTAACATTATATCATCATGTAAAACTCATTTTTTAACTTTTTGAATAGCATCAGGATTATATTAAATATAAATATATTTTTGAAATATATCTTTTGGACATTTTATAATGATACACTTTCATACTTCTTCAATAATTATATCTTCTATGAGTATGACTTCTTTATACCACATTCATATATCACTTTTTCGTCAAATTACATTTTTTGGTGTTATATGTTTTATTTAGTTATCAAACCTTCATCAGCAATTGTCATGGATTTACACAAATGACTCAGAAATCAACAGACAATACGGTTAAAAATTTATATTAGATTGGATTTTAAAAAATTATTAGCTTCCTTGGAGTCCTTGATTCACCCTATTTACATATTAAATTTGAATAATCATATTCCAATTCTAGTAAATTTCATTTATTTAGAAAATTCTTTCCCTGGATAAATTAATCATCCATATTCTCTACATTCTTTAGTGACACCATCTAGAATTAGATCATAAAATTACATGTATCTGAAAAGTTAACATATTAAAAACCAGTAATACATTTAGTTAATCTTAAACTAGAACATTAAGCTTCTAAAGTTACATGTTTTGGGAAAAAAATCTTTTGAATCATTGGTTCTCTATTTAAATCAAATTATTTTCTTCACCTCATGTGACACTTCTATAAAATTAATATATTTTTCATCCTAATATCCACAAGGATAAACCTATTTCATAATTCAGAATTATATTTAGAATATAATACCATTACATCTTATTGACATTTCTTCCCATTCAAATTGAAAAAAATAAAACTTTACTCAATATATTTAAATTGTGTACTTTGTGTATGAATATTCCATATTGCATGAATCAATTGATAATAATATCATAAAAATTGAGAAAAAATAAAGAATATTTTTATTTTGAATATTTTTATTTAGATTTTTATGATATAATAATGTCTTATTTAACTTGAAGAAACCTTTTTCCATTTTTTTTCATAAAAAATCATTAATTTATATTCTTGATATATAATTTATTCATATTATTCCATAATTGAAATTGGTTCATTTTTTATTTAAACCAAAAAAAAATTTAACATTGTGATTAATTTTGCAATGATGATTTAGGTTCTCTTTATGAAAATTATTTCATGTGTAAAATTCTAGTTAAAGATGATTCAAGTTGAGAATTAATTTTTAATTATAAAAACAAATTCTGGTAACATTTAATTATTAAAATGATCTTCTCATCGAGGTGAATACGAAGATGTGTTATTTCTGTTGATTAAAATGAAAATCCACCATAAAAATTGAATTAATGTCTAAAAATATAATATTTTTATCATAAATTACAATTTCATTTCTTTACATATTGGTTTCTTCCTAGAATAAAAAGTTGTATATTTCCATGATCTAGATGTAAATCTGGAATGTGATAAATTACTGTATCTTTAAAACCTTAAACCAAAATTTATTTATTCAAAAAAATTATATATATATATATCTATATTTGTTTATTTATTTGAATTGGGAAAATGGGATATAAAGGTATCATTTGGAAAATGAAATTTTGGGATCAAACGAATTAGTGAAATGGATTATAAAAATAGATAAATTTGTTTCACTGTGAAAAAAATTGATAAAAAATATTAGAAATTTAAATTAAAACTGTCTTTATGTTTTTAAAAAAATTATAATTATAAATTCGTAAAAAACATTTAATATATAAATAATTTCATTTTAATATCAAATGTAATATATTTTATATTATTATTATTATTGGTTATATTATTTTAATTAAATATAAATGTGTTGTGAAATATTTTTGGCTATATGAGAATATTTTATGGGTTTAAAAAATAAGGGTGATGAATGTTGTTATTGATTAAGGATGATCATAAATCCAATTATTATTATTAAATTGTTAATAATTTTTAAATTATACACTTCTATGTGACAAATTTATTTCATATACAATGTTATTAGGTAATTTTTTGGTAATGGTGTAAGGAATTTGTTATTAATAATAATGTAATATAATGACATGAATATTATGATAAATATGTATATCATTACTATAAACATATATGGAAATAATTTTCTAATATATACTAGATTATAATAATAATGGTATTAATTATTTTCATTAGTGACTATAGATAAAGATATAAATTAATTAAGAATAAAATCCAATTAAATGTTACCACATTAATGAAAAAATGGGTTTAATTTGTACATGCCTAATAAACAACTATGACTGCCATACTAATATATGTTTGGTATTTTTTTTTTATAACATGTCATGTCTTTTAGGGAGTTATTAATCCATATGTCTTGGATACACAACCTATTATGTTACTATTTTCACACATTGTTTAACCTATTGGTGAAAACCGTATAGGTAGAAATTAAAGATGTTGGTTGGTGATAGTACACAATAAACCTACCCAAGTTACCAATACACAATGTTCCTTGCATGTTCACACAATTTACTAGGTAGTTTTCAATACTCTTCATATATTTAGTCTCTAGTTTCATTTTTAGAAAAATCAACTGGCCATAAGATGTTAATTTTTTTCATAGACTATTATTATTTATATATATTTTTCATTAGGTATTTCAATTTTAAGAATTAAATAATATTAATTTCTAAAGATTAAAATAGAAAATGTCTTGATTTAGGGAAATATTAAAACATACATGGGGATATTAAACCTCATAGAGCCTATATATTTTTAGGGCAAGGGTCATCCATAAATTTAGTGTAGAGTATAACCTTATCATAGCTATGAATCTTGATCATGCACTCATGGAGCTTATAAACCTCTCAGATGATTCAAAGAAGACATATATAGTTATAGTTATTCTATATAGTTTTTTAATTCTCTTGATTGTGGTTTCTTCTTTAGATGTGTGAGTACCCAATTTGTCCTTCTACTAGGAGATAATGTGGAAATGGAATATGTGAGATCATTTAGGTTCACTGGGTTATTTAGTGCTATGGATACTACATGGATCTTTTATAGTGTTATTAATCTATAGAGCTAATCTAAAATAACTTATTTACATTTTAATAATGATTTTCAAACCTACACATTAGTTATAGGTTTGATACATGATTTTTTTGGAACTGCATTATCTAGATTGGGTGGATTTTATAATTTTCAAGAGTTCTTTCAGCCCTAACTAAATGGATATCTAGACTAAATTTGTTTTATAGATTGTTTTTATTACCCTTGACCATCACTAAAGTGTTACATGAAGCATGGATTTGAAATTTGGAAGCACAATGTATTTCAAGGACCAGAGAAACCATGTATAATTATTCATTGGTATTCTTACAAAAGATAAGGAAAATTATTTTGTTACGATACTAACCTTTTTCCTTGTGTGTATTTACTATAAATCACATTTAGGATTTTCATTTACTCATTTGTTTGTACAAAATCTCCTATATCGAGGATTTTTAGTAGACTAGTTGTCTCATATTTCAATTTTCTTTGAGCCATCCTTTTTGTTATATTTATACTCACCACTTCATGTTTAAATTTCTACACATGTTTTTTCTTTTTAGAAGATGCACATTTCTTAGATGGTATTAGTGATCATAGATTTTGTTTTTCTATATGAAGTAAATGTATGGTGTTGCATGGTGGTACTATGAAATAGAAATTGTTGTTGATAGAACCTTCACAAGATTTATTAGCTTGTGGTAGAACATGGTTTATCGGATCTTTAATTCATTAAAAGATATGATATCATTACAATTTTACACTCCTATTTATTAGTGTCGTGTTATCATGTGTTTTGGTTTCTTGTCTAGGTTTTCCAAGTTGTGTAGTGCTCTAATGCTTTAATTATTACATTAATTATTTTAAAATATAGTACATCATTTAATTTTTGTTATTTATGGGTAATATTCTTCATATTTTATTTCATCTCTAATAATTTTTTATATGATATGGCCTCCCATGAATGGATATTTATTAATTTATGATATTTGACATTATTTGTCCAAATCGAGGCAGGATTAAGGAGGAAAACATAGATCAGCGATGAAAAACTGGGGGTTCTAATGCTTTGTGTAATGTAAAAAATGGTATTTGATTTATTTTAGAGATAGTGAAATAATATAATGTTATTGGTCTTGGGATTTTTTGTTTAGGAAATTAATAAATTGTGTTTTTGTATTTTTAGTGTGATTAACAGACTGGTAAAAACATTTTTTGTGTGATGACTAACATGTCCATTCACAATAAATTTGAAAATCTATTTATTATCTAAAAAATAATGAAATTATTATATGGTTAAATCATAATGGTATGTATTCATCATATAATTAAAACATTTGGTCTACTTGTGATTCATGTGGTATTTCACCTAGGTATTCCTTACTCATTATAGGTTATTCCTATCAAAAGAAGGCTTAATCTTACTCATAACCAATTATCATATAATGGAAATGATTATAGATATCATTCCAATGCTTGAACGTCAATCTAATATTCATCTAATAGATGATTTATTGATTATAATACGCATTTAAGATATATCCTTGATCATGTATAGTAGACTCACTTCCCAATATTCTTTGAGAAATCCTAATTTTATCAGGAATTATAGAACCCACTAAGTTTGAGGAGACTACCCATATGTTTTTTATGTAATAGAAGCTCCATTATCTAATGTATCAATGACTCTAAGAAAACCACAGTACTCCTCTGGAAAAATATTTTTGGATTTAGTGAATTTCTCATTTTATGTGGTTCAAACACCTACCCATTAAATGGTGATCCAGGCAGAAGTCAATTAAATAAAAAACCATGACATTAGTGGAAGATATTTTCCTCTAACTCATGAACTAACTAATAGATTATATTTCATGGATAAGGTTATATTTGAAACCATTGATGATGATTCATGTTCAGGTGAAGATAGTCCCCCTTGGGGAAAGAAGATCATGTCTGAGTACTAATTGAGAATAGTAGACCTCATGGGTTACAACCTAGACATGATTCATATAATTATTGTTGGGAATTAAATGATTAAGGATATACTTCAATGAAAGGAATTAATATAAGATTTTTATTCTATAAATCCCAACCAATACTAAATTCTTTAAAAGATAATTTAATTTTAAGTGCTTATCATCATATATATACATTAGTTTGGGAGTGTGATAAATATATCCCTAAGGATATCCATTATTATTTTGTTGATTTAAATCCATATTAAAAAACCATTGACAATAGGGAACCTCTTGGTGAAGGTAAAATGACCTTCCAAGATTCATTTTTTATAATATAGTGGTATAAATTTTTATAGATATAGAAGATTCTTTGATCCACTCCCACTATCATCACCTTCATATATTTCTTATCAAGGATAGAATATAGACATCCAGAGCTATTGAATGAAATATAAAATAGAGGTATAGAGTCAGGAAGCATATGGTATGATTAATGGTATGATTAATTTCATATCATGAGGAACCATTGTTCTCTTTGAAGCCAGTATAATCTATTCACCTTGCACTATTTGATTAGGAACTAGGGATTCCAATGGATCTCCTAGAAAGACCCATATTCAATCGAAAATTTCCACTGATGGAAACCATTTTATACTCACACATTCTCATAAAGTGAGTTTTAACTAGATATAAGAATAAATATATCATATGTTCTTATCAAGGTATAGATGATACTTAGTTATATAATATATGGAAATAATTTGTTACAAATTTTTATTATTTTAAGGTTTGGTCTTGCTAAGTCATTTATGTGATGTGAACCCTATTGTAGAGTAATACACCTAGATATATTGATTATGTCCCAAACTCAAGATATTTTATCTTACTACGCACTATGTGGAATTATTGGCTTCTTTTCCCAAAAAATTATACTTATGGATTCACTTTTGATGATTATGAATGAAAGTTTGAATTCTCTCTAAAGGGTTACCAATTGTTTTCTATAAATGGGAATTGATTATGAAGTATTAAAATCCAATTATATTTCTAGAATGTTGAGTTTCCTTAGTAAATAGTAAGTCGATAGTGGATTGGATTATTAGATTAACACAAAAATGAAACGGATTTCTATTCTCTAAGAGAGGATTCAATGTTCTGTTGTTGGAGATTCATGTTGAATTGATATCCTATAAGTGGTGGATAATTAATTAGAAAAATTAACTACATACATCAATTAAAATTGTTGGTGCTCACTATTCCATTATGTGAGAGTGGAATATAATGGTGGTATCACTTTTTAGATCTTATGTTATGAGATATTTCCTAGTAATGGACCAAAATTTTTACCACAATAGATAGGATCATGGTCCTTAATAAGGTGTACCATAACACAAGTATGGATACAGTATGGTATATGTGGGTATATGTGTTGGTTATTGGTCACTAATAGTTTTTCAAGTGTTATCATGTGCTGTTGAGCTATAGGAGTGTATTTATCTAAATTTTTATGCATACCAAGAATAGATTTTTGGGGAATGTGTAAATGATGACTAGTCATATTTTTATTGGAATCATGGGGTAATTGGTGTTTCTTCTTCAAGGGATCATCATTTTATTTCATGAATAAGTTACTAAAATTTAACTATTATGTTTGGATAAATAAATGATGGATGTGATATTATTCTAAAATGGAATTGTTGATGTAAAGTGTCTCCTTATTTGGAGTTAAAATATCATCTTTTTCATTTTCCTTCGGCTAGTGATAATGGTGCATATGAATCATCAATGTTGGTGATGTAATGATTAAGAAACCAATTAAAAAATTAGTCCTTATAATTATTTTTGGTAATATTAATAATAGTTTTTTTATATTAGTGGTGGAATAATATAAAGATATTTTATTCCATTGTAACAATCTTACAGAATTCTTTTAAAGGAGGGTAGTCTAATTCTCCCACATGAATTATCCTTGGTGAAAAATCATTCCACATTCTATGCCAGTGGTTCATAGTGTCACATCAAACCATGTCATTGGAATAAATTTAACTATAAAATTTATTGATTACAGAATCTTTTTAAGATTATCATAAGAATAACAAATAACTATAATGCATGTGTTTTATTGAAATAATCTTAATCCAATAGAACCAATGATGTAATGAAAGTTCATGTGTGTGTTTGGAAATTTAATGTTCTTTTCCTTGATGGTTGGGCCCCGAGTTCACATAGAACATGGTGAATCTATAACGGTTATGGTATGTGTAAGGATGTGCATTGTTTGTGAGGTTTTTTACTAGCTTCTTTTTTTCAAACACTAGTTTTTTCCTTTTTAGAATGAAAAGTTTTAAACATGTGAAGGATGAAATAAAACAGAATTTTTTACATAAGTGACTCGTAGTCCATTTATTTATTGAAGCCTCAAGTTCCTAAAATATTAAAATGAAAATATGTACAAAACAAACAACCTCAAAAAATCATATAATTTTATTTTAGTCAAGAAATCATTCTTACCCATCGTTGAATTTCTATTAGATGTCAATCTCGTTAAATTTAAGAAAAAATATTTAATAAATTAACATATATCATAAATTCCAAAACCTTGATAAGTTTTAAATGGGATTTTATAGGAAAATTATAATGCATTTGTTTTATATGGAGTGGGGTTTCTACCTTAAAGAAGTATGAGTTTTACAATCAGGCATCAATCCATGGATTGGGAATTTTTTGGATTAAAAAAAATACATAATATTAAACACCCTTAACATAATCATACATTATATTTTTGATTTTTTATTTTAATATATATTAAATTTTGACATTTTATGTGAAAGACACGGGTTAAAAAACATTAATAATCTATAATTATTGAAAAATGATTCACTTTCATCAGTGTTGTAGTGACGACAAACATGAGTTGAGGTGGAAATGTGGATGTAATGAATTTTAAACCATCACGATTGCCTCATTTTTACATATACTAGGTATTTCTAACATTTTATAATTAACAATCATCTCATGGAGAAATGAATATAATAATAATATTATTATTTAAATTTATAATATTTATTATGAAGTTGTTTATTATTTAAATGAAATTTATTAATCTATATAAAATAAATTATAATATCTATTCTTCAAAAATTCAAAAAAAAAGATATGTTTTATAATAAAATATATTAATAAAATTAATCAATTTAAAGGGGTTACTTAATCATTTACATTAAAAAATGAAAGTAATATTTTTTATTAATTATTCTAAAAGGATTTTTAGTTTGGGGCTAACCTGAGTGGTAAGGGCTCATGTAATCCTCCATCAGAAATGTGTTTAAAAACATGTGGGAGTGAATTTCCACCAGCAGGTGTTGACACATGCATGATGGAGTCCTAATGATGTTGGCTATATTATACAGGAATGACACTGCACTGGGCCATCAGGCTAGTTTTTGGGCCTCTAGTCCATGTAATGGGATTCATGCCCACTAGGCCTTAATTCTATGTACTTAATAAATAGGGCATGATGGGTGGGCTATCACTTGAGGGGCTATATAGTAGCTTTTCATCCTATGTGTGTGGGGTGTCTGAATTTGATGTAATTTTATCCAAAATAACCTAGTATATATATATAAATATATTCTACAACTATATATTTTATATTCATAAAAATTCCATGACATATTGATTTGCTGAAAAAGATGTTTTTGATTGGGAATTCATTTTTAATTTAGGTAATATTTACCTTTGAATTATAGATAATTAAGTGATAATATCTACAAGAAAAATAATACAAAATTTTATTTTCATAAAATGAGTCGATTAATATCATTGATATTTAACTTAATGTTTAAAAATGTTTTACTTTGATCATGAATTACCATTTAATCTCTTAATATTTTGGTTTTTTCATAGAAGATACATATTTAGGTCAATATGATCTGTATATATTTCAGAAATTTGTATATTATTCATATGGTTCCAATATCCTCATCTCAATTGTGAGATGGTGGGAAAATGGTTTCACCCATAGATATGTTACTCATATTATTCAAGTTTCTCCCAACTATCTACCAATGACCTTAATGATTTTATATAATTAAATAGGAATATGTTCCTTGATGTAGCTTGTATATTTTTTAAATTATTTAATTTAAAATTAGATCAACTTCATATAATTTCTTAAACCACAACAAAATTTGGATACAATTAAACATTATGTAATGAAGAAGAATGTTATCAACAACATGATGGGAATTCTGAAAAACACCAATATCTTCAATTATTGAAATACTACTTACAAGTGACCATGGTCCACTCATCTGAACAAATCATAATCATTGATGTAGGTTTATATTCCAATTCATTACATCTATCTAAAATTAATTCTATATATGAAATTATGAAAAGAGAACATTTTTTGAGAGAACTATCATCTATCAACCCAGGTTTTCAAAGATAGTTTATATGTTGTAATTTTATTACCATAATCAATAGTATATATTGGAATGGAGTTTGAAATTATTCAATAAGGGTTATAGAATAATCTTATATCTTTCTTATAGGGAACAACATCCTTAACATGAGTCATGTATGTGATTATTTTACTAGAAAACAATAATTGATTCCAAAAAATGATTTGATATCAAATATATGTATTATTAAAAAACTTGAGAGGGGTCTCCACCTTTCTCTCTACTTTGGTAACCCATTTTCCTCCTGATTTATTTGACAATTTCCCTTTAATGATCAATTGTAAAAAAATATTTAGCATATTATTTCATATTCTATTTATATAAATTGTGGACTCATGATAGTGAGTTCATGTATGTCATGAAATAAACATACATTAGAATCATTCAAGAGCACTCATGGGTGAACAGCCAAAATGACATAATAATTTTAAAAGAAGACAAACTGGACTAGATGGATAGGTAGTTGAGTAGCACTAATAGTTTCCTAGATCTCAAAAATGTGATAATCATTCTTGATATGAGGTTGTAAGAACTATGAGAATATAATACCTATACATCTCAAGACAACAATAAAAATACCATATCTAATATACTATTATATGAAGAAAGGATAACTAATGAATGATAAAGAGACCTCTTGATGGGAGAGGTAGATAGTAACAATGCTAGTCAATATTTTCATAAAATACTGAATTTTTTGGAAATTTATTCCTATAATAAGTGTATGGATCTAGTCCCAATTATATTTATGTTATGGTTCTTCTAGGAGTTGCTGTTATCTTATATATACACTCTAGAATATAGAATGACATAAGGAGCAGCTATCTTATAGATATAGATAACAATTCATTTATTGATAGTATCATATGTATTAGTGGTAACCATAAGAATCTCATTGGAGTCCATCCTATCAGATAATTAAATTGATTGACTAGTCTATCACATCAATCCTTAAAATGAAACTATGGTTGATGGGTTTATGATTTCATTATATATTAATTCAGGGGATATTATAAAAAATAAGAAAATTTCAACTGTTGATGAGTTTTTTAAAATAGGAACCCTAACCCTGATCACATGTACTACTACATTGATACTCATTATTAATGTAAAATATCCACACTCCATTAATAAATACTAGTATAAGACCATGTTTAATGTTTCCTAAAACATACTTTTCAAATTTATTAATGAAATAATCTCTTAGTTCCTATAAATAACGATATTGAGAGAATAACATTTCTTCTTGAAGGATTAGAAAATTCAAGGCTCAATAAGCCTTAAATGGGAGATATTGCTAAGGATCGTGATGAGAAGGTTTAAAGAAATAAAATAATTGTAAAAATTGATTCATAAAAGTATTATGGTATAATATAGTGGAATTTGATTTTAAAATTAATGTACAAATAATGGTTCTTAGAGTGGGTATGTGATTTCAATTTCCAAATATTGTTTCCTTTATAGTCTCCCTCGTGGGTATGAAATATAGATTATGAAAATGTATACCTGGTATTTGGTAAGGTTTCCCTTTAACTCCTAGAATATTCAAACAATCCAAATACAATATTAATATAATAATTAATAATGTTATTCCCAAGGGGGAAGTGAGTCCATGTAAAGGTTTGGTTTTCCTATCAGGTATCTTGTATCTAATTTTAATGGATGGTATGTTTTTATTTATCAATGAAAGGTCATGACCCATTTAAAATTTCCATCTAATTCTCTACACATATTGATATTTTGTGGATAACTATTCTATATTACTAAGATATATATATTCATTTCATGAAGATATTATTCTAAATGATCCTTCGTATTGAAAGATTGACCAGGATCCAAAATGGAAAATTTATAATTATCTACCTTAGGGATCTGTTATATGTGGGACTATTTTTAAATCACTATTTTTCTGGGATAGTTGATAAAATCATTGGATGCATATAAAAATGGATAATTTGGATTCTATATTTCATAGGGAGAATCACTATCATCAAAAGAGTTATTTCATCCATTTTTATAAACATCTTGTCTTCCATTTGTGCTCAAAAAAATTTCATTAGCCATATTTATATAACAATTATTACATTTCAATGGAACAAATATATGGAAGATCAATTCCATTAGGAAATTTTGATTGGAAAACTAATTATGGGAAGGTGGGATAAATGTCAAAATATTTAAGAAATTCATGTTGAATATAAAAGTAATGTTTTCATAGAAAAATAGAGAGGGAAAATATCTATAGTGGATATTCATTAAAAACAAAAACATCAGTTGTCCTAATGTAGCTGGAGAGGATAGAAATAAAATTATTATTTGAGGTGTGGCCTCTAAGAGAGATATCATCTTATAAAAAAACACATGATGATTTTTACTATTAATTGGACGATTTTATTTTTCTAAAGATAACAAGGTATGCCTACCTATGCTATTTCAAGGTTACCCAAGTTGTGACAAGTAATATTAGGAAGAGAACAATCACTCGTATATCCTCAATGTATATTTGAATGAAGAAAAGGAGAAAACTTGTGAATTCATATCTCTAATAATTGAGTAAGTATTTTTGGATTTCACCCAATATATAATGTCTAGACATAGCACTGTAACATTCCATGAGATACCTCATGTTCCTCAAAGTATCGTCCCATGGGCTAGAATCATCCACCGTTCAACTATACCACACAAACTCAATTTATTTTTGTGGTGAATCATACATTGGTCCATCTAAATGTAAAATATAATTCAACATAAATGTATCGAGTTAATTTCACAAAAAAAATTGTTTCAAAAAACACAAAAATGATATCATTGGCCACCTATTAATTTATTGTTATTAGGCTACACTTTTTCAGGATTGTTTAGTTGATTCGGGCACCATTATTCCATTCTTGGATCCTCAAGAATATCATTCACACATGTTTCTATAATGTTGATATTAGATCCCATGTTTGGATAATAGGAAGTGTAGCAATCATCTAAGGATATTAGATCATTTGTAGTCAAGTAATGAGTTCAAAAATTTGGGATCCCTAGTGGAAAATGTGTGGCTGAAAAAAATATAAAAACTTTTCTTTTTGATATGAATATTATTTTCTCAAATGATCTAATTTATAATTTCTTCCCAATTATTTTCCATCTTTATTACATTAACATAGATGTTAAGTGGTTTTAATATGGTCATTGGGTGTTATTGGTGGTTCCATTTTCAGTCCTCAAACTCAAAATGGTTGTAAATTTATGCTATACTGTTATTAGTGGATGTGGTATAATTCGGGATGTGTTTGTATATTTCATTTCATCTTTCAATGTCTTCTATTATGAAATCCACTCTATCATTCTGAAAGATTGGGAGATGACATGTTCTCTTGGAATTTGTATTTTTTCAACATCAAACTGACTAAAGATGATATAGATTTGGGCATACAGTCAAAATTATTGGAGGTTATTTTTTTTAATCATTTGATTATTTCTAAAAACATAAGAAATTTCATGATCTTTATAGATTTTGGAATTGTGATCGGATGCACCTAACCCAATGGTAACACATATATGGATATTTTGTCCACTTATTGAAATATAGTTGACACTATACAAATTTTATTGTGAAAATGATTCCTTAAACATGATTGTAATGATGTTATATATAGACACTCTCAAGGTCTCCACTACATCAGACCTCTTTGAATATTTTCTTACATTAATATATATTTATATTGGAAGAATAAATTGATTTGTTAAAAATAAAATAAATTGTTTCAACAGGGAAAAATTTAGGGATTATAAAAATTTAAATTAAATACTTTTTAAAAAGTTTAAAAACATTTAAATTTAAACGGTATAAAAAATTAATATATTAATGTTTTTATTGTTATTATCAAATATAAAATAATTATAAGTATAATAATAGTACTATTGTTTTTATTATTTCTATTATTATTTTGTAATTTATTATGTGGGATGAAATGTTTCTATAAGTATAGGAAAAATTGACATCGCCAAACATTTAGGATTATGAAATTTATTATGAATTATAGATGATAATAAATATTAATATTATTATTAAATTAATAATTTCTTCTTTATGACATTTTTATTCTTGAAAATTTTATTTCCACAAAAATATTGTTACGTCACATTATAAGTAATAGTGTAATGAATTATTATTTTTATTAATAATTATAAATAATAGAATTGAAATTTAGATAAATAAGTTTATCATTATTATTTATGTAACATTGACATTAAATTACAATATATAAGTAATAATACTAATATGACTAATATTAATAATTAATTAATATTAGAATTGGTGACACTTGATTAAAATAAAAATTAATTCGGATTAATAATAGGAAGAGTAGTATGGCCTTAAAGATATGAGATGGGTTTTATCAGTTGATTTCAACTCACATGGGATGTGCTGCACACATTTTTTATCGTTAGATAACATATCATTTATATCAATATAATAATACTATGTGTATCTAAGTAACATATTTAGAAATTCCACTATTCCCCCATATCATTCACCTTATTGATAAATTCTATGTGGGTTGAAATTAAAAATGTAGGGTGGTGCCAATATATGACCAACCTATATAAGGGTTCTAAATTGTATGTACCCATTAGAGACATATCGTATAATAGTATATTTTTGGTACTCTTCATAACATTATAACTAGACATTATTTATTGATTTATAAATATTCCATTTTGATTGAAACATCTATCAAAAAATCGATTTCTATAGATAACATCATAAAAATATCTAGTGCAATATGTTTCCCTCCCACAGGGATGAGGAACAAGAACACTACTAATGGATTCGGTAACGCTCTCCAATTATAGAAAATACACATGTTAGTGTGTGATTCCTTTATAAGAGGCTGGTAACACTCTCGATTGAGGTGTATTTTAGTGTGAAATGGTTCCTCCATTATTATTAATACTGTGGGATGATGTGTAGCTGATTATTGTGGGATTGTTCAAGTGTTTTGGGGTTTGTAATGATATTGCTACTATATATTAGATTTTGGTGTTAATCGTCTATAGGAAGTCATTGTACATTAATCAACAGGTGCATGAACCCACTCCTTGGATCCATAATAGAGATGTTTATTATGGCACTGGAATGTTTGGATATTGTGGATTTAATGATTTTATTGTGTTCAATTATCAGTTATGTTTTAATAATCTGGAGTACTGATAGATCAATGATCCTACATATTTCTTTGTATCACTATTGATGTTTGGAATGAAGCTGACTTGTGGAATTTTGACACATAGTTCATTCACTGAACTATATGTCCATGGATACATGAATTATGTTATTCTTTATAATGTTGAGCTGAATTAGAAAGTTAAGATAAACCTATTTGTACCTATGATTCTATAATTGAAATCATATCAATGAGTCATTAAATATTCTTCATTTTTATTACCCCCCTCTATCTGGGATTTTCACCAAACTAGTTTTCTCATCATTGATTTTTTGTTTCAGTGTGCATATATCTATATATTCAAAGTCACCGCACTTGTAGCCTTATACCCACACATATTGTATCTATGTAGATAAAAAAAATTCTCATATAGTCCATGTGATCAGGGAGTGGATGTTTTTATGTGAATCAAATGAGTTGGGATGCATAGTGGTACTCTATGATGGTGTATATTGTTGATGGACCCTCCCTTAGTGTCCATAGCATACGGTAAAATGTAGTGTCCATTCTCAGTATCCCCTTTTATGATAATAGGTTATTCCATTCATACAGATATATTTTGAGTGTATTGTTATCATATATTTTGGTTACATTTAATGGCTTTCCATTAGGTATCAAATTTCAGAGTTATTATTCACACGTTATTTATTATATATCTCATTTTTTAATTTAAATTTATTTATGAATTCAATTATATTTTACATATTGTACTAAATTTATATTGGAACATTTTATAAGATAACTCCCCCCAAATATGATTATGCCATTTAGGGTGGTACACTAAACTCATCAAAAGACTAGGAGGTATCCCTGTATGTTAATTAATTTTAAAACCAATAAATATGTTGGATGAAATAATGTTTTACCTCAATCATCCACTCATATTCTAATGTTTTAGCTAAATTGAACAAGGATAAAATATGTAAAAAATACACCTAGATGTGGGTCATTGAGGATAATTACTGATAATAACCTCTAAATCCATTAGAAAAAGGAAGTGTTCATGTTAACACTACGACATAGCTGGATCATGGATATGAAATAGAAATTGGTATACAGTAAACTCATTTTACAATAGCTAATATCCTATATTATTATGGTTATTTTCATTATTTATTATCAATAATTTTCTATAGAAATAATTGAATGACACTACAAGACAAAGAGATTGAGTTATCTCTGAAAATACTAAGTGCATAAATCCTGACATCTCATGTATATAACTCATTCCTAAAAAGTTTTTATTAGAAGAATTAATTAGAAGGTACTACTAATATAATTTTTTTTTCAATTTTACTTTATATTTGGAATTTATTTTTCATCCTTATATTAATCTAAAAAACTACTAATATATGGAAATAACTTTCCATATACCCTACCATACTTGGAATCAATACATGTTAGAGAATATTTTTAAATATCCGTTAAAAATACCTTCTCATATATGGATATTATTTAATTATAAGAAATTATAATTAGCATAAATTATTAAAATAAATAAATTATTATCCAAGAATAATATGTCATTGTATTTAATAAACAGTTTCTTAGTCCTCCTCATCATCAAATGATTTTGTTCTCCATTGATCATATACATTGAGTTATGACCAAATAATAAATAAGTCTATACAAAACAATCTTAATTGAAAAAAGATATAAGAAGAAGGAATTATAACAGAACATGGAAAATAGAATTTTTCTCCCTAGTTCATATTCTGGGATTATCTCATTAATAATTTTAATGATTTATATTGGGTAAATTCATCTAAACATTGTGTTTCATGAACATAAAAATGATAAAGATAAATAATAATGATCATATTCCATGGATTCATGAATAAATTGATCAACTATGGGGGAGGGGGGGTCAGTGCCTCTCATAATTCTAAAATAATCAAAATTTCATCAATTAATGTTTAAAATTTGATATGTCCTAGGTACTACTTTTAATATAAGATACATGCATGAAACATTTAGAGTGATTCATTTTAAACTCACTAATTTAATAGAAATATTTTGGGAATTAATAAATATAGTATTTATATATTTCCATAATATATTTATGATTGTTTTTATTAATAATATTATCATATACTTTAAATAAATTTATGAAAAAGTGGATCACTTGAGTACTGTGATAAATCCTTTAAGAGTGGTTATGCTTTATGAAATATATATTAAATTCATCTTCTAAATAGAGAAACTGATATTATCAGGGCATGTAAGCACATGAAAAATACTATCTATGTATACTTCAATGAAAATGGAGCTCAACCCAATACTTATGATAGATAATCGTAGTTTACTCAAATTAAATGGGTATTATCAACTATTTGAGTGGAACTATACATTATTGCAGAACCAACTAATTATGTTAACACTAAAAGGAATAAATCATATCTATAAATTGGGATATGAAGAGATTTTTAATGAATTGAATAAATATTTTGTCTTTGTACCAACACAATCACTTCCCAAAAGTGGGGAAGGATTTTTTTATATACAGTGATACTTCAAGGAAGAGCATGAGTTTTGTACTGAATTCCAATGATAAAGAGAAAAACTATTCCTTAATAGATATGAAAGTTCATATTATAATTTACCCTATGGATGTTATAGAATTAGTTTTAGTAAATATTAACATTGATGATTTAAATGCATTATATAAATGGAGAAAATATTGACATATATACAAATATTAAAAGTCTACGTTATATAATCACGCAAAAGGATCTAATCATTCAATTATTAAGATAATTAATGAAGCCACAAATTACTAAATACATTACCAATATGGAATAGTAAATAAATATTTGAATTCTCATACTCAAAATATAATATACCCTTATATGTGATAAAAAATGAAATTTATCAAATATTCATATACATGAAATTCATTGAAAAAGGAATCATAAATGGTGGTATTGTATATTACTGCAATCAAATGACATCCCAAACATCTCTACAAAAAATAGTTATGAAAGACTGTAGAAATGTTCTAGAAATATAAAATAATCTTTAATTAATAATTAATGTGAATATATCATAGTTTATTATAGGTAAATAAGGTATTTTAGGATTTAGAATATGATTATATGTAACATCAAAACCTATGATAATGAAGGATCTATTATAATATTATAATAACATAATATTTTTACTTGAACCTAAAAGTGCAATGATGAATATTCACTTCCAAAAAAAACTTCTACTGTTGTAATAATGACAATGATATTATTTAATATACTTTATCATTCTTGTTGTGACAATTATTTATATTATATTGGAAAATTTTAAATAGGGTATTGTAACCATTACACATATGAAACTGGAAATGAGAGAACATACCAATTGTTTTTATTACATGTATTCGAAGGAATTCCAAGGGAAGTAATTCCAAGTTGGCTATGGTAGATTTTCTTACAAATAATACTCACATCATCTTTATTAAATAATACTTCCACTTGATCCTGTATAAAATATATTAGTAAGAAAAGGCAGTAGGATTCATTTAAAACCACCCAAGTTTATATATTATTGACATTCATAGTTCACATCAATGTTTTTTTGGAGTATTAAAATTTAATTAAAGAAAAATTTTAATTTCTCAAAGGAATATCATCCTTAGATAGATGTAAAATCTAAATTAATCATTCAAACTGTGGATATCTAGATAAGATCATGTCCTATTATAAAACAAGGATTTTGATATCAATGTATTCCTCTAATTTATTACGAATACAACAACAAATTCCAACTAATTATTAAAATGGATCCTTATTAATACAATGATGGGATGATATGTATAACCCCATCATTTTATTATGATTTTGGAAAATTTAATGTTTTGGTAAAAGAACTTTTTGATGAGATGAAAAAGAATATCCAATCTATTCTGTAACACATCAGAGTATTAAAATTTATATATAAGAGATATATGTAAAATTATCAAAGAGATTTCAAATTATTTGTTACAAACAAAGTGGTTCTTTTAATGACACCCAATAATTTATTCATGATGTTTGGAAATATGGTAACTCTTATGATATTGTAAATTAACCCCACAAAGATCCTTGATCATGTTAGAGTTGTGACCTATAAACTATAACATCAACCAAACCTATATCAATAATAAGATGTGTTCCAAGTATCCATCATGAGGACATACATTTATTAAGTGTTTTAAATGAAAATATTTGATCATATTGAAAAACATCTATAAAACCAGGAAACAAAACTTTTAAAATAACATTGGAGAAACGATAAGTATACAAATATTTCATGGGATCCTGACGATGAAATGATATATAATTAATCTTTTGTATGTTTCATTAATGATTAAATTTCAAATATTGAATATAAAATTTTTAATGGGGGATAATATATCGTTTATTTAAGAAAACATTCACAGAATTTGAATTTTTCTTAAGTAATTCTCTTAAAAACTAGAATACAATATAATTTATTAGTGTAAATTATATAGAAAAAAATACCATTTTAGTTCATAAAATTACACAAAAACAGATGGATGGATATAATCCATATAATTAATAAAATAATAATGGGGAAATAAAAACATGTAAATCACAATAGTAATATTTTCAAATCTAATGGGTCATACTCTCCTTTGAATACCAAATTTTTGAAAAATTGGGTAAAAATATAATTTTGTATTAGAAATGTGATATTTATTTTATTCCTGAATAATAAAGATCATTAATATAAAATATTTTGATTTATTAATCAAATAAATAATTGTAATATTGATTATGTATAAGTATTATATGAATCATGGAATAGTAACATACTATTGGAAGAGTAACTAACCATTAAAATAGT
This sequence comes from Viscum album, assembly GCA_963277665.1. Lineage (NCBI taxonomy): Eukaryota > Viridiplantae > Streptophyta > Magnoliopsida > Santalales > Viscaceae > Viscum > Viscum album. The sequence continues at coordinate 1,096,183,608 of OY728163.1, forward strand.
AATATTACTATTAGAATTGTAACTTGGTCATTAGGAACAATAAAATGTATGAAAAGTACTATTTTATACATAATAATTTAGTAAATATAAATATTAAATTATCTTAAATTTTTTATTAAAATATGTAATATTAGGTATTTATGTGAAAAACATTATCAAGGAATAATTTAACCAATTGATTAAAAAATATTTTAAACTTCTCAAAAATTAAAGTTACCCAATTCAGAAATTTATTTATGTGAAAATAGTCACATTTCTCTCATCAAAACTTTTATAATAACATAAGGTTATTTTTTGTTATTTTTTTTATATATTATAATTTTTACTGTTTAGTGTTATATAAAATTGTGTTTTTTCTACATTTCATACATTTTATGGAATTGTTATGATTTTAAAATGGCTAAATAATTTATAAATAAATTTTAACATATAAATAAAATTAATGGTTAAAATAATGAAAATAATAAAAAAATAAGTTACCAAACCTGTAAATCAATTTTCATTGTCTAAATTATATTTTATTCTATTAAATTTTTTTTTGTCTTTAAATTTAATAGAAAATAAAAACAATATTACTATATTTTTTAAGGATTAAAATTTCTAAAACCAAATAAAAATTTGATCAAACACTTTTACAAGAAATAAGAATCAATATTATTCATTGCCTTGTGAAAAAATATTAAATTTTTCAATATTTTTATAAAAAATCTTTCTTTGACCTATAAATACTCCATTCCTCCGTAAATTTCCCCTATCTTATAAACATATTCAATAAATAATGATCTATCAAAATACCAATTTATACCCTCCTAAATATATTATTTATGGTCTATAATTATCAAAAGACAATTATATAACCCTTAGAGTGTTTCTAGAAAGATGTATCATAGATAGTAATATATACCAAAACAATTCCTACAATTTGAATTTAGTAAATGCCAATATATATTTTTACTAAAAAAATATATTTTTATAATATAACTCTAATTTATATCTCAAAATTAAAAATGTATTTGTATTTAATTTTCTTTAAAATTCATTTGAATAAAATAGTATACACCATGGTTGGTTATACATCGTTAGTGAACAATGATGTTTTATATTGAGATCAAAATTTTAATATTATTATTAAAAATGGTTTTCTACAATTTAAGAGTAATTGACAATAAATTATTTTATTTTTTAAAATTAAATTATGATATAGTTTTTATGATATTAGAAATATTACAAATAGACTATAATGGTTCATTAAATTTCATAAAAACTGATTTATGGGGATATTTTTCTTGAATTTAAATTATTTTTTAATGTATAATGAATTACTATAATTATTTTTCAAAACCATATACCATGTAACATCTTTCACTTTTAGGGTAATATTAAGAAAAATTATTCCTATCACACTTATACCAAAATTAATTTTAGAGTTGTGGACCGAACACCCATAAATAATCAACATAAACTAAATGATTCAAACAAATGAATAATATATCATAAAAAAGGGAATTAATAATTTAAATAAGCATTAATATAGTTCATAAATGTAAAATTAAATTGTGTAATTCAACTATTCCATATGTTATAGTAGTATTCAATATAGTTTGGGACTCGAGGAAAGGGTTCTCTTAAATACTCCTTATTCTTTTAAATTTCAATCTCTTTATCTAACTATTTGTCTCACCATCAATTATTATTTAAAAAAATAATGTATTTATGATATTTAAATTTATTTTAACATCTTTATTCTTAATATTTTTATGTATTTGTGATTTTCTTTTAATTATTTCATAAATTCTAATGTTATGATATATATATATATATAATTCATTTTTTCTTACTCTCTAAAATTCAACGTATATTGCTTCCTTTAAATTTATTCTTATATTTATATCATATGTCATTTTATTATGTATTAATTATAACCTTTTAATTTCATATAAAGTGTATTGAATCATTATTTATTGTATTTATATGATTCATCATTTTATTATTACTTAGGTTACCATTAGGTGACCAATTTATTTTTTATGGTTTTATTTCATGTTTATGATTGATGAATATTTATTTCTATATAGCCCTCATATACAATATGCATAACTATTTCTGGGTGGGACACATACAATACATACCTAAAATTAATTTTTTTATTTCTTTTTTTTCATGAAATACTATATATGGTGTAAGAGCAGTGATCCTCACACATTATGTTATGTTATCTTAGTATGGAGACTCGGCCTGTGCTTATGATGACATGTATAAGGTGTGTGTATCATATTCATAATTTTTATGAATTGAATATATATATGATGTATTTAATCAAGTTCCTTGTTTTAATTTTAGTATTTTTTTAATTCACTATTTTTATAATCCCATTATATACTTATTGGAAATTATATATAATCCCTATATATAATATTTGGTTATTGATATTTTTTCATCACCATTTTCATTTAGGTATTTCCCTGACATATCCTCTATAGAGATACAAGTGAAAAAATATCTTTATGTTTATACTAAAGATTAAAATAAATGATTATGTTATTTCTTTTTAAGATACTATAATACATAGTTAATCTCCCAACAATACAACACCTCCTGATTTCCTTGAATATTTATTTATATGTATGTCAAAAATTATAAAATATAATGTGTATGATATTTGATCCATTATAGTTCAAATAAAATAATGGTGAGTAAGTTTTTTTCAATTTTATTGAGTATAATTATAGGAAATGATCCATAAATAAACTATATTAAACTTTAGAAATCATAAATTTGGGTATACTGGTTATTCAAGAGTCATTATCTATAAAATTGTAGTTTTCCCATTATAATATTATTACTAATATTATTTTCATAATTAACATAATTTTAGTAAATTGACATAAATATAACCAATTTTTCAGCAACCAATGTTTTTGGAATTCAAATTATTTCTCAAATTAAATAAATAATATGATGGTAAAGAGATTTGAAATCATTATGAGGGTAAATAATCATTTAAATTAAGTTATTTATAATTATATAAACCATTTGGAGTTCCCTATAAAAACCAATAAGATATAATTTATAGTTATATAATTAATATGAAAAACACCACCGTATATTTTTGGAATCTTTGACCCATATTTTTTTTTGAAAATATCTAATTTCATTGAGAATTAAAATTTCAACATCCAATAAATTGAAAAGTATTAAGTGATCCTATACATCTATCTTATAGAAGGAATTTAAAATCAGTGGAGTGTAGTAACATAGAATAAAAACCCATTAAACATATTAACTTAATAGAATTTTGATATTTCTAGAAAACATTTTCCTTACACTCTTTATGCCAAAATATAGATGGATTTTCATAGATTTATGAAAATAAAAGATATATAAATTAAGTCTTATGAAATATACTTCAAAAGGATTGAGAGATATATATGTGTAACATTTTAAGATTGTAATAGGATAGTAAAACACTAATAAGGGTGAGTAGGTGTTTGAATATGATTAAATATATTCAATTTTTGTTTTATTTTACCTCTCCATATATTCAGTGAGTTAATATATCCTTTCCTTTATATTACCGTTAGTTAGTATACATGAGGAAATGAATAAAAAAATAAGAATTCTAATATTTTTTGAATATATTTTACTATATAAGGGTGAATACATCCTTAGTTTTATATGGTTATAATCCCATATAAAAAACTTACTTCTTATTAACAAAGAAATAATGATAAAGTATATATACTTTCACTCATTTATCTAGGTACAAACTAGTTAAAAAGAAAAATATACTTTCTTGTCTATATATCCTTATAAAATTCAAGAATCAGCCGACCCACCTTGAAATTGATCAGTACTAAAACATTATATCCCTCTTTGTTATTGTAGGTTACTTCTTTCCACACCAACAAAAATATTCAATGATGGATCTTTCACACCAAAAATGATTAATTGAACAATTAATATTTAAACTTCAATAGTACTATAGTATTGATAACTAATTTTTTTCCATATAAAAGATAATTAGTACATAAGGCTAGAAGAACTTACCCTCTCCCTATTCTATGTGTAGTGAAATATCCATGTCAATCATCACTAGTTATCTTCCTTCTATACTCTCATGTAAAAATAAAGAGTTATATTCAATTCATTCATTTGTCATATCTGAAGATGTGGTGAACACTTTATATGTGATCTGATTTTATTTTTTTATAAACCTATATAGAATATTTATGTAGTTTACAACCTCATATATCACTCCTATTCTTCTTTCAACATTAACAATATATTCAATAAAAATTATTTAATACTAACACTATTTCATTTAATTATTCTGAGGATATATATTATCAATACTGTGAAAATATACCTCTTTGAATTACCATTATTATCATATTTTAATTTCATAAAATTTATAAATATATGAAACCAATAACATTGGAAATCATTTCATTTAAACTATTTAAAAAAATACAAGTAAATAATCATATCTTTCCTTCCAAATGATACTTGGAATATCATTGTAATATATCTATTTAAATTTTCCAAAAAATATATATGTTTACATTCCACATTTTCATGGGATATACTTCTTCTACATGTTATTATTGAGTGAAACCCCTATGGATAAGTGAATTAATTTTTAGGGTAGAATAAGCATAGCCTAGATAGAAATTTTTTTGTGTCTCATAAATTCAGACATATTGTTTTTCAACCCACTACAAGAAATAATTTATTATGGTCTCTTAAAATATTTTGTTTTCTTGACATGCTAACATAAATTAATCTTTTTATTTCCCACTAAGAACACTCTTGAATGAAATATCACTACCATGATTTACATAAACAGATTGTTTCACACAAGTACATAGCTTTTTTGATTACATTCATCATTATGATGTGTTATTCTTAATTTTCTTTTTTATAATAATCACTTCTCCTCGTTTTTTCCACTATTTCATAGTCATCATTCAATCATTGTTATCATGAAACCTAGATCCATTTATCTATGGTGTTGAAATCTATTCAATGTATATAAAAAATTTCATATGTGATCTCTACCTTTATCTTTGTCCTTTTCATAAAATCATGATTATCCCAATAAAAAATTTATGTTTTATCTTTGTGGAATCAGTAAATCATATTCATGTTTTACGTTAATTATTAAGAATTATTTATTCTAAAAACAATCATAATTAAGAGATACAATGAATTTTTATGAAATCACGGACCACCTTTACATATTGATTACATGAAATTTATGTAACCAGATACTTCTACAAATAACTCCTATTGAATGTTTAAATGAAATATATGGATCTATCACATTTCTAATTTTAGTTCCCAAGGACACTTACGCATATCCTCAAAAATACTTAAGATTTCCTTCATAAAAGTCATATGATCACCTTATATGTCATTGGAAATAACATCTAAATTCATACTAAATTTCTTATAATTAAGAAAAAATTCCATATAAATTCATATGAAACTCAACGTCATCTAGACATAGCCATTTTCAACTCCAGAGTATAATTCCAAATATTATTTTTTATTGTATAATTATGGGCATGTGATCTTCTCGATCAATTTTTATTTTGTTGAAATTGAAACAAGTGTGATACCTTTTATAGAATGAGGGAAAGATGATATAAATAATGTATCTTCATTTAAACCACATGAATATTATAAATGATGAAAGATTCATATACTCCCTTTTCCCGCATCATCCCACTGTTGAAAACTACATGTTTCAGTGCTGTTGAATGGTATTCCATGTAAACCTCCATGGGGAAGGCTAAACAATATTCACCTATAAACAAATATTTCTACCCATGAATGGGTTATAAACCCTCAATTCCAGTGTTACATGGATCCTAGATTTATTTTTGGTTCAATTCCAATGTTTTATATGATGATTATCTAGTTGAGTTGACTAAAAATTGGCTAATTTATTATTACAATAAACACATATTCTTTTCCTAAATATATGGAACCCTCTATCCACATATCCTCATCATATTCCATTATATATTTCTCTCTATACTATTAATATAACGATGGAACCCCTTTATGGTACTCTTTTCTTTTTTTAATTATTCTAACCTTTATACAAGAAAATCATATATATATATATATATATATATATATACTTTTATTGAATTAATTCCTCACTTATATATATATATATATAACATAATAGATCTTTTTATTGTTTTGGATCTTTAAACTCATTCACAACATGCTTGGGAACCCCCAAAAAAGCTTCCAAGATTCTCTTTATCAATATATTGATATAAACATTACAATTTCTTTATTTTCATAAAATTATATCTATGTCGAGATTTATTAATTTAATGTACTGATAGTTACTATAAAATATTATGATATTACTTTATATTAAATATGTATATTGGTGAATCTGAATGGCTTTGAGGGTCTACAGAAACAAAATGATAGTTAATGTTTAATTTTAATGGCTCAGCTGATGAATCTCATTGATGGAAAATGATTCAACATCAATATCTCAAAGCTTATAAAAAATAACCCTAGTAATAGCCTCAGAAGAATGGGTAAATAAATAACGTGAAGAAAATAAGGGAATTAAAATTAAAAATTCTAAATGGATATGAAGCATCTGGTCAATTTAACAAAATAAAGGAAGTTTATTCTCAATTTTCCACACATTTTATAATATTTTAAGAGAAAAGAACATTTACCCTATAAATTTTAATGTATAAATCACATGTCTAATGATGAAAATTAACAAAAACAACCGAAAAAAGAAAAGGTAACAATGAAATTCTTCCACAAACACCACTATAGAGGTGGATCATGAAAATAGTGCAGTGATAGGTACAATTATTATTCAATCAAGAATACTAAAAATATTATTTGATTCTAGTTCTATGAATTCGATCATATTATACATGTTCTATTCAAATATTTAGAAACCTCTTTAATACAATGAGGTTGAGTTAATAAAGAAAACCTGAAGTGGTACAATAATTTCCATCAAATTTAAAAATTTCCCTTATTTAACCTATGTGGAAATAAAATCCTACAAATTATTATTATTCTCCATTTTGTAGAATTCAATTTTATATTGAGTATAGATTTTTTGTCCAAATATATATATATATACATATTGTAAAATATAAATATATTGAAATACTTTTCCATATCCCAACCCATCCAATAATTATATACAAATAGAAAGAAAATTCTTAATATCCTATTAAAATCCCATATCAATTTTGAATATTTTTACCATATCAGTAATTATATATGGTTAAAATGATTAAGATTAGGAGATGATTATTTTATAATACACACATATTATGATGGAACATTTAGTGGTATACCATAATTTATTTCTCAGTGCCTTAAAAAATAAATAGTTTGAGTTTATAATTAATCTTATAAAAATAGATGTACTCATATCAAAGAGTCACTATAGAATAACACCCTCTAAATTGGATTATTTGTAGATGAAAAAAGTAAAGAACATGGGAAATGTTTTTATTTACTCAACTATTTCACAATGGGGTGACCCTTTCTTTTTTATCAAGAAATAGAAGGGTTTGGGGCATAATAACATTAATTATAATGTGGATGTCAGGATCAAGATGAAGAAAATGTATCTCTTTCCATGGATTGGATTTTTATAACTATCTGGGGAATAATACATATAGAGTATGGATATAATAATAGGAAATTATTCTTTAAAGATGAAAATGGATGATATTATAGTGACTACCTTTCTTTCAATATATGGAAACTATGAATTCATAGTGATTATTTTAGAACTTAGTAGTAATTCAACAATAGTCCTTGAATTGATGAAAATATTATTAATAGAGTGACATGAAAGTTATGTTCTCTCCTTTATTGATAATATTCTTATATACTCTAAAATTATAAAGAACATGTTGAGAATTTGAGAACAATGTTAAGGATTTTTTTGAAATTTTAAGTTCTGTATAATGAAAAATAAATGTAAAATTTGAATGAAAAAAAGTTAAATTTATGGGGTACTTATAACCATGAAAATGGATATTTATGGGTCTTCTAATAGAATGGGTGATAAAATAATTTCCTAGAATAACATATGTCATAAAAATCTATAGTTTCCATAGCTTATCTGGATACCAGGGATTATTTTTTTGGAACTTATCAAGATTTTAGAAACAATGAATAATTTTACATGGAAGTGAATAAATATACTGTTGATAGTATATTGTGGTGAAATATTAAAATAGTATAACAAAAGGCTAGTCACTTCACCTACACTCACACTATAATCATGTGGGGAAGGATTAGTGATATATTGTGATAATTTAATAATGGATTTAGTTTTATGATTATGAAAAATGATAAATGATTTTTTATGACTCAAGACAATAGATATTACATGAGGAAAATTTCCCAACAATTGATCAGGATAAGGATCTAATAATATCTACATTATATATTTTAAACATGTATCTCAATGGTAAAATGATATATATATATATATATATATATATATCTAATTTATTAGTTCTAAATTCATGTATAAAAAGCTTATCGTGAAGAAATGAATTTTTTTTGTAGCCAAAAAACATTATGATTGTCGAATCTGTTTCTATCATTGAATGTTGAATAATGTGAAAGAAATAATATGTTGAAAATTCCATTTAAGATATTATATTTTGAGGATTAAAAATGATGAAAAATTACTAAATAAACACAACATGGACATGGTAATTATAAATATAGAGAAAAAATACTAAAATACTCAAATTATTATTCAATTATGTATCTTAATGAAGATAAAGGAACCTTAAAGGTATTGTTTGGATATATGACAAAATATTAATGAAATAATGAATATAAAAACTTCGTAATTAAAAATTGATAAAGATTAGGTTGTATGATTTAGGGCATGATTGTGTATACCATTAGAATATTAGATAAGTAATGATCTTTTATATAATGACCATAGTTCAATTTTCACTATCCACCAAGGAATCCAAAATATATTTAGATAATTTTTAGTACATTTATGGTGAAAAATATTGTGATGGTGATTATTGAATATATATCCATGTTCTTGGTAGTGTGATAAGTTAAAGAAGAATTAAAAAATACCTAGGGAATGATAAAAGTCTTTCATAAACATAAAATTATAAAAGGGTACCATTTTATTTTATATAATAAGTGATGTACAACACCGTTCTTAAATAATCTAAACAATATATTTCTTAAAATTTAATGTCCTCGATTGCTTACAGAACACACAATCCTGATTGAAAATAATCCATAATACAATATACCATTATAAAACAGTTGATAAATTGATGAACTGAATCACAATAACTAAATTTTGTAAATTATTCTAATATATTTTTTACAAATAAAATAAGAATAATTTAAAAGAAAACAAAATGTTTTCTGAAAAACATGTTTTTTATAAAATAATTTATTATAATACCTCATAAACTTAATATAAAATTAATTTTTACCACATTCATAAATATAATGACAAAATTAACTTCACTTTTTAAATTATAATATTATAAATACATTATGGTGATGTTTTGCTTATTTTTTAAAGTTTCATTTTTGGATAAATAGTGAAAAATACTTATTTTTTATTAAAAATACTTTATTAAATTATTTAAAATGATATATTAGATTTTAAAATTGTTTTAATGTAAAATTAGTTCATTTTTTATCCATTAGTCTTATTTATTAAATTTTAATCATTTTCATATTGAATTTTGATATAAAAACAATGTAAAATTTTTATCATTTTCTCTTTGAAAACGTACATTCTTATCACGTATGTGAGATTAATTTTAAGATATAATTTTATGATTATGTGAATCTAAATTGGAAAATTGGATCACATATTTTGAATCATAATTATTAATATTATCTGATTATTTTAACATAATTTTTTCTCAGAAAGAATAAAAGAAACAGTAAAAGATAGTTTACATAGTTAAGGTAACAATGGATTTATCGTTGGGTTAAACTGAAAAAATAGGGGTTAAAATGACTTAATTTTTTAATAAATTCTATTTTATATAAATTTTTAGACTATATTTTTTCTAGATTATTATAATACATTGTTTTTACCCTTCTTCATTATAAACGTGGGTACACCTTTCTATTTTCCAATATTACAAGTGTACCACTCACCTCGCTTATAAAAGGCCACCGCCTCTCCTATATTATTCTCACATTCACAACATTTATCTCTTACAATATATGTCCAAATTACTTACTAAATTACATAAAATCATCCTATATTCCTTATTTTTGGAATAATTCTTACCTAGTAAGACTTTTCATAAAAAACTAAGGTGGTTATCCCTTGAAGAGATATTATTCCTCAACAAGCGCCTTTACATTATTTCATCCTCATAATATTTCACTTATTATTTAAAAATACTGATATAATATACAAAATATGTTACATATATTAAGATATATTTATGTTTTGTTAATTACCTTTAAGTATCACACCTCTATCAATTTGGTTACAAAATCATCATGTGTTTGTACAGCGGACTATAGCCTTACGAACCGATGTCATTCATTTCTTCCATTACCACCTCTAATTGTTTTATATTATCATTGAAATAATGCATATATATGGTATTTATGAAATAATTATAACTCTTTTGTAATTATATTATATAATAATTTTTACATTTTATTCTATAGGGGTTACTAAAACATCGCTCATGTGTACGGTAGACATCCGCCTTCTTAAATGGTGTGATTTTAATTTCACTAAAACATTATATAGAAAATAATAATTAAAATGTTAATGAATATATGTAATATAAATGATATAATTATTATATTCATGACTTATTTGTCATTATTAAAATATAAAATATCATTTGCTTTCTTTACACTTAAATATGAGAACATCATTTGAATATGTGTGGACTACTGCCTTCATGAAATGATGTGACTCGCATTTAGTCACCAAAATAAATTGATTGTATATATATAATAAGAAAATTATGATATTAATATTATTCTATAAATATAAAAAATTATTTACCATCATTCAATACTGAATATTGAATAATAAAAATGTTACTCATGCATACGTACATCCTACCCTCTTCATGATCATAACGTACTTCATTTTGTATGACAATTTTTCCTGATTGGTTTTAAAATTATCATTTATGTATAAATATAAATATAATACAGAGATTAATATTATTTTTATGATGTAACAGTAAAATATTATCAAGAACCATATCTTTCCCAACAAAACATGCATGATAAACCAATGTAATTAACACAAAAAATGAAAAAAAAATTAACGAATGAGTGGTATGATAATATAAAAGGATTTTATATCATATTATAAATAACAATATGGTTTTTTATGACCTAAAACATTTCTTAAAACCACTATACATGAGTTTAAATCTAGTTCATCCAAAAATAAGTGTGAGGTAAAGGACATCGTCTCAATTTTCCATCATTATGGAATATTTAATAATTATACACTTTATTTATTTATATGGTTCACACCCAACACATATGAAATGCAATATGAATATTCATTAATAATAAATTCTATTGTTAGTATAACTTCTAATTATTTATGTCAATGGGATTTCACTAAAGAGTTACCAAGTGGTAAATAATCTCATTAATGAATTTATTTTCATAGGGTTATATTTCTTCTTCTTCAACATTAGTATTACAATATTATGTGTGTTATTAATTTTATTTATTATATATTTTATTACCACTAGTTTTTTATTTTTATTTGATACACAAAATTGTTTCATTTGATAATTCTTACTTCAACGTTATGAACATTTTAATCTTATGTATTATAATCTCATTCTCATTGACATTATGTATTCATGGATTTTAGTTGAAGGAAATTATATTATAATTGTCTAATAAAACTATATAATTTCCCCCTATAGTATTAATTTAGGATATTTTTATGCAATGGTTCCATTTTAATACTCCTTGATACATAAAATAATTGGTAAAATGTTTTTATCAAAATATGACTTAATTATTTTATTCAGTCAAAAATGTTTTTTCTACCAAAACAATATCTTCTAAAAATGTTTTCAAAATTTTTATAATCAATTTCCAAAATATTTATTAAATAAAATTTTAACCACTTATTCTTTTTAAAATAATCATTTAAAGTAATATTCATGTCATTTTCAAAACTATTCTCATTTGGTGTTTACTAAAAAATTAATGGAAAATTTGTTTTAATGTGAATGGGATGATTATAATTTCCAACTTTCCAAGGCACTAAAAGGTTTAAATAATTCTTTTATATTTTATGAAGATTATTTTTAATAAAAAAATTGATTTTTTTAACTTATTATTTTATAAAATTTATTTTCAATATATAGAAGATAATTTCCTCAAAAATGTTTTTAAATATATTTTTATGGTATTTATATTAATAAACTTGTTAAAAGCCTTTATTATTACTCCAAATGATATATATTCTACTAATACAATCTTTATTCATCCTCTAGAAGGTTTATCATCATTTTTACTAAGGAGCATATTTATAATCACTTACTTGATTAATCTTTGTATTTATTAACATTCCCCAGAAATATTCTCTTTATTTTGATCAATAGATATTAAATTTAATCATTATATCCATATTATATATCATGGATTTTCATTTACTAAAAATGTATCTCATTTATAATAACAATGTTTTACTTTAAAATTTATATGATTGACTATAGAAATATCAATAATCTTAATTATTTGATCAATATGAATATTTAATGGTATGGCATGTTGTTCAAGAATTTTATCCATAATTTGATATATGATAAATTTTTTGGATAGAAATCCATGGGTGGGGACTGGTTATAGATAGCCAATAAATGACTTAGTGGATCTAATGAGACAAATTAGTAAGATGTCATTAAATATGTTTTTTCTTGTAGCTTTAAATAATCTGGTTAAAGGACTTGATGGTAGATGTATCATGTGTTTAATACATAATGTGCAATAATTATGAATTTCATTCATTAATAATTAATTTACTATTACCAATGGGATTTTAAGAAAGATATAATCAATGGATCCATTTCATTATCATTTTATTGATTAAATGGGATATGTTTTTTGTTATTTACCTTTCCATATTAATTATGACTTATCTTATCATGATATTAAATTTATTTAAATCAATTGTGTGTTAAATTATTAATAATCCCATATTAATTATTCTTATTGATACATGATAGATTCAAATATATGTAACCCTTACTAATAATTTGAGGTCATCCTTATTTTGTTCAATTTCCATGGAATCCTTGGAGTGAAATATTTCTGATATTAAAAGATATTCATGAGGGAATAATATAATTTAAAAAAAATATGTGGTAATTTGTGTTTTCAAATGTAATGTGGGAATATTATATATATCTAGTTTACAAATATTCATAAATTATTCAGTACATTAGGATATGATTCATTGTAGATTATGCCTACTTACTAAAGCAGGACACCAGATCCAGGTTACTATGGAAATGGTTTCTAAAACCGTTACCCATACCAACCTACAAATGTAAAAACCACCCATGTATTTATTTTATTGTTCTTCATGTGAAATAAAAATGATGTAATATTATATGGGTTATGGTGTATCATCTTTCAATGGTTTCTTACTTAAATGAAGGTTAGCATCAACATCTTTCTCTAATAAAGTTCTCTTATAATAAATATTTCACTCATATATTTAGATGGATCTACATAAATCCTAATATGGAAAGAGATGTTGGAATTCAATATTTTCAGATGATGTTATAAAATTGAGGGTATTGGGACCAAAATTAAATGAATAAATGATATAATGTCTTTAAGTAATTCATTACCAAATTAGAGAAAAATAAAGACTACAAAATATATTTTTTTGGAAATCATTGGAGATATTTGGTGTTCAATGTAAGATATAAATTCCTTTATGGAATGACTCTCAATAATAGGACATGAGGATTGGAAATAAGGTAATGACCATACCAAGTATCATTTTCCCCATCACGATCCTTGATCCCATATGAATTGTGATATATCGACTACATCATTCATCAAACCTATAATAAGTACGTTATCTATTCCATATATCTTTATTAAGAAAGTTAATACTACATCCCCATATATATTGTTTCCATAGGTACTGAAACTATAGTATCAACTCCATTATGAGGATAATTTTTTGAAGATGCTATATTGAAAAGACAAAATTTTATTTAGAAACACCATTAATCATGTTACTGTAATATTTAGAAATCGGATGTATTAATAGTAACCATGTAAATGGGAGGATGCGAATAAATAGAACTCCGCTCAGAAATTTTCAAAATTATTTGTTAAATATTAATTTCAAGAATGAAATATTTTTCTTTGAGGTTAATTCAAAAGCCTTTGTTTTTATGAAAATTCATTTATTGGAGTCATACGTCTCTTAAATTATTTACAAAAAACAGTATTTCATTCTAAAATAAATCATTTTCATAATGTAACTAAATAAATATAATTTTATACGACCAAAAAACAATATATGGAAGGATCACTATATTCCATAATATCGATAAAAGAGTAGTGTGATAATAAAAACATGTAAAAACCGTAGTAAATTTTTGATATACTATGTGTTATGGTTTCTTAGAAATGAAATAATTTTCAAAGAGTATGTTAATAATAAAACCAAATATTAAAATTAATATATTAATTTTATAAATAAATAATTATTATAAATGAGTTTAGATTAAGTAAATGGTAAATTAAAGGCATAATAGGTACTACGAGAAAGCATAATTATTAAACTATAATTATAATATTTATTGATAGTTAAAATAGTAAAAGAACATGGAAATAGAAACCTAATATTTAGAATAGTATCATGACCATTAGGATGATAAAAATGTCGAATAAGTTATAATTATTAATGATTATTTTTGTAAATATAAATATTAAAATAACAAGATATTATTTATCAACAAAATATATTAAGATATGTGTTAGTTGAAATGTTAAATAAGGTATATTTTATCTTATTTAAAAAATAATAATTAGTTTAAATAAATAAATACCTATTTTAAAAAATTATTTAGAGAAAATAGTGTACCATTTTTCTAACCTGCTTGTCGAAATTATCTTTTGGTTATTTTTTGGTATATTCAAGAAAAAATTAAATATTTTGAGAATAGTAAAAATAATGTTTTATGTATTGAATATGTAATATGAATAAATTATGGTTTAAAAATAAATCAATAATTTAAAAAAACATTTACACAAATTTTTTTTTAATCAGTATTATAATGAATTTGAACGAAATATATTTGAAACCTATAAAACATTTTAGAAGTTTAATTTATATTGTATTCTTACAAATAATAATTTTGATTCATTGCATTGTATTAAATTTACAAGTGGTACCATTCAATTTTGAATGTTCTAGAATTTTAGTACAATATATATTTCTCAATCTAGGGGTATTATTAGTTACTAAAATCAAAACTATTCATATCCTTTGAAAAAATGATGAAATATAAAATGTATTATAGAAATTAATCCTTCCCTTCAACAATAAGTACAACCATTTTCCAACCATTCCTATTTACATTCAAACATCCTTCCTAAACAAATTTATAATAAAATACCTCTCCAAACCATTCAAACCATTTTTTAAATGTCCTATTCTAATAAAAAACAATTCCTAAAAGCCTTAAGATGAATGCCGAAAGAGTCATCTCCAAGAGTAATTTATGCCTTAAAAAATATTGTACTTCCATTTCATTCCTCCCCTTATCACAAATATTTACTGAAGATATAATTATAAAAACTCTAAATAAATATGATAATTATAAATATTTTATTTACAAAACTTAATTATGGATTTTTTAATTATTGTCTTTTGAACAGTAAAAAATAACATTGTTCACCTGTGATAGTTGTATAATACCTAAGGGAATAATGATATTTTATTTGTTATTTATCTAATCATGGTTATTCATAATAAATGGTTATCATTAATTTATAAAATATGTATACTAAATTAATTAAATATTTTTTAATGTGTAATGATAATATTGTTACTATATTAGAAACATTATAAAATAAATATAATGTTTGTATATTTACATAAAATATATCTTTTCAATAAAAATATATTAAATTATTTTTTTAGAGTACCCATGGAATTAATTATATTATATTATATTATAAATAATTTAATCACATTAATGGAAATTTTTTAACATATTTAGAAAAGGATTTGAAATAATAACCATCTTGTTGAGAGATTAATGGGGTACATAGATTATAAAATTTGTAATAAAATTTTATCACTATAAGATCAAAACATAAGGAAAATATTTTTGTTTTAGTATCATTTTAATTTTATCATTTATTTTCTTATAAAATAAGTACGGGTAATGTTTTTAAAGATTCGTTTCATAGGTAGAGTCATGTAGAAATGGAATTAGAATTCTTTGAAAACCCGAAATGATTGTTGAAAAATATGTATCTTAAGGCTCCTAGTAATGAATGACGTACTATATTCAATTTCATTTACAAAACATCTGTGATTTTCTTTCAATTTAAGATGGTATAAACATTTGATAATGAATATATGAAAATTACCAACTATATAATAGTAGGGATACTATTAAAATGTAGTCTTATGTAGCTAGATGAAAACAATACTTCAAGGATAGGATGATGATTTAATCTTGTTTGAAAGAAAAATATTGGAAAGAATTTAATAATTTTTGTTCAAATTCACAACCCTTAGTTAAAAAATTAGGACATTATATGGATGTTCTTGTGGTAATAAATGAATAGAGATATAGAAAACATTGTATATTGATGTTTTATTTGTAAAGAAGTGAGGTTTGAGCATCTAAGGCCAATAGGAATTTTTTAAGAATTTTATTTTCCAAACTCAAAATTAAAGAGAATTATGATATATGTTTTAGTTGTTATACAATCTTCAACATAAAATCACCTAAATATATTAGTAATTTTGGAAAAAAAACACATTAATACATTGTCTAAATGTTTTTTGTGTAATATTTGGGCATGATGTATAAAAATATAGAAATTAAATTTGATTGTGTAACATTATTTCATTTTATATATATGTATCCCTGATTCTCTACATGGTATTCAAAAGGATTTCAGAAAGGTATTCATGAACAACTAAATATAACTACATTATATCATCCTTATTTAGACATGAAATCGAAAAAAAACATAAAAACATTAATAAAATTTGTTGATATTTTATACTAGATTTAGGGATATCATAGGTGGGTCATAACCCCTAAGTGTAGTTCCTATATAAAAATATTAATTTAGTTTCAATTTGATAGTATATTTTTAAATCATTGTACAAGAGACTATATCAATAACTATTATATTAGGATGAGGTCGGAGAAAGGTCACTTTTGGGACCATGCATGGTACGAGATTTGAAAATTTGTATTAATCTTATCCAAAAAATAATTGTGAAAATTATATCTTAGAAGAAGTATTGCTTTTTTCATAGTTGAAAATATTTTCTATATATAGTTTGATATTGAGAATTTTTTTATGAATTTCATCAAGACTATGACATTAGAGAATTAAGAGTAAAATAAAATTTTCACCTCAATACGTGGGTCCTTTTAAAATTACTAATACAATTCAAGATATTAATTATAATTTGATGTTATAACTGATGTATGTTATAGTTCATGGTGCATTTCATTCTAAAAAATTAATGGAGTACCAACCAATTTCATATCATGTTCTTCAATAGCGAAATATTGATTTGGAAAAAGTATGTCATTTTTTGAGTGTTTAGTGAAGACTATTGGTTGAAACATGAAGGATTAAATAGGATATGTCATACCAATATTTTATGTGGTCGTGTGAGATGATAAGGTTCAATGGTAATACATGATTATAGAATCCCACACGCAGTAGCAAAAATCAGTTACATTTTTGAAATAATTCCTCTAGTGATTTTTTAAGGACAAAAATTTCTATAGTGGTGAAAATTTTAAGGCACATAATATTTAGATAATTTAATAATGGGATTATATTTTGAGCCTTTATATTAAAAAATATTTATAAAGGTGTAATTATAAATGTGATTATTTTTGTTTAATTATATTATATTTTATAGTAAGTATTGATACATCCCAAGTAATTAAAGAATTGTGTATTTTCATATATATGTATATTTATGAATTAGATAGGGTTTTAGAGGCTTAAAATGAGAATAAATCCAATCTTAAGCATAGAATTCTCTATTATTTTTAAAAGATTTTTTTACGGCCTTTTGGTGGAGAACAATTTTTTAATATATCTTTTTACAATTTAATAAGCTCTATTTGTCATAATGAACTTATTAATTATAATTCGAACACTGAAATTTACTTTGGATAAATTTTTGGTATTTTTCTGACAATGTTCA
Organism: Viscum album; assembly: GCA_963277665.1. Lineage (NCBI taxonomy): Eukaryota > Viridiplantae > Streptophyta > Magnoliopsida > Santalales > Viscaceae > Viscum > Viscum album. The sequence goes on from OY728163.1 coordinate 1,096,202,092, forward strand.
TTTTTTAATGAATAGTGAAAAATATTTCATTTTACTTCAAAACTTCTTTTTTATCTAATTTAATTATATGGATATATTATATTTTTAATTGTTATTAAATTGTAAATAGAATATATTTTTACCATTTAAACCAATGGTTGTCATTGGGATTAATTTGACTTTGAAATTTGACATAAACAATTGTCAAAATTTTGAGAGAAATTGTTTCTAAAAAACCCGCTATTTGATTTGACTATGGGAATTATTATTAAATTAATTATTGAAATTTCTGTGTTTTTAATTTGGTAAAATATATTCAATATTTGGAGTCATAAGGTCTAAATTATGTAATTAAGACACTTTTTTTGGACATTATGAATAGTAACGACGGTAATTATCTTTAATTATCGTGATTAATTAGTAATCAGGTAGTTAATGGTAAGAAAATAATTTCATAATAATAAATAATGTCCTCAAAATGTGTCCTAATGTGACTGTTTGTGTCATGTCCTACCATGGGATTCCTTGTGACAATCTTTGGGACCCCATGGAATCACTTTTGGGTGATAGTGACATTTTATTATATTATTTTTTAAAAGGGAAAGTATAACCAAAGTATGTATCACCAAAGTAAAAAAAAATTAATTTTGTCTAAATAAATGATATCTTGGACTATAAATAGTCATTGAAAATATAAAAATATTTCCTACATCGTAGTATTTTTTATGAAAAATTTAGACATTAAATAAATTAATTTATTTGTGACACCATGATGATGCAGCGATTACCCCATTAATGAATGATTTAAATAAAATGAAACGATAATGTAAAATCTAAGACATAAAGTTGTCCAAAACCTATTGTATGAGTATATTTCTAACCCATATCACCATATCCTAGAAATATATCAATTTGGGACCATCAAAATATGAAACTCATTTTAATATAAAGTAACATTTTTTGACATTCCAAGAGTGCCCCTCCTCCCTCTTATAAAAGAACCCCACCTCTACCAGCTTACCCACACCTCTCAATCCATTGGATCAGCCAAACTCTTCTCATTTTATCTCTCCACATCCCTCTCTTCATCATAGAAGCCTTACCTTAGGCAGAAAGCTCTTCAAAAAACCCTTTTCATTCAAACCAAGAGGAGTTACCCGATTTAAATGTAATGTCTTCACTTGTGTTCTTTTGTATTATTTTGCTTATCCAACCCCCTAAACTCTTTTTATTACATTATTTTGTAACAAAACCAGTATCTCCAATATACTGGGATGTTCTTATAAGAATTATTTGAGCTACACATACACACACCTCCGTCTAATGGTTAAAGAACATACTGTTTCTGTGGATGGTGAATTACTGCCTCACAAAACGATGATTGTTCAATATTCATTTAACAACATTAAAGATGGACATTAAGATGTCACTCTATTTATATATGATATATATTATGTTTATGTTTTCCTTATGCTTCTGTATTTTTCATTTATGGAATTTCTTTATGGTTTCCATTATGGGTAAACGCGATATCTTCATTTTAAGAAGTGCGGACTACCGCCCCCTCAAAGTGATTTGATTCATTAATGCCATATGTGGGACATATAAATGATGGAGTTAATGATATTATATATTATTTATACTGGAATTATAATATAACTTTATATCATTATGATTTCATTCCATTAAATATGAAATAGAAATGAAAGTAGCGATCATGCGTTCGTACGGCTTACCGTCTCCACGAACGGTGCATTTCATTTATTACCACTAAATGTTATGTAATATTATAAATGCATGTATATATTGGATATATATGATATACATGATATCTATATCATGAATATAATTATGGATATAATGGATATTTTACCACTTGAACAACTTGTAATTATAATGAGTTTATTTTTTACTCAAGTACCAATGATCGACAAAATGATCGTTATTAACTTAAATAATTACATAGTGTTTATAACATGGTAATAAGTGATATTAAAGGAATAATTAACTTTAAAAACGTTCTTATGAAATTGACTCTAGTTTATTATTTAGGAGATTAAAGAATGATCGAGTCAAGTCGGACCCGTGGTAAGGGACTTCATCTCAATCTCCTTTCATTGAGGAATATTTTGTTTTATACACAACATTCTTTTATATGGTGTATAAAGCCCATTGAATTTTACTTTTATTCAAAAGGAATATTTTTATACGAAGCGTTTTACTAAATGACAAATGGGAATGTTTTTTTTGTACGTATGCGGCGACAACGACTTCTCTGCCGCCGTGACCATTATTTGAGTTTAGGCTTCCTCTACAAGCCATAACTTTTATTAAATGAAAAATAAATACCATGTTTTACATTTCATTTATTTTAATATTGAAAATTGTTTTGATAATGTTTTTATTATATCAATGTGTTGTATTCAGATATTGTGATTGAAATGGGGAAATGTTATGTTTCCTTTATGCATGTTTTATGTGATATGATTATGTTATGGTTCATGGGAATTGTTTATGAAGACGGGTGGTTCCATGATAAACTAAGGGAGGGTGAGCCCAATATAGCCCTCCAATGCATTGGGTAACATGAAGGGGTTAAACACTAAGGTTTCTTCGAAGATATTTAGGGAATATACTGTGATGGGTATTCCAAAAGTAACCATGAGTGTTACACCCTACGTAAGAATGTTACGAATGCCTCAAGTTATCTTTATGTCTTATATTTTCTATGAGTTATTCATAAATCATATGATTTAATGAGGTATGTTAAAGTGTTTATGTTTTATGAGTAAAGTATGATTTCATTGATTCGTATGAATACATGGACTACTGTTTTCATTCCATAATTTTATATCCCTTACTGAGCTTTTTAAGATCATCCCAAGTTTTTGAAATTTTTTCCATAGTTCAAGGGAAAATTACATGATGTGATGATAGTGTCGAGGCTGTGTCAAGAAAGAATCCATGTTTTATTTTAAATAGGTCTCATTTGATGGGAAAAATCAATAATGTCTTTTATGTAACCACCTTGTTCAAATGTGGAATGTAGTTCATGTTTAATAATCTAATTCACTAGAACTCTAAACCTGAAAAGATCCTCAATGTACATTCTTGTAATAGCTCGAGATTAAGTAATGTTTAAGGTCGGGGCCTTATAGTGGGTATCAGAGGTCGGTATAGATAACTTTAGGAGTTATAATTATATTAAATTATTATACAAAAATATTTTTTATGGACAAATTGAAAATTATATAGCATTTGAAGATTACCATGTTGCTTCATCTAAGACATGTTTGTTCAAAATGATTTTCTATAGAGGAAACAGGGAAGCAGTGCTAGGAATGCATAAAGAAGGAAATGACCTTCCGAATTAGCATCTTGAGATAGTCAGAATTGGAACAGAACAGTTTATTGCAGTAATGGAATAGTTGAATCAAGTGATAAATATTGGTGGTATCCATGCATGAGATCAACCAGATCAACCGAAAAGGAACATGTCAGTGGTGGAACATTTCATGAGTCAACATCCCCATCATTCAGAGGATCATATGACCATGTGCTAGCTGAAGTGTGGATTAAAGAACTCAAGAATATTTTCAATGTCATGGGGTGTTCAGACAATCAAAAGGTTAGTCTTACAATTTACCGTTTGGAGGGTGAAGCAGATCAAAGGTGGTCGATGGTTAAAAATATCAAGGACACTGATGAGATTGATGCTCTCGACTTGGATGAATTCAGAGTTATGTTTCTTGAGAAGTATTTTCCTAAGGCTGTTTGAGTTTGGATGGAAAAAAATTCTTGGAATTGAGGAAAGAGGATGACTCAGTGGTTGTTTATGTAGAAAGGTTCACACGATTGGCAAGGTATGCTCCAAATTTTATCTGAGACCTTGATAGTAAAATCAATCATTTTTACTCAGGATTAAAGCCAAAATATTGAAGGGAATTATCTTTTCATGAGTTCAAAAGTTATGAATAGCTTGTTCGATGTGCTGAGAAGGTGGAAATGGGGTTTTTAGGTGATCATGTGTTCTATAACAACCAACAGAATAAGAGACCGAGGTGGCAGGAAAAAGGGAAGAATCCTTCAAAGAAGTATTATGGTAAGAAAAAAAAATTTTCAGGTTGTGCTAAATGTAGTAAAAGGCATGCTGGGGAATGTATTCTGAATTCTAGAAAGTGCTACCGATGTGGTAATATGGGACATAAGGCTCGTGATTGCACTGAAAAATATCTTGGTGATGGTAAGACCAAATTTGATTTATAGTTAGTGAAATGATTCAAGTGCACTGAGATGGGTCATTATGGAAATGAGTGTTCAAAAAAGAGCTAAAATGATGGGAATCATTCAGACTAAAAGCAAAAAAGGAGTGGTGAAATACTTTTCAACTACTTCAGTAGATATTGGGACATCATATGAGGTTGTATCAGGTACTATGTTTTCTCAGATTATGCTACAGTGTTGTTTGATTCGGTGTCTACACATTCTTTCATCTCTGAATTTTTTTGAGTAAATTTGGAATTCAATCTCAAGAAATGACTCCTGAACAGGCGGTAAAAACACCTAGGGGAGATGTTGAGGAAACATAATTTATAAGGGTCTTCCTATCCTTATCCGTGGAAATACCCTACTTGAAAACCTTATTGTTTTACCTCTAGTAGAGTTTGATGTTATCCTGAGTATGGATTTCCTCTCTTTTTACCATGATAAGATTGATTGTAGAGCTAAATAAGTTCCTTTTTAGAAATACTTTCTGTTTGTGTACAAGAATGAACCCTTACTGTTGATAACATATCAAGAGTTTGATAAACTTGTAAAAGATGGAAATGAATGTTACCTTTCACATATTGTTGAAAACAAAGAATCCGTTTAGATTAATGATGTGACAATGGTAAATGAGTATCCTGATGTTTTTTCTGATGAGTTTCCTAGAATAATACCAGATCGAGAAGTTGAATTTATTTTTGACTTAGTTCTTGATGCTAAGCCAATTTCAAAACCTGCTTATCGAATGGCTCAAAGTGAACTTTTAGAGTTGAAGGAGAATTTGCATGATTTATTAGAGAAAGGTTTTATTCGACCTAGCACATCACCATAGGGTTCTTCTTTCTTATTTGATAAAAATAAATATGGTTTTATGAGACTTTACATTGATTATAGATCCTTGAATAACATCATTGTTAAGAACAAATATCATTTGCCTCATATCGATGATTTGTTTGATCAGCTCCAGGGAGCTCAGTATTTTTTAATTATTGACCTAAGATCGGGGTACCATCAGTTGAATATAAAGGAAGCACATATTCCAAAAAACGTGTTTCGTACAAGATATGGCCATTATGAATTTGTAGTAATGCCTTTTGGTCTAACAAAGGCACCTGCTATATTCATGGACCTTATGAATAGAATTTTCCTTGAGTTCCTGGATAACTTTTTGGTTGTTTTCATTGATGATATTTTGGAATTTTCGAAAAGTAAAGAGGAGCATGAAAGTCATTTAAGGGTTATTTTTCAAAACATAAAAGAAAATAAATTGTATAGGAAATTCAGCAAGTGTGAGTTTTGGTTGCAAAAAATTTCTTTCCTTGGTCACATTGATTCTAAAGATCGGATAACTGTTGATCCTGCAAAAAAGAGGTTCTTGAAGAATGGCCAAGACCCACAAATGTGACTAAGATTCTTAGTTTTCTTGGTTTTTTAGGATATTACCAATGTTTTGTTAGTAATTTTTCATAGTAATCTAGTACAATGACTAATCTAACTTGAAAGGGTGTTATGTTTATCTGGACAAAAGAATGTGATGATTGTTCATAGGAATTGAAAAGTAGATTGGTGAATGCTCCAGTTTTGGCACTACCTTCTAGGAATGGTGAGTTTGATATCTATAGTGAAGATTCAGTGAAAGGACTTGGTTTCATCCTAATGCAGAATGATCATATAACTGCGTATGCTTCACGATAGTTGAAAACTCTTGAGGTAAATTACCCTACACATGATTTGGAATTAGCTGCTGTTGTTTTTGATTTAAAAATTTTGTGGCATCATTTGTATGGTGTAAAGTGTGAAATATATACTTATCACAAAAGTTTAAAGTATATATTGAATCAGAAAGAATTGAACATTAGACAGAGGAGATGGCTAAAATTAATCAAGGATTATGATTGTACAATTAATTATCATCCTGGAAAAGAAAATAAAGTGGAGGATGGTTTAAGTCGAAAAAGTAATTCTTCTTTAATAATGTTGTGTTTGGAATGTGATCCATTGGTTAAGGATTTGATGAAATTTAGCATAGAAGTTATCGGTTCAGGATGTTTTTCTGTTTTGCTTCAGGTATCAGAAAAATATTCGCTATCAGACAGAATTAAGCAAGCACAGAAGCAAGATAGTGAGTTGCAGAAAAAGGTAGAGCTGGTTCAGAAGTGTATGTTGCCTGAATTCAACATGGATAATGATTGTGTTTTGAGATTTGGGAAGATTTTGTGTGTGCCGTTTGATTCACATTTGAAGAGAGAGTTGTTATGTGAAGCTCATAGTTCTCCATTTTCAGTTCATCCAGACAGTACTAAGATGTATAGAGATCTTCGGGAGTATTACTGGTGGGATTGAATGATAAGAGATGTTGCTGATTTTACTGTGAAGTGTTTGACTTGTCAATAGGTTAAAAAATAGTGGTAGTTACTAAAAGGTATGCTTCCACCATTACCAGTGCCAGAGTGGAAATGGGAGAATATATCCATCGACTTCGTTGTGGGGTTACCGAAGACCCTCGATGTAATAATGAAATATGGGTTGTTGTTGATGGCTTGAATAAATTTGCTCATTTCCATGCTATACGAGATACTTTTTCTCTAGATCAACTTTCTCGTTTGTATCTTAAAGAGATAATCAGGTTACACGGAGTTCCCCTATCCATTGTATCTGATCGTGATCCCAGGTTTACATCTATCTTTTTTAAAGGCCTTCAGAGGTCGTTGGGTACTGAATTAAATTTTAGTGCAGCTTTTTATCCTCAATCAGATGGGCAATCAGAACGAACAATTCAGACTTTGGAGGATATTCTATGTCCTTGTTCAATGGATTATCAGGGAAGTTGGGACCAACATATTTCTTTGGATGAGTTTTATTATAATAACACTTTTCATTCCAGTATACAAATGGCACTATTAGAGGCATTATATAGGTTGTGGTGTCAAAATACAAATTTTTGGGATGCAGTGGGTGAAAGGAACTTGATGGGACTAGATTTGGTAGAAGAGTTGGCCAAAAAAGTTCAGCTGATACAGAGACACATGAGAACAGCTCAGAGCAGGGAGAAAAGTTATGCGAACAACAGGAGGAAGGATCTCCCTTTTGAGGTACGTGATCATGTCTTCCTCAAAGCTTCACCAAGGAAAAGTGTGATGCGATTTGGTAAGAAAGGAAATTTGAGTCCAAGGTTCATTGGCCCATATGAAATTCTGGATAGATTTGGATCAGTTGCATACCGAGTGGCTTTTCCTCTGTGTTTATCTCAGGTATACAATGTTTTTCATGTTTCAATGTTAAGGAAGTACATGCCAGATCTATCTCATGTTTTGAGTCCAGAGGTAGTTTAGCTGGAAGAGAATCTATCTTATGAGGAACAACCTGTCCAGATTATTGACCACAGAGATAAAGTGTTGAGGAATAATGTGATTCATCAGGTAAAGCATTTTTTAAAAAACCACATGATTGAAGAGGCAACATGGGAATCTGAAAATGCAATGACGGATAAATACCCACACTTATTCGATAAGTAAATAAATTGTGGGGATGAAATTTTCTGAAGGGGGGAAGTATGTAACATCCAAAGTAAATAATGAATTATATATTTTTATATCTATGTCTATTTATGAATTATATAGTTTTTAGAGGCTTAAAATGAGAATAAATCCAATCTAAAGCATATAAGTCTCTAATATTTTTAAATGATTGTTTTACAGCCTTTTGATGGCGAACAATTTTTAAATCTATATATTTACAATTTTATATGCTATATTTTTCATAATAAACTTATTCATTATAATTGGGACAGTGAAATTTACTTTGGATAAATTTTTGGTATTTTTCTTGCAATGTTCATTTTTTAATGAATACTGAAAAATACTGCATTTTACTTCAAAACCGCGTTTTCATCTAATTTAATTATATAGATAGATTATCTTTTTAATTTGTTTTCAATTTTAAATAGAATATATTTTTACCATTTAATCCAATGGTGGTGATTGGGATCAATTTCACTTGAAATTTGACATAAACAATTGTCAAACTTTTGATAGAAATTGTTTCTAAAAAACTTGCTATTTGATTTGACAACGGGAATTATTTTTAAATTAATTGTTGAAATATTTGTATTTGGAATTTGGTAAAATGGATTCCATATTTTGATTCATAAGTTCGAAATTATGTAATTAAGACATTTTTGTTTTTTTGGATATTACGAATAGTAATGACGATAATTATCTTTAACTATCGTGATTAATTAGTAATCAGGTAGTTAAGGGAATAAAATAATATCATATTAATAAATTATGACCCCACAATGTGTCCTAATGCTACATTTTGGGTCATGTCCGACCATGGGATGCCTTGTACCAAACTTTGGGACCCCATGGAATCACTTTTGGGTGATAGTAACATTTTATTACATTATTTTTTTAAGGGAAAGTATAACCAAGGTATGTATCACCCAAGTAAAACAATTTTAATTTTGTCTACATAAATGATATATTTCACTATAAATAGTCACTGGAAAGATAATAAGATTTTCTACATCATATTATTTTTTAAAAAAATTAGACATTAAATAAATTATTTTATTTGTGACACCATGATGATGCAGCGATTACCTCATTATTGAACGATTTAAATAAAATGAGAAGATAATGTAAAATCTAAGACTTACACTTCTCAAAACTGATTGTATGAGTATATTTCAAACCCTTATCACCTTATCCTAGAAATATATCAATGTGGGACCATTAAAATCCGAAACTCATTTTAATATAAAGTAACATTTCTTGACTTTTTAAGAGTAACCCTCCCCCCTCTTATAAAAGGCCCCCACCTCTACCACCTTAACAACACATCTCATGCCATTGGATCATCCAAACTCTGCTCATTTTTTCTCTCCACATCCCTCTTTTAATCATAGAAGCTTTACCTTAGGTAGAAATCTCTTCAAGAAAGCCTTTTGGTTCAAACCAAGAGGAGTTGCCCGATTTAAAGGTAATGTCTTCACTTGTGTTATTTTGTATTATTTTGCTTATCCAACCCCCTAAAATATTTTTCATCCTTTCTTTTATAACAAAACCAGTATCAATAATATATTAGGATGTTTTTATTAGAATTATTCGAGCTACACATACACACACCTCTGTCTAATGGTTAAATAACATACTGTTTCTATGGATGGCGAATTACTGCCTCACGAAACAATGATTGTTCAATATTTTTTAACACCTTTAATGGTTGACATTAAGATGTAACTCTATTTATATTTGATATAAATTATGTTTATGTTTTCCTTATGCTTCTTTATTTTTCAATTATGGCATTCCTTTATGGTTTCCATTATGGGTAAACGCGATATCTTCATTTTAGGAAGTGTGGACTACTGCCTCCTCTAAGTGATTTGATTCGTTAATGCCATTTGTGGGACATATAAAGGATGGAGTTAATGATATTATATATGATATTATACTGGAATTATAATATACCTTTATATCATTATGATTTCATTCCATTAAATATGAAATAGAAATGAAAGTAGCGTTCATGCGTACGTACGGCTTACCGTCTCCATGAATGGTGCATTTCATGTCATACCTCTAAATGTTATGTAATATTATAAATGCATGTATATACTGTATATATATGATATATATGATATCTACATCATGAATATAATTCTGGATATAATGGATATTTTACCACATGAACAACTTGTAATTATAAGGAGTTTATTTTTGACTCCAATACCAATGATCCACAAAACAACCATTATTAACTTAAATAATTACATAGTGTTTATAACATGGTAATAAGTGATATGAAAGGAATAATGAACTTGAAAAAGGTTTTAAGCAAGTAGAAATTGACTCTAGTTTATTATTCAGGAGATTAAAGAAAGATCGAGTCAAGTCTGACACGAGGTAAGGGACTTCATCTCAATCTCCTTTCATTGAGGCATATTTTTTTATACACAACATTCTTTTATACGATGTATAAACCCCGTTGACTTTTACTTTTATTCAAAAGGAATATTTTTATACGAGGTGTTTTACTAAATGACAAAAGGGAATGTTATTTTCGGACGTATGCGGCGACAACGACTTCTCCGCTGCTGTGACCATTATTTGAGATTCGGCTTCCTCTACAAGCCACAACTTTTTTAAATGAAAAATAAATACAATGTTTTATGTTTATTTTATTTTGGTATTGAAAATGGTTTTGATAATGTTTTTATTATATCAATGTGTTGTATTGAGATCTTGTGATTGAAATGTGGAAATGTTATGTTTCCTTTATGCATGTTTTATGTGATATGATTATGTTATGGTTTTTGGGCATTATTTATGTAGAAGTGTGGTTCCATGATAAACTAAGGGCGGGTGATCCTGATATAGATCTCTAATGAATTGGGTAAAGCGAAGGGGTTAAACTCTAAGGTTTCTCCAAATAAATTTACAGAATATACTGTGATGGGTATTCCAAACGTAACCAAGAGGGTTACTCCCTACGTAAGAATGTTATGAATGCTTCAAGTTACCTTTATGTCTTATGTTTTCTATGATTTATTCATAATTTTTATGATTTCATGAGGTTTGTTAAAGTGATTATGTTTTATGAGTAAAGTATGATTTCATTGATTCATATGAATACATGGACTAATGTGTTCATTCCGTATTTTTATATCCCTTACTATGCTTTTTATGCTCATCCCATGTTTTTGAAATGTTTTTCACAGGTCAAGGGAAAAGTACATGATGTGATGATAGTGTCGAGGAAATGTCAAGAAATAATCCATGTTTTATTTTAAATAGGTCTCCTTTGTTGGGAAAAATGGATCCTATCTTTTATTTAACCACCTTGTTCAAATATGGAATGTAATGCATGTTTTATGATCAAATTCTGTAAAAGTCTTAACCCGAAAAAATCCTCAATGTACATTCTTGTAATAACTCAAGATTAAATAATGTTTATGGTCAGGGCCTTATAAGTATTCTATATAATATTATTCATTTTTTAAAATAACGCGGTATTTTTTAGAGGGGTTATAGTTGGAAATTATCATTGTGATATTATTATGATAAATTAGAGAATCATTGGATACTTTAAAACTATGGTCAAAATTATGGATGATATAATAGTGTGTTTCCAATGGATTTATAGACCATTGTAGAATTATGTTAGATTTTAAAGAGAAATATATCTTAAACATTTTTTATATTAATTTATCATTTTGAAAATAGGTTACTAAATAAATTATAGGTTTTGAATTAAAAGAGTGAATCATGTCTTCCATATATTTTTTTTCTATCCCCTAAAATATCTCAACTTTTTTTACGGTGGTCTATATTTTGATGAATTGTGGCTATAGATCGGTGGCTCATATTTATTATCGGTGTAATTTTGAGGTATATTATATAACTATATCAAATTATTAATGATTTTAATTATTTATCTGATTATCCATAATTCTATCCTAGAACTAATGTTTACATAATTCTCCTTCTACAAGACATTAATTTTGGATTTATGACCATTGGTATGGGGTTATTGCACTTATTAGATAAATCTTATAAATCCATTCTCAATCCTAAACATTAGATTGAGAGTACCATTGAGGCCATGTCTAGTGAGACAGGGGTCATGTCACTCACCATAAGTTATGAGATCCAATAATAATGATCTCTTGAGATTAATTCTATTTTTAAAAGTCCACAAAAATTAATAAATGGGATCATAGTGAATATACATGTGGTATTCTGATATTATTATAATGGGATATATTTTTATTAGTTTAAGAATCATGGATATAGAGGAGCACTAATGATTTTATTTGGTTGTTAATTTTGCAAGTATTAATAGTTTAATAACTATTGTTTAATTTTTGGAAAGAATATAATTTAAAGGGTTCATATTCATTCATTAATTGTTTTATAATTTATCAACATGTGATTGAAACATATTTAACAGATTGATTTAAAATTTATTTTATCATATAAATTTTTTAAATTAATTTCATAAAATGATGGTTTATCTTATTTTTTGGCAATTCAAAAAGTGGTAATTTTTTTTGAAAATATAAATATCATGTATTTAACATAATGGGATTTTCTTTATAAAAATAATACTTGTTTACTAAATTAGTTATTTATAGACTAGTTTTATAAATTTAACATAGTGGATTATTTTTAAATTAATCTGGTTTAACATATTGAGTTTCAGGGTTCAACAGTCGGAATGAACTATATAGACATGATTATAGATGGCTATAATGGCTTAATGTTCAAAAGTACAATATGGAATGGTTTGAAGTATCCATATATATAAAGGAAACCCCATATAAGAATTTGGTAGAACAATCGAAAAATAGCATGTGTCATTGTTGGAAATAGTCATGGACAAGTTATAAAGACCCTCCATGATTCATCTAGATAGGTCGGGGTTCATTTTAGGTATACAATAGTCATATCTTGTTTTTTAGAAAGAATTCATGGATTGATACTTGTTTTTAATTATCATGATTACCTAAATTAAGAAAATAAATTTTCAATAGAATTTTTTAGATGATATCCAGAAATGTTTTAGTAATTTCTTTTTTAATTATTTTTATTTATTTTCCAAATTTCATTGTCCACATTATTTGTAATAGACCATGCTTGGATATGCAAGGTATTTTTTTCTGAAATACTACTATGTAAATTATTACACACTAAAACCCACAAATCTAATTTTTCATGTGTATGTTATTTATTATATTACATGCTATGGAAATGATACCTTGTCTATTGGAAGTGAATTTTAGATACTATGTCCATAAAGGGATGGGATAGAGGGAAAACATGAAATGTTTTGGATGTTTAATTATCTATGAATGAGAGGTGTAATATAATTTGTTTCTCTATTTCTTTAATGTATGAGTAGTCATGCTTTTTACTCATTATAGGTACTATAATTCATTTAATATTGTTTTAATGGGTTATTGGGGCCATGTGGGATACTTATTTGGCTCTCAGTTATCTGATTCCTAGGGGGGGTGTCAAATTAATATGTAATTTGATTTTTGAGCCACTATAATTGTATTCCATACTTATAATAGCCTCAAAGAAGACCTAATATGGTGGTTCTTTTGTGTGTTTTTTTGTGAATGGTAGGTATTTAATAATTATTGTATGATTATTCCTAATTTATATTAGGTATAATATATGGGCCTTTGATTAAGGAACCTTGGGTAGGTGTGCTTACCTATTTATAAAACTGACATGTGATGTCCTTATCAATTTTGGGGAGTTATATGTGATATAATCATATGATTAAATGAATTACATGTGATGTGTCAATTGGTATTATTTATACTTTATAAAGAGAATATTGAATTTATATGTTTGTTTCAATATATTGACATATTTAATTTCCCTGGTCACTCATTTCCTTTGGAAAATAGATATATGAGTATTCACGAAGTATGGAATAAATCTAATGGACATGGTTTTGGTGATACATGTTTTAGATAGATAACATACCAAACCACTTTTTTATTGAGTTGAATTGAAAAAGTTTAGAGAATTATACTTATATCAAAATATATAATATATAAATTTTGTTGTTTAAATACAAAAGTGGAACTTCTGTTGGACATAGGGGTTGTGTTAGTGAATATATGTTTTGTTACAATTTATTTTCACAAAAAAACATGATTCAAATGATAGCCTATCAAAAAAAATATAGAGGTTATTAATAATTGTTTTTAGACATTTTCTTATATGTTATTGCATATTATATGATATTATGGTAAAATAAATTAATGATAGCAGGATTATGTTCATGTAGTAAATTCATATAAATATGAAATAAAATAAAAATAATGGTTTGTTGGTATTAACAACATAACAGTTTATGACAAACTATAACACATTATATTCAAGGACATTACCTCATGGTTTAGTGCATTTAAATTTTGATGTTATCTAATAACAAATGGATTATTAATCTCTAATATAAATTATCTTAAATGTTATTATCATTTTTTTGAGAATATATATACGTTTTTGAAAATACAAAATACTTTTTTAAATGTTAAAAATAATTTCAATTTTATCACTCTCATTATATAGACTTTTAATATTTTGAAATATTTGTCAATAATATATGTCATGGTGTAGAACATTTTAATTTATTAGAAACCATTGTTTTTCTATAAAAGAGTATATAAACTTTACCTTTGATTTTGAAATGGATATATGAATGTATATTCTGATTCGATCATTATGTGAAACTTATCAAATTATTGAACTCAATATTTCTCTCCATACATTAATATAAGGTTTGTACAGATCATGGATAAAAGGGGACCCTGGGAAATAATTAGTTGATTAATATTACCCATTCCTATAATAGGAGTATCAATTATATTGACTACTTCTATGGGATATCTATAAAAATAATGTAGAATAGATTAGTTGAATTGACATTAAAATGTGAAATATGTTCTTAATTTCTTATTATTGGAAATGTGATATAAATAATAAAACATAAACAAATCCTTTATATTTTTTCAATGTACTATAATTGATTATGTAATTTCAATTGTGATGATAAAAAATCCTAGAGAAACCATTATTTGGATATATTCTCAATATTTGAAATTTATTTCTTACTTATAAATCTTAGGCTCTTTGACATTATTATTCCCTTTATAAATATCAGCAATGAATTATTATATATCATTGTTTGTAGTGTATCCAAACATACGAATTCATATAATGTTGTATTAATATTTTCATAGTGTTTTTTTATAATTTTCAACTATATTTAGTAATTCAATGTCGATTTTAGTCAAATTCTTACTACTTGAACAGTTGTTTTTGTTATATTTATAGTTATATAATAAACAAACATGGAAGGATATTTAATTTAGGATATAATATAATTATCTCATATTTTATAATATATCCTATCAATGATCGATAATACATTTTCATTCATAGTGCTCTCTATGTAATCATCATTTCATATATAAATCTCTTTAATTAAAAAATTCATCCAAAATAAATATTTGGGATTTGGTATAACTTATTGCCACAAATGTAACATCCAATCAAAATAAAGGATATGAAATTTTTATATTTATTAATATATTTTAATTAAATACTAATTTTACGATAAAGGGGATTCTATGATCAATGGAATAACTGACACGCAATAATGGGTCTCTCCAAAATCTCATGTTGCACACAAGGCAGAGTCATACTAAAAAATAATAATATAATATTATTTTAAATAGTAGTTAACACCTATCCGTTGTATCATATGGAATAAATATAACTAACTAAAATGTGATTATACCTTTTTTTAAATGTTTTTACATTTATCCAATAAAAGTTAGAGACATAAAATGGTAATGAATACAATTTTAAGCATAAATACACTAATATTCATTAAAAAGTAGATTTTCCACATTTTGATGTAGAACCCCTTTTAAATATAATTTTTTCACATTTATATGTTAAATTTGACAAAATAATCTTCTTCTATATAATGGGGACATCATAAATTAATTTTTGTAAATTTATTGTATTTTTCTGTTCATTTTTAATGAATAGTTTAAAATACTGCATTTTAATTCAAAACTGCCTTTTTATCTAATTAATTTATTTAATTAGACTATATTTTCAATTGGTCTTAAATTGTAATTATATTATATTTTTACCATTTAATACAATTAGTGTCATTGTACGTAATTTAACTTTCTAATTATATATAAACACCTGTTAATCTTTTGATAGTTATTATTTGTTAAAAATACGCTTTTGGTTTTGACAACGTGAATTAATTTTAAATTTATTACTGCAACTTTCTTGTTTTGAATTTATAAAAATTTATTCCATATTTGGAATCAGGAAGTCCAAATTTTTTGAATAGTTAACTTTTATTTTTATACAATATGAATAGAAACTTCAGTAAATATTTTATTTACCATTGTTAAAGTGTAAATCTTGTAAATAAGAGTAAAAAATAATATTATAATAATATTAAATTACAATAACACATGTCCTAATACTATTTTATGATACATATCTGACCATGTTCATCCTTGGATCTATTTTTGGACCTCATGGAGCCACTTTTAAGTGAAAATGACATTTTATAAAAATTATATTAATGTTAAGGAATATGTAACATAAACATATATATTTTATTAAAACAAAATTTATGTGGGGTAATATAACTTATCATTTACACTATAAATATTAATTAGTAATCTAAAACAATATCCTACATCATAAATATTTATTTATAATTTTTAGGAATCATATAAATAAATTTATTTATGACACAATGATGAGGTAATGATTACCTCATTAATGAATGTTTTAAATAAATGAGAATATAAATACTAAAAGAATTTTTTTTTGAACTTTTTTATGCTATACAAGAATTTTATGTGTTATTATTAATTACTATATTTAAATTAATGATGTTTTTTATAAGTAATAATGTTTTTCTATATTTTTTAAAAGTCTTGATACGAATAGTTTGTAAATTGAAATAAATGGGTTTTTAAAACAATTAATATTTTTTTAATTGATAAAATTGTCCTAAAAATATAATAATTGGAAAAATTAAATAAATGTTGTTAAAAATGTCATTAATGATCCATTTATTTTCTCTTGGAATTTTATCGTAAATATATTAACCATATAGTATTAATATATAAGAAGACATGAAAACATTAAATAAGTTAACAAAGGGTTAAATAAACAAGATAAGGAATAAAAAAATTATCCAAAACCTATCCAATTATTATTGGATGTTTTAATTTCTAGTCATATTATTATTATTTTTTAATTTCATGAGTTTTTACCTTTAGAAACCTAAAATACTCTTACAATAAAATAATATTTTCAATCTTTCCTAAAGAGGCCATCCTCCCTCTTATAAAAGGACTCCACCTATAATCCATTACTCACATCACTCAGGCCCCTTGGATCAACCAAACTCTACTCCAATAAGCTTAAAACATCTCTTGATTCAACCTATAATAATTACTTTGGAAGTATGGAATTTCAATAAAGCTTTTTGGTTCAAACCAATGAGAGTTACCAGATTTAATGGTAACGCCTTCTCTCAAGTTAATTTATTCTATTTTCCTTTTGTACCCACATAAACTCACTTTATTACATTATTTTATAGAAACACATGTATCTTAAATATACTATTATGTTTTTATAAGAATCATTGTAACTACACTTCCATACACCTCTATCTAATGGATACGAACATACGATTTCTGTGGACATCAAACTGCTGCCTCACTGAATGATAATTGTTCAATTATCACCTACCACCACTCATGGTAGCGATTATGATGACACTGTAATTATATGTGATATATATTATATTTATATTTTCTCAATTATTATTTATTCTTTATTTATATCATAAATTTATGGTTTCCATAATAGGTAAATACGATAATTTCATTTGAGAAATGTGGACTACATCCCCCTCAAAGTGATATGACTCATTCATGCCATACATGGAATGTATAAAGGATAGAGTTAATGAAATTATATATGATATTATAATGAAATTATAATATACTTATTTATCATTATGTTTTTATTCCATTAAATACAAAATATAAATGAAAGTAGTGTTCATGCGTAGGTACGGCTTATTGTCTCCATGAACGGTGCATTTCATTTCATATTTCCCAATTTTATGTACTATTATAAATACATATATATATACCGGTTATATATGATATGTAAAAAATTAATATCCTTCTGGAGATAATAAAATTTTGACCACATAGACAACTTGTAATTATAAGAAGTTCATTTTTGACTCAAGTACCAAATATCGACAAAACGACTGTTGTTAACTTAAATGATTATGTAATGTTTATAACATTGTAATAAGTGATATAAAAGGAATAATAAACTTTTATATTATTCTAAAGAAGTATATTTTAAATTTAGTTTATTTTTTTGGTGATTAAAGAATGAATGATTCAAGTAAGACATGAGGTAAGGGACTTTGTATCAATCTCCTTTCGTTGCGGCCTATTTTGATTTATACATGACATTATTTTATATGGTTTATAAAATCCCTTTACTTTTCATTTAATTCAATGTGAATCTTTTTTCTATGTAGAGTTTTACTAAAGGATGAGAGGAATGTATCTTTTTAATGTATGTGGTGACAACGACCTTTCCACCGCTGCGATCATTATTAGATATTTGGCTTCCTTAACAAGCCATAATGTTTTTAAAAGGAAAATAAATAATGCATTCTCTTTTCATGTATTTTGGAATTGAACATGGTTTTGAAAATAGACTAATTATATAAATATATAGAATTGTTATATTGTGAATGCAATGTGGAAATTTTTTCCTTCCTTTATACTTGTTAATGTGTTATGATTATGTTATGGTTTTTAGGATTTTTTTACGTATACGTGTCATTCCTTGATTAACCTTGGGTGGGTGAGCCCAAGATTTCATTGCAATTCATTGGGTAACATTACACATGAAAATGTTAATGATTCTCATAAGATATTTAGGTAATATACTGTGATGGGTATTCCAAACATAACTCCCTATGTAGCTATGAAAGCTACAACGTACATACGTTATGGATGACACAAGTTACCTTTATGATTTATGATTTCTATGTGTTATTCATAGATCTTATAATTTCATGAGGTGTGTCAAAGAGCTTATGTATTATATGTATTTATGGACTAATTATTTCTTTTATTATTTTATAACCTTTACTGATCTTTTTATGATCATCCCTATTTTTTGAAATGTTTTTCACTGGGTGTAAGGTAGGGTAAAAGAATGGAATAATTCAATAAGATTTATATCATGAAAATAAATCCTATTTTCTATTAAGTTTTTTTATTTTATGAAAAAAATGATACTAATTAGAAGTTTCTACTTTGTAATATTTGAGATGTAATGTTATAGTTATGGCCTAATTCTCTACAACTCTAAACCTAAAATGTTCGTCAATGTGAATTCTTGACTTATCTCAAGATTATGTAATGCTTAAGGTTGGGGCTTTATAGATGGTATCAGTGGTTAGTTTAGACGACTTTAGGAGTTAGAAAATGGTTATATTAATATCTATAAATTAATTTATGGTAATACTGAAATGATACAGCATTTTTAGATTATCATGTTACTTCACCTAAGATATTTCTATGTTCATAATGGTTTTTCACAGAAGAAACAGGGTTGCTATAATGGGATGAAATCAATAGGAAAACAACAATCCAAATCAGAAACACGAGATTGTCATAATCGAAATTGATCAGTTTGTTGCAGTGATGACACATTTGACATAGGATTTAAATGGTGGTTGTATACATGCATGAGATCAGCCAGATCAACCACATAGAAACATGTGAATAATGGAGCATTTTATGAGGCAACATCCCCCATTATTCAATGGATCATCTAACCCTATTTTAGCTGAACGATGGATTAAAGCACTAAAAAGATTTTTTATTTCCTGGGGTGTTCAAAACATTAAATGTTTAGCATTGTTTTTACCATTTTGAAGGCTAATTCGATCAGTGGTGGTCGATGGTAAAAATTATCATGGATTGTGAGGAGAATGACGCTCTTTATTGAGATGAATTCAAAGGTATGTTTCTTGAGAAATTTTTTCCTAAGGTGGTTCATCTTAGGATTGAAAAAAATCCCTATAATTGAGGTTGGTGGATGACTCAATGGATGCTTGTGAAGAAAAAATTACTTGAATGGCAAGGTATGCTTTAAATTTCATACATGATATTGATATTAAAATCCATAGTTTTTACTCTAGATTAATGCTAATATATCAATTTTCATTAGCTTCTCAGGAGTTCAAAAGTCATGAATTTTTTTTTGATGTGTAGAGAATGTGGAAATTTAGTTTTTCAATGATCAGGTGTTCTTTGAAAAATAACAGAATAAGAGGTAGAGGTGGAAAAAAGGGAAGAACTCTTCCAAGAAGTCTAATAGTAAGAAACATATGTTTATAGTTTGTGAAAATTGTGGTAAAAATAAACATAGGGAATTTCTTTTTAATTCTAGTACGTGCTACCGATGTGGTAAAATGGGACATAAGGCTCATAATTTCACTAAAAATGATCAGGGTAATGGTAAGCCAAAATCCGATTTATAGTCAGTAAAATGTTTTAAGTGCACTGAAATGAGTCAATATGCAGATGAGTATCTGACGAAGAACTCAAATGATGGGAAGCATATAGAATACAAGTAAAACTAAGTGGTGAAAGTCATTGAAACTACTTCAGCAGATATTGCTCCATCAAATGAAGTTGTATCGGGTAAACTGATTTTTTATTCATATTATTCCAATGTGTTGTTTGATTCAGGGTCTACACATTCTTTTATTTCTAAGAAATTTTCTAGTAAATTGAGAATTCCATATCAAGATATGAATCCTAAACTTTTGGTAAAAACAACATGATGAAATTTTGATACAAAAAGAAATTATAAGAACCATCCCATCCTTTTGTGCAAAAATAATCGGCCAACAAACCTTATAGTTTTGCCTCTAGTTGAGTTTGATGTAATTTTGGGTATGAATTGGATTTCCATTTATCATTCTATGATTTACTATAGAGCTAAAGATTTTTTTTAGAAATAATTTTAGTTTGTGTACAATAATGAACACTTACTTTTGATAACATATAGAGAAGCTCAGAAACTAGTAAAATACGGAAAGGAATGTAACCTTGCAAATATTGTTGAAAACAAAGGAACTGATCAAATTAATGATGTGTCAGTGGTAAATGAGTATCTTGATATTTTTTCTAATGAGTTTCCTAGTATAATACCTGATGGGGATGTTGAATTTATGGTTGACTTAGTTCTTAATGCTAAGCCAATTTCAAAACCCAACTTTTCAAATGGCTCAAATTATACTTTTAGAGTTCAAGAAGCAATTACATGAGTTATTATATAAATATTTTATTTGACCTAGAACAAAACCAAGGGGTGGTACTATCATGTTGGTTAAAAATAAAGATGTTTCAGTATGGCTTTGCATTGATTATATATCATTTAATAACATCACTATTAAGAACAAGTATCATTTGCCTCATATCAATGATTTGTTTGATCACCTCTTTGGGAGCTCAATAATTTTCAAAGATTGACGTGTGGTCAGGGTACCATCAGTTGAAAGTAAAGTAAGAAGAATTTCTGAAGACCATGTTTCATACTAGATATGGCCAATATGAATTTGCAGTTATGTCTTTTGGGTTAACCAATAGACCTGCTGTATTTATAGATCTTAAGAATTAAAATTTCCTTGAGTTCTTGAATACCTTTTTTGTTGTGTTTATTGATGATATTTTGTCTTATTCCTAAATTAAATAAGAACATGAATGTCATTTAAGGGTTTTCTTTCAAACCATTAAATAAAAAAATGTATAGGAAACTCACCAAGTGTGAGTTTTTGTTATAAAAAATTTCATTCCATGGTCACATTGTTTAAAAAAATTTCATAACTCTTGATCCAACTAAAACAAAAGATGTTGAAGAATGGAAATACCTACAAATATAACTAAGATTGGTAGTTTTCTTAGTTTATTAGGTTTTTATTGAGGTTTCTTGAAATTTTTCATGGTTATCGAGCTCACTATCAAGGTTGACTTGAAAAAGAGTTATGATCATTTAGAAAAAATAATGTGATGATTGTTTTCAATAATTGAAAAGAAGATTAGTGAATGCTCTAGTATTGATATTACATTCCATAGATGGTGAATTTGTTATCTACAGTGATTATTTATTGAAAGGAATTTGGTTTCTCCTTATTGCGAATGATCAGGTTATTTCTTAGGCATTACGTCAGTTGAAACCTCATGAGTTAAATTTCCTTCCAAATGATTTGGAATTAACTGATGTTGTTTTTTCTTTCAAAATATGGAGGAATCATCTTTATGGATTAAAATGTGAAACAAATATTGACCAAAAAATTTAGAAGTATATATTAACTAATAATGAAAAGAACATGAGACCGACGAGATGGATGGAATTAATCAAGGATTATGATTGCAAGATTCATTATCATCTAGGGAAAAAAATAATGTGGCTGACACTTTTAGTCAAAAAAGTAATGCTACATTAACCATGTTACATTCAGAACAAGATCATTTGATTAATGATTTAATGAACTTTGGAATTGAATTTGTTGATGTAGGGAATTACTCTAATTTGTTTCATGTTTCAGTATCATTGTTCATGGCATATAGAATAAAACTGGACAAGAAAGATGACTTTGAGTTTCAGAGAAAAGTAGAATTGGTTTAGAAGGGTAAGTTACCTAAATTTAGCATTGATAAAGATTGTGTTTTGAGGTTTAGTAATAGATAATGTGTTCTTTGTGATTCACAATTGAAGAAAGTGTTATCATGTAAAGCTCATAGTTCTCAGTTTTTATTTCATCCATGCAGTACTAAGATGTACAAAGATCATCAGTTGCACGACTAGTGGTATGGAATGAAATGAGATATTGTGGACTTTACTGTGAAGTGTTTGAATTATCAACAGGTTAAAGTAGATTGGCAGTTACTGAAAGGGATGGTTCACCCTTTACTAGTGCCAGAGTGGAAATGGGAAAATATATCCATGGATTTCATTGTGTGATTACCAAGGACATCTCGATGTAACAATGTTATTTGGGTTATTATTGATCGATTGACAAAATCCTCTCATTTTATTCCAATTAAAGATACTCTATCTCTAGATCGACATTCTAGGTTATATGTTAAAGAGATAGTCCGGTTTCATGGAGTTCCCCTCTTCATTGTATCTGATCGTGATCCTAGGTTCACTTCAAACTCTTGGAAAGTCCTTCAGAAGTCATTGGGTTCTGAGTTAAATTTTAGTACAACTTTTCATCCACAATCAGATGGGCAGTCATAATGAACAATTCAGATATTGTAAGATATGTTATGATCTTGTTCAATGTATTATCTTGTAAGTTGGGACCAACATCATTCTTTGGTTTAATTTTCTTATAAAAACAGTTTTCATTCTAGTATACAGATGACTCCATTTGAGGCATTATATGGAAAGTGTTATCGAACTCTATCTTTTTGGGATGAAGTAGGTGAAAGGAATTTAATGGGACCAGAATTGGTAGAAGAGAAGGAAGAGAATGTTCATTTCCTTAAGAAGCGTGTGAGAATAGCCCAAAGAAGGTAGAAAAGCTTTTCGGATGACCGAAGGAAGGATATTTCTTTTGAGGTATGTGAACATGTCTTCCTCAAGGTTTCTCCATAGAAAATAGTGATGTATTTTGGTATGAAGGGAAGGTTGAGTCTGATGTTTGTTGGACCCTATGAAATCCTAGAGAATGATGGATCAGTTTCATATATAGTGGCTTTACCTCCATGTTTATCCCAGGTACACAATGTTTTTCATGTTTCAATGTTGATAGAGTATATATCAGATCCATCTCATGTTTTGAGTCGAGAGGTAGTTTTGTTGGAAAAGATTCATTTGGAGAGGAACAAACAGTACAGATTTTTCAATGAAGAGTGAAAGTTGTGTAGATTAAGTTAATTTGTTAGGTAAAGGATTTTTGGAAAACCCATATGGTTGATGATGAAACATGGGAATCTGAAAATTATATGTGTGATAAATACCCCCACTTATTTGATAAGTGAATAAAAATTGTGAGGACATAATTTCCAAAATTGTGGAAGGATGTAAGATCCTAGGAAAATAAAGGATATGAAAATTTTCCAATTTATTTATATTTTTGAATTGAAAATTAATTTTATATTAAAGGGGATTATATGTTCGATGGCATGCGAGACATGAAACAATGTGTTTCTCTGAAATCTCATGTCACACACAAGTCTAAGTCACAATAAAAAATAATAATATAATATTTTTTTAAATGGTACTTAACACCTAGCCATTGTATTGGTGGGAATGAAAATAACTAACTATAATATAATTATACATGTTTGTTAAATGTTTTTACATTTATTTAATAATATTTAGAAGCTTAAAATTATAATGAGTCCAGTTTTAAGCATAAATACACTAATATTCTTCAAAAGTTCTATTTACCTCTATTTGATGGAGAACCCCTTTTAAATATAGTTTTATTCACATTTGTATCTTCCATTTTTCAAAATAAACATTTTATTTATAATAATAACATCAAAATTTACTTCATGTAAAGATTTGGTATTTTTCTGATAAAGTTCATTTTGTAATGGTTAGTGAAAAATAAATCATTTCAATTCAAAACTAACGTTTAATATAATTTATTTATATGATTATATGGTCATTTTAATTAGTTTAAATGTGTAATTAGATTATATTTTTACAATTTAATCCATTATTTTTAATTTTATGTATTTTCACATTTTAATTAGTTATAAACACATGACAATATTTTGATAGTTATAATTTCTTAAAAACACTCTTTTCGGTTTTGACAATAGGGTATTAATTTTAAATTCATTTATGTTACATTTATGTTTTGAATTTGTAAAAATGTATTCCATATTTAGAATCATGAGGTCCAAATTGTGTAAATAGGAGACTTTTATTTTTATACATTACGAATAGTAACATCAGTAAATATTTTATTTACCATGGTTAAAGGGTAAATCTGGTGAATGAGGGTAAAAATATATTATAATTATATTAAATTACTCTAACACGTGTTCTAATCCTATTTGATGATAAATATCTAACCATTTGCATCCTTTTTTATATTTTGGGACCCCATGGAGCCACTTGTAAGTGAAAATGACATTTTAGAAAAAATTAATTTAATGTTAAGGAAAATGTAACATAAAGATTTATCTTTTAGTAAAACAATTTTTATATAGGGTTATATAAGTTATATTTCGAACTATAAATATTAGTTACAAATCTAGGAATATTTCCTAAATCATGGTATTTTATTTATAATTTTTACACATAAGATAAATAAATTTATTTATGAGACAATGATGATGTAATGATTACCTCATTAATGAAGGTTCTAAATAAATGTGATTATAAATACTAAAATAAATTTATATTGAAATTTTTTATTCCATCAACAAATTGTTTGTATTATTATTTATTGGTATCATTGATTTAATTAATTATTGTCTATGGAATAATGTTATTATATATTTTTAAAAGTCTTGATATGAATAGTTTATAAATTGACATAAATGAGTTTTTAAAACAATTAATCTATTATTAAATGATAAAATAGTCCTAAAAATAAATTATTAGGTCAAATGATATATATGATGTTAAAAATTACATTAATGATTCATTTTTGGTTTCTTTTCATTCTTTAGTAAATATATTAACCATGTAGTAGGACTATACAAGAAGACATGGTAAAAGTTAAATAAGTTGACTAAGGGTTAAATAAAAAAGTTTAGAATAATGAAAATATATAAAACCTATATGGTTTTTATTCGATGATTCTATTTTTACTTATATTCATATTATATTATAATTTAATGAGTTTTGTGCCTTTTTCATCAAAAAATATTTTATAATAAAATAATACTTTCAATCTTTCCTAAAGAGACCCTCCTCCCTCTTATAATAGGCCACCACCTCTAACACATTACTCACACCTCTCATTCCAATTGGATCATCCAAACTCTAATAAAATAATCTAAAAAACACTCCTATATTTCACCTATATTCCTTTATTTGGTAATAAGGCATTTCAATAATGCCTTTTGGTTTGAACTTAAGGGAGTTACCTGATTTAAAGGTTATGTCTTTCTCTCAAGTTCTTTTCTTTTATTTTTTTCTACAACCCCTAAACTCTCATTAGTACATTATTTTGTAAAAAAACCAGTATCTTAAATATACTAGGATGTTTTTTTGAGAATTATTATAACTACACATCCACACACCTCCATCTAATGGATCGGAACATACTTTTTCTATGGACGACGAACTACTGCCTCACGAAACAATGATTGATTAATTATCTTCTATTTCCTATCTTGGTGGACATTATGATGGAACTGTATTTATATGTGATATATATTATATTTATATTGTCTATATGCTTATTTATTTTTCATTTATAGCATACCTTTATGGTTTTGAGAATGGTTAATATGATAATTTCTTTTGAGGAAGTGCGGACTACCGCCCCCTCAAAGTGATATGACTCATTTATGCCATACGTGGAACGTATAAAATATGGTTTTAATGAAATTATATATGGTAGTATAATTATATTATAATATACCTATGTATCATTTATTTTCCATTCCATTAATTACAAAATATTAATGAAAGTAGCGGTTATGCGTACGTACGACTTACCATCTCCATGAACAGTGCATTTCTTTTCATATCTCCAAATGTTATGTACTTTTATAAATATATATATATGCTGGATATATATGATATATATGATATCTAAATCATGAATATCATTCTTTATATAATGGACTTTGGACCTCATATACATCTTGTAATTACAAGAAGTTTGTTTTTGACCCATGTACCAAATATCGACAAAACAACCGTTATTAACATAAAAGATTATGTAATGTCTATAAAGTGGTAATAAGAAATTTAAAAGGAATAATAAACCGGAAAAATGATCTAAATCAAGTATAAATTAATATAAGATTATTATTCTAGAGATTAAATAACAAATGAGTCAAGTCGAACATGAGGTACGGGACTTTGTCTCAATCTCCTTTCATTGAGACGTATTTTGATTTATACATGAGTTTCTTTTATATGGTGTATAAGCTCCATTGAATTTTAATTTAATTAAAATGGAACTATTTTTTAGTGTATTGTTTTACTAAATGACAAGGAGAATGTTTCGTTTTAACGTACGTGGTGAAAATGTCCTTTCCGCCACTGCAAACATTATTTGATATTTGGCTTCCTTAACTAGCCGAAATGCTTTTTTTTAAATAACATATACTATTTTTTCATTTTTTGATATTGATAGTGGTTTTTAGAATGAATTGATTATCCTAATATATTTAATTTTTATATTGTGATTGCAATGTAGAAATTGGATCTATCCTTTTTGATTATTCATGTGTTATGATTATGTTATGGTTCTTAGGCATTATTTGTGTATAAGGGTGGTTCGGTGATAAACCTAGGGCGGGTGAGCATGAGATAGCTCTCTAATGCATTGGATAGTTTGATGAAGGTAATCATTAATGTTTCTCCTAATAGATTTATGGAAAATACTATGATCGGTATTCCAAACGTAAATCATTGTGTATCTATAAAAGCTACAATGTAAGTATGTTATGTATTCTACAAGTTAACTTTATGATTTCTATATGTTATTGATAAATCTTATGATTCAATGATGTGAGTCAAAGAGTTTATGTTTTGTATATATTGATGTAATAATGATTTCTTTCTTTATTTTATTACCCTTACTGAGGTTTTTATCCTCATCTCAGGTTTTTGAAATGTTTTTGACAGGTTATAAGGTAGGGTAAGAGAAAGGAAAAATTCCAGAAGATTTATATAAAGAAACGAATTATTGTTTTATTTTAATATTTTTTATTTTATGAAAAAAATTGATACTGAGTAGAAGTGTCTACTTTGTAAAATTTGAGATCTAATCTAATAGTCATGGCCTAATTCTCTAATACTCTAAACCTGAAAAGATCCTCATAGTGAATTCTTAACTTAACTCAAGAGTATATATTGTTTAAGGCTAGGTTCATATAACCAATATCCCTAAAACCATAGAACATCGATGGATTATAGTGTGATAAATTTTAAATAGATATTATCAATAATACCTTATTAATCTATTATAAGGAATATTTAATCTTCTAATTAAAACAAATAAGTACAATAACAGAATAATGAAACATAAATCACTTTAACAGTGGTATTTTTTTTAATTTCTTCACCCAAAATTTTATTCCATGGATTATACACCCAATGATGTTAGGATGGACCAAAAATCACTAACTTTATTTTATAATTATTATTATTTTTTTAATTCAATTTAAATAAAATTTATCACTCCCAATTATTTTACTTCCAGTGACCATTTTAAAAAAATAAAAAAAAATTATTGATAGGGAAGATGTATAATAAAAATATAAAACTTTCAATTATATTAAATAAGATATTATGTTTCACATAATAAACACATTTTAAAGAAAAACCATCTCATCTTCTTATATATAATATGTTCATCACTTTTATATCATGAATTATAATGAAATTGTAATAAAAAAATTTCTCTTGAAATTATATAATTTACAATGTTCCTTCATTATTTTTAAGTGAATTTAAATACAAATTCATCAATAAAATATCCATAACCTATCATAGGTATCGTATATGTTTGAAAATTCAAATACTAGACTCTGGAAATTTTATGGGATTTTTAGATCTTTTATAATTAAATGTTTTAGGTAGTAAATTAAATGAAATAAAGATTAAATTTGGAATGAATCACTGGGTAAAAAATTAATATTTTTACAAATATTCGAACGTTTCGAGAGATTATGGTTTTCATATGGATGTAGGGAGTGGTTTTTTAAAGATGTGCCCTTAACTGCAAGGTTATATGTCCAGTTTTGAAAAGAAAGCATATTTTAATGTTAGATACACATGATAATATGCATTTATATTTAGTATAATTTTTATAGTAAGATTATACAATTAATTTTATAAACTTATGTATATATATAAATTCATGATTAGATGCATGTGTTGTCTAAACTGTACACATTGACTATGCATATGACTAACGTTTCATAATTTGACTTAAAAAATAAATAAAACATATATTTTCCGCCCATGAAACCCATGGATAACATAAAAAAAGATGATATTTAGGTGATTTACATAGTTATTTACCATAAAACTGTTAATTTTAATAAGGACTAAGCTGATCATCAATAGTATTGAAGAAATCCTTAAATAAATATTTATACATTTTTATCCAATTAATTATAATTTTCAATCTCTTTTGGAATCAAATCAATGAATTTGCTTTATAATTATTATAATAATAATATTTTCTTATCTTCAATTGAATTTTTATCTGATTTTTATTGGTATCTGTGATTTTAAATCTATGTAGGATACAAGATTTGGGGATTCTCAAAGATTAGATTAAGGTAATTAACTCAAAATTACTATTCTTGTTTGTTCATGTAAATTTATCCTGATTTAATTATATACAATTAAATTACTAACATTGGGTTCCTTTATAAGATACATTAAATTTTTTTATGGAAGAAGTTATGTGGTGATGGATTATAAAATCCAAATAGGAATAGTTTCTAAAATAAATTATTTTATTTATCATTTTATTTTATCATATTGAAATTTAGTGATTACAAAACAAATATTAAATATCATATTTTATTTTTAATGTATATTTATTTTTAAGTCATTATAAAGGAAATCATATGTCATGTTTTATAATAAAATATTAATTGTTTAATTTTAGAAAAAAAAATAGTAATATCAGATTTGATGATAAATAATAAAATGGTACATGATTGAAATGTTTCAGAAATATATAAATTACTTATATTAAAAGAACATGGAGGAAAAATTATGAGTTGGTTATGTTCTTTGAACATTTTATGAGTCAAATTGTGATGAAATAATATTTTTAGTTTTGTTTATTTAGGAATTTATTAGAGGTTTAAAAAATAAAAAACTCTTTAAAATGAAACAAAAAATAAATAATTTATAACTGATGTTATAAATTATTTTAACATCTATTATTCGGTGAACAATGTAAAAAATCAACAATGTAGGTTTATATAATAATTTATGAAATAACTAATGTAAAAAATATTTTTAATGTTAGTAATTAAATAAAAAATGTTGAAAGTCTTTAAAAAACATAAAATTTATTCTGATAAATTTTATTTCTTTTTAGTTTCTCAAAGATCTATAAATGTTTTGTCTTAAACCCTACCCAACCCCAACATTTTATGATAAAGGATAAAATTTCTAAAAAATTATCGTGTTTTTTTAAATATCCTCTCATACAATTTTAAAACTATGTAGAATTCATATTTAATTATTTGGTGTGTTTTGTTTAAATATAATAAATTTGGTTCAATTTAGTGATTTTTGTAACCTAAACATATTTATAATTTAATCTTGTTTCATTGGATTCATTTTAATTAGTTTTAGCTAAATGTAATCCATGATTGAATTTTCATACTAATTTTTTTAATATTTAAAATCATGAGAAACCAAACAGGAATTTAAATGTTTTTTAGATATTGATCATGAATTATACTTGTTTAGAAAATGTGGGATATAATTTTAAATTTTAGTTGAAAATGAGATTGAATTTAAAAAATAATATTTTAATTCATAGTGGAATTTTCTCCTGCCTCACTATGTGATTTTTTTTGTTGAATATAAACATATATGGTATCTCAACATACCATGGAAATCCCCATGAAATTTGTAGATTAAGAGGCCACTCCATTTAATTCTACATCATATAGACTTTTTGATGACATAGCCCCTTTTACCACCATGGTACCGTAAGGCAGATGGATAATCATATAGAGGGAATCACATGCTACCATGCCTTCATAGACCGACCAAATGACAAAATTCTAACTAAATGCATCCTATGTGATTTATTATTACCTCTATATATCAATTTTATCCACCAAAAACCAATCATTCATTTTAACCATTGAATTTGGCTAACCTTACATGGGAGAAATTGCATGCTACAACCACATATTTGAATAAAACCATTATTGAGTTACAAGTAATGATGTTAAATGATCATGTAAATCCAAGAGTAAAATATAACACATACCAATAATGTTTAGACTAAATTATATTTTTTTAAGAAGTGTATCAAATATTAAAGAGTGTAAGATTAAGATACATTCAAAAAAATTTCTACAAAGTGTTCTTGAAATTTGGGAACTCTAGATTTTAGAAAATGGATGTGGGAATATAAGAACCAAATGAAGAAAGTTTTTTAAGGTTTCTTGGGATTTTTTTTACTTTCCAAGACTCTATGAACCCTGGAAGAAAACATAAATGGTTGGAATTTAAAATTTATCAATTGACAAAATAAAATATCAAATAATAAGAATAGGTTGTTGATGGAGATTATTATGATGGTTTTTCAATTGAATGCGGAAAAATAGATGAAATTATGATTTAATTTTTCATAAATATTGACAATAATGATATTAGAGTTGGTAAAATACATTCAATTGATTTTAGTTCAGGAATATTAGTATTTTAACATTGTTTATGTGGTGAAAATTATATAAATTGGATGAGGTTAGGCCCTTGTACGAAAGTTCATTTGTATTCTTTCATAAGATCAATGACTAAATTCATTTTATAGATCAAGTGTAATAATTATAGTGGCTATGATACTATAAATTTATAGACACAATTTTCTCACTCAAATTCCTAAACCAATCTTCTATGAATGCATCGTGCCTAATTTATTGTAGACAACTAGTTACATAATGTTCTTATTCAAATCCCTAAAACATACCCTATGATAGCATAAAGCCTGATGTTTTTCAAACACATGATCATTCCATCACCAAGGTGTTCTATCTTAACTCTAATCATAGAATTTACAATCCCAATCATTCCATGATTATACTAGATATTTTCCAAGTAACCTATCTATGGATACACTATAACATCTATAACCAAGCTTCATAAGTGCAACTCCTATCTTAAGAGTAGTTTCACCTGTGTTTGAAGATTTTTGGGGCCTTCATTCCTTCATAATGATTTAATTGTGAGATTAAAGGGGAATACATGATAAGTTCTCGATCAAATTATAGATTTAATCCCTCCTTCCATGTTCCATTCTACACCACTAAACCCCATATACAAGAGAAGCATTGAATCCTTAAATATGTACCCAACCAGGTCTAATTTTCATACCAACCAATTTATACCCATATTAATATCAATTTTATCCTCACTCATGTACAAAATGGGTTCATCCTGCTTTACTACTATAATATTATCTATGATAGAATAACAAAATCATCTCTTGTCATACCTCAAAAAAAACCACATCACCTCATATTATTATCGAATGAGTATGGATGTCAATTATGGGAGCCCAAATAGAAATAAATATTTTCCCAATTCTGCTCAATAATATGGTATGTAACTACTGTATAAAAGTGGATTAGGTATCTATAGGGGAAATAATTCCCTCTTCACTCGAATAATATTTTAACACTTTTAATCTACTCTAAATTTCAACATATTTGTTATGTGAAATTATTTTCTTCATGTTTTTTGGTTTTGTGATTCCGATCACATACACCATGTTTTAAATGCAATCTCTCAGCTATATGATCTTTTCACTTTTACCCATGTAAAAATCTATAGAGAGGATTCAATGGTTCTCCAAATGTCATTAAATTTTATTTTTCATAATTTCGATTCTTTGGTTATAGTGTAGTAGATATGCACAATAATTATGAATAGATTTCTATCCTTGTCCTTATAATTATCCTAGCTTCAACCCAATATCAACTAAATAACTTCTCTTCAATTATAAGAGAAAACACTTAATATAATTAAAGTCATGACGATCAAGTGGTGAAAAATATACAATTGAATGTAGGTGTTGGGATAGTGGATAACTCAGTTGAGTGTGTTAAATATTTCAATACTACGAAGGATGTGAGACTTGTTGTGCCTAATAGATTTAAATTTTATTTCTAAGAATAAAAATAAATCCAATAATTTTTAATAATAAATAATATTTATTTAATCATAAACAGGTCATAAGAAACCATTTATAATAATAAATGATTCATGTCCATTTAATCACAACTAAACCTTTCCACAATTAAAATTTTCAATTTGTTTTCTTTATTTTAATTTCCACGCACATACTAGAAATAAAATTTACTCACATCCCTCTTTTATATTTGAGAAAAACAAACATAAAAAATAATTCCTTAAGATTATTGAATAATCAACCAAAATACTCCGTGAGAACATCCATATTTAGTAATACTAGACTATATTCTAGGTTCAAATGTTTTTTTCAACAGACCAAAAATAGCCTTTTCCACCACTATTTTTAGTATAGGGAATTATGATAAGAAAAAAATTAATTTTACAACATTGTAGATAATTTAAAATGTAAAAAATAATGGAACATTTATCCAAATATATTATCAATCTAACTATGGTGTCCAACTATTTACTTGGAAAAATTGTGATGTCTTTTATGGTATTTTATTGTGGGGGTTAACTGTTCTAATAAATAATTTGAATGAGTCTCATAATTTTTTAATATTTCATAGAAAATCCATATGGTAACGACATACATAACTAGTTACAAATTTTCTTTTAAAAGGTAGGTTTCTAGTTGGGGCGTCAGACCCAATGATGCTTCAGAATTCACATTGGTTGGGATGATGGGAGTTTGGGCTCATCACACCCTTTCATGGAAATTACTTCCTACTCTATAAATCTCTTATAGATTTATTATATTTTCAAGAATGTATTCCTAATATTGATATGGGTCTGATTACCCTTACAAAATAATCATAGGTTATGGCTCATAATATTTAGACAGAATTGGGGCCCTATCGGTGAATCCATCGGTATTTGTCTGATGTTATTTATCTATTTCCCTTTGATGGGTATATGATTTTATATTGAATCTTTATAACTAGACATATTAAATTATGTTTTTATCGAGGAAGGTGGATAATATTTCAATGATGGGAATGAACCATTATGATTCATCCTACTTATTAGGTTTTAAAACAAGAATCAAAGCCCACTAAATTAATTAAACCTAAGAAGTTTAACATCATATGGAAATGAAATATATAGGCGCATTGGGGATGTGGATATTTGAGCTTCAACCTCATGGATGTATCCTTTGTGTCCTGATTTTCATAATAATCAGAGTTAGTATAGTTAGTTATTTCACTTGAGAAATACCCCAAGGTACATACCCCTAATTGTTGGGTAGTTGTATAATGAAACTGATTAGGTCTTACACACTGATGTTCCCAAGATGGTGAGGATTCAAAATTCCAATGAGGTGATATTTAAGTCTCCCTAATACATTGTGATTCATGCTCGGTGTGAGAAATAAGGAATTGAAAGTGATCATCTGAATTGTATATTTATGTATGTTTTGTGTGCTGCTACATCCCATTTAATTCTTAATATAGGGCTTAGAGTGTATTTTGTATACTGGTTATAGAAGGAAACAAAGTCATCATATATCAGTTATTTCTCAATCCGTTAGTGGATGAGGAAGGGTCATCTCCCCATGGAAGATATTGAGTCCATATGGTCTGAATGTAGAATACATGAAGATATTTACACCAATGTGGGCACCAATTTGAGATCAGGCCTTAGGAAGGCATCCTACAAATCCTAGATATATGAAGAATGAGATTTATTGTAGTACAATATGTTGGGTAATACACTGAAGATGCCTTTATATATAGGATATTTCTTATTATGGTGTTGATCGGAGAATACACACTAAGGTTTTCCATTTATCTATAAAGGATTGTAAAATTAATGATATGATCATTATAACTCCCTAAGACCAAGTGATATATGCTTTGTGTGAGAAAAAAGGGATAGAATATAATTATTCACACTACTTATGGAAGAGGGACTTATGCCTTTGGAAAAACATTTGTAGTTTTGATTTGGAGATCATACATTAGGAAGGATTCCTATATCTCCATGTAAAGGGAGAATCATATGTCTCGTAGTTTGTTAAGTCTGCATGTACACACTAAAGCAACCCTTATATATATTTTGAACAATGTTATCATGTTCTGGGATTCCTTTTTGGCATATTCTACTTGCCTGCCAGATATGTGTTGAATGTCTTCCAAACATGACTTGGTTTTCTTCTTAACATATCAAATAATATGTGTCGTATATGTCTAAAAAACTTCCCATGACACATTTCACCTATCTATGTGATGTTGAAAAATATCTATGCAATGTTGGGAGGTTGTTCCATGTAAAAGCATGAATTTTCTGGTGGGACATCGCAAAACCTAGCTAGATGAACCTAGAATCCATCACATGATCTCTACTGACAAGTTTGTAGGGCATCACATGATCTAGATGACTTTTCTATGTTTCATCACAAAAACTATTTAACACACATGGAGGGTGTTTCAAGAGTTAATGTGACATTTATAGAGGGTGTTTCATGTGATGAATGTCTTGGTTGTGTTTCATCATGAAAGAAAATTGACATGTCTATGGGATGTCTCAAAATCCATTATTATAACCAGAGGGAATCACAAAATATTCCTAGCTTGTTTGGATGACGTCTCAGGATCCAGTTTAAATTCCATTGTCTTATCACGAGATTTACGTAATAGGTATTAATTCCTCCTAATGATCCGGGTGACACATTTGAAGGACATCACATGTTCTGTTTGGAGAGCCTGGAGGGTTTCTCGAGAATCAGGTGGCATGCTTGGGGGTTCAATGTGACTCGCTCTTACAAGTCCATGGAAAATCATATTATCCAAATAGCATACCAAAAGAGCATTGCACGATCTATCCAACATATCGTAGTGTTGTTTCATGACATAGTTGGTTCATAAAAAGTGAATTAGGATCAGTTTATATGTTCATGTAATAAGTCTCCCACTTTTTAGTCTTCATTCTAGAATTATGTAGTATATTCCTTATATTTTTTCACTGTTATCTTGTTTACATCCCATGTGATTCAGAATCCATATGGTATTCCCTTATCATAACCCATCAAAAGTCATTCATGTAGTCTATTAATGACCATGAGAAGTGCTTATGGATGCCACATAATCTCTTAGGTTGTTCTCTAGACTCTACCTGATGCAAATTATTTCTAATTGTTAGATCAGTAGCTTCATGAAATATGATATGATTCCCAAGTTCACTTGTGTTTGGATGCAAGGATACATTTTAATTTATGGATTTGGGGATTTCATGGCCTCATGATCCTGAATATTCTTTTCTTTATGTGGAAAGTATCATGAAAATCTATGCTGGAGTCTATAGAGGTATTCAAAGTCACCTATTTTATGAGATCCCTTCTATAGATCATTCCAGGGGCGTTAGATGATTTTCAAATATCACAAGAGTATCCCCTCAAGTCTCCATTTTTAATATTGTATCCAATTAATAGGTTTTTCCCAAATCATGCAGATGTGCCAAGGGACTTCAATATTATCAGGATGACATGTCTAAAGACTTTCACAATATCATGAGGCATGATGAAAGTATTTCTAGTGATCTTTGATATATTTTATAGGATATTCCTCTAGGAAAGGATGGTTTTCATGGGGACCTATGTGAGATCAGGTTTTCATGTCAACGGGATTTTATGAGGTCACACAGGGTGCACGAGTGCATCAGGTGATTTTTTGACCTAAAGATCCTCCCACATTTTCTCTTTTATCTCTTAATTTTATTTTTAAAAGGCTTTGATGATTTAATATATTACATGAGGATTGTCAAATATAATCACTCTCCCCACCTGTGATGCAATGCAAGACCAAAAAATGGTCTTATGGTGGTGTTTACGAATTTATTAGACAAGCCCTTCTAATATCCTTATACTGTCGAAGAGGTAGAATAGGGCCTCTTGGACATGTATTAATACCTTGACGTGGTGATAGTGACATATCATTGGGATTTTATTAGATAAGGTAGATGTGTTTTTTGGTGTTTGGGGTTTCTTGAGAACTAGTTGGGTGCATCACTTGATATTTAAAATCGTAAGAGGCTCCTTCATTTCCCCACTTTTATTACCTTGTTTATTTTACAATGTCCTAAGGTCATTAGAGTTTTATTGAGTGTTATTGAGGATAATGATTCCCCCAATTTTTGGGGTGTCGTGTGATAAATAAAAGGTCTTTTGTTGATGCATGAGTATTTTCATGGATAACTCCATCAGCTTGTTCCCAATCCAAAGGGGGGGGGGGGTACTGGTCCTCTTTGGAATTTCCAAGACCATTTTCAGTATGAGTGTGAAATGTCTGTAGGATGTCTTCAGATGACATATTTATGTCATTAAAGGATTATGATGACTTTTTAACTAATTAGGTATGTCTCATGATATTTAAAACCATAAAACGCACCCACCTTTTTTGTATTTTCCATCAATTATAAAAGTATTTTTGGATGGCTTGTTTGGTGTATTCCTCTTGACAATTAACATTAACTGGGGGTTCTCATCTAATATCCAACTCATGATACCTAAATATCTATGATTCCCTCACAATAGTTGGACTGGTGAAAATGGTCCATGTGAGATCTATCACAGGGTATGTGATGTGCATGTCTCTTTCATGTGACCATCAGAAAATATTGTGATTACGTGTCTCTTGGAGGATTTTGTAATCTATGAGTTCTAGACAGATTTTATAACATTGTTTTTTTGGAAAATAATACAAATATTCATGCTATTCTACCATTGTTAAGTTTCTGATTCCCCTTTTATGGGTGTCAAAAAATTCCCACCCTCATAGGTGACATCTTTGGGTAGAATGGGTCACTTCTGAGGAATATAAAGTACAACATTAGTCCTTGGAACAATAGGAAATCATTGTCTTTAGGTGTCACATAGTATATTATGAGATGTTTGGAATTATATGGAATGACCTATAAATATGGGAGAGGAGAGGGTTCCACTCACCAGCTACTAAACATATGAGAGCTCTTCCACCTTACCTTCATTGTGTAATCCTTTTGCAAGACCCTTCCATGAGAACCTATGATTATATCCTGTTTTATACCTTTACATAAGAGATACATCAGAAGATCTATTTCTCCTAGGTGGTTTTTCTAATCAACCAAATATTAAATTTAGGTAATTAATTTAACATCATATATAGGGTTTCATGACTTCCTTTAATGTTTTTTGGGATCTTCTAGCTCGATCACATGATCCTTTCTTACTATTTTGAATCTCACATAACAATTTCCATTTCCCATGATCATTATTATTATGATGCTTCATGTGGTTGTGTCATGTTCTGTAGGTTTATGTGGTTTGTGAGATATTCATGAGTCAGTCAATTCATGAATACTTCATTTGATTCATGAATTACCTATTGAATCATGAAATGTGAAAGATGCTCTTGGAACATTATGTATTTTACTTCACAATATTTTATTTTCATCTTCCTTCCATATTCCACTTAATTTTGTTCATATGGATTCTGACCCTCATCATAGTTCCTATACTGTGGATAATTAAAGCGCCATGCTTTCGAGAAACCATAATATTGACACTTTATAATGCTTGATTTATTATAAAAAATTTATGAAACAGATTCTGCCATTATAGCTCCAAAATTATTAATCATCACACTGTATTCCTCTATATGGGTTTCTATTGCATGATGAAATTGGAATTCCCTCTTCGGACTATAATTCATCTTTTTATTCAATGGAAACTTCACTTGACTGTATTCAGAGTACACTTATTTAGGATGGATGATTGGTCATAGATTGATCCTCGGGGTTGTCTTATATATTGAAAAACTCTCCCTTGGGGATTGAAAGCTATGATTTCCCTCACCAGCCCATCTCTCATAGTAATTCAATTATATTCATCATTTCTCTGAACAACCCTTTTAGAATTTATTTAACCTATAAGCATGGAGGGGGTATTTTTATGTTTGTTTCTTGAGACTGTACCTAGGGATTGATATTCATGTGTTACTAAATATCTTATGATTTCAATAATCATGACACACGTAGTTCATGAATGTAGTTTTGGTTGGATAGAAACACTTACAATATTTGTCTTATTAATAGAGTTCCATGTGAATTTGTGTTTTATTTCAGGTAAAGTACATCAACTATGTTGTTTAAAATCTTGTGACGAGGTCGTATGGTATTTTTTCTATGGTTATGCATTTGGGACCAAGAAAATATTATCATGAGATGATATGCCTTGATGATGTGAGGAAACCCTTGTTGAAATTCCTAAGCTCACATGATCAATGATTAATATGAGATATATGGAATATAAGGTATTCCTCTCACAATTAAGTGGTTATTAAGGATAAGGTTAGAAAATATTGTATTATGTGGTGGTTGGACCTATTAATAAGATTTATGCATCCCTACATATTTCGTTTAAATGAAAATTATGACACACCTAGTTATTGAAACCTGTAAAATTCAATTTCATGTGATAGGGACATAATTTATGTAGTTTAACGTCTTACAGTAAGGATGATGGTGACTCACATGAAATAGAAATAATTTTTTGGTTGGAACAAAGAATGAAGGTTTGGTTGTCATTTTTTACTCTTTAATGGAATGAATCAAGCCACACAAAGTTCTTGGGAACTTTGCAGTTTAGTGTCATGTGCAGAGAACATCATCCATGATTTTTAACATTTTATTGTGGTGATGAGACGCACTTTATATGATTATAGATGAACCATTTGGGGATCCAAAGAGTTTTAGCATCATGTAGTGAGTACTCGCTCTATATATTATAGTTTCATGTGGTCAGGAAGTTCCTATGTAGTTTAATGTCAGATTATTGGTACACCATTGTTCATTTAAATGTCAAACAATTAGCAACACTCCATTCAATTTAATGTCATAAGTTTAGGATGTGATATAATGTGCATTTTTAAGTCTTTCTACCATTAATTTATTCTTGATGATTGTTATATAAATCATATCTTGAGAAACCATGCATTGGTGGGGGTGTGACATGGTCCCCGTCTATTGTCACCAATGAGTTGGATCCATTATGAAAAAAAAATATGTATTATATAATTCACCTCCCATTTGGGTTCAAGATTTAGATATTTCATCCTGGGTATCAGTGGGGTTCTGAGAGAAAACATCAATTCTTGTTGGAGGAATGTGCAGAGGTTGGCCATTTTATTGATGTCCCATGTGATCATATTTGAATGAACCTCAATGTTTTTTAATGTACACAATCTATTTTTGTCAAGAATTATAAGTTCATCAAGCCACTTTTTGGATTCCTCATCATATGAATGTTTTCTGCAAATGTCTATTCGAAGTGAGTAAATATGGAATTCAATGGGAAATACTTCCATAGTACCATACACTAATGAGTACTGAGTTTATTGTATAAAACTATGTGTGTTATTACGGTAGGCCCATAAATCATGGATAAGTTTATCGGACTAGGAAAACATTACCTTATTCCCCTTCATCTTGGGTATGTTTGAAAAGGTCTTGTTAAAGGATTCTATTTTTTCATTTTCAACTGTATTTTATTAGGATGATTTATGGGAATCGATGTTGTACTCTTGATACAATTTAATTTATCACATATAACAGATGTTTGTGCCATTTTCCACCAATACTGGATGAGGGACACTGAACTAGGTGATGATAAGAAACTCTACGAAGTAAATAATATTCTATTTATACATTTCCATGATAAGTATTTCCTCATCCCATTTGGAGAATAATTTTGTTCCAGTAATGATATACTTGAACTTCATAGCTATTTCTAGGGGATATAACCCCATGAAATCCATTTCTCAAACAGAAAATGGACATGAATATTTATCCCTATGTCTCAATTCCGGGTTCTAATGGATTACATTTTCTTGGATCTGGCATCAATGGAATATCATTGTGAATTCCAAAAAGTCATGTTTTTGGGTTTTCTATTAATAACCCAACCTCTTGATTTGGTAGGAGGTCCTAGTCCTAGATTGATGATAGCCACAGGATCCTTCATGGAATTCTTCCATGTTGGTTTAAATCTCTCTTTCTATCTTCCATCTGAGTGGGATTCCATTAAGGCCTCTCTTTTAGAGGTATTTTCTCTCATTTAGTTCATCACGTAGGGTTGTGTTTACTATATGGTGCTAAATTTGTTCCCTTCATGATCGATCTATCTAAAGAGTCTCATTTTTATGATAACTAATTGGGGGCTCTATCCATATATAGAGTGATATCATTTCATCATGCTCTAGGGTAGTTTTGAACTAAATGATGTCTTCCATATCACGGATGATGGATTAAAATACTATTATTCAGTGCATGATATGGAATATTTCTTCCCCCTAATTAGGATTGGTCAGTATTGTTGTAACATTATCTAATGTATCAGCATGATCAATCTTTGATTGGGAAACATGATACAATAAAGGATCAAAAGGGAGTTCTTTAATTATTACCCTAACAAAGTCAATGATCAGGGAAAATTATTCCTTTTTGGTAAAATATTATCCATTGATCAATTTTATAACTAGTTCTGAATCCCCGTTAATATTTAGGTAGGATATATGTAGCTTTAGATCCAGTTCTAATCCAGTGATGGGGGATTGGTTTTCTGCCACATAATTTTTGAATTTTTGTATACTGAGAAAGGTAATATAAAATTTTCATTTTTTTAGAATCAAATAAAAAAATATATTCCCACCCAATCATTCTTTATATTTTCCATACATTACCGATTGGAATTGGGAGGTACCATAAAAAATACATCTCCCATAACTTGGTTGTATAATCAGAATGAAACCCTCTTTATCTGGGAGTTTGGTTCCCACTTCTCTAGTTTCTAGGGAGTGATGTTCCTTGAGGGAATCATCAATGGATTTACCTTTCACGACCTTCTATGGAATGAAATGGATGTCATGTTATTTTGGAATGACCACCGATAGGGATAAACACC
The DNA here is from genome assembly GCA_963277665.1 of Viscum album. Taxonomy (NCBI): domain Eukaryota; kingdom Viridiplantae; phylum Streptophyta; class Magnoliopsida; order Santalales; family Viscaceae; genus Viscum; species Viscum album. Next base: position 1,096,244,011 of record OY728163.1, read on the forward strand.
CATTTAACATGTGAAGATCAAGGATTTACATGAGTGGATCAATAATAGAGACCATGTAGACATTGTGGTTCTACAAGTAATGCATCACCTTTAATACTGAAAAGCATAGTATCAATAAAATCATCTCGACATCTGATTATTGGGTATTAGTACCTATATTTGTTAGGATGATGTAATATATACCTTTCTCACTCCATGATTTATACATTTATGTGAATAGTGATCCATGTGAGCATTCCATGGTGGCCATATATTAGATTAGTGGACTTCCACCCACTAATGGAATCAATACTGGTGGTGTAGTAGATTCTACATAAGACTTTAATGGATTATTGGAAGTAACCATCCTATAAGTAGGTGTTTCCCTTCATCATTATCCTAGTTAAAAGGACTATTTTTTCAGCCTTGTGGAATATCAAAAGATTAATATAACTTAGTTTCACATGGAGTCCCCTTAGTTATTATAGATTTTTAGGGGTAAAAATTCTAAAATATAACTACTCTTATCTAGGAAAACCTCAATGCCATAGTGGTGTACCAAAGATCTAAGAAACTACCCTGATATCACCATAAAATTTCATTTTGAAAAATTTATCTTCAGACTCTGATTTTGTATCATTTTGATGAATATTTGATGATTTGTGATGTTATCACATCACATTAGGGACTTTACAACCATATCATTGACATAAAATTAATCTACACTTCCTAGGAATGGATTAAGAATATGATGAATGATACATTAATAAGTAGTTCTAGTGTTCTTAAAGCCGAAGGGAATGACCTGATTTAAAATTATCCCTTGAGAAACTCTAAAGGTAGCTGCATCTTTATCATTTGGGGCCATATTTATCTAATTGTACCTTAAAAACCCATCCATGATGGAAAGGTATTATATTCTAGTAGTTACATCAATCAAGAGTTATTTTATTGGAAATGGTAATTCACCCTTTGGGAAATATTGATTAAGGTATTTGAAATTGATGAAAACCCTAATACTCCCATTCTTTTTTGGATGGGGATGATATTGGAAATCCATGTAGTTTATTTCACTTCTAGGAAAAAAAATTGCTTAATTATTCTAATTTTTCCACTTCTTACATATTATGATAGCCTCATAGATTCCTACATGAATCCTTAATGGTGATTAGGTAACCCATGATTGATCATAACCACCCGTAGAGTTAGTTGGTGAATTTATAAATTATTCTAAGAAAACACAGATCATTATTAATTTATAAATTTGGTGTACATATCATTCTCCTTGATTGTAATGGTGTCACTAATCATTTTGTGTCACATATCTTCTTATATTCCTGGATTTACCTTCCTAAGATCATTAAAGGTGGTGGAGACACCTTCCTTGAATGTGGGAGGCGTGATCCGAAGGTCATCATCCTCTTTATCAACCTATGATTTTATGGAGTAATATTTAGATGAGGTTGTTAATAGGAATTATATCTACCTCTTTTGGGGAGATATATTCCATTATAAGAAACTTCATCATCTCCAACTTCTAGAGTCTTTATAGAGATATGTTAGAGATAATTGTCTTTTGAACTTCGGATGGGGATAATAGGGTATTGGTCCTCTAAGACTAGGTCTATCACCTCAACTGTATGTTTTGGTGGGTCCCTATATGTCTCATTCATAATCATATTCTATGAAAGACATGGAAATTTTCATTATTATAAAATTTCTCAATTAAATGGACCTCAGATAGAGAAACATCTTCCTTGAACTTCTATGGACTCTGATTGGATTCAATGAGTGCCTCTATGAGTTCTTTTGAATGATGTTGAACATCAACGATTGAGTTCTTAGATGATAAAATCACCCATTTTTTTAATGTAATACTTTTTTATCAAATGTAAACACTCTTTATGGTGTAGTTTTATTCTTAACATGTGTCTCAGGAGACGACTCATTTGAGGTGGATGTGCTTGATGCTTCTGTAGAGGATGATGGACCATCTATTCTGAGTTGTCTGGTCTACGTTTTCATTCCCCATTTTCTAGCTTGATTATGTAATAACATCTCCGAATATGTTTTCATGTAAGACATCCCGGTGTGTAAGACCAAATGAGGGTTCTTGGACACCTCCATTCCTTTATTAGGATTTCTGTTGTGCTTGAAAATAGGTCGTACCGATATATATTTCCTCAATTTTGAAAAACAATGGCTCTAACAAAGCATGTGTTATCCCATGTATCCTTGGTTACTTCACATACAACCTAATGTTTCCCAATGTGGTACATGGATATCATACTTTGAGTCATATTCCTCATTACATAAGGGTTTTTCAAAGTGTATCACATTTAATGTAACAATGGTGATCTCTTCGTCTGAAGAGAGTTTCATTTTGTGGGTTGGGTCCTGTCTTTCATATGTTTCATGGTGGAAATACGAAATATTATGAGCTTGTGCTAAATAAGAATATGACTCTTCCTGTTCTATCTCTTCATTTGTTTTGTGGTTGCATCCAACCTTAAGAGACATATCTGATTTTGCCTTCTTGGTTGGTGAAACTATTTTGGATCTGTATAGTTATGATCTTAAGAATGAATGATCATGGTTACCTATTTTTTGATTCATCCAATGGTTGAACTTATTTCCATGACTGGGTAAAACATTCTTCCAATAAAACTCTTCTACTGGCAAGAAAATAGATATTCATGACACCTATTTTGAGGAGTTATCTAACACCACCTGTCTAGAAACAAAAATCCCTTGACAGACACCATTAAAGGCAATGCAGTCCAAGAATTTATGTATCATCCCTATATTTAAAGGGAAGTAGTGGGGACAGTTGGAGAGGTTCACCACATTGGGATTCATGGGCTATGGTATCTTGAGCATGTTATTTTCCCAGGATGCAATGAAATAACTAGGGACATGTTCATTTAGGAAAGAGTAGAATTTATTCATCCATATTACAAATCTTAGGAAACATTGATTTCATTGTGATTATAGATGATGGATAATTTGTGGGTTTTTCCACTCAATAGTATATATTGGGCTGTTTCGTACAAACCTATCTATTTTAATGGGCACTGCTGCGGGTTTGAGGCTAGTAGAGGCATATTGTACCTTTCTGAGACTTTTTCACAATACTGAAGGCATTTGAAAATTGTTGGTTCTGGTTCACTAAATGGAATCTTCTAAATTTTGGACTATTTATATGATCACAATAGAAACCCACCTAGATACTTTATTGGGATCACATGTGTCTATAACTCATCCCTGGAATTTTCAGCACATAGCTCCAACAATTTCTCATTCGAGAGAGCGATACTGAGTTAATAGATTAAATAGTTCCATCTGTCTATAAATTCATTCACTCTCTCATTTTTTAATTTCTTATAGTTCGGTAGGTCATTAATTTTCATTTTCCTTAGATTTTAGGTGATTTAAAAATGGAATTGAGGACTACGGTCTCGCAATCCTTCAACTAATCTTGCTAGAAAGATGATTTACCAAACAAATGATAAATCTACTATAGCATGTACCAAACACCCAGCTTTATTACCCCTTGTTAATCTTAAGGGATCATTAATAGACCACATCAGGATATGATGTGTCTGAGATGGTGTTCAAGGTATCATATTCCATTAAAAGTAATGAAGGTAGGATTGTCGAAATTGGGTGGAGGTACGGTTTCATCCACCAATTCATGGTATGGATTCTTCTTAGGATACAAAGGTTCACGTCTCCCCGCCCCCCATTGATTCTGTTCAATTAGACATGGACTTTATGGAATTGAGTAGTTCTGGGGGTACTGATATTTTTCAATCCTCCCTTCTATAGAGAGGCGGAGAGGCTTTATGAGGTGGGATGATTTTAATCTCTTGAAAATTATAGAATCAAGAATAGGATGAGTAATTACAATTACAGGGGATATCCCATCACCTTAATGGTGGGAATTCATTTTCATTTTTGTATTCTTCATATACTGGGTGCCTAGATATAAAGACAATATGATCCTCATATTCCACTTTTTCTAGTTTATCATCTATTAAATGGGGATTAATATTCCTCTTGACCTAAAGATGATACCTAACATGAATATTTCTATATGTATCTCATCATTGAGACGTCTAAGAGTTTGTATCCCATTATCATACTATGACAATTGATGTTATATGAAAGGAACCTCAAATATTCTAGATTGGGATTGGGAGGGGGCCACACTTTTCACTTAATCATTTTTTGTGATCCACTAGATAGTTGGAAACATGATAATCAGAGGTGCTTGATTTTGGAACTTTAATTGGTTTCAGGGGCATGCAACCTCAGTTGGTGCATCCTCTCAGTGTATGTTTTTCATGTTTCATCCATCTTCATTTTCTTATTGACCAACAATATACGATTTTTTGATTGTGACAACATTTAAAAAAGTATAATAGCAAATCATGGTTTTCCCATTACATTCAATGAAACAAGATGATTATTCACTACTTGTATTAGGGTCATTCCTTGAACCCTTATCCATTTTGGTCCATTTTCTCTTATAACCCCATAGGGGTCTAATTTTTTTTCAATGTATTCTACTCATGGATTAGCCTGTTCATAATGAACGCGAGGTATTTTTGGTCATTACATCCAAACAATCAATGAATATTAAAGGATTGTATTTTTAGGGGGAAAATAGATGCAATCCAAAAATATTATTTTGTTCCTCCCACCCTGGAGAAGTTTGATTCCATATATGGTGATGGTAGTGATAAAAATTACACAATACCTTTGGAATGAGGCCTATATAGGGCCACAGTTTGAATTTATTTATCCCTTTGTTGAGTATGACATCCCGCCTAATTATAACATAAACTTTCATTACATTACACAAAACTGAGGATCATTAAGGTTTAGTGTCTTGGAAATCAGGAACATAATACATGAAAACATCATAAAACATTCTTCTTAAACAATTTAAAGGCTTACCCTTAAGTTAATCTTAGGTTCATTACTGCATCTCATAACCTAAGGACATACATCAAAAGAAAGGGTGACCAGAAGGCCTAGTAAGGGAAACAAGAGAAACATTTAACATGTGAACTTGAGATACATCAACTCTGTCATGAAAAATAACTTTAAGGAATGAGAAAGAAATCTTGTCACATATCATAATAAAAATAAAATTTTTCATAACATTAATATTGGGATACATAATTTAACATAGAAAATAATGAACATATCACCAAGGTCCATCCCAAAGGTGTCATTTGAAAATTACCATGGTTATTCACCAAGATATCGTGAAAATTGTAATCTCTAGTGGTTACATCGTTACCCGATGCATTGGAGCGCTATCAGGGCGCACCCATAAACTTGGATTTATTATCATGTGAGACATATATATAATCATCCAACATTTCTTAAATAACCCATATAGCATAAAATAAATGGGTTTCATTTCATAATCATAACGTTTTAGAAACTGCTTTAACGACATGTTCTTTATGTCACTTTAAACCCACGGAAAGGGAAAGCGAGTTTCATGTATGTAAATACCAGAATTTAAAATAGAACATTTTGATATATATGTGAATACCCATATTGAAATAAGAGCTTTTAGTATTCACTTAATAACATAAAATAATTTCAAGAAAAAGAGAGAGGCATTTTGAGACGAAAATTATGCAGCATAACGTCTACGTTACAGGGTTTTAGAAAATGTTGAAAAGAAAGGGGGAATGGGTTGGCCACTCATAAATGATCTATAAAAATAGTAGAGGGAAAGAATATAAAGGATATGAATCATGGTAATGAAATTTTAAGGACACACCATTTGAAATGAAAAACATGGAAACAAGACAAAAATAAGATTTCTCTTATGAAAATCCGACAGCCTAACGACGTCACTTAAACTTCAATAAAAATGAATTGACGAGATCAAATAGGGTCTCTCATCATATGATCATAAAGATCAGTATGAAAGGTATAGAGATCATACCCCAATAGATTAAAATGAAACTTTAAAGACTTGACATGAAAATAGAACTTGAAAATGAGTAGGGTGAAAGAATCCCTTAAAAATTTGGCAGCCTAACGACGTCACTAAAACATTCATAAAACGAAATGATGAGAGTAATAGGGGATCTCTCATCATATAAACATGAAAAGGTAAGTAATATTATTATAATAGAACATCCTACCACATAATAACATGGATCATAAAAGGAATGTCATAAAAGAGATTACTTGAAAAGAAAGAGAGAGGTCGGATCCCTTACCTTAAAAAGTAACTCTTAAAACTCAAAGGTTTGGACCTTGAGGGCTTGGGGGCACCTTGGGAGGACTCCTTGGGAGGTAAGGAGACCAGAACTTCTTTGAGGATGGTTTTGGAGTCGAATGGATGAGAGGAGGTCTTGGTATTTATAGGGAATGTGAGGGGACATGGCATTAAATGCCAAGGGACACCCCACAAGTGCTTTTCTCAAAACCATGTGCTCTCCCATGGCATTTACCATGGAGTTAGGCCACATGGCCCCCCCAATACAATAATTCATCACCTTTGGTCGGAAAACACTTAAAATATTTCATGACATCATCATTTGGTCACATTACTAATCCATTTGGTCACATTACTAATCCTAAGCGTAAAATCACTATTCTTAATTTACTATTCATCAAAAATTAAGTGGATCTTATTAGAATCCAAATTCCTTACCGAAAACTTTTGCAAAAGACCATTTTTTGAAAATTGTTACACATCATTAATTATTTATGGTTTACATAAATATATTAAAATATCTTTTTTTCCACAATTCATCAATAAAATACATCCTAAAATTATCCAGACATTTGAAATTTCACAAACATCACTAAATAAAGAAATCTCAATTTATTCATCCAAAAGGATTACACAAAGAAGCTATGGTCTTGTCGCATAGCCCCTTATAACACCATCATATGACCTAAGTGTAAGGTGTGCTATGGTGAGAATATCTGAGGGAGGCTTAGATAACATTTCCCTAGTAGTAATCTCTACTAACTTGATCTTCTTTCGTAGGCGTTTTTGTTCAAGCTTGACATGCTGGAGTTCAGCTTGGGCTTGGTCCAAAGCAAAGCCCAAAGATGCTACCTCCTTCCCAAGCTCTGATAAGTGGGCTTCATAAGGTTTAAGTCTACTGGATGAAGCCATTGACTCCTCTTTCTGCATTAACCATTAACATCTCTACTAAATCGTTAAGAGTAAGTAATATACTATTTAAAAAGTTTGGGTTGTTACATTCTTCCCCCCTTAAGAAATTTCATCCCCAAAATTTTATACTTGAGGCCTAGTCAAAAAGGTGAGGGTAATTTTGATTCATTGTTTCCTCAGGCTCCCAAGTTGCTTCTTCAAACTTATGATTCCTCCACAACACTTTCACAAGGTGGTAGTCTTGTTTCGTAGAACCTTGTCTCTATGGTCTAAGATCTCCACTGGCTGATCCTCATAAGAGATTTCATGTTCCAGTTGTACCACCTATGGGTTCAGTACATGTGAAGGGGTGGGTATGTACATCCTCAACAGAGATACATGGAAGACATCATGAACTTGACCTAGGTTCGGAGGAAGTGCCAGACGATAAGCCACTGCTCCTATGCGATCAAGGATTTCATAGAGGCCAATGTACCTAGGCCTGAGCTTCCCTTTATTCCCAAACCGCATGACTCTCTTCCATGGAGAAATTAGATGGAAGACTTTGTCGCCAACACCAAACTCCAAGTCCCTTCGACGGTTGTCAGAATAGCTCTTTTGCCGAATCTGAGTAGCCTTTATGTGTTGTTGGATGGCATGAACCTGTTCTGTCATCTCTTGGACAATATCAGGCTCAAGAAGCTTTCTCTCACTAGTTTCATCCCAATAAGTAGGATTTCTACATAGCTTTCCATATAGAGCGTCATAGGGTTCCATCTGAATACTTGAATGGAAGCTGTTGTTATAGGATAACTCAACTAATGGGAGGTGTTGATACCATCCACCTTTAAATTCCATTGAGCATAATCTCAGCATGTCTTCGAGTGTCTGAATAGTCCTTTCAGATTGTCCATCAATTTGAGGACGATAGGCCGTACTAAAATTCAATTCAGTATTTAGAGCATGTTGAAGACTTCCCCAGAATTTTGATGTGAATCTTGGATCACGATCAAGCACGATGGATAGTGGTACCCCATGCAGCCTCACCACTTCCTTTAGGTATATCCTGGAAAGTTGATCCAAAGAGAAATCTTCCTGAATAGAGATAAAATGGGCAGTCTTGGTGAGATGGTCCACAATAACCCATATCGCATTGTTTCTTTTGGATGTTTTCAGGAGACCAGTTACAAAGTCCATAGTGATATTATCCCACTTCCATACTGGTATGGGTAGAAGTTGTAATACCCCCTTAGGAAGTTGTCGTTCTTCCTTTACTTGCTGGCACACCAGGCACCTTGTAGTGAAATCAGCAATCTCCCTCTTCATGTTATCCCACCAATAATGATCACGAAGGTCTCTACAAATTTTAGTACTTCCCCGATGTATAGAGAATGTAGAGATATGAGCTTCATCCATCCATTCTTTCTTTATCTCCGGAATATATGGAACAGATAGTCCTGTATGAAATTTCAATACACCTTCTTGATCAATATTGAAATCAGGGAACTTCCCATCCTTTATAGCCTCAAACTTATCCTGTAGCAAAGGATCTTTTTTTGTGCCTTCTTGATCTTCTCTAGTAATTAAGGTTGAGAAATCATTTGGGATAAGGTTGATGATATCCCTTCCCTTATAATTCCCATGTCCAGTTTTACTAGATCTTTAATCAAGGGATCTCCAAGGATCCTCATTGTTGCCTGAACAACAGGATCTTTCCTACTTAACGCATCCGCGACTTTGTTTTCTCTTCCAAGGTGATAATGAATTGAATAATCATAGTATTTAATAGGCTCCAACCATCTCCTTTGTCTCATGTTCAATTCTTTCTGCATGAAAATATACTTTAAACTTTGGTGGCCGTTGTATATATCACATTTCTCCCCATAAATATAGTGCCTCTATATCTTTAGAGAAAAAACAACTGCTGCTAGCTCCAGATCATGCGTAGGATAATTCTTCTCATGAATCTTTAATTTTTGAGATGCATAAGTAATTACCTTGTCATTTTTTATTAGGACGCACCCAACCCCTTTCAATGATGCGTCGCTAAAAATAACGAATCCTTCTCTGATAGAGGGTAGTGTTAACACAGGTGCAGTAACCAATCTCTTCTTCAGCTCTTGAAAACATTCCTCGCATTCCATTGTCCAGATGAACTTAACCCCTTTTCGAGTTAACTTGGTTAGCAGATTAGAAAACTGGAAAAAGTTTTTCAAAAATCTCCTATAATATCTTGCTAAACCAAGGAAACTACGAATCTAAGTTACTATTGTGGGTTGATGCCACTCCTCAACAACCATTTTCTTTACAGAGTCAACCGATATTCCTTAATTGGTTATGATGTGCCCCAAGAAAGCCACTTGTTGTAACCAAAACACACACTTTCTGAACTTTCCAAAGAGCCTCTCCTTCCGTAGAGTTTTCAAAATAACCCTCAGATGATCTTCATGCTCCTCATTACTTTTTGATTATATCAAAATATCATCAATAAAAAATACCACAAAGTTATAAAGGTATTCCTTAAGGACTCTATTCATCAAATCCATGAAAATAGCAGGATAATTAGTCAAGCCGAAGGGCATAACAGTAAACTCATAATGCCCATATCTTGATCAGAAGACAGTCTTTGGAATATCTTCCTTTTTCACCCCCAGTTGAGGATAACCAGATCGAAGGTCAATCTTGGAGAAGAATTGTGCCCCACGAAGTTGTTAAAATAAATCATCAATTCTTGGAAGAGGGTATTTGTTCTTGATTGTGATCCCATTCAGTTCTCTATAATCAATGCATAGCCGCATTGATCCATCCTTCTTCTTCACAAAGAGAACTGGTACTCCCCAAGGAGACACACTCGGTCGGATAAACCCCTTCTCCAAAAAGTCTTGGAGTTGTTTCTTTAACTCTTCTAGCTCCTCATTAGCCATTCTATATGGGGTCTTTGATATCGGTTGAGATCCAGGTACGAGTTCAATGGAGAACTCTACCTCTCTTTCTGGGGGAGGTCCAGGTAACTCCTCAGGAAATACATCCATGTATTCCAAAACAATCAGAACATCTTCTATTTGTATACTACCTTTTCCTTCATCATCATCACCAATTAACTCCATAAAGAAAGCTATAAGAGGTGCTTTTATATAGGGATTAGTTCGAGATATCTCTTCTTGGAAGATAATTGTAGGTCGTTCATTCATGACTACTGAGATTTCCTTACTTCTGCATTTGATCTTAGAATTATACTTTGAGAGCCAGTCCATCCCTAGTATAACGTCAAATTCCAACATGGGAATGACTACTAGATTTGTGATAAGATTGTGCTCACTGAAGTAATCACTAGAGTCTCTAAACATTGTTGACGCATGTATAATCCCACTTGGAGTTTGACTGAAAACTCTTCCTATAGCAGTTCAGGGATTGATTCTATATTCCTTGCAAACATGGAGGAAATAAAGGAATGCGTTGAACCAGAATCAAATTAAGTACTTGCTATTCTTGAGAGGACAACAAGAGTACCTACTACCACATCGTTCGGAACTTCAACATCAGTTGTTGTGATAGAGAAAGCACGACCGTGCTCCCATGGCCTATGATGAGGTTTATGGTGATTCCCTTCCACAACCCTCGGATTTGGACATTGATCAGCAAAGTGCCCAAGCTATCCACACTTGAATCATGTGACTTCAGTTAGGGATAGAACCATCTTTCCTCTATTGTTACTGTTGGGAAGTTTAGGTTTCACATCAGTATGACAATTCCGGGAAATATTCCCTTCTTTTCCACACCTATAGCACTTACCACTTCTGATCAAGCAGTTCCCCGAATATGCTGCAGTTCCACACCTGTTGCCCACATTTATTTCATGTGGCATGTTGCATATGCTTTCCACCTCTTTCCTGATCAAAACTTCTTCCCATGCTTGGTTCTAGAGTTCTATTCTTCTCATTAGATTTGTGAGACCACTGTGTCTCCCCAAACTCTTGTTCAACTTTCATAGCACTTCGAACTATTTGTTCATAGCTATCATAGTCTCTGTTGGATAGATTCTTCAATAGATGTGGTCGTAGTCCACCAAAGAATCTATCAACCTTCCCATTAGGGTCCCTGACAAAGCTTGGGGTATAATGGGAAAGCCTTGTAAAGTTCATCTCGTAGGTTCCAACTGATTCATTCTCCTTCTGCTACAGCTCGAGAAATTCTTTCTCCTTTCTCATTATCATCAAACGAGGGAAATACTTATTAAAGAATATTCCCTAGAACTCTTCCCACTCCATATCTTAGATCTCTCGTCATGGCTTCGTGTTTTTGATCTGTGACCACCACTGATCAGATTCTCCCTCTAGGAGGTAAACAGCAAGGGTGACTTTTTCTTGTTCCAAACAATGAAGTACAGAAAAGATCTTTCAATGGAGTTTATCAATTGTTCCGCAACCAATGGGTCAGTAGATCCACTAGATGTTGGTGGTCGTTGATGCATAAAGGACTCAATGGAATGTTGTTCCCTTCATGGTGAGATCGGCCTCCCAGCTTGATTCAAGTTATTACTCATAACTTGAGTCAGTTGGTTCATCATTCTCATGAATGTTTCCATTCCGGCTTCCATCGGAGGGCCATCAGCACATGGTGCATTGCAGTCACCATCTGCACGGTTCCTCCTATTGCCCGCCATTTTCTAAAATAATAAAACCTTAATGAGAATCTTATTTCATTTATGAATCATCCAACTAAGACTTCATGCTTAGAAAATTACACTTCTCTATAATTCCTTCATAATGATTCATAAAAAACTTGTGATTAACCAATCATATCCCTCAGGAGTGTCGTAACCAAGAGTGAAGCAAGGCCCATTATTGTGCACCAGTTCCCAATTGAGTCTAGCTCAAAGTTGTGTTTTTAGGTTTCACACCTATGTACATATGTGCCAGAGCCGCCCCTACCAGCTCGTATCCAGACATAGATGTATTTGTTTGATAAACCACTTACTCAATACTTACCAAAATACCAGGAAGTTTTCCTATATTTAAACTTTTATGTAGGGTTATTCCTAATGTTTTTATATCCTAATTTCCACAAATAACTAAACCATACTTTGATACCAACTATGACACCATGCCTTATTATAACATAAACATTCATAACATTACACAAAACTGAGGATCATTAAGGTTTAGTGTCTTGGAAACCAGGAACATAATAAATGAAAACAACATAAAACATTCTTCTTAAACACTTGAAAGGATTATGCTTAATTTCATCCTAGGTTCATTACTACATCTCATAACCTGGGTACATATATCAAAATAAAGGGTGATCAGAAGGCCCAGTAAGGGAAAAAGAGAAATATTTAACATGTGAACTTGAGATACATCAACTATGTCATGAAAAAGAACTTTAAGGCATGAGAAAGAAATCATGAGGCATATCATAATAAAAATAACATTTTTCATAACTTTAAGATGTAGCTACATCATTTAACATAGACAATCATGATCATATCACCAAGGTCCATCCCCAAGGTGTCATTTGAAAATTACTAAGGTTATTCATCAAGATATTGTGAAAATTGTAATCCCTAGTGGTTACATCATTACCCAATGCATTGGAGCGTTATCAGGGTTCACCCTTAAATTTGCCTTTATTATAATGTGAGCTAGATATATCATCATCAAACATTTCATAAATAACCCATATAGCATAATAGAAATGGTTTTCATTTCATAATCATAATGTTTTCAAAACTGCTTTAAATACATGATCTTTATGTCACTTTAAACCCATAGAAAGGGAAAGCAGGTTTCATGTATGTAAATCCTAGAATTTAAAATAGAACATTTTGATATATATGTGAATACCCCTATAGAAATAAGAGCTTTTAGTATCCACTTAATAAAATAAAATAATTTTTAGAAAAAGAGAGAGGCATTTTGAGACGAAAATTCTGTAGCATAACGGCTACGTTACAGGGTTTTAGAAAATGATGAAAAGAGAGGGGACATGGGTCTACCACTCATAAATGATCTATAAAGATAGTATAGGGACATAATATAAAGGATATGAATCATGGTAATGAAATTTGAAGGACACACCATTTGAAATGAAAAACATGGAAGTAAGACAAAAATAAGATTCCTCTTATGAAAATCTGGCAGCCTAACGGCGTTACTTAAACTTCAATAAAAATGAATTGACGAGATCAAATAGGGTCTCTCATCATATGATCATAAAATATCAGTATGATAGGTATAGTGAAAATACCCCAATAGAATAAAAAGGAACTTTAAATACTTGACATGAAAATAGAACATGAAAATGAGAAGGGTGATAGAATCCCTTAAAAATTCGGCAGCCTAACGGCGTCACTTAAACATTAATAAAAAGAAATGATGAGAGTAAAAGGGGATCTCTCATCATATAAACATGAAAAGGGAATTAAGAGGAATATAAAATAACATCCTACCACATAAGAACATGGAGTATAAAAGGAATGACATAAAAGAGATTACTTGAAAAGAAATAGAGAGGTCGGATCACTTACCTTAAAACGTGACTCTTAAAACTCAATGGTTTGGAACTTGAGGGCTTGGGGGCACCTTGGGAGGACTCCTTGGGAGGTAAGGAGATAGTAACTTCGTTGAGGATGGTTTTGGAGTCGAATGGATGAGAGGAGGGCTTGGTATTTAAAGGGACAGTGAGGGGACAAGACATTAATGGCCAAGGGACACCTCACAAGTGCTTTTCTCAAAACCATGTTCACTCACATGGAATTTACCATGGAGTTAGGAAACATGGGGCCCCCAATACAATAATGCATCACCTTTGGTCGGACAACCCTTAAAATATTTCATGACATCATCATGACATAGTTATGATGTCATTAAACATATCGAAACCCTAAAACTGCATTTTTACTATTCACCGAAAATTCAACTTTCTCATAAAAACCCAAAATTTCGTCTTAACCAAATATCAATGCTCTAATTATAATTATAAAATCCATTTTATTAAAATAATTTTCTATATATTTTTAATTTACTTTTTAAATAAAACACTATTCACCGAGAATTCATTTTTTTCAGAAAAATCCCCAAAAATTACCATAAAATAATATTGATGCTCTGAGTTCAAAAATAATGTTGATTTTATAAAAATAATTTTCTAATTATTTTTAATTTAATTTTTAATTAAAACACTATTCATCCGAAAAAACTAATACTTGACTAATAATTTATGAAACCGTTATTTACCCATTTTATTGAATCTCATTACTTAATCAAGGTGTCTAAATTATATTAAAACATTCTTTACGTGAGATTACTAATCCATTTGGTCACAATACTAATCCTATGTGTAAAATCACTATTCATAATTTACTATTCATCAAAAATTAAGTTGATCTTATTAGACTCCAAATTCTTTACTGAACACTTTTGCAGAAGAACATTTTTTGAAAATCATTACACATCATTAATTATTTATGGTTTACATAAATATTTTAAAATATATTTTTTTCCAAAATTCATCAATAAAATACATCTTAAAATTATCCGGACATTTGAAATTTCGCAAACATCACTAAAGGAAGAAATCTCAATTTATTCATCCCAAAGGATTACAAAAAGAAGCTACGGTCTTGTCACATAGCCCCTTATAACACCAACATATGACCTATGTATAAGGTGTGCTATGGTGAGAGAATCTGAGGGAGGATCAGATAACATTTCCCTAGTAGTAATCTCTACTAACTTGAACTTCTCCCGCTGGCGTTTCCATTCAAGTTTGACACGCTGGATTTCGTCTTGGGCTTTGTCCAAAGCAAAGCCCAAAGATGATACCTCCTTCTCAAGCTCTGATAAGTGGGATTCATAAGGTTCGAGTCTAATGGATGAAGCCATCGACTCCTCTTTCTGCATTAACCATTAACATCTCTATTAAATCGTTAAGAGTAAGTTAATATACTATTTAAAAAGCTTGGGTCGTTACATTAGGGATCCAATTATTATCATTGAGGATTTGTAGATTCATTGCATGGATATTGTTATGTAAATTCCCCCATCATAGCTGGATAGGGTTAATCTATAAATTAAAATGAAATCTATAGGACTCTCTCAGGGGATAATGAACATGGTGATGGAGATTGAGATAAAAATTACCCCTTTAGAGTGAGATGGGGTTTGTTTGTAGCTATTGATTACATGTACTAAATCCTCTCAATAATTTACAATCTGAGATATGGAGGTAGTCGAAGATATTCCATTAGATCGGAGAGTTTTGTCCACTCCATGAAGGAATCTATGGTTGCTTCGATTGTGGCATGTTTTGTGTGGAAATATTATGCTTGTGTAGGAGATGGTGTAATGAAATTCCATGATGGGAGTCAGTTTCTATTTTATTCTATTTAGTTGACTACAAATATAAATTACATGTATTAAATTAATTTTTCTTTCTTACAGGGGTCAATTCAAAGACTTTTTAGACAACCTATTCCTCCTTTTATTATGTGTTGTCACCTTTTATGTGTGGTTATTCTTTTGTAGTGAAACCTAGCTCGAGATTTACCATGTATCTTGATTTCACAAGAGGTTATTACATTACAATATTTCACATATGAGGGGATCTTCTATTTGTGGTGTGCAGTCATGTGAAGAACTCCATACTTTCTCTATCCTCTAATACAAATGCATGATAAGGATTTGGATTTCAATTGATGAAGAGTTGTGATGCAATGGTAATATGTGTGTTTCATATTTACATTGTGCTTTTATTATTTTGGATCTTAAGCTTTGGAGATAGCCGTATAGTCTAGATGAAAATAGAGTATCTTGATGGTATAAAGGTTACAGTCACATAATAAAAAGGGAGGGATCTAGTTTACATGAATTTATTGGTTTCCTATATATTTTTTCATAGATAAGACTTGAAATCCCACACTATATAATCTTATAACTCATTGTAATAAGTTGAATAATGACAGAACATTATGAAGAGGTCGTTTCTAACTAACTCCCTCCATATATCGATGTATACTTCCTCTTCATCAGACATATATTTCTCCATCCAATTATACCAAAAAAGGTATTTCTTGGGGTTTCCTGTAGACTAGATTGAATTTCTATAGGTAGTTTTTGGGGAAATATATAATGTTGACCCCGATGATTCGTGAACCTCTCTATATAAAGGAATATGATTTTCTTAGCACCTCTCTATCCAAAGGTGTCTGGGAAAGTGGGTTATTTTCTTGCCCATGGGATATATTCTCATGGGGAGGTTGACCAAAGAACATGTTAATAGTAGAGTTCAAGCAATCCATCTTCACACTGCCATGAGGAGGACTATTGCAGTAATGATGATCTTATACTTCAGAAAAGATTTTATGGTCCCTTGTCATGTTCATAATGTGTCTCGAATAATCTTAGGGGCAATGGAATTAAAGATTTTAGGGATATGATCCTAATTCAATGGTGTTTCTAGAATATACTGGCCTACCTTAAGTAATTTTACAGGGATATGAGAATGTTTTATAATGGTTTTCAGACCTAGTTTATAACCATATGTTGATGCAGAAGTATGGTATCACTACTGAGAATTATTTTTAATATGTCAATGAACTACCATATTATTTATATTAATATTTGTATATCCAGGGGAATGTGTTATTCTCACTTGGTGACCCTCGGTCAGAACAACACTATGATCCAAATCCAGAGTTTTTGGAATATGATTTTATTCTTTTTTGGTTGGGTTACAGGCCTTCCCTAAGGCATGTGTCTCTATCACATAGTGAACCCCAGTTGTAATAGTAATATGAGACGGGTCTGGATTTTTTTCCCCATCAAATTATGCAAATAATCCTCAAAAAATAGAGAAGGGATATGTAAATCCTCCTATATTTTATCAAAATAATGATGGTGTAGTGGTTTATTGGGTGAATTTGTAATATTCTCTTGGATACAGGGATCAATATTAATATTATATGATAATTCACTAATAGTAATATGATCTTTTCCCACGGAAAGATCAATTATTACATGGAGAGACCCAGCTAGAATGAAGATATAATACTGATCCTTAGGGTTTGGAGTATCTCTATGGTCTTATTTGAAAGGAATATGAGTCTTTCATAACTCATGTTCTCCTCTCACATGGTGATCCCCTACCAGAATAGGGTTATGAGCCCGATACTGGGTCTTTGGAATATACATCTAGAATTTTTTGACCGATATGTTCCCCAATCCCATGGAATGTGTCACTCTCGCCTCTGATCCTCTGTTGGAATGAGAATATGATACCAGTCTGACACCTCATCTTTTAATTGAATTTGATGATAATCCACATGTATGGTATAAATAATTTTCACTTTCTATAGGGAAATTGTTTTTTATAATGATCCGATTGTCGTGCTACCATAGCTATAGGAATAAGAATATTTCCATGTTCCTATATCTACTACATTTCATGATATATTGGTTGAGTTCTTTAGTTTTTTCAAATATTTAATGGCCTCTTAACTAATTTTTATAGGAATATAGGCAATCACATTTTCTATGTCTACTACATATTGGAATAAATCTTCAATTGGAGTGGGTATATGATCTACCTTCTATCCTCTTTATGTAGTCCGAATATGCCAATTGAAATCATGAAAAATGTTTGGGATATTCACCTACCCCAAGCCTATTATAGGAATATGGCCACAATCTTTTTTTGAGTGAGAAAGGATTTGATAATTGTATCTATTTATTTCCATAGTATGCTGGTAAAGATCATTGATGGGAGTAAGGATGTGATCCCTCTCACAATTATCTTGGGCCTTTCATGCCCAATTTTTCTTCCTTGTTTCATTTTCATGGATTTTAGAGGTGTTAGTGGGTCATGTGGTACCCTCATCATAATAATGATCGGAAATGGTAGGATAGTGATAGAGAATGTAGTTTATAGGATCCTTCCTCATCAACCTTTGAACCTAAAGGGATCCTTAGTTGGGTCCTTGATCCACCATCATGATGTAATGAAGGTGGTGATTGTCGTGCTTCAAGGATAATATTTTAATGTGGTTGGATATGGAAATTAGGGCCACTATCTTTAATAAATATATCTATCTACAATGAGGACTCATTAGTTTTAGTACATGAATACCCTTAAGTAAAGCCTCGATGGTTGGGAAAATAACATGTCAATGGTATTTTTGAACCATTGCATTCACCTCCCTACACTAAAATTTTTGGATGGGTGAGGTCATTCTGAGGCCTGTAGGGGCTGTAATTGTAGCTTATTTTTTTGAACAATCACTAGAGGAATAAATTATCTCATCTTGTGGTGTTGTTGATGAGAGAAGTATCCATAGTCATAAAGACAACATGGAATAATATCTCTAATCATTTCAAC
Source organism: Viscum album (assembly GCA_963277665.1). Classification (NCBI taxonomy): domain Eukaryota; kingdom Viridiplantae; phylum Streptophyta; class Magnoliopsida; order Santalales; family Viscaceae; genus Viscum; species Viscum album. The sequence continues at coordinate 1,096,262,510 of OY728163.1, forward strand.
ATTGTAGTTATGATATTTTCTCAACCATATATACATGGGTAACACAATTTTCAATTTATTTCCGATATAATAATTATATCCATGTCTACATTTTCAAATAGTGTGTTGAATTATTTCATGAAAAACTTTTTTATAGAGGATCAACCATAAGATACATTTCATAGTCAACTAATCATCTTGTTATTTTAGAGTTTCATGTCATGTTTGCTGATTTTGTGTGTAGTAAATGCTAACAAAATTCTTCAATGGATAATAACCCAATAATTTTGTTATTTGATAGAGTCACATTCGGTTAACAATTTTTTATTTGAAAATTGAAACAAAATTCCCTAATAGATTACCCATTCATTTTTTTATTGGAGGGATTCACATCATGTTCATTATTTTTGTTTCCAACAAAATATAGTGATGGTTTTTTTCTAGTTTTTGGGTTCTGGGGGTTACAATGTTCTACATAATCAATCACATCTGGATAGTAATTTGTTAATATTTCCTAGAAACCCATAAAAATTATCATATCCATAATTGGGTACAAACCTATTTCAAAATGCAAGAATCTAATTGGCGATTCCGACTAAATTATTCTTATGAACTCATGTTTGTTGAGAGGACATGATGTTGGGCCCATTAACATGTTTTGGGTGGAATTGTTGAGTACTATGTTACTTTCTTATAGACTTTTTATATGTTTTAGAATATATACCTAATCCAGAAACTGTATCAATTACCATAAAAATGATCATAGGTAATGTATCTTTATATATAGAGGGAATGGGGGACTTTTGGTTAATATATCTATATGTATTATAATGTGAGTATCCAATTACAATTAACAGCTAGATATTAATATGATGAAGCTATGAAACTAAGATGTATATTTTTTTTTAATCTATGGAGATGATTAATATTTCAAGTATAGGATTTAATTACTATTGGGCATCCTACATATCTTATTTTATAATAGTAACAAAAATCGATTTATTTTCTTTACACCCATGAAGTTTAACATCATATATAAATGTCATATGTGGGGGAACTGGGGAACTTGGTACTTAATCTTGAACCGTGAGGAGGAATCCTACATATCTTGATTATAGATGGAATATTAGTCAATGTAGATCATTCAAAACATTGGGAATATCCCCATTTTAGATACCCTTGTATGTTGGATAGTTATATCATGCCACTGATTAGGCTTTCACACTAAGGATTCCCTGGCTGGGGAAGATTCATGACTTCAATAAGGTTAACATTAGTACTCCCTTAGACCGCATGATCCATGATTAGTGGGAGAAACAAGGGGTTTCATGTAATCAATTTCATTGAATATGGATGTAGGAATTATATACTAGGACATCCCATTGTAAGATTAAAATAGGGATTAAGGCTTTGGAAGAAGTCCTACATATCCTGGTTATAGAAGGAATCAAAATCACCATAGATTAGTGATTTCTCAATCTGTTGGTGGATGTGGGAAGATCATTCATCAATGGGAGATATTGATTCATGATGGTAATAATGTTGGGAAAATGGTTTGAATTACATTTATGTAGATGACCATTTGAACTCGAGCCATAGGATGGAATCCTACATATTCTCATAATGGTATGACTCATAGTTATCAATGTTTTATATGTCGGCTCATACACTAAGGATTGCTTTATTTGTGAGACATATCATATTATACAGTTGTTTGGGGCTTACACATAGAGGGTTCCCTTATCTTGGTAGAGTTTTATGGCGCGAATGATATGATCATTGAAACTCACTATCCCCACACGAGCTATGCTCAATGTGTAAAATAAGGGATAGAAACTAACCAGTATCAATACTTATAGATGTCAGACTTATGAACTATGAAAACTATTTGGAGATTTTATATGGAGATTATATCTTAGGAAGGCATCCTATATAACCTGGTTATGGTATAAGTTAGAGATATCATATTTTATTATGTCAAATATTACACAATAAGGTTGCCCTTATATGTTGGATGGATAAGGTTACAATGACATTGGATGCCAACTTTATCAGGTCTTCTTGTCTGCCTGACATGCCTCCATTTTCAACTAGTCATGACATGACTATCTTCTTTAAATATTAGTCAATATCTACCCATCAATGTCCAAATAAATTCACATGACCCATTTGACTTGTCCAAGGGATGCCATATAATCTGGATGAAATTTTTGGAGGTCATCACATAACCATGGATGACGTTTTCAATGGAAATCAGAAGACCTAGTTAGTTAATCCTAGAATGCATCACAATATATCGGAAAACATTTTTTATGGGAGTCACATGATTCAGTTGACTTTCCCTAGTGTCATCATAAAATCCGGATGAAACATATTGAGGTGTCTATAGGGTCAATGTGACATTTCTGGAGGGTGCTGGATGTCCTGGACAACTTGTATGGGTGTCATCGTGAAAGCCAGATGACATGTCCTGGGGATGTCGCAAGTGCCATATGATATACCCAGTGGGTGTCACAAGATCTAGATAACAATTATATATGATATTGTGATAGCTAGTTGGGATTCCATGGTTCCATTGTAAGACTTATCTAAATTTTAAAGGTGTCCCCATATGATATATTTTACACTTATGATAGAAATTTCATGGTATGGATGGATATCCTAGACGGTTTAATAGGACTTAGGTGGCATTCCCAAGGGGATCCATGTGACTCATTATGACATATTCTTGGGACTTCTCATTATCCACACAGTATACTAATGGAATGTTACATGATCTGGGTGATAATTCTTGGTGTGTCTCATGGCTTGGATGGATCATGTCAATTGTATGAGGATTATTGTATATGTTTTTTTTATAAGAATCTCATCTTTTTTTCCCTAGTTCCAAATTTTTATATCATATTCCATAAAATTGTGTTAGTGTTATCTTGTTTTATTCATGCGTGATTCAGAATCCCTGGGGAATTTCCTTTACATAAACCATGATAAGTACTTCATTTAATCTATGAATGACCATATGAAGTGCCTATTCATTTCACATGATTTCTTAGGTTGTTCTCTAGACATTACCTAGTAGAGGACCTTTCTGATAATGAGATAATTCTCTTTGAGAAATATTCTCAAATTCATAGTTATGTCAGTTCAAGGATCCAAGGATGCATTTTATGATTGTAGGGTGGGGGATTTATATGCCTTAACCCCATGACTATTTTCCTTTTTATGTGGTGAATATCCCATGAATCCAGGATGGAGTTATTAGAGGCTTTGGGGTCAAACATTTTGCTCGATCCTACTATTTATCATTATAGGGGCAACATAATATTTTCAGAAATGATGAGCTCATCCCTTAAAAGAGCCATTTATTGAATTATAACAAACTAATGGGGTATTTCATAATAATGTGGACATGTTAAGGGACACTCTGTAAGAAAATGGTGGATTTCTTGGGAACCTTCGTGAGATCATATCATCTTCTTAATGATATTTTTCAAGGTATTTCCAGTCTTGTGAGTGCTCTTAATGCAGTTTTCGACTGAAAGAGCCCCCCCCCCCATTAAAATTTTATATCCCTGTTTTTTTATCAATGGCTTGTGGGTTTTTTGAGCTTGAAAAAGTGTTATTGAGACAATCAATCTCCCCATCAGTGAGTCATTTTTGGGACCAGCATAGGTACCTATGGTGATGTATGAGCATTTCATAGCCAACCCCTTGTGTTTGACTTATGGATCCATAGGGGGTCCAAGACCACTTTGACATGCCTGAGTCCCATCACATGGAAAGGGTGACATGAAAGCAGGATTTCTTAAGATGAGGTAGATATGTTTTAGGGGGATTATGGATCCTTGAGAACCATCTAGGCACATTGAATAATATTTACGACCTCAATATGCTCTAGTATTTTCCCATATTTATTTCCTTATTTATTTTACATGGTCTTGGGTGTCACGAACCAAGATGGGTCGCTATCCGACTCAACTCCCCAACTGGTCTATGGCATGGCACGAAGGGCGTTCCCAATCCCCACGGGTAGGCACAAGTTCTTGAGTATCAAAACTAACATATGAGAACGATTTACCCAAAATAATAGAAATAAAAACAACTAACAACATTAATGGAAAGAAACTGATTTTATACAACCAAACAGAAACTTAACAGAATTAATATTAAAAGGTGTACATGTTGAACCAACAAACCAAGAGAGATGACAAAAATGGAAAACTAAATCTCTGAGAAGACTGGAATGAAATAAAACTAACACATTTATCTTCAACTTCATGCAAAATGAGGAGCCACCTCCTCAAACCACCATCGTTAGACCTGCATGGGAAAAACCATCATCAAACCAAACCACTGTCACTAAGAATGATGCCTCAACCTATGACACAAAAATAAAAAGTCCATCATACACCCAAAAATATATGTAGTGTGTGAGCCAAGAGTCCAGTAGGTCATTTCCCAGCAAAAAGGTTTCACGTATAAAAATTAAATAACAAATACATTTGAAATTTTATTTAAAACAAAGCAAGTAATTGCATAAATAATTTTAATGAAAATAGAATTAATGTAGCAGTTTCAAATGGATCAACTTAATTTCAAAAATACACACACACTTACTTTTCAAAATAAGCAATGATTCATGTTGATGATAATAAATTAACCAAAAAGCACTAATATGTGAGAAGCCTCATTGGTGTTATCCATCTTCAGTCACTAGATATTCATGTCTCGGTGAAGCATGGCTTAGAAACCATGACCCTCAGAATATGTGCCATAGAAACCATGACCCTCAGAAATTCATATATTTAGTTAGTGTTTCAATCATTATTCCAGCTAGTGAAATAGGGTCATGTCACTTCTGGAACACTAGCCCACTAGTCTGGTCCACCCTCCTAGCAACCCTGGCATCCCGTTGTGTGCTCAAACATGTTTCAAGTTCATGTCCAACGCCACATTTTTGCATAAAATCCAAACATTGTACTTACACATATGGAATCACAATTTGCACACTCAAACCCTTTTTTAAAACCAAACACACACAAAAAGTGTTTTCAAACTCAATCTTCATAGGTTACATACTCTGTTAACCATCTGCACAATTTAAAAAGATTCTTATCATTAAACAGGCCATCACTTACACACATAAATGTCAGTTTTAAATAAGACACACACTAAAACATTTTTCAAAGATGTTTCAAACCATTTTCATTATTTAATACACCATTTAAAAAAATTATTAATTATTATTAAAAGTGTGTTACATGTATTTTCACACACTAAAGTAACCATTTATAAATTCAAACGCATTCCAACATCATACGCACTCAAATAAAATTTAAAGGGTGACCTGCACCACAAAAATTATTTGATGAAAACCCTTACATCATATGTAAAACTCCTTTTCAAAAATCACATAGTTTAATAATCCAAAAATAAAAGCTTTCAAAACAATTCAAAATAAATCACTTGGCATAACTAATTAAACCAACAAAAAACCATCTTTGGAAACCAAACGCAGACGATGCCATGTCAAAATATAATTCGCACCCCTTGTGCAGATTAAAAAGCAACCTGTACAATTTAAAAATCACCAAAAATAAGTAAATATGAGTTTTAAGCAGAAAGAACAAACATAAATTAGACATGCTACTAAACAGTTCAATGCATATCAAGCATCAATGAAAACCAACTTCGCACTATGCATATTAACTAAATGATGTTTTAAAAAAAGTAAACATGCAAATTAATTTATCAAATAATGATTAGAAATGGAACCACCTACCTCAATGTATAAAAACATTATGATCTTGATGCGCAAATTCCACCACACATCAACCATAGCTCAAACAACACAAAGAGGCCCTAAAAACATTGTATTGAACCATTTGCATCAAGATCGAACTGAACGCGACATAAAACATTATAAAACAGGACGAAGGGATTACTCGGGTGGACTGCACTTGCGGCGAAGGGAACAGAAGGACACGACAAGGGTTCGGGAGACTATCTGAGAAAGAAGTGGGGTGCGCCGGCAGTGTCCGAGGAAGAAACAGGTTGTGTCAGTCGGGATGTTTGTTCAGGGTGTCGTCACAAGGCGAAGGCCTATCAGAAGGGTCCGTTGCAAAGCGGATGGACATCGCTGGTTCAGTTTGTGTTGGCTGGAGGAGGGTCTCTGTTTTGTAACCAGACAAGGGGGTCTTCGGGAGGAGGGGTTGGTCATGGGAGGTGTGGCGATGGGTTTTTGAGCTGAGAGGCAGGGTGTGACTGGAAGGGGGGAAACCAGTGGTGCGGCGGGATTCAAAGGAGAAGGGGTTATGCGGGTTAGAATAGGAGGGGAGAGCGGGCTAGTGTGGGTGTGCCGATAGGGGCTTCATCGGAACAGGGTTGCGCTGATAGGCGTTCCGATGGGAGGGAAGATGGAAGGTCCAGTGGTTGGACCTAGGTGCGGTGTGATGGGATGTATCCGAGGAACATGCATGGGCACAAAAAATAGGTTGGGAATCAGGTGGTCGCCGGAGCTGAAAAGAGGGGAGCAAGGGGCATGGCGTGATGGGCTTCCTGGGTGAGAAGTGCTTCGGCATAACACCAAAGGGGAAGGGGGAAGAGGGGAAGATGGTCCAGGTGGGGGGAGCGCAAACCCAAGAAAAAAATTGACAAAAATAAATAAAAATATGTGGGAATTAATAATAATAATAATAATTCTAAATTTTAACAACAACAATAATAATAATAATATTGTAACAATCATAATAAACTAAATAATAAGCTACATAATTATGGACATAATAAACTTCAATTAATAAAAATAATACTATCAATTAAATTATTATCCAATATAATAATTATAATATTCTCAATTGACATTGATAATAATATTATTATTAAAACCATTCCTAGTTCATCTTATTTCATTAATTAAACATCAACAAGGCATGCGGTGGCCAGGAGAGGTCGCACGACGACCCTAGCGAGGCCGCACGGCTTCGACTGTGATTCTCTGGAAGCAATCAATGTCAAAACACACGTTTTTAAAATAAATATTCAAAAAAATTATGTCGGGCCTCATCCTAAACCACCCAACATGAATAAAATTAATAAAATAATTAATTCAAAGATGGCGGGTGTGACAATTCTCCCCACTATGGCACTTTCTGTCCCCGGAAAGCCACAACTAAGGCTAAACCCAAATTATAAAATGACCCCCGCATAAGACTCAAAGAGGATCCCTATGAAAAACAAGTAAAAAGAGGCTAACACACCATGCTCAGAAAGAGTGACTTATATGAAAACCTCACAAAACTTGTAAAAGGTACTCTGCTATGCACCACCTCCCTGAAAGAGCTATAATACTTCCAATTGGTTAACCAAGGAAAGGAATTCATTCACCTACATAAAATAACTTCACAAACCAAAACACCTCAAGCACCGTTAAATGAAAACCTCACAATTTGACTGGAATGAACAAACAAGACCAACCATGTCTAAGGAGTGCACTTATCACCTATCACCAAATCATCTCTAGGAACATTAAAAAATGGTAAAGATAGGAAAGCCCAATGGGGCTCCACATCATAAAAAAATATCAATGCGCAAGACAAGATGGAAAAACTGACAAGGGGAGGTCTGAATGGCCTCTCCACCATAATAATAGGGTAATATCAGTTTATTTGCAATGAGTTTCAGTGAAGCCCCAAATAGGTCTCACAACCATTGGCACCAACAAAAACAAAAGAACTCAAAGGATTCCCGGCATAGACCAAAACCCCCACCGAATAGGGCGGGGAGGGTGGGGCCTAACCATCAGGCATCAAAACCACAAACGAAGAAAACCCAATATCCCAACATCTCTAGATGAGCACCATTCAACTTTGAGACCAAATTTCCCAAGCAGACCCCATGAGGACCACTAAAAGTGATTACATCCTCTGGGACGCAACCCCTAGGACTTGAAGGTAACAAGACGTCCATGCCTTGACATAGTCGCAGAATCCTTAAGCACCGAAACATTTTTTTTTGGAACAGAATAACCAAAAATAATAATTCAAACTGCCTTTACATTTTTTTATCGACAACCAATATAAAGTTAGGGCCTCATACACTTCAAGGTTTTTGACCACATGCCTACTTCACTCCAAGTCCTATGGCTGGAGCCTTGATGTTTGAAGCATCTAGTGTCTCGCATTCAGGTATTGAAGACACCCAAATGTAGCTTCTTATTTTTGGTGACACACACAACCACATCGCAACCTAGACAACACTTAAATCCACAACACACCACGGCATCCAACTACTCACTCGCGGTATATCACCAATATATGGGTTTAGATGGCACACATTCATCTACTCTTCATCTTAACCAAGAAACATAATACGGTAAAGATGCATGACAACCACTCCCCTTTGAATAGATAAATCAAAACTCCCCAAGAGGAGGACGCACTCCTATGAAAACAAATACTCTCGAAGGGTTCATGAAATGCGCCTTTTCTCTTCAAGAGAACTCATGATGCAGACATCACCACACATGACCCTTGCAACCGATGGAAGCACTACAATCCTTTCAAGACATCGGTCAGCACATATAATTCCGAACCACCTTCACCCTTCGCCACTAGAATTCTTTTCACTGTTTCCTAAGGAACCTTCATACATGATAGTGTCAAACTTCACAGTCGACGACTCAGATGACTCAAAGAGACCAAAACTCCCTTTGAATCCCCTCGCCTCTTTCACCCCACTGTAAGAGGATCCACTTAACCGAAAATAAAATGGGGATACTTCTCACTTTAATCAACTGGAGGGTTGGACAACGACGAATTACCTGTGTCTGCACTTCATTCTCATGTTAATGATTTTTTGGGGGCATACACTTGTTAAGAAAGAAAACCATGGACCCAATCAAACTGGCCCAAAGGCCAATATATATTGCAAGAGAACACTAAACGTGCTGGGGGAACCACTGCAAGGGATTCTAGAAGCACCTTCCAAAACAATTCACTAACAACACTCCTTTACACCATCTAACAAATAATAATTTAAACTCAAGAAATATATTAGTTAAAAAGTATTCCAGGCTTGAAATGCCTCACATCAAACTTTTCCATGATTCAAGGACACACCACACAACCACCAACTATTAAAATACTAAAGCATTTTTACTTAAAACCCAAACTTCCAAAAATACAAAACAAAGAGACAAGGAACGATGCAAGAGAAGACAAGTGTCAGTGGGTGACTGAACTTATGGTTGGCGGCCATATTCCATTCACACCACCACCATAGAGAGTATTCTAATATAGCATCTTCGGCTCCACATGACTTTCCAGACCCTGCGAGCTCACGAGGACTACTGACCCTGCACCCTTTTTGTTTCACCAAAATAAGATTAACCACAAGAACCAATGACTCAGACAAACCTCAACTTTATTTGTAACTCAAGTCTCGCTAGAAGGTGTGTTTCCCAGTCACATTGATCGTAGCTAGAACGTCGAGTTCCAACAACATAACTTTTGGTCTACTATAACTCTATCCTAAAATAACAGGACCCAAGAGTACAAACCTCATCTAATACCATTTTGTCATGAACCAAGCCAGGCTGCAATCTGACCCGACGCCTGACCTGGTCAGCAGCATGGCCCTAAGGGCATTCCCAATCCCCACAGGCTGACATAAGTTCCCTAGAATCAAAACTAACACATGGGAATGATTTACCTGAAATAAGAGGAATAAAAACAACTGACAACTTTAATGGAAAGAAACTGATTTTATACAACCAAACAGACCCTTAACACAATTCATATTTAAAGGTCTACTACTGGAACCAACAACCCAAGAGATATGACAAAAAAGGAAAACTGAAACTCTAAGAAGACTATATTTATAGATAACTAACACGTCTATCTGCACCATTATGAAACATGAGAAGCCACCTCCTCAAACCACCATCATCAGACCTGCATGGGAAAAACCAATGACAAGCTCAACCACCATCACTAAGCATGATTCCTTAACCTGTGACACACAATGAAAAAGGACATCAAACACCCAAAATTGAATGTAGGGTGTGAGCCAAGGGCCCAGTAGGTCATCACAAAACAAAAAGGTTCCACGTATAAACAATAAATGAAAAATACATTTTCAATTTTATTTAAAGTAACGAAGTAAATGCATAAACATTTTTAAAGAAAAAAGAATTAAATAAAGCAGTTTCAAATTGAACAAGTTAACTTAAAACACACAAACACTTACATTTTAAAATAACCAATGAGTCACATAGATGAGCATAAAGTAACCAACGAGATCTAATATGGGAGAGGCCTCATGAGTGTTAGCCAGCTTGGGTCCATAGATCTGTGTGTCTCAGTGATGCGTGGATTAGAAACCACGTCCCTCAGAAAACATGGCATAGAAAATACGACCCTCAGAAAACATGGCTTAGAAACCACAACCCTCAGAAATTCATATTTTTAGTTAGTGTTTCAATCGTCAGTACTGCTAGTGAAACTGGGTCGAGTCTCCTCTGGAACACTAGCCCACTATTCTATTCCACCCTCCTAGCAACCCAGGATTCCCGTTTTGTGCTCGAACAAGTTTCATGTTTATGTCACACTTCTCACTTTTTCATAAAATCCAAATAGGGTACTTACACACACAGAATCACCATTTTCACACTCAAACCCTCATTCAAAAACATATGCACATCAAAAGTTTTTTCAAAATTCAATCTGCATAGGTTACAAACTCATTTAGACCATCTGCACACGTTAAAAAGTTTCCTATCATTAAAAAAACCACCACTTACCCACATAAATTCCATTTTGAAATAAGAAACACACTAAAACATTTATCAAACACGTTTCACACCATTGTCATAATTTAATACACCATTTAAAAAAATTATAATGGAGTATTGAAATAGTGTTACATGGCTTTGCACACACTAAAGTAACCATTTATAAATTCCAACACATTTCAACATCACATTCACTCATGTAAAATTTAACGTGTGACCCACACCACACAAATAATTTGATATAACACCTTACATCATATGTAAAACACATTTTCACCAATCACATAGTTTAACAATCCAAAAATAAAATCTTCAAAAACAATTTAAAATAAATGACTATGTGTTACCAATTAAACCCACACAAAACCTTCTTTGGAAACCAGACGCACACGACGCCTTGTCGAAATTTAATTCACACCCCTTACACAGATTGAAAATCTAACTGCACAGATTAAAAATCATCAACAACAAAGTAATTATGAGTTTTAAGTAGAAACAACACACATAAATTAGATATTCTATTGAACAGTTCAATGCACATCAAACATCAAAGAAATTCAACTTCGCACTACACAAATTAACTAAATAATGTGATAAAATAATTAAACTTGCAAATTAATTTATCAAATAATTATTAGATGTGGAACCACCAACCTCGATTTATAATAACATTACGATCTTGATGCGCAATTTCCACTGCACGTTAACTGAAGCTCAAACCACACAAACAGGCCCTAAAACATGGTATTGAACCATTTACATCAAGATTGAAACGAACATGACAAAAAACCCAATCAAGGAGGATGAAGGGCTTACCTGGGTGGTTCGCACTCATGGATAAGGGAGTAGAAGGCCACTTCAAGGCTTTAGGAGGCTATTCGAGGAAGAATAGGGGTGAACCAGTGGTTTCCAGGGAAGAAGCGGGGTGTGTTGGTTGGGTTGTAGGTTCACAGTGTCAACACAAGGGGAATGACGGTCGGAAGTGTCCAGCCCAAAGTGGACGAACATCGTCATTTCAGATTGTGTTGTCCGGAGGAGGGTCGTTGTGTTGTGGCCAAACAAGGGGGGTTGTTCAGAGGAGGGGTTGGCTGAGGGATGTGTAGTAGTGAGTGTCCGAGCTAAGAGGCAGGGTGTGATGGGAAGGGGGAAAACCAGTGGTGCAGTGAGATTCCATAGAGATGGGGCATCATGATTTAGGGTAAGAGGGGAGAGTGGTCTAGTGTGGGTGCACCGATAGGGGATTCATTGGAACTGGGATGTGATGGAAGGGGCTCTGCCGAGAGGGAAGAGGGAAGGTCCGACTGCTGGACCTAGGTGCAGTGTGACAGGATGTATCCAGAGAACAGGCAAGGGCACGATGAGGAGGTAGGGAATCAGGCAGTCACCGGAGCAGACAAGATGGCTGCGAGGGGCATGGCATGATCGGCTTCCTGGGGGAGGGGGTGCTGCGGCGTAACACCAATGGAGAAGGGGCCCGACCGGAGGAAGGTCCAGGTGGGGGGGGGGGGTGCAAACCCTAGAAAAAAATGAAAAAAAAGAACAAATGAAAAAAATACATGGGAATTATTAATAATTATATTAAATTCTAACAATTATAATAATAATAATATAGTAACAAACTTACTAAACTAAATAATAAGCTATACAATAATCAACATAATAAAATGATATTAATAAAAATCATACTATCAATTGAATTATTATCCAAGCTAATAATAATAATAGTCTCAAGTGACATTAATAATAATATTATAATTATTACCATTCTTAAATCAACTTATTTCATTAATTGAACATCAGCAAGGCATGTGGTGACTAGGTGAGGTTGCACGGCCAACCAAGTGATGTCGTGCGGCTTCGACAATGGTGTGCTGGAGGCAGTGAAGGTCAAAACACATGTTTTTAACAGAAATACTCAAAAAATTTAGGTTGGGTCTCATCCTGAACCACCTGACATGAATAAAATTAATAAAATAATTAATTCAAAGACGGTGGGTGTGTCATTTGGGGCTCATGAGTTTCCTTGATTGTTATTTAGGACAATCATTTTCCACATTGGTGTTGTTTCAAGTGACCAAAAAGGTTCATATAGAGATTCATGACTATTATCCTGGAAAAAACTCTTTTTATTATTTTTTGGACCCAAAGGGGGCGTAAACATCCTCTTGATCGTGTCCAAGAACCTTTTCATGATGTGGGAGCCATTCCCGTGGGCTTTCGCAAGATAATAAAGTTATGTGATTGGAGGATTTTATTTCCTTGAAAACCAACTAGGCATGTCCAATGATATTTATGACCAAAATATGCTTCTTTATTCATGATATTTTCCTCTTATTTTACAAGAATTTTCAGATGGATAGTCAAGAACCTACCACCATAAAATTCCTGTGATCTAGGGGTGTTCGTCTGCTAGCCTCCATGTGATCACTAATTTAATGGTACACCTTTGCATGAGGATAAGTCCTTGTTAAATGGGGCCTTATGGGTTATGTCATAGGGTCTTCACTACACATGGATCCTCCACATGACATTTTAAATTTATTGAAATCACATGTCTTGTGAGGAATTATGTGATTTATCTGTCCTTTCCACCTTTTCATCCTTTGTTTTGAAGAAAAATAATACCCATATTCTAGTATTTCTTTCCTTGTAAATTTTTGAATGTTGATTTTGTGTAAGTCGTCACCAACTAAATGTTCAATAATAAATATTCATATCCTCATATGCATCTTCTTGAGCATATTCAACATATTCAACATTAATTTATCCTAAATGAACAGATGAAAATTTATAATCATGAAAAAATAGAGTTTCAAAGACTAAGATTTGAGGATCGATAAGAGATTAAAGGAGATAATGTTGAATTGAATTTCCTTATAATCATAACAACCACGTTGGGGGGAGAAAATGAAATTATTTATGAAGAGGATTATGTACAACTATTTTCACCTAAACATAATTTTCTAATAGCCTTGCACATTGAAGAGGAAGTAAAATATGATATAATTGAGGGATATATTTTTAGAGTAAATTATTCTATATTAATTTTATTTTATCATATTTTAATAATTACTAGCCATATATTTTGATTTTTAAATAAACACCAATCATGATGGCCCTAGATGATAATGATGAATAAATGGATGGAGAAACTTTTAAGTAAAATTTTCAATTTTAGGAACCGTCTAAATATACACAATAATAATTTCAATGGGTAGTTAACTTATAAAATGAACTATAATATGATATTTATGAAGAAATTAATCCTAAACTAAACTCATGTTATTCCAATTTTATACAAAATAATTTAAAATCTGAACTTCCATGTAATTCCATAAATGATTTATCCCAATTGAGGCAGATCTTGGATATTGATGAGGAAAAATTAGGGGAACTCTATTTTGAAGAGATGCCTGAAGTTCGCTATTCTATAAGTACATAAAATGAATACCCATAATGTTTCTTAATGAGTAAGAGCATAATATTAGTGAACTAAAGAGTGGTATATATTTTTTTTGTTCATATTATATTTTAGAATATCTAAATTTTAAGATAGTTTCGTTTTTTATTATTATAATAAACACCATTGTCACAAGACATATATAATTTGGATGAGGTTGTCCTAGGATTGGAGGTAGCTAGGCTTGAGGAGAATATAGTGATATTATATTAGGATGATGAAATTCAAACTCTGAAACCATATTTCTTTAGTGATCAATTTGAATGAGAAATAATAAAATATTTCTTTGGAAATCAAATCAAATACATTACTAATTAATATTATGTACATAGTCAATATTAAAAATCTAATAAAATTGAGTTGAAACTATCATTATAATCCCCCCAATCCCAAAGATAGAGTATATTCTATTACAAACCAATGCAGAAAAGGATGAAAATTTAATCAGTATCCATCTATATCGAGATGAGGTTGATGAATATATCTTCTACATGATTCTACCACCTTTACATCTTCAATAAATAATCATTTAAGGTATGGTGGAAAACATTCACTGGAAATAATGGGACCTCAATAAAAGATATAAAAAATCATTCAAAAAAATTGGCAGATCATACCATAGAAGCTCTATCTTCGAGAAGATAGGATGTAATCCTAAGGTTTTTCTGTTGCAAAAAGTTATAATTGAAACACCTATTGGTATTTTTACCAAATATTATTCTCAATTTTCTCTACATTCCCAATATCTTCATCTTTATATTTTAAATTTTAAAATTCATTTAATATTTTCATTTTTAAGGTGTAGGAAATAAATTGGAAAGAAGCTACTTGAGTTGAGTGAAGATTAGTTGGGTTCCAAATATAGTTGGAATTTCACCCCTTAATGTTTATCCAATGTTAGAGAATAATATTTGGTCTAGTGAAATCCATCCATTACATTATTTTTGATTTTTACTATTTTTAAAACTACTTGTAATATAGATGATTATAGATTATTGACTTTCACTTAATATATAGTGGAAACTATGGGTGGGGTAGGGGTAAACTTTGTATTTCCATGTTTCTTTTTTCCCCATTTTAGTGAGTATATTTCTGAATTTACATTTTTAAATTAAAATATAAAATCTTTAAATATATTTGAAATTTTAAAAATCTATTTATTTAATTTTTGTTTTGTTTTTTAAAACAGTATTATTGTGAATTGAAAACTATTAGAACATTTTAACTCCACATTAATTGTGAGGAAATTTATCATATTATTGAACATAAAAACCCCAAATGATTTTTGAGTCACTTTTCCCAAAATTATCAATGAAATTTGGTCTTAGAACTATATAATGGAGTGTTAATGAAATGATCATTATGGAATTGAAATAGTAACATGAGAAAACCTATATATTATATATACTTCACTATAAATTGGACTTTTCAAAAAATAGCTCATTAGGGATCCTATATGAAATAAATTAATATATGTCCTTTGATTCTGGCATAAAATGGGTAATTAGGATCCCATAATGAAAATTTGACACATTGGGAACTATGTGTGTGAGTGGATTATAAATATTTTATATTTAATAAGTTATTTTTATAGTTCTTATCATATATATGGCTAGGAAAAATCCTATATGTTCTTATATTTAAAAATTTAATTCACATGGGTGAGGGGAATATTGATCCCATATTAATAATGGGGAGTTAACATATAAAAATATCATTTTTTATGTCAATAAATTATATATTAGAACTCCAGTTTATGTAACTTATATGAAATGGATAAATTTAAGTGCCAGTTGTTGAAACATTAATTCCACTAAAATCAAAAAATTTACACCTTTTAGTAGAAAAATGATTTTTATAAATGTTATGGAAATGAATTAAATTCATAAATGAATTATGATAACAATTTTTAGTGGAAATAACTGAAAAATCTCCTTCACAATGTCTTTATAGTTAAGACATTCTAAAAGAAATTATTTTCATGTATATTGATTAAATTTAATAATAAAACACAACATAGAAAATATGTTATAAATGTGATGATCTATTAATTCTTGAATATTTTAGGATAAAATTTAGAATACCCTAAAATTTTCATCTCTAACCTTTTATTTCTTTTGGTTCGTGAACATTATTATGAAAAAGGATATTATGATTTTAATTGGAAATGGAAAACTTTAAATTTCACTACGAAATATGTTTTTGAAAATTAATTTATTTCCATAGATAGAAATATATTAACTATGGGGGAGTGATAAATCATTATATTTCAAAATAATTATAATGATTTCACTAAAAATATCCCATCAAAAAATTTAAAATTTAGTTTAAATTCGCATTTTTAGACTACGATGTCTTTTTTAGAATAAAATATATTTGGATTAATCTCATGGCCTTTATGATAAAAATATATTTTAATTTAATTTTTTATTATGTGTTTTTTTCAATTATTTTTAATTTATATTAATCAATGATTGAATTTTAATTTGGGAAAATTGTAATTTTTTAAATTATGAAACCCATTTATGAATTTTAACGTGTTTTGGATATTGAACATAAGAAATTATTATTTTAAAAATCAGGATATATATTAATATTGTAATTGTAAAATGATATTAAATTAGAAAATGATAATATTAATTCACTTTACTACATTAAATGGATCCATTTTTTGTTTTATCTATTGAATCTAGACCCACATGGTAGCTCAATATACTATGGACATCCCCATTAGAATAGTAGATTAACCTACCACAACATTTCTATAGGTTCAAGGACTAGAGGAAGTCTGTGATGGGTCATGTTTGAATTTTCTATGATGGATCAAATAATATATATATATTTCATATCTTTGTTTCCTTTTAGGAATCAAGATTTTATTCCCACTAGTGGTTACGCGCATGAGGTCCACGAATCTCTGAATGTTCTTCTAAGAATATCCTAGTTCCAGAAACAAAGAACATATCACTTGTTTAATTTTCCCTTAAAAACCCTAGGAATCACATCTAATTGATTCTCATTGATCATTGGAGACATGATAGTGGAATTTTTAGGAAGATTACTCTTTGTTCCTCTGAGAATTATTGGAGAAGGGATAACTCTATATCTTTGAGAGGATTATTATAATTTCGATGTTCACAATAAAAATGAATTGTCTCTTAATAAAAATAATATATTTGTCTTTATATACCAGTTGGAGTATGAATAAATAACTCAAAAGATCCCTTTATTTTTTATTTAATCCATGAAGAACCACATGCCCATAATAATAATAATAATAATATTTCTTTACACATGTTAAACTCGAATATTAACATTAAATATTATTTATAAAAATAATTTATAATATATATATTTTCTCATCATACCATTAAACTCTGTCCACAATTCAAACATAATATTAATCATCCCATAAAATGACTATTTATTTAATAAATAGATATCACTGTGTTATTCACCAATAAATAAATAAATATTATATTCACAAAATAGTTTATAAATATTTAAAAAATATTTCATTGAAATAATATTCCACTTAATAAATTTTGAAGGAATATATGAAATCAATAAATAATTAATAATTATAAAAGAACATGCTAGATTAATATTTATTTATCCTAAAAAAATTATAAATAAAAATATTTTATTTTACTGAGATTCTAGATACAAATAGTGTGTGGCCCTCTATGCTTCTTCCTTGGTGGAATTAGGAGAAGTAGCCTAATGTCAAGTGTTAGAATCTAGAAACATGAAAATTCAACCATATAGAATTAATGTAATGTTTCAATGACATAATATCTTAAAAAACCTTTATATTGTAATATATTATCTTATCGTGATATCTCTAATCGAGTAGGTTTCATGCTGGTGCCTTTAGCATACATGTTTGATGTCCATTTATTTGACTTTATAGAAATTGATTTTTCCGACATAACACCATGGAAATGGATTTATTTTGGATATATAATTCACATAAATGGTATTGATATATAAACATACCTTGAATAAGAGAAGGGAAAAATCCTTTCTTGCATTATTCATTAATAAAATATTACTTGTGGTGTACCAGACATATCCAACCTCACCATGAACATATATCATCATAGTTTTCGTCAATACATAAATGTACATGACATATAAAAAAATTAATAATAATCATAAACTATAAGGATCAATACAAACATCAGTATATAGGAATATCCAATGATATATGTGAATGTTTAATTTTTTTTGTGGGTCTCATTCTCATAATATATTGATGTGGAAAATATCAATGGTGTACACTATGAGATGGTGCCTCAATTTCATATGAGTCTCCTCCCTTGATATCCAGTACATTTTTTCCAATAACGATATCATTCATCTACATAACATATATTTAAGAATACTTTTTTGGCACTTCTGGGATCTCATTATAGAGGGGAACTAATATGACTTTTTAGTGAAACAAGTACTCTTAGGACATTATCACATTCTATTTTAAACCTAAAACTAATCAGGATGTCATAAATAGTTTATTAATATTCAAAAATATGAATATATGATATCATAAAATACACATAAGTATGTTCTAGGGAACTGAAATCAATTGACTCCCACTTGTACTAAATAAAACTACTAACAACCATCATTCCACTAGCTTGCGCATGATACTCATGCTTATAATTAGAAAAGCCGTTAACCAAGGGTCAAAACTTTTTTCATCTATGCGAACTCATTTCACTTCAAATTCATCCCTTTTATAGAAGTATCTTAAGAGGTGATACTTCTAGAGTATATGCTTAATTTTTTTGTGTAGCCTTATTTCTTTTGAAATATTCACTTAAATTGTATTATTAGAGTACAATTTGATAGGGTCTTTATAGCTAGGTACCATATCAATATCCTAGAAAAAGTTTCATATCCAAACAAATTTTTTTTGGCATTATAATTCATTATATACTCAGACACCACACTTTAATTTTTAATAGTTGGTTGTTATGAAATCTTCCAGTTCATAGCTCCTCCAATGAGAAAGAAAAAATATTTTGACTCTTACTTTAGTTAATTATAATCAATATAAAACTATCATTAGTAAAATACCTAAAAGCGATATCCCCATATCTTCAATATACCAAGAACTTTTATTAGTTTTTCTTATATACTTGAGGATAGGCTTGGCAGTAGCCCAATTTTTTTCTCTATTATATTCATTATATCTTCCTACTATGAACAATGTATATGAAACATAAATTCTAGTACATAACATGGAATAAATGATTGATCCCATCACTAGAGTGTTTGGGATCTTACTCATTATCCTTTTCTTGTATTATATATGAGGAAGCATATTCATAGAATGATGTATACCATGTGACCCTGGAACCAAACCAATCCTGGATTATTCCATACTAAATCCATTTTATTTATTATCAATATATATAATTTGACATAGTCTAATAAGACTATTGGATTTTCATGATTGATCTTAATCCATATAATATAGGAACCTTGACCAAGTTACTTTATAGAGAAACACTTATTTAAGCATTATTTAAAAGATTCTATGACTGGTATATCATTTTTAATAAGTAATATTTCATTACAATATACTAATAAGATAAACCATTCATTCCTAAGAAACATCTTATAAACCCATGGCTTATATTCATTCTTAATTAAAACAAGTTATTTTTTATAATCGTAAAATTTAATGTTCTATGACCACGATTGTTCCTTCAATGCATAGAATGGATATTTATAACTTTAAAATACTTTTAGAATCTCATATAGTCAGAAACCCTTATAGTTGGGTCATATAGACATATTCCTGATTATTCCCATTAAGAAAATATGTTTTGACATCAATCTTCTAAATTACATAGTCAATGTAACATGCTATAGAAATTATAATTATGAGGGATGTGAACATATAAACTAGGAAAAAAAATTAACAGAAGTAAATTCCTTGATGATGTTTAAAACATTTTTTCACCAGCCTTTATTCATAGGTATTATACTTACCTTCTATTTCTTGTATTTTCATGAATACCCATTCTCACCCTTTAGGCTTTACATTATCTCGTGCATCGACTAAAACACAAACATAGTTTTGATACAAGGAATCCGTTTTAGTATTCTTGGATTCATTCTATATTGAAACTTTTGATCACTATACTACCACTTTTTAGGAGAGTGTTTCATCATTTCCAACTAGTAATGAGTTAGCATCTTTAATGAGTAAAAAAACATTTCTCTCCTATTAGCTATCTTCTATAGTAATTTTACACTACTCTATTGTTTCAGTACTTACTTATTCAATGGTGACCTATGGAATCAATTCTGATACCAACTCCTATTTATTTGGATAATTAACTTCGTCGAAGTCAATCTTTCTCCTACTATCCTCTATGAGGATGATCTCTATCTAAAGAAAAAGGGATTGTCTGAAAAAATAACTCTCATGTATAAGGAGTTTTATAGGTAGTTTCCATGTTATACCTTATAAATATACACTTTTTTCCTTAGGGTGCTGGTTTGTTTTCAGAAAAGGCCTCAAAAAATGCCTCTCTACCACATACTTGTGCTTGTGAAAAAAATGATTCTTTTCACTCCATAACATGAAGGGAATTGTATTTTCCACTTTAGTTGGTACTCAATTTATTATGTATTCTATAGTTTGTAATGCATATCCCCAAAATTATAATCAATTTCCATCATGAATCATCATCAACATTACCATGTCTAATAAGGTACAATTATTCCATTCACTAAAAACAATCCAATGTGGTGTGTATGGTTGTATCATTTGACATATGCTGACCTCACCTGTTTTGATAATCCCAATTATGCCTTCATATACTTTGATAATCTCAATCTAATGATTTCCTATATATTAATTCATTCAATCTATGATCAAGATGATAATAATATTAAAATGATCCATGAGATATGTTAATCCATGTCTATCTATGTTTATATGAATTATGAAGTTTTTCTAACCCATTCAGATGTGTTGTGCATAAAACAAACAAGTGTTATAGCTACTGTTATAGATCTACTGGTACTCATTCTACCGATAGACTTAGTCTACCGATAGATAGAGTCACCGATACACTAAGGTCACTAATACAATGAGCTACCAATACAGAACAGACCAGAGCTACCGATAGACAGAAGTCTACCGATAGAGCATGTTCAGTCTACCGAGCTACCGATACAGAACAGACCAGAGCTACTGATAGATAGAAGTCTACTGATAGATCCAGTTAATAGATAGTTACCGATACAAGTGTAGTCACAGATATATCGAACTACCGATATAATTCTACTGGTAGTATAATTCTATCGATAAGCTACCAATATAAGTTCAAAAGAGCTACCGATGGAGCAACAACTACCAGTATATGATCTACCAATGCAAGTTCAAAATAGCTACCGAAGGAAGGTTCTGAGACACAAAGTCCACCGTGCACATCTACTAATAGAACGCTACTAGTACTTGACCATCTAGTCAAACCCTATACTATTTATACTATTTATTTATTTAGCTAATGAACATATTTGATGGTTTTAATGTAGTTAATGTTATTTAATGATTTCGGTTGCATGTTAGGGAACCGTACCTAGTACCCATGAAAAAGGAAATTATTCTTTTCTGTCAGAGCTGAAAGCTATAAAAGGATTGAAAGAGAACACTGGAACCATAATATAGATATATGACACAAAAAAAGACACTAGGAAGACACACGAAGTAAAAGAGATAAGAGATTAAAAAGAATTCAAATGTGGTGCATTTTTCTCTAATCTACATCCTTAATCCAAGAATCCTGGACATACATGAAGAAACTTATTCTAGAGGAGAAGATAAGCTAAATCTTGAGTGAAGAACTACAAGAAACATTCATGCACTCAGGATGCTAAGCTGGACCAAGAATCAAAGAAGAAAACGACACTCTGTTTTTCTGAGAAAAAATAGAGAAGGACTCGGAAGCTTTTCAGACATACAAAACATGTCCAGAGCTGCACTGATAATCACTAAATCATTTCTAAACTCAATCGTACTTCTCTTAGTGATTCTATATTTACTTTTTGATCAGTGTGTGTACCCTGTTTATTTTACACACGCTCTCTCTCCTATGATAAACTGTAAGATTCTTATATCCTCACTCAAATTGCATAACTCTTTTGTTTCCCACTGTGGATGGTGGTAGAGGTCGAGTAAGACCAGAACAACCTGTGTGTTGTTGTTTGATTTCCCACAAAGAACTGTGGTAGAGGTCTTTGTACCTGGACAGTAGTGTACTATTGTCTAACCCTGATCCAGGGTGTGGATCAATTTATATAAATTGTTGAGAGGACTAAGTCTCGGCTTGAGACTGAACCTCTTGGTTAATTTTGTTGTGATTTTATTTTAAGTATTACATATATATGTTACATATTCCACTGCTATTACTTTGAAATACAAAACTATTTTAAAGCTACATTGATAGATAAATTCGAAAGTGTTTATAATTATTGTAAACCATTAAGTTAGTTTCAAAAGATAATTTAATCTTTAAATTAAGATTAATTGAGACCTAATCAGTCTTTGAGAAACTAATTGAACCATTACACTCTGTATAGATTCACTACAGTTTAACATTGTTTTTAAATTGGGGTATTTTAAGAGAAATATTTTTGACAAGAATTTTAATTGGAACTCAATTCACCCCCTCTTGAGTATCCACTCCAACCAAAAACATTAAATCTAAAACACATGTAAAAAAGATAATAACTATTGGTTAGGATATTCACTACCTAGATATGATTGAATCTTATTTATCTCCTCTCTATTTTTATTCTCTATAGCATTCTTTAATTTCTTGAATTTCTTAGAGGAATTTGACTTATAAATCATCATGTGGACATATCCATATATACTCAAGTCGTTAGTAAATTTTTTGAAACACATGAATACCCTCCTCTATCTTTTACTAGAAATGTTTCACCCACATCGGTGTTTACCATTCCTAAAATATCTATGTCCCTTTCAGTATTTGCACCAAATGGTATTTTGGTTATTTTTGTTTATAAACAATAATGACATATATCAGGTATATTTATCTCCAAATATTCTAAATACCCATCTTGGTAGTTCATTGTGAAATGATTCTTGTTTACATGATAATGATGGTGATTCCATAACTGGGTGTTATAGGATTTGTGGTAAATCTATTCATCTCCTTTCACTAATACCTTTTATTCTTAATTTAATACATTAAACTTATTATTTAGTTGTGCAGCACCATAACACATGTTTTCTTATTAAAATAAACTAATTTTATTTCCAAATTTGAAAATAAAATCATATACATATTGGACTGATACATAATTTACGTTCTGGGTAACATTTGGTACATAATAATCATCCATTCAAACACAAATCATTCATGTTTGCAATGAAATTTGGTAGTCATAATTTTCTAGAGTAGACATCATTGCACAATTATAATCTCCAAAATTTACCTAACCACTAGAAATAATTTAGAATGTACTTGGTTATTTCATTTGGAAATATAGGTGATCACTACAAGTCGTATCTAATACCCAATGTGTAGATATTGAAAGATTGATGTTGATAAAAATTTCTCCTTTAGCATCCCCATGGTTATGGGTATAATTATTCTTCCAATGGACATTATTTACACATGAATAATATACTACCTATTATTGAAATCCTTAAATTGGATTTCCTCAACTGATGTCTCATAGTTAAATAATGTATATCTTTGGAAGTCAACTCTTGATGGGAACTAAATTATAAAAACCTAATAATTCAAGTTATAATTATCTATTAATTGAAATTTCCTCAAATTTGGTTTGTAACGAATTTTGAAATATGGTTTCATATAAACATAAGTAGTGGGAGGCTATACCAACATCATATGTATAATTGGGGGATTTTTTCATTATGTGTAAATTTTCAATTATTTTGTTTATTAAATTATTCATAATATTATGTGATATTATATAATTTGTTTCCAATTTATTAGATGATATTTAAACCTATTGCAATTTATTTCATTTAAATATTTCATCATTGTTAATTCACTAATTCAAGTGATGATGATAAAAAATTCATATTTAAATAACCATGGAACATGAAAGCAATAAAATAATTTATTTTGACGATCACAATCTTTTACTACGGGATTTTTTATATAGAGGATGATAAACTATTTTTCAACCGAAGGGAAAAACAATTGGAACCATTTATGGTTTGTCTTGTTACCTTCCGCATGTCACGACATGCCCCAATAGGGCCCATGCCATGACTCCCCAATCCCACCTCTAATGGGCTAGGAGATGGTGACTAGCATCGAGTAGGCATATCACTAACATGGGAGGCATTTCCTAAGTACATGTACACACGCACATGTCTCCAAACCCACGAATGCAAGAATGTAAATATGACTAAGGGAAAAAATGCATGCATATAACTAAAACCCAACCAACAGAGTAAAAAAGAAATTAAAGTACAAAATTTAAGCTGGGCTAAAATATAAGCCCTCCAAAAACAAGAGTCTGCAAACTACAATGTCTAATTTGTAAGAAATAAGGAGGTACTGGGACTGCTACTCATTTTTGTAGGAACACCTCAGCCTAAAGGGAACTCATAATTCTCAGTCTCATCTTGGTCCCTTATAGACTCCATCAAAAGGCCTCTTGTCTGCACAAGAAACAACACATGCTGGAAAATACCATGCGGGTGTGAGTATAACAATACTCAGTAGAGGACCCCAAACACCACAAAGCAATACAAATGGTAAATCTATAATCACCTCTACAAAGTATATGTTTTATAAAAGTATAACATGAAAAACACAGTCCAAATATACACAAAACTATGAACCATTTTCTAGAGACAATTCACACGAAAAAAAACCCACTCTAGGGATTCTGCTCAAAAATTCCACATAGCATTTGTCTGGGAGAACTCACTCCACGATTCTAATAGCTCAGATGAAATCTGTCATACATGTACAATTTTTTGGGAAAGGCCATGAGAGATATATACACTCATTTTGGTAGAACACACTAATGAATGGGTAATGATCATGATACACAGATGAGGATCACTTCTAGGGACTAGGCGGATACCGTGACTCATCTATATACACCTTCTAAGTAGAGGATCGACATCATGTAGGATTATTCACATTGATACATGACTCTACCTAGGGTTAATAATGGATAGAGGATCTCTCTCTGGGCCTCTCATAGGGATTCAAAACTCAATCTCTGAAATTCCTGCTGAAGGGATCATAATGTTGTGGAAGGAAACAATACCTGACCATCAAGGGAACAAGTTAATGGGAACTAAACCAAACGAAACATATCCATGGAATTTGTGGAAAAGAAGCAAAATCCATGTAAAATATAGTACATGACATATAGACTTGGACACATGTCGTGTCCCTTGACTTTGGGAACTGCCCATGTACAGCATCCCGAGTCTGGAGAACATGTAGTGTAAAAATGCATATACATGGCATGTAAGAAGTATCCCATGCCATGTCAAGGTATCTGGGGTCTAATCTGTATATCCTAACCAAGTACCCATACCCAGCCTCAACCCATGTATGCCACTTCGAGTAATCGGTACACGGAGTGACCCACGCAGCAAACCCCATATAGCCGTGTGGTGGAGTACATGGTTTGTACTCCACCCTGTGTCCATGTATCGTCTGAGATACACATTGAGTCTTGTGCAAGGACCAAAATTCCATGTGAAGGTGGCCACACATCTTGTCTACTTTTACATCCACCAGATAACTCCAGCCACTACTGGGTGGGACCCACATGTTGTTTTTTCCTAGGAGCACGCCAGGTCTTTCATCATGTGCATTGGGCAAGTCCCAATCGCCACCATGTTATCCCCACACTGCATGTTCAGCAAAGAACATGCAGTGCTCTTTGTATTTTTTCAGGAATTGTGAACCTACCCTACCACAACATGGTAGTTCTCTAGTCTCTGATTTGGAAATCTTTTTTCCCCGAGACTCAGGATCACAGGTCACCCCATGATAATATCGATGTTCTAGGAGGTTTCAAGCAATTGATCAGCCCCGAAAACCCATTTCTATCCACCCACATAAAGAACAGTCGAATAATGGTTTCTCCAAATATGTTTATATTAATCTGTTTCTATATATTTCACACCTCCATTGAGTCTTTTCAATGTTGTATATCTAATTTGGAATCTTTGTGTTTTGAAACTGATGTGAAATGATCGGTTGTTCATAACCCCGTAAAGAACGCAAATAACATGGGGTTAAAAGGATGAAGAAATCAATAAATAAAAGGGGAATTCACCTCCACTTCCAATCATCAGGGCATAGATTCTCTACCGTTATAAGAATTAAATAGGATGAATCAAAATATAATCCAATAATTATCACAAATCAATTTCTTGGAAAAAACCCCCCAAAAAGAATTGGGTAAAATAACATCCTCCCGCAAGAACACATGATCTATAGATCAACCTATTCATGGGTTGATAAACATTCATCATTTAATAGATGGAAGAGGAAGAACTTAATCAAAATAAAAACCCCTACCTCAAACATTGATGTAGATTAAGAGTGGTTTTCGTCCTAGATTCCAACTCATAGTGCAACAATCCATGCATCTTCATTCATTGACGATCATCTAGAATTATACCAGGATTCCTCCTCTCCAAAGTTCCATTGGTTTCTAGGGAGATTTCTTGTGTTATGATTCTAGCCATTGTCTCCTTCTTCTTTAAAAGTAAATAAGAGTTGTTGTGTTTATGGAAACATTTAAAAAAATAAATTATTAATTCCTTTTATTTGATTCAAAATGTCTAAAAACTAACTTTTTCTACTGAATCACGTCCTTCGATATTAGGTCCCACCTAAGGTTAATTTTCTACTTTGAATGTAATGGTACCCTTATATTTCTAATCTGGGAACCTTTATAAATGATATTCTACTTTTTTAGGGAAACTGCTCGCACACACTGTTTAAAAGAATAACTTATTTCAAACAGTTATTTCGGGCACTCCGAGCCTCAAAATCACTTGCTGTCACAAAGCATCATCTTGAAATTATTCTATAAAATATTTATAAATAATACATAGAAAATCATAGACATTATATTCTCCCTACCTTATGTATTTTCATCCAAGAAAAGTAAAATCAGGGGCTAATAAAAAATATGTGAGTACTGGGCACAGATCTGAGCCTCCTTCCCCCACGTGCTCTCCTGAAGGTTCTCATGCTACCCCCAGATGTGAACCAAGGGAATCGATCATCCACAAAGTATCCTCTCCTACTGATCCTTGATCTCATCCAGCTACTCAGAAGAGGTTACTCCATCCTTGATGTCTAGATCACCCTAGTCAATGACATGGGATGGGTCATGAACAAACCTCCTCATCTACGACATGTGGAAGATATCGTGTACTCGGTGTAACTATAGTGGTAAAGCTAAGTGATATGGCACCTTTCCAAATCTGTGCAGTATCTGTAAAGGTCTGATAAATCATGAGTACATCATTCTGCCTCGTCTAAATCTCGGTATCCCTCATCGAGGTTAGACCTAAAGGAAGACATAGTCTCTCTACTCAAACTCCATAGATCTTCATCGCCTATTACTATAATAGTTCTTCCAACTATGTGAAGTCTTCATCTACTCCTAGTTAATATGAACCTTCTCCTTGGTAGCTCGTACCAAGTCTTGACCAATGAGTGTGGACTCTCCGGGGTCGATCCAGTAATGTTGTAACCTACAGGGTCTCCTATATAAGGCCTTGAAATATTTCATTCCAATGGTGGAGTGGTAGCTATTATTGTATTCAAAATCCACTAGTGGTAAGTGGTCCTCCCAACTATGACCAATGTCCATGATATAGGCTCACAACATATCCTCCAATATATTAGTGGTCCTCTCTATTTGACTATCTGTCTGGGTATGGAACAATGTGCTCAAGCGTTGCTGAGTGCCAAACACCTTTTTATGTCCCTTCCACAATCAGGATGTGAAAAGATCATAGAGATATTAGCCTATTTTCTAACAGAATCCTTGAATCCGAACTGTCTCCTGCACGTAGAGGCATCATAATCTTTCTATGTAACTCTACTCCCTGATAGCTAGGAAGTGGGTTGACTTGGTGAGTCGGTCAACAATCACCTAGATGGAATCATGTCCCTTGTACTTTCATGGAAATTCTGTCAGAAAATCCATTGAAATTACATCCCACTTCCACTCTCAAACTTATAGGGGGTGAGCTAACCCTGATGGATCCTAGTTCCTTGCCTTCCCTTCCTGGCACATAAGGCATCGAGAAACGAACTCTATTATGGTCTTCTTTGTACCTGACCACTAGAACTACCATCGGAGATCCTGGTACATCTTTTCCATGCCATGGTGTACCACCAAGGGGGATGTATAAAAATTCCTTAGAGTCTCCTTCCGCAATACTATGGGCACAACAATACACCCTATAAAAAGAAAGATGTTCTCCCCACCTCGAAAATATCCATCACGAGAATGTCTAGTGGATAACTAAGCACATAAGGTCTCACAGTCGACATACCCTATCTGTGCCTCCCTAAAATGCAGTAAGATTGGAGGGGTGAAACCCATCGACTGAAGGTAAGATTCATCCTCTCTATCCATGAAGGATAACTGTAATGAGGCCAGCTTCTATATCCCCTCACCCAAATGTTGAGATCTCTATCTCATGCTAAGAGAATCAGCCACCTTTTCCCCCTTTCTACGATATAGATGATCTTGAAACCATGGTCCTGGAGGAACTCTATCCATCACATCTTCCTCAGATTAATATTTTTCCATGAGAAGATGTATTTAAGGCTCTTGTGGTCAGAGTAGATAATAAAATTCTCACCCATAAGGTATTTTCATCACATCATCAATGCAAAGACAATTACTTCTAACTCGAGATAATGGGTCGCATAGTTCTGCGCATGTGTCCTAAGCCAGTGAAACCATAAGAAATCACGTCCAATCTCTACATTATGACACAGCTAATCCCGGTCCTTGATGCTTCATAGAAGACTATGTACTTGACACCGTCTTCAATAAATCTCAAGATTGGTGCACATATCAAACATTGTCTCAACTGCTCGAAATCCTATTGTCACTTCTCTTTCCACATGAAAGGTTCCTCTTCCTGGTCAAAGCTGTCATCAGTTATGAAATCATGGAGAAATCAGGAATGAATCTCTAGTTATATCATGCCATCCTAAGGAAGCTTTTCTCCACTGTTACACTCTGAGGAGTCTCCCATGCTAACACAACCTCATCCTTGGATGGGTCCACTACTACTCCATCCATTGAGATAACATGTCCCAGAAATTGGACCTCCTATATCCAGAACTAGAACTTCGGGGTCTTCCCATAAAGATGGTGCTCTCGGAGTACGTTAATAACCATCCACAGATGTCTCACATTCTCCTCCTCTAATGTCGAGTACACAAAGATGTCATTGATGAAGACCACTATGAACCAGTCTCAGTATTCCTAAAAGGTCTCATTCATATGTCCCATGAACACTATGGGGGAATTCGTCACACCAAAAGGCATCACCTACTACTCCTAGAGTCTATAGTGGCAATACAAGGTCATCTTTGTTATATCCTCATCCTGTACTCGTAACTGGTAGTAACCTAATCGATGGTCTACCTTCGAGAACCATTGTTCCCCTATTATCTGATCGAAGAGGTTGTCGACCCTAGTAAGTGGATACTTGTTCTTAAACATTACCAGATTCAAGATCGAGTATTCCTTGCACAACCTCAAACATATGTTTACCTTCTTTTCAAACAAAACTGGGGCCACCCAGAGTGAAAAACTAGGTCTTATGAAGCCTTGGCTCTGAATATCCTTCAATTGCACCATCTGCTCACAAAGATCTTTGGGATCCATCTGATACACTTGTGATGATTACAGTGTTGTCTATGTGTGTAAGTTAATGCAAAATTTGATCTCCCTACAGGGAGGTAGTCCTAGAACATCTTTTAGAAATATGTCCTCATACTCTGCGACAACTGCTGGGAACTATAAGCTCACAACATCTACTGCTCCAATGGTAAGGCTAGCCAACTCATGAGTGATCGGCTGCACCCTCCTATGCATGAGCCTATCCTATGCTACCTGGGTCTCCTTTTCACCGAACAAGGAAAACCTCATCCCATCATTGTGGACACACCAAACTCTTCACCTAATGCAGTCAATTTGGGCATGGAATGAAGATGACAAATTCATATCGAGAATGACGTCATAAGGGCTCGATGCTGTCACTAAGCGGTTCAAACTGAAACTCTCACCTCGAAGGGTAAGATCACACTATATATAAAGATATGTGATCATCGCGTCTCCTCCAGTAGGTGTCTCTAACCATAAGGGTAAAGACAATGGATATACTATAATTTTAAGGTTTTAAACAAGACATGTGGAGAGGAAGGAATGATTGGAATCAGTGTCTATAAGTACAGAATCTATGGTATAAAAGACACAAATCCTACCTCAGATCATCCCGGAGTCCCTGGTTCAGACACCTCAACTGCATGTAGTTGTCACCAACCATCTCCCCCAACTCCCTGAGCCTAGTGTGGACCTCCTAGGGGTGGTGGTGGAAGTAGATCAAATAATATGTCACTACCTACAGCTCTCCCTACTCTTCTCCAATGTCCACCACCTAGTGGGTCCATCTTCTCAACTATCTTCCTCTACCTCGGTTTTCCATCCACTACTTCGCTACCAGTAGCTCGATGGTTTGGAAAGTCTCTAGTAGTATGTCCCCTACCATAGCACGAGTAGCATCATCTCTCCTAGGATGAATGGATCCATTTTGAGGGAACAATACTATATCGATACCCTGTCCTAGGTCCTCTTGTGATGTCTCCCACATTCTGATCCTTGTGTCTGAAGTCATCACCCTATAGTTGAGGTCTCCAAACCTATCTTCCTACTTTTGATCGCTGTCGGCTATCTCTTCTCCACCAAGAAGATCTTGATCACCAAGGCCAACTCGAGAATCCATCATATGTTAAAATTTATATAGTCACGGCTCTATCTCAGATTTCCCATCATAGACCTCGCTTGAAGATCTGATCTCTGATGTATTGATCCCTGACCTTATCCATTGAATACTAGGTGAGGTTAATAAACCTTGATTAATAGTCATCCACCATCAAACTACCCCGCTAAAGCTGATGAAGCTCATAGATATGAACTTCTCTCAGTGTAACCAGTGAAAAATACTCTCTAAAGAGTCTCTTGAACTCTGTCCACAAAAGTGTCTCCTCGCCGTGAGTCTATGTAGTCAGACTCCACCATTGTCCCATTGAACCTTCAAGAAGGCACTCTTATTGGATCAATATCTAGTCCACTTTTGTCCTCACTAGATGGAAAACTCTGTTCACAACCTCAAAATATTCCTCAGTAACCTGAGGGTTGGGCTCAACATGGAACCTAAAGCATCTCTATATTTGGAACTCATGGAGGACGCTCACCCTTGGCCCCTTATTTGTCAGTACCTCAGGTACCACAGGCTGCTCTACTGGTGGCGGTATTGTAGGTGCACCACCTGGAGGTAACTCTTGGGGAACTGGTCCATGTATCAAAGCCTCGTCACTGTGGGGGTCATCCTCATGATCTAGCTACTAAATCCTAGTGGGTATGCATCACAGAGGCATCCTGTAAGGAAAAAATATATACCATGGTCAATGAGTATATCTGGATAGATGACCATAATGTTCATGGAAAACACATGACATTCCTATATGATGAATTTACCATTCATTTACTTCCCTGTTTTTAGTTTTATCATGTACCGAGTAGAAAAGAAGGCTATCAGAGTCCTGGTCTATGGATATGTCAGCCACCAGCACCAACACTAAAGTATATGGCCTGAAATCTGTTCTAGAAATACCTAACACTATTTCCCCAAACCAAATCTCATAGACTCTCAGTCCTAAGGTAGAACCGCCCACCTCCGATACCACTACGTCATGACCCGTCCTAGTGGGGTCCGCGCCGTGAATCCCCAAGCCCACCTCCAATAGGCCAGGGGCTGGTGACTAGCACCGGGTAGGCATATCACTAAAATGGGAGGCATTTTCTAAGTACCTGTACACAAGCACACATATCCAAGCCGACAAATGCTGAAATGTAAAAATAAAAAATGGACAAAATGAATCAATACCACTAAAACCCAACCAACCGAGTGTAATGGAAAATAATGTGTGGAATGTAAGCTTGGCCATAATACAATACCACAAAAAACAAGAGTCAAAAAACCACAAAGTCCAACATGTAATAAGGAATAAGGTACTAGGGCTGCTGCTCATTGCTACAGAAACACATCGGTCTATAGGGAACTCAGAAAGATTAGTTCGGTCCTTGTCCACCCTAGACTCCATCTAAAGGTTACTCATCATCACAAGACATGACACATGTTGTAAAAGACAGTGCAGGGGTGAGTATAACAATACTCAAAAGAGGACCCTAAAAACCACAAAGAAATACACAAGGTAAAAGTATAGTCATCTCTACAGAGTACATGTCTACTAAACAAATATTAAGAGAAACACAATCTAGATATACTCAAAAAACAGACTCGTATTATAGAGACAAGTCACACAATTGTATACCCATGATAGGGATTCACTTCTAAGATTCCACGAAGCACTCATCAGAGAGAACTCACTCCAAGTGTTCGAAAGCTTTGATGACATCTGTCTGAAAAGAGCTATTCATCGGGAAAATCCCAGAGAGATAGATACACACAATCTGGTATAAGACACCCCTCAGTGGGGAAAGATCACTATACACTGATGAGGATCATTCCCAAGGACATGGAGGATATTGAGAATCATCTAGATTCACCTTCTAAGTAGAGGATCAGAATCCTGTTGGATTATTCACATCAATACCTTACTCTACCAAGGGTCAAGAATGGATAGAGGATCTCATTTCAGAACTTTCAGAGGGATATCTGACTCTATCTGATAAATTCTAGCTGAAGGTATCATACTCTTATTGAAGGAAATGACATCTGAACATTATGAGAACAAGCAAAGGGGAACTAGCCCAAACAAAACATGTCAAAGTATTGGTGGACAAGAAGATCAAGCCATGTAAAATAGAGTACACAGTTTGTAGACTTGGTCACACGCCAAGACACTTAACTATGTTTACTGCCCATATAAAACAACGTGAGTCTGGAGAACATGTTGTGGAAAAATGCATCTACACATCATGTAGGATGTATCACACATCATGTCAAGGTATCCAATGTCTGCTTCGTGTACAGTAGCCATGTGTCTGTACATGGCCTCAACCAATTTATGCCCCCTCGTTTAACTGATACACAGAGTGACCCACACAACTGGCCCTGTCTGGCCATGTGGTGGCATACATGGAATGTACTCCACCCCCTGTCCGGGTATCATTTTTAGATACACACCTAGTCTTATGCAAGGACCTATAGGCCATGTGATAGTGGTCACGCACCGTTTTTTACATTTCCTACCACCAGATAACTCCAACCGTCATTGGGAGGGGCCCACAATTCATGTCTTCCTAGTAGAACACCATATCCTTCATCATCTGCAGTACGCATATCCTAGCAGCCACCATGATGACCCAACACAGTGTGATCATCAAAGAACACACCCTATTCTTTGGCTTTTTTCTAGAATCACAAACCTACTCCACTGGACCTCAGTGATCCTCTAGTCTTCAATACAAAGATCTGTTTGCCCAAAGACTCAACATTCCAGGTCTCCTCTCTATGCTATCGATGTTCTGGGAGGTTTTGAGCATTATATCACCCCCAAAACCCCATTTTGATCCACCTACATGAAGTACGATCGAATAATGGTTTCTCTAGATTCTTGTCAATTCATCAGCCGCTATTATAGTCGCACCTTTGTTGAGTCGTCTTAATGTGGGATCTCTAATTTTGGATGGTTTATTTTCAAAACAGATGCAAAAACATCCATTAATCATAACCCCATGAAAAATGCAGTGATAAAATGAGAGAGAAAATTAAAAAAGGAATGGGAACACACCTCCACCATTGTTTGTCACAACGTCGATTCAATCCCAATAATAGTATTAAATAGGATTTATCAAAAGATAATATGACAATTATCACAAATCAATTTATCAAATCAAACCCCAAAAGAAATCAAAAAAATAATGCCCTCCCGGAAGAACGCATGATCTGTGGATCAACCTATTCTTGGGTTGATCCACTTTTGTCATTTAGTCAAAGAATGGGGAAGAACTAAATCAAAATAACAAACCCCTACCTCAAACATTGATGAAGAGGAAGATCAATCACTATCTTGTATTTTTTCTCACTATGAAACAATCCATGCATCGTAGTTCATCAACGTTCATCAACAATCTTCAAAGTTTGGCCCCTCTCAAAATATCCATTGGTTTCTAGGGAGTTATCTAGGGTTAGGATTCTAGGACTGGGCTCCTGCTTATTTAAATGTAAATATTTGATGCCTTGTTTAAGTAAACATTTAAAATAAAAAATATTAATTCATTTTATTTTATTTAAAACGTCAAAAAACTAAAATTTTCCACTGACCCATGCTGGTCGATGTTAGAACCTGCCTAAGGTAAAGTCACTGCTCTTAATGCACCTCTGCCCCCAGATTTCTGATATGGGTACCCATTTAAATGTTATTCCACTTTTTAAGGAAAAATTCTCACATGAGATATTTAAATTTCTAACTTATTTTGAATATTTATTCCATGCACCCAAGGCATCAGAACCGCATGAAATTGAGAAGCCTTCTCTCTTAATAATTCCATATAATATTTAAAAATAATATATTGAAAATACGAGACATTACACAGCATGTACACCTATGTATCTCTCTTGGATTAGTTTTTCCTCAGCTCCAAACATGAACTATCCCCACTGGCCTTGGAGTTCCATTCGATAAATATGCTTTTACTCACATGTAGGTTAGGGGAAGAAAAGTATTGATTAATGAATTTTCATACAAGAAACCATGATAAGAGAGGCCCTTAAATAATAAGATGAGAGATATCATGCAAGTCAATTGAATTTAATAATAAATAAAATGAAACCATTCACATACAATATTGTAATCTAAGATCATGATGACCCATATGATAAAAATAAATTACACATTTAAAAAATTGATATTCAATTATAATTATTCTTATTTTAGACAAATCATAATCAAATAAATTAAATATTGAAACTAATTAATCAACTCTTTTATCTTAATTCCCATATGAATTTCCTTGATATTCTCTTCCATCTAAAATTTTAAATATATTAGTTAAATTTATTTAATAAATACTTCGTACAAAAATGTAACTTAGAGGAACCATGGTGATTGCCTATTCAAACTACCCAACATGTGTTATACTCGTATACTATTTACTATTTTTACTTGTGGAATACACGAATTATAACATAATATTGTGATGTGTACTATCTGCATAATGATCATAGAGTTGAATGATTTTTTATAGTTGTTAATGCTTAAATATGCGTAGATTAATATCTATAATAATATTTATGCATTATATATAGATCAAAAAATTACATATAAATTAATTACCCATTTTAAATTTATTTTTATATTTATGAACTCTTCACATGTATTATTCTCTCATCTAGAAGACCACATGAAGGTACATATTGATATGTTTTTTAAAGTATAATAAATTAATTTAAAATTCTTGAAATTTGGTAAAATTACATAATGTTTACATTTAAGATACCAGACATGTATTATTCTTACTCTCTTTCTATGACACATTCTTAGGGACTCATTTAGTAAAAATTCCAATGAAAATATTGGATTACATAGTGTAGTAATGTGATACATGGAATGTGGTATCTAAGTTACATGAACACCAGCCTTTTAGGAATTATAGGATGATACGAGGCTCACATATGACTAAAGGACTATGGGCTATGTGTGGAAGTTGCATGGTGTGTACTTCGGATGATCTTGGATCAGGCTATCATAGTCATCACATAGTGTATAATTATATTCACTACATGTAATAAATGCACCAAAAATGAAATAATTCATAATTAAACCATGGTTTTTCATATACTAGTACATGGATTGTACCTAAGGGTTACATAGCATGTGCTATTTTTATATCCTTCTACATTCATTGTGACCTTCAGATGATCTTAGTATTTATTTCAATCATAAAATTATTCGATCTCATTATATTTATGTGAAAATAAAATTATTAAATCATATCTCACAATCTAGATTAAAGAATGATTAAATTGGAATTGAAAAACAATAATAAATGTTCAACTCATTCAATAGTCCTTAAATAATTATTAATTATCATGTGACCCCTGTGATACTTCTTAAATTTTATAGGCACAACGAAAGTCTGTTATCGATCATGCATAACTTTTATTTTTTTCATTTGTTGTGGATCTAACAATAGATCTACGTCATTCCATTATTTTATTGTAGGTGTAAATATTAGATTCCCTCTAGTATTGATTCACATGGGATCCATGAATCTATGAATGTCATCGTTGGAATCTCTAGGTGTCAGCATGGTAGATCACATAACTTACATTATTCACCTTTGATATCCATGAAAATACCTTTCGAAGCATTCTCCTTGATCTCTCTATACTCAAGAGTCCAAGGTGGAGAAATATCTCTCTCCATTCTTGAGAGAATTCTTGAATATGGTAGTCTTATTGAGATTTGAGAGGATTTTTTATATTTCATTGTTCTAGACAAAAATAAATTGGGTCATTGGAAAAATAATTTATTTTGGATCATATAATTCCAGGTTTATAAATAAATAATTCAACAAGTTCCCATTAGTATTAATTTAATAACCATGGAACCCCATTTTCATTATTACAATATCATTGTTATTTCTTAACATGTCCTAATCTCATGAATTAAAATTAAATATTATTTATTCAAATAATATTCATTATGTATTATTACTCACTAGACCATTAAAATCAGTCCATCATTACTCTATAATATTTATCAATCAATTTATAATGACTATTAATTTAATAATTAAAAATAACTGCATTATTTCCAATAAATAAATAAATAATATATTCTCTAAATAAAAATAAATATTTCTTAAGAAAAATTCACATAATATTCTCAAAAAACTGGTGATAGAACATATGAGATCAAGAAAATATTAATAATTATTAAACCACATGAATGAATTATATATATTCAACTTGTAAAATAATAAATAAAAATATATTATATAATAGAGATTATGGATACACATAGTCTGTGATCCTTTAGGACTATGTATTAGTTGTATTTTTTGTATCATCTAAAATTCCTAGGATAGTGTTCATAAATGTACCCCGGAACACATAGAGATAGAAGTTAATTCCTTAATGACATGATACCTCATAAAAATGCTTTATGTGTAATAAAGTCCATTTATCACAACACCTCTAATATAAATGGATTCCTACTGGTGCCATCAACATATATGCTTGATGACTCTTTCATTGACATTATGGAAATTGAACTTTACTAGAGAACACCGTGTCCGTGGATTTATTTGGGGTAAATAATTTCCATTAAAGGGTCGAAGATATCTACTTCGACATTAGATCAGAAGATAAAATTATTTTATTTCATTATTCATGAATGAAATACAACTCAGGATACACCAAACGTATCTTACCTCACCGGGAACATATGTCATCACAGTTTTAATCAATACATCAAACTACACAAGGTATGGCACTCATTAATTATAATCTAAATTTATAAGGATCAATACACACATCAATAGATTGTAACACCTAGTATCACATATAAATTTTGATTTCTTACCAGGAGGTATCTTTCTCATAATATACTATACTCGATATTACCAAGGGAATATACAATTAGAAGGTTCATCAACGTCTTATGAGACTCCACCCCTAATATTCTATAACATTTCAGTCCCTAAAATGATATCGTCAGGCTATAGAACATATATATAGGAATTCTATCATCAAACATCCGAGTTCTCTTAATAGTGGAGAACATGTATAACCTTTTAGTGAAATTGATTTTTTGAGGACATTATCACAAACTACGTTATGTAGAAGAACAATCATGATGTGATAATGATTTTATTAGTATTAAAAAAGGCGATTTCATGTTATCATAAAATAAATAGAATTTGGTTCTAGGGGACCAAATTCAGTAATTTCATGTTATAACATGCATACCTTTAATGCTACCAAACCATTTACCCCTAAGATACATCAATGATAATATCTACTATATGTGAATATTTCTAAGATATTTTACTTTCATCGATTAACCATATGAGAAAATTCCAATTAATTACACCCTATGAGATTGAAAATGATCTCCATCTACCTACTAAATCAACAAACCACCACCAATTCAAATAACCATTTTTTTCAATGGATCTCACATAAGAGAGAGACGACATGATATATCCACACCCCAAACATGAACCATCATTGGTCTTTGAGAAATTATGATAAACATTCATGTCAAGAAAAATTGTAAATCCATTAAAGACCACTCTAGGCCATATGAATTGAGAGTAGGCTAAATTAATTGGATTTATGATTAAAGACTAAATGAATGAGTTTCATTAAACAATGAGCACCAAGATGGCAGAAAATTGGTAATATTGTGATTTCACAAATGGATTTATGTAAATATGATCTAAATTGAGGAGGTTCACTAAGGTTTATTGGAGGAAATTACATGTAATCTTAGATAAACCATGGAAAGAATATTATAATATTTGATCTAAAAATTTAATCCACTAATATTGGATAAAATCAATGAATAAGAACATATGTATAATAAAGATTAGTATAATGGGTTCTTAGTTGAAGAACACAAAATATATTAAATATGGAGTTAGGATTTGATAGATTTGGATATTGATGATGTTGGAAAAAATGACTAAACTATTAATGATTTCATTCAATGGACCATATAGGGAGTTTAATATCAATTTAGTGATAAATATTGTGAATATTTGGAGGGGGGAAGAACATGGTTTCATGTCCATTTTCATTCTATAATAAGAATATATGAATTAATTATTGGTAAATTAACAATTTTTTGATTATAGTGGTTGTTTTACTAGATATTTAAAAACAAATGGTGATCATTTACATGTATGAATTGGTCCTCTATGAAACCATCGTACTGAATCAAGTGTATAAACTTGATCCCAACATCAGCAGTACAATCTCTCATTAATATGGTCATTGTATTCCCCAGCTAATCATACATGAATCACAGAAGATATGGTCTATATTATCGATATATAGAAACACCTCACCATACATATTTATCCCTCATCAGTTCAACCCCTAGTTCTAGAGCACTTGAACTTATGTTTGAAGATAGTCTGTGCCTCTTTTCCTTCCCAATTATTCAATTATGATTTTAAAGGGTAATTCAAAAAAATTATCAATCAAATTCTTGTTTGAATCCACACCTCTAGGTTCCATCCCATTCCACCAAATCTCATGTACATTATCAATGCTAACACATTAAATAACAGTTAGACGATGTCTAACTTCAAATCCAACTTGTAAATCCTGATACTATGCCTGGGTTTTGGATCATTAAATTCCATAGAAGTATTAATATGCATAAATCCGCAGAAAATTCCTTATTAGATCATATCAATAATCAATCATCTTTCACCATAATGTGAAGAAATTATGAATTTTGCCTCTTATTATTCTAGAAGAAGTATATATTTTGATCATTGGATTACACATAGGTACAAGTATTTTTCCAATTATGTTAGAGAGAAATGGGTGCGAGATACTGTATAAAAAGGAATTATGGTTGATGAGAGAAAATAATTTTACATTCATGGGATAGAAAAACTAAAAAATCTATTTTAATATATATTTCAACCTAATTCAATTATGGGATATTAATTTATTCCTTTTTCTTATTTTGTGTTTGTAATTTTTTCCCCTGTCATGTGAATATAATATCTTGACTAAATGATCTTAATATATTGACATGAGCCAAGTCTTGATGTAATTTTCATTGTTTTTTTTAATTTATTATGATTTTATTTCTTACATTTTCAATACTTATGTGATGAAGATATGTTATTTGTAGGTAATAATTATGTGATTTCTCACTTTATTTTAATAATTGTCATATCCCCCATTTCAAACTCAACCAAATACCTTCCCCACAATTATATAAATATTCACTTAATTCAACTAATGTTATGTGGGTTGAGGGATGAACTACATATGATTAGATATGGTTTCAGGGATAGTGGATACCTCAATTGGTGTCTTTATATGTTTGATAATATTAAAGGGTTGAGAAATGGTATACCTAGAATATTTTTTAAAGATCACTAATTATCACCAACCAGGTCAGGAATTGTGATTCATGAATTGAATTGATTGAATCATAAAATGATATTAAGCAACCATTCAAGAAAGTGATGGACACGTGTTCACCAAATATTTTATATTCCACCCCCTCGTTAATTTTTTTTATGTTTCCTACTTATTTATTTTTTGTTTTATTCACACAAAACAAGAACAATTTACCCCAATCCCTATTCTTATAATTAAAAAAATGAAACATAAATATTATTAATAATTAAAAAATATTAGGGAAGAACTGACCTAATGAATCCTTGATAATGACCCTAGTCAGTACCACAAGATTGCATTCTAGTTTAAAATAATTTTTTATATGAGGCCCATGAGAACATTTAACATCAGTCAATGATCTTTCTAGCATTAAATCATCTTCCCACATTGTCTTCAACTATTGTCATCTAATCTCTCTATCATTCGTTACCTTCTTCTATTTTATTCTTATATTAGTCAATGTATATATGGTTATTTATTTTTTATCATTTTGATTTTTTTCATTGGTTTATATTTTACCATTTATTATGAGAGAATTGTTTTGTAATTATTATTTTTTATATGTGTCATTTTCATTATCTTAATTTGAATATTTTTATTTAATTGTTTATTTGAGAGTGTAATATATTTTTACATTTTTTTTCTTTTATGAAAATTATTATTTTTCAGAAATATTATAATTTTATCAATAACTATCTATTATACATTTTTATTCTCTTTTTATCACTAAAATTTACATAGGTTACATTTTACCCTTAATTTTTTAATCAATATGTGAAAATTATTTTAATAATAACTTATTTATAGTACTTTTATTCTATAATGATTAGTTTTTTACAATAAAACATTTACATATAAATATTATTTATTTTATAAATTGAATATTTTTTGATAAAGGACATATGTTATACATGGATTACAATTAAAAAATTTAATATTAATAATGGTCAAATTTACTTTTTATTAATGATTTTATTAAATACCACTAAATTGTGTTTTATATAAACAATTTATGGATAGATAATATTTTTACAATTATGAAATAAATGATGTCATATTTTTTAAAAATATATTATATTTATTTCTTAAATTAGTTTACATGATTGCCTTTTAGATTATTTTTATTTATTTATTAAAAAATTATTATTTAATTATATTTATAAATGTAAATGTTCAAATTCAATAAATTTTTATTTAATAATTAAATTTTATTATATGTGAAAATGAATCTTAGTTGGATTACTCAATGTTGACCAAGTGATAAATATAACGAAGGGATTGATGTTTTTTCGAATTTTCCAAATGAAATCTTCTGAATAGTGACATGTTTTCAATCCATGAGTGAAATTATCAAATATGTGATAGTCAGAAAGAAGATAAAAAAATATAATTTTATTTAGAATGGTTGGAATACGATTTATATCCCATGTATCTAAAAGATTGAAATAAGAAAAAAATAATGATCTAGTAATGATGGTGATATTCAAAATGATAATTTTAGTCAAATTAAAAATAGTATTGATGATACTAAAGTGGAAGAAATTATGAAATCATTTATTATAAATTTCTTATACCGTGATACTAAAAGACCATTGAATCTAATTTTTATGAAATTTGTGATTTTAAAAACATAATTAATACTTATTCACTTTGATGTAATAAATGGACTGAGTGGTAACTAACTTACTGAGTTTCTATATGTATTGAAAGACATACTTCCTAAATGGAATTATCATCTAGATTCACATTATAATCCTGAAAATATTATACCCAAAGGGATTGGGGAACAAGAAGATATATCACTTCCCTAATGATTGATTCCTTTATAAGATAGAATATAAAGGTCTATTAGAGTGTTCAAAATATAGTAAATCATGGTAAAAGATTAGTGAAATATCATATGTTGATTTATCATCTATGAAAAGTATCAAAAGTCGTTGAAGGAAAATTTTGTACAATCCTATAATTCATTATCTGAAAATTTGTTTTGATATTATCATAATGAAAAATGGATATTATGTTATAGAGATAAGTGAATATTAAATGTAAAATTATAGCATTCGTATGATTGTTCAAACTGGAAGAAAATTTTCCGATAGTTTTCTACATTTGATGTGAATATAGAAATGATATATAAGGAATATGAACAAAAATAATTAATCGATATCATATCCTTATTAGAAAATATAGTTAATTACCTATTTCTTAGTAA
This sequence comes from Viscum album, assembly GCA_963277665.1. Classification (NCBI taxonomy): domain Eukaryota; kingdom Viridiplantae; phylum Streptophyta; class Magnoliopsida; order Santalales; family Viscaceae; genus Viscum; species Viscum album. Next base: position 1,096,305,402 of record OY728163.1, read on the forward strand.
TTTAAAACTTATCTCTTATGTTTTCTATAAAATAAAAATATATAATGTTGGGTTTAATGATTTCTATTCTATAACATCCTATAAATGATATTGATGTTTACTTTTAGCCATTAACTCATGAATTTAAAGGAATTTATCAGACTAAAAAATTCATATAGAAAGTAATATTTAAATTGTATATAAATATTATGTTTATTAATAATGACTACCCATCATATATAAATTTTATTAGATATAGTGATAAGGTAATTTGTTTTACAATTTAGAAATAATTAACATCCTACCATCATTTACAATAAGGAATAAAAGTGTTGTACAAGGTTCAATGATTTTAATTGTCTATGGGTCACTCTTATTTATGAGTAGAAAAGAAATTTAGAGACTCACAAAAATTTTATATTTTGCTACATCCATTGATAACCGATTAGTATTTTGAGAGGCTGAATGAATTGATGTTACAATTAAAAATAAATAAATATCTGGTAATAAAAGAAATTTATGGAAGAAATGGTCAATATTTTTTAATCATATATATATATACATGTGATCAAAACATTTTAGATATTAAATTCATGAATGGAGATTTTTTGAATTTAATATAGGACTTTTTTTCAGTGTGAATACATTTTGACTTATAGCTAAAATCTAATAAAAAAATAACATAATTGATTATATATTTTCATACATTTTCTAAGAATGTGAAGATAATTTTTATTGTTCCTCTATGGTATCAAATATCCTTAGGTTTATTATTAAAATTCAAAAAACATTCTATAACAAAAATATTTCGTGTTAATGGGTATAAAATCTTATTGTTTCCATGTTATGATGAAACAATTCATTCTTTTTTAATTCCATGGAATACTACCCATTTTTTCAGATTGAATATCATCATGGTGTGTTACTTTTTTAATTCAAATTGTAACAATTTGATTGATGTGAATTTTATGAAAAATATAGAGTATAATGAAAGAATCATCTTTATCAACTGGGAATTTATTTTCCATCATTTTTTATATCACAGTAATTTTAATGGTTCATTTGGTGTGAGAGATAATGCTTCATGGTCACATATATTGATGTTTAATTTACTATATTAAAAGATATATTTAGATATTAATGGTGTGTGTTAAGAATCCATATCGACCAGAAACCTCTATTGTTGAAAAGTATGTTTTTGAGGATGTTGAATAGTTTTTTAAAAAATACTTTATTGTAGAGAAACCAATTATTTTTACAACATCTCACCATAAAAGAGTCAGTTTGGGGAATGGTGATCAATGAATTGAAAATAAAGTCACTAACATGGGAAAAAATTATTTATGCACATTTATATATCTTGAATAACATAGACGATGCTCATCCATATAAAAAATCAAATATTACTGTTCTAAAACAACTTTATAAAATTAACAAAGATGTATGGGTAGTAAATGAGTTTAAGAAAACGTTTTTCATGGTTTAAAGACTCTGTATGTGGTCAATTTGATTCATCAAAATCATTGATATGCTTAGTGGGTGACTAAAATTTAAATTTAATAACGTGGAAATGTTATTATTGTAATGGATATAGTTTTATACCAAATAACAATACAATAGAAGTGTAGTTAAAAATATTAGTTGTGTGTTTTTCACTAATGAAATGAATTTTTTAAATTAAAAAAGACAAAAAAATCAATCAGTGCATCAACGGGATATTATGGAGTTATTAAACAATTATGGGAGATTGACTATATTAAATGTTGAGTTACAATATCAAATAATAAATGGATTTATACTAACAATAGATATTAACATGATGAATTTTGAATGATGTTAGTTAATTATAATGGATTCACATATATAGATAACCCTTTTATCAAAGAAACACAAGAGGAATAAATTTTCTATGAACTCCATCCATCAAATGTGCATTGGCCTATCATTTTACAAGGTGAAAACAATATCATAGTGATGAAAAGGTTATCAATGATAAATAATTATATGAGATCCCAATATCGATGGAAGGATTATCATAGGATATTAAAAACTAAATTGTAGGATTGGTTTGTACCATATAGAATAATCATGAAGAAGGAATATGGGAATACAGTCTTTTAGAAATATCATACTATTATTGGTACCATATATCTATTTTTATATTTTAAAAATTAAAAAAAAGTTATATATATTTTTTCTATTTGAATTTTTCTTTAAGACACTATTTTAAAATATATAATAATTCATATTAATTATGATTAAAATTATTTAAAATAAAAGCTAGTTTTTTATTATATTTTTTTCATTTTACTTGTTTCCAATGTTTTTTTCTTATACCTGTATCATTAAAAGTCTTATAAATATTCTCCACATTTTTAAGTACTTTAATAAAAATCTTTAATAAATATGATAAATAAGTGTGTTTGGTTTAGATTAATTTTAATTCTATTATGATCCACTTATTCAATTTTTTATGTAATAATTGGATTTTCATAAAATTTTACACAAACTTGGTATTCTTCTATCTATATCATTTTATGTATCATAAATGTTTTAGATATTTCTTTTACGTTATATTTATGTAATCTAAATAATATGATAAATGGTTCATTTAGTTTATTTTTTTTACTTTGTTTATATTATTTTCTAATTTTTATTTAATTTTGTGTCTAAAAATAGGGTTTGTATAATCCTTTACTTATTTTTTTCTTCTATCTATATAATTTCATATTTTATAAATTTATTCCTCACTTTTTTGTATTTTAGTTAATTAATATACTGAATTTTATAAAAATAAGTTTGTTAGTTTTGTTTATCTTTCATTGTAAAAATTTCCATTTTGTTTATTTCATATGTAATAGTTGGATTGGTATTATATTTTAATATTTTTTTAAATTTTTATTTTTAAGTTAATGTTTTATCAAATAGTTGACTCACCACAATTTTGTTTGGAGGAACCCTTACATACTTATGGTGGGGTGCCTCCTCATTCTTTTTCACATGAGCCTTCTAATTCTACTATGAAAGTGAATAATTACAAGTTTTTTCAACATAGTGGAATAGGATAAACTAAATTATCAATTTTATATAGGAAAGACAAGAACACATATTTCATGTTTGGTGGTAATGTTTATCCTACATGTTCAAATTATAAATTTTTTTGGTGATTGATGGATATGAAATCATTAGAAAAAAAATAAGAGTTTTTATTTTTTATTGGAGAAGTGTCAACTAGGTGAAAAAAGATCAAATATGTGAGACTATTTTTTTTGTAAGATCATTTATTATTATTTTATTTATCATTCCATGTTTTTATTAATATATTCATTTACATACTAATCAGATGAAATATTATTTACATAACACTAAAATATGTAAAAGGTGATGATTATCATTTTATTTAAGGGGATGGAGTAATTTTAATGAAACACAAAATTTAGATGTCATTTTTGGTGGAAGAATAAATGAAAATAATTATAATATATAAGGTTTTATAGATGAAGATACATGAGAAAAATTTATAAAAAATATATAAAATGAATCATTTTTTCTAAGCCAAATGGACGTTGTCAAATATATGTTTTTTGAATCATGAAAAATGAGTATATTAATTATTTGATAGTCCTTAATTAATATTTCATGTGGATATATTACAAACATATCATTGTATGGTTACCACATTCCAAAATGTGTCTTTTATAAAATACCAAAAAATGTATGCTGACAAAGATACTTCTCTTCCATTGCCCTAACTGAAAATGATAAATGTAAAATCACTCGGATGATTAAAACAGGAGTATATAATATTGAAGGGTAGAAATAAGTATTTTAAAACATTATAAGAAATAGTTTTATGCTTTTTTACTCTTTATATTTTTTAATTAATTGATACGTTTTTCAAATTTTCAAAATAGTAATCCCTTGGGGAGCAGATCGTAATTGAGATCATCATACACGAGGGTAGGAGTTATTTTATTTTATACTGAATTAGGAAATCGAAAGAACACGGGTATACGAGGATACAAGGTAGGTGTATATATTAAAAATTATTTGTTGTTATGGAGATTATTTTATGGGTGGATGTATATAAAGGATGAAAAGGTTCTTTAGATTAGTTTTGGATATGGGTGAGATGATGAAGGATATGATTACATTATTATTAAAGTTGATTTTTTAAAACATGTAGTGATTGTTTTAGGATATATATCTCACTCATCTATATTGATCTATATATTATACTCTTATACCCTGCCAATGTATCCCCCTTATTCACATCCTTCTTGACAGTTTCCCATCTATTGTGTGTTATAAATTCAGTTCCTTAGTTTCAAATTATAGTATATGGGATCATATATTATATTAGGGGTACCAAATATCATTAGTAGGAGGACATGGATTGGATAAGGTTAATTTCATAGAATATTATAGATGAATTGGCTTGAGAACATGTCTCTAAAAATTTGGTTTCTATAGTTAGACAATGTTTTGGACATTCTTTACTTTGTTTATCTGAACTTTTCCAACAACTTACCCTTTTGATATTCATAAATTATATCCTTTTTCATATTTTTTTAATTTTTTTAAATATTTTAATATATATATATATATTAGGACCGAATTAATGGTAAATACATGTTTTAAAAATAGTAAAAACATGTTGAGGCCCCTTCGACTACGTATGAAACTTTTCTAATGGAATTTTTAAATCATTATCATATGAATTTATACTATTGGATTTTTATGAGATATTAATGGGTTCCAATATATTTAGGTGTTATTATATAATTACTAATTCTATGATAGATATCTAGAATCTTGGAACTATAGATATGTTGGTACTTGTAGTAATTCGTGTCCTTTCCATGAAAGTCGGTGACCATATTTCATTTTATTATATCCATTTGATCTAACTTAATACTTATGTTTTTATTTTATTATGTATATCTATTCTCATTTTGTTTATTATGATATGATATTAGTTTGTGGATTCAAGTACACATGTTTTATTTGTTCAATTAAAATGACAATGAATTAAGATAAAGCAAAATTATTCTTTAAGTATATTTTAGAAGGATAAAATGGTTTGTTTAATTACTCATTATCTTTATGCGTATAAAACATATATTTCATTAAGTGAATTTTCTTTATCCAAATGAAACTAAATCATTCTAATTATACTCTATACATGGTGACTTGCATGAAAACATTAATGAAGTATTAGTGACACATGTTTAATTACTTTAATTCTTTTATAATATAATATATTTTTTATTTTATTTCATATTTATTATTTTCAAATATTAAATAACTCTAACTAATAAATTAATGATAGGAAAAAAAGTCAACTATATGTGTGTAAATGTGACTTCTTTTCTATGTACTAAAATTTATAAGATACTTAAAATGTTGATTCATAATGATAACATCATTTGATGTTGAATTTTCATTATCAATGAGTTATCAAATTTAATAAATATTTTCCATGATTTATGTAAGATATAGTAATATTAATAAGGTCAATATTTTATTACATATTTTCCATAAATTTATCTTATAATTATATTTAGAATCAATGTTTAGTAAATTATTTTTAATTTTTTTCTTTTTATGATCATTTACCATATAATTGAAATGAGTTGAATCATCTACAGGGAGCATGAGCAATTTATCATTCATGTTTGATTCACTTTTAGACACTCTATTTATAATTTTATTATACATTTTAAAATTTATATTTAAAATTATATTATTATTGTAATTTAGAAGAATTTATAATATAAATTGTTGTTACAGAATACTACTGAAATTTTCTCTTATTTGTTACAATTTTTTTGGTCACTTTTTTAACATTTTTTATTATAAGATTGGCATGGAATATTTTAAATGAAATTGTAAAAAAATATTTTATACATTGATTATTTCATATAAATGCCTTAAAAATTCATATTCCACTTGGGATATTTTTAAATTAATGTGGAAATTCACCCATTTTACTCATTTTATGAGGGTTTTACATGTCAGTTATAGAATAATAGATGTGTAATATAATTTTTTACACCAATTAAATGAAATAAATGATGTACAATATCAAGTTCAACATTGAATTTTGGGAGGGTTTCCCACATTGTTTATTATTTTAACTAAAAATGAAGATTTTTTTATGATGGTTAAAATTACTAGATTTAAATTACTAATTAAAATGTCTCTTACAATGACACCACTTATTAAATGATTTCAAAAAAATTGATTGCAAAAAAACTTTTATCTACTAGTTTGAGGCTATTGTAAAAAACAATAAGGGATATAGGGTCATGGGAAGAGTATTTGTTTTGTTAGAGATATATGGATACAATTTTTCCATCTTACATGATGTATGATGGTCCACTAGCCAGTATTTTATACCTCCTTTTATTTGGATTTCTATATCAAAAGTTTTTTACCTTCAAAATAGGATCTGGATACCTTATGACCTATAATGTTTTCTATGTGACCATTAAGAGATATCTTGTTAATGTGTTGTATATTATCAATGAAAAGATTCAATCTAGTTTGTTCGGTTTTAATTATATCACTAATAGTGATATAGATGTCTTTAGGAATAGGAGGTTGGATCATATGAGTCTTTAGTGATTTAAGGAGTTATGTAAGTTGTTCATTTTATCTTATGTTACACGGAGAAAAATAATATTCTATTAGGATTGTGTTCTAGGTAAGTCCTAGAGAGTTATCTTCCATGGATCTATATTTAAATGTAATTATCAATTAGAATTTGTACACTCTAATTTTTCGGGTTCTTTATGGATTGTAACCCATGGTGGAGGCTCATACATATTCAATTTTGTATATTATCATTCCTTAAATTTTTTTGATCTATACCTTCATGATTATTTCTAAACTATTTTATCGGTTTAAAACTGAGTCTCTAATTAAGGTGCCATAAATAAATCCTCATCCTGAGCCATATTCTCAGTCTTGTTATGATAATTATTTAAAAAGTGAACATCTTAATGATGTTACTATGTACCAGGTCACTTAATGTCTTTCTATGAGGTTTATCAGGCCTCCACCTACAAATATCCATACTAATATGGAATCTTTATCAATCTAGATTTCCCAATATCATAGTAATGAGGACCTCATACCTATAAATAGAATATTAAAAATATTGATTCAAAGCATTGGATCCCTTACATTCATGATAAGATGCATTCCATTAAGAAAAAATGTACTTTTCCCGCTGTGAATAATCCACCTTCTACCAATGTTATCAGTTGTAATGGATTTTTAAAAAGAAAGAAGATATCACCAGATAATAAAATTAAATATAAGTCCATACATATAGTAAATGGTTTCATTCAAATAAAAATCTATTTATTATTCTTACACTTTCTCTCATGTGGTTATAAATTAATCAATTAGAATATTATTGTATTTTTCTTCTTACCATTATATTTATATTTAAAAACATGATGTTAAATATTTTTACTTTCGTTGTGATCTTAATGAAAATATTTAAATGAATTTTCCTACTAGTTTTTCTCATAAATTCAAGTCTTACCAAGTCTATTTTCTTACCAATTCATTTTAGGGTCTAAATTGAGCCGTTAAGTTGTGGTATATTAAAAATGATTCATTTATGTTGTATTATAAACATAGTAAGATTATGTTTAATGCATGTGATTATTTCAAATATATTCAAACTAACATGCTCTGCTTCCAACATTATGATGTTGAATTTTTGATTATTTTTATTCATACAATATTGATCATTACTTCCAAATATTTTTTTAAACATTATTTGAAATGATCGATCAAGGTTATGCCAAGTAGATTTTAGGTATGGATATAGTTAGATATATAAAACATAAACTGCTTTGTTTGAATCAGAATTATTATGTAATTAAATAGGTTCAAAGATATCTCTTTGAATCTTTAAATCATGTTAGTGTCCCTTTTTCATGAAATTTCAAACTGTCACTTTCTTATTCTTTTTATAATACTTCAAATTTTGAGTTTATTTGTAGAATTATAATTTCTAATGTAATGGTTAGCATAATGTATGATATGATATGTACCAGACCAAAAGTTTATATTTATATTATTACTTTTTTTTAAATTCATGGGATGTCTAGTTAAGCATATTTTCATTACCTTAAGTGCTTATCAAGTTACATTTATTCCTTTAATTCTTTATCATTATATTGTGTAATAAATTTTATCCCTTATGAAAAACTGATTAGATATTTGTGTTTTACTATTTTCAAAGTATTGACACTATTAAATATCTAACTTTTTATGTTTTAACTTCATATATATGTCCTATATTCTTGAAAATAAAAATCACATTGGTTACGGTTCTCTCAACAACTGAGGCCAAGTATATTGACTACATAGAATTAGTTAAATAATATTTGTGGAATAAAGGTTTGATTTATCAAATAAAGATAATAAAATTTGGAATTACTATTTATAGAAACTATCAATATGATTTAAATATATCTATTAATTTGGTTTTCCATGGTAGGTATATGAAAATAGATATTATTAATAATTTTATTGTAAATGTTTTCTGAAAGTGGAATTGTGGGTGAAAAAAATACAAACTAATCAGATTAATGAAAATAGGTAGAATTTTTTTTGGATTTGTCCAAATTTGTTAATTTTTTAGATATTCTAAATATGGTTCCACTTCAGAAATAGTAGTTTTATAAACATCACCCATAGTTTATTTTTTGAATGGTTGAATTTTTTTAATTTACAATGAATTATTGGATATACAAATGAAATTGATTTTTTTTATAAATCTATTTGAATTTTCATGCCTCAAATTTTTATAATATACCATGATAGTTTAATTAGGAATTATTTTAATTTTTATAATTAGTTTTTATCCCTTTTATATTTTATATGAATATTACATTGAATCCCATTATTTTATTCATATGTAGGTTCTATATTAAAATACTATGATAGATATAATAATATCTTATTGAATATGTTTAACTATTCATGGGGTTATTATAGTTTCATGTCACCTTTCATGAATCGTTTTACTCATAATTCGCACCTGTTGTGAGGACAATTTATTATCGCATGTGTCAATCACATCTGAGTCGATTCTTCCCATAGCACGAGAACGGTGTTACACTAGAAATGTGCCTTTGTCGGCTATTTATCCTAGAAAGTTATTATTCAACCCCATATATTTTATTATTTAATATCATGAAATATTTATTTTCTTCTTAAACATCTTTCATGAATTATCCCCCTTTTGAGGTTTTTCTGTGTCTCTTATGGTAACCACCATATATATATTGTTATGGAATATTTTATCATGACAGTCCATCTATCTTGGGTTATTACATCAAATCAAAAAAAGGATATGATTCATCATTTCCCTAGGATATCATATTTAAATAGATATTTTGATTCATTCTATTCACATTCAAACCAAAAGAGAAATATAGTGTTGATAATTCTATATAACTTCTGTTCTCTAGAAGATAGGTCACCAAAACATGAAAATGAAGAAATAATTCTTCATATTGAATCCTACCAAACATCAATGTACTTGAACATAGAAATAATTTATCACTTTACACCACTATGCACAGTCTAACTGCTATAGAAATCATATTTACAAATCTTAGAAAAATATTTAAGTGAAAGTATGAAATCATGTATCAATAACTCAATGATTTATATAGTTTTAACATTCATTCCCACATCCAAAAGAGAACATTGAATCCATTTTCATTTTTAGAAGATATAGAGAATTATATTCATAATTGAAATTTTCTACTGATATTATAATTCTTTGATCCACATTATAGTACAATCACAAATCCACATGTACAAGATTTCCTACCCTACAAATATAGTCGAATCTAGAAACAAAACTAGCTACTTCTAACTTATAATCATTATGGACATCACATAATTAAATGACATTGACTTTGAATCACCTATAAAAAATCACCCTACATCTAACATCTCATGGATAATGTAATTTATTTTTATGCATTAAACTACCTCGTATCCTACTTCTGATGAATTGATCATCTTTACACCCATGTAATTTTAGGATATTAACTTTCAAAATTCCCTTCCTCCACTTAACATTATTTTTTGTTATATAAAAAATCATCCCAGAGTAAAATTCGGATCTCATCCTTATGGTCATCCAAATAATCACATGATAAATGACATCAATATTCCAAAGTATGTCTCACTTGATGAAAATTTTTAGTGAATCCATAGAATCATCCAACACTTAAACAAAAAAGTATAAAATCCTCATTTCATGGTATATAGTTTACTCCTACCCCTTTGGGTCACCCTATTCCCTATGAGGTATAGTTTTTCGCTAGGATTTCATGGAATATAATCTTAGTCACTATGTCTTCCACATTTTTACTTAACCAATATTTTACAGCTCCCACACCTCATCCTTCAATAAATTCTAGGAAAATTGAAATTTAATGGGAATGTGTTCTTTTTCTCTTGCATGGAATACTAAATTCCAATACAAATTTATTTCACTTTGACTATCACATTATAGAAATTAATTACCCTATCCCCTTCTAAGATCTTTCAACAAACACATGGTCCATATTAATTCATTTTCATCCTCTATTTCCACCATGTAAAATGATTTCATTGTTGAAAGTATTATTAATAGTTACACCCATGATGTTTAACTAACTTGCATTCATCTAAGTGTAAACACATATCCATCAGAGATTTTCCTCATGTATGTATCCCTTCAAAGGTTTCCATCGATATAACCATGTAACATATCATTCGTTCCAACTTATGATTACTTATTTATTATAATCATACCAATGTCCAATCACAAATTTTTCATCTCTATATCCCACATACATATAAGTGATTAAAATATCTTCAATATTCATTCATTATTTAGAATTCACACAGGAAAATAATGTACTTTCAAAATATTGAGTTGGTGAAGTTCTATTTACATTTTGGATCATAGTGATTCTTCAATTTCCTACCCCAATATTGCTAATGAACTTATGTTAACTAAGTATATAAATAATTTGGCCACTTCCACCCAATTTTCTTAAACATTCTAGAATGAAAATGTATGCACAATGATATCTCTATTAATGTCTGATTCATTTTCACACCCACACAATTCTACTCTAACATCTTGTTTACAGTCTACTCATGTCCGATCCCCCAATGATTATAGAATTTTCAAAAGCTCTTTCTATTATACTCTCCACTGTTATTGTATCTTAATCAATTCGAGATGAATATGGTCTTCCCTTCCACCTTGTTCTTACCTTTAAAAAACACTCTAGACACATCATATTTGGGTTTCATAAAATAAACCAATCCATACCTTAACATTAATCATTGAATATAAAAATTTATTATAACCATTAGTGTGATAAAATTATAGTAGACCCCTAATCATCCATGAGAAAATGTTCTAAATTCTAGCTCTATGTTTTTATTCTGTTCATGTTGAATAATACCTATCATATTTCACATGTATATGCCTTTCATAAATTCTTATGTATCTACGATCCAATATCAACATGATATTTTATACTAGAAAATTCAATTCCTTTTCACTTGGGTGGCTAAGGTGGTAATTCCACTACTCAAATTTATTACATATTAATGCTCTATAAAATGTTCCTCTCTTATTTTCTCCAAATATGATATAATACCCTATATTTTACAACTATGTAAATAAAAATAGAACATCTAGTGATATTCAACACTAAATTTGAAAATATGATTTCAAAACCTAACTCATCCTAATTTCCAATAAAAAATAGATTCTTCTATACACCTGGAATGTTTCGAAAAACATTTATCTCTAAAAAAATACTTTGCTTATATAGACTTTGACATATGCCATCTCCATGATCTCAAGATCATCAATATCAGATAACTTAATCATATTGAAACCCTTGAATAAATAATTCACTATCTATTCCTTCTCTCCCATGGAATAGAATGATTAATTGGAATAAATTAACCTTGAATCCCAATACATGTATTTTATACAGATATTTTAGGGTGTTTTAATGCAATATTGTGAGTATTATTGTGGATGTCCTTGTATAATGTTGTACTATTATATTGTTTTCTTATAAATGGAAGGATATAAACAATAATTTGAAAAGGAAAAAAGGAAAGAATTGGAAGAAAAAAGACGATTCGGGTCGGGATGACATGGTACGGCACTAGAAAATTAGTTATGTCTTTCCTCGACATTGAACCCATATGGGTTCCTTTCAATGCATGAAAATGAATAGAGAATGTGGAAGAAAGATTCTTCTAATGGAGACTATAGATTCCCATTATGTAAACATTACACGAAGAGAGAACTTTACACAAGTCTGAATGCAGTACTCAATGTCAATTGAAGAAATAAAATTTAGAGGATGGACTGATACTTTAAAAACATGAAAGCAGTACACATTATTAATATACTATGATAGACCCAGTAACAATCAGAATCAACAAATCTATTCCATAAGGGTCACTATTGATTACCCAAGGACACCAGTTATTATTATGGTTGTACTCGTTCTCCATTAGGGGCTATATTAATAGATAATTAAATGAATCCTGAGAAACCATAGATTTATAGAAATAGAGGGAACATATTTTTTCAAGGATATCCTGAGACCAAATTCTAGAATGAGAATATATTATGATGTAGGATCCTTCTCCACATCCTCTTTGGTTTTCATTATGATTAATTTTGTTTTCTTCCTTCCCCCTTAATCCCTAATCCATACAATATAGGGATAAAGAACACCTTTTTAGGGGCTTATGTAACTGAAGGGTGAAGGTTCCATTGGATGTATTATTTTTTTATTCAATTATTTTTTTCCTATAGTTTTAATTTAATTTCTAATCCCATTCGTTTTCATATCACGATCACTGAATTGAAACTAGAATCTATAAAAAATTAAAACAAATTAACATAATTGGAGTATGACCACTATTGAATTTACGATCAACATATTTAAATATGGTACCATGAAAAACATGATTCAACAAAAACTGAAATTACCAAACCAAGGTAAATAGATGATTTCCGCATTGAGTATGGGATACCATCACCATTGGATCCACCTCATGTTGACTCCATTTAAAATAATGAACAAATTAGTTCTTCATAAAATTAACTTACACCTAATCCTAAAAACTAAAAAACCCAATAATTCCATTCAAATAAGATTTCAAACCAAATAATCTATTATTGTTTCCATTCCTCCTAAATTTTTGTAAAATTATTTCCAAAAAACAAACTACTCCATTCTTTTATTCATTTTTTCTTCAAACAAAACCAAACCAAATAAAAATTTATTTTAAAAATTTAACAAACTAACTTCTTCATCTCTGTATGATCAATATTGATCTTTCCACTATATTTATTTTAATTAATTATGTATCATTGATCTGAGTTTTATATATTTTTATTTTGATTGGACCTTAGGGAAATAACGAATCCCTTTGGGACCATCAATTTTACTAGAGAATTTATCCATAATAGTCGAATAAAAATAACTTTCAAAATAGTATTTGTGGATCTTGAACATTTTAATCTTCCCTATAGAATTTCACATTGTTATCCCTACAATATTGCTTTTTATTCCCTCTCTTCCTGTAATACAAACATGAATGGTCATGTTAGGTCAATTTACCTCCACTCTTATCTTTGGACATAATATCTAATATTATTCAAATTATCTAATGAAAATACCATCTTACACCTTTCATTTTTTTATTTTTGGTATGTACCATGACATATATTCTTTTAAGTTCCTCATTTAGTTTTAGCACTCTAAAAAACTAAAAAGGTTGTTATTTTTTATTGAAATAGTTTCCCATGGAAATAACCATCGTGCCACAAAAATTGAAAGCAACAATAACATTTGAAGTTCCCAGACATCTTCCAAAAAGTATACATTGAGTAATTCATGATTTATTCAAATAATGTTAGTCATTACTATGATCTTCCGAAAGTATAGATTCTGAAATTTACATGTCGAGTAACCCCATAATCAAAAACAACATGTTCATTGTTGTTGTATATTCATAAATGTATTTAAGTGCATTCATGTGGTATAATATAGTATTCACATATAAAATGTAGTTCCAAATAATTATTCCAATGACACCTTGTCCAATACTAATGCATTTTTTCATATTTTCTCATTCCACTTTCTCTAGAACCACATTGATAACTCCTTTTAATGAATCTTCTTGGCCCTTATGAAATAGATAATTTTCCATTTTGAATCTCTAGGTTCCAAAATTTGGTCCATTGATTTTGTTTATGCTTCCCATTCATCTTCATATGAAAGACGTTTTGATACAATTACTCCCATTTAATCCAAATAATGTCAAGAAAAGTGAAAATATAACCTCAATTATTTACTAGTGAACTTTTAGGCCTTTTTGAACCCGCATGATTTGATTCCACATATTTATAACTATGTACAACTTCCATTCTCCATAAGACAAATAACCAAAAAATACAAAGGTAGAAATAAAGCTCTATATGAAATCCTCTGAAATAGAGTGTTACTATGAATTAATAATAAATTCTCATCTAAAATAAATGCACTTAGTTAAACATCACTATCACTTAAACTCCCAACTCATCGAAAAAAATTCATGGAAAAAAATGCTATTATTTAATGAGAGCTCAAGGATTTATATGTTTTATAAATTGATTCACATTTCCATGGGATCAAATTATTTTCATTTTCATTTATCAGGATATATGAATATTTAAAATCACAATCAATCATTAAAAATGATATTATAATAATATTAAATATATTACAGTGAAATAACAAATCCATGTGTAAACGTTTTCTCACCCCACCAATATAGTGGGGCCAAGCTGGAAATCTGGATACCCCCAACATTTGATCATTTATGGAATCCCACAATTGTACATTAGTGACATTTGATCAATTATAAAAAATTCATCCAAAAAATGAATTTCATTGAATAGTTAAATGTAATCTAATGCATGTAACATTATCTCATATTATTTTCAATGAAACTACCATTTTCACACCTAGAACCTTCAATATTCAAAATATGCAACCATACTTACCTCCACAAAACTTTTATCACTACTATTGATTAGGAAAAATACATCAATAGAAAATTCCTTTAGAATTAATAAAAAATATACATTGTCCTCAACTCTATTAAAATGTGGGGCCCTTTATCAATGGTATGAAATAAATGATAAATGAAAATTTTATTAGCTCAATTTCTAGAGCTGGTAAAGTCTATACTGCATTATTGTATTATTAATATTATAAACCACTATAGTAGAAATTAAAAGTATATGGAAAATATATAATTTAATTAAAATAATATTATATAAAAAATATAATAAATCACTATATTATAAACATTTAAAACATTATTTTTTCAATTACAATAACAAGGGAAATTTAAAAAAACATTTTGAAAACATAAATGGTTTCATTATTATTTGTACACGACCCCCTCTCAAAAAATAAAAAATATTGTATCAATTATTAAAAACCCAACACAATTCAAGAAGAATAATCCACTTATATCAAAAATTAATTATTATGTTATTAATATGAAAAATAAATAAAATAAACATAAATTTGAAATATTATATGAATAAAATTTCATTTTTAAACTGAAACTGCACAATTTGTGTCATACTGGTCACCCTTTATACTATATTAAAGTGATGATTATTCCAAAATTTCATGAATGACATTTGTATTATTGTCCTAAATTAAGAAAAAATTAAATGAATTTTATCATTTTGGAGTACATCTCATGGGTTTTGAACTAAAATTTCATTTTTAAACTCAAAAAACTTAAATTGATTCATATTGGGAACACTGTGTATCATATTGATGTGTTGATGATTCCAACATGTCACACATAATTTATGGATCGTTTACCTAAATTATCATCGCAAACAAAATGAATTTTCTTATTTTTGTGTATGTGGATTTTGTTTTGAACTACAATTTCAATTTTAAATAAAATAGACTTCTAGACATATAGGTCACACTATGCATCATATTTAAATATGGTTGATTCTAACACATCAAAAAGGGCATATGTGATATTTTCATAAATTATCAAAACAATCTGAGTGTGTTTCCAAAAAATCTAGTACGTCACATTTGCTTTCTATTAAGACGATAATTTAAACTAAGAATGCACACATTGAGTCATATGTGTCACATTCTATGTTTGTTTTATGTGAGACAAATTCTAACTCATAAGAAATGACTTATTAAAAGTCTTCCTAAATTATAAAGACAATCCACGTTCCTTTTCATTATTTTTATTGAGTAATATATTTTTCGAACTAAAAAATAATTTCTAAAACAAAAACACAAAGTTTGAGACGTAAAAGGTACACTGTGTGTCTGATTGATATATTTATAATTCATAAACATAAAAATAAATAATGGATAATTTTACTAATTTTTAAAAACAATAAAAATGTGTTCACTTAGTTTTGAGTATATGGTGAGTTTTCTGAACTAAAATTTGAATTCTAAACAAAAAAGACATAGTTTCATCCATACTGGTCACACCATGAATCGTGTTGATGAGTGTTTGAATCCAAGATTATAAAAATTACATATATATCTTAATCCATAAGAAAAAAAACAACCTAAATGTGTTTTATTTGTTATGATTATGTCATGTTCCTTTTAACTGAATTTTCAATTTAAACTGAAAACACAAACTTTGTTCCCTACTGGTTACATCATGTGTCACTTTGACATTAAATTGATTCACTCCCATCAAAAATGACTTTTGAATCATTTTAATACATTATCAACATGGGTAGAGTATTTTTGTTTGATTTTTAGTAATTGAAACTCATTTTCATCTAAAATATAAATTTTAATATGATAATTAATAGTATCAGTCATACCAAGAACACTGTATATCAGATTGATGTGATTCTGATTCCTACAAATAATAAATGATTTATGGATCATATTCATAATTTATCAAAAAATATGAATGAGTTTTCTCAATTTTCAGTATGTCACTTTTGTCTTTAATTAAAATGTCAATTTCAAAGAAAAACACACTTTGAGTCATATCATTCAAATCGTGCATCATATTGAAAGGAGGACGATTCCAATAAATCCCAAATTCCTTATAAAATTTTTAATAATGTTGAAAAATAATCCTAATTCATTTTCTTGGTATTTAGAATGTCACATTTTTTCACATTCAATTTTAACTAAAAACACTCACTTTGAGTTATATGGGTCACACTATTTGTCAGTTTGATGTAAGACAGATTCTTACAAATGAAAAACTTTTGAAACATTATAATATAGTATCAAGAAAATTGGAATACTTTCTCTTTATTTTCAGTGAGTGACACACAATATCAACTAAAATGTCAATATTAAACTGATAGCATGCAGCTTGATTCATACCATGAACACATTGTATCAGAATGAGGTGAGGCTAATTCTGAAACATCAAAAATTATTTATAGACATTTTTTCCAAAAGAATCAATAAAATGAAATATTTTTTTTCAAATTCTAGTAGGTGATTTGGGTTTTATACTAAAATTTCAATTTTAAATAAAAAAACACATTGAGAGAAATTGATCACCCCATGAATCAAATTGAAATGTTGTTAATTATTACTCATCGAAAATGGGTTAATGACATTTATAAAAATTATCAAAACAACCTTGATGTGTATCCTTGGTTTTTTGTATTTCATAAAAATGTTTTTACTAAAATTTCAATTTAAACTGATAGCCTACAATTTGATTCATACTAGTCAGGTAATGTGTATGTTTGATGTGAGACAAACTCCTATACATCACAATTTGCATAAGAAATGTTTTCCAAAAGTATTGATTAAATATGATTTGTAGTGAGTGAATCATGTTTGGAAATAAAATTTCATTATTAAACTCAAAACACACATCTTCAGACATGTCTAGAACACCATGTATCAAATTCTTTTGAGAATAATTCTTATGTATCACAAATTCGTCATGGATCATTAGACTAATGTATCAAAATAGTCTCAATGTGTTTTTTTAGTTTTAAGTTATCAAAGGGTGTTTTGAACTAAAACATCAATTTTCACGAAAAATAAACACTTGGAATCATTTCGGTCATGTCATGCATCATATTGATGTTTTGTTGATTCATACACATTAAAAATTAAATAATGATGATTTTAATAAAGTATATAAAAAATATAATATAATTTTGTTGTGTTTTAGTTTGTCATTTTTATTTTTTAATAAATTTTAAATTCCATCAAAAAACATGTACTTTGAATCATATTGATCATATTGTGTATTATATTTATTTGATACTAATTCATACACATCAAAAATAAATTATAAATCTTCATCCTAAAGTAACAAGAAAAATTGAGCATGTTCTCTGAGTTTTTAGTGAGGGACTCTAATTTTGAACAAAAATATCAATTTTAAACTGATAACGAATAGTTTGACTAATAATGAGCACACTATTTATCAGATTTAGGGGCGGCCAATTCATACACATCATAAAATAATTATAGATCATTTACCTAAGGTAAAAAAAATATTTTGAAATTGTTTTTTGGGTTCTGAGTGTGTTAATTATGTTTTTAACAAAAATTATATTTTAAAATTAAAAAACACAATTTGAGTCATACTAGACACATCATGTATCATATTGATGTGTAGTCAATTCCTACACACAAAAAAAATGACTTATAAGACATTATAAAAAAGTATAAAATGAATCTAAAAGTTTTTTATTTTATATTTTTGAGTATGTGATGTCTGGTTTGGACTGAATTTTAAATTTTAAACTAAAAACACACTTCAATTCATATTGAGAATACCTTGTATCAGATTGAGTTGTGGTTTATTCATTCACATCACATGATGTCTTTTTATTCTAAAATGAATTTAGGATTCAGTTTTATCTATCAATATTATTGTTTCATTACACAAATATGTTAAATTCCTTGTAGAATAAAAATAGAAAAATGCATCATCGTTAGTACATCATCCTTTTGGGTGAGTGATCTCCATTTCATCACATTATGATATTTTTATATAGTATGCCACATGTTAATCTACCCATTCTTTATAAATAAATATATTTCATCACATGGATATGAGGACTATCAAAATTCATTGTCTTATTGGAAAAAATAAAATAACTAAGTATTAATAAATATTTTAAATTAAAATTTAATTACTATCACTGATACCACATTATGGATGGTAGCTTGTTAGTGGAATGTGATATCTTTCATAAATTTGAAAACATAATAACCAAAATATTTTCAAATAGTTTGTTATAAGAACAATATAAACATTAATAAAAATAACTATTTTTTTAATTATTTTCTTATATTGGAATATTATACACTATAACCAAATATATATATCCAAATTTATATGTTTATAGTCTTTTTTTCTCATAGACTGTCCTCATACCATTATATTGACTATATTTAAATGCATCCCTATCATAATTTAATTTTCATCAAAACATAATATTAATTTAATGACATGAATTTTATTAAAAAAAAATCATGTTGTGTATAATAAATTAATAAACATCATCACATGTGGTCAGGTTGTTTAATATACATACTTTAAATCTAAAAAATAAATCATTGGAGTATCAGAATTGACTGAAATGAGTTACTAATGATGCATACAAATTTACTAAGTAATGAAATGAATAAAATATATAATTGATACAATTAAATTATTAATAATTACACCTCTATCATGTGTATTAATAAAATTATTTCATCAATAAGTATTCTTCCAAACATCATGTGCAGTTTGAACACTATTACTTAATATTTCTTTATTTTCAATGAGAATAGTTGTGTAGAAATGATTTGAGGACTAATGCATCCAAATTTATGATCCCAGTTTTCCCCTTTAAATAGTATTGATATATACACCAACCAATATTATGAAAATTATTTACTCATTATTAACTTATTTGATCAACTATTGGACAACAAAATCCTGAAAACACACTAATTTAATACATTTACAACTAAATATCCTAGACATTCATTATTGATGATTCCATTTACATTTTCAAGAATAATATATTCTATAATGGCCTCTTCATATATTTGTTCTTCGAAATAATTTTTTATTTGGTAACTACTTGTAAAAATTGTATCTGTATGAACCTTTAATGATAGTAAATGATGAAGTTTAATGGGTGGGGTAAAGGAACTTTTTGATGATATTTTCAATTGGACAATTGATCCATTAGGTTAATTTTTTCAAACATCCATTTCATCCCCTTACATTTTCCCATATAGAATAACATTCATCGATTCATGCCTTTTTAGAGTAATTGTTAATGTTTTTACACAGAAAATAAATTAGAAATCAATACATCATTATCAATATGTATTTTTAAAATTTATAATAGCCATGTAAAAAATGTCCCAATAGATTTCATTACTACATGAATATCTACATAATCAAGATGAAAATGTAGCTCAGTCTTTGTCCCATGAGCTAAGTGAATCCCCACTCTCACATGAACTACCAGAAGTTTTTTATTTGGTATAATATCTCCTTGGATAGTGTACATGGTACCCCATAAAACAATGCAATTAGTGGGTGTTGATATATATAAATCATACTCATTTACACCATATATACAATCCATATAGGAAAGATATTTGTGTATACTTTATTCAAGATTCATAGAAATATTTGTGAAAATATTTAATACCTCTTCAAATAAAGACCTTTTAGGTGAATGGACCCCCACAAAACTAGTGTTGGTTATGTTGATCATTGCATAATGGTTGTTGTTGTGTTGCTTGTTCTCTTGGATTATTTCCCATAACATTTTATAAAGACTTTTACTACTAATTAAATTTTTCTTCTTGAGTATCTAATTCTACCAACAGATTTTCAATTTTTATACCTTTATCCTTTTATTCATTTATTTTCTCAAAATATGTTCGAGGAGAAATCCCAAAACCAACCCCTCTAACGTGGCCATGTTGTCTAGCTACTTCAAAGCCCCAGATAGTAGCTATTCATTGGGTAAAGCTGATGTTGACTATTATGTCTAAGTATAAAGAAAATATAGAAAAATAAGTATTCAATGTTAGTAAATACCGATTTAAATAAAAAAACTGTTTTATTATGTCATACTTAACATGTTTACCAAAACACATTATATGTTCTTATCTATTAGTGTCCCTTGTTTATTACCACATTCCACCTTCCAAATCATATGTAGTGGGATGGAAGTGAATTTGGATTTTGAATCATCAATCTATATATAAATGGAGGATCATAATTATATTGTTGTTTCTTTTCATATAAAATCATTTATATAGATTTAATGTGCTAATCATATTTTTTAGTAAATCATACCCTGTACTCTCTTTTTGACATATGTTTATTGGGTTTGTTTCTTGTTTCTTACTTTTTTCACATTGTTAAAGTTTAATAAATTAAAAATTCTTAATTATAGTGATTAGTACATATATTTTCAAGAAATTTATTACTAGACCCAATTTACCTAAATATTTGCCTCTTTATGATGACCAATAAATATATTCCATTCTTGTAAGTTTATCAAGTGTGCATACATCTAGAGTGGGCATGGGTTTATTTTCCCTTCACTATCGTTTATATGATACAACAAAATAATTAGATAAAATCCTTTATGATCCATTCTAGAGAGCATTAATAAAAATTTCATTCATTCGTATTCAATAATAAATAAACTCTATAATAGATAATAATGAGTAAATCATAATATCATTATTTTTTGTAATTTAAAAAACATTATATCATAATGATACTCTAATCTATTCACAAATTTGTTATTTAAGAACATGCTAAACATTTTTTCATGAATATACATCTACTAAAATGCACATTCGAGGGGTGGTCTTAATGTAATGATATAAGATTTCCTTATTATAGTTAACGGGATGAACGCAATAATTCCATCCATCTTCGAATTTGATTCCTTTTTATTTCATTAATAATTTTTTCTAACACTTTCATTCTATGAAATTCCTATTTTTATGAAATAGTTTATTCTCTATATAACATTTCCTCAGATTCAAAATCATTAATATTGTGTTCCTCTAGATTGATAACATCACTATGTACATATTCAATTTTTCCTTTTCATTGGGAGCATGAACGTGTTGATAAACCTATTTTTCTTGGGATTATGAGCATTATCATTTGTAGAAGAAATTATCTTAAGAAAATTTCAGTCATTTAATTCAGATTCTGTAAATGAAATAGTAAACATAAAATAATATATTCTAATTTAATTTATATTACAAAAAATATATAAGCTGGTGTTTCCTTTGGAATTGGGGATGACCTCATTAATTTAAGGTTCAAACTTTCCAAGAGGTTTATAACGGGTTTGTTCGTAGAACCGGAAACATCCAATGATTCCATATGCATTTGGACTTACTTTACAAAGGTTGGTTCTCATTAGTTGTGGACCGATGAGGCTTAAGAATTTTCATTGGTGGAGAGGATGGGAGGTCGGACTCATCACACCTTTTTAGGGGGAATTATTTTCTACTCTAGGACTCTCTTTATAGATTTAAGTTATGTTCATGAATCCTTATTACACTACCAACTATGAAAATGAGCTTTCCTTAGATCTGACAATAAATGATTGATATGTATGAGAATTAATTAATCTTTTATATGTATTCAAGGTTCTTTGTCGATATAGAATCATCTGTATTTGGTAGAGATTCTTAGTCAATGGAATCCAATAACACATTATACAAATATATATTGGTCATTATGATAATCGTACTGGTTTTAAAACCACTCAGCGGGGCACTTGAAGTTTATTGTCATTCAAAAGGACATGGATTATTTTTGAGTTGGGATCGTACCCGCAGATGGGTTACCTACGTATCCTTAATTTTGGAAAAGGAATCATATCCCACATAGTTCAAATTAAGATGTATTTTAACGTCACGTGGGACAGATGATAATTAATGGGTGATGGGATTGAACCTCAGAAAGGCTTCCTACATACTTACTTTTAAGGTAAAGATCAAACTCCATGTAGTTCGGTTGGAAATTGTGGGGCTTAAGTACGATTAACGGCCCAAAGAGATGTTTCGTGGTTACTTTTACACTATAGGCTCACGGGAGTCATGCTCGGTGTGGGAAACAAGAGGTATCAATAAACCTGAAAATTTGTGCCACGAAAGATGTGGTCACCAGGAATGATATGGGGATTATGTATGTATGATTGCCCAAATATATAAAGATCAGGAATTACTTTAGAGAAGAAGCCTAGGAATAAGGTCCATAAATTTATATGTGATTTATGGAGATTTAGATACTCTAACATGGGGCTTACTCTTGAGGGGGATGCTCAAATTAAGAAGGAGACTTGTGATTGGGTTTTAATCCTGAGATGGATGCCCAAATCAAAATTAAATTAACAATTGGTAAGAGGAATTATGAATGGGGAATACATATAAAGAAGAGGCCTAGGTTAATGGGAATTATTATTGGGGATTACTTCTAAAAAGGAAGCCCGGGTTAAAGAAATTTTGATTTTGGGAACTTGGGGCTTACTCCTAAGTAGGATTCCCATATTAATAGAATTGTGGTTGGTGCTTACTCCTGAGGAGGATGCCCAAAATTAAATACTGGTGCTTACTCCTAAAAAGGAGGCCCAGGTTAAGGGATTTAAAGACTAGGGCTTACTACTAAAAAGGAGGCCCAGGTTAGGGGTCTTGAGGCATACTCCTAAGGAGGATGCCCATATTTCGGATTTTGAGATTGGGACTTACTTCCGAAAAGGAGGCCCAGGTTAAAGATCCTCTCATCATTAAAGGATGAGGTTTAATGAATGAAATCTCTTACCTTAGTGACATAATGATATGTAAATCACTAGGTTTTGAGAAATGTTCCACAGAATTCATTCAAATAAGGAAGCCAACAATGGAACCATGCCATAAATGGTTTTGAAGAAGGTTCCGAAGGCTAAATTTTGAAAAGGAGAGGTGGATTTGAAGAAAGCGAGTGAATAGGCAGAAGGGGGCACCCAAAAAGTGATAGGAACACAAGTGCTATGTGGGAGTACAAGTCTTGTGTGGGCGTAGAAGTCTTTCGTGGACGCGCAAGTCCTGGTCGCGCAAGTGTACTTGTGAGACACATGGGTACTTGCCCGACGGTCAACCCTTAGGGTAATACATGGGCGATCTTTGTCTCAATCCCTTAGTGTTATCCTTAAAACTTTTAAATGAGTGGTGCGCAATTTCTATTTGAGGGATAAGGCGGCGCACAAGTGTCTTAATTTCCCTAAAGGGTTAGACACTTAGGGGCACAGGTTCTGTTGAAGGGATAAGGCGGTGCGCAAGGGTCTTCAATTCCCTGAAGTGTTTGACACTTAGGCGTGCAGGTGTTGAGTAATTTCAACACTTAGGCATTGTTCCCCCTCTTTAGACATTCCATTATAGGTAATAAATTACCTTATAAGTGTTCCGAAGGCTTTGAGAATAAACTAGGGTGTCGAGAGCTCAAACCTGAGTTTATGGATATTCTGTCCCTGAAATGGGGGGCCCACAAGGGGTATTTATATGCCAGGGAAGACCCTAGGAAAAAATCAAATAGGGCGCGCAAGTCATCTGCATGACCATTATGTGGTACACAAGTATACTTGTGCGACCATGATGAAATTTGCGCTACCCAAGTGGGAAGAAATCCTTCTTCATGACTTTGTCGATTTTTGATGTCTCTTCAAGGGATGAATCACTTTGGACTAACGTATTTTCCTTTTTCAGTCATTAGATTCTATGATGGAAAGGAGAATCAACAAAATTCCCCCCTCGGAGAAGGATTCGGAGAGAAAAGAGGATTTGACTCTGAGGTGAGAAGAAATAAGAAATATGGCAGTTTAAAGTCATGCATGTCGTACTATAAAAAGGCTAATGTTTATGGTCGAAATCGCTTTGACCGAATGGATTAAAATTGACTCAATTCCATGAAAATTTGTCTGAAAACATATTACCATGTTCAATTATGAGGGAAAATATGTAAACAATGACTTCAGAAATTTTGAATCTGAGGAATGATATGAAAATTGGCTAAAAGTCATTAGAAAAAGTAGTTACAAAGAATGAAGTTACCACTATTTAACAAACCCATTAGGGGGTTGAATTATGTAGGGCCACCTAAGGGAATTGGATTTATAGTCAAATAATAGCATCTTTTGGTTGACATGTCCGTTATGTAGACTACTTATGCAAGGCCTCCTAATGGAACGTGCTGCATAGTCAGGAAAAAGAACTCTCAGAAATTTACTTTTCTACTGCTAAAAAGCCAGTGGAAGTTTATTGGGATTCAAATTTTCCAAAGCATCGAGTTTTCTGTTTGGAGAGAGGTACTTGAATATGGAGATGATATTTCTAAACAATATTGTCTAATAACTGGATGAATGTCACTCCTACGAAGGTTTTACCCAAACTTAGGGAAGGGAATTATAAACCATAGACTTGAATACTTTCATATCATGAAAAACAACATGGGAACAATATGTTAAGGATGACTATTTTCTACGGATCCTTACATATTGTCGACAAGAACAATAAGGACAAAAGAGGTTTTCTTCCCAATAATTAAGTTACCATTATTTAACAAACCCGTTAGGGGGTTGAATTATGCAGGGCCCCATAAGGGCATTGGATGCATAGTCAAATAATCGCATCTTTTGGCTGACATGTCTGTTATGTAGACTGTTTATGCAAGGCCACCTAAGGGCCTGTGCGGAATAGTCAGGCAGAAGAACTCTCATAAATTTGACATTTCTTGACCAGATATCAAGAAAAGGGTTATGGAGATCTGGATGTATTCAAGGTTTGGAGTATGACACCTGAAAATGGGTATTTTCCAATACATCAAAGAGATACCTAGATCAATGCTAACCATAATCATGTTGTGTCTGTGACCTGAATTGAGATGTTGGACTTCACTACATATCCCATAAGGATGGGAATTAAGCTATAAATAGTTCTGGAAATATAGTTTAACGTCATGTGGGACAAAAGTGTAGGAAATATTAGTTTAGGTTCATAGATCCCGGACCATTATAATGAATACACAATGTGTGTTTTCATAAGGACTTTTCTGCCAGGGGACTAAAATTAAAACTTGGGGTTAGGCCCAAAGATTTGGGTCTAGGTTCAAGAAACACTCAAACGTTCTTACATATCCCATAAGGATGGGAATCAAGCCTATGTAGTTCTAGAAATACCCTCTGTATATATTTGGTTCATACATATGATTGTGGAAAAGGGGAATTTAGTGCAATGATGTTTTGACCCAAGATAAAAGGTTCAGGCATTGCCATGTATGCACATAGTTTGTAGAATATAACATGATTGGAGATCAATGTAAATAATGATACCCTCCCAGGTGAAGGTGTCATAGGATGTTGTCATTTATTATCATACAGGACAAAAGTGCGAATAGTTTATGGTCATATGCATGGACCGGTGGTGAACCAATGTAAAAATTATTGGTTTTGGGCTTGAACCTTGGAAGGTTTCCAACATACCCAACCATGAGGGCAAGGATCAAATTCCATGTAGTTCAATTGAATAATGAATTGGTGATCAAGTTGTTTTTTATAACAACGACCTAATAAATGGTGTTTGGACTTATGCATGGTTAGCGGGATAGAGAGGGTGTTATGGTTGAAGTTTACTCTATGCTCACATGAGTCATACTCTATGTGAGAAACAAGAGGTAGCAACAACCTTAACGATGAAAAGTTTAATGTCATGTAGGACATATGAAGGGACTATGCAGTTTAAAGTCTTGCAGTGATGACTATTTGTGCTACACAATTTAATGTCATGTAGTAGGGACAAAATACTGTTTAACATCATGTATGATGTATTACGGGACTCTGTTCAGTTTTATGTAATATAATACGAATGAGAAGTATAGTTTAACGTCATGTAGGAAAAATATTGGGACATAGTTTAACGTTATGTTGGACTTGAACACAGTTTTGCATCATGTTGGATAATAAGGATGCTGTATAGTTTAACTTCATGTAGCTAAGACGATGGGGACAATACAGTTTAACGTCATTTTGGATGAAAGGGGGACTGTCCAGTTTAATGTCATGCAGTGGGGACAAAAGAGACATAGTTTAACGTCATGTTGGACGTATTAGGGACTTTTTCACAGTTTAAGTCATGTTGGATGATGGCATAGTTTAACGTCATGTTGGACGTAAGTGACAATAGTTTAAGGTCATATGTATAGACCGTGGATGGTACATTTTAACATCTTCTTGGATTTAAGGGACTATGTAGTTTAATGTCTTGTTGCAAGGACAACATAGTTTAAAATCATGTTGGATGATATGGATGCAAATAGTTTAAGGTCATATGCATGAACCATGGATATATTTTGTGTTTATACAAAATACTTCTTCAAAAATATAGCATTGTTTGGAGTAGTGATGTGTTCTCCATCTAATGAGATCAAGGAATAAGCTCTATTGGAGTAGACCTTATGTATTGAATAAGGTCCTTCCCATTTTGGCTCCTGAATGGGAGGTTTCATTCATGGTATCATTGGAGTTCTAAGAACCAATACCAATTCTCCCTAAACTAATAAACGAAGATGAACTTTTTTTGTTTAAATCTCGTGTTATTCGATTCTGATAGACTTCCAAGTGGTGTAGTGTGCACAAGCTTTTCTCATCTAACCATTCCAATTCATCCAATTGCTTTTGAGATTGTTCATCTGTTGATGACTGGTCACAAATGGCTACTCTGAGCGAGGGTAATTGAACCTCAATGGGAAAGACTACTTCTATTCCATATACCAATGAAAATGTAGTTGACCACGTTGCATTGCGGGTGGTGGTCCGATAATCCCATAAAGAATGAAAGAGTTTATCAGGCCATGATTTCATATCTTTATCCACCATCTTTTATAGTATGTTTGGGAGAGTCTTGTTGAAGGATTCTATCTGGCCATTGGCCGCTGCATGATACATAGATGAATGATTGGATTTGATGTTTTATTCTTGATACAACTTCCTCACCTCGGATGAATAGAAGTAGGTGCCATTTTCCGTCAATATGGTATGAGGGACACAAAATCTGGTAATGATGTTAGACATGATGAAGCTAACAATGCTTTTATAATTGACTTCCTTAAGGGGTATTGCCTCTTCCCATTTTGAAAAGAAGTCAGTAGCAGTAATAATATACTTAAACTGCTAGGCTGTAGCTAAAAGATAAGGTCCCACTACACCCATTCCCCATGTGGAAAATGGACACGAGTATTTAGATGTATGAAGAAAATCTGGGGGTTGATGAATGAAGTTGGAATGTACTTGGAAAGAATGACACATTCTTGTGAAATCAACACAATCTTGTATCATTGAAGGTTAAAAGTATTCAAGCCATCGAATTTGATCAGATAGTCTATGTACAGACTGGTGGGAACTACAGACTCCTCCATGAACTTCTTTTATGACAGCCATTGTCTCTTCACCATCAATACATCTGAAGAGAACTCCATAAAAACCAATTTTGGAGAGAATTTTCTCTAGGTGATCCGCGATATAATAAAGAGTAAAATTGACCACACGTCGCCATATTTTTTCATTCCTAGCTCTATCCAGTGGAAGTGTTCCATTTTGAAGGTATTCCCTGATAGGTGTCACCCATCCTTTTGTATGACTATAAGGTTCAGGAATGGGTCTAATTTCATTGATTTCCTCTATTCTGGTTTGAACATAAGGTGAAATTGTATGAAGGTGGTAAATAATAATGATTGTATCATCTTGATTTGGATCTTCCAGAGATGTGGCTATATTAGCCTGTGCATCATCTTGGGAATTTTGTGATCTCGGTATATAAGAAAATTTCAGTTCCGAAGGAAATTACGCCATTAACTCTTTGACGTAATCATACAAATGGATTAGTTCTTCTTTTCTATACTACATAATCCCCATTGACTATTTGATTACCAGGTACGAATCATCTTTCACCTTTAAGTGATTCACTTGTGCTTGAAGCACCAAATCCAATCCTACAATAAGAGCTTGGTATTCTGATACATTATTTGTCTTGCCTCCCAATAATGAGAAGGAATAAGGTAGCACTACCTTTTCTGGGTAAATGAGTACAATTCCTAACCCAACCTTGTTGAATTTAGGATCTTCCATTTTCTTCCCTGTTGGACTTCGGGAAGCACCATCAATGTACATTTCCCTTGTTTAAAGACTATCTTGAATAGAAAACACTTCCTCCTCATGAAGTTCAATATATGAAGATGTATCTTCTATTGAAAGATATTCAGCAAGGAAATCAGCCAGAGCTTGGCTCTTTATTTCCTTTTGAGACATATACTGAATATCAAACTGCTGCAAAATAACTTCCCACCTTGTCAGTAGTCCTGTAAGCATTGGACGACTAAGGATGAATTTGAGCGGGTTATTGTGACATACCTATTGGACCTCATGATGTTGCAGGTAGTGTCTCAACTTCTGAACTGCAAAGATTAATGCTAGCCATCACTTCTCAATATTGGTATATTGGGTTTCTGCTTCTAGCATAGTCTGACTGAGATAGTAGAGGTTGTTTTCATTCCCAGCATCATTCTTCTGAGCATGAAAGGCACCCAATGATTGCTCGAAAGCTATCACATAGAGGATAAGTGGTCTTCCTTCAATAGGTGGCATTCATACTGGTGGACTCAATAGATATTTCTTGAGAATATCGAATGCTTCTTTACATTCTTCTGTCTACTAGTAAGTGACTCCTTTCTTCATCAATTTAGTGAAAGGTAAACTTTTGCCTACTAAATTGGCGATGAAACTACAAATATAGGCTAAGTGTCCTTGAAGTACTCTCAATTATTTCAAATTCCATGGAGGTGACATACCAAGGATTGACTTTGTATTCCCAGGATCGACTATAATAAAACGATGGCGTACAACAAAGCCGAGAAATTTTCCTCAGGTTACCCCAAAAGAATATTTTAAGGGGATCATCTTCAAATTATGTTGCTGAAGTTTTTGGAATATGATTTCCAAATATACAAAGTGATTAGAATGTCTGGATTTAGCCACCAAATCATCCACCTAACATTCAACAAACTTCCCTAAAAATGGTTTGATGATACGATTCATGGTGCACTGATTTTTGGCACCTGCATTCTTCAGGCCAAAGGGCATTACCCAATAGAAAAACACACCCTGAGGGGCTCTGAAAGCTGTAGATTCTTAATCTTCCAGAGACATTCGGATTTGATTGTATCTAGAATATCCATCCATGAAGGAAAGTGCTTCATAGCCAGCTGCTGCATCAATTAAGAGTTCTATAATCGGAACTGGAAAATAATCTTTAGGACAATGCCGATTAAGATCTCTGAAATCAATGAAAACTCTAATTTGTCCATTATTATTTTTCACGGGGATAATTATAGCCACCCACTTGGGATATTTAACTTCTCTGATGAATTTAGATTTGATAAGATTATCCACTTCACCTTTAATTTTGGATGCATAGGTTGTGTGTGTTCTTCTTGAGGATTTCATAAATCCTCGATGTTATTCTAGAAAACCCAAACGATGAGTAACAACCTTAGGATCAAGCCCTGGAATCTCTATATATTTCCAAGAAAATATATCTTGATTTTTCTTTAAAAATGAAATATACATCTCTTGCTCTTCATGATTCATGGCTGCACTAATTAATGTGGGGCGTGGATCTTATTTTGTACCCATATTTATTTCTCTGAGTTCATCCACGGTGGTAGAGATACCCGCTTGAAATGCTGGAGGAGCATCCCTGAGATCTTCCTCTTCTTCTTCATCATGTGTTATTTCTTCTGTTTCTACTTGCATAGTAGATGGTGAAGTATAATTTCCATGATCAGAAGAGATGTTAAAATTTGAACATCTTGAAGAAGAAGATTCCATTTCCAACCCGATTGATGATGAATGGTCATCCTTGGGTAATAAAGAGGAGATGATGGATTGAGAATTGACATCCTCATTCCCCTATGACATTGCTAGAACATCTGTTGGCCTAGTTGGTGAAGTATAGACTTGCTGGATTTCAACGGATGAAATGAAGACATCCCCATTTGAGCTTTCATCATTGCTTGGTGAATCACCAATTTCTCCCATGATGTCTGGCTTGATTGTTGTAATTGACATTATGGAGGATTCCATAAGAGTATTTTGATTTGGGTCTATCATGTCAATTTGACTGATAGGCAACACATAATCTGCACACATGTGTAAATGGATTTATTGGAATCTTTTCCAAACCGAATGGAGCATTAACCTTGGTAACCTCCCTTGCTGTGGATTTCTCGTTTCCCTTCATGTGATATAATTCCGCCTCAATGTATTGAGATTCACATGATTTGAAGGGGGATTTATCACCATATAATGTCCCACTTTGACCAGCGAAACAATATTTAAGATATTGATGGTATAATGAATGGATAGTCGCATGTTGATGTAGTCAGGGTCTTCCAAGCAAGATGTTGAAGGCTGTGTCATGATCAACGACCATGAAATATGAATTGGATACAAGATCTCCAAAATGAGTTCTGAGTGTAATATCACCCAGTGGTTCTTGTTCATTTTTATCATATCCTTGTAACATCAATATAGAAGGAGATAAATCAGATTCTGTGAGGCCCAATCGATGAAGTGTAAAAATGGGGATAAGGTTGACTCCTGAACCATTATCAATGAAATATCTTTAGACATCTACACCACTGACATTGCCAGATAAATACAAAGGTCTAATATGTCCATTCACAACATCATCTTCATCCTCAAATGTGAATGATATTGCTGCATGGAATTCTACAGGATTATTCTCTACATGGTAGACTTCAGCTGCCGTAATATCAGTTTCAAATCACTGAAGACTTGACAAAGCCTTGATGAGTGCCTCCTAATGATCCTTTGAGAAATTTAAGGCATCCAAAATTGACAACTTGGTTGGTACTTGTGCCAAGTGTTTCAATACATCATACTTTTGATCCAAATTTCTGCGTTTCCCAACATGAACATGTGGTTTCGCAGGTACCTTATAATTTGATGTTTTGGAAGTAGATGCATCTTGTATCGGGGTAGTAGTTTTCTATACTCCTGGATTTGGAATATTAGACAGAATAGGTCTATTTACTTGTTGAGAGTAAGAAGGAATAATCTTTAACCGATCCTCCAGAATAATTGTGCCAGGACTGAGTCTTCTATTGGTGGAAGAATTTTCTTGTTATTGTTGATCCCGCTGAAGAGCTCTACAACGAGTTTCTATTGCATACACAGTTCTAGCAGGGATAGAATTGGAATAGTGGTTTCTAGGATATCCACGTCTTCCTCTATATCCCAGACCTCTAGAACTCCCTATAATTCCTCTAATTGATACAGGGAATTTAGGCTCATCAAAATTAAAAATGCGACTGGCATAAGGATCTGTTAAATGAATCATATTAATAGAACCAAAGATCAACTATTCATACGATGAAGACTCTTCCTGATTAGCCAACATAGGTTGTGCCGTTTGGTGGGGCGCTGCCCGTGGCTTCGAAGTAGATGGCATAAAATCTGCCTGAGTCAAAGATAATTTGGGCTTTAACATGATCTCATCTTCTTCTGATTTGCCTTCTTTCTTTGAATTATGTCATTTCTTTGAGGATTTTCCCTCTAATGAAGAGTGTTTTTTTGTGGAATTCATGGAAGAATACACAATTGGTTCCTTCAATTGCATTTGCAAAATGGAATGCGTTTGGTTGATCATTTTTCTGACCATCCAAGCATCATATTTCTGCGCATTTTTTTCTTGACTTCTTGCCACTCGCCTTCTTCCTCTGGATTTGTAGCAGTAACACATGCTACCTGAGTTGAAGAACCTTTCAATTTTTCTTCTCCCAAGTCCACCATTTTTTTAGGTGGTCTTTGAAGACAAAACACTCCTGAATGGGATGCCCCAACATCTGATGAAATTGGCAATAGTTGGGACGGTCTATATCTCCTTCCTTGTTCAGCCTCTTGGGCATTGGCAATTGAACCAAATTATTTTCCAAAGCCTAAATGAAGTCACTGATGTGGTAGTGTTCTCACACTCTTTGCCACATCTATTTTACATTTGTATTGTATTTTTTATACCAAAATAATTATTTTTAGTAAATAATTGATAATTGTTGTTTTTTTTTGTACTTTGTTGTGTAAAATAATCAATTTTAGTTTAAAACATGTGTTTTGATGTGATTTAGTGCCATTTTAAGTAATTCTAAAATTAAATTAATTTATCAAATTATACATTTATTTATTTATTCTTTTATTTTTATTCTAGTTAGTTTATTAAATCATTTATTAAATTAATTAATGCCTTATTCTTTAAATTGTAAATAAATAACTCTTTTTGGTTTTTAGTCTTTTAATAATTTAATTAGTTTTAAAAATTTAATTTTATTCATTTAATATTTTTCATTATTCAATTTAATTAATTCATTAATTAATTGGTTAAATAATTTAATCAAGATACTATAAATATTTTGATTTGTTCTTTAATTATGTTTGTTTATTTTCTTTAACCCAAATTAATTCATTTGTTTAAATAATGTTTCATTATTTAACTTTGTTGTGTTTTTAGTTTTTAATTCTATTCTATTTAACATAATTTATTAGTTTATTTATTTATTTATTTATTAGTTTTATTAAATTATTTTATTAATTTAATTTTCTTTGTTTTGTTGGTTCGTAGGTGTTTCGGTTGCACAACCCCGCCTTTATCGGTGACCAACCTCACTGATACGCAAAACCTCACCGATACACTTATCCTCACCTTTACCCAGCTTGCTCAACCTCATCGTTAACCCTTTCTATCAGTAACCTTTCTACCATTACACCACACCTCACTACTAGTCCTTATCAGTAGCCTTACTACCAATACACCTCACTGTTCCATCTTATCTCACCGTCAGACTAAGTCTACCGATACACCTCCTCCCCCTTCACTACCTCACTGATACGCACAGCCTAACATTACGCCTCCACCCTTATACCTCACTGTTACCTTATTTCCATCCTCACCATTACCACACCCCTCTACCGGTAGCTACATTTATCTTCACCACTACTCCATTTCATTACCAATATTCTTCATCGTTAACACCCCTACGGTTAGCCCAACCTAATTCTCACCCATACCTTTTTACCAATTGATACACCCCTGCCTCTAATCCTCATCGATACATTTAATCCTCACCAATATTTTCCTCACTGATACCTCTCCCACTTCCAGAAACATCCCTCCTCTCTGCTTCATCACCTCCATGCCTCCGCCCTCCGTAAGCCCCGCACGCCAGCACAAAAAAAATTCATCACGCAGAAATACACAAAATTTTGAACAGATACAGCATTGAACCAGAATTCCACAACAACTTGAAGATCAATGAAACCCCCAATCAAATTATAGATCCACCGAGACCTATTAAAACAAGAAAATCCTGATCTAAACCCCCTTGCTGCTTCCTCACTTGAACCTACAACATAAACCCTAACCTGTGTCGTCAGAACACTTGCTCGCCTACATCCTCCTTAAGCCAAACTGAGACACCTACGCACCATATCCGCGTCGCAAACCCTCACCAAGACCTCCCTGCCATCCACCTCCGACTGCATCCACCTTGTTGGCCGAACTAGAATACCCCCTCTCTATGCCGCACAGCGACGTCGCCGACCCACTGAAACCCCTTGCGTCTACCCTCATCTCTACATTGTGCGCCACCTCCTTCCTTGATGCACGAACCCCAGCCTCAGTCCCAGTCAAACCCCAACTCACCTTACTCAGCCGCCCCTCCTAATCTGCCTCCGCCTCGGCCTCGAAGCCTAGATGCACCCCTCGCCATGCCCGAAGCATCCATATCGCCCCTCAGTTCCCCTGTTGAGCCTCACTCTCCCAACATCGCTCGAAGTCAATCCCCTCCTCTCCTCTCTTTCCATTCTGCCAGACTCGAACCCCCCCTCCTTTTTGTGTTTTATTTTATTTTTAGTTAGTTCTTATTTTATTATATTGTAACATATAATGTGATATATGTAGTATGTAATATATATGATATACTATACTATATTAATAATAGGTTTAATCATAATAGTATATATGATTTTATATATCATAATAATATATGTATTAAACTAATATAATAGATAATAATATTGATATTAACATACATAATAAATATTATTAGTATACCTTTAATAATATATAATTGTGTACATTAATTTTTATGTATGTGTAAGTATATTAATAAAAGTATATAAGCTTATCAATGTCTTTTATTTCATATATGTTATTAATAGTTGTTATTTTTATAATAATATTGGATATCAGTATTTTTATTTTAGTGATTGAAATATATAGTAAAGATAGCCTCAGTATTGTCGTATTTTGACTCACGTGCATTTTTTTTGCAGGTGGAGGGTGGCTCGTCGTGCGAGCACTATTTGATTCAGTTAGGAGAAACTACTCCGGTGACCAACGCGCAGGAAGCAACATGGTGAAAGACCCACATGGAATCCTAGGAACTCCTCAGGGAGAGATTCCAGAGAATTATGTTGGGTGATGAATGCTTGAGAGGCAGGATAAGCACATTGAAGGAAGATAATCAGGAGGGGAGTAGAGGAGGGGCACACCATTCCATCGAGAGAGACAAGAAGCAAGACTTTTGATTATTCGAGAGATAGACGGAACTGGAGACATATTGGAGTACCGAGAGCAGCAGACCAGTGCATTTCAGACCTCGATTCCCAGGGCGGGACATCGAGTGAGTTCTAACATTGCATCCACCATCAAGTAGAAGGAGTTCGAGTTTCTGATAGCTTGAGAAGGGAGACGGACATTCTTATTTTCCTTGAGCTCTGTTTTTGTGAAACTCCGTTTAACATGAAATTCATTATATCTTACTTCACGGTTGCATTAAAACCATCCACTATGTCCGGCTAATTTCTTTTGGGGGGAATAAGCTGGTTGATTGGATCTGTTTAATCTCATTCATGCACCACATCCTTGCTCTGGATTGTCTCTCTCACTTTTTACAGACGAGCATATTTTCAAAACAACAGGATCGAGTGATAACAGATCTTGTTTTTACTATAATAAAAACTGTTTCAATCTAAGTAATTCACTAACAAGTGAATTATTCTGGAAAGATAGAGACACACCAAACTCAACTAACATGTTGAGCTCAGTGACTACTGACTTGATTTCACCATTGGATGGAATGACTTTTACAATCGAGGGACTATACGATCTATTTCATCACAAGCTGATCAGACGACAACTCTGACCGGTTACTCTTAGTCAGATCCATGCTCATCAATCGTATTGCATTAATAAGGTTATGAAATATTAAATCCGCTAGTGGACTTTCCCCCTTACTCATCTATTGGTTTTTTTCACCATTTCCTCTTGATGATCTTTTTTTGTCTACTCACTTTGCACTCACCATCTCACCCTCACTTCTTTACACACTATATCTCATTCACTCAAATTCACCATCACCAATTGTCTTTGCTCAATTTTTTCATGTGTGTTTTTATTTAGTTTATTTTTTTAGAACAGCAATCACAACAACAGGCCTCCCTGTGGTTCGACCCTGTCGTGCCACTTCCCTAAGTAGTAAGTAGGCTTAAATTTTAGTTTTTCTCTCATGCCCAATGACACACAAGTGTGAAAATTTTGGCGTTGTTTCCGAGGAGTCTATGTGCATTTAAAACAAAACCAATCAAAAATTCACATAAAAAATCAAAAAAAAAACATAACAAAAAATCACTGAAAAATCTGCAAAAAGAAAACTGAAATTCAAAAAAAATTGTGAACCTGCTGCATGAAAACTAGGTCTAAGTCTGATCACATAGTACCTGGTAAACCTGAGATTGATAATCACCTTAAAGAAGTAAAAAATAACAATGAAAAATTTAAAATGGAAGAAAACAGAAATGAAAACCTGAACAATCCACTTCCTGAGAATGTGAACCAACATCGAATAATGAACCAACCTAGGAATGAGATAGGTGAGATACACAGTTTGAGAGAGTTTATTCTACCTTCAGTGTCTAGCAACCCTTCATTCATTAGACTCTCTCATAAGTCTAGGAATTATGAGATCAAGAAATCCACTCTTAGTCAGCTACCCACCTTCAATGGAATGCCTAGTGATGACTCTCTTGACTTCATTAGAGCCTTCTATTGTAGTGTCCAGTAGCTGCCACTTAGGGGTCTCACTGAGGAAGGGCTTAAATTGAGAGTTTTCCCTTTCTACCTCAAGTTCAATGCTAGGTCTTGGTTCCAACAGTTAGAGGAAGATATCTTTGTCACCTTTGATCAAGTTTACAAGGCCTTCACAATGAAATTCTATCCTACGAGGTTGAAATCTAAAATTAGGCACAAAATCACTGGATTCCTTCAGGATGAAGGATAACTATTTCATGAATCCTAGGATATGTGTAGAGGATTTCTTAGGCAGTTTCCAAACCACCAATGTACACCTCAATTCCTCATGGACACTTTCTACAATAGTCTCACCCCTTACCACTAAACCTTGGCGGATCTGTCTACTAGAGGAGATTTTAGTGATAGGACTGTTGAGGAGCTAAAATAGATCTTTAACACATTAGCTCAGAATTCCCAGCCCAAATGCTCTAGGAGGAGAACCATTGTTAGAAAAGAAACCGCCCCTGCTCCTCAAGTTGAAGCCCAAGATGTTGGGTTATTTAATGAGAATACACATCAAATCTTTAAGGAGAAGTGTCACCACTGTGGAATGTATGGTCATTCTCAAACCTATTGTCCAAACTTTTATATGCCTTTATAGCCTCAGGAGAGTGCCAGCATTGCTGGCTATGGACCTCGGATGCTGCCTAGGGATGATCCTTTTTCCAACACCTACAATCAGGGGTATAGGAACCATCTGAACCATTCATGGAGGGAGCAGGGAGTCCTTCGACGTACTGCCCCTCCTGGATTCCAGCAGCCTCCTAGGCAGTAGTTCCAACCCCAATCCCAACCAAAGGCTGAGTCATCTAACTAATAATATGAGGTGAGAGATATTTCCCATCAGTTGATAGGGAGGTTTAATGAACAGAAGACCAAAAATGATTTTGATAAAGCCCAAATGGATGCTAGAATGAAGAACATGTAAATTCAAATGGGGCAGTTGGCTAGGGATGAAAGTAATAGAGAAAAGGGTATGCTTCCCAGCACCATTGAAGCCAATCCTAGGGAGAATGCCATGGTTGTGACCAACAGAAGAGGTCTCCAAACTCACCATGAGCCTAGGAAAGAACCTGAATCTGGAAAACTAGACAGCACCATTGGAATCCCTCTTGTTCATGCTGTTCCAACTCAAAAACCCAAAGAAAATGGCTTAAAAACAAAGACAATAAAGGGAAGAAAATTGTTGATGAAGAAGTTGTAGATATTCCCCCAATTGTGAGTAATTTTGCCCGTACAATCCCCTCCCCACAAAGAATTAAGAATCCAATTCATGATTCTGAACTGTTGAAATTTATGAAAGTGGTTAAAAAGATGAACGTTGATATCCCATTCTTAGAAGCATTGATACAATGCCCATAATATTTGAAATCACTCAAGAAAATCTGTTCAAACAAAATGACTTTGGAAGAATTTTCCACCTATAGCTTAACAGAGAAGTGTAGTGCAGTCTTGTAGAATACGATACCTCCTAAGCTTCGGGACCCTGGAAGCTTTGTCATCCCTTGCTCATTTGGGGATAGAGGTGGAAAGTTCAACTGTTTGTGCGATCTGGGTGCTAGTATTAATCTGATTCTACTATCACATTTTCAGCACCTGAGATTTGGAGTTCCCCAACCCACCACTGTTGTGTTACAACTTGTTGATAGTTCCATTACTCATCCAATGGGTAGGGTTTATGATTTATTAGTGGGATTAGGCAAACTCTTTTTTCCTTGTGACTTTCTTATCCTTGATATGGAGTGTGACAAGGAGGTTCCTATCATTCTTGGTATGCCCTTCTTGGCCATAGGGGGAGCTGTGATAGATGTGTCTAAGGGGAAAGTGATTTTTAATTTGGGTGAACAGAAAAAAGAATTAAATGTGTTTAAGAAAATCCAAGAACCCACACACCCAATTTTCCCAAAAGATGAGATGATAGTTTCTAAGAGTAGTGTTGATAAGAAGGAAGAAGAGTTTCTGAGAAGGATAGCTGAAATCAACAGTGAACCTGAAATCCCTACTGCCTCTTGCATGGTAATCACCTCAAGTAAGGAGAGAAATTTTTTTGATGAGTATGAGGGAGAATTTTTGGAGAACATGGATGAGTTTTTCTTGGAGCACATTTTTACCCCGAGAGAGGAGTTTGAGTTTTTTGAGATATCTTTTGGAAGCACATGCATTGAGTAAAAAGCCTTGCCTACTACCTTCTTTAAGAGGCAACATGAAGACCTTGGGCCACCCAGGCTCAAGTGTCTTCCTTCCAGCCAGTCACCACCCATCCTTGAATTTAAGCCCCTCCTTGCCCATCTCAAATATTCTATTTTGGGAGACAATTCTACCCTAACTGTGATAATTTCATAAAATCTAGAGGTGAGTCAAGGGAGGAATTTTCTTACTATTTTTATCAAGTACAACTCTATCACAGGTTGGTCAATTACTGATATCAAAGGGATAAGTCCAGCCTTCTGTATGAATAAAATTCCAATGGAACCTGAGTGTAATCCTAGAGTAGAATCCCCAAAAAGAATCAACCCCAACATGAAGGAAGTTGTGAGAGAAAGAGTGATTAGGTTGCTGTATGCTGGAATAATTTTTCCAATTTCCGATAACCCCTGGGTCAGTCCTATCTAGGTGGTTCCCAAAAAGAGTGGAGTGACAGTGGTCACTAATGAATGGAATGAGAAAATCCAGACAAGAGCAGTGAATAAATGGAGAGTCTGTATAGACTAAATAATGATGAATGCTAGCACAAAAAGGGTCACTTCCCTGTGCCATTTTTGGATCAAATGTTAGAGAGGTTGGCAGGTAATGAATTCTTATGCTTTCTGGATGGTTATTCTGGTTACAAACAAATTGTCATTGCACCTAAGGACCAAGAGAAAACCACTTTCACCTGTCCATTTGTGACATTTGCCTACAGGCGAATGCCATTTGTCTTATGTGGTGCTCCTGCCACTTTTCAGAGATGTATGATATCCATTTTTTCAGACATGATAGAGAGGATTATTGAGGTGTTCATGGATGATTTTTCTGTTGTGGGAGTTACCTTTGAGAATTGTTTGAAAAACATGGAACTAGTGTTAGAAAGATTCTAAGAAATCAACTTAGTCTTAAATTGGGAAAAGTGCCAATTCATGGACACTGAAGGCATAGTCTTGGGACAAAAAGTTTCTAAGAAGGCGCTAGAGGTCGATAATGCTAAAATTGGGGTCATACAAAAGTTACCCCCACCTAAAAATGTCAAGGGAATTAGATTTTTTTTGGGTCATGCTAGGTTCTACAGGAGGTTCATTAAGGACTTTTATTAGATTACTAGACCCCTGTGCTCCCTGATGGTTAAGGACACACCCTTTCTCTTTTATGAGACATGGATGGAGGCCTTTAATCTACTCAAGGATAAGTTGACTAGTTCACCTGTAATCACTGCTCCTGATTGGAAGCTTCCCTTTGAAGTTATGTGTGGTGCTAGTGACTTTGCAGTAGGAGCTGTGTTAGGGAAGAGGAAGGATAGGAAACTTCCTGTTATTTACTATTCAAGCAAGCGGCTAGATGATTCCTAGAAGAATTATTCTACCACTGAAAAGGAGTTGGATGTTGTGATTTTTGCTTTGGAAAAGTTCAGGAAATATTTTATAGGATCAAGGATCATAGTTTTCACAGATCAACCAGCCCTTAAGTATTTTCTGGCTAAAAAGGAATCAAAGCCCAGACTCAAGAGGTGGACCTTGCAACTACATGAGTTTTATTTTGTAATTAAGGATAAGAAAGGGGCTGATAATGTAGTTGTAGATCACTTGTCCAGATTTCCCAATTCCGCAAGTAAGGAACCAAAAGAGATCAATACTTCTTTCCTTGATGAACAACGATTTGCTTCTTCTGTGCAGCAGTCTTCTTGGTCTGCAAACTATGCCAACATTCTGACAGCTGGAGTCATGCCCAAGGATCTCTCACACAACAAGAAGAAGAGGTTTATTTATGAACAGAAAAATCATATTTGGGATGACCCTCTTACCTTTAGGAGGTGTGCTAATGGGATATTGAGAATATGTGTGGTTGAGGATGAGATTTTACCCATACTTGAGAGCTGCCACTCATCACCTTAGGGTTGCCACCATGGGGGAGAAAGTACTGCTTATAAGGTTCTCCAGGCTGTTTTCTATTAGACAACAATGTTTAAAGATGCTAGGAGTTTGGTTTTTGGCTGTGAGAAATGTCAAATATTGGGGAATGTTGGAAGAAGGCAGGAACTACCCCAAAAAAGGAATTTTGGAGGTCGAAATATATGATGTGTGGGGCTTGAACTTTGTGGGACCATTTCCATCCTCTTATGGGAATGATTACATTTTGTTAGCTGTGGACTATGTGTCCAAGTAGATTGAGGCTGTAGCTCTGCCCGAAAATTCAGCTACTAGTGTTGTGAAATTCATTAAGAAAAATATCTTTTCCAGATTTGGGATGCCTAGAGAATTCATAACTGATAATGGAAATCACTTCAAAAATTATATTTTCAAAGGTTTGATGGAGAAGTATGGGTGCTCACATAGGACTAGCACGACTTAAAACCCACAGTCCAGTGGACAAGCAGAAGTTTCAAACAGAGAGCTCAATTTTTTTTTAGAGAAAACCGTGTCTAGCTCTAGGAAAGACTGGTCAAGGAAATTGGATGAGGCCATTTGGGATTACAGAAAGGCTTATAAAACTCCTATAAGTATGTTACCATATAGTCTCCTCTTTGGGAAAGCATTCCATATACCTATTGAGTTACAATAGAGATCTTATTGGGCATTGAAGGAACGCAACTTTGATTTTAAATCTACTGGGGAGAGGATACTGCTAGAGCTAAGTGAGTTGGATGATATCCAAAGAGAGTCTTATGAGAATGTTGATATTTACAAAGAAATA
The DNA here is from genome assembly GCA_963277665.1 of Viscum album. NCBI lineage: Eukaryota > Viridiplantae > Streptophyta > Magnoliopsida > Santalales > Viscaceae > Viscum > Viscum album. The sequence goes on from OY728163.1 coordinate 1,096,347,617, forward strand.
ACAAAGGATTTTCATGACTCAATCATTCAATATAGGAATTTCAAGGATGGTGAGAGGGTCCTACTTTTCAATTCAAGATTGAAGTTGTTTCCAGGAAAGTTGAATTCCAAGTGGTCAGGACCCTTTATCATTGTTAGATTCTTGGTTAATGGAGCTGTTGAGATGGTTTGAGAAGAGAATCATCCTTTCTTAGTTAATGGTCAAGGAATAAATCACTTCTTTGAAGGGAAGCCAAAGGGCTTGGCTGCCATATCATTGTTGGAGGAATGTGCTGATTCAAGTCTAACTGAGGACTATAAACTCAGTGTTGCATCAGAACTAACACATGGTTTCTTAGTAGTTTCTCTTTTATTTTATGTTTTTCAATAAATTTATTCCCTGCTGCTTGTTCTCTTGTTCAATTGCTTAACTGCTTGATGGTGTTTCATGATCTATTGTTGTTGCTTCCAAAAACATGGCCAAGAAACCCCCAGGGAGCAATCCACTGCACCATGTGGATAACATTTTGTTATACTCACTCTCTTGGCTTACTCATATTGAACTTCAAAATATGAAATATTATTTTACTTATTTTAATTTGCAGGTTAATGAAGAGGAGTAACAATCCAGTGATGCTGAAGAGGATCTGTTGATGAAAGACATTGATAAAGGTCCAATAATTCAGGGAAGGGTTGTTCTACCTTTTTCACTTTCAATTACTTGCTTACTCTTCACTGTGAAATAAGTGTGGGGGACTTCCTCTCAATATTTGAGTAATGACTGTGTTTTCTTGCTTGGGTGTTAGCTGCTAATATATACTTCGTTGAGAATGTACTTGAGCTTATTTGATGAAACATGCTTGCAGCCACTATTATTATTTTCATTATGCTGATGCACATCATTGATAAACATGCTATTTTTAAGTAAATTGTTAAAATCTTTTTTCTGCTAAAAAATGATTCAAATCATGAACTTTTTAGGAACATAATTGTACATGGTTGCTGGTGAGGCTGGTGGGGTTGGTCTTTTCTATTTATCTTTTATTTTTATTTTTATTTTGTTTCACGTTTTGTGTGGCAAAGAAATTTTTTGACCTTCATTAATACCCCTCCATAACCTCTTTCAACTGAATTTTCCATCTATTGTGAACTTTAACTGTCTCCCACCTTGAGATTCAACATTGTGGACAATGTTGGGTTTTATGTGTGGGGGATAGGGGTCATTCTAGTTTCATGTCGAATTCCCCCTTCTTGAACCTGAGTTTGTTTTAATATGGTCAAATTTTTTTCATTTTTTTCAAAAAATTGGTTCAAAATTCCTTTACTTTATTTCAAATTCTTTCATAAATTTATGGTCATTGGTGGTTCAATGGTACTTCATTTATGTCCTATTTAGTGGATAACTATTTTCTGGATATTGAGAGTGGCACTTAGTCAGAAACTGTTAAGTATGAATGATTGCTGAATGCAATTGTTCACTATCTCTATGAACATTTCTGTTTAGAAACTGAGGATGAGAGTATGACAGGATAGGGTTTGTTGGATGAGTATCATGATTTAGGGTAAATTGATGTTCTCACTGGAACCCAGGGGACTCACATTTTTATAAAATAATATTCAATCACTTTAGGAAGTCAATTGAAATGATTATTAATTATGTCTTTTGTAACTGGAGTAAAATGGGCAAATGGGATCCCACGGTGAGTATCTGAGACAAGGTGCATTGGGTGCATTTTTGTGAACAAATAAATCCAATTTCAATCTTAATAAGTTCTATACACAGTGCTCTGCACATGGAATATGGCTGGGAATGATTAAAATAATGTTCCCTTGTCAAAAATGAACTCATTAATGTGAGGGGAATTTTGAACCCAGATGAAGAAGGGAGAAATTGACTTGGTTAATTTTCATTCGATCTGAAACAATAAAGTGGACAATTAAAGGGACATTAATTGCTGGAACCTGGAGAAAGGTGAGAATGCAAGGTGCACTTGGTTATGTTTTGATTTCCACTTCATCTAACCTATCAACACTCCTTGAATTAGAATTTGAATTGGACAGTGAAGTAGGATGGTTAATGATTACACATAGGAGGCATGACACACTTTACAGTGTATGAATTCTTGATACTCTTGACTTCCAGTGGGTATTTAAATCTAGTCAGGACATCATTTTGAATACCATTGAAAAACCTGACTTATTGTTTGGTTTTGCTCCTCTGGATATTAAAGTTTAATCATGCATTTTTTAGATGAAATTCACAAATTATATTTCTGTTTTAAGGTCTAAGGCATGTATTTGTTTGAGGAAAAACAAATCTTTAAGTGTGGGGGAGTTTGATGTGGCCGTGTTTTCACACACTTTGCCACATTCTTTTTACATTTTTATTGACTTTTTATACCAAAATGATTATTTTTAGTAAATAATTGATAATTGTTGTGTTTTTTACATTGTTGTGTAAAATAATCAATTTTAGTTTAAAACATGTGTTTTAATGTCCTTTAGTGTCGTTTTAAATAATTCTAAAATTAAATTAATTTTTCGAATTAGAATTTTATTTATTTATTATTTTATTTTTATTCTAGTTTGTTTATTAATTAATTAATTAAATTAATTAATGCCTTATTCTTTAAATTGTAAATAAATAACTCTTTTTGGTTTTTTGTCTTTTAATAATTTAATTAGTTTTAACAATTTAATTTTATTCATTTAATATTTGTCATTCTTCAATTTAATTAATTATGTAATTAATTAGTTAAATAATTTAATCAAGTTACTATAAATATTTTTATTTGTTCTTTAATTAAGTTTGTTTATTTTTTTAAGCCAAATTAAATCATTTGTTTAAATAAAGTTTCATTATTTATCTTTGTTTTGTTTTTAGTTTTTAATTCAATTCGATTTAATTTAATTTATTATTATATTTATTTATTTATTTTTTAGTTTTATTAAATTATATTATTAATTTAATTTTCTTTGTTTTGTTGGTTCGCAGGTGTTGCGGTCGCCTGACCCCGCCTTTATCAGTGACCAACCTCACTGATACGCAAAACCTCACCGATACACTTAACCTCACCGTTACCCAGCTTGCACAACCTCACCGTTAACCCTTTCTATCAGTAGCCTTGCTACAATTACACCACACCTCACCGCTAGTCCTTATCGGTAGACTTTCTACCGATACACCTCATTGTTCCATCTTTTCTCACCGTTAGACTAAGTCTACTGATACACCTCCGCCCCCTTCACTACCTCACTAATACGCATAGCCTACCGTTACCCCTCCACCCTTATACCTCACTGTTACCTTATTTATATCCTCACAGTTACCACACCCCTCTACCGGTAGCTGCATTTATCCTCACCGCTACTCCATTTCCATACCGATATTCCTCACCGTTACCACTCCTACTGTTACCCCAACCTCATTCTCACTGATACCTTTTTCCCTATAGATACACCCTTGTCTCTAATCTTCACTGATACACTTAATACTCACTGATGTCTTTCTCACTGATACCTCTCCCACTTCTAGCAACATCCCTCCCCTCTGCATCATCACTTCCATGCCTCCACCCTCCGTAAGCCCCGCACACCAGTACAAAAAAAATCAACACGCAACAATACACAAAATTTCGAACAGACACATCATTGAACCAGAATTCCACAACAACTTGAAGATCAAAGAAACCCCCAATCAAATTATAGATCCACCAAGACCTATTAAAATAATAAAATCATTATCTGAACCCCCCGTGTTGCTTCGTCACCTGAACCTGCAACACAAACCCTAACACGCACCATCGGAACACCGCTCGCCTACTTCCTCCTTGAGCAAAACCGAGACACCTCCGCACCATAGCCGTGTCACAAACCCTCACCAAGGCCTCCCTGCCATCCACCTCCGGCCGCATCCACCCTATTGGCCGAACCAGAAGACCCCCCTTTCCATGTCGCACAACCGCGTTCCACCCGACACCGCCGACCCACTGAATCCCCCTGACTCTACCCACATCTCCACATTGCTCACCGCCTCCTTCCTTGCTGCACGAACCCCAGCCTCAACCTCGGTCAAACCCCAACTCACCTTACTGAGCCGCCACTCGTAATCTGCCTCTGCCTCTGCCTCGAATCCAAGCTGCACCCCTCGTCATGCCTGAAGCACCCATGTCGCCCCTCGGTTCCCCTGTTGAGCCTCACTCTCCCCGCATCGCTCGAAGCTGAGCCCCTCCTCTTCTCTCTGTCCAAGCCGCCAGACTCAAACCCCTGCCTTTTTGTGTTTTATTTTATTTTTTTAGTTCATATTTTATTATATTATAAGATATAATATGATATAAAATACAATATTAATAATTGGTTTAATCATAATAGTATTTATGCTTTTATATATCATAATAATATATGTATTAAACTAATATAATAGATAATAATATTGATATTAACATTCATATTAAAAATAATTAGTATACCATTAATAATATATAATTGTGTACATTAATTTGTATGTATGTGTAAGTATATTAATAAAAGTATATAAGCTTATCAACTTCTTTTATTTCATATATGTTATTAATATTTTTTTTAATAATATTATTAGATATCAGTATTTTTATTTTAATGATTTAACTATATAGTAAAGATAGCTTCAGGTTTTTTTTGTTTTGAATGAAGTGCATTTTTTTTGCAGAGGGAGGGTGGCTTGCCGCGCGAGCACCATTTGATTTAGTTAGGAGCAACTGCTCCAGTGACCAGCGCATAGGGAGCAACACGGTGAAAGTCCCACGTGGAAGACTAGGAACTCCTTGGGGAGAGATTCCAGATACTTCTGTTGGGTGATGAATGTTCAAGAGGTGGGATAAGAACAGGGAAGGGAGCTAAGTAGGAGGGGAGCAGATGAGGGGAACACCATTCCATCGGGAGAGACAAGCAGCAAGACTATTGATTATCTTGGAGAGAGACAGAACTGGAGACAGATTGGAGTACCGAGAGCAGTAGACCTGTGCATTTTAGACCATGATTCCCAGGGCGGTACATCGAGTGAGTTCCAATATTGCATCCACCATCATGTATCAGGATTTAGAGTTTCAGAGAGCTTGAGAAGGGAGATGAACATTGTTATTTTACTTTTGCTCTGTTTTTTTGCAACTCAATTTAACATGAACGTCATTATCTCTTACTTCACGGTTGCATTAAAACCATCCAATATGTCCGGAGAATTTCCTTGGGGGGGGATTATCTAGTTGATTCGATATATTTAATCTAATTCATGCACTGCATCCTTGTTCTGGATTGTATCTCTCACGTTTTATAGACGAGCTTATTTTCCAAACAACAGGATCGAGTGAAAACCGATCTTGTTTGCACTATAATAAAAACTGTTTCAATATAAGTAATTCACTGACAAGTGAATTATTCTCGAAAGAGAGAGTCACACTGAACTCAACTGACAAGTTGAGCTCGGTGACTACTGACTTGATTTCAACATTTGATGGAATGACTTTTACAGTCGAGGGACTGTAAGAGCTATTTCATCACAAGCGGATCAGACAACAACTCTGGTCGGTTACTCTTAGTCAGATCCATTCTCTTCAATCGCAGTGCATGAATAAGGTTAAGCAATATCAAATCAGCCAGTGGACATTCCCCCTTACTCATATATTGGTTTTTTGCACCATTTTGTCTTTCTGCTCTGTTTTTTTCTACTCACTTTACACTCACCATCTCACCCTGACTTCTTCAAACACTAAATCTCATTCACTCCAATTCACCATCACTAATTGTCTTTGCTCTATTTTTTCATGTGTGTTTTTGTTTAGTTTATTTTTTTAGAACACCAATCACAATAACATGCCTCCCTATGGTTCGAACCTGTCTTTCCACTGTCCTAAGTAGTAAGTAGGTATAAATTTTAGTTTGTCGCTCGTTCCCAACGACGTGCGAGTGTGCAGTAACCATGAACTTCTTTATTTAGGAATGATTAAACTTTGCACTTTTGATCCTCAAATTGTTTTCTTCTTTGATCTCGTTGATCATCTTGATGAAACAGCCTTTGTTGTTGACACTCAGGAGGTGGAGCCCTTCAAGAAGATGAAGGTCTTGAAGTAAAAGCAGGTACATGTGCTTGTTTAAGCATAACTATAGCAGTCTCTGATTTACCCATTCTCCTTCCTGGAGCTGATGGAATTACACGAGCTTTAACCTTAGTAGAGTATTCAATATGTTGAGAAATTTAAGTAAGGTCTCGAAACCCTCCTATGTATTTCACAGGGATCAATGGCGTGCGTAATTCATCACACAAATTTTCCACAGATATTGGCAACAATTTTTCTTGGGGGAGTGCTATGATATGGGAATATGTTAATCTCTTCCAGCAAGCAATGAAATCTGAAACCATTTCATTATCCATTTTCTTACAGTTTGTAAGATAAAAAACTCTTGTCTTTGGCAATGTTGAGCTGAATTAAGGAATGAATTGTTGACGGAGATCATCCCACCTAGTAATTGACCGGGATTGCAAGCTTGTATACCAAACAAAACCAGGCCCTTGTAATGACTGTACCAAAAAACTGAGCTTAAATACTTCTTTTTGGTGAGGGTTTCCCATCATAGGATCACAACAAGAAACAAAATGTGTTAAGTGTTTCATTGGGTCTCCCGAGACATTAAAGATTGGGAATGTGGTACTTGCAAAATTTGATGGGGGAGGAATTGTGTATACCCATTCAGGGTAATCTCTCTTTTTCGGTTGAACCGGTGCATGCTTTCCTTCCATAGCATCCAAATGAGATGTTAATGACTCAATGGTGGTAATTGACTTTTTAGAAACATCCGGTTGATCTTGGACTTGTGCAGGTGCAATAATTGGAGCTTGGAAAGATGTGGTGGCTCGTACTGCAATTGATGGTAGCATCGCCGATTGTTGTTGCACATGACCCATAAGATTAGACCTGTGAGGGTGTAGTGGTAGAGAGGATATTCTTGATACATCTCAGTAATTGCAACATTTTTCCTTGGTTGACTGACTCCAGCACGCTTAGGAGGAAGGATACCTTGAAGTAGTGTTGCGTTCAACCACCTCAATTCCTTCATTTCTTCCTCTAGTTGTGCAAATATTTTCTCTAATGAGAGATATTGGCCTTCTCCAGAGGAAGGGTATGTAACCTGATTCTTTCCTTTCCCCTTATTGGACACCTTTAAGTGAAGGGGATGTGTCCAACTTGATGGATTACCTAGATTCTGGGTAATCCTTTGATTTTTTGTATTCACACCTTCTTCATTTGTGTCTGTGCATACAACCTGTTGAGCACGCACCTCTTCATCTGATCCCTCTGGGTGAGCCTCATCTGGGGAATTATAAACAATTCCATTAATGACATTAATTGATGCACAACGCATTGATTTGATCCCTCAGGAACTTCTTGAAGAACCGTACTTTGGAGGGAATCTCCTGATAATTTGGATCTTCTTTCCTCTTGGAGCTTCTTCCATAATCGATAGAAGACTAACTTTCTGTGAGGGAGAGATTGAGGATTTAAAAAAGCCCCCAATCTTGTGGATTGGGGTTATTCCTACACTTTCTGCTCAACTCCTCGAATCCTATTTGTTGATTCTGAGGGTTGGTTTAAAAGAGTCCCTAATCTGGAAAGATGGGGTGGTTCTTGAGATGCTACATATGAGACTTTCTTAAAAACCCTCCTGATTTTACGGACATTAGTCCGGAAATTGGCTGGATGCATTAACCTGAATCTACTCTTATCACCCGGCTCAAAAGGCTGTTGGATGATTTCTGACACTTCTGTCAATTGATGATGTGCATGCTCCAAATTAGAAGCTTGTTCGATGTTCTCATTCAATTGATGCAGGAGTAATTCAATAACTTTTTCTCTATATGCTTGATTTTGAGAGGAACTAGTTGATGCATGTACTTGAGAGAGCCTTTGATTACAAACAAAGCCTATTGGATGTGGCCGTCCATGGGAAATAACATTGCATGAAACCATTTTCGATGGGCTTTGCTAACTGGAGAGTATAGTGAAATTTAGTGCTCCATAGGCACCCCATCCACTCATATGAATACCAGATGGGGCATTGGAAATTAACTGATGCAATCTTCTTAGTGCGCCAAGTCATGAACGTTGAAGGGATCTATGCTGCTTTTCAGCCTTCGGATATTGAGAAACTGGGAGAAACACCATGTTAATTTGGAATTGTAAAGATTATATTATCTTGACATGATTTTAATATTCATCATAAGATAATATTTTATTTTTCAACTAACAAAGAGTTTTCCATATGTTGAGATGAATATCATGAATTCCATCATCCATCAACATCTTTGGAATGTCATACTGAGATTCAGCCAAAAGCCAAAACATAATTGGCACTTCACCTTTCACCAATTGCTTTCTCATATTCAGTACTTCCACATAATCATTTTATAAAGATTCTTCAACCTGATTAGACCATAGCTGGTGCTTATTTGTTGCTTCATCAGATTCCACAAGATCGGTAGAGATTTCACTTATCAAACTTGAAGTTGCATGACTCAGGGGTGGTTCGAAGAATGACCTACACCCTGGGCTATCTTCTGATTGAGAAAGTATTTCACCTGCTATTGGTAAACCATCAGACATGAATGGCTTCACATTTGCAAGTGCCTCAAGGTATGAGGGATTTCTCGTTACTACATTTTCCATTGGATCATTTTATAGGCAATGCGAATTACTACTGTGGAGAGGACTTTCATAGCTAAATTCATCATCATGGGGAGGACCACTATGGTGGGTTATAGCAAAAGATGAAATAATTTGCTCCTTGGTCTTTTGGCCACGCAGAGGGTTATCGTGACTCTCATTTGAAGATGATACTTCAAGATTGAATGAAATGTTATGAAGTAAGACTTCATGAGGAAGTGTCTAATACAGACCATCAGAATTAATGTTCCCACTATTGGGTACTGAGAGAGTATAATCTTGAGTTGCAATGGATAATTGTCTGAGTGAATCAAGAACTCCAGCATCGAGCAAGGCCTTATTACAGATTGGCCCTTGATTTCTTGACTGTGTTGGGTGGGTCTTCTTCTTAGATTCCTTCTTACTCACTTTAGGAACCACTAGTTGACGAAATTGGTCATTATGGGTAGGTGTATGTGCCTGCTCATGAGAAATTATCAGGTTAGGGTGATTATCTCCACTCAAATCAGGTGTAAGTGTCTGACATGGTTGTCTGTATGATATGGGGGAGTATGCACCACAACCCTCTTGGACTGGAACAGAGGTGTCTGTCTTTTCCGGGGTGAACTGTTGATGTGTCACGCCACTGGTAGGGATATATTTGCATTTATTTCCCTATGATGCTGCTAAAACTATTATAATATCCTGGAAGGCATCAAAAATATGAGCAGGGATTTGATTCTTCTCTTTCACCATTGACAGAATATTCTTGGAGACTTCATCTTCCAGAACGGGAATATATGTCCATTCTGTTCTTGGAGTAGGTGTGCGTTCCTCCTCCTATCCTCGTTTTTCTGCCAGTGAATTCTGACAGTACTCATGAATGGGGGTAGAGTGTTGAGTCTGCCTCCTGCTTGTCATTGGGGCTTTCCAGTTGACTTCTCTGGATGATACCAAATGAGACTATTGGTAGGCTTGATCAATACTAGCAGGTGTATGTTCCTTCTAATTGCACTCTGCCGAACATGGTTGAGGAACATCCTTTAATACTGGCAGACGTGACTGCTGGTAGGATTGACGAGTGTTAGCAAGGGTATGTGCATGTTTACCGGTTGTCAACACATTGGGATGGAGGGCTTCATCGTATGTAGTCAGTAGAGCCTACTGACTAGCTGATGACTTATAAACAGGTGTATGTTCTCGTCTATAGTACTCCGCTGGAATTGCCTTGTTGGATTGTTGTGTTGCTACCAGACGAGTCTGCTGGACAGCGGAATTAAAACGGACGGGTTTGTGTGCCCACTCGTTGCTTGCCACCATGTTAGGTTGGTGGAATTCTCCAGAGATGGCAGAGATAAGAACCGGCTCACTGTTGACCAGTCTTCGCCTCCGGTGGTTTGTCTTGACTGCTCGGGTTTGAGGAACCTGATCTGAATGCCTGGAGACAACACCCTCATCATGTTGAGGGCGTACTGTCACACGAGTATGGTGGCGATTTTTGGTGGGATCCCTCAGGAAGGACTCATGTTTCCTTGAATTAAGGCCTTGAGTGACCTTCTCATTCACCTCCACAGAATATGGGAGGGAATGGTTGTTGTGTTCTGGGGATAATGACCTGAAACGGTTGGAAACGGTGGTTGGCACCACCTGCTTCTTGATTTTTGGTCGTCAGTTTCCATATGACCAGGGTGAATTATTGACTTGGAGGGCTTGTCGAGTGGCCTCTAGAGTCAGAATAGTACTATTTTGACGGTATTCCTTAACCAGCGCATTTGATACCCAGTGTTTAAAACACTGAGTAGGTGATTTCTTCCTCAGATCGTACAACGATCCAGCAAGAGTAGTAGCATATGCATTCACAGGTGTGAACTTTAGAGAATCCATTTCTATAACGCAGAAGATCTTGGAAAAGAGTGAATGTTTGATATAACAGACATAATTAAGATAATTTCGTCCACTACATCTTTTGGATGAGCACATATGTTATTGATTTCTTTGTTGGCACTCTCAATGAGTTTTAAATAGGGGCCAAACAAAATAAGTAAAACATCATTTTAACTTGGTTAATATCTTCACGTCGGGTTCACAGTTTTTTGTTTCCTATGGAATTGGGGATGACCTCATAGATTTACGGTTCAAACATTCCAAGCGGTTTCTAACCGGTTTTTTCTTAGAAACGGAAACATCCAATGATTCCATATCTATTTGGACCTACTTTCCAAAGGCAGGTGCTCATTAGTTGTGGACCGATGAGGCTTAAGAAATTTCATTGGTTGAGAGGATGGGAGGTCGGACTCATCACACCTTTTTTAGGGGAATTATTTTCTACTCTGGGACTCTCTTTATAGATTTAAGTTATGTTCGTGAATCATTATTACACTACCAAGTATGAAAATGAGATTTCCTTATATCTAAAATCAATGATTTATATGTATGAGATTTATAGAATCTTTTATATGTATTTGAGGTTCTTCATAGATAAAGAATCATCTGTATTTTTTATAGATTCTTATTCAGTGGTATCCTTCAACACAATATATAGATATCTATTGGTCATTATGATAACCATACTAGTTTTAAAGCCACTCAGTGGGACACTTGATGTTTATTGTCATTCAGAAGGACATGGATTATTTCATAGTTGGGATCGTACCCGTAGATGGGCTACCTACATATCCTTGTTTTTGGAAAAGGTATCAGAACCCACGTAGTTAGAATTAAGATGTAGTTTAATGTCAAATGGGATGGATTAGAATTAATGGGTGATGGGCTTGATCCTCATAAAGGCTTCCTACGTACTCTAATATTACGGTAGAGATCAAAGTCAATATAGTTCGGTTGGGAATTGTGGGGATTATGTATGATTAATGGCCCAAAGAGATGTTTCGTGGTTACTTTTAATCTCTAGGATCACATGAGTCATGCTCGGTGTGAGAAACAAGAGGTGTCAGTAAACCTGAAAATTTGTTCCATGAATGATGTGGTCACAAGGAATGATATGGGGCTTCTGTATGTATGATTGCCCAGATAGATAAAGATCAGGACTTACTTTAGAGAAGAAGCCTGGGAACAAGGTCCTTAAAGGTATTTGCACTTTATGGAGATTTGGATACTCTAACTTGGGGTTTACTCCTAAAGAGGATGCTCAAATTAGGAGGATACTTTTGATTGGGTTTTACTCCAGAGACAGAATCCCAAATCAAAAGTAATTTATGACTGGTTAAGAGGAATTATGACTGGGGCTTACTCCTGAAGAAGAGGCCCTGGTTAAAGGGAATTATGACTGGGGCTTACTCTTGAAAAGGAAGCCCAGGTTAAGGGATTTTGGATTTTGGGAACATGGGGCTTACACCTAAGGAGGATGCCCATATTAAAAGAATTATGGTTGGGGCTTACTCTTGAGGAGGATGCCCAAAATTAAGGACTGGGGCTTACTCTTAAAAAGGAGGCCTAGGTTAGTGGATTTGAAGACTGGGGATTACTCCTAAAAAGGAGGCCCAGGTTAGGGGACTTGGGGCTTACACATTAGGAGTATTCCCATATTTGGGATTTTGAGATTGGGACTTACTCTTGAAAAGGAGGCCCAGGTTAAAGATACACTCATCTTTAAAGGATGAGGTTGAATGAATGAAATATCTAACCTTAGTGACATAAAGATATGTAAATCACTAGGTTTTGAGAAATATTCCACAGAATTCCTTTCAGATAAAGAAACCAACAAAGGAACCATGCCATAAATGTTTTTGAAGAAGGTTATGAAGGAAATTTTTTGAAAAGGAGAGGTGGATTTGAAGAAACCAAGTGAATAGGCAGAGGGGTCACCCAAAAAGAGAGAGGCGCACAAGGCCTGTGTGGATGTGCAAGTCCTGCATGGGCGCAAAAGTCCTGCATGGGCATGCAAGTCCTGGGTGGGCGCCCAAGTCCTGCATGGGCATGGAAGTCCTGCGTGGGCGCGCAAGTCCTGCGTGGGCGCACAAGTCCTGGTCGCGCAAGTGTACTTTAGAGACACATGGGTACTTGCACGACAGTCAACCCTTACGATAATAATTGGGAGAGCTTTGGCTCAAGCTTTTAGTGTTATCCCTAAAGACTTTTAAATGAGTGGCACATAAGTTCTATTAAAGGGATAAGGCAGTGCGCAGGTGTCTTCAATTCCCTGAAGGGTTAGACACTCAGGCACACATGTTCTGTTGAAGGGATAAGGTGGTGCACAAGTGTCTTTAATTCCCTAAAGGGTTAGACACTTAGGCACGCAGGTGTTGATGAATTTCAACACTTAGATCGGGTTCCCTCTCTTTAGACCTTCCATTATGGGTAAGAAATTATCTAAGAAGGGTTCAGAAGGCTTTGAGAAGAGACTAGGGCACCGGGAGCTCAAATCTGAGTTTCTGTATTTTTCTTCCTTGAAGTGGGGGGCCCACTATGGGTGTTTATAGGCCAGGGAAGACCCTGGGCAAAAATCAAAGAGGGTCCACAAGTCACCTATGTGACCATTATGTGGCGCACAAGTATACTTGAGCGACCATGATGAAACTTGCGCGACTCGAGTGGGAAGAAATCCTTCTTCATGCCTTTGTCGATTTTTTCTTTTTATTCAAAGGATGAATCACTTTGGACTTAGCTATTTATCATTTTTCAATAGTTAGATTATGTGACAGAAAGGAGCGTCCATAGCTGGATATAGAACTTTTTTTTAATGGTTGAAGGGATTTGATGCTTAAATCAAGTATCTAAATCAACACATTTTTGTTTACTCTAAAATATAATAACCATCTATATTAGTACCACTGTGAAATGGTTGTGAAATCCCAATGAGAGTTTCAAAATTAGTTATACTTGCATCTAACACTTCAATGGTTTTGGTCAATAACTGAATAATTGTCCACATTAGGGTTAAAGGACATAAAACAAAAATAATTCTACTAACTAGGATTCCAATATAAATATTTCATCTTTGTACCCTAAATTATTGAAATTTGATTTGGAGAATCCAAATTAATTAATTTCAACTTTACTTCTATAATCAACCAACATTAATTAAAAAAATCTATTGGAATGTTCTATAATCTTACTCCCATATTTTTTAATACCAATGTATAAAATATTAATATAAATTTAATTTGTATCCTTAGTACTAGATGAATGCATTTCTTCATCCACAAGTGTAAATAAATTAATTTTCATCGTACTATATCTCTAAATGTCATTTATATAAAATGTATAACCATTAATTACATACCAATTTTATGATAATATATATACACATGGAACTCTGGATATCCATTGAAGTCGTTATGAAATTGAATCCAAATTTACAGTTGACTTCTAAAAAATATAGACTCGAAACCATCATATACACTATTTATTATGTGTATTTGATTTACATATTTCAACCCTTTAGGGATTCAAATTAATATGAATTACTTTTTTTGTTTAAATATATGGAAAAACCTATAAACTATGATGAAATACAAAAAGGTGAGTCTTCGATCTCTCTGTAATAGTTACTATAATAACATCTATTGTAGAAACTCTTTCACCAACAAGATACCCCGTGTGATGATATTATGGTAGAACAATTATTTCCATAAAATATAAGTATTTGGTAAATATTTCCATGGAATCCTTAACAACATATCAGTCTACAATCTATCCTTATATAACACTTCTATTTTTTGATAAATGATTTCAAAATCCTCATATACAACTCAATGGGTTATATCCATCTAAAATTTATAGGAATATACTATAAAATAACATTAACAAAGTGAAACATAATATAAATTACTTTTGGTGGGCACATCATCTCCAATACTTATAATATTACCATAATTTCCATTCCCATAGTTTGAAATTTCATTTGGATTAAAAAACTTGTGTATATCATTGAAAATGAAAATGATCTTCGTTAATATATGATGTAAATATTTTGAATAAATTGATATAAATATACATGCATTAAAGCTAGAATCAAAACAAGAAATTCATGTGATTTCAGACTCTTTAACTATAAATCGGTCATTGAAATGATATTTGTGATATTTTATGTATATCCCTCCATAACCCTTACATCAATCAAGAAGTAAATAAACTAATGTATCTCATACATATAAAGATTTTAGTCATCTGGATAAAGAAAATACCAGTTTCCACTTTTTACTGGTGCTAACGCTTCCCATATCCCCATGTTAGTCTTTTCTAAAATGGTTGTAATTTTGTTCTATTATTTTCCAACGTTCATTTAGCAATGTTCTTATTATAATATCACATATTTTTTACATTAATTACACTATGAAAATTCAAGATGTACATACAATTATAGTAAGGCAATTCAAAAAAACTTTTCTCTTTTTCCAACTAAATTTTTAATGCTTTCTAAAAGAAGATTTAACAAAAGTATTAGCTATATCTTTTACTTTATGAAATAGTTGATCACCTTCTAGAGTATATGGTTATGAACCTTCTTCTAAAATCTTAAAGAATGATTTCATACATGAAAACTACTTATTTCACTATGGTGGAAATCTATGATGTCCCAACAACACATTCTTCGATGAATGATTCAACCTAATTGATTGTGTTCCTTGTTCACAAATGAAACACCATTGATCCCCTTTAATTAAATATCCAAAAAAATTTACATAAGAAAGAAAGTCATTAACCATCGCATATAACATGGAAAACAATGTGAAATATTCATAATTTAAGAATCATACATCATAACACATAAATCCCAGAATAATTTCAATTATTTGATCAATGGAGCCAAATAAACAACAATATCATTATTCAGTTGTTTTGGTCATAATATAAACAATGATAATATAATGTATCTTTATTTCATGCATAATTGTGATGTAATGTTAAAATTTACCAATATAAACATCCATTTATTATGAGGTATTCATTGAAAAGAAAAGGTATTCACACTATCAGTAGACCGAGAAAGTTATAGATTTCTCGACTTAGTTCCAATTTCCGGATAATTTTTAACAATTTTATATCACTGAAGAGATTATATCGAGTGAAAATGTTTTCCATATTTATTTATCGTAAATACATGCCATGTCAATTGTCTTAAAGTCTTCTCACATCAATATAGGTACCTAAACCTTAGAAATTATTGGAATGTACCATAAAAAATTGTATCACCTGGTTCATATCTCTTATATCAAGAAGAACCACACATTGGAAAAGTTTTACAAGATTTTTTTGTCATTATGAAACAGTATACAGTCATTTAGATAGGCATGTATTCTTTAATACATCATACCCAAAGAAATTATCTTTCATTTATCATCATATGTTCTGTAAGGAATCTCATGGTCTTTGAAGAGATTATCATTCAATAATTAAAAGTAGTTCATTAAAACTGACATGACTCCATCAATATCAATATTTTAAATTTTATAGCATCAGTATGGGTAATAATGTTATAAATTTAGTATAACTAGTGTAGAAGGTTGTCTTTCAGAACTCTTTAACTTATAAAAAATACATTCATGAAGATCATATTCAATTGTCATGTTAATTTCCTCGAGATGATATTCAACATCATTCACATCTATAATCATATCCTCAGTACAGGATGCAGTATTGTTCACACTTTTACTCATATCAGATCACTCATACAATGCAATTGTTTCCCAATAACTAGCTACAGTTGGTTTTTCCTTGTGTTTGGACCACCATTTATAACATTGATATATTTCGTGATAGATCATGTGTTCTTCAAACACTTATGGACTAATTAGTCTTGAAAAACAAAAACAAAAACAAATAAGAAGTATTTAAGAAGGTTCATATACATATTATTTTTAAAACATGTTGAAATATTTCACGCCATACTTATTTTCTTTTGTCATAATAATTTCAACCATACATTTTTAATTCATATACATCCATTGTGATTGAGAAATAAAAAAATATTTAATAAAATAAATAAATTCAAAGAATGTATGAGCATGGAACCCTTAATAGTTTATTTAAAAAGAATAATTTAAACTATACTCATTCATTATTACAAGATAATAAGACTCAAATGATTTTTATTGAGATTTTTTTTGGAGGAAATTATTGTAGGAAATTAATGTGTGATATCCATACTGTTATAAAAAAATAGAATTAAAATTTTCTTTATTTAAAAACACATAGTTCATGGATGGTTTCTGAAACTTTTTTATACGGGAGTAAAACATGGGGGTTGTTGATATTTATTCATTTCATCACATCATACATGGAAGTCCAGCAGCTGTCTGAGTGAAAAGACATTTATGAGTTAAGGTTTATCTTCTATCATATGATGCAAATTATGTTTGAACCCATTCAAATAGTCAACATAACACAATGTTTGAAAAATCACTTTTGAATTTAATTATAATGAATGGGAAGTATTCATATGGGTTTATCAATATTTTAGAAAACTTTATGAACATTGTAATTATGGTTTAACAATAGCCTAAAATATATACAAATCACATGGCTATGATGAAACCTCACATAACAACAATGAAATATTTTATCAATATATATTGTTCCATCCTCAACATTTTGACATGTATTTTAATTTTATTTCAAAAATAAAATGGAGATTATTAATATAAAATTCCATTTAAGTGATTGAAATTTGATATATTAGACTCTTAACTACTAATTATCATATTTTTGGATAATTGAAAAGTTAACATGAATACAATTTAACAGTAAGTGCACATAAGAATAAAACTAAACATTTTAGAAACCTAAATATTCCATCATAGAGAATGCATATGAATTTCAAAAAAATCAAACACATATATTTATTCTTTAAATTATATTGTGAGTAAAAAGGTTATTATGATAATGAAGTATAAACACTATGTAAATCATTGGTAGGGATAATGCTTTAAAAATTGAATCATGATTAGTTCCCATGTGATAATGTAAATGGTGATGCAAAATGATAAAAAGTTTAAAAATATAAGTTCCAATTGGGATTAGAGGAATATCCTGACAATGTGAATTTTAAAAGGATTGGGTTTCTTTTGTATTTTAGGGAAAAAATTGGAGAAATTGTCTTCATTTAATCCCTGAGAGTATGAAGGATACTTGAAACATGGCTCCATTACCCTCATTTTTTGAAGTTCTATCCATGATCTTGCTCAAAAATTACCTTAGGGTTAAATGAGTTGGAAGGTATGAGTGACAAAACTTGTTGGTTGAAAATGAAAAGTATGACATCTATCAGTCACCCAAACATTAAAACTCATTCCAAATTCTATGGTGCACCTAGTGATATCCATTTAATGTGGGATTACTATGTCATATCAGGTATGCAAGGGAGGTTATTCATCATTCAAATACCTTGGGAAAATTTAATACACCTAAATACGAAAACAAATGCTAAAATCTTGAATGGGGGATAGGAAGTCATGTTGCATGGTATTTAAATGCATCAATTCATCTAAGGGAGAGTGAGGGAGTGTGTGTGGTGGCTAGGGAGAGTGTTCGATGAGGTGTGAATTTGATGGTGAGGGAGATTGGCATAAAGGGAACATGGAAATGAGGTATATGGAGGTAGATCGCATGATTGTGAGTGAGAGTAGCGGTTAGGGATAGTGGGAAATAGTGGGGGAGTGAGAGAAGAAAAGAGGTTGAATAGTGGTGAGGGAAAGTATTGGTAAGGGCCAGTGGTGGAGAGGGCGTGTGGTGACTATAGAGAGACATAGAGAGGGAAAGTAGTAGTGGGGGAGATCATGTAGTCGAAATAAATGGAGAGTGGTGGTGAGGGAGAGTGGTGGAGATTTAAATCAATGGTGAGGGTATTTATTGTGACATGGGGTTAACATACATTGATATTAAATAATTTTAGATGAATATACATCACATTACATAAATACATGCCTTGGTACTATAATAGATTTGTTTCTTTGGAAACATGGAAACATAAGCCTCTATCTTTCTGACTGATCTTCATCATATCCCTTATATATGTTCCCCTTTAGTTATCCTACTTTAAAACATTATTTATAACATAGGGAAAAGAAACATATGAAATGGGTGAGCTTGGATGCTCAAAAAAGGTAAACAAGGGTGTATTAGAACACGGACATAACATTATAAGATCATAGCCAACATATTAGTGATCAAAATCAAGAGTCATGGAATCAATATTGGATGTTCATAAGACATGAATAATAAGGAAATCAAAATAAAAATATGTGTGATCATAACTAATTAATAATACTTTTGATTATACAGACACTTAAATACATAACATGAGTTAAATGGTAGTCATGGCCTAACTCTAGGGCCTTATTAGTGGAATGGGTTCACTCCCCAAACCATATTAGTAGTCATGGCTCACTCACATTATCATATTAGTGGAAAAAGTCTTTTACTATACTAGGATCACTCCTCGATCCATCTCTATAAAACTGAACTCGGTACACCTCCCATTCTATCCCTGTATTAATGAAATGAGTTCACAGCTCATTCCATCCCTATACTACTGAACAAGGATCACTTCTCATTCCATCCTTATATTACTACACTTGGTTCACTCCGTATTCTCTCAGAAATAATTCTAAACCAAGTTCACCCCGCATTCCAGGCTTATCATACAAAACTGAGTTCACTCCTCATTCTAGCCTTGTCATACAGAATCATGATCACTTTTCATTCTAATCATATAATAAAAATGAGACATAGATCATTAAAAAATTCATTGGAGGACGATATATGTCCCTACCATTACATAATTAAATCATGCATACATGTGCCACTAGATAACAAAACATTCATCATATCATGGCCCATAAAAAGAGATTACTTTCAAAAACATTGTATGAGAACCCATGAAATGAAATGGTTATCATAAACATTGCATCATGTCATTACCTATGTAAAATATATAAGTCTCATAATCATTTCATAAAATCATAACTTGTGAAAAGATGCGGGTTTCAAGAGATTATAACTTTTAGAAGGGAAATACGATTCATAAACATCATTCCATAAAATATAAACCATTCAATAAATAATATGAATGGTATTATGGGATCATATTAATAATAAATAATAAACTATATAAATTTAGATCTTCTTATCAGGATAAGTATTTTGAAATATCACGTGGAACATTTTTTTATGGAAAATATCCTTTCTTCGAAATTTGTTTTCATAAAACCATTTCAAAAATCCTTTTCTTATAAAAAAGGCTTTACAATTTCATTTGAAACATTTTAAGGAAAATATTTTTTCTACTTTGAAAAAATATTTTTAAAAAATAAATAATTTTGATAACATTTTTCTTTTAAAATATATTTTAAAACTTATAATGGAATCTTGAATTTTTTTTTGAAAATAATCTTTTTTTAAAAAACAATGAAAACTCATAATGAAATCTTGAAAACATTTGAAAACCCCTTTTTAAAATAAATAGAATACATAAAAAGTGGGATTGAAATCATTTTTGAAACCATTTTATAAAAAATGGATTGAAAAACTGATGAATA
This sequence comes from Viscum album, assembly GCA_963277665.1. Classification (NCBI taxonomy): domain Eukaryota; kingdom Viridiplantae; phylum Streptophyta; class Magnoliopsida; order Santalales; family Viscaceae; genus Viscum; species Viscum album. The sequence goes on from OY728163.1 coordinate 1,096,367,762, forward strand.
AAATTTCAAAATCATTGATATCTGTTGTGTTGAAAATAACCTTTTGAAAAAAAATATGGGAAACTGTGAAAATCACATAAAGCACTTTGTAAACAAAACAATGTATTGAAAACCTTTTTCTATAAAACCCAAATTAAATTAAAAATTAATAAATAAAAGAGAGAAATTTTGTTTAAATAATTAATTTATACTTAAAAATTATTCTTCGAGGAAAAGACAACCATGATGGCTGGTATTTGAGTACATGTCGAATATCCCTTTCGCTCCTTAAATGCTTCGGAAAAATATCCTTAATCAGAAAATGAAGAGAAGGGTACATTTAAAACATTTTAGAAAAGGTTAAAACATGGATATAAATGTTATTAAAACTTCATAGTATAATACTATAACATTTTGGAAAACATTTTTCAAAAACATAGTTTTGGAAGAACCTAGATTTCCCATCGAAAAGAGAAATAAATTCTGATTTCCATGAATTTTTTTTCATAATTATGTTATGCCCCAAAGGGTGTAAAATTATTATAATAAGGTAATATATTATTGGTAAACATAGTAAAATAAAACTCATGAGTGTTCTTGATATATGGATCATAATATTTCATCAATTTAAGCATAATAAAAAACAATCTTCATAAACAATGAGATTGTAGCAATACACTATTTCCACATTTTTTACAATGAATAATAATCCCCATGATGCATAAAATATCACAAAATGAATGATATTCATGAATAAAATGTTAATGGGTAGTATTTAAACACTATATAAATATATAGATTCATAAAAAGAAATATTCCATAAGGAAGGAACATTGAGACAATATTACTTTACCGATTTGGTAACTTTTTAACTGTAAACCCCATGAAGGAAATATGATCAAATGGATATGTAAATAACCATAAATTCAAGTATATTAATCATTAAAAAATTTAATTGTACAGAAAATAAAAAATAAATTATTAGGGAATATGTTATAAGTCTAATAGAAATAAAAGTGAGAGGAGAAAACCCTTACTACTTGAGTAATAATATAATCATGATCACCATAAAATAATAACATCAATCAGAGATTTTAATGTACTAAAATAAAGGAAATTAATGATATAATATTTAATAGGGAAGTATATACACCTCCCAAAATAATTTATTATTTAATATTTTGAGTATCTGATAGAAATAAAACGTGAGATGAAATTTTCTTACCACAAGTCTTGACTTTCTTCCGACGCATTCAATCCCACTCTTCTTTGGGTAACTCTACTTGGTTTTCTTCAAATGGATTTATTTTTTGTGTTTAATCCCATATATATCCTTCCATGATTAATTTATAGATTTTGGGAGATTATTTGAGTAGATTTTGGGTGATCTAAAGGGCTTGATAGTTTTGAATAAGTGCGAGTGGCGAGTTCCACTTTATTGTGGAGGAGTGGAATTCATTTAAATTTTTTAAAAACTAATTCCAACCACATTTTCCCCACGTCATGGGGCTCTAATAGGGGAGAAAATTTATTCCAAGGTATTATAGGTTGGATATATGGCAATCTATTGGATTTTAAAAAACTATCTAGGAAATTTTTTTCCATAAGCAAAAGGTTTGGTCCTCGGTTAAGGAAATTTTTCTCTTAATAGTTGTAATTAATTGTAATCACTTCCACTAATATTTTTTCTCAAAATTTATGTTGAACATAATAAAAATTATAAATCATTATGATTCCAAATATTTAATCCATATTTAAAAATCCAAATCATATAAGTGGTGTAAATTAAATTAATATTCATCCCATAGACATGACACGACTACATGTTTTTATGTAAAAATGTTTAAACTTTTGAAATGGTTTTATATCTAATTTCATTATGAAATTGATTAAAATTTCCTAAATTTAATATGAATTTTTAATAAATTTAACTAAATTTTATATAAAAACTAAAATATAATTTAAATATATAAATAAATTATTCAAAAAATAATTTTTAAATTAAATTTCTGTATTTTCACTATTCATATAAAAATAGAACTTCTCAAATAAATAATGTAACATAACATCCCATCCCATTGTATTGAGAGGGTGGATGAATTCTACTTTCCCTTATGTGATGTTCTCAAGGCTCCAAATGCTAGAAATAAATTATGTGGGCTTTGAGGAAAATTTGGGGAATGATTTTCCTTTGAGATAAAATCAACCAACCAACAATCCATTTTCAACAACTACATGATGAATATCAACAAAACAACCCAACCAATACATTACCAAAAGAAAACATAACTATTTGATAATAATTAAGAAAGGCCAATACAACCCAACTAAATATCATTAAACAAAATGGAAGGCGACACAATAGTACTTCAAAGTACTATGACATCATCCATAGCTCCACAACTAAATCACCAAAGCATCATGTTGAACCACTAGAAAAATGATATTCTATAATACTAACTTTGTCCTAGAATAAAAAATCTACAAAACCTCCCATGTTCCAAAGTAGGGGTAATTAATTATACTAAGTAATATTTTCCCAAATGACTTCCCAACACATGCCACTATGAAAGAACCATTAGAACAATTATATAAAACTGTTTATATAAAACATTAAATAGTGAAACCATTACCACAAGATAAATATACCCTTTCCAAGACATGTCAAACAAGGGAAAGCTACAACTACTATATGATCCACAATACTATCACATATTATCCCAACAAATTTCATTTTTCATAGTAGTACACAGTAAGGAAACCAAAATAGTGGAACTTCCATCCAACCCATTTACTACTTTTCCGACTAGTGGTTCCTCTTAACCACACCACATAATGGTGGCTCTTCCATACTCTATACATCGCCTTTTATAGTTAGACATCCCACCCACTTCCACACAGTTATCACAAGCCATAACACATAATCAACAAATTAGAATAAAGAACTGAGGCCACACAACAAGTACCCAACCACTTCCAACACATGCCAATTCACTTCAATAAATCACTCATCTATTGAAAACACACTTATACCATTTTCCATGCCACATCCCATTCCAATAAAACCAAATTTTATTTAATTCCATTTCCACAAACATTTTTTGTAATCCAAGACAAGAAACCAATTTTAAAATCGACATTTTAAAATCACACAGAAAAACCCCTCTTTAACCAATATCCCATTTTTTCTAAAAATCCCCAAATCTTCACCCAAAGGGTTTCCATCAAGATTTCACACATCATATTCAAAATTAATTTCATTAAAAAAATTAATTTCAACCAAATACACTAGTTATAACCATGTGGAGCCCAGAGATAATCCACCTACCTTTAGGGTTCTATCAATATCGACACACAAGAAACCGCACTACAAATCCAAAAAACAGGCCCACAAAACCACTCTAGATCTCTTTCCCTATTATCCACTAGCCTTAATATCAACATCGATGTAATTAAACAACCCTATACCTATGTCAAATGTATGTAGATCTATAAAACTAAGAGAAAGGGAAGAGTAGATCTAGAGAAAACCAAAGAGAAACCAAGATTAGAGACTTACCCGGGAGAAACAACCTTCAAACCAACTTGAACGTCCTTCAAATCACTTCCAAAATGAGTGGAAGAGCCCCTTAAACCCTAGAGAACCAAAATTCTCGAGTGAGGCTCAAATGGGAGGATGTTTTAAGTGAAATAGGTCATTGCTGTGTGAACCTAGATTTAAATTCCCTTCTTTAAGTGGCTACATGGTTAGCCCCACAGTTTGGAAAACAATGTGCTAACCGTGGGCACACCACTCCCTCAAGATAAGGGGCCTCATATCATTGTCTTGCATGGTTTGGAAACCCATATGTAGAACATATAAAGCTCATTTATTCCCTTATATGTTTACCTAGATAACCCACATGGTTTTCCCAAACCGTTCTCAAATAGTGCATCCTTATAAAATCCCCCAAACACATTAAAAACCATTAAAACCTATCCTATCCTCTTCCCAACTCTTCCCAAAAACATAAAACACATAAATAGGTATAAAAAATGCTGCATACCTCAAACTGGGGGAGGGGGGTTCAACATTCTCTCCACCATTGGACTTTATTTTATCAGAATGTAGATAACCATCCCTTTACCGAAAGAGATCAGACCATATCTCGGCCATATCTTTCTCCTTCTCCCAAGTCTCCTTCTGAATTTGACTATGCTTCCACAAACCATGAACTAAATTTATGATTTTACCCCCTAAGGATTTCTCCTACCTACTCATAATATACACCAGTAGGTTCAAAAAGAAGCATCCAGTTCTAGATCAACATGATCCCATTGAATCAAATGGTCATGATCCAGATGATACTTTTCTAACTAGAAAACATGAAACACATTGTGCACCACACTAAACTGTGGTTTCAAAGTCAAATTATAATCCACCTCGCTAATCCACTCACGTATCTCAAAATTCCCTATATACCATAGAGATAACATACCATTCTTTCTAAACGGATGATGTACCAACCTTGCAGAATGACATAGATGCCCATACAGTGCCTCAAATAGAGCCATATGTATTAAATCCTGGTAACTATTATTATAGGATAACTCCACCAATGGTATGTGATCCTCCATTAAAACTCTAAATTCCATCACACATGCCCTTAGAAAATCTTTCAATGTTTGTATCAACCCCGTAGATTGGTCATCTATCTGAGTATGATACACCATGCTCATCGTCAACTTTGTCCCAAGGGCTTACTGCAAGGATTTACAGAAATGAGATGTGAACCTCGAGTCTCTATCTGATACAAATGAAACATGAACACAATGCCTTTTTAACAATTCTTAGATGTAGATTTTTTATATATCCTCCACTATATAGGATTCGCGAATCAGAATGAAATGGGGTGACATTGTAAGTTGATCCACAATCACCCTTATGGCATTGTGCTTGCTAACCATTCTTGGGAGACTCATCAAAAATCCATTCTTATTTTCTCTAATTTCCAAACTAGGATAGGTAAAGACTGCCACATTACTTCTGGCTATTGATGCACTTCCTTGACTTGCTAACAATTCATGCATCTTGAGACTAACTTGGGAACATAGTTTTTTATACCAGTCCACCAAATCTGTGCATTCAATGCCTTATACATCTTCTTAATTTCAGGATGCACATCCCACCTAGAATGATGAAAATCCCTAACAATTTCTTCCTATAAATCCACTCTTACCACCATCTGATTCTGAAAATACAATATTGAATTCAAATTCAGTTCCCATCATTCAATGGTCTCCCCACTAATGAGTTTCAACCTCATAGCCGTACATTCCGAATCAGATGCCTATGACTCTTTAACCAATCATTCCATGTTAGGAACAAATGAGTCCAAAAATAATACTAATCTGGAACCCTATTTCTCACATTCTTACCCAATGTATTTTGTTACCAACATCAACTACAACTGATATGATGCATTTTTGACAACTTGAGCATATTATTTTCTACTTAATACATCGGCCACTGAATTTCCCTTACTCGGTGTATACATGAAGTCAAAATCAAACATTAGTAGGTATTGCAACCATCTATTTTTCCCCAAGTTAATATCTCTCTGTGAGAAAATATTCTTTTAGCTCATGTGATCAGTAAACATTGTAAATTTCTCACTATAGAGATAATGAAACCACATTTTTAAAGCCTGAACCACTACCACCAACTCCAAATCATGTGTTGGGTAGTTCTTCTCTTGAAACCTTAACTATCTTGAGCCATATAAAACCATGTGATCCCACCGCATGAGAACACAACACAACCCTGATCCTAATGCATCACAATACACAACATACCCTTTCCCAGGTTCAAGAAATACCAGGATTGGTGATAATGTAAGGTGACCCTTTAGATTTTCAAATAATTTCTAATACTAATCATCCCATTTAAATTGTATATTATTTATTATCAAAGATTTCATTAGTGAATAAAATCATGGAATTTCATGAGAAAATCAATGATAATTTATTGTTAGACCAAGGTTTCTTTGTATCTCAAAATATTTATAGGAAGTTGTGAGGTGATAACAACCTCTATCTTTTCCAGATCAATCGAAACACCTTTCTCATATTTAACATGGACATGTAAATGAACCTTCTATATTTAGATGTCACACTTTGAAAATGTATCATATAACCAATTATCCCTCAAGATCCCCAACACTATGACCAATTTATTCCCATGCTCCACCCTTGTCCTCGATTACACCAATATATTATCCATAAATACCACTACAAAAGAATATTGGTATCTCTAAAAAATATGATTCAACAATTTCATAAACCTCACTGGTGAATTTGTTAGAACAAAGGGCATAACCACATACTCATAATGGCCATATCTACTTCTGAAAGATAATTTCAAGATATCCCCATTCCTTACCTACAGTTGATGATATCCTGACCTCAGGTCAATCTTTGAGAACCACTGAGATCCCCTAAATTGGTCAAAAAAAATCATCAATGTATGGAAGTGGATGTCGATTATTTATCAAAAGATGGTTAATTTTGTGGTAATCAACATAGTGCCACAAAGTTCCATATTCCTTTTTAACAAATAAAACCAGTGCTACCCACAGAGACATTCTAGGCCAAATGATCCCATTGTTTTTTAACTCTTCCAACTACACCTTTAATTCCCACAACTCTGCTGGGGTCGTATGGCAAGATGGAAGTGAGAGAGGACTGGTTCATATAAAGAGATCATTGGTAAACTCCACTTCACTCATTATTAGAAAAATTGAGAATCCTTTAGGAATGACATCCATGAACTGATCCACAACTGCTGGAAGAACACTCTTCTTAACACCTTCCACTGATGATGATAGAAAATCCGCTCACTAATAATATATCATGCCAATAACAGGTTCTGAAAAATCAATTTCACCAATATTTTCCTTCCTATCTCCTATAAAAAGGTTTTCCACACTATATTGTGTCATAAAGCAAACCATTTGTTCATAGAAATTGATGGGGCATTAAACATCACCAACCAATCCATCCATAGGATTATGTCATAAGAATCCATCTCAAGCACTGATAAACCCCACATCAATTCAGTTCTTTTAACAACTAAGAAACAATCTCTATAAAAGAACTCTCAGCACTCTATTTAACCCCAATGAGTTTTATGTTTCTAAAAATAAGGCATTATTTCCATAGTTAAACCCAGTAAACTAATAGCATGAGAAGAAATAAAATAATTCCAAGTGCCCGTATAAAACAAATCTTTCATCTACGTGGAATTCAAAAGAACCATATCTTGAACCATGGAAAGTACTGACTGATCATCCATCACCACCTATTCATCTCCGAACAACTACTTACTTACCACACTCTTTTCATTATTACCCTACTATGGTGTCATCGTATTTCTGGAATCACCATGACTAAATTTACTCAACTACTGAGGGGTATGCTGCTACCCCTATCCCATCGAGGTATAAGACCATTGTAACCCCTGAAGAGTGTCATAGACACCAAACCTCGAAGAATTCTGACAATAACACTGAAGAAGTCCCATTTTCTTATAATTATGACACGCTCGAGGTTGTGTCGTGAAATCCCTCTCGTTGTTCCGCATAGATCAACAATAAAAATATCTTGGCATACTCTAAGGCTATGGAGGAAGATTCACCAATCCGGCCATTGTATTCAAAGTTGTACTCCCACCCTAGAAATAAGTGTCCATCTTCCGCTTGAACATAGCATTCAAGTTCCCACTATTTCCAATGGGTACTAACAAGCTTCCCCCACCTGTAGGCCCCAAAAGATCCTACTCAGCCAACATACCTCTATTCACCATTTCTTTGTAATCATTTGTACATAGCACTGCTATCTTGGAAAGAGTTTCCTACCTCATCCCAGCTTCAAAATTTTGTGCCTTCAACGATGTACTACCCACCACCTTAGGTAAAAACAACACTAAGTTCATAAAATTAATTGAATATTCCATTACCACCATGTTCCCTTGATTCAAACTGAAGAAATCCATTTTACTCTGAAATTTAAACATATGAGGGTGTAATTGTTTATTAAACAACTCCTCAAAACCCTCCCATGTCACACATTGATACATCCCAACATGGACTACCAGCTCCCACCACAGTAGGGAAATATATTATAACATGTAGATTTCTAACTTCTGCTTCAACTCTGACAGTGTTCAAAAGAAGTCAAATATCCTATTCATTCCTTTCAGACAGAATTTAGCCCTTTTCGGCACCAAATCACCCCTAAACATGGGTAGATTCTACCTTTGAAACTGAACTGCAAGATCCACATGCTTTGGTATATCCACATTATTCTAACTTTCCACAGCATGGAATACATGCACCATACTCTGCACTAGCTGCTGGTTCACATGAGGCTCAGGTGCTACCAAATTTTCAGCAGCATCCTATGGTTGTTCTCCACAAAATCTACTCAGTTCTATTTTTATCGATACAAAAACAACCATAAGTCCCACTCCATTAACAAAAAATCTATACAATTTTCAAATTCAATACATTGCAACTATCACAACCAGGCCTTACACAATTTCACATTTCCCTTGTTTCACTATTTTTAAATGTCCACCATGTTTTGAAAATCAACTCATTTTCCAAATACATCAAGTTTAAATGTTTCAAATCCTTCAGTTTTGAAAACCCAATTACGATTTTAAAAATCCAACAATTCATTTCACACCATATATAATTATACCCCCAATGAAATATGCATACTAGTTGGAAGTCATTTCTACCATTTATATCATGCTCATCTCATTTGTTACACCAACAACAATGTGATTTCCAATGCCTATATGTGTCTCCAAACACTTATGTACCCAACTCCCTTGTAATATCAAGATCAGTATTAAAGGGATATCTATGTCCTTTTATGCTATACATTCCATGTTCCAACAATCCTACTCCTTTTTTACCATCCCGACTCAAAGAATAGGCCAAGAAAGAATGTCAACAACAAGACCAACAATCATTGCCAAAGGACCAAATAATGGCTCTGGATTGAAATACAAAGACCGAGCAAACTGATACCACTTGTAACTTCCTACCCCATCCCATTAGCATGAGAGGTAAGTGCAGTGTCACGTGGTCTTAAGCAACATTCTCAGGTAGCAAAGGCAAGAAATAAATGTCGAGGGATTGAAGGATAAATTGGGGAATGATATTCCATTAAGATAAAATCATCCAACCAATAATTAATTATCAATAACTACATGATTCTTGTCAACAAAACATCCCAAACCATACAATAGCTAAAGAAAACCTAACTATTACATAAAAATTCCCAAATACTGATACAACCCCACAAAATATCTGAGTACCAAATAGAAGACTACACAATAAGACCCCAATGAACTAGGACGCCATCCATATCTCCACACCAAGATCCATGCTCCAAGAACCACAACATCACCAAAGAATCTTGTCGAACCACTAGAATAATGATATGATTTACTCTTACCTATGACCTGGAATACAACATCTAAAAAAGCACCAAAGTTCCAAAGTAGGGGTGAGTAATAATACTCAGTAGGATTTCCCCAAATGAATTCCATACAAAAGACACTGGGAAGTATCCATTAACACATTTATATAAAACTGTTTATATAAATCATTAAATAGTGAAACCATTACCCAAATCCATACATATCCTTACTAAGCCTTTTGAAACAAGGGAAATCCACAACTTTGATATAATCCATAGCACCATCGCACGTTAGCCCAAAAAATTCTATCTTGTAAAAAAACACTCAACATGGAATCCAAAATGGTGGAACTTCTATCTAACCCATTCACTACACATCCAACAAGTGGTGCTTCCTGAACACTTTGCATAATGGTGGATCTTCCATCCACTATCTGTCACCTTTTATAGTGATAATTATCGCCCACATCCACAAAATCAATAACACTTAATCAACCAACAAGCATAAATCACCAAGGCCACACAACATGCACCCAACCACATCCAACACATTCTAATTCACTTCATTAAATCACCCATTTATTAAAAAAACCCTTCTACCATTTTCCATGGCACATATCATTCCAATAAAACAAAATTTTATTCAAATATATTTTGAAAAACCATTTTCATAATCCAAACCAAGAAAAAATATTTAAAATCTACATCTAAAAATCACATAAGAAAACCCCTCTTTCACTAATTCCCATTTTTCAAAAATACCCAATCATCACCAAATTAGTTTTCACCATGATTTATCACATCAAATTCACAATTAATTTCATGAAAAAAAATAATTTCAAAAAAAGACACTAGTTATAACCAAGTGGAGTTAGAAGAGAATCTACCTACCTTTAGGGTTGTGGAAAAATCAACCCACAAGAAACGACACAACAGATTTGTAAAACGCACCATCGAAACCGCTCTAGATATCCTTCCTTATCATCAACAAGACTTAATATCAACATCCACGGAAAGAACCCTAGATCAACATGAAATGAATGTAGATCTAGAAATCTGAGAGAGAGGGAAGAGTATATATAGAGAAAATAAAGGATAATCCAAGAGGATAGATTTACCCAGGAGAAACCACCTTCAAACCACCTCAAAACCCCATCCAATAACTTCCCAAATGAGTGGGATAGAAACTAAAACAATTGAGAATTAAAAAATCCAAGTCAGGATCGAGTGTGAGGAACTTTTAAGTGAAATAGGTCAAGCTTGAGTGAACCTGGATTTAAAAATATCTTCTTTGAGTGGCCACACAGTTAACCCGCACGTTTTGGAAAATTGTGTGCTAACCATGCGCCAACCACTGCCTCAAGAGAAGTGTTTCCCCATATTTGTCTCTCACTTTTTTGAAAACTATGCCTAGACCTTATGAATTCCATTGTCTCCCTCTACATGGTTACCTATAGAACCCACACAGTTTTCCCTACCAATGCTAAAACCTTTCACCCATAGAAAAGCCTCCAAACTTATTCAAAACCATTCCAAACTCTCTCAACCTCCTTCCAACTATTCCAAAGAACATTTAACATATAAAAAGGAGTAAATAAATGCTACATACCTCAAACTTGGGGGGAAATAAATACCAAAAATTTACCCAAATAAAATTATCATATTTCTCCTTTAAAAACTATATTTATACATTAAACTAAAATTAAAAAAATTCAAAAAACCATATTTTAAATGGGTTGACTTTTAAAAGGAGGTTAAATTAACTTTTAAAATAATAAATCATTAAATTAATAAAATTGTATATATTATTTTCTTATACCTATCAAACCTATTTGATGAGTAAAAAAATATTAATTGAAAATATAATATATAAATTTTATTGATAAGATTAATCAAAAGTGGTTTTTTTAGTTTATTGAGATAAAATTGTGTTCATACATAGAAAAATATTTTTCTTGGAAAAGTAATTTCTTTATTTTCCAAAAGTTATTACATTAACATAAATTATTTTATAACCAAATAATTAATTTTATATACTTGTGTAAATAATGTTTTCACAATTTTAATAATCTTATTCCAAAATTCAAATCAAATGGATAGGTGGGAGCTCTAATTATATTTTAATAATCATATTTGTATTTTTTGATAAAAACACATTAGTGCATGTAACACATGATATTTAAGGGACTCAGTATTCTATGAAATTCAATCCAACTATATTTTTGTATATACTGAATGATAATATAATTTTTGTGTTCAATGAAATATTACATTTTTGTTGTGTATAATGCTAGCCAAACGTAGTGCTTATATAAAAAACATTATTCAGTGTTGTGTGGAATGAAAATATCAAAAATATTAAATTAATTCAATAATAATTATTTCAACAGAAATTAGGTTGTTACATTTTACACCCCTTAATTTGAATTTCTCCCTTGAAATTCCCTTGGGTTATCATTGTTTTAATACATGAAAGTTCCATAAATATAATCCCACTATTATAAAATTTATAGTAAAAAATTCTTTTAAAAAAGAAAATTTGGTGTCAAAATAGTTACCCACAGTAACACATAACTAGGTCTTTAGATAAGAGAACATAGCTGGGAAGTTAAAACATGGATATGGAAGAGAAATATAACTATCATGTTCTGATCAAGAGTGATAGAGAACATGGTTTAGAGAAAGTTAAAAGTCACAAATCCAGAACCCAGAAATTCATCAAAAAGGTCATTGATATCAAGAAAATGATGAACATAGGACAAATTTTTATTTCAAAACCCCTTTCCAAAAATTGATGAATTTTTATGAGAATGTATAATTACATGATTACATCAAAATCTTACCCCCTTTTTTTGCCTCGATAGTTGTTCAATTTATTCATTATTTCATGAAATGAAGTTGAATTTTTCATTCATAAAGAATTTGCATGTCCTGAGATCCATAAGTAAAATGATACGTCATCCCATCTATCTTTTGTTATCATGATAGAAAAATAGTTATCATGGGTCTTCCAACTTGCATAAATCCTTATATAGAGATATAAAAATTTAATATCACAAAATTCATATGAAATTCGACATAAAAAAAATCCATTAATGATTAACCATGTAACCCTTACATAAAATGATAACCCAAAAATTTAGTAATATATTCACTAAATCATTTTAACATTGATACTCTGAATATTTTTAAGTATAAATTGGTTTTCATATTCGAAACATGTAAATACCATCATTTTATGTTCTATAGAAACATTGCTATAGCCTAAATTACCAAAAACCCATTTTGACAACATGCATGCCTCATTATTCCAAAGATAACTGGCTATATTTCTTAAATCCTAGATGTTGTAAACATCTTCCATGACAACATAGAAAACTTTATCAAAAGATACATTATCATATAATATGAAATAAATACAATCCAATTTATGTTATCTATATCATCCTCTCTTTATCCATATAAAATATCATTTTCTCATCCTTATGAACATGTTAAGGGTTAACTTCAATTAAAGTAACATTTCAATTAAATCTATTTTCTAGGTTGTCAGTATCATTTTACACATAATTCAAAATGAAAAACATCTATAAAAAATTCCATATATGCTTCATGATTCTAATGAAATATTATTTTATGTCAAAAATATATACCCATTAATCATATATCATTATTAATAAGACATTAATTCTGCTTCAGCAACATATTCATTAATACCTACTTCCTTGAATATTATCTAAAAATTATTTCTTGATGTTCCTTAACCTCAATCTAATCTTCCATATTACATTTAATGTAAATAATACTATATTAACATCCCATACCTTTCATATGTCCTTTATTATCTCTCTATCTTTAGTATTATCTCCAATAATCATACCACCTTCCAAGTTCTATTTTGGATATTTCTAGTTAGGGAATCGATTTGTATAATAAATATACCTTCCACATCTAAAGAATTCATTATTAACCTTATTTTTTTAGTTCCCACTATTGACTAAGACCAAAAATCATAGTGTGAGAAAAAATTATAATTTTTGGAAATCATATAATCATGATAAATTAATTATATGATTCCTAAATAATTAATCATAATTTTATATATTTGACACCTTAGGATTATCCTTTGATAAATCCCTAGAGATATCCTTAAAAATAATACCTTGTATCTTACTAAATTTTTAAAATCCTTGTTTCCGATGGTAGATTAAACCATTCACTTGATAACAACTATAGCAACCCAAGCATTAAATTCATAGATATTAAATCATTTTAGATGAATACTAAACCCATTACAAAAATAATATCCCGAGAACTGTAATAGTTTACTGAATTTGGAAAAAAGGAAACATAATATTCTATATTAGTGAAATATATTCAATATATCATTTTAAATATATTACCCTTTAGTACTCTTAATTAAAATAATGTTCATCAATTTAGGAATGGAAGTATAAGAAAGGGATGAGCTCATATTTTCAGTAATGGTAAACAACCAAGATATGTGATCATAACAAGAGAATAAGGATATGAGAACTGGATCCTAACATTATAATATTATACAATTAATTTCATATATCAAAACCAAGAGTCATGGTATAAATATTGTTTGTTCATAAGACATGAATAATAAAAAAAATCTTGCGCATAATCCAAGGTATAATAACATAACAATAAGACATGTGATTGTGGCAGACACATAAACATATAAAATGATTTTCAAAGTAGTCAAGGATAAATTCCAAGGACATTTTAGTGTAAGGGGTTTGCTCTCCAAACCATATTATAAGTAAAGTTTAACTCCCAAGACCATTTTAGTGTAATATGTTCATTATTGAACTGTGATCTCTCCAAATTCCGCACCTATATTATTGAACTGGGTTCACCACCTATTCTAAACCTATATTACTAAACCGAGTTCAGTCCTTATTCAGACCCTGTATTACTTGTCTAGGTTCATTTCTAATTTAACCTATGTATTACTAAACCAGGTTTACATCATGTTCCAACCTTGTATTATTGAATCGAGTTCACCCCACTTTCCATCCGTATCATACAGAACTGGGTTCACTTCTTATTATATCTTTATAATACTGAACCATGTCCAATCTTTATTCCATCTCGTTCATACTCATGATAAATGAATATTTACCCAATGAATTTGAAGTAGATATGGGTCTATATCATAACATAATTAAATCATAAATACATGTTGCACATGATAATAAAACATTTATCATATCATGACCCATAAAAAAATATGGGATTCATAAAAATCATATCATACCCTATGAAATGAAATGGGTGTCATAAAAATTTCATCATAACATTACCTATGGAAAAAATTAGTTATCACAATCATTTCTTCAAATAATAACTTATGATAAGTAGTGGGTTTCAAAACCATATAAACCATGTAACAGATAGGTGTGTCACAAACAACATTTTTTCAAAACATAAACCATTCAAGAAAGAATATAAATGTTATTTGATGATCATATCTCCATAAAATAATTAAATATAAAAAATTATTTCATCTTATATGGAGAAGTATTTTTAAATATCAAATGGAATATTTCTTAAGAAAAATATCATTTCTTTGGAAACCCTTTTCATAAAACCATTTCAAAATAAATTTTCTTATAAGTAAGGATTTATAATTTCATTTAAAAAATTTCCTGATGAAAATATATATTCATCTTTGAAAACTTATTTTTAAAACATGACTCATTTTGGAAACCCTTTCTGTTATAATATCTTTGAAATACGTTACTTTAATCTTGAAATTATTTTGAAAAACCCTTCTTCTATGAAAACACCTTGAAAATTCATAAAAATTATTAAAAACCTTTTGAAAACTATTTTCTTTGAAAATACATTGAAATCGTATAAATTATTATTGAAATAATTTTTTAAACCCTTTTATATATAATAGATTTCAAAACATATAAATAAAATCTTCAAATAATTTTAATCATTTTCTTTAAAAATAAAATTTAGAAAATATATAAATAAATCATTGAAAAACATTTAAAATGATTTTTAAACATAAACCCTTTTGAAAACCTTTTCATTGGAATAAAATTCAGAAAAATAAATTTAAATAATATGAGGAAAAACATTCTTTAAAAAATACCATGTAAACTTAAAAAGTATGATTCAAGGAAATGACATTCATGACTGTGGGTAAGTCCACACATGTCGAACATTCCTTTCGCATCATAAAGGTTTCTAAAAGTTCCTTAATAGAAAAATGGAGAGAATATTAATTTTTAAACAATTTTTTAAAAAGATAAAAATGGGTGAAAATTTCATGTTATCATTAGATGATAATATTAAAAAAAATAAATACTTTTTAGATAAAACATTTTTGAAATAACACATATTTCTATCTTGAAGGAGAAATAAAATCATATTTCCATGAATTTTTTTTTTAATTATCTTAAGTACCAATGTGTAGAAAAAATATAATAATACATGAAGATATAATGGATGAACCAAAGAGAAAACAATTGCGAGGGTTCTTTAGATATGGGTCATAATATTTCATCTATGGAAGAGTAATTATAAACAATCCCGATAAACGACAAGATTGTACCAATAAACTATTACCACATTGGTAACATTGAATCATAATCTCCATGAAGATTAAAATATTAGGATAAAATGATATTATTGATATAACATTTCAATGGTATGTATATACACCCCCATTTAAAATTATAGGTTCTTATCATGAAATTTACCTCAAAGAAGGATAATTGAGATTTTCCAACGAGTTTTACCCGAGTGGTAATTGCTCCTGCTTGGTATCCAAGAGACCCGGGTTCAAAACCGTGTGGAGGAGAATTTCTGAGTATTGTAGCAGTACTGTAGAAGCCAATGTAGAAGTTACTGTTCGGTACTGTAGTAGCTGGAACTATTCACCCGATTTGGGCCTTCGGGCCACCGGTTTGGGCCTACAGGTCTCCAGGGTCTTCGAGTCATCAAAGGCCTTCGGGACACAGGGCCATCAAGTCAAATATACCATGGAGTAGCCCAGTTCACATAGAATAGGCCCCAGAAGAGGATTAGAGCAATAGGAGTAGAAGCCACCAGATACAGAGCTGACCAGATTGGAAGAAAGAGAGGGTATGGAAGCCGCCATCGGGACCAAGCACCGTGCAACTTTGTACGGTGCAATGCTAGCTGATTAGATATTTAAGGTGGGGAGATAAGGAGATCAATGATGAAAGACACTGAGGAGGGGTAGTTTTAGTGGGATGGTCCTACAGGTCATGTAATGGGTATGGTATGCCTCTAGGCCTTCGGGTCATGTATTGTGGGTCATGTCGGGCCTTGTACCTTGGGCCAATGGGTCATGTTCAGGTTCCCCTTCAACCCTTAAAAGGGGGGTTATCTATAATAAAAATAAAAATAAGGTTTTCCGGACATTTGGGGGGGGGAGGATAATTGATACAAAATTACCTTTCTGATTTATTAACTTTTTAGCCATAATCCCTAGGAAAGAAATAGCATCAAATGGATATATAATTAAATTTTTTTTTATATGAATAAAATAATATATTCATGAGAAATATATACACCACAAAAAAATAAATTATTGGTGAATAATGAATAAGTATCACAAAAAGGTGTGATTAGAAAACCCTTACTACTTGAGTAATTTTAGAATCGTGATCCCCATGAAAGAATATCATCAATAAAAGATTTTAATATCATTGTAGGGTCCTGAAAAATCCGAAAAGGAGAATGATGATCCCCTTTAGCTCAAGGGAGATTCTAGACAATTTCCCTTCAAAGTATTGGGCAAATCTGGAGAATACTCATGGATGGTGAAGGATGAACCAATCCGCGAACCATTTTAATTTTAGCGATGCACGGCTGGTTCTGCGAAGCGTCCCTCCTCTGCGGACCGTCGTCGTTCACGAGATGAAGGCATAGACCCTCTGCGGTCATGAGACAAGACAGGCACCAACCTGATTCATCATTTCGGACTACCCAAGCCACGAGTTGCGTCAGTCAGCCCAAACTACCTCCGCTGTCATTCGCGAAATGGAGGCAGAACCCTCCGTGGCTGCGAAGCACTCCTCGAGTTTGGTTCGCGGAGGAGTGTTTAATGCTCCGCAAATTGAGGATTGACCACGTCATATGTCAACCATGTTTTTGGTCATGGGCATCTGCAAAAGGTTCCTCATGACTAGAGATATATCCTTTTCCCCACTCTATAAAAGGAAATTAAAAAATAAGGGGAGAAGAGGAGAAGAGGTAACGGAGAGGAGACCGGTCAGAATCGGGTGGAACGATTTTGAAGGAGGGCTTAAGATTTCAGAAGTTCTAGTTCGTGAACCAGAGAAGGTATGAACCTGGGAACAAACTAATAAGGAACCAAAAAACGAATAATAACTTGGTGAACCACGAACTTAAAATAACAAAGAAGAGTAAACTGCGAACCAGGGTCCCTCCACAAATGTACTCCCCAGGGACAAGGGAGTTTATGCCTCTTTTCCGATCCACCATACCGCATAGCACCCTCCTATGCGGGCGAAGCCCTGACCGACGAGACTCTGGCCGGCGCCGCCCCTGGCCTCCACTGCCTGCATGGAACCCTCCATGGACCACTCTGGTTCTCGGATCGAACCTGGAGCCACGAACCACCTTGGTTCACGGGAAGCCCATCCCTCCACGAACCACCCTAGTTCACGGATCGAACCCGGAGCCGCAAACCGCCTTGGTTCGCGAGATGCCCATCAATCTGCCGACCACCCTGGGTCACGGACTGTCTCTACAGCCGCGTAGCACTTCCCTACGTAAAGGGTTCCACCACCCATACCCTTGTGTGGCTTGCCGAAACCTTCATACTTCCCATTCCCCGAGCCAGATAAAATCCTTCCAATTTCAGTCCGGCCCGATCCTTCGCAACCTCCTCATTGGCCTACTCATCGGCCCCGAGTCAAGGCCTCCACCAAAGCCGCCAAATCCGTGTGGTGTAACCCTCAGGCACATCGGCATGCCGTTTTGAGTTCACATACCCATGGTAAACAGAGGCAAAGGGGTTTCCCTGACCCTTGGATGGATTCCCGAAGCATGCATGGGTTCACATTCCCACGGTAATGTTGGGTATGAGCCCGAGAGCCCCCTTTCTTCCTCTACTCGCCAGGATGGGGGACTGAAAGCTTCGACGGTCGGGCACTTCTCCCCTCCCCAGAGAGGGGGCGGCATACCCATCCGAAGGCAGCCATCCCCATGCACCTTGTCACTTCCTCGGGTACTTCCCTGGGGAACAAGAGAGGTAACGGTCATAGGAGAACCCCTTTACCTCTTCCGATGTGCTCTGTCGCCATGGAAATCCATCCCGAAGTAATCCCCAACTTTATGGGCCGCCCTCACGCATAGGCCCCACTCCACGTCTCAAGGAAGCTCCTTTCGCGATGTGATCCTCTGGTCCCTGATACCTTGTTTTTCTCACACTGAGCATGAATCACATGGGCTTAGAGTAATAATCGACCATGAAATCACCCTGGGCCTCCTCAGAGTGCAAGCCCCAATCCATCACCATGGGCCTCCTTAGTGTGTCAGCCCCAGTCCATCATTCTGGGCTTCCTCAGAGCGTAAGTACCAAGCCAATGTGAACTACGAAGAATTTGATTCCCTACCACATGGATATGTAGGAATACTCCTAGAGGTTCAAGATCGATCTCCAACGGACCACCGGTCCCACCTTCACGTCGGTTCTATGATGCTCCCCTTTCGAACTACGTGGAATTTGATCCCTGTCCCCTAGGCAGGGTACGTAGGAAGCCTCTATGAGGATCAATCCCAAAAACCATCCGATCCGACTATCTTCACATCGGTTCACCGCGCCACTCCTAGTGCCGCCTCAATGAGTTCCGACTCCTCGGGGTCATTAATCCAACGAAGGATGGTAAACCTCGGGCATAAATGATTCTGAACCCTTGTATTCAGCTGACCATTGACAACTAGGATAAATCGGTGCATAATTTGTTTGGGTATAGAACAATGATTCGTGAACATATGAATATGTCTTAAATATATAAGAGAGTCCCGGAAACATGCAATAATTCCCCCCAAAAGGGTGCGATGCGGCCGAATTCCCATCCTCTCGACCAATGTGAGTTCTTAAGTGTTACTGGTCAGACCATTCACTGAACGCCTACCTTTGGAAAGCAAGTTCACGCGTCATCAGATACAGAACAGTTGGGCGTTTCGAGACCGAAACAAAACAAAAATGGTGAACCCGACGTGAATCTTTAACCAAGCATGACAGATTTAACCTAATTCCATTGATTTCCCCATTTTACTCACAAGGATGGCCAAGCAAGGTCATTAATTATGCATGGGAACATGAGATGCTGCTTTGACGGGTTTGCTGCTTGTATTTGCTATAATTTTTTGCAGGTATTACCTTCAGAACTCCCGTCTATCCAATGGCATCCTAGAGGAACTCGCAAGCGCATGCTTCCAACAATGCAATGACCGGACGTCCTCACCTACAAAGGACCCCATCACCGACCCAACTTCTTCAAAATTGGGTCTCAGACGCGTTGATCCAAGAGTACCACGTGAATGGTACTCTCCCAATGGTGGAGGCAGCCATGCATGCCCTCCAATCCACCAGAAATCACTGGATGCTTGCCCAGCATCGACTAAAAAGGCAAATCCAGATAGCTCATGTTTCTGTCTCCCACCGTTTCGGGAGTCTATACCCGAAACGGGACAATGCGTACCACCCTTATCTTAGGGAGGTGGATGAGGTCAATGTTGAGGACTTCATCCCCACCAAACGGGGGTTCCACTCCAAGGACCCCCCCAACAGACGTCATCGTGGTCACGTCGTGATTCAACATCCTCATGCCGAGGAGGATGTTTCCCCAAGGAATGAGGCCCACACTCCTCGAGCTCCGACCCCTCGGACTGCCCGACGAGGGCAGCAGACCTACAATCAGGGACTGGTCATCTCCCTGGTCCCTAAGGTGGAGCTCCGCTGCCCAGCCATGAAGACGTACCAAAAACAGGCACCTACACATGTTTGCTCCTCCCAAGCCCGCCATCCAGACACGGAGGCATCATACAAGCCGGTGCACATCCCCTCCGAGCTCTATCAAGATTGTCTCTCACACAGGACGACACTTACCAGGCCGGCCCCTCTCCCTGCCCAGGGTCATGAAGCCCACCATCTTGACGTGGTGGCGACCCGGCACCTATAGGACCAACTCCTAGAAGATTCTTATGACGCCCTCCATCCTGATATGGGGCTATCAACAAAGCCCGCCACCCAGATGTGGCAGAAAATCATAGGCGGGCACGTCTCCCTACCAACAAAGGCCACCGACTTGATACGGTTGGAAACCAATATATGCAGGGCCAGCTCCATGTGGATGCAAGTAGAGTCCTCCATCCTGATGTGGTGTCAAATGGAGAGATAAACTGGTGTATCCCGACACAGGGGCAGATTCGTTCACCTGCCTCGACAGAAGAGAATTGTCAGTACCCACTGACCACCGGAGGACCGGAGCAGGATATTCCTACTCCGATACCAGAATGGGCCTTCATACTCGTTCCTACCAAAGACATCTCTCTGCATATCCTGGAAATGATTGAGGAGCATGTATCGATCCGATATCATATCATGCAGACTTTCCAGAATGTAATTGCATTAGTGGAAACAGTAAGGACTCGGGCCCGTGAGTCCCTCTCCCCAATTGAGGAAACTCATCTAAGAGATGAGATAGCCACCTCGGAGCAGATCTACATCCCTGATTCTACCCAGGAGGGTCATTGGCCATATTCTGTGACGCTATGGCAACCTGATCTATCAGCTTCACTCATTCCAACTGGGGGACACCCGTCCATCATAGTGGATTCTCTAGAGCAGGCATATATCCTTGCTAAAAGTCAAGATGTTTGCCGGTGTATCCCAGCAGAATCACGGGACCCAATTAGATAGGGACCCAAAGTAAATTTCCATTGTCAACAGAAGATGGTCCCCGCTGCCCGCAAAAGAGCACCCCAAACGCACCAAAGGCATCCGGAAAATAAATATGGAGTTAATGACTCTGATCTGCTGGAAGCTGGGGTTCCCAATGTTGCTAAGCATTCAACAAGGTCTCATAACCCTACCCATGCATTAACATATTATGGGAGTGGACGTAGTAGTTACGAAGGTCCTCCCCGTAATGTTGTTACCAGCAGCTCTGAAGGTCCTCTCCAGAGCGCTAGTGGGGGCCTCCCCCGTGGGAATATAACGATCGATCATGAGAGATCCCCTTTTGATGCGAGTCACAGAAACCCTCCACGTGTCTTGAATATCGATCAGCAAGAAGGCCACTTACTGTGGTCCACCCTAAAGGTCCTCCCTAGGGTATGCACTACAAACACTCTCCATGCAGTGGGACCACAGATTATGATAGTATTCCTCGCTATCATAGTCGCAACTATGGAGGCCCTCCCCACAGTGATGTCTCATCCCAAAAAGATGTCCCTCCACTTATCGTGGCCATCCCCGAAGGTCCTCCCCAGGGGTTACATTGCAACGACACTCTGCAAAATTGGGCATCAGATCACGGTGGTAGTCCTCGCCACCCTGATAACGAAGGTCCTCCCCTTAGAGACGTCAAGCAATGGGAAATCTCTCCCCTCATTGCGGTATGTTCTAGCGGAACTCCTCGGGATTTATCCTGCAGATATTCTCCCTATAGCAGCAGTAATGGTAGCCCTCTCCATTGCTTCAGTTGTGATGGTAGTCCTCACCACCACGGCCGCCATTGCGATGTTCCTCCATGCATTGGCCCCAAGGAATAATAATGTCCTCCCCTTGTCTCATTGTGTCATGAAGGTCCTCCCTAGGATGCATATCAAATGTCAATCCATGATGGTCATCCTCACCTTGGTGGTAGTTGTTGCAAAGGTCCTCCCCGTAATGACGCTACGCAGCCAGAAGGTCCTCCCCTTGCTGCGACATGCCTTGGAGGTCCTCCCCAGGTTGTGCACCGCAAAATTCCTCTATGTGGTGAAGAATCAAGCAGTAATGGTAGTCCTCACCATTACAGCTGCCATTGTGAAGGTCCTCCCCACATTTTCCCCATGAAAAAAGAAGGTCCTCCCCTTGTCGTAGTGTGTCCTGATGGTCCTCCCCAGGATACACATCGAACGTCATGATATGATGGTCATACTCACCATGATGGCAGTTGTTGTAAAGGTCCTCCCCGTAACGGTGCTACACAGCAAGAAGGTCCTCCCCTTGCTGCGACACGCCTTGGAGGACCTCCCCAGGGTGTGCACTGCAAAAGTCCTCTATGTAGTGAAGCATCAAGAAGTAATGGTAGTCCTCGCCATTACGGCCACCATTGTGGAGGTCCTCCCAGCGATGACATATCTTATCGACAGGAAGGTCCTCCTCCTACCGAATCTAGCACAGAAAATCCCTCGTATGCCAAGGAACTCAGAAGGAAGGGTTCAAGAATGTCAGATTCCCAGTTAATCACCGATGACATCCTTCTGCAATCAGGAGACGGTCTAGGTCCACGTTCATCCTCTAAACCACCTCGGAATCGCCCACATAATGATTCAGCACCTCTTGGTCCCACTGCCTCCGACTACAATTGTAGCAAGCGTCTCAGTTAGGCTAACCAGGTAGAGGAGTCAATAGCAAATGAGTATGCCGATATGCTACACCTGAGGAAACAACTGGCCAGGGATGATATACCTGTTATGTTTTGGCCTAAGGCCACCTCTCGGTTCGACATACCCCAGAGAGTTTTTGGAGGAATGTGTGCACGACATCCACCATAATATATGGACAACCCACCGCTGCCTGAAATCAAGATTCCTGTCCTATGACGGTTATCTAGACAACATCAAGAAAATAGGGAAGCTCTTGTGTCACAATGACCTGGAATCTATTCCTTCAGTACGGAAACAGTGACCCGAGAGGCGTAAAGGAAACATGGAGATATCCTGCCTCTATGCGCTGCACTAGTTGTGCCGCCTCATCGGTGACGCTCCGACGGGAGTCCATATCAGGGGATGGGGAGAAAATGGAGCTCTTCATTTCACTCCACTCCCCAACCAGAAGAACCCATTCGGCATGGTGTCTTGCAAAGTCATCACGTCAAGATGGAAATCAAGTGCTCTCTCTATTTAGGAAAGGCAACACACCCAGCAGAGTCAGGCCTTGAGTATGTCCAAGAAGCGTCAGGCCCAACAGGAACAAGCCAGTCAAGAACTCCTGAGTCAGGCCACTGAGAGCATAAAACAGGACTCTCGCCTAAGATAGGCCAATTAGATATCATTTCCTAACTCCCTCGAAGGGATTGATTCACAGAAAAACTTGGCACCAAACCCAGTTCACCCTCGAATGGGGACACGCAAGATCAGGTAGGTAGCGATAGCTGCGGCCACTACTGCAATCCAGGGTCAACCCCATCCTGTAGAGATTGGGGCATTTTTAACAACCAATGCACCTGTAATACCAATAAAACCAGGAAGAGAGTTGATGTCCAAGGAATGGAGCCAACCACAGCCCTTAGGTATGGGGCATTATTACCCTCTGAACAACAACCTCCCCCACGAGAGTCAGTATTCTCTCGTCTAGGGAGGAAAATCAGAAGAGTAGGTTCTCGTCCTATCCCTTCATTTGAATCATCATCCCCTCTGAGAGGAAGGCACACTGTAAGGTCGCACCAATGAGCTCTCTGCATCACCCTTCATCAAGAAGTCTGAATGCAATCCCAGGTCACGAATGTGAAGGCCAGCAGAAGACGCAGGAGATACTCTTCCCATTTGGAAGATGACATCCTCTCCGCCCCATGATATGCATCTATCAACATCATAGAGGTAAACCCCACGGGTGACACCAGAGATGCGGAAAATCAGGAGGTATCGGGAGACAATAGTTCCGGTCAGGATGTGACTCACAATGAACCACCAGATATGCACACCCGGAACCAGAGGGACGCCCTAAATATGGCCTTCCTTCCAACCAACCATCCTTTGCCTACCCTATGATCTTCCAACAAGGATAAGAACAAAGGAATGGTTACCCTTAACCCCCCTCCTTTACTCGACAAAGATGAGCCACTCATTCTCGAAGAGATATTCGCTCGGCAGGAAGAGGAGATGAAATAATTAAGTCGGCTTAACACCGAGCTACTCCAAAGGAACCGCCTTATCAAAAGTACATCCCAGGAGGAGCCACATCATGCACTCACAACAAATGCACCTCAAATAATATGGTTTTCCCTGGCAAATGAAACACGGTCAGGGCTCCCGTCCAAGGAGGCACCCGGCCCATCCAACTACATAAACGTAGATTTGGATGAATACCAAGACTTCCCTCCACTCAGGATGAAACCGGAGTAAGTATGCATGAACCCTCCTAAGGTGCCACAAACGGCACATTTACCCTTGGTGTCAGCCAATCCGAATCCTCAGGCAATGCCACAGGCTATGCCTGCCCAGGGCCAGGCCCAACAGGATGTAAACTAGGGTCTCACCAACACCATCAAGGAACTAATAGCTCGATTGGAAGTGATGGAAGGTGGACGCGCTTCGATAGAGCCAGAGCAGAAACCCTACCTGGATTGGGTGAGTAACACACCACCTCCACCCAATTTTTGGAGCCCTGTATTCCCTATCATGAATAGATTAGGCGATCAAGAATAGAATTTGGTGCACTACGTATCCTATTGCGACCCTATGATGGGAACTCTGGAGCAACAAGAAGTATTAAAACTCAGATGCTTCGTACGTAACAAGCAAGGATCTGCCTTTGTCTGCTATATGAGTCTGCCAGCCCATTCAATAAAGTGCTGGGAGGACCTTCGGCAGCAGTTCATGTTCCACTTCAGCTCAACGTTTCCCAAGACAACGGTCAGTGACCTCATAAACTGCAAGAAGAGGGAGAACGAGAGGGTCTCATATTTCATCGCCAGATGGAAAGGTCTGACCTATTCCCTAAATAGGCCGATGCGTCAAGATGAGATGCTAGCCATATGCATCGATAATCTTCGAGATGAGCTACGAACACCGCTCATACAGGTGTAGTGCACCACTGGCTTCCGCCATTGCCAAGATAATTGAGGACTCCCTGCAGTGGACCAATTCGAAGTCTCGAATAGCATCACAGGCTCCTGCAAAAAGAGTCCCTATAGCTGAAACGTCCGATGTCACACTCAAGCTGGACCCTGTACACGCTCCACTGCTCAGGCCTCCACCAAATCATCA
Source organism: Viscum album (assembly GCA_963277665.1). Taxonomy (NCBI): domain Eukaryota; kingdom Viridiplantae; phylum Streptophyta; class Magnoliopsida; order Santalales; family Viscaceae; genus Viscum; species Viscum album. The sequence continues at coordinate 1,096,393,457 of OY728163.1, forward strand.
AGGGACTCCTAAATATCAGTGGCCACCTCCACCTAAACGGGACGATCAGTGAGGACCCAAGCGGAACCAGTTTGAGGAATGAAGACAAAAAGTATACTCATTCTGAGATGATCAAGTATATGGATAATTCATTGATGCCATGAACTCCAACTTTATCTGACTCCCAAAGCTGAGGAAACATGAAGAGGTCAGCCACGATGACAGGCCATATTACTTCCCCCACCATCGGATGTTGGGGAACAGTATCCAAGAATGCTTCGTCTTCAAAGACCTCCTGTAGAGGATGGTAGACACCAGACAAGTCGAGCTGGGACCACCCCCAACACATGTGGCATGTATCTCTACCACCGACTCCAACAAAGAGGAGGGGAGGCAGAAAGTTACCAGCAAGCAGGGGCAGAAATTTGACAACTGGATGACTCAGAAGACTATCAACTGAGCCTAGGGAATACTCTGAGCTCAACTACAGTAGCCGGTGTTGCCACCAATAGCCCCTGTAGCCGCAGAGCTAACAGTATCAACCTCACAACCCTCCACGAGCCGGTTATCCAGGAATAATCTAAGAAGGAGGAAACAATCGCAAGAGGAGCAGTCTGCGATGGGGCCAATGTTAGTCCCGACCCTTGCAGATTATATGCCCTCAAATTTGATGCCACGGGCACCGACCCACCAAACTGCACCATCAGGGACAACCGACCAGGTTGACCTATCATAGGATGAAGAGACAATCTTTGGTTCTATTAACGCCATCCGTCTTATGGAATCATTACCTGACAAGGTGTATGGTTACGAACCCGAGTTCCCTGCATGAGGAGCCAGGAGGAGGAATCACAGAGGTTGGGGGTACCAGGGGACGCACAGCCGTAGCCAAACCCAAGCCTACGGTTGGACCCTGGCCCAAACTGTTAGTATCGCAGAAACCCATGGGAGAGCCCTTAAATGGACTCAGTAGGAGAAATAATGCCCCTCCACCTCCACAAGTAGCCACTCTGGCCCTGTTATTCTATGATACCCACCAGAGGAGAAACAAGTGTATGGCTACCTAGTGCGCAGAAACAGACTGGCCAGGCCAAGTCCTCAAAACGCAGGAACACCATCGATATCTGACCCCATGGCCAGTTCCTCCTTGTCAAATGTTCCAGCCCCTAAAGCACCCGCTAAGACTCACCGGCTGATGGAGAAGCGTCGGCCACTCGAGCAGAAATACGATATCCTTAAGCAACTGGAATTGGTACCAGCCAAGATGTCAATCCTTGATTCCCTAAGTCTGTTAGCAGACCTCCAGGAGGTGCTTATAGAAGATTTGATCAGCCCCCAGGAGTTTCAAGCCGAGGTAGCTGCTGCCGAAATTTACCCGACGGAGACTAACCCGGCTGAATGCAATATAGTGATTTCCTTCACGGATCAGGATAAAGACTCAATCATGCAAGGAAACATCATGCCACTATATGTGTCCGGAACACTAAATGGTGTTGACATTTGGAAATTATTTATATGCAATGGATTTGGAGATAACCTCCTTCCCCTGCGGACACTCCGTAAGTTGTGCTACAGTGAGGACGACCTAATTCCCTCGGCCATGACTCTGTTGGGTTACAACAAGAGTACGCAGAAACCAATGGGAAAAATTAAGCTAAAGACCCATTTTGGTGACCTAGTAGCCTACATGAAATTCCTAGTGGTCCAGCAGAGCACAACATTCAATGCCCTGCTGGGAAGGCTGGGGCTCTATAAGCACATCGCCGTTCCTTAATCCTACCAACAATGTATCAAGTATTGCGTTAATGGACAAAGTGGAACATTGCATGCTGACAAGGCCACTTTCGAGCTCTCCGAGTCACATTACATTGACACTGCGTTCTATGAGAAAAAGAAAAATAATACTTTGGTCGATGGTGTCAACTAGATTCCTGCTCCAAATGGCCTGGAAATTGTTCTTGATGACCCCCTTAGGTAGCTGGGAAGAGACTTTGTCATGCCCATAAACCATGTTGAGAGTAGGAGTTCAAGTACAGACACACACTCGGATGTCCTCATGACTTCAACCACAATGGACGAGCATAAAAACATGGGAACGTCTTCCAACCCTCGATCTGGGGACGAATACTCGAGTAAGGACACCGACGACACCCCGCCTCCAGACTCCCAAGAGCCCGTGTCAGGAGCTCTCTCTCCGTCGGATCAAGAAGATGAGGACTTGGGAGAAGAAGAGGGGGGAGATCTCATGGATGCACCTCCTTCATTTGAGGAGGGTATCTCTACAATGGTGGACGAGCTCAAGGAAATAAACCTAGGTACCGAGGAAGATCCAATGCCTACTCTAATTAGTGCATCCATGTCCCCTGTGGAGCATGAGGTATATACCTCTTTCTTGAGGCAACATTGGGATCTTTTTACCTAGAATTACACAGGAATGCTGGGACTCGATCCTGAAGTGGCGACACATAAACTGGGTCTTCCATAAGACCATTGGGGCTATAAATAGGCTGCCAGAAGGACGCATCCCTCACATGCCACCAAAATGGAGGTTGAAGTTGATAATCTTATTAAAGCACGCTTCATTCTTGAGGTCCAGTACCCCATTTGGTTGGCGAAAATCATCTCTGTCAAGAAAAATAATGGAAAAATCCACATCTGCATCGATTTTTGAGATCTCAATCAGAATTTTCTGAAAGATGATTTCCCGGTCCCGATCACCAAATTATTAATCAATGACACAGCCGAGTAGGAGGTTGTATCCTTCATGGACGGCTATTCTAGATATAATCAAATTAGGATGGTCCGAGAAGACAAAGAAGCCACTACCTTTAGTGCCCCTCCAAGGGTATTCTGTTACAGGGTCATACCCTTTGGTCTCAAGAACACTAGCACCACATATCAGTGTGCCATGCATCAGATCTTTAAACCGTTCTTGGGGAAATTCATTGAATGTTATGTGGATGACCTGGTGGTCAAGTCCAGACAGTGCTCGGATCACCTGTCATACCTTGTGACCATCTTCAATAAACTCTGACAGCATGGCTTGAAGATGAACCCCTTGAAATGTGCCTTTGGGGTTACCTTAGGGAAATTTATTGGCTTCGTCGTATGCCATCATGGCATCAAAGTCATCCCAGAGAAGAAAAAGGCTATCCTTGGATTACCACCACCCCAAAATCTCATTGAGTTGAGGGGATTCCCAGGACACCTAGCCTATATTAGGCGGTTTATAGCCAACCTGGCAGGAAAATGTTTTCCCTTCACCAGGTTAATGAAGAAGGGGCTTACGTACCAATGGACAGATGACTGCCAAGAGGCATTCGACAACTTGAAGAAGTGCCTCTTAAGCCCACCGGTGCTCATGCCCCCGGTTGAAGGAAGACCTCTAATCTTGTACGTGAAAGCCTTAGAGCGATCCCTGGGATCCTTCCTCACACAAAAGAATGATGCAGGTAGTGAAAACAGTCTCTATTTCCTCAGCCGAACAATGATTGATGCAGAGACTCGATACACAAACATTGAGAAGAGCTATTTAGCCTTGGCCTTTGTGGTTGAAAAGTTGTGACATTATCTGCAGCATCATGAAGTCCATTTGATCTCACGGAGTATCCCACTCAAGTACATCCTCAGCTGCCCGATGCTAAACAGAAGCCTATCCTGATGGGCGGTCATCCTGCAACAGTTTTACATCCGGTTTGTGCATCAGAAATCCATCAAGGGTCCGGAATTAATAGACTTTCGGGTAGAGAACCCTCTGACAAGGACCACTACACCAGACGTCGAGCTCCCTAATGAAGACAAATTCTCGGTTTGAGAGGAGTTCCCAGCATGGGAAATGTACTTCGACGGCGCATCCCGAAGCCCAACCAGGAAGGGGATGGGGGATCCCAGATTCAACAAAGTGGGTTTGGGGATAATACTCATGTCCCCAGAAAAGGCAGCCTTTCCATATTCCTTCCTCCTATTAGAGGGATGTACAAACAATGAAGCGAAATATCAAGCTCTCATTGTAGGCCTGGAACTCACACTCCAGGCACAATTACAGCACCTTAAGGTAAAAGGTGACTCAGAGCTAGTCATCAAGCAAGTCAATGGTGACTATGCTATTAAAAAGGAGGAGGTTATCCCCCTGTTTGACCATGTCAGAGGGTTAATGGTGGAATTATCCATAGAACCAACGTTGACCTATATTACCTGGTCTCAGAATGCTCAGGCTGATGCATTAGCCCATGCGGCTATAGCCCTAGTTGACCCAAGCAGGGATGAAATGGTTATCAGTATTTCCCACCATCGAATGGTATTTCCATTTGTTCAAACCAAGAGGGAAGAAATCCACGACGTCAGTCCTGTGTCCGAGCCATATGCTCCTTCCACCAGCTGGATGACCCCCATTGCAAACAACCTTCAACGGGGAGAACTTCCATCAGCCATGGATGAATGAGAGTAAATACGGAGAAGGGAAATCAAATTTGTCCTATATGGCGGCACAGATCAGTAAGAGGTCCTCTACAAATGAGGCCTCGATGGAGTGCTCCTCAGATGCATTGATGGAGAAGAAACTGCTACCGCAATGACTGAAGTACATGTCGGAGCGTGTGGAGCACATCAACTGGGGACAAAGATTTACCATCAGGTTTGAAGGCTTTGGTACTACTAGCCCACAGTCGCATGAGACTACGATCGTTTTACCAAAAAATTCCACTCATGCCAGATTCATTCCAACTTCATACACCAACCCCCAGAGATACTTCATCAAGCCAGGTACTCCTGGTCGTTTGTCGTCTGGGGGATGGACGCCATGGGACCATATGCTCCCGCCACAGCCAAACAACTGAAGTATATCCTCACAGCAACCGACTTCTTTTCCAAATGGGCAGAAGCCATACCCCTCAACGAAGTCAGGTCAAGAAATATTTCCAGCTTTGTGAAGACCAATATCATCACCATATTTGGTGTCCCTCATACTATACTGACGGAAAACGGAACCAACATCTGCTATGATGAATTGGAGAAACTATACCATGAGTATGGTATCAATGCTAACCACTCATCCCGCTACAATGCAGTGGCCAACGGATAGATAGAGGCTTTCAATAAGACATTGTCCAACATTGTCCAAAAAATGGTGGAAAAAGAAAAGAATTCATGGCCGGATAAACTCCTCCATGCATTGTGGGATTATCGAACCACAATCCACCCGACTACTCGGGCTACCCCGTACTCATTGGTGTATGGCACAGAGGTGGTCCTGTCCATTGAACTCAAACATCCCTCACTCTGTGTTTCCATCTGTGATCAATTATCCGATGATGAGCAGTCAGAAAAGCAGCTACGTGAATTGGAACAGCTAGACGAGAAGCGGTTGCACACTTTGCACCATCTGGAGGTATACCAGAACCGGATCGCACAAGCCTTCAACCAAAAGGTTCTCCTTCGGTCTTTCTTGGAAGGAGAATTAGTGTTGGTCCTCCGGACCCCAATGATATCCGGAAAGAAGCCTCCAAAGATGGAGCCCAAATGGGAGGGACCATACGTTGTACACAAGGTCTACTCCAACAGAGCATATACCCTGATCTCCATGGACGGACAATTTACAACCGCTCCTACAAATGCAACATTCCTGAAGAAAAATTTCTCATGATAACCTGGGGCGTATACCTCGTCTGAGCTGCATGACATTAAACAGCCAAGAACCCAATGGTCTGACCTCTATGATCGTTAAACTAAGAGTACCTCGTCCGAGATGCATGACATTAAACTACCAAGCACCCAATGGTCCGACCTCTATGACCGTTAAACTAAGAGTACCTCGTCTGAGCTGCATGACATTAAACTACCATGAACCCAATGGTCCGACCTCTATAACCATTAAACTAAGAGTACCTCGTCTGAGCTGCGTGACATTAAACTGCCAAGCACTCAATGGTCCGAATTCTATGACCGTTAAACTAAGAGTACCTCGTCCGAGCTGCATGACATTAAACTTCCATGCACCCAATGGTCCGTCCTCTATGACTGTTAAACTAATAGTACCTTGTACAAGCTGCATGAAATTAACCTTCCAAGAACCCAATGGCCCGACCTCTATAACCGTTAAACTAAGAGTACCTTGTTCGATCTGCATGACATTAAAATTACATGCACCCAACAGTCCAAACTCTATGACCTTAAACTAAGAGTATAATGTCCTCAACGCATGATGTTAAACTTCACAAAATTCATCCTTACCGCACAAAGTTAAACTGCACGGAATCTATTAAAACCCCTCGTCCTAACCACATGATGTTAAACTTTATGACTTTCATCCTTACCGCATGACATTAAACTGCACGGATAATAAATGTTATAAATGCCTTCTGCCCCCATGGACGGACCAGACCTACATGGGGTGCATTCCTCATCCTCACCGTATGACGTTAAACTGCATGGATTTCATAGAACTACGTACGGCTTGATTCATTCCCTCGTAGGATACTTAGTGACGCCGGGATCCCCTATCCTGGCCCAACCACTCCCAAATAAAAGTTAAAAATGCCTTCTTCCCCCTGTTTATAGACTCGATCTGCATGGGCTGTATCCCTCGTCCCCACTAAATGGCATTAAACTGCATGGACAAGATGTTTTAACAATTCACCTCTCCCCCCCGTGTATGGACCAGACCTACACAGGGTGTACTTCTTCCAGAAAAATATGTGCGGCTTAATTCCTGCCCTCACGTGATATGTAGTGATGCCAGGGTTACCCATCCTGGCCTATCCCCATAAATAAAAGATAAAAATTCCCTTTCCCCCCATGTACAGACCAGACCAGCATTGGCTATACTCCTCATCCTTACCGCACGACATAAAACTACACGAATAACCAGATTTAAAAATGCTCCCCATACCTCGTGTACGGACCAAAACTGCATGGGGTGTGTACCTCGTCATTACCGCATGGCATTAAACTACATGGACTTCATCCTCACCGCATGACATTAAACTACACCGACTTCATCAAGACCCACTCAGGACACATGGTGAAACGATATGGAGATACTCATTGCACATTTGGATTCATCTTCTCCATACATCAGACTCCACACCCCGGATAAATGCGGATCTTCATAACCATACATGGCCATTGGAAGTGGAAAGTCATCAACCCAGGGACACCTTTTAATGACTATGCATACCATGCCCTTAGCGGCTCTACATATCGATAGCCCCTGGCCTGTCTACCAAAGGCAAGACATCCTCAGGTGACACTATTCCTAGCTCTATACGCCTATCGGCCTCAAGGTCCCTATATCACATATCCTGATCCAAAAATTTATGGAGTAGGGGTTTATAAGTTCATTCCCCTTTTCACATCCAAATGTTGTCAGGGTACCCCTATCTAGCTTACCTATGTGTCCGCTGGTGGTTCACATAGTGACCTACATCAACGAACATCAATCCAGGACTAGGCTATTTTGACTCAATGGACAATTGGAGTGAAGATGTATCTTTTATACACGGACACCATTATCCACACGTGCCAAACTCTACAATGTGAGAAATTGTGGATCTTCATAACCATCCATGGCCATCGGAAGTAGAAATTCATCGACCCGAGGACACCTTTCTATGACTATGCATACCATGCCCTCAGCAGATCTGCATAATGATAGCCCCTGGCTCATCCATCAAAGGAAATATTTCCTCGGGCGACACTCTTCCGGGCTCCTTATGCTTACTAGCCTCAGAGCCCCCATATCACTCCTCCTGATCTGGGAAAACAAGAGTCATAGTTTACGACCTTCATCCCCCACCTTGTTCCAAGTATATCAGAGCATGTTGACCCAGTTATCCCTCGAGTGACTGCAAAAACAGTCACCCAATGGTCCGAGCTCTATGACTGCTAAACTAGGAGTACCACATACTTACCACCCGACGTTAAATGGAACGAAGTGAAGGTACACCCCCATGCACAAAATAAATCAGCGTATGGATCTCTTCAAGCCATAACATCCACCAGGTATAAGTATGCCCGACATGTTCATACATTTCCTTCCCTGATGACAGACTTCGTGGCCCATATAATTGAGGATCTTCATAACCATTCATGGCCATCAGAAGTGGAAAGTCATTTGCCCAGAGACACCTTTGTATGATTATGCATACCTTGCCCTCAGCGACTCTACATAATGATAGCCCCTGTCTCGTATACCAAATGAAATATTTCCTCAGGTGACACTCTTCCATGCTCTGGACGCCTACCGGCCCCAGAGCCTCCATGCCATCTCTCCTAATCCAAGAAGCCCTGAAACCATGATTTACACCATCATCCCCCTCCATGTCGTGGACATGCCGGGATACTCGGACCCAGTTATATTCTAATTAAGAGCGGACTTTTTACCTACGTCCATTCCATATGAAGTCAAATAGCATGGGGAATATTGGTCTCTTGAAATAAAGCTACAGAGACCAGGCATTAACCGTCCCGAGAAATGCATTAATCTACAAGAATTTTCACTGGTTTAAAGATGCCCCCCCGTCCTCGTTGCATGAAGTAAAAAATGCACATCACCCTTTAAAAATGTCCTTCGTCATTACCGCATGACTTTAAACTGCACGGATGTCATCCTCACTGCATAAAGTTAAACTACACAGACCCCCCTTTCCTTTCACATTGGGTCACCTTTGTCTGCACCACGTGACGTTAAACTGCATGGAGTTCATCCTTGCTGCATGACGTAAAAATGCACGGGCTTTGTCGAGACCAACCCATGATATACGGAGAAAGGGGAAAGGAATACTCCTGGCACATTTGGATACATCCTCTTCATACACTAGACTCCACGACCAGGATAATTTCATACCTCCATAACCACTCATGGCCATCAGAGGCAGAAGGCCATCGACCCATGGTCACCATTGTACGACTATGCATACCATGCGCTCAGTGGCTCTACATAATGATAGCCCCTGCCTCATCCATCAAAGGCAAGATGTCCCCAGGCGATAATATTCCTATCTCTGTATGCTCCCCAGCCCCAGTGCCCCCATGTCATATCTCCCGATCCAAAAGTTTGTGGAGAAGTGGTTTACAAGTTCATTCCTCACCTGCATCAAAGTGTTGTCACGAAACCCCTGCCTAATGAGCCTATGTATCCGCCTGCAATTCACATGGAAATTTGCATCTACAAGCATCAAGCCAGAACTGGGCTACTCTGACTCAGTGGGGAACTAACGTGAAAATGTCTCTTTTGTGCTCGAGACACCATTATCCCCATGTGCCGAAATCTATGCTGTGAGCAATCCCGACTTTTCAAAATCATTCATGGCCATTGGCAGTGGAATGTTATCGACCCGTGGACACCTTTGTATGACTTTGAATACCATGCCCTCAGCAGATCTGCATAATGATAGACCCTGGCTCGTCCATCAAAGGAAAGACTCCCTCAGGTGATACTCTTCCTGGCCCCATACACTTACTAGCCTTAGAGCCCCCGTATAATCTTTCCTGATCCGGGAGACCCCAGAGTTACAGTTTACACATTCATTCCAACACACTTGTTCAGAGCATTCTAGAGCATCGTATCCCAATTTTCCTCTGAGCGATTGTAGCAATAATCACCCAATGGTCCAACCTCTATGACCGTTAAACTAAGATTACTCTGTTCTTACCGCATGACGTTAAACTTCAAATAATGTAAAAATATCCCTCATCCTTACCGAATGATGTTAAAATGCACAGACTCCATGTTTACAGCATGACGTCAAACTGTATGGTCAAACTCTTCACGATTCCAGCCAGGGATGGGGTTTCCCCCCCTCCTTAGTGTAAGGGCTAGGCCTGCACAAACTACCGTCTCACATCATCATGGGGAGGGATGACTTTAACCATTCCCGTAAATTTAGCCGGGACGTTTTTCCCATGTCCTGGAATCCTCTTTTCATAAATCATACTCTGCACCCAGAAGGATCCGAACCCTCGTAATCCACCCCTGGTGATCCCGAATCTCAACTTCCCTAAATTTGCTCAGCTATCAGAAAAATTCAATCTTTTACCGAAGGAAAACTTTGCATGACTGTGCATACCATGCCCTCAGCAGCTCTGCATATTGATCGCCCCTGGCCCATCTACCAAAGGCAATATTTTGTAAGGCAATGCTTCTCTCTGTATGCCACTTGGCCTCCGAGCCCCCATGTCTATCCCAGGATTCAGAAACCCTCTGAGTTACAGTTTACCAACCTCTTTCACAACCCTACCTGAATATAGTGTAACTTATAAGTCCCTAGCATTAAACCTTACTTAATATTTAGTTATTACATTATTGCACATTGAGGATCTTTTCGGGTTTAGAGTTTTAGAGAATTAGATCATAAAACTTGCATTACAATCCACATATAAAAAAAGTGGTTACATAAAGATAGAATTTTTCATTCCCATCAATGGAAACATATTTAAAATAAAACATGGATTCTTTCTTGACACTTCCTTGACACTATCATCATATCATGTACCTTTCCCTTGACCTGTGGAAAACATTTCAAAAAACATGGGATGAGCATAAAAAGCTCAGTAATGGATATAAAAATATAGAAAGGAAACATGGGTACATATATACATAAGAATGAAATCATACATTACCCATAAAACAGAAGCACTTTAATATACCTCATCAAATCATGAATAAATCATAGAAATCATAAGACATAAATGTAACTTGAGGCATTCATAACATTCTTACGTAGGGAGTAACCCTCTTGGTTACGTTTGGAATACCCATCACAGTATATTTCCTAAATTTCTTCGGAGAAACCTTAACATTTCACTCCATCGAGTTACCCAATGCATTGGAGAGCTATATCGGGCTCACCCGCCCTTAATTTAGCACAGAACCACCCGTCATCATAATAATTCCCAAGAACCTCAACATTATCGTATGACATAAAACATGCATAAAGGAAACAAAACATTTCCACCATTAAATCACAAGATATCAATACAACACATTGATATAAAAACATTATGAAAATAATTTTCAATACCAAAATAATAGAAAAGTAAAACATGGTATTTATTTTTCTTTTAAAAAAGGTATGGCTTGTAGAGGAAGCCGAAACTCAAATAATGGTCACAGTGGCGGAGAAGTCGTTGTCGCCGCATATGTACGACAAAAACATTCTCTTTTTTCATTCAGTAAATGCTTCGTATAAAAAAGATTGCTTTTGAATAAATGTAAAAGTCAAAGGGGTTTATACACTGTATAAAAGAAGGATGTGTATAAAACAAAATATGCCTCAATGAAAGGAGATTGAGACGAAGTCCCATACCTCGGGTCTGACTTGACTCGATCATTCTTTAATGTCCTGAATAATAAACTTGAGTTAATTTCAACATGATTAAGAACCTTTTTCAAGTTCATTATTCCTTTTATATCACTTATTTCCATGTCATGTACACTATGTAATTATTTATGTTAATAACGGTCTTTTTAACGATCATTGGTACTTGAGTCAAAAATAAACCCTTTATAATTACAAGTTGTTCATGTATCCATTATATGCAGAAATATAATCATGATTTATATATCATATATATCCATTATATACATGCATTTATAGTATTACATAATCATTTAAAGGTAAAAAATGAAATGCACCGTTCATGGAGACGGTAAGCCGTACGTACGCATGAACGCTACTTTCATTTCTATTTCGTATTTTATAGAATGGAATCATAATGATATAAAGGTATTTTATAATTACAGTATAATATCATATATAATATCATAGTTCCATCCTTTATACGTCCCACATATGGTATTTAACGAATCAAATCACTTTGAGGGGGCGGTAGTCCGCACTTCCTTAAATGAAGATATCACATTTACTCATAATGGAAAACATAAAGGTATGCCCAAAATGAAAAATACAGAAGCTTAAGGAAAACATAAACATATTATATATCATATATAAATATAGTGACATCTTAATGGACACCTTTTAAGGTGTTAAAAGAATGTTGAACAATCATCATTTCGGGAGGCATAAATTCACCATCCACGGAAACAGTATGTCCTTTAACCATTAGATGTAGGTGTGTGTAAGTGTAGATCGAATACTTCTTATAACAACATACTAGTATATTGAAGATACTGGAGTTGTTACAAAAGAAATGAATAAAAGGAGTTTAGGGGGTTGGAGAAGCAAAATAAAACAAAAGGACCCAAGTGAAGACATTACCTTAAAATCGGGTAACTCCCTTTAGTTTGAGCTCAAAGGCTTCCTTGGGAAGACTTCTGCCCAAAGTGAGGCTTAAAAGAGTAATAGAGGGATGTGGAGAGACAAAATGGGCTGGGTTTTGTCGAGCCGAAGGCTTTCGGAGTGTGGTTAAGGAGGTAGAGGTGGGGGCCTTTTATAAGAGGAGAGGAGGGGCACTCTTGGAAAGTAAAGAAATTTTACTTTATTTGAAAATGATTTTCGGATTCAAAAGGTCCCACATTAATATAATTCGAGGTTATGGTGATAAGGGTTTGAAATCCACCCATACAATAGGTTTTGGACATGTGTAGGTCATAGAATTCACATTATCATTTCATTTTATATAAATCCTTTATTAATGAGTTAATCGCTGCATCATCATGATGTCATAAATAATTTAATCAATTTAATGTCTAAAAATTATAAAAAAATATCATGACGTAGGAAATATTTTTAGCATTCTAATTAATATTTATAGTCCAAAAGATCATTTATCCATACAAAATTAAAAATATTTCACTTAGGTGATACATTCTTTGTCACATTTAACATTTTTAAAAAATAAAAAGATAAAAAGTCACTTTCTCACAAAAGTGATTCCATGGGCCACCCAATTTTGGCACAAGGCATCCCATGGTCGGCCATTAGACAACCAGTAGACTTAGGACACATTTTGTAGTATTTTTTTATTATTATGATATCATTTTATTATCCTTAACTACCTGATTACTCATTAATCAAGATAATTAAAGATAATTACCGTCGTTACTATTCATAATGTCCAAAAACAAAAAAGTCTTGATTACATAATTTGGACCTTCTGATTCCAAATATTTAATCCATTTTCTCAAATTCAAAACACCGAAATTGAAATAATTGATTTAAAAATAATTTCCGTCGTCAAAACAAATAGGGGTTTTTTTTGAAACAATATCTATGAAAAGTTGTGCATTAGTTTATGCCCAATTCCAAAGTGAAATTAATCCTAATGACCACAACTGGATTAAATGGTAAAAATATATTCTAATTTGATTTTAAAACCAATTCATAAGATAATCTAATCATATAAATAAAGTAGATTAAAAAGCAGTTTTGATGTAAATTACAGTATTTTTCACTATTCATAAAAAATGAACATTGTCAGAAAAATACCAAAAATTCACACAAAGTAAATTTTGATGTCCCAATCATAAAGAATAATTTTATTTTGAAAAACATATCTTATAAAATTTTCAAAAGATTGATTAAAAAATGGTTTTCCATCAAAATGCAGTAAAACAATCCTTTAAAAAATATTAGTGTATTACATGTTTAAGATTGGATTTATTTTCATTTTAATCCTCTAAAACACTATATAATTCATTAATAGACATAGATAAAAATATCTATTATTCATTACTTACTTGGGATGTTATATCCTTCCCCCCTTTAGAAAATTGCATCCCCGCAATTTATTTACTTATCGAATAAATGGGGGTACTTATCCCTCATTGCATTTTCAGATTCCCATGTTGCCTCTTCCATCATGTGGTTTTTCCACAAAACCTTTACCTGATTAATCACCTTATTTAGTAACACTTGCTCCCTGTGGTCAAGAATCTGGATCGGTTGTTCCTGATAAGATAGGTTCTCTTCCAGCTGAACTACCTCTGGACTCAAAACATGAGATGGATCTAGCATATATTTCTCAACATCGAAACGTGAAAAAAATTGTGTACCTAAGATAAACTCGGATGTAAAGCCACTCGGTATGCAACTGATCCAACTCTCTACAGAATTTCATATGGTCCAATGAACCTTGGGCTCATCTTTCCTTTCATAACAAATCTCATCACACTTTTCCATGGTGAGACTTTGAGAAAAACATGATCACCTAACTCAAAAGTTAGATCATTCCTCCTATTGTCTGCATAACTCTTCTACCTACTCTGAGATGTTCTCATGTGTTTCTGAATCAGATGAACTTTTTCTACCAACTCATCTACCAATTCTGGTCCCATCAACTTCCTTTCACCCACTTCATCACAGAAAGCTGGAGTTCGACACCGCTTCCCATATAATGCATGAAATGGTTCCATCTGTATACTGGAATGAAAACTGTTATTATATGAAAATTCAACCAAAGAAAGATGTTGGTCCCAAATTCCCTGATAATCCATCGAACAAGCTCATAGCATATCCTCCAAGGTCTGATTTGTTCATTTTGACTGCCCATCTGATTGAGGATGAAATGTTGTACAAAAATTTAATTCAGTACCCAACGACTTCTGAAGGCCTTTCCAAAAGTTAGAAGTGAACCTGGGATCACGATCAGATAAAATGGAGAGGGGAACTCCATGTAACCTGAATATCTCTTTAAGATAAAAATGGGAAAGTTGATCTAGGGAAAAAATATCTCGTATAGTAAGGAAATGAGAAGATTTAGTCAAGCGATCAACAATAACCCAGATTGCATTATTACCTCGAGATGTCTTCGGTAATCCCACAACAAAGTCCATGGATATATTCTCCCATTTCCACTCTAGCACTGGTAAAGGATGAAGCATCCTTTTCGGTAACTGCCGCTCTGCTTTAACCTGTTGACATGTCAAACACTTCACAGTAAAATCAGCAATATCTCTTTTCATTCCATCCCACCAGTAATACTCCCGCAGATCTCTGTACATCTTAGTATTTCCAGGATGAACTGAAAACAGAGAACTATGAGCTTCACATAACAACTCTCTCTTTAACTGTGAATCACCAGGAACACACAATCTCTTCCCAAATCTCAAAACGCAATTATTATCAATGTTGAATTCAGGCAACTTACCCTTCTGAACCAACTCTACCTTTTTCTGCAACTCACCGTCTTGCTTCTGTGCTTGCTTGATTCTGTCTGATAGAGATGATCTCACTGATACCTAAAACAAAACAGAAGAACTTCTTGCACCAACAACTTCTATGCCAAAGTTAATCAAATCCTTGACCAAAGGATCACGTTCCAAACACAACATTGCTAATGAAGCATTACATTTTCGACTCAAAGCATCAGCCACTTTATTTTCTTTTCCCGGATGGTAATGAATTGTACAATAATAATCCTTGATTAATTCCAGCCATCTCCTCTGTCTCATGTTTAAATCTTTATAACTTAATATATACTTTAAACTTTTGTGATCAGTATATATTTCACACTTTACTCCATACAAATGATGCCTCCAAATTTTTAATGCAAAAACAACAATAGCTAATTCCAAATCATGTGTAGGGTAATTTACCGCATGAGTTTTCAACTGTCGTGAATCATAAGCAATTACTTGATCATTCTACATTAGGACACAACCAAGTCCTTTCAATGAAGCATCACTGTAGATAACAAACTCACCATTCCTGGAAGATAGTGCCAAAAGTGGAGCATTCACCAATCTTCTTTTCAATTCCAGAAAACAATCATCACATTCTTTTGTCCAGATAAACTTAACACCCTTCCGAGTTAGCTTAGTCATTGGACTAGATAACCTTGAAAAATTTCTAAAAAACCTTCAGTAATAGCCTGCCAAACCATGGATGATACGAATCTCAGTTACATTTGTGGGTCTTGACCATTCTTCAACAACCTTTTTTTGTAGGATCAACATTTATCCCATCTTTAGAAACAATGTGACCAAGGAAAGAAATTTGTTGCAACCAAAACTCACACTTTCTGAATTTTCCATACAGTTGCTTTTCTTTTAAGGTTTGCATGATAACCCTTAAATGTCTTCCATGCTCCTCATTACATTTAGAAAACACCAAAATATCATCAATTAAAACCATCGCAAACTTATCCCAAAACTCATGGAAAATTCTATTCATTAAGTCCATGAATACAGCAAGTGCATTGGTTAGCCCAAAAGGAATTACTACAAATTTATAATGGCCATATCTTGTACGGAAAACGGTCTTCGGAACATCTTCTTCCTTTACCTTTAGATGATGGTACCCCGATCTCAAGTCAATCTTTGAAAAATACTGAGCTCCCTAGAGCTGATCAAACAAATCATCGATATGAGGCAAATGATATTTGTTCTTAACAGTGATGTTTTTCAAGGCTCTATAATCAATGCAAAGTCTCATTGAACCATATTTCTTTTTAACAAATAAAATAGGAGCACCCCATGGTGATGTTCTAGGTCGAATGAAACCTTTCTCTAATAAATCTTGCAATTTCTCCTTCAACTCTAAAAGTTCAATTTGACCCATTCGATAAGAGGGTTTTGAAATAGGAATAGCATCAGGAACTAAGTCAATAGTAAACTCAAAATCTCGATCTGGTATTATTCCAGGGAACTTATCCGAAAAAAATCAGGATACTCATTTACCACTGGCACATCATTAATCTGAACAGTTCCCTTGTTTTCAACAATGTGTGCAAGGTAACATTTGTTTCCATCTTTTACAAGTTTCTTGGCCTCTTGATAAGTTATCAACAGTAAGGGTTCATTCTTGTACACAAACTGAAAGTCTTTCTGAAAAGAAACTTCTTTAGCTCTACATTCAATCTTATCATGGTAAATAGAGAGCCAATCCATACCCAGGATAACATCAAACTCTACTAGAGGTAGAACAATAAGGTTTGCAAGTAGGTTCTTTCCACAGATATGGATAGGAAGATTCTTAAAAATTCTTTTTGCCTTAACATTTCACCGAGGTGTTTTTACCAAAAGTTCAGGAGTCATTTCTTGAGATGGTATTCCCATTTTGCTAGAAAAGGTTTTGGAGATGAAAGAATGTGTGGACCCCGAATCAAACAACACACTGGAATAATCTGAAAAAACAAACAAAGTACCTAATACAACTTAATTTGATGGCCCGACATCTGCTGAAGTAGTTGTAAAGGATTTCACAACCCCTTTCTGCTTGTAGTCTAACTGCTTCCCATCAGTCAAGCTTTTTGTCAGACACTCATTTTCATAGTGACCCATCTCATTGCACTTAAAACATTTCACTAACTGTAAATCAAATTTGGTCTTACCTTCTCCTTGATCTTTTTCAGTGCAATCACGAGCCTTATGTCCCATCTTACCACATCGTTAGCACTTTCCAGAATTCAGAAGACATACCCCATCATGCCTTTCGCCACATTTATCACAAACTGGAAACATAGATTTCTTACCCTCAGACTTTTTTGAAGAATTATTCCCTATCTCCTTCCACCTTGGTCTCTTCTTCTACTGGTTGTTATAGAACACTTGATCATCAGCAAACTCCATTTCAACCTTCTCAGCACATCGAACAAGCTTTTCATAACTTTTAAACTCACGAGAAGCTAATGCCCTTCGATATTTTGGCTTTAATCTTGAGTAAAAATGATTGATTTTACTATCAAGGCCTCAGATAAAATTTGGAGCATACCTTTCCAATCGAGTGAACCTTTCTTCATAGGTAGCCACTGAGTCTTCCTCTTGCCTCAATTCTAGGAATTGTTTTTCCATACTATGTCGAACAACCTTAGGAAAATACTTTTCAATAAACATACCTTTGAATTAATCCCAGTCGAGAGCATCAATCTCATCAGCATCCCTGATATTTTTAACCATCGACCACCACTGATCTGCTTCACCCTCCAAACGGTAAATAGTAAGACTAACCTTTTGATTTTCTGAACACCCCATGACATCGAAAATCTTCTCCAGTGCTTTAATCCACCCTTCAGCTAGCACAGGGTCAGATGATCCTCTGAATGATGGGGGATGTTGCCTCATGGAATGTTCCACCACTGACATGTTCCTCTACGGTTGATCTGGCTGATCTCGAGCATGGATACCACCACCATTTATCGCTTGAGTCAACTGCGCCATTACTACAACAAACTGTTCAGATCCAATTCCGACCATCTCAGGATGCTGATTCGGAAGTTTATTTCCTTCTGCATGCCTTCCTAGCACTACTTCCATGTTTCCGCTGCGGAAAACCATTCTGAACAAACATGTCTTAGATGAAGCAACATGGTAATCTTCTAATACTATATCACTTCAATTTGACCATTAAAAAAATATTTTTGGATAATCATTTAATTGAATTCTGACTCCAAAAGTTATCTAACCCGACCTTTGATACCAACTAAAGGCCCCAGCCTTAAACCTTACATAATCTTGAGTTATTACAAGATTACACATTGAGGATCTTTTCGGGTTTAGAGTTTCAGATAATTAGATCATAAAACTTGCATTACATTCCACATATAAACAAAGTGGTTACATAAAGATAGTATTCTTCTTTCCTATCAATGGAAACATATTTAAAATAAAACATGGATTATTTCTTGACACTTCTTTGACACTATCGTCATATCATGTACCTTTCCCTTGACATGTGAAAAATTTTTCAAAAAACTTGGGATGAGCATAAAAAGCTCAGTAAGGGATATAAAAATATGAAAAGGAAACATGGGTACATATATACATAAGAATGAAATCATACTTTACCCATAAAACATAAGCAATTTTACATACCTCATCAAATCATGAATAAATCATAGAAATCATAATACATAAAGGTAACTTGAGGCATTCATAACATTCTTATGTAGGGAGTAACCCTCTTGGTTACATTTGGAATACCCATCACAGTATATTCCCTAAATCTCTTCGGAGAAACCTTATCATTTCACTCCTTCACGTTACCCAATGCATTGGAGAGCTATATCAGGCTCACCCGCCCTTAGTTTATCACGGAACCACCCATCTTCATAATGATTCCCAAGAACCTCAACATAATCGTATCACATAAAACATGCATAAAGGAAACATAACATTTCCACCTTTCAATCACAAGATATCAATACAACACATTGATATAAACACATTATGAAAACCATTTTCAATACCAAAATAAAATAAAAGGAAAAAATGGTATTTATTTTTCTTTTAAAAAAAGGTATGGCTTGTAGAGGAAGCCGAAACTCAAATAATGGTCACGACGTCGGAGAAGTCGTTGTCGCCGCATACGTACGACAAAAAAATTCTCTTTTTTCATTTAGTAAAAGCTTCATATAAAAAATATTCCTTTTGAATAAACGTAAAAGTAAAAGGGTTTTATACACCGTATAAAATAAGGTTGGGTATAAAACAAAATATGCCTCAATGAAAGGAGATTGAGACGAAGTCCCATACATCGGGTCTGAATTGACTCGATCATTCTTTAATGTCCTGAATAATAATCGTGAGTTAATTTCTACATGCTTAAGAACCTTTTTCAAGTTCATTATTCCTTTTATATCACTTATTTCCATGTCATGTATACTATGTAATTATTTAAGTTAATAACGGTCGTTTTAACGATCATTGCTACTTAAGTCAAAAATAAACCCTTTATAATTACAAGTTTTTCATGTATCCATTATATCCAGAATTATAATCATGATGTATATATCATATATATCCAGTATATACATGCATTTATAGTATTACATAATCATTTACAGGTAAGAAATGAAATGCACCGTTCATGGAGACGGTAAGCCGTATGTACGCATGAACGCTACTTTCATTTCTATTTTGTATTTTATAGAATGGAATCATAATGATATAAAGGTATATTATAATTCCAGTATAATATATATATATATATATATATATAATATCATTGTTCCATCATTTATACATCCCACATATGGTATTTAACTAATCAAATCACTTTGAGGGGGCGGTAGTCCGCACTTCCTTAAAGGAAGATATTGCGTTTACCCATAATGGAAACCATAAATGTATGCCCAAAATGAAAAATACAGAAGATTAAGGAAAACATAAACATATTATATATCATATATAAGTATAGTGACATCTTAATGGCCACCTTTGAAGGTGTTAAAATAATGTTGAACAATCATCATTTCAGGAGGCATAAATTCACCATCCACGGAAATAGTATGTACTTTAACCATTAGATGTAGGTGTGTGTAAGTGTAGCTTGAATCCTTCTTATAAAAATATCCTAGTATATTTAATATACTGGAGTTGTTATAAAAAATGAATAAAAAGAGTTTAGGGGGTTGGAGAAGCAAAATAAAACAAAAGGACTCAAGTGAAGACATTACCTTAAAATCACGTAACTCCCTTTGGTTTGAGCTCAAAGGATTCCTTGGGAAGACTTCTACCCAAATTGAGGCTTCGAGGAGTAATAGAGGGATGTGGAGAGACAAAATGGGCAGGGGTTGGCCGACCAAAGGCTTTGGGAGTGTGGGTAAGGATGTAGAAGTGGGGGCCTTTTATAAGAGGAGAGGAGGGGCACTCTTGGAAAGTAAAGAAATGTTACTTTAATTGAAAATGATTTTCAGATTAAAAAGGTCCCACATTGATATAATTCGAGGTTATGGTGATAAGGGTTCGAAATCCACCCATCCAATAGGTTTTGGACATGTGTAGGTCATAAATTTCACATTATCATTTCATTTTATTTAAATCCTTTATTAATGAGGTAATCGCTACATCATCATGATGTCATAAATAATTTAATAAATTTAATGTATAAAAATAATAAAAAAATATCATGATGTAGGAAATATTTTTATCTTTATAATGAATATTTATAGTCCAAAAGATAATTTATGTAGACAATATTAAAAATATTTTACTTAGGTGATACATTCTTTGTCACATTTAACATTATTTAAAAATAAAAAGATAAAAAGTCACTTTCTCATAAAATTGATTCCATGGGGCCCCCAAGTTTGGAACAAGGCATACCATTGTCGGCCATGAGACAACCAGTAGCCTTAGGACACATGTTGTGGTCTTTTTGTATTATTATGATAACATTTTATTATCCTTAACTACCTGATTACTGATTAATCAAGATAATTAAAGATAATTACCGTCGTTACTATTCATAATGTCCAAAAAAAAGAGTCATGATTACATAATTTGGACCTTATGATTGAAAATATGTAATCCATTTTACAAAATTACAAAAATAGAAATTTCAATAATTTATTTAAAAATAATTCCCGTTGTCAAAACAAATAGCGGGTTTTTTTGAAACAATATCTATGAAAAGTGTGGCATTAGTTTATGCCCAATTCCAAAGTGAAATTAATACTAATGTCCACCATTGGATTAAATGGTAAAAATATATTCTAATTTAACTTTAAAAAAAATTCAAAAGATAATCTAATCATATAAATAAAGTAGATTAAAAAGCAGTTTTGATGTAAAATACAGTATTTTTTACTTTTCATAAAAAAATGAACATTGTCAGAAAAATACCAAAAATTCACACAAAGTAAATTTTGATGTCCCAATCATAAAGCATAAGTTTATTTTGACAAACATATCTTATAAAATTGTCAAAAGATAGATTTAAAAATGGGTTTCCATCAAAAGGCAGTAAAACAATCTTTTAAAAAAATATTAGTGTATTCCATGCTTAGGATTGGATTTATTTTCATTTTAAGCCTCTAAAACACTATCTAATTAATTAAAAGACATAGATAAAAATATATATTATTCATTACTTACTTGGGATGTTACATCCTTCCCCTATAGAAAATTGCATCCCCATAATTTATTTACTTATCGAATAAATGGGGGTACTTCTCCCTCATTGCATTTTCAGATTCCCATGTTGCCTCTTCCATCATGTGGTTTTTCCACAAAAACTATACCTGATTAATAAACTTATTTCGTAACACTTGCTCCCTGTGTTCACGAATCTAGACCAGTTGTTCCTCATAATATAGGTTCTCTTCCAGCTGAACTACCTATGGACTCAGAACATGAGATGGATCTGGCATATACTTTCTCAACATCAAAACGTGAAAAACATTGTGTACCTGAGATAAACTCGAAGGTAAAGCCACATGGTATGCAACTGATCCAACTCTCTCCATAATTTCATATGGTCCAATGAACCTTTGGCTCAGCTTTCCTTTCTTACCAAATCTCATCACACTTTTCCATGGTGAAACTTTGAGAAAAACACGATCACCTACCTCGAAAGTTAGATCCTTCCTCATGTTGTCTGCATAACTCTTCTGCCTACTATGAGCTGTTCTCATCTGTTTCTGAATCAGCTGAACTTTTTCTACCAACTCATCTACCAATTCTGGTCCCATCAACTTTCTTTCACCCACTTCATCACAGAAAGCTGGAGTTCGACACCGCTTCCCATATAATGCCTGAAATGGTGCCATCTGTATACTGGAATGAAAACTGTTATTATATGAAAATTCAACCAAAGAAAAATGTTGGTCCCAACTTCCTTGATAATCAATCTAAAAAACTCATAGCATATCCTCCAAGGTCTGAATTGTTAGTTCTGACTACCCATCTGATTGAGGATGAAATGCTGTACTAAAATTTAATTTAGTACCCAACAACTTATGAAAGCATTTCCAAAAGTTAGAACTGAACCTGAGATCACGATCAGATACAATGGAGAGAGGAACTCCATGTAAACTGACTATCTCTTTAAGATACAAATGGGAAAGTTGATCTAGGGAAAAAGTATATCGTATAGCAAGGAAATGAGCAGATTTAGTCAAGCGATCAATAATAACCCAGATTGCATTACTACCTCGAGATGTCTTCGGTAAATCCACAACAATGTCCATGTATATATTCTCCCATTTCCACTCTGGCACTGGTAAAGGCTGCAGCATCCCTTTCGGTAACTACCGCTCTGCTTTAACCTGTTGACATGTCAAACACTTCACAGTAAAATCAGAAATATCTTTTTTCATTCCATCCCACTGGTAATTCTCCCGCCGATCTCTGTAAATATTAGTACTGCCAGGATGAACTGAAAACGGAGAACTATGAGCTTCACATAACAACTCTCTCTTCAACTGTGAATCACAAGGCACACGCAATCTCTTCCCAAATCTCAAAATGCAATCATTATCAATGTTGAATTCATGCAACTTACCCTTCTAAACCAACTCTACCTTTTTCTGCAACTCACTGTCTTGCTTCTATGCTTGCTTGATTCTATTTGATAGAGATGATCTCACTGATACCTAAAACAAAACAGAATAACTTCTTGCACCAACAACTTCTATGCCAAATTTCATCAAATCCTTGACCAAAAGATCACGTTCCAAACACAGCATTGCTAATGAAGCATTACTTTTTCGACTCAAAGCTTCAGCCACTTTATTTGTTTTTCCCGGATGGTAATGAATTGTACAATCATAATCCTTGATTAATTCCAGCCATCTCCTCTGTCTCATGTTTAACTATTTCTCAGTGAATATATACTTTAAACTTTTGTGATCAGTATATATTTCACACTTTACTCCATACAAATGTTGCCTCCAAATTTTTAAAGCGAAAACAAGAGTATCTAATTCCAAATCATGTGTAGGATAATTTACCTCATGAGTTTTTAACTGTCGTGAATCATAAGCAATTACCTGATCCTTCTACATTAGGACGCAACCAAGTCCTTTCAATGAAGCATCACTGTAGATTACAAACTCACCATTCCTGGAAGGTAGTGCCAAAACTGGAGCATTCACCAATCTTATTTTCAATTCCTGAAAACAATCATCACATTCTTTTGTCCAGATAAACGTAACACCCTTCCGAGTTAGCTTAGTCATTGGACTAGATAACCGTGAAAAATTTCTAACAAACCTTCGGTAATAGCCTGCCAAACCAAGCAAGCTACGGATCTCAGTTACATTTGTGGGTCTTCACCATTCTTCAACAACCTTTGTTTTTGCAGGATCAATAGTTATCCCATCTTTAGAAACATTGTGACCAAGGAAAGAAATTTGTTTCAACCAAAACTCACACTTGATGAATTTTCCATACAGTTTCTTTTCTTTTAAGGTTTGCAAGATAACCCTTAAATGTCTTTCATGCTCATCTTTATATTTAGAAAACACCAAAATATCATCAATGAAAACCACCACAAACTTATCCAAGAACTCATGGAAAATTCTATTCATTAAGTCCATGAATACAGCAGTGGTTATCCCAAAAGGCATTACTAAAAATTCATAATGGGCATATCTTGTATGGAACGCGGTCTTCGGAACATTTTCTTCCTTTACCTTCGGTAATAGCCTGCCAAACCATGGATGATACGAATCTCAGTTACATTTGTGGGTCTTGACCATTCTTCAACAACCTTTTTTTGTAGGATCAACATTTATCCCATCTTTAGAAACAATGTGACCAAGGAAAGAAATTTGTTGCAACCAAAACTCACACTTTCTGAATTTTCCATACAGTTGCTTTTCTTTTAAGGTTTGCATGATAACCCTTAAATGTCTTCCATGCTCCTCATTACATTTAGAAAACACCAAAATATCATCAATTAAAACCATCGCAAACTTATCCCAAAACTCATGGAAAATTCTATTCATTAAGTCCATGAATACAGCAAGTGCATTGGTTAGCCCAAAAGGAATTACTACAAATTTATAATGGCCATATCTTGTACGGAAAACGGTCTTCGGAACATCTTCTTCCTTTACCTTTAGATGATGGTACCCCGATCTCAAGTCAATCTTTGAAAAATACTGAGCTCCCTAGAGCTGATCAAACAAATCATCGATATGAGGCAAATGATATTTGTTCTTAACAGTGATGTTATTCAAGGCTCTATAATCAATTCAAAGTCTCATTGAACCATCTTTATTTTTAACAAATAAAATAGAAGCACCACATGGTGATGTGCTAGGTCGAATGGAACCTCTCTCTAATAAATCTTGCAATTTCTCATTCAACTCTAAAAGTTAAATTTGATCCATTCGATAAGGGGGTTTTGAAATTGTCTTAGCATCAGGAACTAAGTAAACAGTAAACTCAACTTCTCGATCTAGAATTATTCCAGGCAACTTATTAGGAAAAACATCAGGATACTCATTTACCACTGGCACATCATTAAACTGAACAGTTCCATTGTTTTCAACAATGTGTGCAAGGTAACATTCATTTCCATCTTTTACATGTTTCTTGGCCTCTTGATAAGTTATCAACAGTAAGGGTTCATTCTTGTACACAAACTGAAAGTCTTTCTGAAAAGAAACTTCTTTAGATCTACAGTCAATCTTAGCATGGTAAATAGAGATCCAATCCATACCTAGGATAACGTCAAACTCTACTAGAGGTAGAACAATAAGGGTTTCAAGTAGGTTCTTTCCACAGATAAGGATAGGAAGATTCTTAAAAATTCTTTTTGCCTCAACATTCCCTCAGGAGTTTTTACCAAAAGATCAGGAGTCATTTCTTGAGATGGTATTCCCATTTTACTAGAAAAGTTTTCAGAGATGAAAGAATGTGTGGACCCCGAATCAAACAACACGCTGGCATAATCGGAAAAAACAAACAATGTACCTAATACAACTTCATTTTATGGCCTGACATCTGCTAAAGAAGTTGCAAAGGATTTCACCACCCCTTTCTGCTCGTAGACTAACTGCTTCCCATCACTCAAGCTCTTTGTCGGACACTCGTTTTCATAGCGACCCATCTCATTGCACTTAAAACATTTCACTAACTGTAAATCAAATTTGGTCTTACCTTCACCTTGATCTTTTTCAGTGCAATCATGAGCCTTATGTCCCATCTTACCACATCGGTAGCACTTTCCAGAATTCAGAAGACATTCCCCAGCATGCCTTTTGCCACATTTATCACAAACTGGAAACTTAGATTTCTTACCATCAGAATTTTTTGAAGAATTCTTCCCTTTCTCCTGCCACCTTGGTCTCTTGTTCTGCTGGTTGTTATAGAACACTTGATCATTGGAAAACTCCATTTCTACCTTCTTAGCACATTGAACAAGCTTTTAATAACTTTTAAACTCACTAGAAGCTAATGCCCTTCGATATTTTGGCTTTAATCCTGAGTAAAAACGATTGATTTTACTATCATGGTCTCGGATAAAATTTGGAGCATACCTTGCCAATCGAGTGAACCTTTCTTCATAGGTAGCCACTGAGTCTTCCTCTTGACTAAATTCCAAGAATTTTTTTCCATCCTTAGTCGAACAGCCTTAGGAAAATACTTTTCAAGAAACATACCTTTGAATTCATCCCAGTCGAGAGCATCAATCTCATCAACATCCCTGATATTTTTAACCATCGACCACCACTGATCTGCTTCACCCTCCAAATGGTAAATAGAAAGACTAACCTTTTGATTTTCTGAACACCCCATGACATCAAAAATATTCTCTAGTGCTTTAATCCACCCTTCAGTGAGCACAGGGTCAGATGATCCTTTGAATGATGGGGGATGTTTCCTCATGAAATGTTCCACCACTGACATGTTCCTCTGCGGTTGATCTGGCTGATCTCGTGCATGGATACCACCACCATTTATTGCTTGAGTCAATTGTGCCATTACTGCAAAAAACTGTTTAGTTCCATTTCTGACCATCTCAGGATGCTGATTCGGAAGGTTATTTCCTTCTGCATGCCTTCCTAGCACTGCTTCCCTGTTTCCTCTGCGGAAAACCATTCTGAACAAACATGTCTTAGATGAAGCAACATGGTAATCTTCTAATACTATATCACTTCAATTTGACCATTAAAAAATATTTTTGGATAATAATTTAACATAATTCTATCTCCTAAAGTTATCGAAACCAACCTTTGATACCAACTATAAGTCCCCAGCCTTAAACCTTACTTAATCATGAGTTATTACACGATTACACATTGAGGATATTTTCGGGTTTAGAGTTTCAGAGAATTATATCATAAAACTTGCATTACATTCCACATATAAAAAAATGGTTACATAAAGATAGTATTCTTCACTCCCATCAATGGAAACATATTTGAAATAAAACATGGATTCTTTCTTGACACTTCATTGACACTATCATCATATCATGTACCTTTCCCTTGACCTGTGAAAAACATTTCAAAAAGCTTCGGATGAGCATAAAAAGCCCAGTAAGGGATATAAAAATATGGAAAGGAAACATGGGTACATATATACAAAAGAATGAAATAATACTTTATCCATAAAACATAAGCACTTTAATATACCTCATCAAATCATGAATAAATCATAGAAATCATAATACATAAAGGTAACTTGAGGCATTCATAACATTCTTACGTAGGGAGTAACCCTCTTGGTTACGTTTGGAATACCCATAACAGTATATTACCTAAATCTATTCAGAGAAACCTTAACGTTTCACTCCTTCGCGTTACCCAATGTATTGGAGAGCTATATCAGGCTCACCTACCCTTAGTTAATCACATAACCACCCATCTTCATAATAATGCCCAAGAACCTCAACATAATCGTATCGCTTAAAAATGCATAAAAGAAACATAACATTTCCACATTTCAATCACAAGATATCAATACAAAAAATTGATATAAAAACATTATGAAAACCAATTTCAATACCAAAATAAAAGAAAAGTAAAACATGGTATTTATTTTTCTTAAAAAAAAGGTATGGCTTGTAGAGGAAGCCGAAACTCAAATAATGGCCACGACGGCGGAGAAGTCGTTGTCGCTGCATACGTACGACAAAAACATTATCTTTTATCATTTAGTAAACTCTTAGTATAAAAAATATTCCCTTTGAATAAACATAAAAGTAAACGGGGTTTATACACTGTATAAAAGAAGGTTGTGTATAAAACAAAATATGCCTCAATAAAAGGAGATTGAGACGAAGTCCCATACCTCTGGTTTGACTTGACTCGATCGTTCTTTAATGTCCTGAATAATAAACTTGAGTTAATTTCTTCTTTCTTAAGAACATTTTTCAAGTTCATTATTCCTTTTATATCACTTATTTCCATGTCATGTACACTATGTAATTATTTAAGTTAATAACGGTCGTTTTAACGATCATTGGTACCTGAGTCAAAAATAAACCCGTTATAATTACAAGTTGTTCATGTATCCATTATATCCAGAATTATAATCATGATGTATATATCATATATATCCAGTATTTACATGCATTTATACTATTACATAATCATTTAGAGGTAAAAAATGAAATGCACCGTTCATGGAGACGGTAAGCCGTACGTACGCATGAACGCTACTTTCATTTCTATTTCGTATTTTATAGAATTGAATCATAATGATATAAAGGTATATTATAATTCTAGTATAATATCATATATACTATCATAGTTCCATCCTTTATACATCCCACATATGGTATTTAACGAATCAAATCACTTTGTGGGGGTGGTAGTCCGCACTTCCTTAAATGAAGATATCGCGTTTACCCATAATGGAAACCATAAAGGTATGCCCAAAATTAAAAATACAGAAGATAAAGGAAAAATTAAACATATTATATATCATATATAAATATAGTGACATCTTAATGGCCACCTTTTAAGATGTTAAAAGAATGTTGAACAATCATCGTTTCGGGAGGCATAAATTCACCATCCACAGAAACAGTATGTTATTTAACCATTAGATGTAGGTGTGTGTAAGTGTAGCTTGAATACTTCTTATAAAAACATCCTAGTATATTTAAGATACTAGATTTGTTACAAAATAAATTAATAAAAAGAGTTTAGGGGGTTGGAGAAGCAAAATAAAACAAAAGGACTCAAGTGAAGACATTACCTTAAAATCGGGTAACTCCCTTTGGTTTGAGCTCAATGGCTTCCTTGGGAAGACTTCTGCCCAAAGTGAGGCTTCAAGGAGTAAGAGAGGGATGTGGAGAGACAAAATGGGCATGGTTTGGCCGAGCCAAAGTATTTGAGAGTGTGGGTAAGGAGGTAGAGCTGGGGACCTTTTATAAGAGGAGAGGAGGGGCACTCTTGGAAAGTAAAAAAATGTTACTTTATTTGAAAATGATTTTTAGATTCAAAAGGTCCCACATTGATATAATTCGAGGGTAAGGTGATAAGGGTTCTAAATACACCATCAAATAAGTTTTGGACATGTGTAGGTCAAATATTTCACATTATCATTTCATTTTATTTAAATCCTTTATTAATGAGGTAATCGCTTCATCATCATGATGTCATAAATAATTTAATATATTTGATGTATAAAAATTATAAAACATATCATGATGTAGGAAATCTTTTTAGAATTCTAATGAATATTTATAGTCCAAAAGATCATTTATGTAGACAAAATTAAAAATATGTTACTTAGGTTATACATTCTTTGTCACATTTAACATTCTTTAAAAATAAAAAGATAAAAAGTCACTTTCTCACAAAAGTGATTCCATAAGGCCCCCAATTTTGGAACAAGGCATCCCAGGGTCGACCATGAGACAACCAGTAGCCTTATGACACATGTTGTGGTCTTTTTGTATGATTATGATGTCATTTTATTATCCTTAACTACCTGATTACTCATTAATCAAGATAATTAAAGATAATTACCGTCGTTACTATTCATAATTTCCAAAAACAAAAGAGTCTTGATTACATAATTTGGACCTTCTGATTCTGAATATGTAATCCATTTTACCAAATTCCAAACACAGAAATTGCAATAATTGATTTAAAAATAATTCCCATTGTCAAAACAAATAGCGGGTTTTTTTTAAAACAATATCTATGAAAAGTTTGGCATTAGTTTATGCCCAATTCCAAAGTGAAATTAATCCTAATGACCACCATTAGATTAAATGGTAAAAATATATTCTAATTTAACTTTAAAACCAATTCAAATTATAATCTAATCATATAAATAATGTAGATTAAAAAGAAGTTTTGATGTAAAATTCAGTATTTTTCACTATTCATAAAAAATGAACATTGTCAGAAAAATACCAAAAATCCACACAAAGTAAATTTTGAAGTCCCAATAATAAAGAATAAGTTTATTTTGACAAAAATAGCTTATAAAATTTTCAAAAGATAGATTTGAAAATGGTTTTCCATCAAAAGGAAGTAAAACAATCCTTTAAAAAATATTAGGGTATTCCATGCTTAAGATTGGATTTATTTTAATTTTAAGCCTATAAAACACTATCTAATTCATTAATTGACATAGATAAAAATATCTATTATTCATTACTTACGTGGAATGTTACATAACGACTCTGACAAGATTACCGAGGACCAGGAGAAGCCATTCCATTCCAGATGATGTCCCAACTTCATGACTTTAAACTGCGCCAATCCCCAACTGTCCTTTATTCAAGATAAATGTGTGGGATAGGAACCTTGATTCCACACTCTTGATTGATACAGATGTTCTCAAAGCCTTTCAAATGTCACATAACCTTTCCAATCCACCCCCTATGGTTTTCATAATTCTCCAAGCCATCAATGGTGGTTTCCATAAGCCGGACATTCATGAATTCCTATGGCCATCAGAAATGGAGAGTCATTGACTTAAGGAAACACTTGCATGACTATGCATACCATGCCCTCAAAGGCTCTGCATATTGATCGCCCTTGGACTGTCTACCAAAGGCAAGATTTTCTTAGGCAATGATCCTCCCACCTCTGCACGCCGACGAGGCTCCCATGCCTTGAGACATGCCCTGCATGTTGTTCGAATTTAAACACACTCCCTCCAAATGTGTTTGAAGGACACCGAGACATCTTTTGATGAACCAAACCCCATTGGGGAACTTCTCCACCATATTTTGTCAAATATGATCTACCTAAAACATTATTAATGATAGTATTGATGGCGGGACTTTAAATAGCCCACGAAAAGAGGCAAAAAGCATGTTAGGCCGAAAACCCAAAAAGGGCGACCTAAGCAAAAGTCAGGCCATTCCCGCTGGGTTCATACTAAATGAGCACAGGAAAAATTAGGGCATTAACAAGAAAAGACAAAAAGTTTGTTGGATTTTTATATAAATCCCTAGGAATAGTCGAACTATGCTCGCTGAGTCCCTTGGCTCAGGAAACATTTAGAGCATTGTCCAATCACTCCTCGATTTTCAGGACCACTCTACATCGGAATAGTCTCCTCTTCATTCCGATCAGACCCCATTTTGATGGAGGGAATTTGTAGGGTCCTGAAAATCCGCAAAGGAGAATGATGATCCCATTTAACTCAAGGAAGATTCTACCCAATTTCCCTTCAAAGGATTGGGAAAATTTAGAGAATACTCAAGGATGGCGAAGGACGAACCTGTCCGCAGACTATTTTAATATTAGTAATGCACGACCGGTTCCGCGAAGCATCCCTCCTCCACGGACCATCATCGTTCGCGAGATGGAGGCGGAGACCCTCTGTGGTCATGAGGTAGGACATGAGCTAACTCGGTTCACCATTTCGGACTACCCAAGCTACGAGCTGCATCAGCTGGCCCGAACTACCTCCACTGCCATTCGTGAAATGGAGGAGGAACCCTCCACGGTCGCGAAGCACTCCTCATGTTTGGTTCGCAGAGGAGTGTTTAATGCCCCGCAAATTGTAGATTGACCAAGTCATCCGTGAACCGGGTTTTCAGTCATGGGCCTTCCAAAAGGTGCTGCATGACCATAGATATATCCTTTTCCCCACTCTATAAAAGGTGATTGAAATAGAAGGGGAGACGAGGAGAATAGGTAATGGATAGAAGACCGGTCAGATTCGGGTGGAAGGATTTCGAAGGAAGGCTTAGGATTTTGGAAGTACTAGTTCACGAACCAGAGAAGGTATGAACCTGGGAATGAACTAATAAGGAAACAAAAAAAATGCATAATAACTTGGTGAACCGCGAACTTAAAATAAAAAAGAAGAGAAAACCACGAACTTGGGTCCCTCCGCGGATGTACTCCCCATGGACCAAGGAGATTATGCCTCTTTTCCGATCCATCACACCGCGTAGCACCCTCCTACGTGGGCGAAGCCCTGACCAATGAGCCTCGAGCCCGCACCACCCCTGGCCGCCGCTGCCTACATGGAACCCTCCGCGGACCACCCTGTTCGTGGATTGAACCCGGAGTCATGAACCACCTTGGTTCGCAGGATGCCCATCCCTTCGCTGACCACCCGGGTTCATGGATCGAACCCGGAGCCGTGAACCGCCTTGGTTTTCGTGATTCGCATCAGTGTGTGGACCACCCTGGTTCGCGGATGGCCACTCCAGCCGCGTATCACTTCCCTACTTGAAGGGCACCACCACCCATACCCCTGTGTGGCCTGCCAAAACCTTTAGAGTTCCCATTCCTCGGGCCTGATAAAATCCTTCCAATTTCAATCTGGCCTGATCCTTCACAACCTCCTCATTGGCCTACTCATCGGCCCCGAGCCGAGGCCTCCACCAGCGCCGCCAGATCCATGTGTTGTAACCCTCAGGCACATCAGTGCACTGTTTTGAGTTCACATACCCACAGTAAATAGAGGCAAAGGGATTTCCCCGACCCTTGGGCGGATTCCCGAAGCATGTATGGGTTCACATTCCCACAGTAATGCGGGTGAGGTCTGAGCCTGAGAGCCCCTTATCTGCCTCTACTTTCCAGGATGGGGGACTGCACGCTTTGGCGGTCGGGCCCTTCTCCCCTCCCCAGAGAGGGGGTGGAATACCCATCCGAAGGAATCCGTCCCCATGCACCTCGGTACTTCCTCAGGTACTTCCCCGGGGAACAAGAGAGGTGACAGGCACAGGAGCACCCATTTCCCTCTCCCGCTGCACTCTGTCGCCAAGGGAGTCCATCCCAGAGTAACCCCCGACTTTATGGGTCATCCTCATGAATAATCCCCACTCCACTTCTCAAGGATGCACCTTTCGTGACGTGATCCTCTGGTACCTGCTGCCTCTTTTTTCTCACACCAAGCTTGACTCACATGGGCTTAGAGTAAGCATCGACCATGACATCGCCCTGAGCCTCCACAAAGTGCAAAACCTATTCCATCGTCATGGGCCTCCTCAGAGTGTAAGCCCCAATCCATCATTCTGGGCTGCCTCAGAGCGTAATTCCCATGCCAATGCGTACTACGAGGACTTTTATTCCCTACCCCAAGGATACGTAGGAAGCCTCCATGAGGGTCAAGCCCGACCAGCAACAGACCCCCAGGTCCAACTTCACGTCGGTTCTCTGACACTCCCCTTTCGATCTACGTGGACTTTGATACCTATCCCCTAGGTAGGGTATATAGGAAGCCTCCCTAAGGTTCAAGCCCAACAATCGGCCGATCCGACTATCTTCACATCGGTTCACCATGCCACTCCAAGTGCCACCTCAATGCGTTCTGACTCCTCGGGGGCATTAATCCAATGAGGGATGGTAATCCTCTGGTGTAAATGATTCTGAACCTCTGCGTTCAGCTGACCATTTCCATCCTGGAGAAATCAGTGGATACTATGCTTTTCTATAAACCAAAGATTCACGAACATATGAATACGTCTTAAATCTATAAGAGAATCCCGAAACATGCAATAATTCCCCACAAAAGGGTGAGATGATCCCGACTTCCCATCCTCTCGACCAATGCAAGTTCTTTATCATCACAGGTCAGACCATCCGACGAACGCCTGCCTTTGGAAAGCAGGTCCACACGTCATCGGATACAGAACCGCTGGGCATTTCAAGACCGACACGAAACAATAATTAAATGAATAAAATTAATTATATAAAATTTCTTAGAGTAGTATATACACCACAAAAATATAATCAATTGGTGAATATGGAATGTGACTCATGGAAATAAAACGTTAGAAGAAATTCTCTAACGTTAAGTCTTTACTTCTTCGTACACATTCAAACCTCCTCTTCTTTGGGTAACTCCACTTGGTTTTCACTAAAAGGATTTCATGGTTGAATTTATGCCCACAGAGAGGCTTATAAGATGAATGGAGGTATATTTGAAGCATATTTAACCAGAGTTTATGCAATTGAAACTACTTGATTGGTGGATGAGTTTATTTTTATAATGGAGGTGGAGTGGAACTCTTGTAAACTTTTGAAAATCATATTTCCCCCATGTTTTACCCATGTCAAGTGGATCCAATAATATTTACAATTCGATATAATGGAATGTAAGGTATAAATATTTCTATACATTATATTTTAGACAAGTTTTTAGGTCATTTTTGGCCTTATGTTTAATTTTTATCCCTTTGCTAATCTATTCTTCTCTAAATCACCATAGTTAATTTTAATCAGTTTCACTAATTGTTTCGGTCTAAAAAAAGTTGAACATATTAGGAATTATAAATTATTATTATTATAAATATAGAATTTATTTTCCAAAATTAATATCACATAATTTGAAGAAATATTTTTAAAATTAATCACGACAAAGTGTCACAACAATGGGTTTTTAAGAGAAAATCTTTAAAAGCATGAATTTTTTTTCAATCTAATTTCAAAGAGAATTTGATTGAAATGACAAAAATTTATTAATTGATTTAACATTGATCTAATAAATCTTTAAAACCAAAATAAAATATAATTAAACTATATTAATAATTTTGACAAAAAAAAGATTGGAATTAAAATTACATGTTTTTCGATATTCATCAAAAAATAAAATTTCTCATAAAATTAGAAAACATTTACCCAAAGTAAATTTTAGATATTATTATTTACAAAATGTAGTTTATATTTTCAAATAAAAATTATAAAAGGATCAAAAAACATATTTAAATTGCATTCTCCATTAAAATGCGATAAAATTGCGTTTTAAAAAATACATCCTTTTACTCAAAAGAATAGATTTATTATTATCATATACATATAACATATGTTGAATGAATATATAAAATATTTATTGAATATATAATATATAATTTTTATTGAAAATATTAATCAAAATTTGTTTTCTTATTTTATTGAGATAAAATTGTGTTTGTACATAGAAAAATTGTTTTCTAAGATAAGAAATTTCATTATTTTGACAAAGTTATTTCATTGAAATATAAAATTTTATTACCAATTTATTACATTTATATAAATGTGGAAATAATATTTTCAAAATTCAATTATTATTATTCATAACATCAATTCTAATGTAAGGTGGCAGCTCTAGTATTTTTTGAATAATCATATTTATTATTCGCTAAATACTCAGTCTTGCGTGTAATGAAATATATATAAGGGACTCAATATTTTGTCAAATAAAATCCAAAAATACTGTTATGTGTACTACAAGAAAATGTAAGTGTTGCATTTTGGTCAAGATTAAATTGGTGTTGTGTATAATGCAAGACAAACATAGTGGTTTTTAAAAAAAAACTATGTTCAGTGTTGCGTGAAATGAAAAAATATCAAAAAGATTAAATTAATTAGAAAATAATATTTCAAAAAATATTGTGGTGGTACAAGATCATTTGTAAGGTTTCACTTCCATGAGATCTTGAACAACCTGAGAGACTCAGTTTTGTTAGTGACAGATTTATAATATAGAAAAGTGTTTTATCATGTCCTCTAAAAAAGCTCTAATGAAGTAGGCGTTTTTCAATGCTAAAATAATAATCCCTAATAAAGCCCCAATTTATCATCCCTTTTATAGGCTAATAATGATCTACTTGAAAAGAAGATATAATTATTTAATAATATAATTAAAAAAATAAATTATTTTTAATTATAAATATATAAAAATGTATATAATTAAAAAAAATTATATAATTATAAATATATTTAAATAATTCTAATTATGTATTTATAAATATAATTATAAATATATCTAACATCTATAATTATAAATAAATAATTATCTATATAATTATAAATATAAAAAAAGAATTTTATATATTTAGTTAGAAATATAATTATATATATATATATATATGATAAAAGAGATATGGTATCCCTGGAATTATAGATCTTCTCTATTATATATAAAGGTTATTAGGAAAAAATCTTCGGGATGGATTTAGATTTAGAGGAGTTTTCTAATCTAGTGATGTATTTTTTTCATACCTACAATAACTGTGGAAACTACATCCAACTAGAATAATGAATATGTGCATTCTTATGAAGTGGAGTTGGAATTGAATAGGGATGATATTATTTAACTCTCTATAACACCGATTTTTCTAGGTTAAGACGAGGATATGAAAAATGCACACACATCATGGATTGTTGTGAATGATCAATTTGTTCTCGATCCTGACAATCATTTTATTGTTTCATGCAAACAGATCTTGAGGAATGGTTTCCTCACCTTTGTTAAAGTGGATTTGATGTTGTTTGAAGACAAGATATTGTGATGTAAGAATTCCATTATCCAGTGGATTTTCCCATTCATGAGGTTAGTTTCATGGAAGCATGATGATTTACAAAGGCGGCTATCATGGGTTTGGGGATTTCAATGTTGGCACATTGTGTTGATTGGTCTGTGGTTTTTCCATATCACCTACCTTTTATAGAAGAATAAATTAAAATCCTAGAGTTGAGATTTTTTTAATCTCAAACCATGGGTCTTAATATTTCATTATTTGGACCCCTGATTTGATCTATATTATAAAAAAAACCCTATAGTGAAATCTTGGATTAGAATTAAAGGGTTGAATTGGTTCTATTGGCCTCTGAATATCTAATGGGATATTTCCTTGGATGTTGGAACACCGAGTAAGTTTGATAAAGAAAATTATATGTATTGATATGGACATTATTCTTGAATTCTGTTTGAATTTGATATCATCTCAACACTAGTTGATACATTTTTTTATCAAGAGTTGTTTTTGGAACTGGGAATTGAGTATAAAACTGTATCATACTTTTTATTCAGTTTCAGATTGATAGGACATGTTAGAGTAAATTTTCATAGGGGTTTGAGGTGTTATAATTATATGAAGTGTGGCAATCGGATGAAAAACTCTAAAATTATGTTTCCCATTTCTAATGGAAATAATGCTGCAGTGATCTTCCATGTTGGTCACATGTTGAAGTGGTAATATCAAGAGAAGGATATAGATGACATGATTTATAGGCTTGTGTGTATTAGTGGTGTACCTAATAATGGCACATTTTGTAAACAATATTTTAATAATGTGGTTTCTTTAGGTCTCAAAACTATTCTGAGATGGAAATGGGTGGTGTTCATCCCACCTCAATAGATTTAAAAAATCTTTTTTACAAAATTTGGATTTTTTAGAGCTTTTTGATTACTGGGATGGGGATCTCACTATAAAATAGGTGTTGATGGATCATGAGGTTTCCTCTTATATAGATTAAATACATAACTTGAATTATTTTTTTTGAGTATGACTTCCTAAACTCATGTAAAAGAAAAGAGAGATATGTCTTCCCTAAAACCCAAGATATGGTGATCAAAATTCAAAATACCATTAATGGATCTCCTATGTTGAACGCTTCTACCATTGGAGGTGATCATCCATAGAAGATTATTGATGCTTCTATTGTCGATGATGAGTAGAACTCAGGTCAGAAGAAGCATCAAACATGTTGTGGGAAGATATTCATTAAAGAAATAGGGGGTAGGGATGAATTTATTATTCTTGTGATGTGAAATTTTCTCTAGTTATGGGAGAATAAGAAGTTCCTACAAATCATTCAAATGGATTGTCTTTATACACAAAGTGATCTGAAAAATCTGGTCTAAAGGAAACAATTGATGAAATGGGTTCTACTATTCTACAATCTTTTACATCTAGTAAAAAATTGACTATTATTAACATATTAGATAAATAAAATATCACAGATGCTTTCCATGAAGAATTTGGAAATGCTCGTGTAATTTTACTTGTTAAAGGGTAATTCTATGACACTATGACTGTCATGGAAAGGAAAATATCTAATTTCAAGGTATCATTTGGGGGTAATGTTTGGTTGGAGGAATGGATCCTTAGCCTCTTGAGGATCCCAAACCATTGGATAATGTTTATGATGACAAGATATGGATGATTGCTAAAACATGGAAGAGGGTTTTTCGCCTAAGAGGTATGGCAGGTGGTTGATCTCAATCCCAAAGATAAATTTTCTTCTCTATTTTCATGGGAGGTTATGTTAGCTTTGCATTGCAGTAGTAGAAGATAATAGTTTTCAATGTATCATCTCCTGGATTACATTGTTTTAATTGTATTTTCAGAAAATTTTGGGGTCTCAGATTATAACCCATGGTTCAGGACATTCAGAGTAAATATATATAATTATAATTATAAATAAATATATTGATAAATACTTGTACATAATTAAAAATATTTATATATATATTTATATTTATTAGTATATAAAAATATATAAATATAAATAAGTAATATATATGTATTATAATTTCATAATTATATAACTATATAACACGTTTATTATTATTATATAAATACTTTTTAAAATATATATTAATTTATTATTATAAATATATAATTTTATTAAATTTAATTTTATAAATATATTTATATAAAAAACTTTTATATATATGAAAATTAATTATTTAAAAATATATTTTTATAAAAAAATTCAAAATTATTAAAGAATATATAATAAGAAATGAATTAATATTAAAAATAAATAAATAAATAAGTGAAATAATATATTTAGAAATTTAAATTCATAACATGTAAGTGAATTTCATTAAATAAAAAATCCATAAAAATGAATATATAAATGATATTAATGGTAAAAATAACATAATTATTAAAAATGATTTATATTAACTATACAAAAATAATAATAACAATATTAAATCGAATGAAATTAAATCAAATTTAAATAAACACACAGATATATTAATGATGAATAGATTAAAAAATTTATATATTTAAAACAACTAAATATTAAAAATTGATAAATATGGGGAATATAAAAAATGAAATGATATTAAAAGGAATAAATAATATTACACCAATAAACAGACTTGCGCACACATATACATGTACACGTGACTAACGTACATGTGCACTAATAAACATAAACCAGCATTCCCACCTATACACACTCACAGATACATACTATACTACATGTACATACATTTTAAATTGTTCAACCTCCTTTTTTTACAGCTAAGAGAAGTCCCCTCTTTTTATTATTGTAGCAAAAGAAGCAACTTGTTGTTCTTATCAAAGGGATCCCATTATATGGACATTATAGACCATATGCATACTAAACTGCCTTACAAGAGTCCTATTAGCTAGACCCTAATACATATGGCCCGAAGACCCAATCAACAGGATGAAATCCACCGACATTGTGCCCCCTTTCAAAGTTGCTAGTAACGATAAACCAATCCCCAATAACCATCACAAGTTCGCTCCTCTATTAGATCATAATTAGCTGCAAGGCCGACCTGACACAAAATCTCATCGAAGTCACATATAGAAGCCGACCAAACCCTCTCTTCCATCCTCTTATATTCTCCTGATCAGAACCACCATCAAACATGGCATCCTATAACCACAATCACCACTGTCGGCCATTATTGAACCCCCCCCCACTGGCATCTCTTCAATATCGGAGGCCACTGTCGATGCCTAAAATATTAATATATATATATTAATTATATACACATTTTTTAAATACTATACATAAATAAACATTTAAGTATTTTAACTAATATAAATATGAATATTTCTAATATAGAAAACTATGAAAATAAGGGCCATTTTTTATTTCAAGTTATATAAAACATTTATATATATAATATATTTTCATACATATTATTATTTTAATATAAAACTAATATAACATATATATATATATATAATTATTCACTACGACCATTATGAGCAATAAATCAAAATTGCAGATAAAGGTGTCTCTTTTATCAGTTCTAAAAAAAGTATTGATATAGGGTACCCTTTTATCATAGTAATTAAAATTTAACTTTATCAGCTCTTTTTTTGAGTGTTGACATAAGTCCCACCATTAACAAAACTTTTATTCTAGCACTCCTGATTATTAGTCCCAAATATCGCACAATCTGTGGCAGTGTGGTACTGATGCATCAAAACTTCACATTGAGGTTACTTCTAGATCACTACATTTTTTGTTATATGAATCAGTATATAAAAATTAACTTCCCAATTCTTAAGAGAGAGAACAAGGGAAGTCATAATTTATCAGCTTTATGATAATTCATTGATAAAAACTATATAATTTCCCCATACGAGAGGATTTCTTCAGTAGATAAGATCACTTGTTTGACCTCTTGAGATAAAGAGTTCGATTCCCACTACAATCCAATAAGATCATAATTAGGCCCTTCCATGATTTATCCCCCACCTTGTTGAGGCCTGAATCAGTTTTACCTGTTTTAACCACACACTCAAATGTGAGACTACGAGCTTCTTTTGAAAGTAGAGTATACTCAATTGTTAACCAAAACAAGTAACTGGCGGTTGGGGTTTCAATATATTTATTAAAAAACACAGGCATTTCTTCCAGGTTTCACTTTAGTTGAATAGTTATATATATATATATATATATATGCACAAATATGATGAAAAAGTGACTAGAAAACAATTACCTCAATAAGGTAACCATAAACAATAATTTTTTTCTTCCCTATGGTTACCAACAAAGTGAGGCGTCATGTGCATGACGAGTTCATGGTGATGTAATTGAGTTTTTTAATAGGTTTTACGATATTCATAAATTAAAAAAACCCCGATTGGGTTTGGAATATTTACAATAATGGGTCCCAAGAAGCATAATCCACGTTTATGCTTCTTCCCACATCAGGAAGCATGAATGGGGTTTGTGTTTCAAGTTTGAAATTTCTAAAGGAAGAGTGAACATCATTCACACTTCCTTGAGATTTTTTTAATAATAAATTTTACTATATATATATATATTAATATAAAGTAAATATTTAAATAAATATTAAAAAATTAATAAATATTAATTAAATAATAATAAATACTAATTAAATATAATTAAATATTAATTAATAATTCATCAATGTTAATAAAATTTGAACAAAAATTAAATAAATATTTATAAATATTAACAATTATTTAAATATTCCTAAATATTAAGACTATAAATAATTATTAGTAAATATTGATTAAAAAATAAATAAATATTCAAAAATATTAATTAAATATTAATAAATATTAAGAAATATAAACAAATGTATATAAATATTAATAAATATTAATAAATAGTAAAAAAATATTAATTAAATTTTCAAAAAATTTAATCAAATATTGATAAATATTTGATAAATATTAAAAAGTACCACAAATATCTATAAATATTAATAAATACCGGTAAATATTAATAAATTATAAATAAACATTGATTAAAAAATAATAAATATTAATTATATATTCATAAAAATTATTATGATTTTATTAAATATTTATAAATTCTCATAAATAACAACAAATGTCAATAAATGACAATAAATATTAATATATATTAATTACATGTTCACAAAATAATTAAAATACAAAACATATTAATAAATAAAAATGAAATATTTTTCAACACTTATAAATATTTATAAATATTAACTAAAATTAATAAACTTTAAATAAATATTATTCATTATTCATAATTTCTAATAAATAATCATAAATATTTTTAAATATTCATAAATATTCATTGATATCAATTATGTATTAATAAATATTAATTAAATATTTATAAATTTTAGTAATATTTTTAAACAGGTCGAGGTTCAAGCACTCTTTTATTATGAATATAAATGTTAATTAAATATTAATAGAAATTAAATAAATTTTGATAAATTTTGATAAATATTAATAAATAATAGATAACCATGAAATAAATATTAATAAAAATTAATTGATATTAACAAATATAAGTTAATATTAATATTTTTTAATAATTAGTAATATTTAGTAATATTTAAAAATATTTATGAATAGTTATGAATATTTAATTGATATTTAGTAATATTTAATATAAATTTTTTAATATTTATATAATTGTTTAAATATTTTTAAAATAAATAATATATTATTTATTAATATTTGTTAAAATTTATTGACATTGAATTAATATTTAAAATAATGATTTAATATTTATTAATATTAATTTATATTCATTAATATTTCATTAATATTGTTTAATATTTATTAATATTTAATAAAATTTCATTAATAATTATTAATAATTATTAATAATTATTAATAATTATTAATATTTATTAATGTTTACTAATCTTTATTTAATGGTTTTAATATTTTTTTATTTTTTATTAATATTTTGTAATATTGAATATGATTTCACTATAATTTATTAATAAGTTTTAGTATTTTATTTATAACTAATAATATTTAATTAATATGTTTTAATATTTATTTGTATTTATTTGTGTTAATTTGAATTTATTTTTATTTATTTTTATTTAATTAATTCAATAATTTATTAATTTTTATTAATTTTATTAATTTTTATTAATATTTAATTTATTTTTATTAATTTTAATAAATATATATTTATTATCTGTTTAATATTTATTTAATATTTATTTGATATTTTTTATTAAATAATAATATTTATTAATATTTATGAATATTCTTATATTGATGGGCCATGTATATAATAAAAGAGGCTTGATGGGTAGGTTATTTTCTTGGAGGGACTCTTCACTACCTTTCTAGTCTGTGTGTGACATCTTTGTGTGTGTGTTTATTTGAAATTTTACCCCCCATCAACTAATTTGTATATTTATTTATGAACATTTATAAATTTATATTAAATGTTTATTAATATTAATTAATATTTCATTACTATTTATAAATACTTAATTTTGATCTATTGATGTATTATTGATATTGATGAATTATTAATTAATATTTATTAATATTAAAAAAATTATTATTATTTGATTAATTTTTATTACTTTTTACTAATATTTATGTATACATATATATGTATATTTAGTAACATTTATTATTAAAAAAATCTAGGTGAAGAGTCAACAGTGTTCACTCTTCCTTCTGAAGTTCCACATATATCAAAGAAAAGTGCTGATAATTGGGGGACTTTTATCAATACTTGAAAAAAATGCTCAGAAAGTCTAACCTTTTATCAGTATTGATAAATGTAATCATTTTTAGTGGTTTTTGTGAGGATTCATAAAATTCCCCCTTTATCGTCACTTTTGATCTAGTATAGATAAAGGGAAGTGTCAAAAATCATGAAATCTATGATAGTGTTTACTGCTAAGCCAAAACCTCAGGTTGAGGTAACATCCATATCTCCTCCTTCTAGTTTTCTAAATTGGCATAAAAATATTTACTTCACCATTAATAAGTGATAGAAAAAGGGAACTCACCTTTTATCAACTCTAAAATAAATCACTAAAAAATCAATGGACATTCCCCTACTAGAGGGGTGCGTGAGTTGTTATGGTTTATTGTTTTACTTCTTGAGATTGAGGGATTGATTCCCACCATAGTCCGGCTAGATTATAATTAAGCCCTTCCATGACTTATCCCCATGAATCAGTTTTACCCGGTTCAACCAAACTATCAAAGGCGAGACTATGAGCTTCTTGTAAAGGCGGGGTCTTCGAAAATTGTAAACCAAAACTTGTAATGGGGGATGGGATTTATGTATATATATATATGTGTCTGGTTAGGAATTTATTCCATCTTTCACCTTAGTCGAATAGTTTTATATATATATATATATATATATGGCCAAAAATAATGTAAACATTACGGAAGATGATGAAGTTATAGACAAGTGGGCAACTGCAGTTTGGTGGCTATCAACATTCTGATCGGAGGATTTCAGGTCACGTGAATCTCCACGACCCACTCATCATATCATCCCATTCATCTAGGGTTGGAGATATTGTGTGGATAGCTATTGTGATCCAAAATAGATAGGGAATAAACTGTTGAAAAAAATGTTGACTACCCTTTATCTCAACCATTAATTGATGTTTTCTTCACTACTACCTACATCACTATCACTATAGTTAGATCCAATATGATCCAATGTTCTTGGTTTCTTTTATTTGAAAAAAAAACATCCATATTACATTGTATGGAAATTAAAAGTTACTTTAATAATAATATGTTTTATATTATGAATATATTATTCTACTGATTTACTATAAGAATGTATG
The DNA here is from genome assembly GCA_963277665.1 of Viscum album. NCBI lineage: Eukaryota > Viridiplantae > Streptophyta > Magnoliopsida > Santalales > Viscaceae > Viscum > Viscum album. The sequence goes on from OY728163.1 coordinate 1,096,437,507, forward strand.
TTGTACGCCTTTATGGATTTTGTATTATATTACTAAATTATATGCTTTTTTTTAAGGAAAGTGATTTTTCGGTAGGATATGGATATGATTTCAGTTACCTTTATGGGGTGTATTATATTGTTTTCTTATTTTATTTAGAGAGGAATTAGTATACATCGTCCACATTGGAACATGATGTTTTTAGAGTAAGAACCTATTGAGTAGAGTGTATATGTAACGTCTTGGCCCAAATCATCTGGTCCGGACTACACTGACATGGGATATCATGATCACATTCTTATATAGAAGAAGTTTCCAACTATCTGTGAGGGTTATAACATTGGATTTAGGAGACTATACCCTCAATATAAAGTTCATACATCAGTATGATATGAAGATAACAATAGTAACTCAGATGGGAACAATGGAAATAATAATATCAATGCTAAAACATATAACATTTCGGGTTTCCCATAGTCATAATAAAAAAAAAACAAGGACCACCAATGTTACAGTCCAAACCATAAAATAATTTGGAAACATGAATGTAAATAAATATAAATCAACAATACCCTAGAGTCTATCCTGGTATCACTTTCGAATACAAAATCTATGTATCCCTAGTTCTTTATCATTGAGATATTATCCTTACCTAGATCCCTGATCATGATGTCTTCCCATGCATTATTATTTCTATACAAGGTGTGATTATCAACATGTTAGGATAATACTATTGTATCCTTAACATAAGTGTGCATTCATAAGTGGTGTATTTCCTCACAACACATAAATGAATAGGAAAGTAACAATTATGTACTGAATGATTATGGGATACCCAAACCTCATGATCCTCAGTCGTACCTACTTTTGATCCATGCTATAAGAATAGTCATAAATGAATACGTGATCATTGGTTAAATACAAGGCCACCACATGAATCCCCGAGAACCCTTCTAGCTAAGAAGTATCAGGTTGGGAAACACGATCAACCTGTCTCATCTTTTTCACGGGTCAGACCATAAAACCATAATACCGCATCTTTTTCATGGGTAAGGCCCTAAGCCCTTCATAATTCATTAGAGACATGATTCAGACCACAAAGTCATCATACCCCATCTCTATAATGGGAAATACCACAAGTGCAGGAAACTCAAAATTTTAAAAAAAAAGAACAATTCGTTTAATAACATATGTGACATGAAACACTGAGCTTAAATGATCTATAGAATATATTATTAAAACATGTAAATTATAATATATCCATTAAAATGGTGTGTAAGAATATTATAAAATATATTATGAATACAATATGGTTAACAAAAGTATAAATACATTTATTATTTATCAATAGATTATAAAAAATAAATGTAATAATTTGAATGAAAAAAGAAATGCCTTTTTGAAAAAGATTGTTTTTCCTAAAAAATCATTTTTGTTACATTTTGCACACATTTGTTAAAATTAATTTCATCAACTTTGTTATAATGTATATGGAAAAATGAAATTAATTTTTAAAATCATAATTTCAAAAAAATATTATTGTTATTTTTTGAAAAAAATTTCAAATGATTTTATGAAAAGTGAAAAAATTAATGATTTTTTTTGGATACTTTTATTTTATTTAAAGTATCTAAAATGTTAAATTTTTTATAAATAAAGTTAGAGTTGTATTATTAAAATTATATTGTATTTATACCAATTTACATCGTAGAAATAAATTATAAATTCAATTTTAATATAAAAACATTTTTTTACTTATGAAAACATTTCTTCTGAAAACTGTTTATTCATCGTGTTTGTAGGTTTAATTTTAAATTAAATTTTTATATTTCTATGATTTGAATTTATAAATATGGATTCAATATTTTTAGTAAACATAAAAATTATTACATAATAAGTTCAACTTTATTTTTTTCCTAATGAATAGTTCAAATAGTAAAAATTAATTATCCTGATTAATGTTAAAACGGGTTTACCAGGACGGTCAAATAAATGATAAAGGTATGTTTTCAAATTAAATGTGAAAAAATATTATTATATGGACATATTTAAACCTTATCTAATCCCAAATTTTAATATAAGGTCATTTGAAATCATTTTTGTTTTGAAAGACTTTATCATATTGTATTCTTTTGGGAAATTTCCATGAAGGACCCCAACCCACTTATAAAAGGACTCACTCTATAATATCCAATTCAGACATATAGATACCTTAATTTTTGACAATAAATGGAAAATTAAATTCCTTACATCTATTTCCATGACCAAGAGACCTTGGTTAAATAATAAAAATAATCTTGGAAGGCCTTATGTATAAACCTAAAGAAGTTTCCAATAATGGAGTATAGTTCTTAACAATATGTTTTCATTTTATTCCATCATTTAAATCCTTAAAATATCCATAAAAGTTGATAAAATAATAACACAAGTTTCTCCTCTAAATTTATATGTTATTGTGTAAATATAATGACCTATATCCATTTCTTCTTTTTTCAAATGGGAAATGAAACTGTCCATCGTGTGTATGGTGAACAACCACCTCACGAACCTATGTAATTCATTTTCCATCACCACCAATCATGTAATTATATAATGATGTATTTAATGTATATATGTTATATGTATATAAAATTAATATTTTATAATTATTATATATAATCTACTGTATTACATTCCAATCCGTTGGAAAATGATAAGGTTGCTCTTGGGTATGTGTGGACTACTGCCTCCATGAAGAGTTGTAAATCATATTTCAGTTTATTTTGAAATGGATTATAAAAATGTTATATTTTATTAATATAATATATCTATATATATATCTGATATAATAATTATTATTTAAAGGTGAAATATTTTTTTCATTTCATTCATTCCATCCCTTAAAAAATGTAAATGTTCATGCATACATATAACCTACTGTCTCCTTGAACGATGTAATTCATTTTTTGATATATATTTTATGGATTAGTATATATACATATACAATGTTGGGTATAATATTAATATCCTGATAAATATTCTGTAGATGATGTAAACATGGTAATAGTACATAGAACAAAACTATTGTGAAAAAACACATGTATAAGTGAAGTAGTTATCACTCAAAATAGTATTTTTAATAAATAATTTTTAATACATGGGTGAAAACAAATTATTAGAAAATTATATATAGTTTGATATATATTATAATGTTTTGGTAATATATTCATAATAAATAAATATTTATTATGCAGGAGGTTCAGACATGTATGAAGTAAATTATAGTTGTTAAACGGGTTTTCCATCTCACTTTGACTTCCGTGAGATATATTCCATATTCATCGCTAATTCAATTTTTGTGGTGTATATACCCTAACTTTTATAAGTGATATAATGAATATATTTATCATAATATTATTTATAATTTCCATTGGCTGTAATTTCATTCAGGTTTATTATTATTCAAACGTTTCTAAAGAGGTGGGGGTTTATTTCATAATATCATCCTTATTTGGGATTTTTTATATTTTGGCATCCCTTGGGTTAATTGCTTCATATTTTTGTTATAAGACAAATATATTTTACCCTCCTCTATCTATTAATGAACATTTCATGTAAGAGTACAATTTTACTCTATTTGGTACTTAATGTGATTAACAAAATGTTTTCAATAAAATATTACTTTATTTATCTCCTGGATCAAAAATCAATTTTCTTCCATATCCTTATTTAAAAAAAAATTCAAAAGTTTTTAGCAATATCCAAATTATTTATTAATTTCATTTTTACCCGTGATTTACTTTTTAGAAAATCGTTTGAAAAGAATCATCTTTCAATTACCCGAACATCAAGCTTTTAACATTTTTATAACAGTGTGAAATGAATGTTTCTTAACATATACATCATATATATAATTACCCACCATCATGAACATTAATTATTTTAAAGAATACATTACAGGTTTAGAAGGCTCTTTTTAAGGAACATATGTTTCCTTGTATTATGGAAATTTTAGTTTTTGAAAGCGATTCTCAATGTGAAAAGAATATTTTCCTCAAGAATTTTTTAATGTAATTTTTATCATAGTTTTATTAATCTACAATAAAATCTCATTTTAACTTATTCTCCATAGGGAAAATATTCTAATGATACCATCCATACTGTATCTATGGAAGGTTTATGATCAGTTTGACCGGGATATACAATTTTTTTAAGATTCACCATAGTACTCTGGATTTTTTTATGATTACGTTTATTGATTGGGGAAAGTGTTGGAATTTGAATGCTATATTTCTAATACTAATGTCTATTTTGATTTTGATTATTGATTGGGTAAATATTAATATTTGGTAATCAAGTTTTCTAATAAAATTGTTTTCCTTTATTATATTTCCCCCCTTTCATTTGAGGAATGAATTGGAATTAGTATGTGACATAACTATATCAACAATATATTTTAAAGTCAGTTTTTTGTAATTTTTAATGTTAGGTTTTAACCTACATTGACCAAAATACATTAAAAATAAGATTTTGACATATTTTCTTAAATAAGAAATGTTGAAATGTTAAATAAAATAAAACAATACTACTATAATGACATTGTTTTTTCTAAAAAAACTGAGGTTGAAAGTATCTTTTAGATATTTCAAGCTAGATTTTCTAAAATGTAACGTGGAATTCCCTTTCAACAAAAGGTTTTTATAAAAAAACTGATGTTGAAATTCATTCTATTTTGAATCTAGAAATGACTATCTTTGTCACCTTTTACCAAAAACCAATGTTGGATACTTTTTATTTGGATTATAGAAACACTTTTGGAGATATTTTTTAACAAAACATGTCATTGGGACTCCTCTATTTCAGATTCAAAATCAATTTTTGAAAACCCCGATGTAGAGAGATTGAATTTTTTAAAAGATGTAGTTTAAATTTCAATTTCAAAAAAACTATTAAACCCTATAAACAAGAAAAAACATACCAACATAAAACAATGAAAAAATATACAAAGAACACAATATACCAACATAAAGTAGAATTTTTTTTTATAAAGACTCTTTTTTAAATATAATTAAAAGAGACGTAACAGAAACATCTTAATCACTATAAAAACAAATATAATATACCAAATTAAATATGAAAATATTCTATTAATAAACATTATATAAAATATAATTAAAAGAGATATACCTTTTAATTTAAAATTTAATCATAATGAAAAACTTTTTATCAAACTATATTCAAGAATGTGTAAGGACTTTATTCATAGATGACACAATATCCTTAAAAATTTGTAATCATAATTAATGTTATAATATTAAAAAATTATATAAAACATAAATGGAAAGTTACAAATAAAAAATTATAATAAACAAAATTTCTATTTAGTCCAAGTAAAATAATAATAATAATGTGATTTATCTACAAAATGGATTCATAAAAATCCATTTAATAAAAATGATTCAACATTAATTACATGGTTTTTCTTGGAGTTTACAGATTAATAAATTATGGGTGTATTATCTTGAATTATTTGGCTTTTAAATCTTGTCTAATGATTCATATTATCAAATTATTTGTCGTTGAATCATTCCTTGGAGATCATATAGTTGATACAACATTCCAATAAATAAGAAAGGGGTCTAAAATCATATTGTGAATATATAGACAATTCTAGGAACTTGATTTAAAATAGTTTAACTAATTGAATGATAAAAGTAAAAATTTATGTAATTACTCAAATATTTCTCAAGTTTGTTTTTATCAATTAATTAATACAATTCTGAGACCGGGCGCTGAGATGACGTGTGATTCTGAGGTCGGGTGTGCCTGAAATGGTTCAATAAAAACTATTATGTTTTTAATATAACGTGTAAATGGTTTTCCAGGAAAAAAGTGGAATAAAATATAAACTTTTACATGGGTCATAAATTTGAGGCCACATTTGAATTCAGAATGGTGGGGTTACCCTAGGCATGACTTAATTTTAGTCGGCACGTATCTTCAGTGAGAAAACCAGAAAAGTATGCAACTGGTAAATAAAATAATTAAATAAAATTATACTATTTTAAAATCTTAATAACTCATGAAAGGTGACATGGAATAGAAATTTTAGACCTTCATTGAGTTCGTAATGTGTCTTTTTAACTGAGGTAGGGGATAAAATTGACCGGAACTAGTGGATTGTGAATGATAAACTTAAAATGTTTATTATATTTATTTTGGACATTTTGCAGCCATCCAGCAATGCAGTGACTCCATGATGGGGAAAACCATTTTCTTTTATAATTGAATCTATTGGGAAATGATTAAAATCATTTTAAACAATTAATATCTTCATAGGGATATGGCATTAGATTCATAATACTGAATAAATTTCCTAGAAGCTCTGGAGAAGAAAAGCGTTGGCAAATCCTCTCGTTGGAGAATGACAAATGATGATGAGATGAAAGATAGAGATTACTCATGGATGGATTTCTGATGATAATGAATTTTATTCACTAATCAATCAAAATAATATTTAGGGGTTTAATTGTGTGTGATATATTTCATGTTCTTACTTTTCCAATGATGAATTTCGACCAACCCACAATCAAGTTGACATGTGGTTCGATCGTTCTTACGGGATGGGTATTCTACACGAGGTTTATAAAGGGAGAATAATCTATCTGAATAATTTTGTTTTGTTTGAATTTTACTAACTCGATGAATGAAAGACAAAATGAACAAGGATGATTTTAATTGTTTAGGAATTCTTGGTTAATTCTTTTACCCTCGTTCTTGTGTTCTTAACTTGTATAACTTCATGATCGCAACACATTTTTCTGAGAGGTTCTGAATATTATAGGCTCCCATATTGATGGAAAGAACTATAAATATCCAAAGAAGTGAAGGTTGTGAATCAAGTATCAAGTTGGTGCCTTCGTCTTGAAATATGAAGCCGTGGGGAGACGGTGGAAACCCATGATAGTCGACTAATCGTCAACGGTGTGGCCAGCCGGCAGTAGGAGGCCACTCAAAGAAGCCTATGGTGCTATGGCCGAAGGCAACAACCGGGAGCATAGCCAAGCATGCGTCGTGTCATCCAGTTGAAGGCACACTATCCGTGACTATGCGGGAGGGGGAAGAGCAACTACATAGACACAGGCCTCTACCATGTGTCCCTGATTAACCGAGTGGTGACGTGGTCGGTGACCGGGTGGTGATGTGGTCGGCGATTGCGTCTGCCAAATGGGGCCCGACAAGGGTGTTCTGTGCATGGTTTGAAGAATCGGGCCCATATGAACATATCAGGCTCAAGCAACTGGGCCATAGTCCCTCAGGCTCTACAGGGTAGTTAATACTGGCCTAGACTGACTGGGTCAGATCTTGTCATCTGAACTAGGTTTGGTCGGGTCAGCCCGACCCGGCCCGGTCGGACCAAGACCAAACCGGTCCCTTTTTACCAAATGGGTCATAACATTCATACAAATGGTATGTTTGATGAGTCTTCTATGGCATATGACCCCTATGAAAAGGTAGTCCTTTTGAGATGGCATGGTGGGTTTTGAGTATAGAAAAGTGTAGGTGAGGAGTTTCACATTGTTAATTCCTCGAGGGTTTAGTATGGCATTACATCAACATCACTGGACATCAGAACCCTCTATAGGTCGAGTCGTAGATAGAGTTGTGCTATCCCTCCTTAGGATTAGAGAAATCCTCTATCAATTGTGATGGAGTTTTTTCGGAATTGATGTGTCCATAAAGTGCATGGTTTCAATCCTCCATTCAATGGACCATAACGATAGGGTTCTCATATTCTTGGTGGAGAATCCCTTAATTTATTTATTGTATCGGTCAGGTTGTCAGTGTTCTATGAGAAGAATCATGTATGTTGTTGATTAATATATATTTGGTTGTATTAATTCATTTCAAAGGATTCCCTATCTGTATATCATGACCTTAACAGGTGTATTTCTCATTGGGTGAGGCCCAAATTAGCGGGACCTCTTTGTAAGAGTCTCCGGTGACATCAATGCTCAAAGTGTGAGTTCTCCCAAAATGAGCATTCTATGAGCCGAATCTGGTGGCTAATGATTGGTTTTGATATCAATACATTGATTCTTAGTGAGATTAGATGTCCCATGGAAACTTTGGGATGTATCGAGACAAGGTGTTCTCTTGAAGAATTTTGGTAGACCTATTCTATGGGCTTACAATGAAATGGCTCGAGGACTAAGGTATCTCGTAATGAGTGTTCTACGAGTGGAACCATATGGCTTGGAGTGGAGGATTCATTGAGTCTTGGAATCCATTATGACTATACCTAGACGTTCTTGTTATATATATTATAGATATATACTTGCATTGAGATGAATGTAACTTCTTAGTGATGTTTCTTTCTTGGCATTTTACTTCATGTCATGGGGATTCCAACTAAGTATTGTTTTACTCACCCCTGCGTGTGTCACGTCTTGTGTAGACGATCAGTGTTTTGATGGAGTCCTTGGTGGACCAAGTCTAAGTTGTTCTTAAAGACACTTGATAGTGGATGTGTGCTTCTACAGTTTCAGACAGCTATTCTGTATCTACCCTTAAGGTATAGTTTTTTTTTCAGAGTAGTTCCAAGAACATATACTTTTTTACTTTTCCTTTTTTTGGTATTTTATTTCTGCCCCATTTACATGAAGTTTTCAAATGTTTTACTATATGTTGATATCTTAGTGGTATTCCTGTTTGTTGTCTTAGTGTTTAATGTTTCATTACTTTTTCATAGAGACATGTGCGTGTTTACAGGTACTTAGTAAAATGCCTCCCATCTGTGGGATATGCCTACTCGGTGCTTGTCTCCAGCCCCTAACCTATGTGAGGTAGACAAAGGGTAGTTATGGAAAAAGTCCCACTAAGATAGGTCATAAAAATGTGGTATCAGAGCGGGTCGGTTCAATCATAAGGACTAAGAGTCTGTGTGTTTTGGTTTTCTGAAACAGTGTTAAATGTTTGATGTTCAGCTTTTAGGCCAATTAATCTAGAATTAGTGTAGTGGCTGACATATCCATACACTAGGACCATGTATTCTGTTTTTTGACTCAGTATATAAAAATACTTGTTGAGAGGGAAAAATGATGGTTAATGTAGACACCCGAAGCATGACGTACATAGATATTACATTACTTTTGCGGAAAACACAATACATAACAAAAACAGAAACACAAGGACTGTAATAGTTTAGTTTCTTTGGAAACTTGGAACGTAATCCTCTAATCGTGGTGAAAGATCTTCAACATCTCCCATAAAGATCTTCTACATTTTGTTTCCTTACCTAAAACTTTTCTTTTAATCTTAGTGGAAAATAAAACATAAAAAGGGTGAGCTCAAATGCTCAGTAAGGGTAAACATGGATAAAATAAAACTTACCATATACATTTGAACTCAAAAACATGAACATAATGTTTAAACATCAAAATCATGAACAATGACTTAAAACATGGAAGTACATAAGGCATAGATCATAATGGAACATAAATCATGATAACATAGCATGGGAATAAAACATGTAATTGTGGAATCCATTACGCACATGTAATGTTTTCCATAGTATCCAATGCATTGCTGCCAAGACCATCTTAGTGGACAAAGTCCCTTTCTGAATCGAGTTCACTCCTCGTTTCAGTCCTGTAATACTGAACTGGATTAACTTACTGTTCCAGCCATGTCTATCTCATGAGATATAAATCTTTACCCAATGCATTGGCGGGAGATATACGTCCCACCCATCTCATAATGAAATCATTCTTACTTGTGCCACAAAATAAACATACATCATTCATAATAACCCAACAAATAAAATGGGTTTCATAAAAATCATCCCATCATCACATAATTCATATAAAAGAAATGGATATAATTTAATAATAAGAAAAGTGAAACCAGGTAAATGATAGAGTCATTATACTTGAAACATACACATTAAATAATGTCATCTTAGATGAAAAATGGTTTTGATAAAACACTTGAAATGAATTCTTGAGGAAAATATCCTTTTTTCTTCAAAATCATTTTCTTTTCACAAAATGTCATGAAATTTTAAAAGAAAAGGATTTTGTTGAAAATAGTCATGAAATATTTTGGATTATGTTTTATAAAAATAAGGCTTTATAAAACCGTAAAAATCATTTCATGTTGTATATGTTAAAAAAACAGTTTCCTCGTACTTTTGTCAGAAAAGTCAAAAAGTACCTTGTAGGGTAAAAAAAAGATTCCATCCATACCATGGGTTAAAAGTCCAAATGGGTAAAAAAGACTTTAAACGTACATGAAAAAACTTTTATAAAACATGGACATGGACGATAGAAATAATCTCAGTACATACTTACAAATAAGCAATCTCGGATAAAAATGAGATTTGCAAAATTATCCCTTACATTAGGTCTGATATGCTTTGTATGGATCCAAACCTCCTGTATAATGATTTAAATAATGTCATTTACTTATTACAAAATCATATTCATTGTAATGATATCATATATGATTCACTTATGACTTTATATTACCCATTCTTTTGTAAATTAATGCTAAAGTAGCGTTTTGGGAAAAATCATTTCATTTGTCGTTCGTGTTTTAACTTGTAATTATTCATATGATTACTTAGATCATGGTTACTTACATCCAGAATGTAAAACATGATTTATATATAATATATATTCAGCATATACATATATATAATAGATCGATAAATGGAATGAAATACACCGTTCATGGAGATGGTAGGTCGTACGTACGCATGAACGCTGTTTTCATTCTCTTATTGAATTGAATGGAATTAATTAGATGACATACATATATATATACATAAATCCAGTAGCTTTATAATTTCATATATTTCATTATTATTTCTCATATTACTTTATAATCATTCTTAAATGGTTAACATGGAGAGTGGATCTCATCGCGTCGTGGAGACGGTAGTCCGTACGTACGCACGAGCGATGATATCGTTCCCATAATTATTGAATTGAATTGGATTGGATGATATAATATATCATAATCAGTATGATTTTATAATAACTATGTATAGTTATTATTTACACCATTATACCCATCCAAGTAAGGTGGTGTTGGAAAAACAGATTACACCACGGTGTGGAGACGGTATTCCGTACGTACGCACGCGCAGTGATTTCATTTTCCGTAGGATGGATAGATGGTGAAATAGGGTTGTTTCATACTTATAATAACATATCAGTATATGGGTGATAATAATGTTATTACTTCATAATGAAACAACTAATTAAGAATAAGTAGAATAAGAAATAATGTTTAAAGAATCGGTAACGGACATTACCTCTTCTTTGAAGCACCTCGTTGAGACCTCCACTTAGGGCACTAAAATTGGTCTTTGAAGAAGCCCAGGACCTCTAGGATGTTACTAGGGAAGTGGATAAGAGAATTTTTCAGGGTTTGGCCGAGCTTCAAGGCTCAAAATGGTGTGAGGAAGGGAGGGAGGAGGTGCCCTTTTATAAGGGAGGTGAGGGGCACCTTTGGAATAACTAAAAATATTATTTTATTATAAAATAAAATTTGGTTTTTTTAATAGCTCCAAATTGATATATTTCGAAGCTAAGGTGGGGATGGGTCGAAAGCCTCTCATACAATAGAATTTAGAAAAGTTTATGTCATTATATTAACCTTATCTTTTAGTTTAAACTCTTAGTTAATTAGATTGACATTTACCATGTCACTTTGTATTTTTATATTATCTAGTTAATAAAATTACAATATACATAAAATCGACCCTCAAGTGGTCCATTAATGATACAAATATCATTATATAAGTATCTTGGCCGAACCTTAGATTTTTAGGAATATAATAACAATTAATAATATAATATTTGTTTTAAAAACTATTTTATGTCAATTTTGACACTATTTGGTAATTGATTTTTTTGAAAATCATAACAGAATGATTACATCAAAAAATATGAATTAAATCAATAATAACATTTCATATTAACATAGAAAATAATTGGAATTCATAAAAAGTCTCAAATTACATTTTTTGGGTATTTATAACATCAATTATGTCAATATTTCATTAATAAGATAATTGCTGCATCATCATTGTGTCATAAATAAATTAAATTATTTAAAGTCTAAAAATTACATATAAAATATCATTATGTAGGAAATCTATTTATATTTCTAATGAATATTTATAGTCGAATTTATCATATGTATAACCCCATATTAAAAATGATTTACTTATTAAATGTTGATTTTAACTATTTTAACCCTTCTTTAAATAAATTAATAATAAATGTCCTAATCTAATCCAAGTGGTCCTAAATGGTCATATTTTATTTCTAAGGTTGTTTTTGGTAGAATTACACTTATCCAATAGAATTAGTGCAGGTGTTAGGGTAATAATAATATCATTTTTACCCTTAATTACCCTATTTACTTTTAATCGTGGTAAATAAAAGTAAAAAGTTACTATTCACCAAAAATTATTTTTGTCTCATTGAACCAAATTTTACTTACTGACATCAACCGCGTCTCTCAGATTTTTTAAATTCAATTCACAAAAGCGGTAAAATTATGTTTTATGTAAATTTGCAAATTCTCCTAGGAGGTGGGTAAAAGACGGTCAAAAGTTCAATAAAATTTTTATATATCTAAAATTATTATAAAATGACTTCAATGAATTACATTGAACTTATATAGGTATTATGTGACAATTTTGACCTAAAATAAATTTAAATAAAATAAATAATTATTTATATAAAAATTTGGTTTTTAAATATTAACCCAGTGTTTTCACTATTCAAAAAAAATTGAAATTTTCAGAAAAATACCAAAATTTTACCCTAGGATAATTTCGATATTATGAATCCAAAAATGAAGTCCATTTTGAAAGATTAAATTTAAAAAATTTCAAAAAGTGGTTATTACTATTCATAATAGCTAGTTTTAAGAATATTTTAACCATATATCATTGTTTAGTGAAACCCGGTATTGCGTACAACATACACTATCGAGGAAAGTCGTGATTGCGTGTAATGCAAGCCAAGTCAGGGTTGCGTGTTGGGCAAGACTCATATATTGTTTCTTATAATAGAATCCAACCATATTTCAGTTATATAATGAATATATATATATATATACACTCAATGTTTCGTAGAATAACTACTATCAAAATTGTGTGTAACACGATCGAAGAATAGTGTTATGTATACTCCAAGCTCATATGGTGTTGCATGTAGCACAAGGTAATATTGTTGTAGCATACAACACAAGACATCAATGATATTAAAAGAATATTTTTCATAAAATCTTGGGGTGTTACATTCTACCCCCCTTAAAATGAATTTCTCCCTCAAAATTTGTCGGGGTTATAAATGGTTTACTACTCAAAAGTTTGTTTAATAGAAACTCACATCGTAAAAAGGAATACCAAAACGTGGCTTTAAAAACTAATGTATGAAATTTAACGATTACCCAAATTAACTCATCACTGGGTTTCCACATAGGAGAATATAGTTTAAAATATGGATATGGAAGAAAAATCTAACCATCAAGTTCGGATGGAGAGTGGTAGAGAACATTGCTATGAAAAAGCCATCAATCACAAAGACATAAATTTGCGATTATCTAAGGTACCATCCAATTCATTGGATATAAGAGCACTAGGACAACATTTTTGGTTTTCAAGATTATTTCTTTAAAGTTGATGAAATTGGAATTAGAAGAAATAATTTCTTGATTTTGGTACAGTCTCACTGTTGGTCGTTCTTTGGACAATTTCGACTTCATCTCTTAAATAAATGAAGTTGAATTTGTTATTCTTGATGTGTTAGCAGATCATGTGATAGAATGATGGGTCATTCCATCTGTCTCAAACAAAAGGTTAAAAAAGCTATCAAAAAATACATAAGTCCATCTATAGTGAGATTAATCATATATGGTTCCTTAAATGGACTTATTCATCATATATCATACTTCTTAAAATAATAAAACTAGTTTCTACTAAACAGGGACTTCCTGTAGGCTAGTGGTAGGTGATAAAGGCCCATCGCACTTTGATTGTGGGTTCGATTCCCACAGCCTTGTCCGACACGATGGGTTGTCGCCCATCCTTCAGGTTGTCCTATTTCTAAAACTACATTACTATAACATCCCATCAATAATATCGAACTAACTTATGTCCAACATAATCTATTCCAATCATTAGGCTTATCTAAAATACTTCGGTCCAAGCTTATAGTATAAAGAAAATGATTACTTGAAATGTCACATAACAATCACATGAATGCCATCATTTATCCCCCATATATCATAAGATATATCTTTTGGGTTAAATTACAAACATGTGAATACCTTAATCATGTATTTTCTTAAAGAATTAATACCCATTGAACCATAGTGAAAACATGAATGTTGTTAAATTTTAACACTTTCTACATACCAAAATCCCATAAATTCTATATACCCAAACCATGATATAACCTTCTCCTAATATCATTCATGATCTCATGAATACTATCAGACATTTAACTTTTTCCTTATCCCTTCATTATGCGCATATCATCTACTTTCCAAAAATATCTGAATAACATTTCATGGTTAGTGGTACCATTAATCAAACACTTTCAAAACATAAGGAAAGACAACAGTGTATCAATCCTTAGATGTATCTTTATTCCATAGTACCATGAGATTACTTATACAACATTACACTTGATAAACATGTAATCATTCCACTACTTTCTTAAACCATTGACCGAGCTTCAACAATTCTTTCATCTCACATATCATTTGTAGTCTCTTCATCATCATCAACATAAATACTACCCATACGACCATACTGATTCTCTTCATGAGACTTTCCCTTAGGCATTGGTTTGCATAATGCCCGTACATTACACATTTGAAACATTTAACCATTTTTTATGTCGTAGCAATACCATTATCCTCATCCATGGTGTTAACTGAACCTTTTCCTTTGCACTTACTGGCTTTGTGTCCTTCTTTTCCACACCCAATGAATCTTCCAGTTCCTTTCAAACATTCTCTTTATTGCCTCTTCCCACATGATTTACATAGGGGAAATTGGACTTTATTTCCTCTATGATCATCATGAAACCTCATCTTTCTCTTAATAGTCGAGTTAGGAAACTTACCAAATTTGAGTTTATTGATCATATTATGAGATTGCTGATTTGGCATAATAAATATGTTTGGACTTCCAAATCCCATTTCATTTGGTTGCTCATGAAGAATATCATTCCATTGTCCATAATATCCTCCATTATCGTGAATCATCTTGTTTCCAGCCATTTTCTAAAACCCAAAAAGAATAGTGTGAGAGACAAAAATCATAATCAAGGGGGAGTAAAAGAATATCTAACATCTTAAGTTAAATTCTATGATTTTTACCATAGTTCTAGGACTATATCCTATACGTATACTTATCCTTAGGGACATCCCTAGACATACCATAGAAATATCTATAGGGATCTCAATAATGTTTTTGCATCCTTGTTTCCAAAGGTTAAATAAACCTTTCCTCTGATACCAACTATGGAGACTCGAAGCTTGCCGTACATAGATATTACATTACTTGTTTGGAATACACAACACATAAAAAAATATACACATAAGGACCGTAATAGTTTAGTGCCTTTGGAAACTTGGAACGCAATCCTCTAATCGTGGTGAAAGATCTTCAACATCTCCCATAAAGATCTTCCACTTTTTGTTTCCTTACATAAAACATTTCTTTTAATCCTGGGGGAAAACAAATCATAAAAAGGGTGAGCTAAAATGCTTAGTAAGGGTAAACATGGATAAAATAAAACATACCATATACATTTGAACTTAAAAACCTGAACATAATGTCTAAACATCAAAATTGTGATCAATGACTTAAAACATGGAAGTACATAAGGAATAGATCAGAATGGAACATAAATCATGATAACATAACATGGTAATAAAACATGTAATTGTGGCATCCATTAAGCACATGTAAAGATTTCCATAGTAGCCAAGGCATTGCTGCCAAGACCATCTTAGTGGACAAAGTCCCATTCTGAATCGAGTTCACTCCTCGCATCAGTCCTATAATACTGAACCGAATTAACTTACCGTTCCATCCATGTCTATCTCATGAGATATAAATCTTTACCCAATGCATTGGAGGTAGATATAGGTCCCACCCATCTCATAATGAAATCATTCTTACTTATGCAACAAAATGAACATACATCATTCATAATAACCCAACAAATAAAATGGGTTTCATAAACAGCATCCCATCATCACATAGTTCATATAAAAGAAATGGATATCATTTAATAATAAGAAAATTGAAACTAGGTAAATCATATATACATTATACTTGAAACATAAACACATGAAATAATGTTATCTTAGATGAAAAATGGTTTTGATAAAACACTTGAAATGAATTCTTGAAGAAAATTTCCTTTTTTCTTCAAAATCTTTTTCTTTTCACAAAATGTCATGAAATTTTAAAAGAAAAGGATTTTGTTGAAAATAATCATGAAATATTTTTGAGGAAGTTTTATGAAAATAAGGCTTTATAAAACCGTAAAAATCATTTCATACCGTATACGTTAAAAAAACATTCCTCTCGTACTTTTGTCGGAAAAGTCAAAAAGTACCTTGTAGGGTAAAAAAAGAACGATTCCTTCCATACCATTGGTTAAAAGTCAAAATGGGTAAAAAGAACTTTAAACATACATGAAAACACTTTTATAAAACATGGACATGGACGATAGAAATAACGTTTTTAAAGAGGTGGGGGTTTATTTCATAATATCATCCTTATTTGGGATTTTTTATATTTAGGTATCCCTTGGGTTAATTGTTTCATATTTTTATTATAAAACAAATATATTTTACCCTCCTCTATATATTAATGAACTTTTCATGTAATAGTACAATTTTACTCTATTTGGTACTTAATGTGATTAAGAAAATGTTTTCAATAAAAGATTACTTTATTAATCTCCTGGATCAAAAATCAATTTTCTTCCATGTCCTTATTTTATAAAATTATTTTCAAAAGTTTTTAGCAATATCCAAATTATTTATTAATTTCATTTTTAACCGTGATTTACTTTTTAGAAAATCATTTCAAAATAATCATCTTTCAATTACCCGAACATCGAGCTTTTAACATTTTTATAACTGTGTGAAATGAATGTTTCTTAACATATACATCATATATATAATTACCCACCATCATGAACATTAATTATTTTAAAGAATCCATTACATGTTTATAAGGCTCTTTTTAAGGAAAATATGTTTCCTTGTATAATTGAAATTTTAGTTTTTGAAAGCGATTCTCAATGTGAAAAGGATATTTTCCTCAAGAATTTTTTAATGTAATTTTTATCGTAGTTTTATTAATCAACAATAAAATCTCATTTTAACCTATTCTCCATTAGGGAAAATATTCTAATGATACCATCCATATTGTATATATGGAAGGTTTAGGATTAGTTTGACCGGGATATACAATTTTTTAACATTCACCATAGTACTCTAGATTTTTTTATGATTACGTTTATTGATTGGGGAAAGTGTTGGAATTTGAATGCTATATTCCCAATACTAATGTCTATTTTGATTTTGATTATTGATTGGGTAAATATTAATATTTGGTAATCAAGTTTTGTAATTAAATTGTTTTCCTTTATTATGATTCCCCCTTTCATTTAAGGAATTAATTGGAATTAGTATGTGACATATCTATATCAACAATATATTTTAAAGTCGGTTTTTTGTAATTTTTAATGTTAGGTTTTAACCTACATTGACCCAAAAAACATTAAAAATAAGATTTTGACATATTTTTTTAAATTAGTGATGTGGAAATGTTAAATAAAATAAAACAATACTACTATAATGACATCGTATTTTTCTAAAAAAACTGAGGTTGAAAGTTTCTTTCAGATATTTCAAGCTAGTTTTTCTAAAATATAACGTGGAATTCCCTTTCAACAACAGGTTTTTATAAAAAAAAACTGATGTTGAAATTCATTCTATTTTGAATCTAGAAATGACTATCTTTTTCACCTTTTACCAAAAACCAATGTTGAAATTCTTTTTATTTGGATTCTAGAAACACTTTTGGATATATTTTTTAACAAAACATGTCATTGGGACTCCTCTATTTCAGATTTAAAATCAATTTTTGAAAACCCTGATATAGAGAGATTTAATTTTTTAAAAGAGATAGTTTAAATTACAATTTCAAAAAAATATTAAACCCTATAAAAGAAGACAAAACATACCAACATAAACCAATGAAAAAATCTACAAAGAACACAATATACCAACTTAAAGTAGAAATAAATTTTCTAAAGACTCTTTTTTAAATATAATTAAAAGAGACATAACAAAAACATCTTAATCACTATAAAAACAAATATAATATACCAAATTAAATATGAAAAATATTCTATTAATAATCATTATATAAAATATAATTAAAAGATATATACCTTGTAATTTAAAATTTAATCATAATTAAAAACTTTTTATCAAAATATATTCAAGGATGTGTAAGGACTTCATTCGTAGATGACTCAATATCCTTAAAAATTTGTAATAATGATTAATGTTATAATATTAAAAAATGATATAAAACATAAATGGAAAGTTACAAATAAAAAATTAGAACAAACAAAATTTCTATTTAGTGCAAGTAAAATAATAATAATGATGTGATTTACCTACAAAATGTATTCATAAAAATCCATTTAATAAAAACTATTCAACATTAATTACATGGTTTTTCTTGGAGTTTACAGATTAATAAATTATGGGTGTCTTATCTTGGATTATTTGGTTTTTAAATATTGTCTAATGATTCATATTATCAAATTATTTGTCCTTGAATCATTCCTTGGAGATCATATAGTTGATACAACATTCCCATAAATAAGAAAGGGGTCTAAAATCATATTTTGAATTTATAGACAATTCCAGGAACATGCTTTAAAATAGTTTAACTAAATGAATGATAAAAGTAAAAATTTATGTAATTACTCAAATTTTTCTCAATTTTTTTTTATAAATTAATTTATCAAATTCTGAGACCAGGCGCTGAGATGAGGTGTGATTCTGAGGTCGGGTGTGCCTAAAACGGTTCATTGAAAACTATTATGTTTTTAATATAACGTGTAAATGGTTTTCAAGGAAAAAAGTGGAATAAAATATAAACTTGTACATGGGTCATAAATTTGAGGCCACATTTTAATTCAGAATGGTGGGGTTACCCTAGGCATGACTTACTTTTAGTCAGAACGTATCTTCAGTGAGAAAACTAGAAAAGGATGCAATTGGTAAATAAAATAATTAAATAAATTTATATTATTTTAAAATATTAATAACTCATGAAAGGTGACATGGAATAGAAATTGTAGACCGTCATTGAGTTCGTAATGTGTCTTTTTAACTGAGGTAGGGGATAAAATTGACTGAAACTAGTGTACTGTGAATGATAAACATAAAAAGTTTTTTTATTTATTTTGGACGTTTTGTAGCCAACTAGCAATGCAGTGACTCCATGATTTGGAAAACCATTTTCTTTCATAATTGAATCCATTTGGCAATGATTAAATTCATTTTAAACATTTAATATCTTCATAGGGATATGGAATTAGATTCATAATCCTGAATAAATTTCCTAGAAGCTCTGGAGAAGAAAAGCATTGGCAAATCCACTCGTTGGAGAATGACAAATGAGGATGAGCTGAAAGATAGAGATTGATCATGGATGGATTTCTGATGATAATGAATTTTATTCTCTAATCAATCAAAACTCTATTTAGGGGTTAATTCTTTGTGATATATTTCACTTTATTACTTTACAATGATGAATGTAGACCAACCCACAAACAATTTGACATGTGGGTCAATCGTTCTTATTGGATGGGTATTCTACACGAGGGTTCTAAAGGGAGAATAATCTATCTGAATAATTTTGTTTTGTTTGAATTTTACTAATTGGATGAATGAAAGAAAAAATGAACAAGGATGATTTTCATTCTTTAGGAATTCTTGGTTAATTCTTTTACCCTCGTTCTTGTGTTCTTCAATGGTATCACTTTATGGTCGCGACACATTTTTCTAAGAGGTTCTAAACATTGTAGGCCCCCAGAGTGATGGAAAAAACTATCAATGGACAAAGAAGTGAAGGTTGTGAATCAAGGATCAATGTGGTGAATTCGTCTTGAAATATGAAGCAGTGGGGAGATGGTGGAAACCCAAGAAAGTTGACTAATTGTCAACGGTGCGTCCGGTCGGCAGTAGTCGGCCACTCAAAGGAGCCTATGGAGCTACGGCCTAAGGCAACGACCAAGATCCATAGCCAAGCATGCGTCATGTCAGCCAGTTGAAGGCACACTATCTGTGACTGTGCGGGAGGGGGTGGAGCCACTACATAGACACAGACCTCTACTACGTGTCCCTAATTAACTGAGTGGTGACGTAGTCGGTGATCAGGTGGGGATGTGGTCGGCGATTGCATCTGCCAAACAGGGCCTGACAAGGGTGGTCTGTGCCTGGTGTGAAGAATCGGTCCTATATGAACAGATCGGGCTCAAGCAACTGGGCCATAGTCCATCAGGCCCTACAGGGTAGTTAGGACTAGCCTAGACTGACCGGTTCAGATCTTTTCATCTGAATTGGGTTTGGTCGGGTCGGCCCGACCTGGCCGGGTCGGACCAAGACCCAACTGGTCACTTTTTACCCAATCGTTCATATCATTCATACAAATGGTATGTTTGATGAGTCTTCTATGTCATATGACCCCTATTAAAAGTCAGTCCTTTTGAGATGGCTTGGTGGGTTTTGAGTATAGACAAGTGTAGGTGTGGAGTTTCACATTGTTAATTCCTCGAGGGTTTAGTAAGGCATTGCATCAACATCACTGGACATCAGACCCCTCTATAGATCGAGTCCTAGATAGAGTTGTGCTATCCCTCCTTAGGATTAGGGAAATCCTCTATCAATTGTGATGGAGTTTTTTTGGAGTTGATGTGGCTATAAAGTGCATGGATTAAATCCTCCATTCAATGGATCATAACGATAGGGTTCTCATAATTCTTGGTGGAGAATCCCTTAATTTATTTATTGCATCGGTCAGGTTGTCAGTGTTCTATGAGAAGAATCATGTATGTTGTTGATTTATATATTTTTGGTTGTATTAATTCATTGAAAAGGATTCCCTCTCTGTATATCATGACCTTAACAGGTGTATTTCTCATTGGGTGAGGCCCAAATTAGCAGGACCTCTTTGTAAGAGTCTCTGATGACATCAACGCTCAAAGAGTGAGTTCTCCCAAAATGAGCATTCTATGAGACGAATTTGGTGGCTAATGATTGGTTTTGATATCAATAAATTGATTATTAGTGAGATTAGATGTCCCATTGAAACTTTGGGATGTATCGTGACAAGGTGTTCTCTTGAAGAATTTTGGTAAACCTATTCTATGGGCTTACAATGAGATGGATCGAGGACTAAGGTCTCTCGTAACGAGTGTTCTACGAGTGGAACCATATGGCATGGAGTGGAGGAGACATTGTGTCTTGGAATCCTTTATGAATATACCTAGACGTTCTTGTTATATATATTATAGATATATACTTGCATTGAGATGAATGTAACTTCTTAGTGATGTTTCTTTCTTGGCATTTTACTTCATGTCTTGGGGATTCCAACTAAGTTTTGTTTTACTCAACCTTGCGTGTGTCACGTCTTGTGTAGACGATCAATGTTTTGATGGAGTCCTTGGTGGACAAAGTGCAAGTTGTTCTTAAAGACACTTGATAGTGGATGTGTGCTTCTACGGTTTCAGACAGCTATTCTGTATCTACCCTTAAGGTATTGTTTTTTTGCAGAGTAGTTCCAAGAACTTATACTTTTTTACTTTATCTTTTTTTGGTCTTGTATTTCTGCCCCATTTACTTGAAGTTTTCAAATGTTGTACTATATGTTGATATCTTAGTGGTATTCTTGTTTGTTGTCTTAGTGTTTAATGTTTCATTACTTTTTCATAGATACTTGTGCGTGTTTACAAGTACTTAGTAAAATGCCTCCCATTTGTGGGATATGCCTACTCAATGCTTGTCTCCAGCCCCTGACCTATGTGAGGTAGACAAAGGGTAGTTATGGAAACAGTCCCACTAGGATAGGTCATAATAATGAGGTATTAGAGTGGGTCAGTTCGATCTTAAGGACTAAGAGTCTGTGTGTTTTGGTTTTTTGAAAGAGTGTTAGATGTTTGATGTTCATCTTTTAGACCAATTAATCTAGAATTAGTGTAGTGGCTGACATATCCATACACTAGAACCGTGTATTCTGTTTTTTGACTCGGTATATAAAAATACTTGTTGAGAGGGAAAAATAATGGTTCATGTAGAGACCCGAAGCTTGACGTACATAGATATTACATTACTTTTGCGGAATACACAATACATAACAAAAACAGACACACAAGGACCGTAATAGTTTAGTGTCTTTGGAAAGATGGAACGTAATCCTCTAATCGTGGTGAAAGATCTTCAACATCTCCCATAAAGATCTTCTACTTTTTGTTTCCTTACCTAAAACTTTTCTTTTAATCCGGGGGGAAAATAAAACATAAAAAGGGTGAGCTCAAATGCTCAGTAAGGGTAAACATGGATAAAATAAAACATACCATATACATTTGAACTTAAAAACATGAACATAATGTTTAAACATCAAAATCTTGAACAATGACTTAAAACATGGAAGTACATAAGTCATAGATCATAATGGAACATAAATCATGATAACATATCATGGGAATAAGACACGTAATTGTGGAATCCATTAGGCACATGTACTGATTTCCATAGTAGCCAAGGCATTGCTGCCAAGACCATCTTAGTGGACAAAGTCCCTTTCTGAATCGAGTTCACTCCTCGTTTTAGTCCTGTAATACTGAATCGTGGTCAAGACCTAGAGTTTCTAGTTAAACAATTTACATAACCCTTCTGACTAGAGATACCTATAGGGGGAGACCTGATAATCACACTAGTGCTAATAGTGTGATCTCACCATTGGGGTAAAAGTTTCTATTGTGACCTCTGGGGGATGGTGTTGAGGCCTTAAAACATCATTCTTGGTATGGATTGGTTATCAATAGTCCATGCTGAGATTGGCTATTTTAGGAAAAGGGTGTGGTATGTCCCCAATAATGAAACAAGGTTTTCCTTGGTTAGTGAAAAATGAATCCCACGAAGGACAGGGTAAAACCATGCATAGGAGGTTTGTTTTGATCACTCGTGAGTTGTCTTTCTTTAACCTCAGAGAAGTAGATGTTGTGAGTTTTCAGTTCCCAATAGTTGTGGTAGAGTACGAGGATGTATTTTCTGAAGATGTTACCAAGATTATTTTTTCCCTCATGAGAACAACTTCTATGTTGTTTTACACCCCATGGTGTAACTGGTATTAGAATCAGAATATTGGATGGATTCCATAGACATTCATGAGCTGAGAGTGTAGTTGGAGGAAATGAAGAGGAAGGGCTTAGTAATACCCAATGATTGGGGTTATGTTTGGATTTCTATTGATTTAAACAAGAAATCGTTGAGGAGGTGTATCCACTACCTAATGATTAATGAAGATTTGGATTAGTTGAAAGGGCTATAGGGGATCTAGAAGGTTATCCTTTTATTAAGCTATCACCATTTGTGAGTAAGAGTCGATGATATATTGAAGACAAATTTCAGATTCCTCTATAGTCACTATTAGAACATAGTGATGCCCTTTGACATTAATAATTCCCCATAAGTGTTTATGGGACTCATGATCTGGAACTTTCAGCCTTGAAATGAAAGGAGTATCTTTTTTGTAGACAAAGAGGAGGTAGAATTATTTTCAGCAGTTGAGGCAGAGTTCAATGAGCACCTTGATCCTAAGATTTCTAGTGGATGGAGTTGTTTATTTAGTGTTATGTGATGTATCTAGGGCCTAACTTGGTTGTGTCTTGATGTAGAGGAAATTAGTGATTTTCTATTGTTAACACTAGTTGAGACCACATGACCAGAACTACATGACCCATTGTCTTGAGATGACAACGGAATTCTTCGTCTCAGTGAAGATGTGGTGACACTACCTAATGGGCTGGTAGTTTATTTTCTACCCTAATGACAAGAGTATCAAGTATATCTTTTCTCAGAATAAACTGATCTTTAGAAATAGGCAAGGGAGAGATCTCCTCTAGTAATATGGCTTTGATATATTCTATACTCCTGGGATGAGGGATGTGGTGGAGGACGCAATTAGTAGGAGATCCAGGTCACATTTACTGAATGAGGTTCTGAATTAGTTGGCCTCGTTACAATTATCTTTCATGGATATAGATGTGGAAGCTTACCTCTAGCCGATTTTTATAACCCCTCCATAATTACAGTGAGCCAGGGAGGCACCACTCGGTGATACTAATAGTGTGCATTTGTGTGATCAGATGTCCATTGGGAATACCCCTAATAGATATTCAAAAGGTTGGAAGTATGTTGTCCTTTTCATAGGATGCAAAGTGATACCAGTGGAGATGTGAGGGGAGGATCTGAGGGATTCCAAAAATCCCCATTAATAGTACATCGAGGTGTGGTAATGATGTATCAGGACCTCGAATGTTAGTTTGGTGGCTAGGGATGAAGATCAAAGTTGCAAAGTTTGTTTCTTAATGACTTGCTGAAAAGTGAAGACTGAGCATCACGTTCCATTAGGCTTGATTGAGACATGCGAGGTGCCAGAGTAGAAGTTGTATGATATATTAATGGACTTATTGATGAGTTTGCCACGCATATATAGGGGACATAATAAAATATGTACTATTTTTTACTGACTCACGATGTCGGCATACTTCCAACCTATCTCGGATCAGAGCTCGATAAAGGTCTTAAGACGCCGCTATGTTCAGGAGATTGTTCCACCTCACAGGGTACCCTCAATGATAGTTTCAGACCATGATGATCATTTCACATACTGGCTATGGTTGGGATTTTAGGAGGCATTCAGGATTCAATTTCACTTCAGTAGGACATTTCATCTCAAGATGGATGGACAAATAGAGAGGACCATATAGTGTTTGTAGGACATGTTATGTGATTGAATCTTGGAATTTGGGTGTAGTTGTGAGGATCACCACCTTCTGGTGGAGTTTTCATACAATAATAGCTATCACTTCACCATTAGTGTGAAACCATATGAGGACTTGAAGGGGTGACCTTGAAGATCATCGTTATGCTGGATGGGACAAGGGGAGTCATCACTCATGGGTTAAGAGTTGGTATAGAGTACTACAGAGAAGGATTAGATCATCCAGGACTAGATGAGGACTATATAGAGAGGACAAAAATCATATGCTGACAGAATATGGAGGCCATTGGATTTCGAGGAGGGATACCATGTGTTCCTTTGGGTCTCACCTCGATGGGCTCTATAGAGATTTGTTTGCAGTGGAAGGTTATCTCTAAGATACATTAGCTATTTTCAGACTTTTAGTAGAGTTTGAAAGGTGGTATCTTTCCTAGCTCTACCACTATATATGCATCAAGTGTATTATGTCTTTCTTATGTCATAGTAGAGATGTTATGTGCATGATTTATTTCATGTTATCGATTAGGGTGAGCTGGGAGTTGAAAATTGGGTGACGTTTATGCACTACCCAGTGGAGATCGAGGATCTATAGGAGAGGATCCTTCTGGGTAGTCGATTCCTCTAGTTCATGTTTGGTAGATGCATACGAATCACTGGGAGATCTCATGGGAGTGTGAGGCTCATATTCATGCTTTGTACCCACATATTTTCACCGAGTAGCTCTTGTTTTGGATTTCAGGGATGTAAATCCATAAGGTGGGGAGAATATAATGACTCATATTTTTCAATGGTTAATTTTATTAATTTAATTTTGAAAATTTTGAGACCAAGTGCTAATATGGCATGCAATTCTGTGGCCTGATGTTCCTAAAATGGTTCATTGAAAATGGTTAGGTTTTTAATAGTGCATAAGTTTATTTCCAAAAAAACGTGCAATAACTTCTAAATGGGTTCTTAGATCCGAAATATGAGGGAACCGTTGCATTTAAAATGGAGGGTTTACTCTGGGAGTAGCAATATTTCAGTCGGCGTGGGACTTCAGTGGGAAAACCGTAAAATGACGTATCCATAAATAAAATAATTAAATAGAATTATTTTATTTTATAATATTAATAAATCCTGAATTTTGAATCGTATTGAAAATAAGAGACCACCGTTGAGTTCATAATGATTCATTCTACTTATGTAGTGTCTAACATTGACTAAAATGGGTTCACTATGAAAGAGAATTTTTGGAAATTTTAAATGGAGAATAAAATAAACATAAAAATATTATTTTATTTAATTTTTATGTTTTGATGTGACACAACGATGTTGCGACTCCACAAAGGGGAAGCCTATTTTCTTTCATAATTGAAATAGTGTGGTGATTCTTAAATATGTTTTCTTAATTTAACATCAAGATATGGATATGTATAGAGATTCAAAATTCTAGAAAATTCCTAGGAATCTCCGGAAAAGAAAAGCTATAGTGAATGATGAACAATGATGAGACAACAACTCGACATCTCTCACAGACAGATTTCCAATGATGAAGAATGTTCTTCATTAATCAATCCAAACTCTTGGTCAGGGGTTAATTCAATTTCTATCCCATTATTACTTTTCAACAATAAACATGAACCAACTAAAAAACGGGTTGATCCACAGGCCATCATTCTTGCAGGATGGGTATTATACTATGTGGTTTTAAAGCTAGAATAATCTATGAAAATAGTTTTTTTTGTTTTCCCTTTTTTCTAATGGGATTAATGATGGATAAAACAAATAAGGCTAATTTTTGTTCTTTGGTCATTTTTGGTTAATTCTTATATCATTGTTCTTGTGTTTTTCACTAGAGATCCTTTTTGGTTGCGACATATTTTTCCCAGAGGATCCAAATGTGGTCATCCCCCCAGAGTGATGGTGAGAAGGATCAAAGGCCAAGGTAGGGAAGATTGTGACCCAAGGATGGAAATGATTCCTTCGTCTCAAAAAATAGTGCATTTGGAAAATTGTGGAAACCTATAGAATAAGGGTCACTGAAAGCGACGGCGAATGGCGGCATGACCAGATAGTAGACGGTAGCCACTGGTGAGAAACTAGGAAGTAGAGGAGTAAACAGTGCATGGACGCTGGTGGTGACAAGGAGCTGAGGCCATGCACACCATGACGGTGGTGAGTTGGCAATGTGGCGGGCGTGACGTTGTCCAGGTAGAGGCATGTGGCATGGGACCATTTGAATGATGGAAAACTATTAGTGTGGATGTAGACTAGAACCACCTGACACAAGGTGACAGGGTGGAAATGTGATAAGTGACCACATTGGTCAGATGAGGCACAAGTAGGGAGGGTCGTGCCAGGAGGGAGGAATCTAGCACGCACACGCAGGTAGGGCTGGATGAACTAGGTCGCTCCAGTGGCCTGACAAGCTTGACCACATAGCCCAACATTCCATAGTCTAAGAGGCCCAATATGTTAGTTTAGACTGGCCCAAACTGACAGGTTCGGATCGGGTTGGATGAACTGGGTCGAGTCGGATTGGCCCCTGACCGAATCAATCCATTTTTACTAAAATTTCCTCAACATTCAAACAAATGGTCCATTTGATGAGTCATCTTTGGAGTTGGTACCCTTGTGATGAGGCTATCCTTTAAAAATGGCTTGGTGGTTTTACAATTGGACCGGTGTATGTGCAGAGTCTCCCTTGGTTCTTTCCTCGATGGTTTAGTGCATCATTGTATCCACATCATAAGACATCAATCCCCTCTAGTGGTTGAGTCTCAAATAGAGTTGTGGCATCCCTCCTTGTCACTGGATTGATCCTCTATCACCCCTAATGGAGTTTTATAGGAATTGATGTGATGTATGAGCATAGATCATTAATCCTCCATCCATTGGCCCATAATGATATGATTCATGGTATTTTTGGTGGAGAGTCTCCTATATTATGTGTCGAATTGGTAGGTTTTTTGTATTCTCATAGAAGAATACCCTATGTTGTTGATTAATATAGATATGGTTGTCAGTATTATCTGGGAAGAATCCCCTCTCTTTATATCATGACTTGACTACTGTATTTATCTTTGGGCGAGGCCCAAATTAGTGGGACATCATTGTATGTGTCCCCAATGACATAAAGGCACGAGGAGTGAGTTCTCCCAGAATGAGTGTCCCTTAAGCAGAATCTCATGGTTAATGATTGGTTTTGATATAAAGACTCTATGTCTTAGTGATATTAGATGTCTTAGGGAAACATCATGACATATTGAGACTAGGTAGTCTCTTGGATGATTTTTTAGACTTATTCTACATGCTTACTATCAGACGGCTGATGGAGTGAAGTCTCCAGAAACCAACATGCTACGAGTGGAACCATATGACTAGTAGTGGAAGAGACCTTGAGTCATAGAATCCTTTATGATTATACCGAGATTTTCTTTTTTTGTGTGTTGTATACAAATACCTACATTGATCTGATTGTATTATCTTAGTGATGTTTCTTTTGTGATAATTTACTTTGTGTTTCAAGGTGTGGTACTGAGTATTGTTTTACTCACCCATGCATGGGATTTTCCTGCACGTTTCATTTCTTGTGAAAATTATCAATGATTTGAATGATTCATTACTGGACTGGGGCAATGTGGTTCTTAGAGAGACCCATTAGTGGAGCTTTGCTTTTGCAGCTTCAGAAAATTTTTCTATACCTACCCTTTAGGTAGAGTTTTCTGCAAAGGACTTCCTAGGATTGGTACCTTTTTACTTTTCCTTTTTTTGGGCTTGTATTATAGCCCCATTTACTTTCATTTTTCTATGTTTGTATTCTTTTTTGGTATCTTAGTGGTATGTCTTTTTGTTTGGTTTAGTGTTTCTAGTTTCAGTAAATTTTCTTGGTTATATGTGTGTGTTTATAGGTACTTAGGAAAATACCTTCCATTTGTGATATATGTCTATATGGTGCATGTCACCAGACCATGACCAATGGGAGGTGTGCATGGGCTAGTCAAGCATGAACACCACTAGGATAGGTTGGGAAAGAGTGGTAACAGAGAGGGCCAGATCTAACTTATGGACCAAGAGTTTGTGTGTTTTGGTTTGCACAAAGAGTCATTATGTTTTGTGGAATGTGCCTACTCAGTGATAGTCGCCTACCCCTAGCCTATGGGTTGTAGGATTTGGGTATTCAAGGAACAATCCCCACTTGTATGGGATGTAAAACTTAAGTTTAAAAATTATTAATCGATGGTTTTAAATATATTTTGATATGTATAGTATACAAATTTTGAAGGAGTATTTTACATAACATATTTAATAGTTTTCATTTATGTTTCCATTACTTTAAAACATTTTATTTATGGTTCTATTAAAATTTACATTTACAAAATATTTTAAACTCAAATTGATAATTAGAATAATGTATGGAATGATTTTCTTGATTTCTAGTTTGTTTATATTGAAATATTTATACATTCTAAAAAGTATAAAAACCAATACAATGTTGTTAGAGAGATTTTTGTCAAAGTGTAAATTTATCAAGTTGGTTGTTGCATCCATATCATTCATAATACCTTTTTAGGTATGTTACATTGATTTTCATCTTTCATGCCTTAATGGATTTCCACTTTCCTTTGAGTTATTGATTTTTTATCACTCGTACGAGTACATGGTTTGGTTATTCGTATACTTTGTTAATCAGTAGGTATCTTTAAAAATTAATGTATTGGGTACTGTGGAGTATTTTTTATAAATAAATAACTCTTTATATTATAGAGAAAAAATCAATAACAAATAAATAGAATATAATAAATTCAATAATTGTTTTTATAAATTCTCATTTTTTAAAATATTTATTTAAAAGATACATACCAGATAATTTAAAATTTAATCATTTTTAACAAATAGATTAAGAACATACTATAAATATGAGTAACATATTTATTTTTATACGACCCAACATCATTGACCATTTACAATAGAAATAAATTTTATATGATTAAAAAATACTATGTTATAAATCATTAAATAATCAATTTGACTAACCTTACTAAATTTATTCATTATCCAACATGTGATTATGTTATACATGAATCTAATAACATAACAACCACATTACTCCCTTGCTTTTTGACAATGAAACTATAGTTATAAAAGAATTATTTGATAGTAAAAATACATATATAAATAACAAAAAAATAATTTCTAATATAAAATATATTTACTATTAGTTTCAATTTTTGGAATTTAATTTACTACGGAAATAAAAAAGTGAGCTCTTAAAAAATTTCATCATCCTTTATTTTAATAAATATCAACTAAAAAAACATGTATAAACAATTTTAATTAAAAATAATGAAATTAAAAAAAACACTTACTTGTTCAACAATTTAAAAAATATTTTACAAATACCACGTAATAAATAGGAAAACTATTATAACGTGCTTACATGTGGGGAGAATACACCTAACATCCACTGACATCTATGTTATAAAAAGGTTCAAAATTAATTACATTATAACTAATATTATTTTTTTAATTTGTTGATTTAACTTACCCATTAAGAAATGGAAAACACAAAATCCAATAAATGCATTTACTAATTTGTCACATAATATGTAGGACTAGAATCATTTTTCGAATATTTCATAGATGTTGAATATACCTTGGATCTATTAGACCACAAACACCAGTGGTATCATTTTAAATGAGAAGAATTTTTATATTTATAATTAAATATCTAATATTTTAATTCACTTTAATTTTTCTTTAATTAAATAATGAAATGATAAAACATCAATTTACATTCATGGAAAACAACTATTGCACAATCAAACTGAGCTAAAAAAATAACTAGATCCATGGTATCTTTGTTTACTATTATTAATGGATATCATCTTCCATATATATCACAAATCATCTGAAACTCACAAATATTATCCAAGGAATGAGAAACCTTGGATATAATTCTTATCCCATCATAAATCTCAAAAGTATATCATGTTTTCAGTTCCATAACCTTTTGTTTCTTTTGTTCTTTTTTTATTTTAGATACTCTTATAAATGTTAAACGTAATAAAACATTACAAGTAATGTCCAACCAATTGTAAATAATGATAAATAATCTATGAATATGTCATATGTGAGATAATAAACAATGATAGCTATCAAAATTAAAAAATGATTGATATAATATCAAACTATTATAAACTCCTCATTAGGAAATGGAAGTAGAGTATTTTGATCAATAATATCATGTACTGATATTCTTACATGGGAAAATTTCATACGTTAGAGATGTATAAAATTTTCCAAAATATATAAGGTACTATATTATACATTACATACATTAGGATCCATAGAATACAACTCATAGTATAATGTTGGGTCTGGAAGTGGAGGTGGAGGATCTATGTTGGTAGGCTAGGTAGGTTGCATAGGTTGGGTAGGCTATTATTGTCTCATAAATTGTTAAAATATATCCTGCATAGTTAATTTAATTTCATCACCCATAGTTTATTTTTGGGTCTTTCAACTCCACATTTAAGGAATCAATTACTACATATCTTGATTTCATACCTTAATTAATAGAAACATTACAAATACAAAAACCCACATCAAATCCACTTACGCAGATGGGGTGTTCTGTCTTTCCAAAAGTAGTGAAAATGGTTTCCATCCTACCCTTAGGGATAAATGTCCCTTTATTGAATGCTAAAAATTTTAATCTTGAAATGAATATTTAAAATTGTATTTCAATGTTGTAAATTTTTAAAAGGCAAACATTTTATAAAAATAGAAATTAATTTCTTAAAATTCTTTGAGATACTTCTTCATATTATTATATAAGAAACGTTATTTTTATCCCTTCTCACACTTTACCATTTTTATTGGAATCTAGGGAGATATGGAGGAATGAACCAAACCACTTTTTACCCACTACTAGATTTAGATCATAATTAATCAATAATATCTCTTATCTTTTTGTTCTCCAAAAAATGATACCCTATGTGAGATAAGCTTAGAGAGTATACATTATACAACTAGATCTCTTGATGAGATCTTTTACTGTCTTATTGTATAAATATAAAATAATAATTAATCAGTTAATATCAATAATAAATTAAAACGTAATATAATTATCATACAAAAAATACTTCATCATGTAAGCTTGGGACAAATTTATTCCATGTATCTGCAACTAAAAATCGATACTTGAGGCATGGGTTTGATTCTAAAAAATCCCAAAAACATATTTTTCCCCATTTTTTATAAATTTATCCATTGAACATCCAGTAATAAAAGAAATGTTTTTATAATTTCTTTAATTTCATGAAAATTTAATGTCATATATAATTGAATTCATTAAATATTAGTCACATAAAATATTTGATATTCAAATAATGTGGTAAAAATAAATAAATTTATTTATTTTACAATTAAGGACTTCCTCAACTTTTCATTCCCCATATTATCAATATACATCAGATCCAGATATATAATAATAATCCTGCACTATCACTACATGGAGATAAAATAAAAAACTACATTTGATTTGGGCCATTTTGGTTATTCTTATCCTCAAAATTAATATGTTTTCTTTGGTCTCCAAGGAAAACTGAATGTTTTTATAGAAATATAATCCAATGTGTACCAACTCTAGGAATCCATTTCTTTACAAAAGAAGGAGTATAATCCTTTGTTTGAGGAGTATTAGAAGTCTTCAAATTTGTTTTCATAAATTAAACATTTAATTTCATTACATAAATATATTTTTGAATTTTTAATTCTTTGATGAAGACATAAACTGTTGTAAATATTCTTCTTCTATTTTGATGTAATTGATATAGAAAAATGTGATGAAATTATGTGTATATACATATTATTAGAAAAGTAAATATTTGGAAAGTGATTAAAAAATATGTAAGTAAAGAATAGAGTCACACATGTGGATGTTTTAAAAAAATAATGATTTCATAATTATTAACTAAAATATGTAATTGTTAAAATTTTAAATATAAAAAATAATTTTATAATGAAAGAAATGACTAAAATTTATAAATTAAAATATCACAGTGATAAAAAAATTATTTTATATGCATAAATTGAACCAAAACATAATGATGTTCATAGGGGGTTTCAATAAAAAAAATTAATCATAATGGTTAAATATAAAATTTATCAGAAAAAATAAATAAACAATCAATATCAATATAACTAAACATCTAATAGTTTAAATAATAGAATTTTTAAAATATAAATTTTGAAAATAAATAAAATATAAATATTAAACTGAATAATTAAAATATTAAATTAGTGTTTTCACATATCCCTTCATCAAAATCATTTCATATGGCATGGACTATTTCTACATTATTGCTATTATTATTATCAAGTAATCTTGTAATATAGGAATAAAAAACATATAAATCTATAACATCATCATCATCCTCATTACAAAAAAAATATTATTTACCCTTAAAAAATGAAAGAACATAGATCATTCAGTGGATCAATTATATAAAATATTTACTTTTCATATGTTTTTGGGATAAATAGTCCCTCTATGAAACTAAATCATTCCAAATCATCCTGTGTAAACCAATAATAATCACATTCACTCCACTTGTAAAATCAACCCAATTAGAATATAACATTATTACTTGATATTTTGTATAATAAATTTCCCATTAACCTCATGAAATAAAAAATATACTTTTAATTTAAAAATTGGGTATTTATCTTTTTTCAGTAATAAATTAATGTTCTTTTGTGTTGACCATTACCCCAATTTTTTCATTATATTCTAATAATAACGATTTTTTTGTTAAAAATATGTACCCATTAATATCAAAAATAGACCATGTGATAAAATTACATGACTTCCCCCTTTCCAACCATTTCAATGTTTAAGATATAGATATAAATGTTTCGAATTTCTATTTAATCCATGAAGGAAATGTATTTTTATGATCAAGGGTCAACCACTTTTCATTTATTTTTTAGATATCATACATTTAATTCATCAATATATAATGATATATAAAGTTTATCCTCATCAGTTGTTTTATAAAATGTTCAAATTTTCTTGCATAACTTTATCCCATGAAATAAACAATACTATTCAGACTTGAATCCCTCTACCATCACAAAAAACTATAAAATTTCAATATATATGATGGAAAATATGCTTCACTTCATACAAGTAATCTATAAAGAACTAAATCACCTCTTATGATACACCTTTTTTAATAATAGAGGCCACTATTCAATGAGAATTTCTAACATTTCCATTAAAAATATTCATATATATTTCTAATTGTTACATCTAACATAATTTAATATCCCTATGTATTTTTTTTTGATGCACCAAATAAATCACTAGATTATCCATTATATTAGAAAATATAAATGGGAAAGAAATTTCTAGTTAAAAATTATAAGAGTAGCTTCATTCCCCATCACATTAAACAAACTTAGATTAACTACATTACTAAAAATGAAATTCAAAAATTAATATTACCTGATGACGATCTTTTAAATAGGTTTTAGCAATATACCATGTAGTGATATTGATAGATGTTGTTGAATCAATACATTATAGTGATGATTTTTCATACCAATTAATTTCTAATCCTTAAATGTCACCTCATTCTTCACATTTTAATAATGTTAACTGGGTACTTTAATACCTTACATACACTGGAAATATTCAACTTGTCACCCCTTCATAATGTGTGAAAAGCTGGAGGTAAATATATTTTGTTTCTTTTCATATTGGGCAATAAGACCAAATATATTCCGATGTATATCAAGTCCAACATTTTCTGATATCCATCCATTTTATTTACTTTTATGTCTAAAAAAGTTACAATAAAATATTCACATATTTTTTTCAAACATTTATAGTTTCAATGATATGTTTTATCTCTAGACATATCTATAAGATAGTTTTTAAAAGGTTAACTATTTCTCAAACATATTTTTTTGATGACCAAAACTTCTTTTCTATCCAAATGCAAAATAAATATTTTTTACCATTTCAAAATATTCTTCAACTAAAAATGGTTTTGGTGAGTTATAATATTCCTATAAAAATTAAATCATTTTTGCAATCTTCGATAAGGATGACAATTTCCTAAAAATATTCGATGTTTCATGTACATAATCTTTATTCCCTTATACAGTTGATAATTTTAAGTCTCTACTTCACAAATTAGACATGATTTATGTTTTTTAACACTATATATAGATAAGTTTCCATATTTATGGAAGTAATTTATAGATAACTTTATCATAACACACAAAATAAAGTACTCTTTATTCTATGCATCAAAAATTGTTTCACATTTATCACTTAAATGTCAAAAATCATCAATAAATATTAAAATAAACACATCAATATCTATTCCATGCTGCCTTGGTCCATAAATCATCAAGCTCGTCAAAATATATTTATATATATATATTTGAGGGGACATGCTTTAAACTATCAGAAACATAGGCCATGAAATTTTTTTCAATTGATACTCCAATATAGATTTATTTTGTCTTTGTACAATGACATTCTAATATTTCAAAACAAACTTACAAAATCAATAAATGTTTTACCTAATTTATTCCACTATGGTGAATCAATAGGTTGATGTAATTTACCGTTATAAATTTTATCATAAGTATGACATCATAAACATTTTTCATCATTTTAATTTAATAATATACACTTTAAAGGAGTAATTATTAGAATTGACCACATATAATCAGTATGAGGTTCCTTTTTAATACCAAATATTGAATCAGAGTAAAAATTTTCAATCAATATATATCATGATGTACCAAATTTAGGTCATTTTGACAAAACTTAATATTCCTTCCTATAAATCACACAATCATTGGGGAAATTTTGCATCTCTTTATACCTCAATCCCATTGGAAATAATATTTTCTTTGTGTCTTAATAGGAATCTCAAAGCACATTTCATTCAATATGTTTTTATTTTAAAATTTTAATAAATTGAGAAAAACTTTTATCACTCCACCATTTTATTTCTATGAAGTTAAAAAATCTAGATACTATTCATAAAACTGTAAATTTAGAAAAACCTGAGAATATTGATTTCTTAGAATGTCCATACACTCCTTAAAAATTGTCTTTTTATGGGTTTAATGCCTACATCATGAATTAATTTTTTAATACGATCAAATGTTTCAGGATGAACATTTTAATCTATATTAGATGTTTAACTATTTGTTATTTCACCATACTAGATACAATATGTATAAATATGGATAAAACAATAACAAATAAGATGATCCTTAATATCTCTGGAATTTAACTTTCTCATTTTCAAACACATCAATCATGGATAGAAAATAAAATAATTTTCTTTATCTGTAGTTCTTTTTAAATTTATCCAATTATGATCTACTAATTACCTAAGAAGACAATATAAAATCTGAAATTATTAAAACATATAATCCTTTAAAATTATATATAAAATGATAAATTTTAAAAATAAAAACATATAGAGAAAACAATCAATTATTGATAACTAATTGATCATAATAAAATAATTATATGTAATGATAAAATATTATCATTCAAAAATATGAATAAAAGTCCTTAGGTTTATATAAATACAAATAAATAAAATTTTCATAAACTTTTTATAAATATATTTTCTAAAAAAATAAATGGAAACCAAGTAAAAATAATAATTACCAAAACTCAATATGTTGTTAAAAATTTATTAATGAAATTTTTTGAAGAATAAGATGATTTTAGCCACAAAAAGACCATAATAATAAAACACTAACAAATAAAAATAATATAAATTAAATTAGTTCCATAAAAAATAATTTATAGTAAAAAATAATTTAAAATAATGAAAAATTTATAAAATTAAACATGTTTTAACAAAAAAATAATTAATAATTACATTCATAAAAAAGGAATGGATAAATGAAATTTATAACTAATATATAAATAGTTTATCTTCAAAATAAAAAATATAACTAACTAAATTATCTTGTCGATAATGAAAAATTGATCCTAAATATTGATGTCTCAATAGAATTCGATAGATATAGAAAGATCACTATAATATTAATGAAAATGATTCAATTTTATCAAAAAAACAAAAAACATGAATCATGTTTCCCCATCAACCAAAGTAGGGTTTTAGGAAATTAATTCTTTTTGGATTATGAAACAAGGATAAAGGATGGATGACTGAGCATAAATTATCTTTAAAAGATGATTAAAATTGAATAAAATCAACTTAAATTGTCATCAATGATCATGGGGGTCATCGATTTCATCATTGGACAAGATAAAAAGGGCTTCAAAAATGAAATGAGGGATTTGAGGTGTGTTTATATTTAAAAAAAACTAATACCATTTTTATTTAAAACTAATGTGATAATCATTTTTTTATTTTTTACATCAGTTTTGAAACAACTGATGTAAAAAGGTTTTTTGGTGAACCCTTAATATTGGTTTTATTTAAAATGAATGTTAATGGTTAAATAGAAGACATTTTAATGTTAATTTTGAGAAAATATATTTGTAAAAGTTTATTTCTTTTCATTTAATTTTGGTTTCTAAGAAACCAATGTTATATAATCGATGTTGAAGACACTATTTCTAAAATTCTATGAGGGACCCACTATATCACATTGATTCATATGTAGGTTTATGAGACAAACTCGCTTTGGTTTTTTACTGAGGCCTTACACATTTATATAAGATGTCTTATAATGAGGCCTTGATGGAAATTTTATGATATCAGAAATTATGAATTCTATAATTATGAGATTAGCTAGTGATGTTCATGTCATTATTCAGTTAGTTAGAATGACCAAGGATAAGTTTCAATCTCATGTCATTATTTATATTGTATTATATTTATTATCTTTTTATTATTGACATCTTATTCTTCATTTTCATGTTATTGATTAACTGAGATGTGTTTTAGTTATTTACCAAGATATATAGATTATTTCTTATTTGTTTATGATATTTTTTTTA
Source organism: Viscum album (assembly GCA_963277665.1). Classification (NCBI taxonomy): domain Eukaryota; kingdom Viridiplantae; phylum Streptophyta; class Magnoliopsida; order Santalales; family Viscaceae; genus Viscum; species Viscum album. The sequence goes on from OY728163.1 coordinate 1,096,475,615, forward strand.
TATACATACCCTTACTGAGAACTAGAGATTAGCCTTTTATTATGTTTCCTTTCTCCAAGATGCTAGTATGTGTATTATTATTGATATATATGGATATGATAAATGTAATAATGATTTTAACAAATAAATTTATATTTTTTTTATATATTTTAAATTATAATATGATATTCATGTATGTATCTTGTCTTCTAAGTCTTTTAAACATTCAATCCATTAGGATGAAATTCCTTATATATAGTGCCAACATAATAAAGTACCCAATAACATGGGATACTAGGGTCGGTAAATTTACATTTGTTACCATAATAAGTTTATTAGAATCCTTATAAAATATATTTAGGAAAAAAAGATCAGAGAACATAACCTTATGGATATATTTTATGATACTTCTATATATAGGATATCATCATAATGTTTTTGTAAGGTAGATATTAAGTGTATTTCCTGGAAATACATTCATGTATAGATAATACAATTAGATGTTTATCTTGCACAATTATACCTATGGCTAAAAACTCTGATGTAGATTCATTGGTCTTTGACTAATTTGACACATGGTGCATGACAACAAGACTTTCTATACACCAAGTTTGACAATCTAATGGGATATTATAATGATAATTCAAATTTTATATATAAAACCATCATAAAGGATTTAAAAATATTTTGAAAATTAAAGACCTATTTTAACCAAAAAAATCCTAGATTAAAAAGAATGTGTCGTGATTTATGCACCCTATAAATTATTTTTCATAATTATGATTATTGTTTCTCACACAATGAGTTTTGCCTTTAGTCAACGGTTGTAACTAGGAGGAATGATTTTAATGTTGAATGTGTCAGGAAATGAGTTGATTATAAACAACCAAATGGAATCAAAAATATAAAAAAAAATATTTTTATTGTACCTAATTAATTATCATGATATATGATTGAAAACATATAAATTAACTAACTATCATATTCATCAATGAGGCTAAGGATGGACTCCACTAAGATATCCAATATTGGAGACTATGGAGAAAAGAAGGACCAATTCCCTTCCTATTTGGATTGTGGAAAGATACACCGATGATAATTTCTAAAAGGAAAAATCGATTGTTTTCTGTGTGGAAAAAATGGCATAAATCAATGAATTTATGAGGAAGAGTGAGGAGTTCAATGAATAGAATTAAATTTTATACTAAATAACAATTTAGAGTTATCTATCTTAAATGTGGGGAATTTATGAATTATCTAAGTTAATTATGTCTTTTAAAGTTTATCTCCTAGACCATGGAAGGAACTATATTATATCAATAATCAGATTAAAATGGTTGAATTATTTATACATTCATATTTAAGAACTATGTTGTAGAATTATTTTTATCAATGGTATTTTGGTTATAATAATAATGAAACATCTAAAGATTATGTAGATTTTAGAAGCATATATGTCTTCATTTAAGATTAAATTTAGAGTCATGGATACCATCCTTGGTTTTGAGTATAAGGTTGATCATAATTTCGAATCCTTAAATACCCCATTTTGGGTTTTATGTGATGGGATTTTATCAATTTTTAGAATATTTTGGGAGGCATTTATGGGAATGAAACACCTTATTTTAGTATATGTCTTGGTGAAAAAATTATTTAAGGAATAAAGACTTTATATTTTTTAGAAATTAGTTTAAATGTATTGATAAGGAATAATGTTTATCTTATATTTTTGTTGATGTAATTATGGGTTATTATAATTTGGGAACATTAAAAGGATTATATTTTTGGAAAAAGGATAACATGTAAGATACATGACAACCTATCAAATCTGGATGGGTCATAGGGTTTGAACATAAAAATGATGTGTGATAAGGATGCATCACCTATAACAGGCCCACATTATGTCCTAGTTGGAATGACATTATTTTTACCTAAATAATTTTATAGATAAATATTATGTTTATTTTGGGGGACATATTATAAGATCAAATATTTTTTGAGTTTTCATGATTTTGAGGTGATAATTGATATTTTGAGAGACATTTTATTGGGTCGATATACATATATTTTACCATTAGGTTTAACATAATAGATTTTTGGGAAAGAATTATGCTAAATTTTAGATATATGTACTAAAGGGTTATAGGGATAAATACTTATGGAATGGATTAAGTTGAACTCTGGCTGTTACTATTGAGGATTGGAGATTATTGTATTGGATAAATTTGGTTACCCATACGGGGATTGGTAAATATTTAGAGAAGTATGAAATGAACTGTCACAATTTTATGGATATTATGATTTTATAGAAGTTAATTTTTTGCTTGAGGCAAAAAAAAAAACAAAAAACAAAAATTGTTATTAATTTAATGGAAGGAAACTTAAGTGGAAGTTGATCAATGCACAAACAAAGATGAATTTATTTTTATGAAATAAGAATATATCAAATAATAATTTTTTCTACTGTTTAATTTCTTTTATTGTAAAGGAATCCATAATATTTAGGAAAATGATCTTATAATAAAACATTATAATTTTACCATTTACTCCATTTCAATTAATGGTCATTTCACCCAGCACAAATTTAGGGATTTTTGGTCATTGACTTTCTCTTGATCATTCACATTCTTTTGATCAATTATCACTAACACTATCCAATATTATTTAAACTTTTATTAAATTTCCATATTTTCACTAAGCACTAATTTTTTTACTTGGAATCCTAGTTACATGTTATTCTAGGTGACCTTTATACTTCTCTTTCTCTATTATCAATAGGAGGTTTTATTAACCATTTCTAAAATGTGGGTTTTCAAAAATGGTATTTTCAAATATCAATCCCTTGATTTCTAAGGTCATGATAAAATTGAATTTATCTAATTAATTTATGTTTGTTAGAATGTAACACCTTATTATTATAAAATAATAACATAGTGTTTGATGGAATATATAACATCAAACACATAGCCTTAATCACTTGTGAAATATATTATTTAAATGTAACTATTAAAATTTTTTTGTTAAAATGGTGGGTATGAAAACAAAAAAACAAAAAATGAAAATTTTAGGTTTTACATTGTAATAAATAAATTTCTTAGTTATAAATTTCTTTTAAATAAAATTAATAATCATTTAAATGAAATGTAAATTTCCTTATGAAAAATTGTATATTAAAAAAATGGTTTCATCCCGTTTTATACACATATGTTAAAATTAATATTTTACAATTTTATAAAATTTATTTGAAAAAATGAGAGAAAATTTTCAACTCATAATGTAAAAATTATCTTAGAGTGGCCTTTAGAGAATATATTGAAAAGATTATTTTTTGATGATAACTTAAAAAATAATAATTTTTGTTAAAACTATCCTTTTTATTTAAAGAATTTTTAAAGTAATATTTTGATTAAATTTTTTTGAAAAGTAAAAATTGTGAATTTATATTAATATTAATCTAATTATTTCAAATTAATTATTATATGTTTAATTTTGATATAATTGTTTTTACATATGATAAATTTTCATTTGAATACCATTTTTTCATAGTGTTTATTGGTTTAATTTGAAATTAAATTATTCAAATTATATGATTTGAATTTGGATAAATGAATAAGATAATTTTAATAATGTGAATAAATATTTTCTAATTTGTTAATATTTTTTTCAAAATTAATAGTGAAAATAGTAAAAATTAATTATCACACCTTAGGTTAAAATGGGTTCACTGGGAGTGTTTAACCAAAAGATAAGGCCTTGATTTCCAATTAAACCTAAAAAACCTATTAAATTAATGTATTTAAACCATATCATATCCAATATTAAAATATAAGGTAATTTTGAATAATTTTTCCTAGAAATGAATTTATAATTTTGTATTCATTCAGGGAAATTTTAAGTAATTTCCCAGAAGGTCCCATATCCAACTTAAAAAAGAACACATCTTCTTCTATAATCTTCACACATCCAGAACCTTTTGGATCAACAAATAGATTCTGAAATCCGTTGCATACATCGATCCCTATTACCTAGAGTCTTTAGTTTTATCAAAAAACCAATCATGGAAGGATTTAGGTATAAATCTAAATGTTTTGTTCAAAGAATAGGTATACTTATTGACCATGAATTTTATCCTATTTATTCATTTAATTGCTTAAAATATCCATTGATTATGATTAAGTAATAATAAAAGTATATACCATATAATAAAATATAAATATGTTAATGTAATGGAAAACATCTATATTCTCTTCCATTAGATGGGGAATGAATCTGTCAATTGGGTTTATGATAGACTACCGCCTCACAAACCGATGTAATTCGTTTTCCATCACCACCTATCTTGTCTTCATATAATGATGTATATAATATATGTATCATATATAAATTAAATGGTAACACTGTAATAATATCACTTCACTTTTATACCTTCAAATCCATTAAAATGATAACATCGCTCGTGCGTATGTGTGGACTATCACCTCCACCTAATTTGAAATGGATGGTAATAACAATATATTTAATATATATATATATATATATATTATTTAATATTGATTCTTGAAATTTTTGATATTATTTACCTTTCTTTCAGTCCATCCGTTTTAAAAAATGGAAATAGCTTTAATGCATTCGTTTGAACTGTTGTATCCATGAACAATGTGATTAATTTCCCTATATTAATATTGTGGATTACTATAAATACAAATAAAATGAATATGTATTATATTTATAACATTGTTAGGACTCTGGATATAATGTAATTATGATCAAAGTATACATGAAAAATTACCAAACTAAAACATACCTGATAAGTGAAGTAGTTATCACCAAAAAAATAGTTTTTAATAAATAATAGTTATAAAATGGTGATAATTTTTAATAAAATAATATATTGTTTGATATATATTATAATTTATTTTAAAAATATTTCTAATAATATATAGTTATTATAAACTATTTTCATGCATGTAAGAAGGAAATCAGACATGATGTAAGGGTTTCTCATCTCACTTTTACATCCATCATCACTTATTTATTTTCGGTGGAGTATAAAATACCTATTTTATGTGTTTTATCATAAATATATTTATCTTAATTTTATTAAAATGTTCCATTTAAATTTATTTGTTTCATAGGGATTATGATTCAAAAGATACCAAAGTGGTTAGGGTGTATTTAAACTTTTCAACATTTTTCGGGATCGTTTATGATTATGTCTCCATCAAGAAGATATTTTTATATTTATATCATAAACCCCATATATTTACCTATCCTATATATATTATTGACGTTTTAAATTAATATTACCATTTTTCTCACATTGGTACTTATATTTTTTCAAAATAAAATTTACAAAAGATGGCCTTTTTTCGCTGATTAGTCAAAATTCATTCTTGTTCCTTATCCATGTTTTCTTAAAATGTTTTAAAAAAATTTTATGATGTTTTAAAAATTATGTTTTAATGAAATTTTTCCCAGGGTATACTTTTTAATTTATGGTTTGAAAAGAATATTTTTTCTAAAAGTGAAACTTTTATCTTTTTATAATAGTGTGAAAGGAATTATTTTTAACTTATAAGGGATCTACATAATTAACAGATTTCATGACAACTCGTTGATTTGAAGATTAATTTAAATGTTTATAAGTATCTTTTTAATGAAAATATTTTTCCTAATATTATGATAATTTTTTGTCATTGAATGCGATTTTCAAATTGAAAAGTATGTTTTCCCCAAGAATTATTTTAGTAGAATGTTTATTTAATTTCTATTCATCAATGAAAATAAACCTCATTAAATATTATGATCCATGTGGAAAATATTGTAATTATTAAATCCTAATTAATTCGATGGATGGTTAATGGTCATTTATAAGGGGGTGTACTTTTTTTATACCATTATCTATAGTACGATGAATGTTTTATGATTATGTTTGTTGATTAGGGAAAGTATTGACATCCATACAAAAATTTTAAAATACAGATGTTTATGTTGATTATTTATATTTATTGGTTAAATCGTTAACATTTCTTGTTATATTTTTTCAACTGGAATGTTGACATAGGTATGTTTCTCTCCTTTCATTTGAGTAATGTATTGTACTTAGTATGTGATGAGTGGATCCTGCTACAACCCCTTGATGTATCGGTAAGTCTCACGAGACAAACTATTTTGGGTTTTTTGTCGTGCCCTTACCCATTTAAATATAATTTCTTAGCTCTATTCCTTCAAAGTGTTTTTATGATATCTGATATTATGAATTGTTTCATTATTATTTTAGTTATTTATGTACATGTGATTTCACTATTAGTTGGAATATCCATGGATAATTTTCAAGATAATGTAATTATTTATATGGAATTATTTTCATCATCATTTATATCATCCATGTTATTATTCATATTCATGTAATTAATTAAATGAAATTGTATTAATATATTTGCATTTATATTTTGATTATGCCTTATATTTTTATGATAGCTCCTGATATACACATACCCTTATTAAGAAGTAGATATCATCCTTTTCTTATGTTTACTTTCCCCATTATGTGATGAATTTTATTATGATGGATATGTAGGGATATGGTAAACTGGATTATGGTGTTATCAATGAATATTAGATGTTTTATTTTATGTTTTCAGAAATAATATCATATTAATGTATGTATCTAGACATCCAATATACTAAACTACATATTCTATCTGGATGAGATTCCTTATTTATAGTTCTAATATAATAAAGTAACCACCAACTCTAGGATATTAGGGTCAGGGGAATTTAAACAAGGCCATCATACCCCATCTCTGCCTAGGTTTGGGCCACGGGGCCATCACACCCCTTCCCTACGTCTATTCCCATTGTCCTCGTCATCACATGACACACATGTTCCCCCTCTAAGTGCTCACAAAGACACAATTGTCCACCTGTCACTTTCCACTAATGAAAAATCTCCAAATTCCAAATATTTTCATATAATTGGCCATAACACATATAATCACAAACATAGAATATCAATCATGTGTTTTAGTAACCATAGACACACACACATACTATCATAATGAATCACAGTCTCGCTGGCTACACATGCACACACATTAAATAAAAATCAAGTAAAAAGAATTATAAAACATCAAGAGACGTTAAGAAACTTCATACCTCACATTTGTGAAAAAAAAATTATTATTTGAAAATAACTAATACTAAAATCAAATCCATATACTAAGAAACGTATTCCTATACACCAAGGATCCAAGAACCAATCTCAATTCATCTCCAAAAAATATTCTAGAACAATATTAAAGAAGGATATGATGAAATAGACATGGAAAAAATTCAACATACGTAGAAAAATCCACCCTCAATAGTAGATATAGATATAGTATAAGGAAAATTCACCAACAATTACCTCATTTACCTTCATCAATTGATCACCATATACCAAATGGTTTATTAATAATTCATGACTATTTCCCCTTTCTTGGTGAAATTTGGTGATAAAACCCAATAATAATGGTGGAAAATAAAATATAATGGGAGAGGAACACACCTAAAGTTAGTAAAAATAGATCCTCCATTATTAAGGATGAATAAAAGAGTTTGGGGGATGTAACTGCTCTAGAAGATGCACTAGAGTTACTCATGTCATGAGAGGAAATGTTGGAAAATTTAAGGGTTGGAAATTCCATTATAATTTATAAAAAATATACAAAAACCTAAATCCGAAAATAGTATATTAGGCTACATCTCAATGGATCCCATGTTGATAAAATTCTAAATGTAATGGTAATTCCCTTTCTGCAATGGTTCCTTGTTAAAAAATATTATAGAATAACCATTGTCTTCAATTGAAATATCCTACAAACTAAGGAAAATGACGATTATGTAATGGTTGTCACCCTGAAAAAACCTAAAATAAATTATAAGAACACCATTACATGACCAACCTCAATGGTAAAATTATATAAAATTTAGTATAACTGTTTCAAATCCACCTTTCAATCCTTCACATCACACAATATTCTCCTCATAAAATCTTTAAAAAAGAACCATCAAAATTGAAATCCATGATTTAGTTCCCCAACCATTTATTAACCACCACTTCATAGATATATAATAATCCTACAGATAGTAACCTTCTCTGAATCTTAATTTTCAACTCATCTCCATTTTTCCTCCTCCAAAACATCTCACAACCCTAAGACACCTCTAAAAAGTCTCAAAACACCATTAAGATATGAAAAAACACAAATTTATCTACCCTATAAACAGAATAGGGCTTCAAATACAAATATTTACAACAAAAAATCCTCACAATCAAATACATGTTGATGTTTGGGATCATACCTTTGAAACTGAGAGATATAGCATGTGATTAGTCCTACCCAAACCCTTTTATCTAATTCTTATATATAGATATTCTACATACTAATTTTGATATTAGTGGAATGATCCTATATATTATCATTGATGATTATAAAATTAATAAATAATACTAAGTCTCTTACATATGAAGTGTCATTTCATGTTTAAAGATATAGATAATTAAGACACAACATAACTGATAAAACCCATGTTCTATGTTTCAATGGGAAATCCAACCATTATATATGAAATTACATAATAAAATAAATATATTCAATGCCTCTAAAAAAGTTATTTCACACAAGTTATCCTTATATACATGTCACATATATTAATATTCTCCATAACTTGGTGAAATGGAAAAATAATAAGGGGTGACATCAAAAGCCTAGTAAGGGAAACATATAAATAAAGAAATCAATTCAAATATATGGCATAATAATTATGGGAGGAATTGGTAAAATACATGAATCCATCATCAACATGAATCTAAGTATGGTATATCTAAGATAATAAATGAAAACATTGATATTACAAATTTTGATTCTTATATTGATGGAATGCATAATTATGGACATTAAAAGCCGATTATGAAGGCATTATTCCAATACACTTTACTTACGGTTGAGACTATGGTCAATGCTTACAACTATAAAGGTCTTGTACCAAGATACAATCTTGTAATTGGAATACACATACCCCAAAACCCATCTTATTTTTCCTAATTTGGCCTATTAATGCATCGAGGTGATATATAACTCAAAGCTTCACCCATCAACTGATTATGTTTAATGAATTCACTATAATTGTCTTCAATATCTTTAATACCATTCCCCATGGAAACTCTTACTAAATAAAAGTATAATATATATATATATATATAATAGAGAATATGTAATATCTAAACATGATCAACTTATATTGATAGAAAATAATAATCAAGAATTATAATACAGTACCCATGTCATTAAAAGTAATAACATGATCATAACTCATCTTCATAAATAATGTGGATGGTAAAACAATAAATCATCAACATGATAATAACTATATGTATTGGAATAAAAATCTTTGTCATTCAAATAACTTTTCCCATGTCAATAAAATGGATAAAACGACTAAAAACCATTCAAATGAAGAATGTGAATGGTTAGAAAATACATACTCTACATGCCAAAATTCATTCCTATATAAATAAAAATATCTGTAATGACAGTACTTTCCCAATGTCAATATTATTACATTCATTATAAGTGGACATCATCCTTAAAAAATATGTAACATGAGATTTTCAAAAAATTTAGATAAATGAGAGTGTAACTAATTCAATACATAAAAAAAATTATCATAATCCATTCATGGTATGGACGTGGATGGTTTAAAAAATATATCCCTAGTGTAACAAAAGAATCATAGATTGATGTTGGTGTATATGAAAAACAACCATGAAAATGAATGATAGAATGATACAACCTTTGAAGTGATTATGAATCTAATTTTTTCGTATCATGAGTTCATTATCCAAATATATATAGTATAAATAGTGACACATAAACAAAATTATGGAAAAAACCATTGAAATTGAAAATGAAAACATAAGTGAAAACATAAAAGATCTTTTAGAAAACAATTTTATTTTAAAATAATGATGTTATGGGTCACATCCAAAATACTTTTTGAAATTGTTATGTGAAGACTCATTGAAAATATTTAATTTTAAAATAATATTAAATAATGGATCCTTGAAAATGAAATAATATTTTCTATAAAAAATGTGTATCCAAAATATTTGATTATGAAAGGGGCATTTTTTAAACATGAAAATACCTTTATTAAAAAACATTGTAAATATAGTGATAAATATTTCACTGTAATAAAAAATACATTCCAAAGGAGGTTTATAATGTTATATATAAACAGATATTAGGGTGGTGGAACCCAATCATTGAAAAAACAATGTTCAGGATAAAACAATATAACTCAAAGAAGGGGATATTTGCACACAAAAATCCTTATTAATCAGGAACCAACTATATCAATTGAATCTTGAATTAGGTAACTTGATTTGTTGAGTAAACAACATTGAATACAATGATAATGATAAATACATATCCATGGGAATTGGATTCATCATACAAAGGAAACATGATTCAAAACATATGGCATGGATCAAATAATTAATAATTTAAAATAAGAAAATTATTACAGATTGAGTAAAACATTAATCAAACCCCCTTAAAAGAGAGTGATTTGATCTTCACCTACAGTACAATAATTTAATGATAGTTCATTATATGATATATGACACATGTACTATATATACACCACATAAATAAAATTATGTGTACAATATCAAATGATTCTAAAAGAGATGAATTTTAGAAGAAAACCATTATAACATTTGGAATATTGGAAGTAAAATTCCATAAGAAAGTTAAAATGAAATCAGAAATTGAATATAAAATGGGATGGTAAGTACACCTTACAAACTCAAACATTTATTATAACATAAACATGTATCAATAAAAGGGAATATAGACTTAAAACCATACATTGTTCTAGGTTCATTCTCCACATGTACTTAAATTTTGGAATAGTCAATTAGGTTTTCTTAAATAGCATATTAGGAACATTGAAATTATTTACATGACATTATATGGACCATTTATAAGAATATTATAATTATTTACTATATTTTTTTTCAATGTTGGTTTCTTTAGGTTATTCGGTCAACTTTTATTTACTACACCTTAAATATATTGACCATTGAATAAACCATTATAATATAGCTCAATAATAACCATAATATAAATATTGTTACTAAAATAATATTTATATATTTAATATATTTTTAAATCCAACCATGACGGGTGGTGATAACCAGTGAAACTCATTTCTTGTGGAGGGGTCATTTTGCTGGTATATACGATTAATTTTTTCATTTCTAAAAGAATGTGAGGGAAGGATAGTGGATGATAATTTTAAATTTCAATATAAATTTATATTATATAAATTATATTATTAATCTATTAAATCATTTTGATTAGTCATGAATGGTGCTATTGATGAAAATAAAAGACATCGCTTTAGGGAGGTGGTAGTCCATGCAACACACTAACGACCCTTTTTTTTCTTATTAGATAGAGGAAAAAATGATTGATATTACATTAATATAATAACATATCGGTAAAATTATGATACATAATCCAATATATTTTAATTTTATAAGATATTTATTATAGGGTGATTAACGAGAAACACTTAAGAAGAATATACTACTTATATTGGAAACATGATCTTTCCCATGAAAAATCATTGGATTTTAAGGGATTGTGTATTTTTTTGTGAACAAATATGATTAATAGAGTGTTATAGGGATCATGTGAGGATATTAAGGGGATATATAAATGATAATTTGAATTGGATGTGTTTTTTTTGAAAAGGTGAATGTTATTCCATTTTATAACAGAATAGAAAGAACTTTCAGAAGTATCCTTTATATTTTAATAATTTTGTCATAGTATTCCAGGGTAAATAAATCTAAAGATTTTATATAATGTATTTTTTGGTGACTATGATTCTATTAAGACGAAACCAATACCTTCCAAACATTTTTTGAATAAGTTATTGGGTTTTTACCATTATGTTTTTACATTTTTAGTGTTTAACTTTTAAAATTGGTACATAATTTCTGACCAAGTGATTTTATGTTTTGTTAAAAATATAAAATAATCTATATAAATTAATTTTTTAGTTATAGATCCAAATTTTTACACTATTTAAACCAATTAAATTTCTAAATATTATCATTTAAATAAAACTAGATAATGTGTAGAAAAACGTATTTAGAATAAAAAATGACATTTTGGCCATTAAGGATTCTTCATCTTATTTTGTATTGATTACAAAATAAGTGGGTGTTAATATATTTATGTACATATTGAAAATTATTATTAGGTTCATTATTTAAATTATTTAAATTTAATTTATTGGATATAAGTTCCATGAAATTAATAAAATAAAAATTGTCAAATCATGGTTTCGCCCTTATCATAGAAACTAGCATTAATCCTAACAATTTTAAATTTATATTCAAAAATGAAATTTAACATATTAATTATTATTAAATTTATTATCACATATAAATTATTTTTTTATAAAATTAATTTCAATTGTTTTTTAAAATTAATCTTAAAATTATTGTATGTAATGCATGAAACTCCATTTCTAAGAAAATGGCATTTCAAGGATAAAGATTTACTATATGTAAAATGTATCAATGTTATTGAGTATTATGATATTGGAAATATTATAATTATTAAAATAATATTTATGTGACATTATATTAAATCAAAAACATAATTTTACAATTCATAAATTTAATTAAGGGAACCATTTAAAAGTAGTCTCCATTAAATATTAATTTATTTTCTAAAGTGATATTCAAGGGTTTTATAAATTGAAATATTATTTTTAAATAATTTATTTTATTTTATAAGTATAAATATTTTATATAAAATAGTCTTCAAAAAAATAAATCATTTGAAATTGATGGTATTATAAAAAACGATATATTTTTATTATTCACATAATAATCGATTGTTTTATAAAAAATTCAAAATACATGCTCAGATAATTTTTTGCGAGGAACTAAAATTTGAAATTTAGTTAATAAAATTTTATTCATAAAATTTGTGAATTTATATTTTTATATGGAAATATATAATATAATTAAAATTGATATTATTTAAAATAACTATTTCAATTTCAACTCATATAAAATATTTAAAATCTAAATGTAATAACTATTATTGGTTTTCAATTATAGTGTTTTTTATAGAATTATTATCAATTTATTAATAATATTTAATGGTTTTTTTATGTTGGGTATTTGTGGAAGTCAATTTATCAAACTCAATGACTTTTTTAAAAGTACAAATAATTTCAAGGTGTTACACCCCCCATAAAAATCATTGCCTCACAATTTGACTATAAAAATATCTATAGGGAACTAATAAATAAAAAAAACAATGATATATGATCATGGTTTTATTTAGGATGTAGAATGATATTTATCTATATGAAAAAATATTATAAGATCTTTTTAAATGGATATAACCCATTCCTAATTTCACATTGAATTATAATAAGGGAAAATAAATTATATCTACAGAAAATAAATTCCCACAAGCCCTATAAATTATTTATGTTATAATAATTCCACAGTGAATATTTATAAGTTAAAATACAGTAGTTTTTGAAAACAGAAATGACATAAGACACTATAAAATCTATAGTGAGAACTCACTATCTGATACATTGGTAGTAGTTACATGCTTTCACTAGTTTGCATAATTTTTAGTGATTATCTTCCTTGTTGTCCCTTGTATTAGTTAATTGTGCTTCATAATGCAAAAATTTCATATAAATTACATGATGATTTTTAATAGCATCTCCCTTTCCCTTACACTTATGATTTTGATTACCTTAATCTCTAAACTTATTTCATTTACCATCCCATTTATATAAATTCCCACCATGATTATTCCCACATTTTTAACATGTAGTAAACTGAAACATATTCCATCCATTATCTTGGTGACCTAAATTTATATGAAATTACATCCTTTACTTATTTAGTTTTTTTGGGATTTCAACTATGTTTACATTGTTAATAAAAATCCTTGATTACCAGTTTAGAATATTTTTATGATTTATCACTCGTGTATTTATCCTATTAGGTTGTTTTATAAGACAATTTCTACATTATCTAAGGAATCCACTATTAAATTCAATTCTTCAGGATTCATCCATTAATAAAACAAATTTATTTATCATTATTTATTTTCATTATAATATAATTACCAAAAAATAATAGAAAAATATAACCGTAATATGTTTCAATTTATAATATTATCATGTTTACCTATAATTCATACAACTCAACTTATATCCGACCCGGTTCAAAAAATATCATAATTAATTTAAGATATATTATTCTTGGTTGAACCTAGGGTACTTTGGGTGGGATTCTCTCATAATTCATATCCTATTTCTCCAAATAGATAACCCAAATTACCATAAACTTTCTTAAATTATTCTTAACCCAAATTCATTGAAATATCTGCTAAAAAACCAACTTAACCTTCAAAAGAAAATCATTCACCCAAGTATGTATATAAATTAATCATATACTATCAATAACATACCATTCCAAAAACCAATTTGAATATTGAAGACATTTAACAAAAATGAGATTATATATTCCTCAAACAATTAACTCTATATCAGACCCTTAAATGTAATTAACCACTAGTTCCTATGGTCACACAATAGTAAAATTATATCACAATACAATAAATGATATAAACATATCAATAAAAATCATCAATCAATAATCAATATTAATTTTACCAACAACTGTTTAACTTACCTATTCAATATGAAACCAAATTTTATTTTCTCAACATTATATGTATATTAATCTTAAGATTTACCCAATCCTAAATCATGTGTTATTACATAGTTATCCCAAATAAAACATCCTCGTCATGAAAGTAATTTTCAATGTTATTAATAGTATTAAAAATATTTTCACATGTCTTTAATGTAAATATAATGAAGACCAATCTAGAGATGTTTTAGATAATCATCATAATTTTAGAGTAGACTAAAATATCATTGATAAATATCACTTATTAATTATATTTAAAAATAGTTTCAAGATTATTAAATTTATAATATCACTAATAGTGTAAATAGTTGGTAACATAATTTTTCCATCATAATATGAAAATAATAAGATTCATAACCATCTTAATATCCTCCCTTATTTAGTTATGATACATAATTATTTCTTGGAAAATATATTTCTCAAATTCATTTTTGTGATCCGTTTTTTCCAAAATACTAAAACCCAAAATGGTTATTAATAAAATAATTGTAAATGATCATATTATTATGGAAACACCATCATAATATTTCTTCATTACTGAAACATTTATTTCATTCTTTGATACTTCCAGTTCAATATTTATTCTTTTAGTTATATTATCTTGTACTTTAGAACCAAATACATTGAAGTAAATATGAAATACGACTATAATAATGGTTTGTAATGAATTTTTTTAACTAAATCATGTACCCTATGATTATCCCATAAGGTGTGTAGTATTAAGACCTCTTGTCATTCATTAGAGAAATGATTGATTTGATTCCCAACCAACCCTCTTTCGGGTGATTACCATATGGTCTACTATTCCACAGTCATATCAAAATTCTAGTATCTATACAATGATTCATTACTTATAAAAAAATAATATCGATTTTACCAAAAAATATTTTCTTCAATACATAAACTTATTCATAGGGTTTTTTACTAATGTTCACCTATCCTACTCAACAAATTAAATCTCTATAATTACCATAATATTAATTAATATAGTTATCTGAAAGGGTTATCTTTACCTTTGAACATATAATCAAATACAACTTATCAACCCATAAATTCTCCTTTATAAAAATCATGTCCCCCATATCTAACTAAAACATTCCTTTAGTACCAATTATGACACCCCAAACACGAACTCTAGGATTCGGTGCTCACAAACACATAATTTACAATCTTATATTATTACATGTTGTAAAAGATTAGAAATAACAATCCATAGTTACAAAATGAATAATTATTTGGGAATCTATTCCACCATATAGATAATTTTTGGTTTAGAGTTTGAGAAAATCAAGACATAGAATTGCTGATAAATCCCATTACCATTACATCAATGGAAAATACTCCCATTATATATGAAACAATTTAATTTGTGAAAATTCTTCACTGTATCCCATTCATTATTTTACAGATTATTGCCTTCAAAACATGTCATGTGTACTACATTTCTCTATAACCTAGGGAAATTAAAAAATATAAAGGGTTGAGCTCTAATACTTATTAAGGGAAATATATAGCTAAATTAATTAAGTCATAATTGGGGTAAACAAATTCGATGAAATTGTAAAACAATATGAAGCTATAATCAATATGAAACTAATAATTATATAATAATGACAATAAATGAAGACATATATATCAATAATATTCATTCTCACACTAATTTAATTCATAATTTCATACTTTCAAAACCAATATTCCGGACATATAAAAAATACACTTGTCAATAAGGCCATAGTCAAAGAATACTTCTTTCGGGGCATTGTTCCAAGAAACTATCTTTTTATAGGAAGAGGCAGAAAAAAAAAACAAAAATAATTTTTTCTCATGAGACAATTTGATGAATAAAGGGTATATATAATTCCATTCCCACCCATCACATGATTATTTTCAATGCATTCCCCATAATAGCTGTCAATAACCATAATAAATTTTTGTGATGAACCTCATACTAAACAAAATTAGGTTATCTATATAATTAAAAATAACTAATATAAATACATTATAAACTTGCATTGGAACTCAACAATCACAAAGGGTGTAAATAATTTTTCCTATGTCAATATAATTGGTAACCTGATCATAACTCATTATAATAATATCGTGTATGGTTAAACATTACATATCCAAATGATAATAAGTGCCCATTTTTTAACAAAAGTATAAATAGTTATATGATTTTTACCCATGTAAATAAAAGGGAGAACATGATAATAACCAATCTATAGAAATAAGGTAGATGGTTAACAAATATGTAGTCAACATTCCAATAATCATCTATATAATAATACAAACATATGGAATTCAAATAATTTCCCTAATGTCAATAAAATAACACTCTCTGTAGGTGAACAATATTCAATTATAATTATATAAAATGTTATGTTCACACTATAGAGTTCAATGGTTATATTACTAATTAAATACTTGAAAACATTATCACAATCTATAAATGGGAAGGAAATGTATTATTTCAAAATAACATATCTATGGTGTAAGAAAGAAATCATGGAAGGATATTGACATAGATTAAAAATATATCCTTTTAAAAATAATGATTAGATGAT
Source organism: Viscum album (assembly GCA_963277665.1). NCBI lineage: Eukaryota > Viridiplantae > Streptophyta > Magnoliopsida > Santalales > Viscaceae > Viscum > Viscum album. The sequence continues at coordinate 1,096,492,976 of OY728163.1, forward strand.
GCAACCCAAGAATGGTTCATGAATTATAATATTTGGTCTCATGAGTTCATTACCCATATATATATATATATATTAGAGTAAAAATATTGAAAAATAAAACATAGTATTAAGAAACCTTTTGAAAATGGAAAGAGAAATGTATGGGAAAATGTAAACGATCATTTTGAATACATTTTTAAGATTAATGTGAGTAAGTAAACCTTCACTTATAAAATATCTTTTTCAAATTGTGAAGTTTAATATTAATGAAGAAATTTACTTTTTAAATAATATCCAATAATGGAGTCTTGAAAATTTAATAAAATATTCTAAAGGACATGTGGATACAAAACATTTCATTATGAGAAAAACAATTTTTATACTTGAAATTACATTTATTGAATAACCAACATTATAAAAAATATGAAAATTAATTATTTGTATTTGAACATAGTTTTGTAAAATTGGATAATGAAATGTCATTTTATAAAATATTAGTGTGGGTGAACCCAATCATGGAATAAAATGATCAAGACAAAATATTATAATTCAATGAAGAGGATATGTGTTACCAACATACTTATTAATTGGGAAAAACTGTATCAATATCCATATGAATAATAGAGAATTATTTCTATATTAAATACTATTATATACACATATTATGATAAAAACATGTATAGGGGTACTAAATAAACCAAATTAATGAAACATGGTTATTAACATGAAACATGTCTCAAGGAATCTAAATTAAAACTAATAGAAATATCGTAGAAGGGGTAAAAATTCAATAAAACCCCTTTAAAGGGAGGGAATATAATCAAAATTAAAATTCTATGATTAAAATATATTTCCTGATTTTAAATTTTTCTTTGCTAGGATATATACACCCCATAAATGAAACTTGGTGCATAATATCAAACGTGTCTCAAAAAAATGAATTTGAGAAGAAAAACCATACCACCTTTAGAACATTGGAACCAAATATCCCATGATAATGTCAAAATAAAGTGGAAAATTTAATATCATGTAATATAAGAGGAATATGATATATATATTATTATAGGGTCCTAATTACACTTCATAAAATAAAACATGAGGCATAACATAAACATTTCTCAATAAATGGAAATTGAGACTAAAACCTTTACCTTATTCGAGATTCAGTTTGTGTGCATAATTAAATTCTGAAATAATCATGTTATTTTTAATATATATCATCTTATTAAACATAATATTTTAATTCAATTTAATATAGAAAATTTATTATCATATTATATTTATTTATTATATAGTTTTCTTGCCAATATTAGTTACTTGAGCTTATTCGGTCATCTTTTTTATAACTCATTTTGTATGTTGATGATGGTTAAAATGGTCAAAAAATTATTTCAGAATATCCATAATAGTAATAATATTATGGAAAATATTTATATTTTATAAATATATTTAAATCCAACCGCTATTAGTGGTCACGTAAAATGAAACTAATTTCTCGTTAATGAAATAGTTTGCACGCATGTATTGTTAATGATTAAATTTTCCCATGAATGAGAGGGAAAAAGTGTAAATTATAATTTGAAATTTATGAATCATGTCAAAATTATAAAAATCGTATTTATTAATCCATTCTAACATTTTTATCATCAAATAAATTTGGTGTTGAAAAAAATGGAAGACGTCACATTTGGGAGGTGGTAATCTACACAACACACTAACAAAGATAGAATTTTTCTTAGTGTGAGAAGAGGATTAAATAATGATTATTAAAATAATATAATAATATATAATTATAATTATGATACTGAGGTTTTATGTTTTTATGGATATAAGATATTTGTAAGAGGAATATTAAGGGGAAAACATAAGGAGATGACACTTACAATAGAGACTTGATCATTACTAAGAAAACTCACTGGAATTGAAGGGATTATGCTAAATTAGTGAAACCAGAGGTATAATAGTGTGTCAGCAAATTCTAGTAGTATATATGTAATTGTATTACCATGTAAATTTTTAATTTGAGGGGTATATATGAAAGGGTGTCATTGATCCCCTTTTATAAAAGAGGAAAAGACACTTTTGGAAGTAGCCTAAATATTTAAATAATTAAATGACATTATTTTTAATGTCAATAGATCCATGGATTATAAATAATTAAGTTTTTGGTACCTTTGGGTTGAAAATTCTCAATAAAATCTTTCCAAACATGTTTTAAACATGTTATAGGGTTTTTAGAATTATGTGTTTACTTTTTACTATTTTACTTTTAAACTAGGTAAATATTTATTAACTAAGTGATTTTATGCTCCATTAAAAAATTTACAAAAGACATATAAAAAAATTAGGATTTATACAAACAAAATTTTACCTCTAATTAATCAAATTCGATTTATAAATATTAAATTTTAAAATAAAATTGAAATTTTGTTGGAAAACTATTTGAGTATAAAATTTATATTTAGACCATTATGGATTCTTAATCTTATTTAGTATTGATTACCATCTAAATTTGATTTATTATATTTATTTATATGTTTTTACATCACATTATATTCCTTATTTAACGTATTTTAAAATATTTTATTTTATATAAATTAGTTGATATTAGTAAAAGAATAATTTGAAAATAATTTCTTCTACATTATCATGAAAATTAGCACTAATCCTAAAAATGTAAATTTTATACAAAAACTGGAATTTACCATAATAAGTAATTTGAAAATTATTATATAAAATATGGGAACCATTTTATCAAAATAACATTATGCGTATAAGGAACCTAATCGTAACATTATCAGGTGTAATGCATAAAAACACATTTTTAGTAACAAAGTATTTGTAAGGATAGTTTTTATGTATAATTCATTCTAAACAATGTTATTGGTTATATATATATATGATTAATATTTTAAAAATTATATTAATTTTAATGTGACATTAAAATTAATCTAAAACTTAATTTCACTATGCATAAGTTCAATTAAAAAAACAAATGAAAATTAGTTTCAATAAAATATTACATACTTTTCTTCAATGAATTTTAGGGTTTTTATTAATTAATATATAATTTATAAATGAATTATAATATTTAAAATGTTTATATTCAGGTTATATAGACTTTTTTCTAATCTTCATATTCATATATAAATGATGGTTTTAGAAAATTTCTTAATTTTTACTATTTACCTTAAATATTTATTTTAGAAAATTCAAAAAATAAATCCTATGATTATTTTTTAGGGTAATTTAAAAATAAATTATAAATTATAAAATTTAAATTCAAAAATTTGTAAATTTATTTATTTTTAAAGACAATATATAGTACAAAGAAAATAATTTTTTTAAAATGACCTTTTTAATATTAACTGATATCAGTTATTTACATTCCAAATGTAATAAATATTAATGGTTTTCCATATTAGTGTTTAATATAGATTTATAATTAATGTCCTTTTAATTTGTAGTTATTTATTGGTTTTTTAAAAGGTAATTTATAAAACATGTTGAATGTTTTTTAGGTAATTAGAATTTTGGGGTGTTACAAGGAACACATTTTTCATACCATGATATCATGAAGGGAGGTAATGTTGGTAATATGATAATATGATGTTCTTAGTGATCAAAAATATCCCCACAAACCATAGGTCCAGTTTCCCATTCCTCCACAAAAAGAAAATTATCTATCTGAGGTGGTACCCACCAGAAAACTTAGTCATCAATAGTTAATTCTAAAGGTTATATCCTCTTTTTTTAATATGATATATGTATACTCTGAGAGATAAAAAACTAATTCCTAATCAAATAAACAATATTAGAGGCCTCTTTCACCATATCTGTCCTAACTATAGATTCTTCACCCTCCACATGTCATTGCATTGCTGAATAACACAATCGACTGTTGAGAGCCTCAAATAGTTCTAAAATAATTTAATTCTTGAAACTATTATTGTATGTGAACTCCACTAAGTTCAAATGATCATCCTATTCTCTACAGAATTCTAAGAAGCATGCCTAATAATATCCTCTAATACATGAATTAAATTATCTGACATTCCATTATTCTATATATGATAAGTCATAGTTGGTTTTAAATTTGTCCCCAAGAGCTTCCATAGGAATTTATAAACCCCATATGTAAAATGTGTATCCCTTTCCAATACAATTCCATAATACACTACATGAAATAACAAAATCACAAAGATATAAGGCTTTAACAACTCATATATAGAGTAATCCTCTTTGATCAATAAGAAATGATCTACCGTCATTTTCCAATCAATTATCCTCCAAAAACAACTCGACTTCTTGGGGTCTTGGTAAACACCATTAAAAACTCCATCATCAATATGTCCCACATGTATACTGGAATGGGAAATTGATGATATAATCTTCATGGATTTATATGCTCCACCTTGACCCTTTGATAGGATATGAAGTGAGAGATAAAGTCTATGAGGTGCCTCTTCATTCCTAGCCACCAGAAGTGTCAATTGATATTCTAATACATATTCATTAACACTAGGTGAAATATCCACTGAGTGGAACGAGAGTACCTAAAAAATGTTCACTAATTTTAGAAATAATTAGAACACCCCATGGAAAATATATAAAATCATAACTATCCATAAATCATTATGGAACTATGCCACTTCCTGCCAACCGTTCCAACATCACTATGAATTCTAGATCTGAATCTTAAATAGATTTTACCTAGTCTACCAACATCAAAATGATTACCAAGTTAGAACATTACTTCACTCCATAATAATTAGTTACATCCACTGACTAGTCATCCAATAAACACATCTACTACAATTCCTCCTATAAATGTCTATATCTGAACACCTATATTGTCTTGCTATGTTCATCTCTAATAACATTAACTTTCTGTTTAGTATAATACCTCTAATAACAAAATACCTATGGATTAACCTCAAAATAGCTATATTTTAATTTCAAAACCCAATGATTTAAAATGTCACACATTCTCTATTTTCATGTGTATAAGACAAATATCTCACCAAATAAATAATGGTACCAATACATTAGGTAATTTACCAAAAATACCAACTCAAATTAATATGTTGGGATGTTCCTCTAATGGGTTCAAATATTGAGAGAACTATAAGATACAGTCTGATAGTTTTTCATCTACAAAACCCAAAAAATATCACCTGAGTCATCAATGTAAATTTAATTACCCTTCCCATGCCCTTGAAATTTAATTTTTTGGGTTGTTTTCAATGTCTTCTTCAACTACAGGAAGGCATATTATCACCCCCTTCTTAGAAATATCACTCATATATATTTCCAAATATTATAATTCTTGAATGAACCCTAAGTAGTATCCTTCCATGTTATGTACACTCATAATATAAAACAAATTTCATATTAATTCACAATAAAACAAACCTCTACATTCTCTTGGTCCATTAAAATTCCTACCTCAAAGATCTCATTACTAAGAAATAGTACTAAAAAGAACCATAAGTGAAACATATAGAGATTATAATATAGATCATTAGATAAATGACTTCTCTACACCATCTTTAGTAGTTTATAGTGAATCTCTGTGGTCCATGATTATATGATATAAACATCAACAAACACTATAATTTAGTAGTCAATATACTCTCAGAAGTTCATGTTAATGGGATACATAAACACTACTGGATCATTTTTAAACCCAAAATAAATGAAAAGATAAAAATAAATTCAATATCTATAATAGAATATTGTCATAGAAACATACACCTCTTTGACTCAATGATGGTGGTAACAAGATCATAGGCCAGTCATCGTGAACTGATAGTCTCCTCCCAACAGATCAAACAAGTCATAAATCATTGAAAATGATTATATATTCTTCTTAGTAACCAGTATTAGTTTCTGGTAGTATACACAAAACTAAATACATTTGTATTCCTTCTCTATAAAAAACACTAGAAAACCCCATGGAGATGTTCTCAGTTTAATAAATTCCTTCACCTCTGAATCCCCAAGTTGCACCTTGAGTTCCTTCAACTAAATAGAAACAATATGATATGTCAAAATTGATATATTTTAAATATAAACATGAGTTTTATCTAAAATAAAAACCTCTAAATGATTATGTTTAGATAATTTAGTAGGTAATATATTGTGATAACCATCCACTATATGAGAAAAAAATGGGGAATTACCAACTGATTTTCTACAAGAACCATACCCCTTACCAGCACTGTAAATTCAAAAAAAATGAATCAAGTCAAGAAAGTTTATTCTTAATCCATAAACCCATTAATAAATCAAAACCAATATCAATAGTTTAGGAGTTATAATCATTAATGCTCTCCTATAATATTTTTTTGCATCCGATAACTAGTCAACCAGTCCATGTTGAAAATTACATCAATGATATACATATCAAGAAATATGAAATCCCATAGATGATCATAGTTAGAAAAAAATTATTCATTCTAGAAATTTCTAGATGTATCCCACTATATTATTTATTGGGGTTTCAAGATATAAAAAAATAGAAGATAACTTGGCTAAAAATTAATGTCTAACAATAAATTTTGAATATTTATATCAATGAGAAGCTCATTTATCTATAAGTCATAAGATATAAAATATGTGATCATGTTCATACCATGAAAATCGATGTTCACTCTCCACCATCTACTATAATATAGACCTATGCATAAAATCTACCTACCTTTTCTCCAAATCCATGCCCCAGAGATGCATAATTTAGTGGTTCATCAATATTTTTGGGGTCTGAAAATGCTATTAAGGATCCCATCCAGATCCCAAGATTGTATTTCATCACTACCCCATACCCTAGTGGGATCCTAACCATGATAAAATCAAACATAACTACTCAATATTCCCTATCATAACAAATCGAAAACACTTTTTCTATGTTCATAGGAATTTTGTTTATAATGATCACTCTAAATATAGATAAAACATTATGAACTTCCACCTCACACATGGGTTTCTAAAGGAACCCTTATCTTCTCTGAATTACTTCCACCACCCTCTAGAAACCCCTATAAATTCCTCTTTTTTATAATTAAATATGTTCATTTTTCCATAATGGAAGGCTTATTATATAATACAATGTGGTCTGGAAGATGAAATGAATCTTTTTCCAGCATCACAACTTTCTTGGCTGTCAAGGAATTTCAAAGAAACTATAAATATGTTATTTGGTCAAAGATCCTTTCATGGGGCCTCAGCATTTGTTAAATTCCAATCTCAAACTTCTTACACATTTACACTACATTCTTAAACAAGAGGAGAATGACGTTATGTATTTTACTTAAGATAAAAACCTAAATGATTCATTTCAATACACATGGGATTTTTATAGCAGAACTATCCTATGAGTCTACAAATAATGATAAGCATAACCCTCCTATCATAACCCGAGTTAGAAGTCTAGTTCTCTATATATGTATGTTTTTCAAAATCATATATATACAACAACAAAATTAGTATGCTTATGTTCAATGAATTTAAATGCCAACACATTTTAATATAGAAGAAAAAGTTAAGACATTTTATTAAAAGAACAACCATGAATAATAATATATACATATATATATATCATGTGATCCTATATGTGTAGTAATGATTCATGAATTCATCCAAATCCCTTCAAATAAAACATTACAAAACTCTATAGATTAACATTAAATTATAAAACCACAACAATAACAATAGTCTCATCACTACTAACATAGAGGCCTATCATATAAAATCTTGCCAATAACTATCATGAATCCCTAACTTGAGTTCCTTATAACCTATATCATTAATTCCTTTCTAAAATTAATTCCATGTATAATTAAGAGAAAACCCCCTTTGATACTATTTTTTAATTCCTAGCCAAAATCTCCTGGTCAAAGCTAGAGTTCCACACAACCTCATGTACACCACCCCATACACAAGTTGTTATTAATTAGAAGTGAGGGTCAAAAATATGGATAGATTATACTGTACCCTCAGTATAAATATCCATACATTATAATAAGTTCATGTAGAGAATAATAACTCATAAAGGAACATCGTAAATAGTAATCTCAATGTTATAATAGAAAACATGTCAGGTATCTTAGAGTCATACAATATAAATAACACATAGACCCTAATGTTGAAGGTCAAAAAATAGTATAGTAAAGAGGTATGAATGTAACTTAATACATTGTGACATCACTCCATAGTTGTTCCAAGTAGCATCTTCAAACAACAAGATCCATCTTCTTAGAACCTTGTTATTGGGCCTTTACCCTTACCTAAATCCTTTTCCATGATGTCAACATTCACATCCCGATTTCTATTTAGGGTGTGATTATATACCCAATTGGACACTAAAATACGTCAATAACATAATCTAAAATTCATTAATGGTGTATTCCATGACAATAATTAAATTCACAAACAAATAATAATCACTCACATGTTGAATAATCACGTACTAATCATGCCTCCATGAATCTTGTTCTCACCTAATTTGGATATGTACTGAAGAAAATCCATAATAGAATTAATGATCATGGGTCAACAACAATACAAACATATATATCTATGAATTAATATAGACAATAAGCCTTTTTCCACGTTAGAAAACAACCATGTCTCATATTTGTCATTGGTAAGGTCAAAATTCCATCATACACAATTTCTATCATAGATTACGATTTGAGTAAATCATACTCCATCTATTTTATTAGTCATGATTTAAGTCCATTATACCTCATCTCTATCATGTATTTGGCCACAATTCCATCATACCCCATCTCTTTCTTAGGTCTTTCTACAATGTTGTCATACCCCTTGTTGTGTCTAGGTTCACCATCATCATCATAACATATTATATATTCTCTTCCTATAAGGTATCATCACTGCACAAAGATACACATATTATTTCCCATAATAATAAAACCTCTAAAATTCAATCCTTCATTCACAACTAAGTATAGAATTCATAGGCATAAACATAACATATCATTAACAAGTATTAATAGCCACACACACACATATGATATCATAACCAAGAATGGTCTTCTGGGCTACAAAAACATAAAATACCATCAAAATAGAGGAAAACATTTTAAAAGGCCTCTAGATTGTAAATAAATTCCTATATCAAGTGTTTTATACCAATATTAATATTTTCCAAGTGTAGATACCCAAATCATGATTGTGTGTAAAAAAGATTAATCCCACATACCAAGGATCCTATAACCCATCCTAATTCACTTGAACATGTATTCTAGAAAAATATTAAAGAAGGATTTAGAGATATAATCCTAGAAACAATTAATCATATTCAATAATAACTATCGTTAATGGTAGATCTCAATCAGGTCCAAAGAAATGTCTCCAACAAGAAACAAATTTCCCTACACTAGTCACTCACCATAGTTTTCATAGGGAATCCATAGTCCATCAACATATCCCCTATATATTTGAATGATAGAAATAAAAATAAAAAATCAAGGATAACTAAATAGAATAGGAGATAAACTCACCTAGAACTAAAAAAAATTCATCCTCAAATGTCCAGGATGAAACCAAAAGGTTTGGGGTGAGAAGTTCCCTTGAGTATTCACTGAGTCTATTTAGGATTAAGCGGATAGTATGGTAAATTAATGGGTTTGATGGGACTTTTGAATATATAAGAAATCTAGGAAAAAAATTCCTCATATCCTAGTACATATGGGTCCCAAATTTGAAAAACCTCATGATGAAAAGAATATCACAATGTCATAATGGTACCCAGTTGAAATCATGTTTGGAATTAAAACTTTAGAAAATGATGAGACCTTAGACAGTAAGAAAAGTTACCATAGTGAAATGATCATCAACACATGGCAACCATTAATCATTCATAATAAAACCTTGTCGTAACCACCCTCAATAGAGCAACAATACCAAATTGGGAAGTATTTCATGAACACTCCCTTCTAAGCCTTCATTTAAAATCCAACATTCCATGTTTTAACAATTCTTCAAAATGAAGATCCATAAAAACTGACTATCATGCCACTTTTTACAATAAAACTACAACCAAACCCTCCATGTTGTTGAACAATCCATCATGTTAGAATTATACTCTAAAAACTAAATTTTATCTCAACCTTACTCCATTCACCTATGATACTTCTCGCTATACCTGAACACCTCTAAAAACATTTAAAATAACTCTTAACATATGTTTAAACATTAATTTACATACCTTTTAAATTTGAATGAGTTAAATTATATTTAATTAAACTTTTATAAATCATTTTTTGATTTTAAGGATCATGTTTTAGGTGGTGGTTAGGTTTTCTAGTTCATAGGACATAGTTGTTAACCATAGTAACAGGAGACTATATTATAATTTAATAATATAGTTAGGTATGTTTGGTATTAATGATTTATTATTGTCATGTAATACTTATTTTATTTCCCATGTTTTTTTGAAACATTATATACATGTTCTCATCAGGTTGGATATGAGTTTTTAGGTTTGGATGTTGTAAATATTAGTACTTATTGGTGAGTAGATTTTATAGTATAAATTAATTACTTATATAAATATGTTATTAAATAATTTATGTTAGTCACCACACCATGTCCCATTGAAGATATTATTTTGGAGTTATTATCCATCCCACTACAAACAAAAAAGGATTCATTGGGGGGTTAGGTTGTGATAGATTATTAGGATCTCCAGGAACTCCCTAGATCAAACACATTTTCACCATATTTCAGTCAAATTAATTTATTGTAAGATATAATTCATTATTTCATTTTCATATGTACATTAATATCAATTATATTTCAAAAAATTAATTGGGACAATATAAAAAAGATCACAATCACCACATAAAAAATTGGTTTTTATATACATTACCGTGAAAAATCATTATTCATCAAACATTGATTTTTCAAATATTCAAATATGATATACACTTTTATAATTGTCCTTCAATTTCTTCAAACTATTATTTCGTTCTTAATTAACATCGACAAGACATGATATTCTTCATAAGAATGGCATATAGAGTGTAACATCCCAGGTAAATAAAGAACAAGACATTTTTTCATAATTATTCATATTTGTGAATTAAATATTATTTTTACTTTAAATGGGTTTCTATGTTCGATGGCGTACCCAATACACAACAACAGGTTTCTTTGAAATCTTTCTTTGCACAATAATAATATAATATTATTATTTTAAATGGTAGTTAACACCTATCTGTTGTTTTGGTGGGAATAAATCGAACTAAATACAATATTATTATACATGTTTTTTAAATGTTTTTACATTTATCCAATAAAATATATGGGCTTAAAATATGAATGAATCAAATTTTAAGCATAAATACTCTAATATTCACTAAAAGGTCAATTTACCACCTTTTGATGGCGAACCCTCATTAAATCTTATTTTTTTTCATTTTTATATGTTCTATTTGAAAAAATAAAATTCTTATTTACATTCGGGACATCAAAATTTACTTTGGGTAAATATTTGGTATTTTTCTGATAAAGTTCATTTTATAATGAATATTGAAAAATACTGTATTTTTATTCAAAATTGACTTTTAATATAATTTATTTACATGTTTATATTATATTTTTAATTTTTTATAAAGTTTAATAATATTATATTTTTACCGATTAATCCAATGTTGGTCATTAGAATTAATTTCACTTTGATATTGGACATAAACAAGTGTCGATCTTTGGACATTTATTATTTCATAAAAACACATTATTTGTTTTGACAACATGAATTTATTTTAAATTAATAAATCCAACTTATATGTTTTTAATTGGTAAACTAGAAATCATTTTCGAATTTGGAATATCAAATATATCTTAGGCTGAATTTTTGGTATTTTTTTGAAAAACATCAATTTTTGATGAATAGTGAAACCACATTGTAGTAGTTAAGAAACAAACTTTTTCATTAAAATGAAATTTTACCACTTCTGTGAATGTAATTTAAGAAATACAACATACATGGATTTTATTAGTATGTAAAATTTGGTTTAATAAGATGAAAATATTTTTTGTTGAATAGTAACTTTTGACTTTTATTTACCACGGTTAAAGGTAAATAGTGTAATTCAAGGTAAAAAGAATATCATAATAATAAAAAATTACCTTAACACATGTCCTAAAATTATTGGTTGAGTCATTTACAAACATGGTCATCTTTGGGTTGATTTTGGAACCCCATGGAGCTACTTGAGAGTTATAATGACACTTTAGATTTATTAACTTAAGGTAATGACAAAAATTAAACAAAAAATATCATTTAGTAAATAAATTTTTACATGGGGTTATATAAGATATATTTTAAACTATAAATATTAATTGGAAATATAAAATTATTTCTTACATCATGTTTGTTTTTTTTATAATTTTAGGCATCAAATAAATTAAATTATTTATGACACAATAATGATGAAGTATTTACCCCATTAATAAATTAGTTAAATAAATAAGATTATAAATATTAAACCAATATCCAAAACCTGTAAAATTCTTATTGTATGATTTTATTTATACCATGAGTCCTCTTTTCTTATACTGTAATTAATTTTGGATGTTTAGAAACCGAATATCATTTTATATTAAAATAATATTTTCACACTTTCCTGAAGAGCCCCTCCACCCCCTTATAAAAAGCCCTCACTTCTTTCTCATTAATCACACATCTCAAGCCCCTTGTATCATCCAACCCCTGACCAAATAAGCACATAATATCCCTCTCGTCCTCTTAGAATCCTTACCTTAGGTATAAGTAACTTCAATAAGTCTTTTTGGTTCAAACCAAAGGGAGTTACCCAAATTATAGGTAATGATTCCTCTTAACTTCTTTTCTTTTATTTTAATTCTCCAACCATAAAATCATTTTATTTTTTTCTTTTAAAACTACACTAGTATCCTCAATATACTAGGATTTTGTTATGAGAATTATTATTACTACACTTAAACACACCTCCATCTAAGGGGTGAAGAACATATTGTTTCTGTTTATGGAAAACTAACACCTCATGAAACGATGATTGTTCGATTATCTCCTACCACCTCTCATGGTGGAAATTATGATGGAACTATATTTATATATGATATATATTATTTTTATGTTTTATTTATTCTTATTTATTTTACATTTATTTCATAACATTATGGTTTCCATAATGGATAAACACGTTAATTTCATTTGAGGAAGTGCGGACTACTGCCCCCTCAAAGTGATATGACTCGTTGATGCCATATGTGGGATGTATAACAAATGAGGATAATGATATTATATATGATATTATACTAGAATTATAATATAGCTATGTATCATTATTTTATAGTTCCATTAAAATAATAAATAGAAATGAAAGTAGTGTTCATGCGTACGTACGGCTTACCGTCTCCATGAACAGTACATTTCATTTTTTACCTCTAAATGTTATGTACTATTATAAATAAATTTATATAGTGTATATATAAGATATATATGATATCTAAATTATGAATATAATTCTGAATATAATTAAATTTTGAATTTGTGAACAACTTGTAATTATAAGCAGTCCATTTTTGGCTCAAGTACAAAATATCAACAAAACGAACATTATTAACTTAAATGATTAAATCATGTTTATAAAATGATAATAAGTGTTATAAAAGGAATAATAAAATTGAAAAAAGTTCTTAATCCTGATGAAATTAATTATAGTTTATTTTTTACGATATTAAAGAATGAACGAGTCAAGTCGGGCGTGAGGTAAGGGACTTCATCTCAATATCCTTTCATTGAGGCATATTTTGTTTTAATACACGATTTTCTTTTATATGTTGTATAAACAACTTTGACTTTGACTTTTATTCAAAAGGAATAATTTCTCTATGATGCGTTTTACTAAACGACAAAAAGGTATGTTTCTTTTAAAGTAAGCGGTGTCAATGACTTTTTTATTCCACCATGAGTATTATTTGATCTTTGGCTTCCTTAACAAGCCATGGTGTTTTTTTAAGGAAAATAAAATCCATATAATTTTTACAGATTTTAGTATTGAAAATGGTTTTGATAATGTATTTTTTATGTTAATATATTTAAATGATATATTCTTATTGAAATTTGGAAATGTCATCTTTACTTTATATTTGTTTTATGTGTTATGAATATGATATTGTTCTTGGGAATTATTTACGCATACGGGTGGTTCCATGATAAACCTAGGGTCGGTGAGCCCGAGATAGATCTTCAATGAATTGGGTAACGTGATAGAGGTAAACGTGAATGATTCTCCTAATATATTTATGGAATATAATTTGATGGGTATTCGAACATAAATCCTTATGTAGTTGTGATAGCTACAATGTATGTATGATATGAATGCCATAAGTATCTTTATGATTTGTGATTACTATCTGTCATTCATAAATCTTATGTTTTCATGAGGTATATAAAAGAGTTTATGTTTTGTATGTATTCGTGGACTAATGATTTCTTTCTTATTTTATAACCCTTACTGAGCTTTTTTGTGCTCATCCCATGTTTTGAAATGCTTTTAACATGACTTAAAGGTGAATAGGGTCAAGGATGGGATCAAGGAAATGACTTGTTGTCTAAAACATTGAACTAGACATTACTCTTTTTTTCAAAAGTTTTTATTTTATGAAAAAATGGGTACTGAGTAGAATTGTCGACATGTAATATTCATTTTGTTATGTAAATATTCTGGCCTAATTATCTAAAACTCTAAACATGAAAAGATCCCCAATGTGAATTATCCATTAAATTCAATAATATGTAATTTTTAATGTCGGGTCCTTATAGTTAGTATCAGATGTCAGTTTAGATAACATTAGAAGTTAGTATATTGATAAATTAATGTCCATAAATTAATTTATGGTAAGATTGAAATGATATTTCATTTACATAATACCATGTTACTTCACCTAATATATTTCTATGTTCAGAATGGTTTTCCATAAAGGAAACAGGGCAACTATGTTGGGATGATGTCAGGAGGAAGACAACCTCCCAAATCAGAAACCAGGAATGGTCGGAATCAGAACTGAATAGTTTGTTGCAGTGATGGCATAGTTGACATAGGCTAAAAATTGTGGTGGTATCTATGCATGAGATTATCCAGATCAACCACAGAGGAACATTTCAGTAGTGGATCATTTCATGAGGCAATATCCCCCATCATTCAGAGGATCATCTGACTCGACACTATCATAAAGGTGGATTAAAGCACTGAAAAGATTTTTGATGTCATGGGTTTTTCAGAACATCAAAAAGATAGTCTCATTGTTTACCGTTTTGATGGTGATGCTGATCAGTGGTTGTCTATGGTGAAAAATATCAAGGATAGTGAGGATATTGATTCTATTGATTGGGATGAATTCAAATGTTTGTTTTTGGATAAATATGTTCCTAAGGTGGTTCATCATAGAATAGAAAAACAATTCATAGAATCGAGTCTGGATGATGACTCAATGGATGCTTATGAAACTAAATTCACTCAACTGGAAAGGTATGCTCCAAATTTCATATGAGATCTTGATAGTAAAATCATCCATTTTAACTTAGGATTAAATCCAAAGTATCAAAGGGCTTTAGCATCTAGTGGTTTCAAAAGTTATGAAAAACTTGTTTGTTGTGCTGAGATGGTGGAAATGGTGTTTGTCGATGATCAGGTTTTCTTTGACAAACATAGAATAAGAAGTCGAGGTGGCAGTTGAAAGGGAATAACTCTTCATAAAATTATAATTGTAAGAAACATAACTTTATAGTTTGTGAAAATTTTGGAAAAAAGCTTGCTCAGTAATGTCTTTTGAATTATGGTAACTGCTACCGATGTGGTGAAAAGGCATATAAAGCTCGAAATTGCACTAAAAAAGGTCGGGTTAATAGTAAGAGAAAATCTGAATTACATTCAGTAAAAATTTTTAAGTGGAAGGAAGTGGTTCATTATGAAAATGAGTGTTCAATGAAGAACTCAACTGAGGGAAATCATCCATACTATAAGTAGAAAGGGGTGGTGAAATCCTTTGAAACTACATCAGTAGATATTGGGCCATCAAATGAAGTAGTATTAGGTACACTGTTTGTTTGTTCAGATTATGCCAATGTGTTTTTTGATTCAATTTCTACACATTCATTCATTTCTAAGAAGTATTATAGTAAATTGTAAAATTCCATTTCAAGATATGAATCATGAACTTATGGTAAAAATAGTCGGGGGAAATGTTGAGAAAAAAAGAAATTATAAGAACCTTCTTGTCCTTGTGTGTTGGAAGAATCTACCTGCATACTTTATTATTTTTCCTCTAGTAGAGTTTGATGTTATTTTGGGTATAGATTGGATTTCTGTTTATCAAGCTAAGATTGATAGCAGAGCTAAAGAGGTTTCTTTTCAGAAAGATTTCCAGTTAGTGTACAACAATGAACCATTGATTTTGATAACATATTAGGAAGCTGATAAACTAGAAAAAGATGTAAATGAATCTTACCTTGCTCATATTGTTGAAAATAATGGATGTGTTGAGATTAATGATGTTCCAGTGGTAAATGAGTACCATGATGTTTTTTCTGATGAGTTTTCTGGTATTATACCTGATCGAAAAGATGAATTTACTTTTGGCTTGGTTCCTGATGCTAAGCCCAATTTAAAACCCCCTTATCAAATTTATCAAATTGAACTTTTAGTGTTAAAGATGCAATTGCAAGAGTTATTAGATAAAGGTTTCATTCGACCTAGCACATCACCATGGGGTGCTCCTGTATTATTTGTTAAAAGGAATGATGGTTCAATGAGACTTTGCATTGATTATAGAGCATTGAATAACATCACTATTAAGAACAAGTATCATTTGCCTCATGTCAATGAGTTGTTTGATTAGCTCCAGGGATCTCAGTATTTTTTGAAGATTGATTTGAGGTCGGGGTACCATCAGTTGAAAGTAGAGGAAGCATACATTTCAAAGACTACATTTCATACTAGATATGGCCACTACAAATTTCTAGTTATGCCTTTTGGTTTAACCAATGCACCTTTTGTATTCATGGATATTATGAATATAATTTTCTATGAGTTCTTGGATAAGTTTGTGGTTGTGTTCATTGATGATATTTTTTTATTCCAAAAGTAAAGAGGAAAATTGTAGTCATTTAATGGTTTTCTTACAAACCATAAAAAAATGTTTCAAAAATTCTGCAAGTGTGAGTTTTGGTTATAGAAAATTTCATTACTTGGACACATTATTTCAAAAAATGGCATAACTATTGAAACAACTAAAACAATGGTTGTTGAAGAATTTACAATACCCACAAATATAACTGAGATCCTTAGTTTTCTTGGTTTAGCTGGTTATTACTGGAGGTTTGTTGGGAATTTTGCACAGTTATCTATCCCACTGACTATGTTAACTCGAAAAGTTTTTATGTTAATTTGGACAAAAGAATCTGATGATGGTTTTCTGGAATTGAAAAGAAGATTGGTGAATGATTCAGTTGTGGAACTGCCATCCAGAAATGGTGAGTTTGTTATTTACAGTGATGCTTTGTTGAAAGGACTTGGATGAGTCTTTATGAAGAATGATCTGGTAATTGATTATGATTCACATCAGTTGAAACCTCATGAGTTAAATTACCCTACACCTAATTTGGAATTAGCTTCTGATGTTTTTTCTTTAAAAATTTGGAGGCATCATTTTTATGAAGTAATATGTGAAATATATACTGACCTCAAAAGTTTGAAGTATATATTCACTCAAAAACAATTGAACACGAAATAGAGGAGATGGTTGGAATTAATCAAGGATTATGATAATAAGATTCATTACCATCCAGGAAAGGAAAATAAAGTGGTTGGTGCTTTGAATCGAAAAATTAATGCTTCATTAGCCATTATATGTTTGGAAAGAGATCCTTTGAATTTTGATTTGATGAAATTTGGAAAAGAAGTTGTTGGTGCAGTAAATTATTCTTTTTTATTTCAGGTTTTAGTGAAATCATCTCTATTAGATAGAATAAAGCAGGCATAGAAAGAAGACAGTGAGTTGCAGAAAAAGTTAGAGTTGGTTCAAAAGGGTAATTTACCTGATTTTAATATTGATAATGATTGTGTTTTGAGGTTTGGGAAAATATTATATGTGCCTTGTGATTCACAGTTGAAGAATGAGTTTTTATGTGAAGCTCGTAGATTCCCATTTTCAGTTCATCCTGGTAGTACTAAGATGTATAGAGATCTACGGGAGTATTACTGGTGGGATGGAATGAAAAGATATATTTATGATTTTATTGTGAAGTGTTTGACTTGTCAACGGGTTAAAGAAGAGAATCATTTACCGAAAGGTATGCTTCAGTCTTTACCGGTGCCAGAGTGAAAATGGGAAAATATATCCATGGAATTTATTGTGGGATTACCAAAGGCATCTTGAGGTAATGATGCAATCTGGGTAATTGTTGATCGGTTGACGAAATATTCTCATTTCCTTCCTATTCTAGATACTTTGTCTCTAGATCAACTTTATTGGTTCTATATTAAAGAGATAGTCAGGGTGCATGGTGTTCCCCTCTCCATTGTATCTGATCATGATCTCAGGTTTACTTATAAATTTTGGAAAGGCCTTCAGAAGTCGTTATGTACAGAATAAAATTTTAGTACAGCTTTTCATCCACAATCATATAGGCAATCAGAATGAACAATTCAGACCTTAGTGGATAGTATACATTCTTGTTCACTAGATTACCATGGAATTTGGGACCAACAACTTTGTCTGGTTGAATTTTATTATAATAATATTTTTCATTCTAGTATACAAATGGCTCCATTTGAGGCATTATATGGAAAGCACTGTTGAACTCAAACATTTTGGGATGAAGTAGGTGAAAGGAAACAGATGGGACAAGAATTGGTAGAAGAGATGGAAGAAAAGGTTTAATTGATTCAAAAGGACATGAGAATAGCTCCGAGCGGGCAGAAAAGTTTTGTAGATAATTGGAGGAAGGATCTACCCTTTGAGGTAGGTGATCATGTCTTTCTCAAAGATTATCTATGGAAAAGTGTGATGTGTTTTGGTAAGAAAGGAATGTTGAGTCTGAGGTTCATTGGAACTTATGAAATCCGGGATAAACTTGGATCAGTTGTGTACAGAGTTGTTTTACCTCTATGTTTATCCCAGGAACATAATTTTTTTTCATGTTTCAATGTTGAGAATGTATATGCCAGATCCATCTCATGTTTTGTGCCTAGAGATAGTTCAGTTGGAAGAGAATCTCTCTTATGAGGAACAACAAGTCGAGATTCATGACCATAGAGAGAAAGTGTTGCGAAATAAGGTAATTTACTAGGTAAAGGTTTTGTGGAAAAACGATATGGCAGAAGAGGCAACGTGGGAATCTGAAAATGTTATAAGGGATATATACCCCCATTTATTTGATATGTGAATAAAATTACGAGGACGCAATTCCCAAAAGGGGGGAAGGATGTAACATTCCAAGTAAAAAAGAACAAGTCATTTTTTTATAATTATTAATATTTGTGAATTAAATATTAATATTACTTTAAAGGGGTTTCTGTGTTCGGTGGCATACCCAATACGTAACAATAGGTTTCTTTGAAATCATTTGTTGCACACTAATAATATAATATGATTATTTTAAATGGTAGTTAACGCCTATCCGTTGTATTGGAGATAATGAATATAACTTACTACAATATGATTATACATGTTTGTTAAATGTTTTTACATTTATCCAATAAAATATATGGGCTTAAAATATGAATGAATCTAATTTTAAGCATAAATACTCAAATATTCAATAAAAGGTCGATTTACCGCCTTTTGATGGTGAACCCTCTTTAAATATAGTTTTGGTCATTTATATATGTTCTATTTGAAAAAAAATCAACTTTAGATTCGGGACATCAAAATTTACTTTGGGTATATTTTTGGTATTTTTCTGATAAAGTTCATTTTTTTAATGAATAGTAATAAATAATGTATTTTTATTCAAAAGTGCCTTTTAATATAATTTATTTATATGGTTCTATTATCATCTTAATTGTTTTTAAAGTTTAATTAGATTATATTTTTATTAATTATCTAATGTTGGTAATTGGAATTAATTTCGCTCTAAAATTGGACATAAACAAGTGTTTATCTTTAGACAGTTATTGTTTCTTAAAAGCACGCTATTTGTTTTGACAACAGAAAATAATTTTTAATTCATAAATCTAAATTCTATGTTTTGAATTATTTAAAACATAAATCATTTTTTAATTTGAAATATCAAATATATCTTAGCGTGAATTATTGGTTTTTTTCTGAAAAACATCAATGTTTGATGAATAGTGAAAACACTTAGTAGTAGTTAAAAAACTGACTTTTTCATTTAAATTAAATTTTACTACTTCTGTGAATTGAATTTAAAAAATCAAACATACATGGTTGTTATCAGTAAGTAAAATTTGGTTCAATAAGATGAAAATAATTTTTCGTGAATAGTAACTTTTGACTTTTATTTACCGTTGTTAAAGGTAAATATAGTAATTCAAGGTAAAAAGAATATCATAATAATACAAAATTAACTTAACACATGGACTAAACTGATTGGTGGATTAATTTATCACAATTTTCATATTTGGATCAATTTTGGGATTCCATGAAGCCACTTGAGAGTGATAATGACACTTTAGATTAATTAACTTAAAGTAATGACAAAAATGACACAAACAAATATCTTTTAGTAAATACATTTTTTCATGGGTTTATATAATATATATTTTCAACTATAAATATTCATTTAAAATATAATAATATTTTCTACCTCATGGTATTTTTTTTAAATTTTTACACATCATATAAATTAAATTATTTTTGACACAATAAAGATGCAATATTTACCCCATTAATAAATGATTTAAATAAATAAGATAATAAATATTAAAAAAATATCCAAAACATGTCCAATTATTATTGAATGATTTTATTTTGACCATTATTCATCTTATCTATGAATTTAATTAGTTTTTTTACGTTATAAACTGAATATTATTTTATATTAAAATAATATTCTCACACTTTCATAAAGAGCCCCTCCTCCCCCTTATAAAAATCACTCACTTCTTACTCATTCCTCACACCTCTCAAGCCCCTTGGCTCTTACAACCCCTGAAAAAATAATCGTTGAAGATCTCTCTCCTCCTTTTAGATGTCTTACCTTAGTCAGAAGGCACTTCAACAAGTACTTTTGTTTCAAACCAAAGGGAGTTACCCATATTAAAGGTAACGATTCCACTTAACATCATTTCTATTAGTTTAATTCTCCAATCCCTAAAATATTTTCATTCGTTTATTTTATAACAATACCAGTGTCCTCAATATACTAGTATGTTGTTATGAAATGTATTCGAACTACACGTACACACACCTCCACCAAATGGTTGAAAACCATATTGTTTATGTGGATGGAAAACTAACCCCTCACGAAACGATGATTGTTCGATAATCTTCTACTGCCTCTCATGGTCATTATGATGGAACCGTATTTATATATGATATATATTATGATTATTTTTTCTTTATGCTTTTGTATTTTCCATTTATAGCATACCTTTATGGTTTCCATAATGGGTAAACACGATAATTTAATTTGAGGAAGTGCGGACTACAGCCCCATCAAAGTGATATGACTCATTAATGCCATATGTGGGGTGTATAACAGATGGAGTTAATGATATAATATATGATATTATACTATAATTATGATATAACTATGTATCATTATGTTTTAATTCCATTAAAATAAGAAATAGAAATTAAAGTAGTGTTAATGCGTACGTACGACTTGTCGTCTCCATGAACGGTGCATTTCATTTCATACCTCCAAATGTTATGTAATATTATAAATACATGTATATACAGGATATATATGACATATATGATATCTAAATAATTAATATCATTCTTAATATAATGAACTTTTGACCATGTGAACAACTTGTAATTATAAGATGTCTATTTTTTACTCAAGTGCCAAATATTAACAAAAAGAACGTTATTGACATAAATAATTACATAATGTTTATAAAATGGTAATAAGTGATATAAAAGGAATAATAAACTTGAAAAATGTTCTTAACCAAGTATAAATAAACATTATTTTATTATTCAGGAGATTAATAAACGAAAGAGTCATGTCGGGCACGAGGTAAGGGACTTTGTCTCAATATCCTTTCATTGAGGCATATTTTGTTTTAATACATGATTTTATTTTATACATTGTATGAACACCATTTAATTTTACATTTATTCAAAATAAATCTTTTCACTATGAATCATTTTACTAAACAACCAAAGGTAATGTTTCTTTTAATGTAAGCGGTGACAACAACCTTTTCCCTCCACCGCGAGTATTATTTGATCTTTGGATTCCATAACAATACGTAGTGTTCTTTTAAGGAAAATAAAAACCATATACTTTTTATGTATTTTTGTATTGAAAATTGTTTTGATAATGGATTTGTTATGTCAATATATTTAAATGATATATTGTGATTGAAATGTGTAAATTTCATCTTTCCTTTATATTTGTTTTATGTGTTATGAATATGTTATGGTTCTTGGGAATTATTTAGGTATATGGGTGGTTCCGTGATAAACCTATGGCGGGTGAGCCCGAGATAGCTCTCCAATGAATTGGGTAACATGACGGAGGTAAACGTGAATGTTTCTCCTAAGAGATTTAGGTAATATACTTTGATGGGTATTCCAACGTAACTCCCTATGTAGTTGTGATAGCTACAATGTAAGTATGATATGAATACCATAAGTACATTTATGATTTGTGATTACTATGTGTCATTCATAAATATTATGTTATTATGAGGTAAGTAAAAGAGTTTATGTTTTGTATGTATTGATGGACTAATGATTTCTTTCTTATATTATAACCCTTACTGTGCTTTTTTTATGGTCATCCCATGTTTTGAAATGTTTTTCATAGGACTTTAAGGTGGATAGGGTCAATGATGGGATCAAGGAAAAGTGTTTCTGTCTAAAACATGGAACTATACAAGACTCTTTCTTTCAAGTGTTTTTATTTTATGAAAAAAATGGATACTGAGTAGAATTTTTTTTATTTAATTTTAATGTTGTTATGTAAATGTTATGACATAATTCTCTAAAATTCTAAACTTGAAAAGATACTTAATGTGATTTATCCACTTAATTCAAGAATATATAATGTATAAGGTCGGGTCCTTATCTTGAGAGTCTTTTAGTGACCATATTTAAAACTAATTACTCCATGGTGTGGTGTATTTGATCTCTCTATAGGATGAAAATATATTTTTCATTCCATTTTTAGAACCTGTTTCCATTCATGGTGTGATCAAAATATCAAGGAATGGTGTACTTGATGTTTACAACATTATTTCTACAAAATGGTCAAGCCCGTGACATTTTATATTATAAAATGACATGATACATTATACCATGTTATGGTAATCTCTTATCAATCTATATCATTTAATAATTCATTAACATCATGTGTTTTTCCTTCTAAGACCACAATCACTAATAATATCAAGGCCATAGTGTATTTTGACCATCCTTTATAATTCCATTTTATTTCAACATTGATTTACCACAATACTAATTCATTAAACTTTAATAAATTCCAACTATAATAATTTTTAAGGATAATACAATTTTTTCAAAAAAAAATACAACACCATGTTCACTGCATAGTTCCTCCAATCTTTTAATTCTAACAATGATAGTTTTAAATATTTTTGGTTTCCATCTTATGTTCATGTCGAATCAAATGCTATGGATAACATCGTTGTTAATTTTCAAATAATAGTATTAATTAGATATATAAATAAATAGTTTGATTATAACTTATAGGGATATGATAATAAGAATAACATTTGAATTAAAAATGTCATTGTTAATGAACATATTGTCTATATAGATATACATTTTATTAAATAAGATAGTTGGAATAGGATAAATTTTTTTGTCATGAGTGGGTTGAACATGAAGATATATATTTATATATATATTTATATATTGATTATATTTTTAATTTACAAAATCCTATTTCAATAATATCTCTCTGGATGTTAACCAAGGTAATTGTAACATCCTAATAATTTAATCAGTAATTTCCATTGAATACTACTATGTTCAGTATCTTAACTTACAAGGCACATGGAACTAAAATTATTCATGAAATATTAGATAAAAATTATTAATTAAATTATAAGAAGAATAAAACATTTATAAACTAAAAAATACTAATCAATTAAAAATGCATACATTTAGTAGATATATAATTAATATAATTTAATGTCAAAAAGGATTGGTTTTAGAGAACGTTTTTAGGTATTGTGAATTTTGGATTAATAAATTAAATTTATCACTTTTATTATATTATTTTGATAATATTTAATACTTAAATATATGAAAAAATATATTGAAATTTACTTAATTATTAATGGATACTAAATATGATCGAGAACACATAATGATTAAAATGTCCCTTTTCTTTATAAACTATTTGTATTTATATTTTTTCTTTTTATAAAATAAAATTATTAATTTTTTAATTTTAACTTGATTTAATTAACATTATTTTATAACTCATCGTGTCAAATTTATTTTGGTGTGAATATTTTGGATTTTTTGGAAGACGTTGGTTTTTGGGTGAATATTAAAAAATGGTGATTTGGTAAATAGCGACACTTTTCTGACACTTTCATGATATAAAAATGTATTGAATTTTTATGAAATATTTTATATATAAAAAATTACTATTTTATAAGTAAAATTAAAAATTTAATAATATTATGTTGAATTTGTAATCATGTATTGGCCATTTTAAATCCTATGTATTGTTATATTCTAATAAAACAATTTTTTTACCATTTTATTAAATTATGTTTTTATAAAGATAAATTCTAGTTTGGATTTTTTTATGTAAAATAACTCTACATTTTTTATTAAAAATATAATAAATTTCACAGGGACCAATGTTATATATTATTTTGGTCTAAATTCATTTTTATTATTTAAATGGAATTTTTCTGAAAACTATTTTTCATTAAATTATGGATAATTCTATTCAAAAAAGAATTAATTCCTCAAAAATATAATCTTACATAATTTATACCATATTTGAATTCAAAATATTAAAATTTCATAGCATGTTCCATTTAATTTTTACCCATCAAATTAAGTAACCATAATAAACCTTATCTATCATGGTAAAGGTTAAAAGGGTTTAAAAGGAGATCCTAACTAATATATAAAGATTTAAATATCCCTAAAATTAACAAAATGTTATTTTATGAGTGAATTTAAAGCCTAAATTACCTTATATTCTTAAATATTTTCAATTTGTTCCAATTATCATTGACAAATATTTTGATAATATTTTAATGTCCAGATTATTAACGAGTGTTCCCCTCCTCTCACCTATAAAAGGACCACTCCTCTCCTCACTTGTCTACACAATTTAAGCATCATAGATCAATAAATGACAAAAAAAATACCACTCCAAAATCCATTGAAACATATAAGATCCAGTATTCTTCCTAAAATACTAATTCAATAATCCTTAATGTTTTTATAAATGATGATTGTATAATTAAGAGGTGTACGTTCCAACCAATATCATTACAATTTATTTCATCAAAATAATTTTCCAAATAATTTATAACCATCTTAAAATAACATAAAAAATAATAACTATGATACATAAATTTTATTATTTTAATTTTAAAACCATTCTATTCTTTCTTTCTATATATAGAAAAATTAAAACGATGTTAGTGTGTAAGTGAAGATTATCGTCTCCATGAACGGTGCATTTTGTCATCACCGCAGCACATGGATTGTTATAAAAAAGGATAAAATGGTTAAATAATATATTTTTAACAAACTAATTATTTTTAAAATATAAATAATTATCTACTTTCTTTCCATACATTCCATTGAAAAATGAATACATTTCCCATGAGAATATTAAGACTAATTCTCCACAAAACAACATGTCTCATTTTTTATCACTGCCTTACAAGGATGGTTTCAAGAATATATTTAATAAATAAATATTAAATTTATAACAAGATTATTTTTTTAGATAAAAAAATTAATTTATATTAACATTATTAACCAGGAATGATCATCATAAAATTTAATTGGATGAAACGAGTATACTAAGATACTTTGTAAGTAATAATAACTTACATTTAGTTTTTATTTTTCATGTTTTTTTATATCTTCTTGAATATGATTTATCCCTTTCATAAAATTTTTTTAAATCATTAATATTCTATAAAAGTGATAATATCTCTATAAAATAATATATTTTAAATCATTCTGTCATTAAACCATCTTCATAGTTGGGTCGTTTTTACCACCTACAAGAAGATGATTCAATGTTTATGTAATGAATAATTAATGAAAATAAAATAATATAAATATTACGTAATAATGAATAATTTATTTTTTTTTTCTCAAATAATTAATGTCGGTCAGAGTTGAGTACTCCATAGGGAGATAATTGGGTATCTATATAAATTTCTACTAAAAATCATTGTTTGAATCTCCCTAATATTTAAAATTCAATTGCTCAGTTATCCAGTAGTGAATTTATAAGAGCATGACTATTTTGATTAATTTCTCAAAAGAATTATTAGTTATTAGTTGTATCAATTTGATAATTAATACAACTTTTGAAACTAACCTAATAAGTCAACATTGGTATAAACACATTCTATGGCTAATTATAAGAGTTCAATTTAGTTTTAGGAAATATGTGATAAAATAGAGTAAATATAAAGGGTAAAAACATAATAACAATAAAACAAGAGGTTCATTGTCAAGAAAATACATAATCCTCTCAACATGGTGATCACCATCCACCAAGAATTCGAATTTAATAAATAGATTGATCCACAACCTAGATCATGGTTCACAATAGCACAGAGGTTTTCCAGGTCATCCTTGACCTCTACCACATTTTTTCGGGGGAAAAACAAAAAACAGGTCACACATAACCTCTTACACTGTTCTATGTGGGATAAAATTGGATAAAAAGAGTGTTATATTTAGGATATAAGGTATCCCCCTGTTATGCATAGGAGTTAGTGTTTGTGTAATAGATTGGTACACACACTGCTCAAAAGTATGTAAAAATGCTTACAATAGAGAAAAAAATATGAGAAACAATTTAGAAGGATTTGTGTGTGTTGAGATGCATCTATTGATTCTTTATATTCATCGATTATGATGTCTGAGTCCTTTTCTGAAAGTTGTCACAAAAAACAGAGTGTCGTATTCTGTCTCTTAGGTGAAAGTATGGTTCTACAAGTATATTCTTCTCCTTTATTGATATGCAAAACTGATTTGTCAATTCGGTGTTCAGCTTGATTGAGATTGCATCGTGTATTCTTTTTTTTCTTGAATTCATGGTGGTTTCATGAGATTTTATTTTCTTCAGTATGTTTCACTCTCACATAGGCATGTACCACGCCACTACTACTATTGTATAACTATTCTCCCCTTTAAAATGATTATTATTTTCAAGGGCTGACAAAGAGAATGTACAGTCCATGTGCATAGGTTCATTGTACATTGTATTGTTTGCTAAAATTCCTAGAAAATATTATTAAATATGTATGTATCATTAAATGAGACAAATATGACCATTATAAATAATATTAATAAATTTAGATTTAAACAGTCTATCGGTGACTCATCTATCGGTGTCTCCTTCTATTGGTGTCTCAACCCATCGGCATGTTATTCTGTCATTATTTCCACAGATCAGTGACTCATTACATTAGTGACTTGTTTCAAAGGCGACTCATTCCTTCTGTTAGTGAGATAATTGATCTACTGGTGACTCGTTTCAATGGTGAGTCCTTCCTTCTTTCGGTGAGACCATTAATCTATCGGTGACTTGTTTCAACTAACAGTGAGTCTTTGCATCTGTAAAACCCAGCAACGGTAGGTCACATGGACAGATGGTAGGTTTTCTGCATTAATGAGTCATATGAAATGGTGATTCTTCTACTTCGATGAGTCATATGAAATAGTGATTCGTCTCAATGGTGTCAACTTCACAAACATAGAACAAATGTCTGTTTGATCTGCCTGTCAGTGAGTCAAATGTCTCTCAGTGAGTCATTTATCTTTCGGTGTTAGTGAATCATACATAAGTAATTTTAGAAGGTATATATGTCTTATATTTCAGCAAAGTTAGGGAGTTTTAATACCCATAAGTACACATACACAATCAGTTTTAATATTGTTTAGAATTAACACACAAAAATATTTATATGATTAAAATGAGATGATATTCAAGGTAATTCTTTGTCATAATTTAGGATTTGACATGAGGTAAGATATATGTTAATATATTACATGATTTTTGACAATTAAAACCATTATAGTCATAGATAGTGGCCCAAAATATCTATGGGCCAATAATCTCATTATTGTTTATGATAACAACTCATGGTATTATTAAGTGTCATTAGAGAAATATAAAAGTAAAGTGTATGATTATTAGATCTCATAAAGTTAAAATAATGTATCAGATATAATAATACATAAACCCATAAAATGATTAAATTCTTAAAAATTCTTAATAACGTTCTCCCCATTTTAACAATGCTTAATAAAGTTCTCCCCATTTTGGGATTAGCAAAAAGTGAAAGGTGAAAAGAAAACTAAAAACATATATGTATAAATAGTGAAATTTCATTCATTATCAAAAATTACACTTAATTAGAAAAATGAAAACAATGCAACCCTATCAAAAAAGATCACTCCACACTACATGGTAGGGTCAATGGGTTCCTTCCCCATATCAGAAGGATCAATGGATGGCTCAGCATGAGGGTTAGGATGAGAAGTAGGATTGTCTGAATGGATTTATAGAGGAGGTAGAGGCAGTCCTTCATGTAATATAAAAGCTATGGAAGACTTGTGATGAGAAATAAATTGATGTTGAACATGCTCTGTAATGATGGGTCTAATCAGAGATAAATCATGAGAAACTGACATCTGAGCTTGAGCAGGCACTGAACCAGCAGGACCTAGTGGTGCATGGGGAGGCACCACAATTGATTCATTTTCAACATTTTGATATGGTTTTAATATCAAGATTAACTCCTTAATGATCTCTCCATCATATTTCATTTCCTTTTCAAAATCATCTTTGTTTTCAATGAACTTGTCCAACATGGGAGTGAATTCTCTCATCTTCTAAATTTTATCCTTAAAAACCTTTGACACTAGAGGTAGAGCATTTTTGGTGTCCAAATACTTAAATAGAGTGTTCATTTAATTCTTCTTGATGAGATTAGAGAAAAACTCATTAATATTTTTGGTTAGCTATTCCTGAGTGTGTGAAGAACTCCATGTATAATACTTCACATGGTCATGTACCTTATCAGAAGTGTCCTCACCCTTGGCCATAATGGAAACTAAGGGTTGAATATCTTCTTTCAAAACTAAATATACAATGACAAGATCCCTATATTGTGATTGCTAAACAAGTGGAGAATAGGTTTAAGCAAGAGAAGAGGAGGAAATTTCTTTAACTTATTTTGTATGTTTGGAAAAATCAGGAGCTTTCAAATGAGAAACAAGATTCTCAATTACTTGTATGACACCTTCCATTGTATTCTTGTACTAAGTTGTTAAAGAATTGATCTTAGTGGTTAACTTCTTTATCTCATTTCCAATCATGGTGTTTCTAGTCATAATTGTTTTTGCAATGGTAATCAGATTTGGATGAATTTCTTTTATCACCATCATTGAAACCGAAGCAGCATCAGCTTGAGATACAATGGTGGAGGAAGGAGTAGAACTAGAAGCTCTAATTTTCATTACAATGTCATCTATAGATCAGATAGCTTTTGAATTTCTATTCAGATCAGTGTTCTCTCTCACATCTTCATCAATATCATATCTCATATGAGATTGTACTGAGTGTCTTATGGAAGAACATATCTCTTGCTTGAATTGTTCAAAATCAGCCTTAGTGACATATTCACTAGAAGAGATCTCACCCACTGGTTCCCTTGCTTTAAGTAGAAAGAAATCATCATTATAATCTTTATAATCCAGTCCCACTTCCACATACCTAGGACTACTCACCATTTAGCCATAATATCAGAATCTGGAGGAGTAAGAGTATCATGATGTACTCTTCCAACTTGATGCTCTTTATCAACTCCAGCTACACTTCCATGAGGCTCCCCCTCAATTTCATCATTCATGATAGATTTACCCCTCATTCAATGATTCATGCCTAGGCTACTTCCCCTTATGTAGAATTGTTTTTCTAGTTTATACAGCTTGAGTAACTAGTTTATATAGAGAAACATTTTCATCTTGAACAAACCCCTCAATAGATACACCATTATTTGCTTCAACAACATTTATACTAACAACATCTGGATTCCAATCTGGATGATCAAATTCACTATCACTTTCACTTTAACTACATTCATCATTATCAATATCTTAATTCTTTTCATCACCAATTTCATCATCAATTTTCTCATCTTCTTCTTCTCTACCTGATTCAGAACCACTTTCACCACTACCAGCTTCCTCTTGTTTATTTTATTCGTCCTTGAATTCACTAAAATTTTCTACACTTTCTTAAACATCTATTTCTTAAATTTTAGTAGATTGCAAAATAGGTTCATGAGAAGGTAAGTCCAAATGTGGACTTACAGGTACAATAGATACTCTTTTTGTTGCTCCAGTAGTGTCTGGGTCACTTATATCATCAACTGGTGATCCCATATCTCTGATAGGGGTGGAAAGATCCTCCTCCTCATCTAAAGAATATATCTCTTGAGCATATTGACCGAAGCCAACAGCCACTAGATCCCTTGGTCTAACTAGATGATCTATATGATTTAACTTTTCATACAGTCTATCATCATCGCCAACCCATTCCTTTCTCAATGGGTTCTTGTTAATTTTCACTCTCTTACAGATATCAAAACTTAAATAGATTCCACTAGATTCACTAACAATAACATCATCAACTACAATTATATAGTCTTTCTCCTTTGGAACTAATGAAATCATTCTAGAATGACTACAGCAAAAATTGTGTTTAGCGGCTGTTTATTATAAACCGTCGTGGAAATTTTTTTTAACACCGTCGACCCTTCCCCCCACCCCGGCCCTCTTTTCACCCCACTTCCCTCACTTCCCTCGGCCCTCAACATCCTCCGCGACCTCGGCCCCCCGTGACCCTGGTGACCCTGGTGACCCTGGCTACCCCAGACACCCCGCGACCGTGGCAACCCCGCAACCCCGCTTCCTGCGGCCCCCCATGAACCCTGCAACCTAGGTATATTGATCCTTTACCTCTTTTTTATCCTTTTTTTCTTATCATTATTCATTTATATAATTCTCCAGCAGTCTTAATGGTCTATATGTTTATGAGTTTGTGATTAGGTGTTTCCTTGTTTCATTTGGAGTCCTTGGTTAAGTAATGTGATTTGGGGACTTAAATGGAGGTTTATTTTTTCAACCCTTCACAAACCTTTTTGCGTATGTTGATGATGTAAGGCCAAACCTAGTGATACCCATGTAATATGACAAAACCTTGAGAATGGTGAAATAAATTGGTGAACAATAAAACGGGGTAAATTTTAGAGAAAATTTCTTCTAAATTTTAATTTGGAATGTGGGTGTGGTTAAAGGGTAAAATGAAATGAATATATGTAATTATTTTTGAAATTATCAAGGGTCTCTTGAAATGTATTGAAATATGTGTTTGGTATTTTAATCTGGTTATGAATTTTATATGATGAAAATGATGCTTTAAAGGTGGGTTTTATTATGAAATTTCAAATGATTATTTGAATTTGGGGTTTAAAAAATATCTTATGAAAACTCTAAATAGTTGGTTTGAATGGTATATTTATACATGAAATCCTTGAGTAATATTTTAGTTTTAAAAGTTTAATAACCATGTTTTAAGTGTTGGAATCGAAATTATTTCAAATGAGTACTTGAATTGTGTTTATAAAATTATTTGGTTTTAAAGGTTTTTTGGGACCATAATAATTAATTAGATATATTGTTTAGTGAGATATAACCCATGGGGATTTTGTTTCCATGTGAACATTGTTATGAAATGAACTAAATGATGAATGTTACTAGTTAAAAAACCATGATAAGGGGGTGTATGGAATATGTAACACCCCAAGCTTCTACGGTACGCTTCTCTTTGAATAATGTGATAGCGTGTGTTGTACGCGACACCGAGTTCTAACACACCATAACCAATCACACTAGCCGTTATGAATAGTAATACCTACTTTTTGAAATTTTATAAATTCTATCTCTCAAAATGGACTTCATTTTTGGATTCAGAATATCGAAATTAGACTAGGGTGAAATTTTGGTACTTTTCGGATAACTTTCATATTTTGATGAATAGTGAAAATTACTAAATTTTAATTAAAAACAACTTTTTTAATCAAAATAATTAATATTGATAAATTATGAATTTGAGTAGTTTTAAAGTATATTTAGAATATATTTTTACCATTTAATTCAATGTTTTTCATTGGACATAATTTTACAATTAAACCAGACATAAACAAGTGTCAATCTTTTGATAGTTATTATCTCTTAAAAACACGCTTTTTGTTTTAACAACAGAAATTAATTTTAAATTAATTTCTGCGACTTCTGTGTTTTTAATTTGTAAAAATGGATTCCATATTTGGAATCAGGATGTTCAAGTTGTGTAAATAGTTAACTTTTATTTTTAGACATTTTGGATAATTACTTCGGTAATATTTTATTTACCATGGTTAAAGGGTAAATCTGGTAAACAAGGGTTAAACAAATAATATTATAATAATACTAAATTACCCTAAAACGTGTCTTAACCCTATCGGATGATACATGGTCGACCATGGGCATATTTGGGTCGATTTTTGGACCTCATGGATCCACTTGTAAGTGATAGGGACACTTTATTTTCATTAAGTTAAAATGAATACAAAAATGACACAAGCATATATCGTTTAGAAAAAAAATTGTTACATAGGGTTATATATGTTGTATTTTAGACTATAAATATTCAATAGAAATCAAAATGATTTCCTAAATAATGATATTTTATTTATAATTTTTAGACATTAAATAATTTAATTTATTTATGACACAATGGTGATGCAGTAACTACCGTAATAGTGAAAAATTAGAATAATTCATATTATAAATACCAAAATAAATATAATTTGAGACTTATATTGAATTAAAATAATTTTAAAAGTTAATATGACATATTAGGATTGATTTAATTAACTTTTTTCCTAGTAATCATTCTGTTATGTGTTTCACAAAAATCAACTATTGAATAGTGTCTAAATTGACATAAAAGAGTTTTTAAAACAAATATTATATTATTAATTGATATTAAATTCCTAAAAATCTAAGGTTCGGCCAAGAGACTTATATCATGATAGGTGTATCATTTATGAACCACTATGGTGTCTCTTTGATGTATATGGTATGTTTATTAACCATATAATATAAAAATATAAAGAGACATTGTAAAAGTGAAACTAATTAACTAAGAGTTAATACTTAAAGATAAGGTTAATATAATGACCCAAACCTGTATAAATTCTATTGGTTTAATGGTTTTCAACCCATACCCACATTAACTTTTAAATAATCAACTATGGAGCCATTAGAAACCGACTATTAATTTATTATAAATTAATATTTCTAGCTTTTCCAAAGGTGCCCCTCACCCCTCTTATAAAAGGGCACTCTTCCTTCTCATTTCTTCACACCTTCAAAGCATTTTTGTTCGGCCAAACCATGCCCAAATACTCTCTCAACTTCCCTCACTACAACCTAGAGGCCTTAGTTTGATTAGAAAGCCAACCTATGGAGACCTTTTGATCAAATCAAAAGGAAGAACCCGATGAAGAGGTAATGTTTTCACCACCCTTTTCTTCTTCCACTTCTTCTTTATTTGTTATTACCATTATAAAATAATAACTCCAGTATCTTATATATACTGTGATGTTATTATAATAATGGTACAACCATATTCAGTATTCTATCCACCCTTTGAATAACATGTCACCATACGTGCGTACGTACGTCTTACCGTCTCCACGTCGTGATGTAATTGTTATTCAATATATTATTATTTGGGTGGGTATAATAATGATGTGTAACTCATTAAAATAATAAATATAACATTATAATGATTCTTTATATATGATATACCGTCCAATTATATATTATTTTAATATCAAAACAATGATATTGTCGCTCGTGCGTATGTACGGACTACCGTCTCCACGAACGCAATGAGATTCATTCTCTATCGTATCCACTCAAGTATAATTATCATATGATGATTTAAAAATAATGTTTAAGGACTTGATATCATTATGTATATGAATAAGATACAACCTATCCATGACAACCACGGCTTACGTAACAAAACATATAAAAAAACGAGTAAGTTAACACCTGAAATGACAATAATTCTAAGATATTATTAACAAAGCAATGTTAAAAGATCATATATGATATCATATTAATGTATATTATTATTGAATAATTTAATAACAATTATTTCACCACTATACAGGAGATTAACCTACCTTCGACCAAGGGAAAAGTACAAAGTAAGGGGTTTCTTATCTCACTCTTAATTTCGTGATAATTCCATTGTTGACCACTTATTTATTGCATGTGGTGTATGTGTACTTCTCATGATTGTATTAATTGTGTAATATACTTTAATTTATGGGTATTTTTATCATCATTGTATGATACTTCTTTCATCGGTGTATGTTTCATAAGTTACCTAATCGATAAGGGAATTTGAAATTTCAATTCCCATTTATTCAGCTTTACGCAAACTCCATTGATTATTTTACTCCGAGATTATGTGTGGAATCACTACTCATTTTCTTATGTCATAATTTCCACTCCCCTTTTATGTGGATATACTTTTGATACGCATAATCATTCCATTGATAATTTCTCAAGTCATCGATTTGAATTTGATAAGAGTAATTTTAACTCATTCTCCATTTGTTGAGTTAAACATCCAATTCATTGGTGTTGTTTTTACAAGATTATGTGTGAATGTTCTTTGATTGTTTTACACTGAATATCCAATCATATTTAGTGTATTTATTTTTTTCACACATAACTATGTAGTTGATTTATCCTTAATCTAAGGATACGGCCTTTATGAGAGATTTCATCTCAATTTACATTCCATTGAGAATTCTTTGTTGTTATACACCAAATAACTTTTATGTGGTGTATATAATGTACTTTTACATAGTATATCATGAATTCCTTTATTCTCATGATATTAAAATGTTTTGATTAACTCAATTATTTGTATTCTAGTGTCTCTCTTTTGGTTAGAAACTCTAACTAAAATACCATTTTTAAATGTTTTAAAGACTTATTCTTCTAAATCTTTTAATTAATGTAAATGTTTTAAAAAATGGTTTTAAGGATTTATTTATATGGACATTAAAGTTTTAAAATTAAAACTCATTTTAAAAGTTTCAAAGTGGTATGGGACAATTTGATCCAAAAATCTATTTTTAAATGGCTTCTTGACAAATAGTGTGACTTTTAAATTATTTCATGAAAAAGGGGGATATTTCTCTCAAATAGTTTTGATGATTATTTTCATCTATGTCAACATCCTTCTTTATTCTTGATTGAGGTTAATGTGATACAATACAATCTTCCATATTGTATAGAATGAGTTATGTTTGACTATGGATGTTCTATTTTTATACCATTCATGGTTTGTGGTTAAAGTATTGAAATTTCATATGCTAGTTTTAATACGAATGTTTATGTTATGTTTAAACCTGTTCATATGAGGAATGAATTGGACTTAATAAGTGACGGGTGGATCCCGCTATAGCTCCTTGATGCATCGTTTGGTCTCATTAGACAAAATAGTGTCATGGCACAAGGCCTTCGCAAAATCTTATTTGTAGTCTTGCCGTGAGGCCTTGGCTATGTGGTTATGATAGTCTGGCATTATGCATTCCATCATTATGAAACTGGTTATTGATATTACATGTGATAATTAGACTAGTAGAATATCTATGTGAGTAAGTAAATGGAATTATTTTATTTTATCATTGGCATTTTATGCTGAAGTTCAAGTTTAAAAGGCTTTCATTTTTGCTATAAACCGCCTTAAGTGTTTATGATTATCTATGAAAGCTTCTTCTATAATGTTATCCTTACTGAGCATCTGAGCTCACCCCTTTCAATGTTTTATTTTTCCCATGATTATGAAGAAATAATTTATGAATGACCTGCAGGGATAGTATGAGGGGATATGAAGACAAGATGTTGTTGTAGTTTTTTTTACCTTATGATGTAATGTAAGACTTATGAATATATCTAGTGTTCCAAGACTACTAAACTAATCGGTCTTTCGAGACTTGATCCTTTGTGATCATGCCAATGTTATGTAATAATGCACCGACTCTGGGTAACTAGGGTCGGAGCG
Source organism: Viscum album (assembly GCA_963277665.1). Taxonomy (NCBI): domain Eukaryota; kingdom Viridiplantae; phylum Streptophyta; class Magnoliopsida; order Santalales; family Viscaceae; genus Viscum; species Viscum album. The sequence goes on from OY728163.1 coordinate 1,096,529,565, forward strand.
TTACAGTTGGTATCAGAGGCAGTTTAGTACAAACCTTGGAAACTAGATTTAGATAAACTCTGATTAGAGCACATAGACCTAAGATGAACTTTGAAGATTAGTATATAAGAGCTTCCTAGATTTTTGGAATTTTAGATATTTTTTTAGTTTTCCGAGAAATACATCCCCGTCTGGATACGAGCAGGTAGAGGTGGCTCTGGCACAGATGTACCTAGAGGTAAAACCCGAAAACACCGCTTTGAGCTAGACTCGAACGGGAACTGGTGCACGACAACGGGCCATGCTGCACTCTTGGTTACGACACTCCCGAGGGATATGCTTAAGATAATTTACATTTTCTTTACAGACCGATTTGAAGTATTATATATATAAGATGAGAGTAAATGACCTTGGTTAATCCTAATGTGTTTCAAATTGAGAATATGGTGACATGTTAATCTCTAAATGATTTTATGACTACTATTACGCACACAATGATTTCTGGTTGTAGTCAATGGCTAGATTCCAAGGATGTCATAGTGACTTTGGGAATGATGTACAAGGTGGGAACAGTGGTGGAAATGAGCAACAAAATGGAATGTTGATAGGTGTAGAAGATACCGTCTTTATGCCAAATCAGTTTTCTAAAAATATGATCAATAACATATATATTAACCAACTCCCATACTCAACAAGGAAGAGAAAGGTGATGAATGATAAGAGATCAAGCAATGGAGACCATGGAGAAAAAGACCCTCAATTTCCATCATGCAGGAAATGTGGAAGGAGACACCCAAGAAAGTGACTTAATGGGACAAAGAAATGCTTTACGTGTGGGAAGGAAGGACATAAAGTGAAGAATTGCCGATGAAAAATGATGAGTACTATCAAAGAAGATAAAAATAGTCCCACGAATCCTTTTACAGTCCTTTGCTATAAATGTAGGGGTCCTGGCCATTACCCGAGTGAATGTCCTATTCAATAGGATATTTTCTTGGTCAGAGACGAAGCTATGTGGAAATAAATGGTTGCATAAATGTTTAAAAATTATTAGTGATCCTTGTTGAAGGGTTTACTTTGGAATATTTTTCTCTTGTATTTTTAACCGTAACGTTTTCCATGTGAGAATGATATTTATGGAAGAATTATCTTTTCTCTTGTGGATATAGTTATAAATAACCATTTGGTTTTATATGATCATTGGGTTTGAGGAAATTACAAATTATTATAATTTGGGATGAAAATGCAAGGTATGAGATAACATTTGTGGTTAAATTATGTTATGGTTATTTTGAGAAATTTATCTCATTTTGGTAATGTTATAAAATATAGTTTTTGAAAAAGGACAACACGTAGACTGTGTGACAACCCGTCGCGTCAGACAAAGCTGTGGGAATCGAACCCACAACCAAAGTGTGTTTGGGATTTATCGCTTACCACTGGACTATGTGAAGTCCCTTGTTAGTGTGACTATTATTTTTAGCTAAATGATTTTATTGATCAATAATAATTTGATTTGGGATCTTATGTCTTATCAAATGAATACCCTTAGTATAGGAAAATGATTTGGTGATTAAGTGATAAATGTTATTTTGTAAGTTGTTCGCTTTGTTGAAAACACTATATGATAATGGAAAATACAGTAGTATGGGGTTTCATTTGAGGAGTAATGATGGATTTTTATCTATGTTTTTATTGTGGATTTAAAATGATTTTGGTTATTTATGGAAATGATTAGGGTAATTACTTTTAAGTATGTGACTTTAAGAGTAATTATTGTCATTTGGAGATAAAATTTAATGTGGAAGACTACATTCTTAATAAGTTTTGGTTTTCAATATTATTTTTGATTATATTAAGGTATTCTAAGGACAATTGTTTATTGAATGGTATTTATTTAACTTTGGGGTATTGTTGGTTTAATTTTGGAAATTAAGATTAGTGTTTATTTCTATCAAGGAATATCCTTTTGGGGGATCATTAGATCTTGTACTAACCATTTTGGTTTTGATTAATCTATAAAGACAATCTAAATATATAGTTCATCCTACATGAATCATTTGATTCTATAGAAGTTTATTCTAGCTCTTCTAGTGTGACCAAGTCTTCTTGAATACTCATCGTTTAAAAAAATGAGTTAGTGGTGGAAATTTATTAAAGAATGAAACTCTACTTAAAATTTAAGTATATATCTTTATATTCTTAGTCAATATCATAAATAAATTCCTCATCCTTATGTAATGTAAATTAAAACAAACAAAATGTTGTCCGTTTACTTTCCTACTAGGAGACTAATAGTCGTTTGTCCCAACAAAAGTTTGTTGTTTTCTTATTGTTAACTTTCTCCTGATCATGATTTCTATCCCTCTACATCATAACTTGACACATAGTTTATCATCCATATCCATATTTTTTACATGGAATCTGAGTCTGGGTTATCATGGTTGACCTTTATACCTCTCTTTCTTTCTTTTAAAGTGATAGTTTTATTGACACTTTTTCTGATGTGGGACTTTCCATTATATTCCCATGCACAATTTTACAAATTTCGAGGACACAATTTATTGAAGTAGGGTAGAATGTAACACCCCAAGATTCTACGGTACACTTCTCTTTGAATAATGTGATACCGTGTGTTGTACGCAACACCGAGTTCTAACACACTATAACCAATCACACTAGCCGTTATGAATAGTAATAGCTACTTTTTGAAATTTTATAAATTCTATCTCTCAAAATGGACTTCATTTTTGGATTCGGAATATCGAAATTAGCCTAGGGTGAAATTTTGGTAATTTTCGGATAACTTTCATATTTTGATGAATAGTGAAAATTACTAAATTTTAATTAAAAACAACTTTTTTAATCAAAATAATTAATATTGATAAATTATGAATTTGAGTAGTTTTAAAGTATATTTAGAATATAGTTTTACCATTTAATTCAATTTTTGTCATTGGACATAATTTCACAATTAAACCAGAAATAAACAAGTGCAAATATTTTGATAGTTATTATCTCTTAAAAACACGCTTTTTGTTTTAACCACAGGAATTAATTTTAAATTAATTTCTACCATTTATGTGTTTTGAAATTTGAAAAATGGATTCTATATTTGGAATCAGGATATTCAATTTGTGTAAATAGGTAACTTTTATTTTTAGGCATTTTGGATAATTACATCGGTAAATATTTTATTTACCTTGGTTAAAGGGTAAATCCGGTAAACAAGGGTTAAAAAAATAATATTATAATAATACTAAATTACCCTAAAACGTGTCTTAACACTATTGGTTGATACATGGTCGACCATGGGCATCTTTGGGTCGATTTTGTTGGACCTCATGGATCCACTTGTAAGTGATAGGGACACTTTATTTTAATTATGTTAAAATGAATACAAAAATGACACAAGCATATATCTTTTAGGAAAAACAATTGTTACATAAGGTTATATATGTTGGATTTTAGACTATAAATATTCAATAGAAATATAAAAATATTTCCTACATAATGATATTATATTTATAATTTTCAGACATTAAATAAGTTAATTTATTTATGAAACAATGGTGATGCAGTAATTACCATAATAGTGAAAAATTAGAATAATTGATATTATAAATACCCAAATAAATATAATTTAAGACTTTTATTGAATTAAACTAATTTTATAAGTTTATATGAAATAATAGTATTGATTTAATTAACTTTGTTCGAAGTAATCATTTTGTTATGTGTTTCACAAAAATCAACTATTGAATAGTGTCAAAATTGACATAAAAGAGTTTTTAAAACAAATATTATATTATTAATTGATATTAAATTCCAAAAAATATAAGGCACGTCCATGAGACTTATATCATGATATGTGTATCATTGATGAAACACTTGGGGGTTTATTGTATTTATATGGTATGTTTATTAATCGTATAATATAAAAATACAAAGAGACATTGTAAAAGTGAAACTAATTAACTAAGACTTAATACTTAAAGATAAGGTGTATATAATGACTAAAACCTGTATAAATTCTATTGGTTGAGTGCTTTTAGACCCATCCCCACCTTAACCTTTATATAATAAACTTTGGAGCCATTAGAAACCGAATATTAATTTATTATAAATTAATATTTCTAGCTTTTCCAAAGGTTCCCCTCACCCCTCTTATAAAAGGGAACTCCTCCTTCTCATTTCCTCACACCTTCAAAGCCTTTTTTTTCAGCTAACCCCTACCCAAATACTCTCTCAACTTCCCTCACTATAACCTAGAGGCCTTATTTTGATCATAAATCCAACCTATGGAGCACTTTTGATCAAATCAAAAGGAAGAACCCGAAGAAGAGGTAATGTTTTTACCACCCCTTTCCAAGTTCCTTTCTTCTTCCACTTCTTATTTCTTTGTTATTACCATTATAAAATTATAAATCCAGTATCTTATATATACTGTGATGTTATTATAAAAATGGAACAACCATATTCAGTATTCTATTCACCCTTTTAATAACATGTTACCATACGTGCGTACATACGACTTACCGTCTCCACATCGTGGTGTAATTGTTATTCAATATATTATTATTTGGATGGGTATAATAATGATGTGTAACTCATGAAAATAATAAATATAACATAATAATTATTCTGATAGTATGATATACCATCGAATTATATATTATTTTAATATCAAAACATTGATATTGTCACTCGTGCATACGTACGGACTACCGTCTCCACGAACGCGATGAGATTCATTATCTATCGTATCCACTCAAGTATAATTATCATTTGATTATTTAAAAATAATGTTTAAGGACTTGATATAATTCTGGATATGAATAAGATACAACCTATCCATGACAACCACAGCTTACGTGACAAAACGTATAAAAGAAAACGAGTAAGTTAACACCTAAAACGACGATAATTCTAAGATATTATTAACAAAGCAATGTTAAACGATCATATATGATATCATATTAATGTATATGATTATTGAATAATTTAATAACAATTATTTCACCATTATAAAAGAGGTTAAACTACCATCTACAAAGGAAAAAGTACAAAGTAAGGGGTTTCTTATCTCACTCTTAATTTCGTGAGAATTCCATTGTTCACCACTTATTTATTGCATGTGGTGTATGTGCACTGCCCATGATTGTATTCATTGTGTAATATAATTTCATTTATGTGTATTTATATCATCATTTTATGATCCTTCTTTTGTGGGTGTATGTTTCATATGTTACCTAATCGATAAGGGAATTTGAAATTTCAATTCCCATTATTCGGCTTTACGCAAACTCCATTGATTATTATACTCCGAGATTATGTGTGGAATCACTACTCATTTTCTTATGTCATAATTTCCACTTAACTTTTATGTGGATATACTTTTGATTCACATAATCACTCCATTGATAATTTTTCAAGTCATCGATATGAATTTGATAAGAGTAATTTTAACTAATTCTCCATTTGTTGAGTTAAACATCCAATTCATTGGTGTTATTTTTACAAGATTATGTGTGAATGTTCTTTTATTGTTTTACACTGAATATCCAATCATATTTAATGTATTTATATTTGTCACACATAACTATGTCATTGATTTATCTTTAATCTAAGGATATGACCTTTATGAGCGATTTCATCTCAATTTACATTCCATTGAGACTTCGTTGTTGTTATAAACCAAATCACTTTTATGTGTTGTATATAATGTACTTTTACATAGTATATCATGAATTCCTTTATTCTCATGATATTAAAATGTTTTGATTACCTCAATTATTTGTATTCAAGTGTCTCTCTTTTGGTTAGAAACACTAACTAAAATACCATTTTTAAATGTTTTAAGGACTTATTCTTCTAAATATTTCTAATTAATGTCCATGTTTTAAAAAAATGGTTTTAAGGATTTATTTATATGGACATTAAAGTTTGAAAATTAAAACTCCTTTTAAAAGTATCAAAGTGGTATGGGACACTTTGATTGAGAAATCTATTTTTAAATGGCTTCTTGACAAATAGTGTGACTTTTAAATGATTTCATGAAAAAGGGGGATATTTCCCTCAAATAGTTTTGTTGATTATTTTCATCTATGTCAACATCCTTCATTATTATTGATTGAGGTCAATGTGATATAATAAAATCTTCCATATTGTATCAAATGAGTTATGTTTGACTATGGATGTGCTATTTTTATACCATTCATGGTTTGTGGTTAAAGTATTGACATTTTGTATGCTAGTTTTAATACGAATGTTTATGTTATGTCTAAAACTGTTCATATGAGGAATGCATTGGACTTAATAAGTGATGGGTGGAACCCGCTGTAGCTCCTTGATGCATCGGTAGGTCTCATGAGACAAACTAGTGTCTTGGCAAAAGGCCTTGGCAAAATCTTATTTGTAGTCTTGGCACGAGGCCTTGGCTCTGTGGTTATGATAGTCTGAAATTATGCATTCCATCATTATGAAAGTGGTTATTGATATTTCATGTGATCATTCAACTAGTAGAATATCCATGTGAGTAAGTAAATGGCATTATTTTATTTTATCTTTTCCATTTTATGTTGAAGTTCAAGTTTAAAAGGCTTTCGTTTTATATATAAACTTCCTTAAGTGTTTATGCTTATCTATGAAAGCATATGCTATAATTTTATCCTTACTGAGCATCTGAGCTCACCCCTTTCAATGTTTTATTTTTCCCAGGATTATGAAGATGTAATTTATGAATGACCTGCAGGGATTGTATGAGGGGATATGAAGACAATATGTTATTGTAGTTTTTTTTACCTTATGATGTAATGTAAGACTTATGAATATATCTAGTGTTTCCAAGACTACTAAACTAATCGGTCTTTCGAGACTTGATCTTTTTTGATCATTCCAATGTCATGTAATAATGCACCGACTCTGGGTAACTGCGGTCGGGGCATTACAAAATAATGGTATATGTGTAATGGGTTATGTATGTGAAAGATAAATGTGTTAAATGTTTATGGTTATAAATGGTAAATATTTTCAATGGTTGTGTTTTTTAGTTGATATATTAGTTAGTGATAAAGAAGAATGTTCACATGGATTAATATTGTGTGGGGTATTGGATTGGGGCTCCTCCAACGGGTTGATTAGACTGATACTCTAGGACCACCAAAGTATTGCATGGGTTAGGGAGTAATATTGAGGCTCTACATCCCTAATTAATGAAAGTGTAAATTCACTTAGATTAAGGCTATAGTGTGAGGTAATTCACATAGACATAGGCTCCAAGAGGATATAATGTAAATGTAATAACTAGTACTCACCTGTGATATTGCACGACGCATTCAATTACAGGTTTTTCTTTAAATAAGAGAATAATATTTATAAAATATGGGAAGAAAATGTAATGTTGAATAAATTATAATTAGAATGTAATGGTTTATGATAATGGAATCCTACCTCTGATAAACAAAGCACCAGATCCAAAACCAACAAGACTGACCCAACCTGACCTGCTAATAAACAAATCATCGGATCCAAGATGAGGGCAGGCTTTTAGCCATCCTTCTGTGTATATGTTCATAGATAATGATTTTGTTATGTTGCATTTACACAGTGTTAAATGAATGGGATGTATCAATATCAACTACTTATTAACCCAAAACAATAAAAAATGAACAAAAAAAATAATAAAATCCAAACATTAAAACCATCTTACCTCATCATCTTGAATGGATCTTCAACAAAAGGTAGTTGCGACTAAAGAGAAAACAAAATATATTATTAAAATAGAATAAAATGATCAACTAATACATGAAAAAGAATATGATAACTAAAATAAAATAGAATAAACTAATAAAGTTATACACGAATATGCAAATTCATTTTGGCTAACTTTCATCAATATTCCTTCGAAATCACTGGCCAACTGGTACCTGAAAATGAAAAATAATTTATGCTCAGAACTACTGCAACATGTATATAGAAATGGACTCAAAAACAGAGGAAAATCATGAATGTGACTTGTTTTGAACTATAAAATGTGGTGTTTTGATTCAACCGAACATCAACTATATCACAAATCTTTAGGGGTATATGCCGGTAAAAACATAAAACAATATATAAAAATAGAATCAGATTAGTAGAATCAGATTAGTAAAATATAAAAAAACCCATTACCAATCAGGGGTGGCATACAGTGAGTTACTATCAAATAAGGTATGCGTGCTCTGGATGATGTAATATAAATTTTTATACATAAAATAATTCATAAAATAGATATGAAAAAAAGTAATCACATTAAGAATGTATTAATACCATACATGTATTAACAGGTGAGTGTGAATTCCACCCTTATCAGGTGCAATGGGTCACGCAGGTCCTGGAAGCGGTAAACTGCAGAGATAGTTATGTAATGTAAGTTGGAATTTTTGTTTGAAAGTAATAAGAATTTTACCAGTACGGTAAGCTGACTGGGCGCCAATATCTACCAGAACTGAGATGCAAATGCTGGGAGGAAACTCGCGTAGTTTTTAGCACTGATTTATCATGGGAAATCCTGAGTGGTGGAGGCTCTGAAGGAAATGGAAATTCGGCGTGGATATGATGTAGTTTCTCAGGTGTCATTGGGAAATATGAGATGGCTAGTTACACACAGGGTGCTTGGTATGATGTAGTTGACTAGGTGGCTTTAGGTGGGATTATATATAAAGGATTGGAGCACTTGGTCATATGAAATTGGAATTTAGTTCAAATAGGGTTGGCCGATAAAAAATTCTGTGTCCATATATGTGTTCAAATATCCTTCATGTTATAACACAGTGAGTTACACAAAATTCTTGGTTTCCATTGATGATTACTTAGTGTATCCCATTAACTACCTAGATTGAATCCATAGACATTACTTTTTTAATTCGGAACCATTTCATGGTGGATATTTATATAGTTATTTAGTAATATCTTGGTGCTTATTTATGTTCCGTTATTGTTTTAGTTATTTTTTTGGTTTAATGTTTACTATATAATGTGCTAAATCTACCCATGTTTTATATAAGAATTCTAGATTTTTTACTAAAATGGATAAATCATGTGATTTATGTATTTTAAAACATCTATATGTGAATAATAAACTCTACAACTATATTTTAAATAAGTATGTTTTAATCATTTTTATAAAATGAATTACTAAATATTTCTAGGACTATTTATATCATACATCTCATTAACATTCACGTGTGTGTGTGTGTATCTTCAATCTTTTCATTCTAATTCCAAGACTGTGATTTCAGGTTATTTGTTTCCTCTTGTTCCATTAATGGACATTGGAATGTTGTGACCTTTTGGGGATCACATGGAGATATTTTGAGTGTTGAATATGGTTCTGACTTTTTTGGAAATTTTATACTGAGATAGTTCAACTAGGTTTATTTTGTATTTATATTTTATTTTTATTTTCATGCTCAATATGTTATCCAAACTAGATGATTTTTCATTAATATGTATAGTCTTGGATGAAATTAATCACTTTCACTGAATATTATGTTTCTATAATGTTACACTATCGTATATATGAATCTATTTCTCTATTTAGTATAAACTATGTGTTTTAATTTTCTTTATTCCTTGCAATTTACTTTTGTGAACTTCTCTCTCTTGATGGATGTTGGTGATCATGAACTGCATGATCCATATATCTTAGCTTCGCAATAAGAAATGGTATATTATGTGAATGATGTTGTGGATGAAGGGTGGAGTGTATTTGTTCACGTAATACAAAGTGATTTGTATGATATGGGTGATGAAGTGGAAGATTTTACCTCTAAAATTGAATTTCCTCAACAATAGGAAGTAGAATTATTTGTCTATCCTGAAATTGAAAATATTAGTCTAGAAAGGATGAATGAAGTGGATGATGTAATGGAGCAGGAAAATGACATGATTGAAGGGGAAAATGATTGTATGTACATTTATTTATTCATTCAGCAACCACTTGTTTCATTTATGCAGTCATTCATTATCATTGTTATATATATTTGGTGTATTAGTACTGGGAATCTATTATCATTTTTAATTTTTCTCTGAATTTTTTTATTGAAATATATATTCTGAACTAAATTTTATATGATTAAATGACATTAATTCCAAGTAAAAAGCGGTACACAATTTCATTTAGTTCTGCAACAGATGACGATCCATCTAGCTCCCTCCCCACGGCATCTGAGGCACCAGCTACCTACACCCCTGCACCATCTTCCCCTGCACCATCTCTCACACCATATGTGGGTGTCCCATTAGAGGCTGAGTCTTCGACTCCCCCTTCAGAATCCTTAGCAGTGGGGCAGCGACATGCCCCTTCCAGTTCATCATGGATATACTGGAGTGTCACTGTCATAGGTACAAATTTTAATTAAATAAATTTATTGCATTTTTTATACTAATTGTTTCCTCATTGAATATAAAAACAATGCAACCATGGAGAAAAACATAAAAAGCTCAAATGTTTGGAATATGAATGGCAAGAAGATAGTCGTGACATTTGATTCTTATGGGGCCCCTACGTATGACGTCGCGGGGTTACTTGGCAAAATTCTAGGCCAGCTGGCAGCGGAGCCCATTTCCCAACATATTTCTTATGAAGATTGGAGACATATGCCTCCTATTTGGAAAAATAATGTTTTTGATTCCCAAATAAAGTTTATTTTATTACATTATGGTTTAATTCAATATCATGTCACTAATATGTTCAAATTGAATTTCTGTATATAGATGTTTATCAACTTTACCGTTGCTGATGTGATTACATGGAAGTGGACGTTGAAAAATCATGGTAAGAAATGGAAATATTTCAAATGGATAGTGTGGTGTGATTTCAAAAATACTTTTTTGACCTTGCAACAAAGGTATGATAAGATACCCAGAAAGGTACCGAAAGAATAGTGGAATGTTTTTGTTGACAGACACCGTGATAAGAAGTGGATGGTATTGAAATATATATTATTATATGAACCTCATTTTACATTTATACATGTATATGAAGAGGATATGAAATTGAATACATTACTATTAAATTTAATTTTTTTTATTTGAGGATCTCTCAAGAAAGAATGCATCAAACCGGGCTAAGAAAGTCATCTCTCACACTGCGGGATCCAAAAGATTTTCTAGAAGCCGAATGAAATTGGTAATCTTTTAATTATTTTAAATAGTTATAAGACAATATTATCTGTTTAATGTATTGAATTGTTTATTTATCTTTGCTTAATGTAATCACAGAGTTTAGGCCACAAAGAATCCCAAACTGAACTATGGTTGGTTGTTCACAAAAAATCAGATGAATGTTCTGTTAATGAGCTTGCCAAAGAAGTTGGGGTATGAAGTCAATTTTTTATTATAATAACTTATTATCAGTTTTTAATGTGTTAATATATATTGATATTTTATTTATAGCTAAAAATTAATGAACTACGGGATGTCAATCCTGGGCAGTCCTACTCAGTCTCCCAGGATGACCCAGTTGCTAAAGTCATTGGGAAGGAGCATCCTTGTAGAGTGTGCGGGATGGGTTTCAGACCCGTACCATATGAGTTATTTGGCATGCCACCAGGGATTCTAGCTACATCTACTACTGGTTATAGTCAGTCCATACCCAAATATGCTCATAGGGAGATTGCTTGTCTACGAACCACAGTTCAAGATCAGCGGGCTTAGATATCTGCTTTACAGAAAGCAATGACTGATATACATCAGACGATGAGCAGATATGGCCTCAGTGGTAGTGCATCGACTGGTGGTCTGCAAGTAAATCACGAAAAATAAAAATCATTTATTTTTCAAACTTTCATTGGTTTTATGTTTTAATATAAATATGCAATAGTATTTAATTTTCAATATAATGTTCTTACAGGTGACAGCAGAAAGTGTAGATGGAGGTGGAGAGGGTGAAAATGGTGGAGTGGGTGACGATGCATCATCAGATAGTTATTAGTTGTATTTTTGATGTATTGAACAAATATGGGAATAGTTGGTTTGTATATGTACCATGTGTAGAACATAGTTTCCACCAAACATTTTATGGTCCTAACATTTTCTTGATTTCTTATGGTTCCTTTTATGCATTTTATTGATTTCTGATGTTTGCTTTTATGTATTGATTTCTTTTTTGTGGTATACATCATTCCAGTTAGGCCTGTGTTTAAATTGGTAGTCGAGATTTTGGATGACTAGGAGTTAAACCCATTGTTGATGTGTTGAATAAATTATCAACCCCTAATATTATAATATACAATTATTAAATATCATCATCCAAGAAGGTAAACCCTTCTAGAGTTGGTATCCTATGACACCGTGAATCACAAAAACATGTGGATTGATAAATTTTTATTATGAACTATTTTCTATGAAACCAATAGAAAATTATTTTCATTTTCCATAACAAAAACATAACTTTGTTTTCTATTTGAGCCTAATATGATTCATGTTATATTAATCGTGATTTCCTAAAACTTTCAAAAAAAATTATTCAATAGAAAATAAAATGGCTTTGATACAACATTGTAACGCAATTACCTAGGTTCCACTAAACTGGTTCCCCAAACCAATGTGCCACATGACCATAGGAATGCCTCCTCATATATAAGAGGCTTCCTACTAGTATTGAGGGTCCAATGAGGTATGTGGGGATCATATACCATCTTTACCAGTGTAAAACAATAGTATAAATGGGTTTTACATTTTTATTAACAACAATGGTAATTCATTAATCATTTCAAATTCATATAATGTGGTGCAATAATTAGTTCACTCATATTATACACATAGGCTTTAGTTCCTGGAAAGACATGTCAATACACAATCCAAGCATAGGAAACTCCATATACATCATATCAAGTCCATTATGTCAAATTTCATGTCTAGCCATCCCACATCAAAGATAAGGAATTCCTTGTAAAAAAATCCTTACCCATGGGTGGGATCTACTGTGTCCCTCATCATTTACTAATCCATCAATACATGTTCTACAAGGTAAAACACTCTAGACCTTGTTAACAAATTACAATATCAAGGGTGAACCTATTTCATTTCACCAATATTCACAAAGTTTATCACTTTCACTGCACTTAACGTAATTCCATAATTATTCTATTTTACTAGTCATTCATAACAAAAACCATTGTACATATTTTCAATTACATCTTATAACATGGATATTCCCACATTTTCCATTCATTATTTATCCCCTTTGTTATCTCACAACCCATTTAAACATAAAAGTTATAATAAACCACTTATTCCATTTAGACATGGTAAAAATATCTATAATTTGTTTAATCTCATAAACCCTTCAATTTATCATTTAATAAATAAATTCACATGTTCAAGGGATTGGAACACCCCTTGGGTGGCCATAAACCCAGTCCACTCTTCATCAATATATCCAAAAACATCCTTGAAAGGTCCAACACATCATTAAGTTGATGTTATTTATGAGATTGTGTCTGGTGTGATTTGTTTTTCAGGAAAGTGGTGCAGTGGAAGCAGAATAGTTATATTTTTTTCTGGTCAGCCTTTCATGGAGGTTTTATCCTCTACTAATATTATACAGGTAAGATAGTAGCGACGGTTAAAACCGATGTGAAACGTAATTATTTTTACATCTTTCGGTGGTTTTAACCGCCGCTACAGAGTCACATCACCCGCGTGCATTCTGCGGAATTTCTCATGACTTTAGCGACGGTTTTACAGCCGTTGGATTTTATTTTATTAGCGGTGGTGATAACCTCCACAAATAAAAAAACCCTCGGGCTCTTAAAACCCACCGCTAAAGTGATGAGAACCGCCACGAAATGAGGCAGGTGCGATGCTTTTCTTAAACCACAACTAAATGTAAAAAACCATGGCTAATAGTTTTGCGATGCAAAATTTAGTGGTGGTTTGTGTAAACCACCACAAACTCATGTAGCAAAGGTTTAAACCACTGCTGAACGCAATGATAACCGCCGCAAAAGGTCGGTTTTCTTATAGTGAATCGAAAAGAGAATTTGACTTACAACCAGGTTTTATCATCTCATTAATGTGCACCATCATATATCTACACAGATTCCATTTAACTCCTTTATTTAGAAAATATACCAAGTATAAATACTAATACTAGAGAGAAGAAGAGTCCCCTTTCCTATGAAAAATCTAGTGCTGAATAATCTTAAATAAAATTCTGCACTCACTATTCAATTCTGATGCAATTGGTCTCCTATGTTTCTCATTTCTAGTTATCTCTTTTAGAGCAGTCTCATAACAAAATGATTCACTTTTGGGAGGATAAGCACCCTGAAAATCATCAAACATTACTTCATGAGGAACATTAAGACATCGAACCCAATGTATTGAATAGAAAGATATTTTCTTCCCTTTTACTATCAAATTTACCCAAGATACCTCACTTTCCTCCAAAAAAAGTTCCATATTTATGTAATGTTTATGTACCAGCATTGAGTAAAAGACTATGTCATTGTTTGCGAACCAATCATGCCATCCTTGATCTTTCATCACCTTCAGCAACAATGAATTACTCTCTAAGAGACATTCCACCAGTACTTCTTTCTCAAAGATTACAACATGATTTTCTAGACCAGGATTTACTAAACCTAATTGTTTGATCGATCCACCTTCATGTCTCTTAGAAGCACAAGAATCAACATCTTCCAGAGCTTGCTTCACACATGCCATTCCAATCAGTTCAGTCTCAAGGTTAGAAGGTGAAAGGTCAGGGGTAAAGAAAGAGATCGATGGCCAGTAGAGAGTAGAGTTAAAGAAGTAGAGTAGAGCGATTCGAATTAATATCAACTAAGGCTTTTGAAATTATAGAATTGAAAAATCATAAACCATGATCAAAAAATATAATGAAATAGTTTCATATTGATAATAGCATAAAAAATATATAAATAGTCTGTCATCAGTGTCGACATGACATATTTTTTATAACACCAATGGTGTCGGCATGACAGTAGTGCTGGCATGACAACAGTGTCAGTATGACAATGGTGTTAGTATGAAAACATTGTCGGTATGAAAATGTTGTCGGTATTACAACTTCATAGAAAAAGATCAAAAGAAAGGGAACACAAGGTCTTTCTGATTGATCATTCCCTACTCATGTCTGATGCAATTCATTCTTTCAAAGTTCAATAGATTAGTTAATATGTCTGTAAGATGATATTCAGGTCAAATAAATTCTAAAATGATATCACCCTTTAGATAATGATCTCTCAAAAAGTGATGTATTACATTAATATTTTTTGTTATAGAATGAGAAACCGGGTTCTTTGAAATGTTAATAGCACTTCTATTGTAACAATTTATAGGTACATGTCTAAATTGATATCCATAGTCTAGAAGAGTGTGTTTCATCTACAAAATCTAAGCACAATAGTTACTAGAAGCTATGTATTCTTCTTCAGAAATAGATAATGAAACAAAATTATGTTTCTTACTACACCATGAAACCAATGAATTTACCAAAAAGTGACATGTCCTAGAGGTTCTTTTTTTATCTAACTTTCATCCACCAAAATCAGTATTAGAATAAATCACTATATAAAATGGTTTTCCTTTTGGGTAAAACAATATTAAATTGATAGTATGTTTATGATATTTAAAAATTATTTTAACATACATTAAGTGAGAGTATTTGGGATTAGCTTAAAAACAGGCACACAAACACAAAATAAACATTATATCTATCGTACTATTAGTCAAGAAGATAAAAAATAAAATCATTCCTCTGTAAGTGGATTGATCAAAATATTTACCATCATCATCAATATTCATCTTACAAGTAGTACTCATTATAGTGTCACTAATTTTTATGATATCAAATCCAAATATTTTAAAAATATCTTCTATTTATTTACATTGATTTAAAATGATACCATATTTATTTTGAAAAATATGAAATCCAAGAAATAATTTTGAGTTGACCTATTAAACTCATTTCAAATTCACATTGCATAATTCTAGAAAAATAAATTGATAATGAATTTTATGAACATCCAAAAATAATATCATATAAATAGATTTGAACTACTAAAACATATTTAGAAATTAGTTTTATAAAAATATTATGATCAATAATTCCTTTTGTAAAACCTTAGGAATAGGAAAACTACTTAATATATCATACGGAGCTCTTGGATCTTATTTAAAACTATATAAATCTTTTTTATAATTTAAAAACATGATTTATAAAATGAGGGGTTATAAAACCAGGGGTAGTTCAAAAAAATCCTCAACCATATATCCATTTATAAATGCACTTTTCATATCCATTTTATAATGTTTGAAATTAAGATGGGTAGTATAAAGAAGAAGGATTCTGATTTCCTCAAGTCTAGAAACTGGTGAAAATGTTTCTTTATTGTTAATTCCTTCTTCTTAACTATAACCTTTTTTAACCAATATATCTTTGTTTCTTACAATATCACTAGATGCATTTACATTGATCCAAAACACCCACTTAGTTCCAATGGTCATGCTGTCTTTGGGTCTATCCAAAAGTTTCCAAACATTATTTCTTTAAAATTGGTTAAGTTCTTCTTTCATAGACATCACCCAAAATTCATCTTCAATTGCATCATTGATGTTTTTAGGTTCAAGCTATGAAAAGAGGGCTTGATGTTCAGCCATATTTCTAAGATAAGCTCTAGTTTTTGTCCCTTTATCTCTATCTCCAATAATAGTATCTAAAGGATGGTTCTTGAAAGTTCTTGTTGGTCTAGAAAATGGGAGGCTAGTAAATTCAGGTTCATCTGTAGGTTCGGGGTCATCATGGTTAGTTTCTAAAAAATTTGTAGAAATATTTGATTTAATAAATTTATTGATAAGAGGATTAGATGATTTTTCATTTATTTCCAGGTTTGACATATCATCTTTAAGGTTATCTAGATAGATCATAGGTTTATGTGGATCTGTTTCATCAAATTTGATATGTACATATTCTTCAACACACTTGGTTCATTTATTATAGACTCTATAGACTTTAGTAGAGGCTGATTAACCTAGGAATATTCATTCACTACTCTTGGATGTGAATTTGTCAAGATTATCCTTAGTATTAAGAATATAGACTTTGCAACCAAAAATATTGAAATAACTAACTTTGGGTTTTCTATTGTTCCAAAAATCATAAAGAGTATTTGGGAGGATAGGTCCAATTAAGACTCTATTTATTATGTAGAAATTTATATTCATAGCCTCATCCCAAAAGTAAAAAAAAGGTAAATCATATTAATTATGCATTGTTCGAGCTATCTCTTGTAAGGCTCCATTTATTCATTCCACAACTACATTTTTTTTAGGTGAGCTAGGGGTAGAGAAGTTGTGACTATAGCCATTTTGTGGGAAAAAAGGTTAACATTATTGATTTTCAAACTCACTGTCATGGTCACCTATTAAGGATATTATTCTAATTCCACTTATATTTTCTACTGTTTTAGAATACTTAGAGAATTATGTGCATGCTTCAATTTTGTGAGCTAAGAAATAAGTCCAAGTAAACTGATAATAGTCATCTACAAGAACATAAACATAGTTCTTACCATTTAAACTAGAAATCAAGAGGGTCCAAAAAAATCTATTTTAAGAAACACTAAATGTTGAGAAGTTGAAATTTCTTTCTTTGATTTGAAAGATATCTTGTGTTGTTTTCCCTTTTGACAAGGATTACAGACTTTGTCATTTGGAAATTCATGTTTGGGTAGAACCTTGACTAGTCATTTTCTAGTATGCTTTCAAAGAGAGTATAAATTATAGTGTCTTAATATCCCATTCCAAATCCAAGACTCTTTATGAATGGATCTGAAACAAGAAACATATTGAGATTCTAAATAATCTATGTTAACAGAGTATTCATTTTCACTTCTAAAAGCATAAAATACCAATTCGTATTAATAGATAAAAACATTAGAATAATCATTTTAAAATATAACATGAAAACCATCATCATATAATTGTGAAATACTAAGTAGATTATATTTCAATTCATCAACAAAAAGTATTTTAGAAATTTAAACTGAGTTTGAGTTACCAATCTAGCATAAGACAATTATTTTTCTCTTATAATTGTTTCCAAAGGTGAAGTATTCATCATCCATGTTGATTAGGTTCTTAAATCTTGAATAATATCCTATCATATTTCTTGAAAATCCACTGTCCAAGTACCACTGACTCTTGTAGGAGATCTTAAAATAGATTTCCTATATAATAATCAAACAAAAACATATTTTGGTAACCAGAAATGTTTGGGTATAGTAACTTTATTAATCAATGATTTAGGTACCCACATTTTACTTTTGGGTTTCCAATAAGGATTATATAACATATTTGAAAAAAAAATTATATTTGTTCCATACAAAAAATATGTAGTAAAAGATTTTATAGAACTGGAACTTGTAGTAGACTTTTCATTATTAGGTAAAAGAATATATTTTCTAGATTTAGTTACAAATTTTTTTTCAGATAAGTTTCTTTATCGCAGATGATATCAAATTCCATAAGTGTACATAAGAGCTATATGTTTACCAGGAATTTGAGTAAGAGTATTTTTTCATTGGTAAAATTTTTTAGATCTTTCATTAATTTCTCTTTTGGCATTTTTAATTCATTTTCTTCTTTGATCAGTTGAGCATTCATTTCATTTTCACTAGTAAGTTCGTACTTAATAGTTACAGTAAGAGCATGATGTTTTTTAACGATTGATATTTATCTTTTAGTTCACTTATAGTCTCTTACAGAACGTTATTGTACTCAAATAATTCATCACTTGTCATATTTTCATACTCACTTTAATTTTCATAATAATAGGAATTGAGTAATGGAGAATCTAAGGTTAACTCAGTTGTTTTTGTCAAAAAAATAATATTTTCTATGTAATCTTTCTCATCATGAGATGATGTCGACTCACTGAAGCTGTCCCCAGAGGCTCTCCAGGTGGCCTTCATATCTCTCTTATACCTCTTTCCATTGTTTTCATACATCATTTTGTATTACAATTTTGGGAAGTCTGCTTTGACATGTCCTCTCCACTTTAACTCATAGAAGGCAATCGCCTCTAATTTTTCATTTCATTTCCAATCCTTTTTTCAGATGCCATTATTATTATATCATCCTTTATAATTGGGATTCTTAAAGAACTTCTTCTTCCTATAAAATTTCTTGAATCTTCAATAAAGCTGAGCTATCTCTTCATCACTATGAGATTCTTATTCATCATTACTAGAGCTTTCAATATAGGCTAACACCTTCTACTTCCTTAATCTTAGATATAGTAGCGTTGAAGGCTAAATATTTTCCCATAGGATCATCCTCTTTTTCATTGTTGACTTTCAACTCTTCCTCATACATCAACATTTTTCTAATGAGTTCTTGGACAGGTAATTTTCTTATGTCACACAATACTCTAATTGAGATAGATGTTCCTCTCCATCAATCTGGTAAGAATCTAAAAATCCTCATAATTTCTTCATTTGTTGTAACATCTCTTCTTATAGAGATCCTATATTTCACAATTTCATTAAACTTGTGATAAATATTAGAAATAGGCTCATTAGGATTATTCTTAAAATTTTCTTATTTAAAAGTATATATGTGAAGTATCATTTCCTTAACACTAGAAGTTCCTTCATATGAAATAGTCAAAGTATCCCAAATTGCATGAGTTGTTTTACATATAGAAATTCTGTTAAATTCTTAATCTCTTAATGAACAGTATAAAGCATTCATGGATTTGAAATTATTGTTATTTGTAGTCTTACTTGGGTCATCCCAAGAGGTTCTAGAAGTATCCTGAATCTTATATTCTTCTACAATTGATGACCCAATTTCAAAACCCATATATTCTATGTACATTTTCATTTAAATTTTCCATTGGGCATAATTTTTTCCATTAAAGAATGGGGGTCTATTGGTAGAAGCACTTTCTAGCCGATTATCGATAAATTTTTTTTGAACAAGATTATAAAGAGATAAAAATTTAGCGTTAATATAAATTTTAATATCATTGAAATACAACTGAAATAAGTGTTGTAAAAGTTTGAAAAATCGTTAAAAACTAAAAAAATTTGATTCCTTTAATACCAAATGTTGGTCTGAGTAGAGTGCTCAAGTGGGGGAAAATTGAGTACATATAAATATTTCTATAAAAAAATTATTGTTTGAAGCTCCCCTAATATTTAAAATTCAAATTCCCAATTAGCTAGTAGTGAATTTATAAGAGATTGGCTGTTCGATTAATTTCTCAGAAGATTGATTAGTTCTTAGTTGTATCAATATAATAATTAATCCAACTTTTAAAACTGACATAATAAGTCAGCAGTGGTATAAAAACATTCTATGACTAACTATCAGAGTTCAATTATGTTTTAAGAAAAATATGGAAACACAAAGTAAAACTAAAAGGTAATAACACAACAGAAATAACACAAGAGGTTCAGTATCAATCAAAGACTTAATCCTCTCCACATTGTGATCATTGTACACCAATTAGTTTAAATTGATAAAATGTTTTATCCACACCCCTGATTGTGGTTCACAATATCACCCAGGTTTTCTAGGTCATTTTTGACCACTACTATAGTTCTTCATGGAAAAAACAACAAACATGTCACACACAACCTCTTCTATAGTTCTATATAGGATAAAAATATATAAAAAGTGTGTGAGTTTGAGGACATAAAGTATCCTCTAGTTATGAATTGGAGTGAGTGTGTGTGTGTAATAGATAGATACACACACTGATCAAATGTATGTGAAAATGAACACAATCGAGAAAAAAATATGAGAAAGTATTTAGAAGACTTTGTGTTCCTTGAGATGCAGCTCTTAAATCTTCGGATGTAGTTAATATGAAGTCTAAGTCCTTTTCTTGAAGTTAACACAAGAACAGAGTGTCAAATTCTAGATCCTATGTGAATGTATGGTTCTACAGGTATATTCTTCTCCATCATTGAAATTTTGAATTGATTTTTCAATTCGGTGTTCAACTTTATTGAGATCGCATCATGTGTTCTTATTTTGTACATGAGTTCACGGTGGTTTCATGAGAGTTTATGTTATTTGGTATTTCTCTCTCACACACAATCATGAACCACACCACTACTACAACTGTATATATATTCTCTCTTTTAAAATGATTCTTATTTTTTATTGCTAAAAATGAGCATGTACATTCCACATGCATAGGTTCATCTTACCTCATATTGTCTGTTAAAAGTCTGTAAAAATATAATTAAATATTTCTATTTCTTTAAATGAAAAAAATATAACCATTAGAAATAATATAAATAAATGATGATTTAAATAGTCTATCAGTTACTCATCTGTCAGTGTCTCCTTCTATCTGTGTCTCAACCCATCGGCATGTTAATCTTTCAGTCTTTCCATACATTGGTGACTTATTTCATCGGTGACTTGTTTCAATGGTGAGTCCTTCATTATGTTACTGATACATTTGATCTATTGGTGACTCATTTCAATGGTCAGTCCTTCCTTCTGTCGGTGAGACAATTGATCTGACAGTGACTTATTTCAACTTACTGTGAGTCCTAACATCAGTAGCACCATGAAATGGTAGGTCTCTAGAACTGATGATAGGTGTTCTAGGTCAGTGATTCATATGCAATGGTGAGTGGTCTGCATTGAAGATCCATATGCAATGGTGATTTCTCTCAATCGTTTCAACTTCACATACTCAGAACATATGCATGTTTGATCTGTCTATCAGCGAGTCATATATTTGTTGGTTATTCATCTTTCTGTCGGTGTAAGTGACACATACATAGATAATTTTAGATTTTCTATCTGTCTTATAGTTTATAAAAGTTATAGTGGGTTAATACCCATAATTACACATAGATAGTAATTTATAAGCTTGTTTGGACTTAAACACTTATAAATAGTTATACAATTTAAATGAGCTAACATTTAAGATAATTCTATGACATAATTTCGGATCTGACCTGTGGTAATATATATGTTAATATATGACAGGTTCTGTTATAATTAAAACAATTATAGTCATAGATAGTGGCCAACAATATCTATTGGCCAACAATTAATAATGATGTAATAATTATAATAATGTATTTAAAAGAAAACATCAATTGTTATTTTACATCATCAAAAACTAACATATCAAAGAAAATTCATACAAAAGTAACTATTTAATAAACTGTTAAATTATTATATTATTTAATAATATATAACCTTTAACATCACACATTCATTTATTTTGAAAATAATGGTAAAATAAATTTTACCAATGAAGGGATAATAATGTGTTTCTAGAGATTATGAACTTAATAATCCCAAAAAACAACCAACATGAATCATTCAAGTTTAGTTCTTAATCGAAAAATATAATAAATGAAATATATTGCATAATATTGAGGGAATAAACATGAAATATATTTTTAAAAAATTAAATAATAAATTTAATTTTACTATTCATGAGGGTTTAATTCATACGAAGTGAGTTAGTACTCACGGTATTTGATTTTTCTTTATAAACTTGTATTAAAGTATTCCATAAAAATATTTTTACACCATATCCCTGATATTCATAATTTTTAATGAATTTATTTTCTATACTAAAATAGTTTTTTAAATTTATTTTCAATAATATATTAATTTTTCCCCAATGAATTTAGGATGAATTTTTTTACCATTTTCATATTATTTATTTTTGTCTGTTTTGTGTTTCTTAATATTTACAACATGGTCAGTTTTTTTTGAAACTAGGAACTATATTAATTTTATGATTCATCTTAAAATATCTATGGTTTAATAAATGAAAATTTAATTCACATTTTTCTGGTATTAGGTTGGGTTTTAATAATTTTCAAGAGAAAAGGATATTTCTTCTCATTTCCTGAGATCACATAAAGTGTTTTTTCTTATGAAAAAAATTAAAAATATGACATGTTCCCTAAATCCATTATGGTACATCCTTGTTTTAATATTTTTTAAATCTATTGATGTTGCTTAATGAAATACCTATCAGGATCATGAGGAGGTCAAGGGTTTTCTACGGGTTTAGGACATGAAAGAATTTGGAAAATGTACATACAATGCATTTTTCATGGTTGGAATCTAGTAAGAGGCAACTGTTCACCCCAACCACGCATTCCTAAAGGAAGGGTGCATAGTTTTTGGAAAAAAATGCTAGGGAGAAGGTCAAACCATTCACTATTGGATAAAGCCATTTCTCATAGTTTGTGTATGGTTTATTAAACCATACAAGATTCCCATGTAACATTATAACCTAGACCCTCTTGGATAGAGGGTGGTGCACAATTGGCACACTATTTGGAAAAATATGTATCCAAACTGTGAACCTCATTAAAAATGGGAATTTACTTTTTTCCCCTTTGGATTTATGTATTCTACCTTTTTTTCATCCTCATTTCTTCCCGAACAACCCTAGTGAAGAACCATAGCTCCCAAGGATTCCAAATGATTGATCTCTTTTGTTTTTAGGCCATTTGGAGTATTTTTTGGTGCAGATTGAAGAGTTTGGTATGTTTAATGCTTACATTTTCCCTCTTTTCCATATTAAGACTTGTAAATTTTTTCTTCTTCTTCCAAATACCTAAAATACACTTTTTTCGATGCTTTCATTTGGGTGAACATATGTCTGTTTTAGAGGAGGACGTGTTGTTTGTTGCCCTGCATTCTCGCTTTCCAAAGGCGGGTGGTATTCATCACTTATTCAGGGATGTTTTCTCCTTCATCAAAATGAGATGATGGGATTTCGGTTCCTCATTTAGAGGATTCCTCCTCAAAACATGTTTCCAAGTCTGGGACTTCCTCATAGACTTAATACATTGTTCATGAAACTCTTCCCAGTTCCTTGTCTTCATGGATGTTAGTTAATTACATTGCTTCTACCAGGACATTCTAAGGGTTCCAGCTTGGTTAGCAACCTTCGATTGGGGGAGTAGTCATGTTGGACGTCATTGGCGTGTCTAGATGCTGGAACAATGATGTGTTTGAGTATCTTCTCCTTATGATAGGGCTTCTCCAGGGCGCAGAAGCTTGAGGAATCCCACGTCAAATGTGGGGAATTATATGCCATAGGCATGTATCTCAGGTTCTACTCATCTTTCCATGTTTAACATAGGGTATGTCGTGGGTTGAACGTCTCGAAAAGATAGATCAGACTAATCCGAAAACTAATGGGATTGGATTAGATGGGTGCAATCCCTAGGGGAATTGCCAATTCTAGGGACTAACACGTGGTTAGTTACTCGATTACTGCTAGGAGTAGTGATAAAGTGGGTGACATGATCTAACTGGGATGTGGTGGAACAAGTAAGAATTAGGGTGGGTATGGATTGATGAGATTGGATGGGGAGTGATATGGAACCGACATGATGGTGACGGTGATTTTGGGCTTGAGCCTCAAAGAGACTTCCTACATATCCCTGTGATAGGGAATCAATATATGTGTAGTTCAGTGAGGCGATGGGACACTTGAGGAGGTGACCTATGAGAATAGATGCATGGATGGGATTCGGAGGAAATATGACCTTCCAGTTTGGGAATGATATTCTACGGACACAAAGGCTCGAATGAGAGACCACATTGAGACATGTATGATGGGATTAAACCATAGGGAGGCTTCCTACATATCCCTGTGACAGGAATCAAAGTCCGCCTAGTTCAGGATGGGGCATGGAATCAAGGAGTAGGTAGAGGACAGTATCCCAAAGGCATGTTGGGGTCTTACACATGGTTAGAAACTCAGGGTTAGTCTATCTCTCAAGGAGAAGACCAGAGATATGGTTCCCAATGGAGGGGACTGAAATGACTTACAGTGGATTGCGTAACACAATAGCTAACCATCGATTGCGAAACACAATGACTTTCTATCGGTTGGTGAACACAAAGGGTTACCATGGAATGAGGTTGAACCTTAGGGAGGCTTCCTATATACCATGTCTTGGGGACAAGGATCAAAGCCCACATAGTACGAATGTGTAATGTTTAATGTCTTTCAAGAAAAAAAGGGGCATACAGTTTAGCGTCATGTGGGACCAAGGTGAACAGACGTGAATGGTTCAGGACTAGTAGGTGTTGGGGATGAACCTTAGGGAGGCTTCCTATATACCTTTCCATGGAAAGGATCAAATTTCATGATGTCTGGGATGGTGGATATAGTTTAACGTCAAGCAGGATGATGGTGAACTAATGTCAATGGGTCAGGACAAGTAGGTGTTGGGATTGAACCTCAGGGAGGCTTCCTACATACCTTTCCAGGGAAAGGATTAAAGTCCACGTAGTTTTGTATGGGTTTGGGCTTACACACTATATTGACCTAGAGGGGGTTTTATAGTCGATGCCTACTCTAAGACAACTTGAGTCATACTCAGTGTGAGAGACAAGATGCAGCAAATACCTAACAATCACGTCACAAAAGTTACGTTTGTGGGAAGTGGAGTGGGGATTACACGTGGTTAGAATCCAAGGTAGATGGCGATTGGGACATACTCTAGGATGGTGTCCTAATGGTGACAAAGTTCAGAGGGAGAGGGATGGAATAACTAAGGTCCCTATGCCCATCTCTCCACTGGTCATTGGCACTGATAAAGAAAGGAGGAGAAGGGGTTATGACTCCTGTAAGAAAGGATAGGGGATTACACCAAGGTGGTTACCATTCTCCATGGATAGGTGTCGCAGCAGAAAATAGGATATCATTCCATGTGAGGAAGATCTCACACCTGTGTTGATGAGCAGGCATAAAGAATGTCTAAGATGGGGAACCCCGTGTATGTTTCATAGGGTGAGGCCAAAGTTTAACGTCATGTGCGGGAGACATTGATGCTTGGCAGTTTAGCGTCCTGTAGTGCAGATGGGGAGGGTTCACTAGGCACCCATAGGACTTACATAACCAGCATTGTTTAACCCTTGGTGATGGGAAGGCACTGGTAATTTCATGGTGACGGGGTGTTGTGGAGTGATCCCCTAAGGGGTCCAAGTTAGTGTGGCTATGCGAAGAATCAATAGCCTTATCGTGCCTATGAGAAGAATAATGAGGCTAAGAAACGCAATATGCACCACCACCCAAGGGACCTTGAAATCACATCGTACGAACCTGGAGTGTTGTATGGGAAAAGGGGTTATGTAGAAAAGGGGTTCATAGGTAGAGGCCTTGGGAAGCTCTAGAGATCCATGTAATGGAGGGGCTTCTCAAATTGGAAAGGCTTTCTCAGAGTAGGGATTCATGGAGCAAGGGTACCCTACGAATCATAGCACTGTGAAGTAATATGCTTCGTGAGGAATAGTAACCCTAAATTAGCATAGGGTTTACATGTACGTGGAGGGTACTTTGTGAAACATGACTATGTTACAAATAATGAAGTCCCCTTGAGGATCTCCTTTGTGGTGGCTCATGGGCTCTATGAAGGGCATCCTTTCTTGAAGAGGGGTCATATTTGATCTAAGGTAAAGGTACTTCACAATTCTCAAGTACTGGTAAGAGATCATTTTTTACATGGATTCGCAGACTAGAAAGTGCTTCATGATTTGCGAGAAGAAAACGTGAAAGGTTGGGGTATCTTTCTTTTGGTCTTTAGTGGAGCCCAGTATTTATATGCAAGGGGCAGCACAAAGCTAAGACGGCTGTGTGCAACACCACATGGAACTTCGTGATCAGACAAGGACTGTGTCAAGTTCATCGTAACTGTGCATCTGACCGTCATCCCCTCCTCAGTGCAGAGCTCTCTTAGCGGTGCCCGTGAAGGCTTCAGTTAAGTTCCCCGAGATCGTGGAGGTCGATTCGGCTCCATTCGTAGTGCGAGGCTTCTGATCTAGTGTATCGCAACTAGATACCCTCCTTCCTCTTTTCTCTATGGTTACCGCAGTGCAGGGCTATACCTTCATGTTGGTCATACTACAGTGATCTCTGAATAGTTTTTACAAGGAATCCCCTTTGAAGACGGTTTTCTCTTTGCGATGCATTTCCTCTTCCCACATTTTGGTGCCAACAAATTCCCCCCACCCCCATCAGACATGGAGCTGAGAAGAAAATGAGGGTATAAGTCTGACGGTCAATTACCAAAAATTTCGGCTGATCACATAGGAAGGTCGCGAGACAGGATTACGCTGCGAAGAGGTGGCGTTAGGGTTGAGAGCATCATAGAGCTCGTCACAGCTAGATGCATCATGAAGCACAGGGGTTCATTGTCTATAAATAGGGAGGATGACCTCTCTTTTGACCTTTATCATCTTCTCATTTTCGTACCTGAGCTCTTGATTCCCAATGCTCTACACACTCCATGATTCTCTTAGAGAACTGGGACTTTCTGCTTCGTGGTGCACATCATGTTTGTAAATACCCGAAGCTTGATGTACATGGACATTATATTCCTTCAGCAGAATACTTAATACATAACAAAAAATAGACACACAAGGATCATAATAGTTTAGTGTCTTTGGAAACTCGGAATATAATCTTCTAATCGTGGTGAAAGATCTTCAACATCTCGCATAAAGATCTTCCTTTTTTTCTTACTTAAAACTATTCTTTATATCCTATGGAAAAGAAAACAAAAAAGGGGTGAGCTCAAATTCTCAGTAATGGTAATCATAGAGAACATAAAATAATTTTTAGACATTTGAATGTAAAAAAACATGAGCATAAAATCTAAACATCATAATCTTGAGCAATAACATAAAACATGGCAGTACGTAAGGAATAGATCATGAAGAAACATTAATCATGATAAATTATCATGGGAATAAAGCATGGAATTGTGGCAACCATTAAGAACATGATATGATTTCCATAGTAACCAAGGCATTGCTGCCAAGACCATCTTAGTGGACAAAGTCCCTTTCTGAATTGAGTTCACTCCTCATTCCAGTCCTGTATTACTGAACCGGTTTAACTTGTTGCTCCAACCATGTCTATCTCATGAGATATAAATCTTTACCCAATTAATTGGATGGAGATATAGGTCCCACCCATCTCATATTGAAATCATTCTTTTGTCTGCCACAATATAAACTTAAATCATTCATCATAACCCAAGAATAAAATGGGTTTCATAAACATCATTCCATCATAACATAATCCATACAAGAAAATTGGATATCATTTCATCATTATAAAATTGAAACCATGTAAGTCATAGATACATGATACTAGAAACATACACATGTTAAATAATTTGTTCTTAGATGAAAATTGTTTTGATAAAACACTTCAAATTATTCTTGAGGAAAATTTCTTTTTTCTTCAAAATAATTTTCTTTTCACAATGTCATAATTTTTTAAAAGAAAATGGTCTTGTTGAAAATATTGATTAAATATTTTGGAGTAAGCTTCATGAAAATAAGGCGTTATAAAACCGTAAAAATCTTTTAATGTCGTATACGTTAAAAAAACATTCTTCTTGTACTTTTGTCGAAAAAGTCAAAAAGTACCTTGTAGGGTAAATAAAATAAAGATTCTTTCCATACCATGGGGTAAAAGTAAAAATGGGAAAAATGGACTTTTAACATACATGAATACACTTCTATAAAACATGTACATGGATGATAGCAATAACCCCAGTAAATACATACGAATAAGCAATCTCGGATAAAAATGAGATTTGCAAAATTATCCTTTGCCTTAGGTTCGATATGCTTCGTACGTATCCGAACCTCCTGTATAATGATTTAAATAATGTCATTAACTTATTAAAGAATCATATTCACTGTTATGATATCTTATACATTTCACTTATGACTTTATATTACCCGTTCTTTTGTATATTCCATGTTAAAGCAGCGTTTTGGGTAAAATTATTTCATTTATCATATGTGTTTCATCTTGTAGTTCTTGATATTATTACTTATATCCTGATTTAAATAATTCCATAATGTAAAAAATGATTTATATATAATATATATTCGTCATATACATATATATATTATAGATCGATAAATGGAATGAAATACACCGTTCATAGAGATGGTAGGTCGTACGTACGCATGAACACTGTTTTCGTTTCCTTATTGAATTGAATGAAATTAAATAGATGACATACATATATATATACATAAATAAAGTAGCATTATTATGTTATATATTTCATTATTATTCATTATATATACTTTATAATCATTCTTGAATGGTTAATCATGGAAAATGAATCTCGTCACATTCGTGGAGACGGTAGTCCGTACGTACGCTCGAGCGATGATATCATTACCATGATCAGGGAATTATATTTGAGTGTATGTATACTATTTCAGAATCCATATCACATTACAATAATCATATATAGTCATTATTATCACCATTATACCCATCCAAGTAAGGTGGTGGTGGAAAATATATTACACCACGGCGTGGAAACGGTATTCCGTACGTACGCGCGCGCGTTGATTTCATTTTCCGTAGGATGTATAGATGGTGAAATAGAGTTTTTCCATACATATAATGACATATCAGTGTATGAGTGATAATGATGTTATTACTTTATATTGAAAAAACTAAATAAGAATAAGTGGAAGAAGAAATAAAGTTGAAAAAATCAGTCACGGACATTACCTCTTCTTTGAAGTGCCTCTTTGAGACCTCCTCTTAGGGAACTAAAGATGGTCTTTGAAGAAGACAAGAACCTCTAGGATGCTTCTATGGAAGTGTAGAAGAGAATTGTTCCTGGTTTGGCCGAGCTTGAAGGCTCAAAGTGGTGTGAGGAAGAGAGGGAGGAGGTTCCCTTTTATAAGGGAGGAGAGGGGCACCTTTGGAAAAACTAAAAATATTATTTTATTATAAAGTCATATTTGGTTTTTAATAGCTCAAGATTGAGTTATTTAGAAGCTAAGGTGGTTATGGGTCGAACTCCTCTCATCCAATAGAATTTAGACTTGTTTAGGTTTCTATTTTATCCATATAATTTAGATTTAACCTTAAGTTAAATAATTTTACTTTTACTGTGTCGTCTTGTTTTCTTACACTATAAGGTTAATAAACATACAATAACAAGCCAAACGAACCCCAAGATTTTTATTATTAATATATATAACATTATCTAAGACATTTGGCCGAACCGTTGATTTTTAGGAATAAAATAACAATTAATAATATATTATTTGTTTTAAAAACCATTTTATGTCAATTTTGACACTATTTGGTAATTGATTTTTGTGAAACTCACAAAAGAATGATTATTTCGAAAAAAAGTTAGTTACATCAATAATAACATGTCACATTAACCTAAAAAATTAGTGGAATTCATAAAAAGTCTCAAAATACATTTATTTGGGTATTTATGACATCAAATATGTCAATATTTCATTAATAAGATAATTATTGTATCATGTTGGTGTCATAAATAAATTAAATTATTTAATGTCTAAAAATTATAAATAAAATACCATTATGTAGGAAATTGTTTTATCTTTCTAATGAATATTTATAGTTGAATTTATCTTATATATAACTCTATATTAAAAATGATTTACTTATTAAACATTGATTTCAACTATTTTAACCCTTCTTTAAATAAATTAATATTAAATGTCCTAATCTAGTCCAAGTGGGTCTAAATGGTCATATTTTATTCCTATGGTTGTTTTTGGTTGAATTATATTTATCCAATAGAATTAGGTCATGTGTTAGGGTAATAATAATATCATTTTTACCCTTAACTATCCTATTAACTTTTAACCGTGGTAAATAAAAGTAAAACGTTACTATTCACCAAAAAATATTTTCATCTCATTGAACCACAATTTAGTCCTTGATATTAACAGTGTCTCATATTTTCGAAATTCCACTCACAGAAGCAGTAAAATTATGTTTTATGAAAAATTCAGTTTTTTTAACTACCACTTAGTGGTTTCACTATTCATCAAAAAATGAAAGTTTCCAGAAAAATACCAAAAATTCGGCCTAAGATATATTTGATATTATGAATTACAAATTGATGCCTATTTTACCAAATTCAAAGCATATCAGTTGCATTAATTAATTTAAAAATTAATTCTCGTTGTCAAAACAAATAGCGTGTTTTTAAGAGATAATAACTATCAAAAGATTGACACTTGTTTATGTCTGGTTTAAATTTGAAATTACATCCAATGACCAAAATTGTATTAAATGGTAAAAATATATTCTAAAAATACTTTAAAACCACTCAAATTAGTAAATTATCACTATTAATTATTTCGATTAAAAAAGTTTTTTTTAATTAAAATTTAGTAATTTTCACTATTCATCATAATATGAATGTTATCCGAAAAGTACCAAAATTTCACCCTAAGCTAACTTCGATACTCCTCATCCAAAAATAAAGTCCATTTTGAAAGATAAAATTTATAAAATTTCAAAAAGTGGGTATTACTATTCATAACGGCTAGTTCATAATAATATTATAATAATATCTCGTTTAATAAAACTCGATATTGCGTACTACACACGCTATCAAGGAAGGTCATTATTGCGTGTAATGCAAGCCAAGTCAGGGGTGCAGGTTGTGAAATCTCCTTTTAGTGTAGCGTACAACACAAGACATTAATGAAATTAAAAGGAATATTTTTCATAAAATCTCGGGGTGTTACATTCTACCCCCCTTAAAATGAATTTCACCCTCAAAATTTGGTGGGGTTATAAATGCTTTACTACTCGAAAGTTTCTTTAATAGAAACCCACATCGTAAAAAGGAATACCAAACATGGCTTTAAAAACTAAAGTATGAAATGTAACGGTTACCCAAATTAACTCATCAATGGGTTTTCACGTAGGAGAACATAGGTGAAAATACTGATATGGAAGAAAAATATAACCATCATGTTCTGATGGAGAGTGGTAGAGAACATGGCTATGAAAAAGCCAACAATCACAAAGCCATAAATTTGTGATGATCTAGGGTTCCATCTGATTCATCAGATATAAGGGAACTATGACAACATTTTTGGTTTTCAAGATAATTTCCCTAAAGTTGAAGTATTTGAATTAGAATAAATACTTACTTAATTTTGGTACAATATCACTGTTGTTCATTCCTTGAACAATTTCCTCTTCATCTCTTAAAGAAATGAAGTTGAATTTGTTATTTGTGAAGTGTTAGCAGATCATGTGATAGAATGACGGGTCATTCCATTTGTCTCAAACAAAAGGATGGAAAGAGTTATTAAATATACATAAGTCGATCTATAGTGAGATTAATCATATATGGTTTCTAAAATGGACTTATACTTAATATATCATACTGCTTAATATAATAAAACTAGTTTCTACTAAACAGGGACTTCCTGTAGGCCAGTGGTAGGTGATAAAGGCCAGTCGCACTTTCGTTGTGGGTTCGATTCCCATAGCCTTGTCCGACGCGATGGGTTGTCGCCCGTCCTGCAGGTTGTCCTTTTTCTAAAACTACATTACTATTACATCTCATCAATAATATCGAAAAAGTTCTACCCTTAAACAATACTACCTTTTTCCAACATAATCCATTCCATTGTTTATCTAAAATACTTTCATCTAAGCTCATAGTATAAAGAAAACGATTACTTGAAATGTCATCAACCAACCTTCATTTATCCCCCATTATCTTGTTGGTCACATTCCAATCATGTGAATACCATAATCATGTATTCACATGAAAAATGAATACCCATTAAACCTTAGTGAAAACATGAATGATGTCAAAAGTTAAATCTTTCCACATACCAAAATCCAAAAATTCTATATACTCAAACCATGATATAACCTTCTCCTTATATCAGTCATGAGCTCATGAATACTATCAAACATTTAATTTTCTCTTTATCCCCTCATTATGCACATATCATCTACTTTCCAAAAATACAAGTGACATGCATCACACATATTCAAAACTTATGGAAAGACAATAGTTTAACAATCCTTAGATGTATATTTATTCCATAGTACCATGAGATTACTTGTAACACCCCGAGATTTTATGAAAAATATTCTTTTAATATCATTGATGTCTTGTGTTTTATGCTACTACAAGAATACCTTGTGCTACACACAACACCGTATGAGCTTGCAGTATACACAACACTATTCTTCGATCATGTTACACACAATTTTGATAGTAGTTATTCTATGAAACATTTAGTGTGTATATATATATATATTCAATGTATATATGAAATATGGTTGGATAATGTGATACGAAACAATGGAGGAGTCTTGCACAACACGCAACCCTGATAGGGCTTGCATTACACGCAATCGTGACTTTCCTCAATAGCGTATGTTGTACGCAATACCAGGTTTCACTAAACAACGATATGTGGTTAAAATATTATTAAAACTAGCTATTATGAATAGTAATAACCACTTTTTGAAATTTTTTAAATTTCATCTTTCAAAATGGACTTCGTTTTTGGATTCAGAATATCGAAATTAGCCTAGGGTGAAATTTTGGTATTTTTCTGAAAACATTCAATTTTTGATGAATAGTGAAAACATTGGGTTACCATTTAAAAACCGACTTTTAATTTAAATAATTATTTATTTTTATTGTAGGTCAAAATTGACACATAATAACTATATAAGTTCAATGTAATTCATTGGAGTCATTTATTATAATTTTAGATATATAAAAATTTTATTGAACTTTTGACTGTCTTTTACCCACCTCCTAGGAGAATTTAAAAATTTACATAAAACTTAATTTTACCACTTTTGTGAATGGAATTTCAAAATTCTGAGAGACATGGTTGATTTCAGTAAATAAATGTGGTTCAATGAGATGAAAATAATTTTTGGTGAATAGTTACTTTTTACTTTTATTTTCCACGATTAAAAGTAAATAGGGTAATTAAGGGTAAAATGATATTATTATTACCCTAACGCATGTCCTAATTCTATTGTATAAGTGTAATTCGACCAAAAACAACCTTAGGAATAAAATATGACCATTTAGGCCCACTTGGATTAGATTAGGACATTTATAATTAATTTATTTAAAGAAGGGTTATAAAAGTTAAAATCAAAGTTTAATAAGTAAATAATTTTTAATATAGGGTAATAGATAAGATAAATTCGACTATAAATATTCAATATAAATCTAAAATGATTTCATACATAATGATATTTTATTTTTAATTTTTAGATTTTAAATAATTTAATTGATTTATGACACAATGATGATGCAGTAATTATCTTATTAATGAAATATTGACAGAATTGATGTTATAAATACCCAAATAAATGTAATTTAAGACTTTTTATGAATTAAAATTATTTTCCATGTTAATATGACATGTTAGTATTGATTTAATTAATTTTTTTCGAACTAATCATTCTGTTATAATTTTAACAAAAATAAATTACCAAATAATGTCAAAATTGACATAAAATAGATTTTTAAAACAATATTATATTATTAATTGTTATTATATTCCTAAAAATATATGGTTCGGAGAAGATACTTATATCATGATAGGTGTATCATTAATGGACCACTTTGGGTCTCTTGTATGTATATGGTATGTTTATTAACTATATAA
Source organism: Viscum album (assembly GCA_963277665.1). Taxonomy (NCBI): domain Eukaryota; kingdom Viridiplantae; phylum Streptophyta; class Magnoliopsida; order Santalales; family Viscaceae; genus Viscum; species Viscum album. Next base: position 1,096,564,062 of record OY728163.1, read on the forward strand.
TATAAAAATACAAAATGACATGGTAAATGTCAATCTAATTAACTATGAGTTAAAACTAAAAGATAAGGTTAATATAATGACCTAAACTTGTCTAAATTCTATTGGATGAGAGGCTGTAGACCCAAACCCACCTTATATTATAAATATATCAATTTGGAGCTATTAAAAACCGAATTTGACATTATAATAAAATAATATATTTTTTATTTCAAAGGTGCCCCTCTCCTCCCTTATAAAAGGGAACCTCCTCCCTCTCTTCCTCACACCATTTTGAGCCTTGAAGCTCGGCCAACCCCTGCCAAATACTCTTCTCTACATCCCTAGAAACATCCTATAGGTCCTGGTCTTCTTCAAAGACCAATTTTAGTGCCCTAAGAGGAGGTCTCAAAGAGGTGCTTCAAAGAAGAGGTAATGTTCGTTACCGATTCTTTCTACTTTATTTCTTCTTCTACATATTCTTATTTAATTGTTTCATTATGAAGTAATAACATCAGTATCACTCATATACTGATATGTTATTATAAGTATGAAACAACCCTATTTCACCATCTATTCATTCTACAGAAAACGAAATCACCGCGCGTGCGTACGTACGGAATACCGTCTCCACGCCGTGGTGTAATCTTTTTTTCCAACACCACATTACATGGATGGGTATAATGGTGTAAAGAATAAATATACATATTTATTATAACATAATACTGATTATGATATATTTTATCATCCTATCCAATTCAATTCAATAATTATGGGAACGATATCATCACTCGTGCGTACGTACGGACTACCGTCTCCATGACGCGATGAGATTCATTCTCCATGTTAACCTTTTAAGAATGATTATAAAGTATATATAAGCAAAAATAATGAAATATATGACATTATAAAGCTACTGGATTTATGTATATATATATTAATGTAATATACTTAATTACAATCAATTCAATAAGGAAACTAAAACAACGTTCATGCGTACGTACGACCTACCGTCTCCATGAACGGTGTATTTCATTCCATTTATCGATCTATTATATATATGTATATTCTGAATATATATTATATATAAATAGAGTTTTACATTCTGGATGTAAGTAACCATGATCTAAGTAATAATATGAATAATTACAAGTTAAAACACGAACGAAAAATGAAACGATTTTACCCAAAACGCTACTTTAACATTAATTTACAAAAGAATGGGTAATATAAAGTCATAAGTGACGCATATATGATTTAGTAACAATGAATATGATTCAGTAATAAGTCAATGAAATTATTTAAATAATTATACAGGATGTTCGGATCCATACAAATCATATCGGACCTAAGGTAAGGGATAATTGTGCAAATCTCATTTTTATCCGAGATTGCTTATTCGTAAGTATTTACTGGGGTTATTGCTATCATCCATGTCCATGTTTTATAAAAGTGTATTCATGTATGTTTAATGTCCTTTTTACCAATTTTTGACTTTTACTATATGATATGTAAGGAATCTTTCTTTTGTTTATGTTACGAAGTACTTTTTGACTTTTCCCACAAAAGTACGAGAAGAATGTTTTCTTTAACGTATACAGCAGGAAAGGCTTTTAGCGGTTTTATAAAGCCTTATTTCCATGAAGCTTCCTCCAAAATATTTCATGACTATTTTAAACAAAATCATTTTTTTAAATTGCATGAAATTTTGTGAAAAAAAAATGATTTTGAAGAAGAAAGGATATTTTCCTCAAGAATTCATTTCAAGTGTTATATCAAAACCATTTTTCATCTATGATAACATTATTTCATATCTGTATGTTTCAAGTATAATGTATCTATGATTTACATGGTTTCACTTTTCTTATTATGAAATAGTATCCATTTTATTTATATGGATTATGTGACGATGGAATGATGTTTATGAAACCCATTTTATTATTTGGGTTATGATGAATGATTTATGTTTATGTTGTGGCATAATTAAGAATTATTTCATTATGAGATGGGTGGGACCTATATTGTAAAGACCTGTAACATTCGGGGAAATTTTTCTCCTAATTTTCTTTGGGATTTTACAAGAACGCAGTTTCAGACGACACTTGATTCCGAGGCCCGGTGTGCCCAGAATTTCTATCCGAAGTTTAACTCAGGTATGTTTAGTGAACGAAGGAGTGGAAATTCCTATCTTATGAACCGGTGATCGGAATCGAATTCCGAGGGCACTAATGGAACTGCAACACTAGTAATTTCTTAGGAACGCTTAATCCGGAGTTGTGTTTTCACGAGAGAAGTTGATAAAAATTGTGGAAGTTAAAAATAAAAATTTAACAACAATTTTTATTTTTACTCTAAGTGTTTAATCCTTTGGATGGAAGTTGGGTAACTACCCAAACTCCCTTGGGAGGATATGAGGGTGGTGGGGCCCACACGAACCCCACCCCTTCATATCCTCTAACCCCCTCAACTCTCATTTAATTTAGATAGCTTATGTTTATTAACTTATGTAATTAATGAGGTGAGTTAATGTGGAATTCAAACACTGGAATTTCAAAAACCTTGATGTGTTAATAAAATAAGTTACGAACTTATTTTCTTGGGTTGGTGTGTTTAGTAGTTTGAGAGCCTTGGATAAAAAGATAAGGAAGTCTTGAGTTCTTCTTTCTCTTTGACGAAGAACGCGAAGAATGAACGATCTCTGACGTGGAGCGCCGAGCCCTCGGAGACGGTCTTCCGCGACACCGACCCGCGACGCGACGTCTTCTTCCACAATGTTTTTCTTCTGCGACATATCTTTTCGCGACGGTTTTATGTGAAGAAATCTCTGTCAACATCTTCAAATCCTCGCTTCGCGATGCTAACGTTCATCATCTCTTTTATCAAGGTAGGGGATTATTTAATTATTTTCATTCGTGATTTCTAGTTTGTCGTTCTTCGTGGATATACGACCAAATGATACTGATTAACGAGAGGGGGCCGGACCGCACAAACATGGCCGACCCTCCTCCTTTATCCTTGTTTGATTCATTGTGTTTGGGACGAAATGGCGTGGTGCCGTCACAACATGCGGGAAATGCACGACAAGTAATGTGCGGCACCGTCGCGCCGCGCTGTGAAGATGAACAAGGACGCGGCGCCGTCGCGCCGCGTCGAAGAAAACCGAAGACGTCGCGGCCGAAGCGGGGCCACGGCCGAGGGGTGCTGTGTCATCGCACCACGCCAGACGAACCAAGCCGCAGCGGAGCAGGGTGACCGGCAACCCATTTCAGGCCACCGGTGTCGGCGATGGAGGCAGGACCGGACGTCGTCGGTCCTTGTCGGTAGAACTGGTCGGCTGGTGCGGGCTGGCCAGACAAAGAGAAACCGGGGGAATTAATTCCCTCAGCCAGCCTACAAAAACGGCCCCCATAAATGGGGCGTCGCGGTTACACCAGGGGGCAGGTGCCCCCCCCCCCCTTGCAAACGGCTCGGCCATTGGCCGAGCTGGCCAGTGCGCCGGCCGGGCCGCGCCCAGGCTGGGCCGCGCCGGGCTGGGCCGACCCGGACCCGGGGAAGGGCGACCTGGTTCGGGCCGACCGGGGGGGTATCGGGCCAGGTCGGTCAGGGCCCGAAACCCCCATTTTCGGACCGTCTTCGGTCGTTTTCCTATAACATGGGATACGGATCTCCGATCGATGAACCATTAGTTGCGATGTGATCCTTGAATAGAGGTGTTCGTTTCGGTATATCGTACTCAAGGTTTCAGAATACTTTGAGTTCAGCCGGGTTTGTTCGAACACGAAACCAACCGGGCCCTCGGAGCGGAAACACTCATATCATAAGCTCAAGACGTCCGAATGACGTGTCATTGACTTTGTTGGTTTCCTCTTAGTGAGACGAATCTTTTGGATTACTCCGCCTGAGGTTTGGATGCAGGTGAAGTATAGTCGGGATGGTTTTGCCTTAGAAACCAATTGGGCCCTTGGGACGAAAAAGCCAATAACTCTCAGACCGGGCATCCGATTAACGCGCCATCTACAATGTTGAGTTCCTGTTGACGATACGGAACATTTGGATTCATCAACTCTGGACTATGTGTCAGTTGTTTTATCAGTCTCTCGGCTCATGGAGCGGACCCTCCCGAATGAACTTGTTGTGTGCGGGAACCCTAGAGCTGGCTGCGACTGCAACTGTGATTGCGACAACGACTGTGCAGAGATCCTCAGTGGATTCGACGACGACGACGACTACAACACTCAGCGATCTTGTGTGGATCAGTGCTACCGATCCTGTGTGGGTCTAATCCAATGTGGGTCAGCGCTCAGTGGTTCTGTGTGAGCCAGCGCCTACAGATCCTATGTGGGTCCGATCTTGTGTGGGTCATTGCGGGGGTTAGTGCATATCGATCCTTTGTGGGTCCAACGACTTAGATGGATCAGTGATCATATCTATCATCTTTCGAGGAAGTATACCTGTGTGAGCTGAATCCTGTTTGCTTTCCTATGTGGATTGTGTTGTGCTATCCTGTGTGGATTACGTTTTGCTTTCCTGTGTGGATTGCGTTTTTCTTCTCTATGTGGAATACGTATGTTTTCCTGTGTGAACTGGGTTGCACTTGGGCTCGGATGTTGGAGCCGAATGAGAATTGAAGACTTAGGTATATGTATGGTCATATACCTAATCAGCGTCAGATGTTACTTCGTGATTTAACTTCCTTTGTGGTTTATCCTTTGTGGACACTGGGAGACCTTCGGGGGTCTCGGGGTCCCTACTGAGTAACTTATACTCACCCCTGTACGGGCTATGACCGCACTACGTTGTGTTGGTTGCAGATGACGGACAACGCTGATCATGGTGGAGGCTTGCGGAGCTGGACGGTACCTGGAGGTGGACCACTTGGCGGGACGTACTCGGAGCGGTAGGCTGGACCCGAGGAGCAGTGGAGCTATCTTTACCCACCCTTCAGGTGGGATTTCCAGTGGATAGCTCATCGTTGTGGCTTTACATTTCAGTTGTTGTTTTCCCTTTCCAGTTGTACTTTACTTTTGGTTTGGGTTTGTATACTGGCCCACTTACATTCCGCACTTTCTGTTGTACTCTGTTTTTACTTAGTGTTTACTTCTACTACTTGTTTACTCTGTGTGTTAGTTTACTCTACAAAGGCAATGCCTTCCCTTTTTACCAGGATTTACGCCTTGGTTCTAGTCGCCAGCCCGAGGCCTATGGAAGGCGGGCTTGGGGTAGTCACGGCATGGGCTCCGAGGATGGGTCGTGACAATTTTGTATCAGAGGAGTTCGGTTCTACCAAAGAACTTTGCACTCTGATCTTTTTCTATGTGAAGCAATAGTGTTTAGCGTAATGAATGTGGTTATTAGTCCAGGGAGTCCAGTGTTGGTGCGGCGGCCGACGTATCCGTACACCAGGACCCTGACTTCTGATTTCTGACTTAATGCACGAAAACATTGATTGCATGTGTGTTTCAAGTTTTATTTGTGATTACTTTGTATCAGCTCTCGAGGTATACTGTTCTGACCGTGGAGAACTTGTTCCCTTTTCAGGATGGCCCCACGACGACATCCATCTAGGGTTTCGAGAGTCAAGCGTAACGACATCCCACCGAGCGATGAGGCCTCTGTGCAGGGCCCTTTGTCAGTAGTGGCATCGGCGGTAGCTCTACCCACCGAGCCACCGATGCTTCCAGCCCCAGCCACTGACGATGCACGTTGCCTCAGTGCACTGCATGAGTTCCAGCGCCAGTGACTGCCCAGGTTCCATGGGGAGACGGACCCCCAGGCAGCCGAGGACTGGCTGGATGCAGTGGTGAGTGTTTTCAGGTTAGTGAGGACACCAGCAGACCTCGTGGGGATCCTCGCAGCGAGCCTACTACATGCATCAGTAGGCAGATGGTGGAGCTTGATGCTCCAGGTGCACGATGAGGCATCTCTACTCTGTATGGATTTTGAGAGCCTCTTCCACTCAGAGTTCGTCAGAGCCACCCTCCGTGCGGTGCACATTCAGGGGCTTCTTCAACTGCGGCAGGGCAGCATGACGGTCGCCCAGTACTCGGTGAGATTTACCGTTCTCTCGCGCTACTCGACAGACACGGTACGGGACCCATTCTTCCAGGCCCGGACCTTTGAGCAGGGATTGAGACACGAGATCAGGGCATCACTGATCTCCCTCAGCATTCCGACTCAGACAGGAGTACTGGAGAGAGCCCTTTTGATTGAGAGCTTTCTTGCTGAGTCTACACCAGTGCCAAGACCCACTGCAGGGCAGCACGTAGCAGAGTCTTCTGCAGCAGGCAGTCGACGGATGACTAATGGGTCCAGGCAGACCAGACCCTCAGGTAGACGCCCTCAGGACACGAGCTCAGCAGTGCGGGGCACACAGCACGGAGCAAGTCATATGAGAGGCAGGCAGTGCTACTCGTGTGGCGGGTAGGGCCACATGGCTCGTGACTGCCCGACCCGCCATGCCGAGAAGCAGTAGACAGTTGAGGGACCACCGAGGCAGAGGTAGAGGGTCAACTGTGGCAGTCCGTAGGGAGCAGGTGGATGAGGCAGAGGAGCTGGCCGAGCCGCAGGTGGTGGGCGATGCTTTGAGACCCTACCACCACCACCACCATGAGGTCCACCCTGACCATAGGGAGCTGGCGGGAAGAGACAAGCACAACTCCAGGTAGCAGAGGCCTATGACCACGGTGCGCCCGAGATGATTCGAGGTACTATTTGTGTCAATTGCACCCTTTCTGCAGTTTTTATAGACACAAGAGCGAGTCACTCTTTCATAGCCACGACCCTTGTTCGGAGCTCGGAGATTCCGACAGAGCCGTTGGCTCGATCCTTACGGCTAGAGACTCCTACGAGAGCAGACTCGATGATTACACATTGGTTCTGGCAGTGTGTGCTTACTCTAGGAGGAGAGAGCTTCGGCTGGGATCTTCTTGTGGCAATGTCGAGGCCTTACGACGTCATCTTGGGCATGGATTGGTTGTCTATGGTCCATGCACAGATTGACTGTATTAGGCGCAAGGTGCGATGTGTACGCACCGACGGGAGTAGGTTCACCTTTACCGGCGAGAAGGGAGCCTTTGCAGCACAGGATGGACTCTCGCAGAGGAGTGGACAGCCCATCACTCATCAGTTGGCTAGCCTCATCCTTGGAGCAGTTGACGTGCAGAGTCCTGGTTTTCCTGCAGTGGTGGATCAGTATACTGACGTTTTCCCCGACGATGTTCCAGGGCTACCTCCTCACAGAGAGGTAGACTTTTATATTGACCTGTACCCCGGGACAGCCCCGATATCGATTCCAGCATATTGGATGGCCCCCGTGGAGCTTCGAGAGCTGCGGGTACAGTTGGAGTACTTGCATGGAAAGGGGTTCATCCGACCCGGTGTTTCACCCTGGGCTTCCCCGATATTGTTCTCCAAGAAGGCGGACGGGAGCTTGCGACTTTGTGTCGACTAACTTCGCCTGAACCAGGTGACAGTGAGGAACAAGTATCTGCTACCAAGGATTGATGACCTCTTCAATCAGCTCAAGGGAGCACGGTGGTTCTCCAAGATAGAACTCAAGTTAGGCTATCATCAGCTCAGAGTTCGAGATGAGGACGTGCAGAAGACGGCCTTCAGATATCGGTATGGCCACTATGAGTTCTTGATTATGCCTTTCGGCGTAACCAATTCTCTAGTAGTGTTCATGGCCCTCATGAACAGGATCTTTCAGCCATACCTCGATCAATTTGTCATGGTCTTCATTGACAAAATTTTTATTTACTCGACGACTGAGGAGGAGCACGCCTACCACTTACGGGTTGTTCTAGACAGACTCCAAGATCACCAGCTTTATGGCAAGCTCTCGAAGTGCCAGTTCTAGAGACATGAGGTCCACTTCTTGGGACACGTCATCTTTGAGGCGGGAGTTACAGTGGATCCTGCGAAGATCGAGGCAGTGCTAGCTTGGTATCCACCCAGGAGCGTGACGGAGGTGCGGAGTTCCTTGGGACTAGCTATTTACTACCGGATATTTGTGCCAGACTTCTCCATAGATTCGACAACACTCTCAGATTTTCCGAAGAAGGGGATACCCTTCGTGTGGTCAGACAAATGTTAGCAGAGCTTCCAAAAGCTAAGACAGAGATTGGCCAGCGCACCTATCTTGAGGTTTCCTAAGGAGGGAGTATGGTATTTAGTCTACTGCGATGCATCAGGGACCGGACTCGGATGTGTCCTGATGCAGGAGTGGGAAGTGATCGCCAATGGATCACGTCAGTTGAGGCCGCATGAGCAGAACTACGCTACCCATGACCTGGAGTTAGTAGCAGTGGTCTTCGCTCTGAAGACATGGCGACACTATCTGATGGGTGAGCGCTTTACAGTCATTTCTAACCATCAGAGTCTCAGATACATCTTCTCTCATAAGGATCTGAATTTGAGACGGCGGCAATGGCTCGAGTTCTTCCAGGACTATGACTTTGAGATAGTCTATACTCTTGGGAAGGGGAACGTGGTAGCCGATGCTCTCAGTAGGAGGACGGGCATTCAGCTACTTGAGGAGGTGACAGAGCAGCTAACCTCTTTGCAGATATCCTTCGTGGATAGAGAGGGAGCAGCCTTCCTCCAGTCTCTCACAGTCACTCCTCCACTACTGCAGCAGGTCAGAGAGGCACAGTGTGGGGACGCTGACTGTGAGACGCAGCGTGCACAGATATCCTCAGGACAGGCACCTGATGGTTTCTCCTTTGGAGCAGAGCACGACGTACTTTTCAAAGGACGTACCTTGGTACCAGTTTCTTTACGGGAGGAGGTTCTGAGAGAGTTTCACACTACTCCTTTGGAAGAACATCCTGGAGTGGAAAAGATGTACCAGGATCTCACAAGACAGCACTGGTGGCCGGGCATGAAGAAGGTTGTGGCAGAGTTCGTTTCTCAATGCCTCACCTGCCAGCAGGTGACGGCTGAGCACCAGGTACCAGCAGGCTTGGTACATCCCTTAGAGGTCCCAGAGTGGATGTGGGACGGGATATCTATAGACTTTATGACTGGACTTCCACGCACTTCCAAAGGTCACGACTCCATTTGTGTAATTGTCGACCGACTCACCAAGTCGGCGCACTTTCTACCCATCAGAGAGCAGGGCTCAGTGGAGAGCTTGGGACAACTTTACATTCAGGAGATTGTACGGCTTCACGGTTTTCCATCATCTATAGTCTCTGATCGAGATTCTCGCTTTACTTCCCAGCTTTGCAAGGGGTTGCAGGAGGCGTTTGGAACGCAGCTACGTCTGAGCACAGCCTTTCACCCTCAGACGGATGGTCAGACGGAGAGGGCCATTCAGACTCTTGAGGACCTGCTCCGCGCATGTTTCCTCGACTTTGGTCGCAGTTGGGAGGACCACCTACCCTTGGTGGAGTTCACGTACAACAACAGCTACCACTCCACCATCGGAATGGCACCATACGAGGTGTTGTCCAACCAACCTTGTAGATCTCCTTTGTGCTGGAAAGACCCTGGGGAGTCAGTACTTGTGGGACCAGAGATGGTCCAGGCCACGACAGAGAAGGTCCAAGTCATCCAGGAGCTGATGAGGACAACTCAGATCCGGCAGAAGTCATATGATGACTGGAGGCGGAGGTCACTAGAGTTCGAGGATAATGACCACGTCTTCTTGCGTGTCTCACCTCGACGGGGATTACGCAGATTTGCCCGAGGTGGCCAGTTGTCTCCACGCTTCATCGAACCGTTCCAAGTCCTCGGCAAGATTGGCGAGGTGGCCTATCGTCTGGCTCTACCACCACAGTTGCACCGGGTGCACGACGTTTTCCACGTGCCTCAGCTGAGGAGATATGTGCACGACCTGACACATATCATTGACCATGGGGAGTTTGACGTAAATGATGGGGCGACTTTTGTGGAGGTCCCAGTGGAGATCGAGGATCAACAAGAGCGGGTCCTACGTGGACGGTCGATTCCTCTAGAGCGCATCATATGGCTGCATGGGGACCTCCAGGAGAGCACTTGGGAGCGGGAGGCTCAGATGCGTGCTCAGTACCCACATTTGTTTCCCTAGTTTTCGATGTATCTTTACGGGGATGTAAAGTCCTGAGGTGGGAGTAATGTAAAGACCCGTAAAATTCAAGGAAAATGTTTTTTTAATTTTCTTTGGGATTTCACAAGAACACAGTTTCAGACGACACTTGATTCTGAGGCCCGGTGTGCCCGGAATTTCTATCCGAAGTTTAGCTCTTGTACGTTCAGTGAACGAATGCGCGGGAATTCCTCTCTTATGAACCAGTGCTAGGAATTGAATTTCGAGGGCACCAATGGAACCGCATCGCTGGTAATTTCTTAGGAACGCTTAATTCTGAGTTGCGTTTGCATGAGAGAAGTTCATAAAAATTGTGGAAGTTAAAAATAAAAATTTAACAACAATTTTTATTTTTACTCTAAGTGTTTAATCCTTTGGATGGAAGTTCGGTAACTACCCGACCTCCCTTGGGAGGTTATGAGGGTGGTGGGGCCCACACGAACCCCACCCCTTCATATCCTCTAACCCCCTCAACTCCCAATTAAGTTTGATAACTTAAGTTTATTAACTTATGGAATTAATGAGGTGTGTTAATGTGGAATTCAAACACTTGAATTTCAAAAACCTTAATGTTTTAATAAAATAAGTTAAGAACTTATTTTATTGGTTTGGTGTGTTTAGTTGTTTGAGAGCCCTGGAGAAAAATATGAGGAAGTCTTGAGTTCTTCTTTCTCTTTGACGAAGAACGCGAAGAACGAACGATTTCCGACGTGGAGTGCTGAGCCCTCGGAGACCGTCTTCCATGACACCGACCCGTGACGCGACGTATTCTTCCACGACGTTTTTCTTCCGCGATGTCTCTTTTCATGATGGTTTTCCGCGATGAAATCTCTGTCAATGTCTTTAAATCCTCGCTTTTTGACGCCGATGTTCGTCATCTCTTTTATCAAGGTAGGGGATTATTTAATTATTTTTGTTCGTGATTTCTAGTTTATCGTTCTTCGTGGATATACGACCAAATGATACCGATTAACAAGAGGGGCCAGACCGCACAAACACGGTCAACCCTCCTCCTTTATCCTTTCTTGATTCTTTGTGGTTGGGACGAAATGGCGTGGTGTCGTCGCACCATGCGGGAAACGCACGACAAGTAAATATGCGGAGCCATCACGTCGCGCCGTGAAGATGAACTAGGATGCGACGCCGTCGTGCCATGTCGAAGAAAACCGAAGACGCTGCGGCCGGAGCGGGGCCGCGGCGGAGGGGCGCGGTGTCGTTGCACCACGCCGGATGAACCAAGCCGCGGCCGGTTCTGGGCCGCGGCGGAGCAGGGTGACCGGCGGCCGGTTCTGGGTCGCCGGTGTCGGCGATGGAGAAAGGACCGGCTGTCTCCTGTCCTTGTCGGCAGAACCGGCCGGCCGGTGTGGGCCGGGCGAACAAAGAGAAACTTGGGGAATTAATTCCCCCGGCTGGCCTACAAAAACGGCCCCCATAAATGGGGGGTCGCTGTTACACCAGGGGGCAGCCCCCCCCCCCCCCCCTTGCCAAGGGCTCGGCCGTTGGCCGAGCTGGACAGCACGCTGGGTGCGCTGTGCCCAGGCCGGGCCGCGTAGGGTCGGGCTGACTCAGACCCAGGGGCGGGTCGACCCAGTTCGGGCCGACCGGGGGGGGGGGGGGGGTCTCGGGCTAGGTCGGTCTGGGCCCAAAACCCCCGTCTTCGGTATTTTGCCAATAACATGGGCTACGGACCTCCGATCGGTGCACTGTCAGTTGCGATTCGATCCTTGAATCGAGACGGTCGTTTCGGTATATCGTACTCAAGTTTTCGTAATATTTTGAGTTCGGCCGGGTTGGTTCGTACACGAAACCAAGCGGGCCCTCGGAGCAGAAACGCTCATATCTTAAGCTTCGGATGTCCGAATGACGTGTCGTCGACTTTGTTGGTTTCCTCTTAGTGAGACAAATATTTTGGCTTACTCCGCCCACGGTTTGGACGCAGGTGGAGTTGGTTGGGTTGGTTTTGCCTTAGAAACCAACCGGGCCCCTGGGACGAAAAAGCCAATAACTCTCAGACCGGGCGTCCGATGAACGCGCCGTCTGCGACATTGAGTTCCTGTTGACAATACGGAACTTTTGGATACATCAACTCTAGACTATGTTTCAGTTGATGTATCAGCCTCTCGGCTCGTGGAGCGGACCCTCCCGAACGAGCTTGTTGTGTGCGGGAACCCTAGAGCTGGTTGCGACTGCTACTGTGATTGCGACGACGACTGTGCAGAGATCCTCAATAGATTCGACGACGACGACTACAACACTCAGCGATCCAGTGTGGATCAGTGATACCGATCTTGTGTGGGTCTGATCCTGTGTGGATCAGCGCTCAGGGGTTCTGTGTGAGCTAGCGCCTACAAATCCGTTGTGGGTATGATCCTGTGTGGGTCATTGCAGGGGTTAGTACCTATCAATCCTTTGTGGGTCTGACGACTTATATGGATCAGTGATCATACCTATCATCTTTCAATGAAGTATACTTGTGTGAGCTGAATCATGTTTTCTTTCCTATTTGGATTGTGTTGTTCTATCCTGTGTGGATTAAGTTTTTCTTTCCTGTGTGGATTACGTTTTGCTTTCCTGTGTGGAATACGTATGTTTTCATCTGTGGACTGGGTTGCACTTGGGCTCGGATGTGGGAGTGGAACGAGAATTGATGACTTAGGTATATGTATGGTCATATACCTAAGCAGTGTCGGATGTTACTTTGTGATTTACCTTTCCTTTTTGGTTTATCCTTTGTGGATACTGGGAGACCTTCGGGGGTCTCGGGGTCCCTACTAAGTAGCTTATACTCACCCCTGCACGGGTTGTGCCCGCACTATGTTGTGTTGGTTGTAGACGACAGACAGCGCTGATCGTGGTGGAGGCTTGCGAAGCAGGATGGTACCTGGAGGTGGACCACTGGGCGGGACGTACTCAGAGTGGTAGGCTGGACCCGAGGAGCAGTGGAGCTATCTGTACCCACCCTTTAGGTGGGATTTCCAGTGGACAACTCATCGTTACGGCTTTACTTTTCACTTGTTTTTTTCCCTTTCCAGTTGTACTTTACATTCGGTTTGGGTTTGTATAATGGCCCACTTACTTTCCGCACTTACTGTTGTACTCTGTTTTTACTTAGTGTTTACTCCTACTACTTTTTTACTCTGTCTGTTAGTTTACTCTACAAAGGCAATGCCTTCCCTTTATATTGGGATTTACGCCTTGGTGCTAGTCGCCAGCCCCTGGCCTATGGAAGGCGGGCTTAGGGTAGTCACGGCATGGGCCCCAAGGCTGGTCGTGACATATATCTCCCTCCAATGCATTGGGTAAAGATATATATCTAATGAGATAGACATGGATGCAATGGTAGGTTAATCCAGTTCAGTATTACAGGACTGAAACGAGGAGTGAACTCGATTCAGAAAGGGAATTTTTCCACTAAAATGGTCTTGGCAGCAATGCCTTGGCTACTATGGAAATCATTAAATGTGCATAATGGATTCCACAATTACATGTTTTATTCACATTCTATGTTATCATGATTTATGTTCCATTATGATCTATGCCTTATCTACTTCCATGTTTTAAGTCATTGCTCAAGATTTTGATGTTTAAACACTATGTTAATGTTTCTATGTTCAAATTAATATGGTGTGATCTATTTTATCCATGTTTACCCTTACTGAGCATTTGAGATCACCCTTTTTATGTTTTATTTTACCTCAGGATTAAAAGAAACGTTTTAGCTAAGGAATCAAAAAGTGGAAGATCTTTATGGGAGATGTTAAAGATCTTTCACCATGATTAGAGGATTACGTTCCAAGTTTCCAAAGACACTAAACTATTACGGTCCTTGTGTGTCTGTTTTTGTTATGTATTGTATATTCTGCAAAAGTAATGTAATATCTATGTAAGTCAAGATTCGGGTCTCTACAGTTGGTATCAGAGGAAAAGGAGGTAGGAATGTATCCGATCCTTGGGAACTCTCACATGTGAGCATTGGACGAAGCATGGCTCTCCGCCCAAGGGCTTCATAAGGAAATGGCTGCCACTGGGGATGGTTGTTTGTCCCGCCCAGGGGGTGAGCCACCCATGGAGTGCCCTGATTGGTATCAATTATCGTCCACTGGAAGTAATTCCAAATCGTTAAAGTTGGTATCAGAGGAAAGGTTTAGTCAACCTTTGGAAACTAGGATGCGAAAAAGTTAGTGAGATACCTAGATATATTTCTATGGTATGTCTAGGGATGTCCCTAAGGATAAGTATACGCATAAGATATAGTCCTAGAACTATGGTAACGATCATAGAATTTAACCGAAGATGTTATATATTCATGTTACTCCTCCTTGATTATGATTTTTGTCTCTCACACTATTCTTTTTGGGTTTTAGAAAATTTCTGGAAACAAGATGATTCACGATAATGGAGGATATTATGGACAATGGAATGATATTATTCATGAGCTACCCAATGAAATGGGATTTTTAAGTCCAAACATAATTATTATGTCAAATCAGAAATCTCATAATTTGATCAGTAAACTCAAATTTGGTAAGTTTCCGGACTCGGCTAATAAGAGAAAGATGAGGTTTCATGATGATCATAGAGGAAAGAAAGTTCAATTTGCCCTATGTAAATCATGTGGGAAGAGGAATGAAGGAGAATGTTTCAAAGGAACTGGAAGATGCTTTGGGTTTGGAAAAGAAGGACACAAAGCTAGTAAGTGCAAAGGAAAAGGTTCAGTTAACACCATAGACAAGGATTGTGGTATTGCTACGATATCAACAATGGTTAAATGTTTTAAATGTGGAATGTCTGGGCATTATGCAAACCAATTCACTAAGGGAAAGTATCATGAAGAGAATTAGTATGGTCGTATGGGTAGTATTTATGTTGTTGATGAGGAAGATACTACAAATGATATGTGAGATGAAATAATTGTTGAAACTCGGTAAATGGTTTAAGAAGGTAGTGGAATTATTACATGTTTATCAAGTATAATGTTGTATAAGTAATCTCATGGTACTATAGAATAAAGAGACATCTAAGGATTGTTACACTGTTGTCTTTCCTTATGTTTTAAAAGTATATTATGAATGGTACTAGTGACCATGAAAGGTTATTCAGATATTTTTGGAAAGTAGATGATATGCGCATAATTAAGGGATAAAGAGAAAATTAAATGTTTGACAGTATTCATGAGCTTATGACGGATATAAGGAGAAGGTCATATCATGGTTTGAGTAAATATAATTTATGTGATTTTGGAATGTGGAAAGTGTTAACTTTTGACAGCATTCTTGTTTTCACTATGGTTCAACGGGTATTCATTTTTCAAGAGAATACATGATTAAGGTATTCACATGATTGGAATTTGATCAACAAGATATATGGGGGATAAATGATGGTATTCACATGCTTGGTTGATTACATTTCAAGTAATCGTATTCTCTATACTATGATATTGGACATATGTATTTTGGATAAGCCTAAAGATTGTAATGAATTATGTTGGACATAAGTTAGTATGATATTATTGATGGGATGTTATAGTAATGTTGTTCTAGAAAAAGGAAAACCTACAGGATGGGCGACAGCCCATCGTGTCGGAAAAAGCTGTGGGAATCGAACCCACAACCGAAGTGCGACTGGACTTTATCGCCTACCACTGGCCTACAGGAAGTACATGTTTAGTAGAAACTAGTTTTATTATATTAAGCAGTATGATATATGAAGTATAAGTCCATTTTAGGAACCATATATGATTAATCTCACTATAGATGGACTTATGTATTTTTTGATAACTTTTATAACCTTTTGTTTGAGACAGATTGAATGACCCATCATTTTATCACATGATCTGCTAACACATCACGAATGACAAATTCAACTTCATTTCTTTAAGAGATGAAGTGTATATTGTCCAAAGAACGTCCAATGATGAGACTGTACCAAAATCAGAAAGTATTTCTTCTAATTCGAATTTCATCAAATTTAGGGAAATAATCTTGAAAAACAAAAATGTTGTCATAGTGCTCTTATATCCGATTAATCAGATGGTACCTTAGATCATCACAAATTTATGGCTTTGTGATTGATGGATTTTTCATAGCCATGTTCTCTACCACTCTCCATCAGAACTTGATGGTTATATTTTTCTTCCATATCAATTTTTTCACCTAAGTTCTCCTACGTGGAAACCCAGTGATGAGTTAATTTGGGTAACTGTTATATTTCATACTTTGGTTTTTAAAGCCACGTTTTGGTATTCCTTTTTACGATGTGGGTTTCTATTAAATAAACTTTTGAGTAGTAAATCATTTATAACCCCGACGAATTTCGTGGGAGAAGTTCATTTAAAGGGGGGTAGAATGTAACACCCCGAGATTTTATGAAAAATATGCTTTTAATATCATTGATGTCTTGTGTTGTATGCTACAACAAGATTACCTTGTACTACACGCAACATCGTATGAGCTTCCAGTATACATAACACTATTCTTGGATCATGTTACACACAATTTTGATAGTAGTTATTCTACGAAAAATTGAGTGTATATATATATATATTCAATGTATAAATGAAATAGGGTTGGATTCTATTATATGAAACAACGGAGGAGTCTTGCACAACACGCCACCCTGACTTGGGTTGCATTACACACAATCGTAACTTTCCTCGATAGCGTATGTTGTACGACGTACTAGGTTTCACTAAACAACGATATATGGTTAAAATATTATTAAAACTAGCTATTATGAATAGTAATAAGCACTTTTTGAAATTTTTTAAATTTCAACTTTCAAAATGGACTTCATTTTTGGATTTAGAATATCAAAATTAGCCTATGGTGAAATTTTGGTATTTTTCTGAAAACTTTTAATTTTTGATGAATAGTGAAAACACTGGGTTACTATTTAAAAACCGAATTTTTATTTAAATAATTATTTATTTTTATTTAACGTCAAAATTGACCCATAATATCTATATAATTTCAATGTAATTCATTGGAGTCATTTTATAATAATTTTAGATATATAAAAATTTTATTGAACTTTTGACCATCTTCTACCCACCTCCTAGGAAAATTAACAAATTTACATAAAACATAATTCTACCGCTTTTGTGAATGGAATTTCAAAAATCCGAGAGACACGGTTGATGTCAGTAAGTAAAATGTGGTTCAATGTGATGATAATAATTTTTGGTGAATAGTAACTTTTTTATTTTATTTACCACGGTTAAAAGTAAATAGGGTAATTAAGGGTAAAAATGATATTATTATTACCCTAACACATGTCCTAATTATATTGGATAAGTGTAATTCAACCACAAACAACCTTAGGAATAAAATATGACCATTTATGCCCACTTGGATTAGATTAGGACATTTATTATTAATTTATTTAAAGAAGGGTTAAAATAGTTAAAATCAATGTTTAATAAGTAAATAATTTTTAATATAGGGATATAGATGAGATAAATTCGACTATAAATATTCATTAGAAATAAAAAAATATTTCCTACATAATAATATTTTATTTTTAATTTTTATATTTTAATAATTTAATTTATATATGACACAATGATGACGCAGTAATTATCTTATTAATAAAATATGGACATAATTGATCTTATAATTACCCAAATAAATGTAATTTGAGACTTATTATGAATTCCAATTATTTTCTATGTTAATATGACATGTTAGTATTGATTTAATTAATTTTTTGGAACTAATCATTCTGTTATAATTTTCACAAAAATCAATTACCAAATACTGTCAAAATTGACATAAAAAAGTTTTTAAAACAAATATTATATTATTAATTGTTATTATATTCATGAAAATCTAAGGTTTGGCCAAGATACTTATATCATGATAGGTGTATCATTAATGGACAACTTGGGGGTCGCTTGTATGTATATGGTATGTTTATTAACTATATAATATAAAAATACATAGTGACATGGTAAATGTCAATCTAATTAACTTAGAGTTAAAACTAAAAGATAAGGTTAATATAATGACCTAAACTTGTCTAAATTCTATTGGTTGAGAGGATTTCGAGCCATCCCCACCTTATCTTATAAATATATCAATTTGGAGCTATTAAAAACCGAATTTTACTTTATAATAAAATAATATTTTTAGTTATTCCAAAGGTGCCCCTCTCCTCCCTTATAAAAGGGAACCTACTCCCTCTCTTCCTCACACCATTTTGAGCCTTGCAGCTCGGCCAAAACCAGCCAAATTCTCTTCTGCACTTTCCTAGAAACATCCTAGAGGTCCTGGTCTTCTTCAAAGACCACTTTTAGTTCCCTAAGAGGAGGTCTCAAAGAGGTGCTTCAAAGAAGATGTAATGTCCTTTACCGATTCTTTCAACTTTATTTCTTCTTCTACTTCTTCTTCTTTAGTTGTTTCATTATGAAGTAATAAAATCAGTATCACTCATATACTGATATGTTATTATAAGTATTGAACAACCCTATTTCACCATCTATCCATCCTAAGGAAAACGAAATCATCGTGCGTGCGTACGTACGGAATACTGTCTCCACACCATGGTGTAATCTGTTATTCCAACACCACCTTACTTAGATGGTTATAATGGTGAAAAGAATAACTATACATAGTTATTATAACATCATACTTATTATGATATATTGTATCATCCTATCCAATTCAATTCAATAATTATGGGAATGATATCATCGCTCGTGCGTACGTACGGACTACCGTCTCCACGACGCGATGAGATCCATTCTCCATGTTAACCATTTAAGAATGATTATAAAGTATATATAAGAAATAATAATGAAATATATGACATTATAAAGCTACTGGATTTATGTGTGTATATATATATATATATATGTATGTAATCTATTTAATTACATTCAATTCAATAAGGAAACGAAAACAGCGTTCATGCGTACGTACGGCCTACCGTCTCCATGAACGGTGTATTTATTTCAATTTATCGATCTATTATATATATGTATATTCTAAATATATATTATATATAAATAATGTTTTATATTCTGGATGTATGTAACCATGATCTATGTAATCATATGAATAATTACAAGTTAAAACACGAACGACAAATGAAACGATTTTGCCCAAAACGCTACTTTAACATTAATTTACAAAAGAATGGGTAATATAAATTCATAAGTGAACCATATATGATATCTTAACAATGAAAATGATTCTGTAATTAGTCAATGAAATTATTTAAATCATTATACAGGAGGTTCTGATCCATACAAAGCATATCAGACCTAAGGTAAGCGATAATTGTGCAAATCTAATTTTCATCCGAGATTGCTTATTCGTAAGTATTTACGGGGGTTATTGCTATCATCCATGTCCATGTTTTATAAAAGTTTATTCATGTATGTTTAAAGTCCTTTTTACCCATTTTTGACTTTTACTACATGATATGTAAGGAATCTTTCTTTTGTTTATGTTACGAGGTACTTTTTGACTTTTCCGATAAAAGTACGAGAAGAATGTTTTTTTAACGTATACGGCATGAAAAGATTTTTTCAGTTTTATAAAGCCTTATTTTCATGAAGATTCTTCCAAAAGATTTATGACTATTTTCAAGAAATTTTTTTTCTTAAATTGCATGTAATTTTGTGAAAAGAAAATGATTTTGAAGAAGAAAGGATATTTTCCTCAAGAATTCATTTCAAGTGTTATATCAAAACCATTTTTCATCTAAGATAACATTATTTCATATGTGTATGTTTCAAGTATAATGTCTCTATGATTTACATGTTTTCAATTTTCTTATTATGAAATGGTATCCATTTCTTTTATATGGATTATGTGATGATGGAATGATGTTTTTGAAACCCATTTTATTCTTTGGGTTATGATGAATGATTTATGATTATGTTGTGGCACAAGTAAGAATGATTTCATTATGAGATGGGTGGGACCTATATCTCCCTACAATGCATTGGGTAAAGATTTATATCTCATGATATTGACATGGCTGGAATGGTAAGTTAATCCGGTTCAGTATTACAGGACTGAAACGAGAAGTGAACTCGATTCAGAAAGGGACTTTGTCCACTAATATGGTCTTGGCAGCAATGCCTTGGCTACTATGGAAATCATTACATGTGCTTACTGGATGCCACAATTACATGTTTTATTCCCATGCTATGTTATAATGATTTATGTTCCATTATGATCTATGCCTTATGTACTTCCATGTTTTAGGTCATTTCTCATGATTTTGATGTTTAAACATTATGTTCATGTTTTTATGTTCAAATGTATATGGTATGTTTTATTTTATCAATGTTTACACTTACTGAGCATTTGAGCTAACCCTTTTTATGTTTTATTTTCCCCCAGGATTAAAAGAAAAGTTTTAGTTAAGGAAACAAAAAGTGGAATATCTTTATGGGAGATGTTGAAGATCTTTCACCACGATTAGAGGATTATGTTCAAAGTTTCCAAAGACAATAAACTATTACGGTCCTTGTGTGTCAGTTTTTGTTATGTATTGTGTATTCCTCAAAAGTTATGTAATATCTATGTACGTCAAGATTCGGGTCTCTACAGTTGGTATTAGAGGCAAAGGAGGTAGGAATATATCTGATCCTTGGGAACTCTCACATGCGAGCGTTTGACGAAGCATGGCTCTCCGCCCAAGGGCTTCATGAGGAAATGACTGCCATTGGGGATGGTGGTGTGTCCCACCCAGGGGGTGTAGCCGCCCATGGAGTGCCCTGATATGTATCAATTATAGTCCACTGTAAGTAATTCCAGACCGTTACATTACTTATATACCATTACACTTGATAAACATGTAATCATTCCACTACCTTCTTAAACCATTGACCGAGCTTCAACAATTCTTTCGTCTCACATATCATTTGTAGTCTCTTCATCATCATCAGAATAAATACTACCCATACGACCATACTTATTATCTTTAAGAGACTTTACCTTAGGTCATTGGTTTGCATAATGCTCGTACATACCACATTTAAAACATTTAACCATTTTTGATGTCGTAGCAATACCATTATCCTCATCCATGGTGTTTACTGAACCTTTTCCTTTGCACTTACTGGATTTGTGTCCTTCTTTTCCACTCCCAAAGAATCTTCCAGTTCCATTGAAACAATCTCCCCAATGCCTCATCCCACATGATTTACATGGGGGAAATTGAACTTTCTTTCCTCTATGGTCAACATGAAACTCCATCTTTCTCTTATTATCCGAGTCGGGAAACTTACCAAAGTTGAGATTATTGATCATATTATGAGATTGCTGATTAGGCATAATAACGATGTTTGGACTTCCAAATCCAGTTTCATTTGGTATATCATGAATTATATCATTCCATTGTCTGTCATATCCTCCATTATCATGAATCTTCCTGTTTCCAGCCATTTTCTAAAACCCAAAAAGAATAGTGTGAGAGGCAAAAATCATGCTAGGGAAAACAAAAAAGTAAAGGGGGATCACCCTCAATATCTAACATCTTAAGTTAAATTCTATGATTGTCACCGTAGTTCTATGACTATATCCTATACGTATACTTATCCTTAGGGACATCCCTAGACATCCCTTAGAAATATCTCTAGGGATCTCACTAACATTTTCGCATCCTAGTTTCCAAAGGTTGACTAAACCTTTCCTCTGATACCAACTATAAAGACCCGAATCTTGATGTACATGGACATTACATTACTTTAGCGGAATACCTGATACATAAAAAAAATAGACACACAAGGACTGTAATAGTTTAGTGTCTTTGGAAACATAGAATATAATCTTCTAATCGTGGTGAAAGATCTTTAATATCTCCCATAGAGATCTTCCTTTTTTTCTTACCTAAAACCTTTCTTTATATCCTGGGGAAAAGAAAACATAAAAGGGGTGAGCTCTAATGCTCATTAAGGGTAAGCATAGAGAAAATAAAAAAATCCTTAGACATTTGAATGTAAAAAAAACATGAGCATAAAATCTACATATAAAAATCTTGAGCAATGACATAAAACATGGCAGTACGTAAGGCATAGATCATGAAGAAACATTAATCATGATAAATTATCATGGGAATAAAAAATGTAATTGTGGAAACCATTAAGCACATTATATGATTTCCATAGTAGCCAAGGAATTGCTGCCAAGACCATCTTAGTGGACAAAGTCCCTTTCTAAATCGAGTTCACTCCTCGTTCCAGTACTGTATTACTGAAACGGTTTAACTTGTTGTTCCAGCCATGTCTATCTCATGAGATATAAATCTTTACCCAATGCATTGGAGGGAGATATAGGTCCCACCCATCTCATATTGAAATCATTCTTTCGTGTGCCATAATATAAACATAAATCATTCATCATAACCCATGAATAAAATGGGTTTCATAAGCATCATTCCATCATAACGTAATCCATACAAAAAAATTGGATATAATTTCATCATTAGAAAATTTAAACAATTTAAATCATATAGACATGATACTTGAAACATAAACATGTGAAATAATGTCATCTTATATGAAAATGGTTTTGATAAAACACTTGAAATAATTCTTGAGGAAAATAACTTTTTTCTTCAAATTCATTTTCTTTTCACAAAATGTCATGCAATTCTAAAAGAAAGGGGTTTTGTTGAAAATAGTCATGAAATATTTTGGAGGATTCTTCATGAAAATAAGGCTTTATAAAACTGTAAAAATCCATTCATGCCGTATAGGTTAAAAAACATTCTTCTCGTACTTTTGTCGGAAAATTCAAAAAGTACCTTGTAGGGTAAATAAAAGAAATATTCCTTCCATACCATGGGGTTAGAGTCAAAATGGGTAAAAAGGACATTAAAACTACTTGAATACACTTTTATAAAACATGGACAAGGATTATAGTAATAACCCCAGTAAATACTTACGAATAAACAATCTCAGATAAAAATGAGATTTGCAAAATTATCCCTTAACTTAGGTCTGATATGCTTCGTACTTATCCGAAACTCCTGTATAATGATTTAAATAATGTCATTGACTAATTAAATAATCCTATTCACTGTTATAATATCATATATATTTCACTTATGACTTTATATTACCCGTTCTTTTGTAAATTCCATGTTAAAGCAGTGTTTTGGGTAAAATCATTTCATTTATCGTTTGTGTTTTGACTTATCGTTCTTGATATTATTACATATATCCTGATTTAAATAATTCAAGAATGTAAAACCTGATTTATATATAATATATATTCATCATATACATATATATATTATAGATCGATAAAAGAAATGAAATACATTGTTCATGGAGACGGTATATCGTACGTAC
This sequence comes from Viscum album, assembly GCA_963277665.1. NCBI lineage: Eukaryota > Viridiplantae > Streptophyta > Magnoliopsida > Santalales > Viscaceae > Viscum > Viscum album. The sequence continues at coordinate 1,096,587,416 of OY728163.1, forward strand.
AAATGAACGCTGTATTCATTTCCTTGTTGAATTGAATGAAATTAAATAGATGACATACATATATATATAGATAAATAAAGTAGAATTATTATGTCATATATTTAATTATTATTCATTATATATACTTTATAATCATTCTTGAATGGTTAATTAGGGAAAATTAATCTCATCGCGTTCGTGGAGACAGTAGTACGTACGTACACACGAGCGATGATATCATTTCCATGATCATGGAATTATATTGGAGTGTATGTATACTAATTCAGAATAAATATCACTTTACAATAATCATATATAATCATTATTTACACCATTATACCCATCCAAGTAAGGTGGTGGTGGAAAATAGATTACACCACGGCGTGGAGACGGTATTCCGTACGTACGCACGCGCGGTGATTTCATTTTTCATAGGATGGATAGATGGTGAAATAGGGTTGTTGCATAAATATAATAACATATCAGTATATGAGTGATACTGATGTTATTACTTCATAATTAAACAACTAAATAAGAAGAAGTGGAAGAAGAAATAAAGTTGAAAGAATCGGTAACGGACATTACCTCTTCTTTGAAGCCCCTCTTTGAGACCTCCTCTTAGGGAACTAATATTTGTCTTCGAAGAATAACAGAACCTCTAAGATGTTTATATTGAATTGGATAATAGAATTTGGCAGGGTTTTTCCAAGATTTAAGGCTCAATGTGGTGTAAGAAAGAGAGGGAGGAGGTGCCCTTTTATAAGGGAGGAGAGGGGCACCTTTGGAAAAACTAAAAATATTATTTTATTATAAAGTAATATTTGGTTTTTAATAGCTCCATATTGAGATATTTCGAAGCTAAGGTGGGTATGGGTCGAACTACTCTCATCCAATAGAATTTATACAAGTTTAGGTTTCTATTTTAACCTTATCATTTAGATTTAACCTTATGTTAAATAATTTTACTTTTACCGTGTCTTCTTGTTTTCTTACATTATGAGGTTAATAAACGTACTATAACAAGCCAAAAGAACCCAAAGTTTTTTATTATTAATATATATAACATTATCAAAGTCATTTGGCCGAGCCTTAGATTTTTAGGAATAAAATAACAATTAATAATATAATATTTGTTTTATAAACTATTTTATGTCAATTTTGACACTATTTGGTAATTTATTTTTGGTGAAAATCAGAAAAGAATGATTAGTTAGAACAAAGTTAGTTACATAAATACTAACATGATATATTAACCTGTAAAATTATTTAAATTCATAAAAAGTCACAAATTACATTTATTTGGGTATTTATAAAATCAATTGTGTCAATATTTCATTAATAAGATAATTACTGCATCATCTTTGTGTCATAAATAAATTCAATTATTTAAAGACTAAAAATTATAAATAAAATACAAATATATATGAAATCCTTTTAGTTTTCTATTGAATATTTATAGCTGATTTTATCTTATGTATAACCCTATATTAAAAATGCATTACTTATTAAACATTGATTTTAACTATTTTAACCCTTCTTTAAATAAATTAATATTAAATGTCCTAATCTTATCCAAGTGGGCCTAAATGGTCATATTTTATTCATAAGGTTGTTTTTGGTCGAATTACACTTATCCAATAGAATTAGTAAATGTTTTAGGGTAATAATAATATCATTTTTACCCATAATTATCCTATTTACTTTTAACCGTGGTAAATAAAAGTAAAAAGATACTGTTCACCAAAAAAATATTTTCATCTCATTGAACCACATTGTATTCCTTGATATTAACTGTGTCTCTTGAATTTTTGAAATTACACTCACAGAAGTGGTAATATTATGTTTTATGAAAAAATAAGTTTTTTTAACTACCACTTACTGGTTTCACTATTAATCAAAAAATGAAAGTTTCAGAAAAATACCAAAAATTAGGCCTAAGGTATATTTGATATTATGAATTAAAAAATGATGTATATTTTTCCAAATTCAAAACATATCAGTTGCATTAATTAATTTAAAAATTAATTCTCATTATCAAAACAAATAGCGTGTTTTTAAGAGATAATAACAATCAAAAGATTGATATTTGTTTATGTCTGGTTTAAATGTGAAATTACATCTAATGACCAACATTGTATTAAATGGTAAAAATATATTCTAAATATACCTTAAAACCACTCAAATTAGTATTTTATCACTATTAATTATTTAGATTAAAAAAGTTGTTTTTAATTAAAATTTAGTAATTTTCACTATTCATCATAATATGAAAGTTATCCAAAAAGTACAAAAATTTCACCCTAAGCTAACTACTATATTCTGCATCCAAAAATGAAGTCCATTTTGAATGATAAAATTTATAAAATTTCAAAATGTTGGTATTAATATTCATAACGTCTAGTTCATAATAATATTATAGTAATATCTCATTTAATAAAACTCGGTATTGCGTACTACACATGCTATCGAGGAAGGTCTTTATTGCGTGTAATGAAAGCCAAGTCAGGGATGAATGTTGTGAAAGCTCCTTTTGGTGTAGCATACAACACAAGACATTAATGAAATTAAAAGAAATATTTTTCATAAAATCTCGGGGTGTTACATTCTACCCCCCTTAAAATGAATTTCACCCTCGAAATTCATTGGGGTTATAAATGCTTTATTACTCAAAAGTTTCTTAAATACAAACCCACGTCATAAAAAGGAATACCAAAACATGTCTTTAAAAACGAAAGTATAAAACATAACGGTTACCCAAATTAACTCATCACTGGGTTTTCACGTAGGAGAACATTGGTGAAAATATGGATATGGAAGAAAAATATTACCATCATGTTCTGATGGAGAGTGTTAGAGAACATGGCTATGAAAACCCCAAAATCACAAAGCCATAAATTTGTGATGATCTAGGGTACCATCTGATTCATCGGATATAAGGGCACTAGGATAACATTTTTTTTTTCAAGATCATTTCCCTAAAGTTGAAGAATTCGAATTAGAATAAATACTTACTTTATTTTGGTACAATATAACTGTTGTTCATGCCTTGAACAATTTCCACTTCATCTCTAAAGAAATGAAATTGAATTTGTTATTCTTGAAGTGTTAGCAGATCATGTGATAGAATGACGGGTCATTCCATCTGTCTCAAACAAAAGGTTAGCAAGAGTTATTAAATATACATAAGTCGATCTATAGTGAGATTAATCATATATGGTTCCTAAAATGTACTTATACTTAATATATCATACTTCTTAATATAATAAAACTAGTTTATATTAAACCGGGACTTCCTATAGGCCAGTGGTAGGCGATAAAGGCCAGTCGCATTTCGGTTGTGGGTTCGATTCCCATAGCCTTGTCCCAAGCGATGGGTTGTCGCATGTCCTGCAGGTTTTCCTTTTTCTAAAACTACATTACTATAACATACCATCAATAATATCGAAAAAAGTTCTATCCTTAAACAATATTATCTTATGTCCACCATAATCCAGTCCATTCTTTATCTAAAATACTTCGGTCCAAGATCATAGTATAAAGAAAACTATTACTTGAAATGTCATCAACCAACCATCATTTATTCCTCATTATCTTGTGTGTCACATTACAATCATTTGATTACCTTAATCATGTATTCTCTTGAAAAATTAATTCCCATTAAACCTTAGTGAAAACATAAATGCTGTCAAAAGTTGACTCTTTCCACATACCAGAATCCAAAAATTCTATATACTCAAACCATGATATAACCTTCTCCATATATCAGTCATGAGCTCATGAATACTATCTGACATTTAATTTTCCCCATATCCCTTAATTATGCGCATATCATCTACTTTCCAAAAATACTGGTACCATTCATCACACACTTTCAAAACATAAGGAAAGAAAATAGTGCAACAATCCTTAGATGTCTCTTTATTCCATAGTACCATGAGATTACTTATACAACATTACACTTGATAAACATGTAATCATTACACTACCTTCTTAAACCATTGACGGAGCCTCAAAAATTCTTTCATCTCACATATCATTTGTAGTCTCTTCATCATCATCAACATAAATACTACCCATAGGACTATACTAATTCTCTTCATGAGACTTTCCCTTAGGGCATTGGTTTGTATAATGCCTTTACATTCCACATTTAAAAATTTAACCATTGTTGATTTCGTAGAAATACCATTATCCTCATCCATGGTGTTAACTAAACCTTTTCCTTTGCACTTACGGGCTTTGTGTCCTTCTTTTCCACACCCAAAGCATCATCCAGTTCCTTTGAAACAATCTCCCCGATTCCTCTTCCCACATGATTTACATGTGGGAAATTGAACTTTCTTTCCTCTATGATCATCATGAAACTCCATCTTTCTCTTATTATCTTAGTCGAGAAACTTAAAAATGTTGAGATTATTGATCATATTATGAGATTGCTGATTAGGCATAATAACGATGTTGGGACTTCCAAATCCCGTTTCATTTGGTCTCTCGTGAAGAATATCTTTCCATTTTCTGTCATATCCTCCATTCTCATGAATCTTCCTGTTTCCAGCCATTTTCTAAAACCCAAAACGAATAGTGTGAGAGGCAAAAATCATGCTAGGGAAAACAACATAGTAATGGGGGAGCACCCTCAATATCTAACATCTTAGGTTAAATTAGAATATTGTTACTATAGTTCTAAGACTATATCCTATACGTATACTTATCCTTACGGACATCCCTAGACATACCTTAGAAATATCTCTGGGGATCTCACTAACGTTTTCGCATCCTAGTTTCCAAAGGTTGACTAAACCATTCCTCTGATACCAACTATAATGACCCGAAGCTTGATGTACATGGAAATTACATTACATTAGCGGAATACCTAATACATAACAAAAACAGACACACAAGGACCGTAATAGTTTAGTGTCTTTGGAAACATGGAATATAATCTTCTTATCGTGGTGAAAGATCTTCAAAATCTCCCATAAAGATCTTCCTTTTTTTTCTTACATAAAACCTTTCTTTAAATCCTGGGGAAAAGAAAAAATAAAAGTGGTGAGCTCAAATGCTCAGTAAGGGTAAGCATAGATAACATAAAACAGTCCTTATACATTTGAATGTAAAGAAACATGAGCATAAAATCTACACATCAAAATCTTGAGCAATGACATAAAACATGGAAGTACGTAAGGCATAGATCATGAAGAAACATTAATCATGATAAATTATCATGTGAATAAAACGTGTAATTGTGTCAACCATTAACCACATGATATGATTTTCATAGTAGCCAAGGCATTGCTTCCAAGACTATCTTAGTGGACAAAGTTCCTTTCTGAATCGAGTTCACTCTTCATTCCAGTCCTATATTACTGAACCGGTTTAACTTTCCGTTCCAGCCATTTCTATCTCATGAGATATAAATCTTTACCCAATGCATTGGAGGGAGATATAGGTCACACACATCTCATATTGAAATCATTCTTTCGTGTGCCAAAATATAAACATAAATCATTCATCATAACCCAAGAATAAAATGGGTTTCATAAACATCATTCCATCATAACATAATCCATACAAAAAAATTGGATATCATTTCATCATTAGAAATGTGAAACCATGTAAATCATAGATACATGATACTTGAAACATACACATGTGAAATAATTTCATCTTATATGAAAATGGTTTTGATAAAACACTTGAAATTATTCTTTAGGAAAATATCTTTTTTGTTCAAAATCATTTTATTATCACAAAATGTCATGCAATTTTAAAAGAAAAGGGTTTTTTTGAAAATAGTCATGAAATATTTTTGAGGAAGCTTCATGAAAATAAGGCTTTATAAAACCGTAAAAATCCTTTCATGCCGTATATGTTAAAAATAATTCTTCTTGTACTTTTTTCAGAAAAGTTAAAAAGTACCTTGTAGGGTAAATAGAAGAATGATTCCTTCCATACCATGGGGTAAAAGTCAAAAATGGGTAAAAGTAATTTAAACATACATGAATATAGTTTTATAAAAAAAGGACATGGATGAGAGCAATAACCCTAGTAAATACTTACGAATAAGAAATATCGGATAAAAATGAGATTTGCAAAATTATCCCTCATCTTAGATCTGATATGCTTCGTACATATCCGAACCTCCTATATAATGATTTAAATAATGTCATTGACTTATTATAGAATCATATTCACTATTATGATATCATATATGTTTCACTTATGACTTTATATTACCCTTCTTTTGTAAATTCCATGTTGACACATCGTTTTGGGTAAAATCATTTCATTTATCGTATGTGTTTCGACATGTCATTCTTGATATTATTACTTATATCCTGATTTAAATAATTCCAGAATGTAAAACATGATTTATATATAATATATATTCATCATATACATATATATATTATAGATCGATAAAAGGAATAAAATACACAGTTCATGGAGACGGTAGGCCGTACGTACGCATGAACGCTGTTTTCGTTTCCTTTTTGAATTGAATGAAATTAAATAGATGAAATACATATATATATATATACATAGATAGAGTATCATTATTTTGTCATATATTTCATTATTATTCATTATATATACTTTATAATCATTCTTCAATGGTTAATCATGGAAAATGAATCTTATCGCGTTAGTGGAGATGGTAGTCCGTACGTACGCACGAGCAATGATATCATTCCCATGATCATGGAATTGTATTGTAGTTTATGTATACAATTTAAGAATCAATATTACTTTAAAATAATCATATATATACATTATTTACACCATTATAACCATCCAAGTATGTTGGTGGTGGAAAATAGATTACACCACTGCGTGGAGACGGTATTATGTACGTACGCACGCACGGTGATTTTGTTTTCCTTAGGATGGATAGATGGTGAAATAGGGTTGTTTCATACATAAAATAAAATCTCAGTATATGAGTGATACTGATGTTATTACTTCGTAATTAAACAACAAAAGAAGAAGAAGTGGAAGAAGAATTAAAGTTGAAAGAATTGGTAACGGACATTACCTCTTCTTTGAAGCCCCTCTTTGAGACCTCCTCTTAGGGCACTAAAATTGGTCTTTGAAGAAGACCAGAACCTATATGATGTTTCTATGGAACTGGAAATGAGAATTTCGCAGGGGTTGGCCAAGCTTGAAGGCTCAAAGTGGTGTGAGGAAGAGAGGGAGGAGGTGCCCTTTTATAAGGGAGGAGAGGGGCACCTTTGGAAAAAATAAAAAATATTATTTTATTATAAAGTCATATTCTATTTTTAATAGCTCCAAATTGAGATATATTGAAGATAAGGTGGGTATGGGTCGAAATCCTCTCATCCAATAGAATTTAGCCAATTTATGTTTCTATTTTAACCTTTTCATTTAGATTTAACCTTAAGTTAAATAATTTTACTTTTATCGTGTCTTCTTGTTTTCTTACACAATAATGTTAATAAAAATACTATAACAATCCAAACAAACCCCAAGATGTTTATTATTAATATATATAACATTATCTTAGTCATTTGGATGATCCTTATATTTTTAAGAATAAAATAATAATTATTAATATAATATTTGTTTCCAAAAGTATTTTATGTCAATTTTGACACTATTTGGTAATTTATTTTTTTGAAACTTATAACAGAATGATTAGTTCAAAGAAAGTTAGTTACATCAATACTAACATTTAATATTAACCTATAAAATTATTTTAATTTATAAAAAGTCTCAAATTATATTTATTTTGGTTTTTATAACATCAATTATGTCAATATTTCATTAATAAGATAACTACTGCATCATCTTTGTGTCATAAATAAATTAAATTATTTAATGTCTAAAAATTATAAATAAAATACTATTATGTAGGAAATCCTTTTAGCTTAATAATTAATAATTATAGTGGAATTTATCTTATGTATGTCCCTATATTAAAAATTATTTACTTATTAAACATTGATTTTAACTATTTTAACCTTTCTTTAAATAAATTAATATTAAATGTCCTAATCTAATCCAAGTGGGCCTAAATGGTTATATTTTATTACTAAGGATGTTTTTGGTCGAATTAAACTTATCAAATAGAATTAGGACATGTTTAGGGTAATAATAATATCATTTTTACCCTTAATTATCCTATTTACTTTTAACCATGGTAAATAAAAGTAAAAAGTTACTATTCACCAAAAAATATTTTCATCTCATTGAACCACATTTTAGTCCTTGATATTAACCATGTCTCTTGTATTTTTAAAATTCCACTCACAGAAGCGGTAAAATTATGTTTTATGAAAAATTCAGTTTTTTTAACTACCACTTAGTGTTTCACATTTCATCAACAAATGAAAGTTTCCAGAAAAATACCAAAAATTAGGCCTAAGCTATATTTGATATTATGAATTAAAAAATGATTTCTATTTTACCACATTCAAAAAATATCAGTTTCATTAATTAATTTAAAAATTAATTCTCATTATCAAAACAAATAGCATGTTTTTAATAGATAATAACTATCAAAAGATTGACATTTGTTTATGTCTGGTTTAAATGTGAAATTACATCCAATGACCAAAATTGTATTAAATGGTAAAAATATATTCTAAATATACTTTAAAACCACTCAAATTAGTAACTTATCATTATTAATTATTTCGATTTAAAAAGTTGTTTTTAATTAAAATTTAGTAATTTTCACTATTCATCAGAATATGAAAGTTATCTGAAAAGTACCAAAATTTCACCCTAAGACAATTTCGATATTATGAATCCAAAAATGAAGACCATTTTGAAAGATAAAATTTATAAAATTTCAAAAAGTGGGTATTACTATTCATAATTGCTAGTTCATAATAATATTATAATAATATCTCATTTAGTGAAACTCGGTATTGCGTACTACACATGCTATCGAGGAAGGACTTTATTGCATGTAATGCAAGACAAGTTAGGGATGCATGTTGTGCAAGCTCCATTTGGTGTAGCATACAACACAAGACATTAATAAAATTAAAAAGAATATTTTTCATAAAATCTTAGGGTGTTACATTTTACCCCCTTAAAATGAATTTCGCCCTTGAAATTCGTCGGGGTTATAAATGGTTTACTACTCGATAGTTTCTTTAATAAAACCCACATCGTAAAAAGGAATACCAAAACATGGCTTTTAAAAATGAAAGTATGAAATGTAATGGTTACCCAAATTAACTCATCACTGGGTTTTCACGTAGGAGAACATAGGTGAAAATATGGATATGGAAGAAAAATCTAACCATCATGTTCTTATGGAGAGTGGTAGAGAACATGGTTATGAAACATCCAACCATCACAAAGCCATAAATTTTTGATGATCTAGTGCACCATCTAATTCATCAGATATAAGGGCACTAGGACAAAATTTTTGGTTTTTAAGATCATTTCCCTAAATTTTAAGAATTTGAATTAGAATAAATACTTACTTTATTTTGGTACCATCTCATTATTGTTCATGCCTTGAACAATTTCCACATTATCTCTTAAAGAAATGAAGTTGAATTTGTTATTCGTGAAGTGTTAGCATATCATGTTATAGAATGACAGGTCATTCCATCTGTCTCAAACAAAAGGTTAGCAAGAGTTATTAAATATATATATGTTGATCTATAGTGAGATTAATCATATATGGTTCCTAAAATGGACTTATACTTCATATATCATACTGATTAATATAATAAAACTAGTTTCTACAAAATAGGGACTTCTTATAGGCTAGTGCTAGGCGATAACGGCTAGTCGCACTTCGGTTGTGGGTTCGATTCCCACAGCCTTGTTCGACGTGATAGGCTATTGCCCGTCCTGCATGTTGTCCTTTTTCTAAAACTACATTACTATAACATCCCATCAATAATAACGAAAAATTTCTATCCTTAATCAATAATATCTGATGTCCAACATAATCTATTCCAATATTTATCTAAATACTTCGGTCCAAGCTCATAGTATAAATAAAACGATTACTTGAAATGTCATCAACCAACCATCATTTATCCCCCATTATCTGGTTGGTCACATTCCAATCATTTGAATACCTTAATCATGTATTCTATTGAAAAATGAATACCCATTAAACTTTAGTGAAAAAATGAATACTGTTAAAAGTTAAATCTTTCCACATACCAAAATCCAAAAATTCTATATACTCAAACCATGATATAACCTTATCCTTATATCAGTCATGAGCTCATGAATACTACCAAACATTAAATTTTCTCCTTATCCCTTCATTATGCGCATATCATCTACATTCCAAAAATATTGGTACCATTCGTCACACACTTTAAAAACTTAAGGAAAGACAATAGTGTAACAATCCTTAGATGTCTTTTTATTCCATAGTACCATGAGATTACTTATACAAAATTACACTTGATAAACATGTAATCATTCCACTACCTTCTTAAACCATTGACCGAGCTTCAGCAATTCTTTCATCTCACGTATAATTTGTCGTCTCTTCATCATCATCAACATAAATACTACCCATACGACATTACTGATTCTTTTCATTATACTTTCCCTTAGGGCATTGGTTCTCATAATGCCTGTACATTCCAAATTTAAAACATTTAACCATTGTTGATGTCGTAGAAATACCATTATCCTCATCCATGGTGTTAACTGAACCTTTTCCTTTTCACTTACTGGCGTTGTGTCTTTCCTTTCCACACCCAAAGTGTCTTCCAGTTGTATTGAAACAATCTCCCCGATGCCTCTTCCCACATGATTTACATGAGGGAAATTGGACATTCTTTCCTCTATGATCATCATGAAACTCCATCTTTCACTTATTATCTAAGTCTGGAAACTTACCAAAGTTGAGATTATTGATCATATTATGATATTGGTGATTAGGCATAATAGTGATGTTTGGACTTCCAAATACCATTTCATTTGGTTTCTCATGAAGAATATCAGTCCATTGTCCATCATATCCTCCATTATCATGAATCTTCCTGTTTCTAGCCATTTTGTAATACCCAAAAACAATAGTATGACAGGAAAAAATCATGCTAGGGAAAACAACATAGTAAAGGGGGAGCACCATCAATATCTAACATCTTAGGTTAAATTCTATGATCGTCACCATAGTTCTAGGACTATATCCTATATGTATACTTATCCTTAGGGACATTGCTAGACATACCGTAGAAATATCTCTAGGGATCTCACTAACATTCTCGCATCGTAGTTTCCAACTGCTGACAAAACCTTTCCTCTTATACCAACTATAAAGACCCGAAGCTTGATGTACATGGAAATTACATTACTTTAGCGGAATACCTAATACATAACAAAAACAGACGCACAAGGACCATAATAGTTTAGTGACTTTGGAAACTCTTAATATAATCTTCTAATCATGGTGAAAGATCTTCAACATATCCCATAAAGATCTTCCTTTTTTTAGTACCTAAAACCATTATTTATATCCTGGGGAAAAGAAATCATAAAAGGGGTGAGATCAAATGCTTAGTAAGGGTAATCATAGAGAACATAAAACAATCCTTAGTCATTTGAAAGTAAAAAAAACATGAGCATAAAATCTACACATCAAAATCTTGAGCAATGATATAAAACATGGCAGTACGTAAGGCATAGATCATAAAGAAACATTAATCATGATAAATTATCATGGGAATAAAACATGTAATTTTGGAAACCATTAATCACATGATATGATTTCCATAGTAGCCAAGGCATTGCGGCTAAGACGATCTTAGTGGACAAAGTCCATTTCTGAATCGAGTTCACTCCTTGTTCCAGTCCTGTATTACTGAACTGGTTTAACTTTACCTTTCATCCATGTATATATCATGAGATATAAATATTTACCCAATGCATTGGAGGGAGATATAGGTCCCACCCATCTCATATTGAAATCATTCTTTCGTGTGCCACGGTATAAACATAAATCATTCATCATAACCCAAGAATAAAATGGATTTCATAAACATCATTCCATCATAACGTAATCCATACAAAACAATTGGATATCATTTCATCATTAGAAAAGTGAAACCATGTAAATAATAGATACATGATAATTGAAACATACACATGTTAAATAATGTCATCTTAGATGAAAATGGTTTTGATAAAACACTTGAAATTATTCTTGAGGAAAATATCTTTTTTCCTCAAAATCATTTTCATTTCACAAAATGACATGCAATTTTAAAAGAGAAGGGTTTTTTTGAAAATAGTCATGAAATATTTTGGAGGAAGATTCATGAAAATAAGTCTTTATAAAACCTTAAAAATACTTTCATGCCGTATACGTTAAAAAAAAATTCTTCTCGTACTTTTGTCGGAAAAGTCAAAAAGTACCTTGTAGGGTAAATAAAAGAAAGATTCCTTCCATACCATGGTGAGAAAGTAAAAATGGATAAAATGGACTTTAAACATACATGAGTACACTTTTATAAAACATGGACATGGATGATAGCAATAACCCTAGTAAATACTTACGAATAAGCAATCTCAGATAAAAATGAGATTTTCAAAACTTTCCCTTACCTTAGGTCCGATATGCTTCGTACGTATCCGATCCTCCTGTATAATGATTTACATAATTTCATTGATTTATTAAAGAATCATATTCACTGTTATTATATCATATATGTTTCACTTATGACTTTATATTACCCGTTCTTTTGTAAATTCCATGTTAAAGCAGTGTTTTGGGTAAAATCATTTCATTTATCGTATGTGTTTCGACTGGTCGTTCTTGATATTATTACTTATATCCTGATTTAAATAATTCCAGAATGAAAAAATGATTAATATATAATATATATTCTTCATATACATATATTTATATTATAGATCGATAAAAGGAATAAAATACACCTTTCATAGAGACAGTTGGTCGTACGTATGCATGAATGCTATTTTCGTTTCCTTGTTGAATTGAATTAAACACAATAGATGACATAAATATATATATACAAAAATAATGTAGAATTATTATGTCATATGTTTCATTATTATTCATTATATATACTTTATAGTCATTCTTGAATGGTTAATCATGGAAAATGAATCTTATCGCGTTTGTGGAGATAGTAGTCCGTACGTACGCACGAGCGATGATATCATTCCCATGATCATGGAATTGTATTGGATTGAATGTATAATATTTCAGAAACTATATCAATTTACAATAATCATATGTAGTAATTATTTACACCATTATATCCATCCGTGTAAGGTGGTGGTGGAAAATAGATTACACCACGGTGTAGAGACGGTATTCCGTACGTACGCACGTGCGGTGATTTCATTTTCCGTAGGATGGATAGATTGTGTAATATGGTTGTTTCATACTTATAATAACATATTAGTATATGATTGATACTGATTTTATTACTTCATAATGAAACCACTAAAGAAGAAGAAGTGGAAAAGAAATAACGTTGAAATAATCGGTAACAGACATTACCTCTTCTTTGAAGCGCCTCTTTGAGACCTCCTCTTAGGGCACTAAAATTGGTCTTTGAAGAAGACCAGAGCCTATAGGATGTTTCTATGTAAGTGGAGAAGAGAATTTTTCAGGGGTTTTCAGAGCTTGAAGGCTCAAAGTGGTGTGAGGAAGAGAGGGAGGAGGTGCCCTTTTATAAGGGAGGAGAGGGGTACCTTTGGAAAAACAAAACAAAAATATTATTTTATTATAAAGTCATTTTCGGTTTTTAATAGCTCCAGATTGAGTTATTTCGAAGATAAGGTGGGTATGGGTCGAAATACTCTCATCCAATAGAATTTAGATATGTTTAGGTTTCTATTTTAACCTTATCATTTAGATTTAACCTTAAGTTAAATAATTTTACTTTTAATGTGTCTTCTTTGTTTCTTACACTATAAGGTTAATAAACATTCTATAACAAGAAAAATGAAACCCAAGTTGTTTATTATTAATATATATAACATGATCAAAGTCATTTGACCGAACCTTAGATTTTTAGTAATAAAATAACAATTAATAATATAATATTTGTTTTAAAAACTATTTTATGTCAATTTTGACACTATTTGGTAATTGATTTTTGTGAAAATCCTAAAAGAATTATTAGTTCGAAAAAAGTTAGTTAAATAAATACTGACATATCTTATTAACCTATAAAATTAGTAGAATACATAAAAAGTATCAAATTATATTTATTTTGGTATTTATAACATCAATTATGTCAATATTTCATTAACAAGATAATTACTGCATCATATTTCTGTCATAAATAAATTAAATTATTTAATGTAAAAAATTATAAATAAAATACTATTATGTAGGAAATCTTTTCGTCTTTCTAATGAATATTTATAGTCGAATTTATCTTATGTATAACCCTATATCAAAAATGCTTTACTTATTAAACTTTGATTTTAACTATTTTAACCCTTATTTAAATAAATTAATATTAAATGTCCTAATCTAATCCAAGTGGGCCTAAATGGTCATATTTTATTCCTAAGGTTGTTTTTGGTCGAATTAAACTTAGCCAATAGAATTAGGACATGTTTTAGTGTAATAATAATATCATTTTTACCCTTAATTATCCTATTTACTTTTAACCGTGCTAAATAAATGTAAAAAGTTACTATTCACCAAAAAAAATTCATCTCATTAAACCACATTTTAGTCCTTGATATTAACCGTGTCTCTCGGATTTTCTAAATTCCACTCACCAAAGTGGTAAAATTAAGTTTTATGAAAAATTCAGTTTCTTTAACTACCACTTAGTGGTTTCACTATTCATCAACAAAAGAAAGTTTCCAGAAAAATATCAAAAATTGGGCCTAAGCTATATTTGATATTATGAATTCAAAAATGATTTCAATTTTAGAAAATTCAAAACATATTAGTTGCATTAATTATTTAAAAATTAATTCTCGTTTTCAAAATAATTAGCGTGTTTTTAAGAGATAATAACTATCAAAAGATTGACACTTGTTTATGTCTGGTTTAAATGTGAAATTACATCCAATGACCAACATTGTATTAAATGGTAAAAATATATTATTAATATAATTTGAAACCACTCAAATTAGTAATTTATCACTGTTAATTATTTTGATTAAAAATGTTGTTTTTAATTAAAATTTAGTAATTTTCACTATTCATAAGAATATGAAAGTTATCTGAAAAGTACCAAAATTTCTCCCAAAGATAATTTTATTATTCCGAATTCAAAAATGAAGTCCATTTTGAAAGATAAAATTTATAAAATTTAAAAAAGTGGGTATTACTATTCATAACGTCTAGTTCATAATAATATTATATTAATATCTCGTTTAGTGAAACTCGGTATTGCGTACTACACACGCTATCGAGGAAGGTCTTTATTGCGTGTAATGCAAGCCAGGTAAGGGATGTGTGTTGTGCAAGATCCTTTTGGTGTAGAGTACAACACAAGACATTAATGAAATTAAAAAATATATTTTTCATAAAATCTCAGGGTGTTACAATGTTCTTCGACTCCATGAGTTTGCGCTCCATAGTTAACATCTGAAAAGTTTGTGGCAGGGCTCCAAAAATCTTCTATATAGTCAAACTTCATGATTTGGGCTTTATAATCGAGCTCCACAATCTTGGAGAATATTTTAAAAAACATAAAAATTGACTGGATCATCAAATATCTTCTAATGGGTCCTTGCGAATGCTTCTCAGAGAAAAGAAATGGATAATAACTCAAGAATTAAAGAACAAATACAGAGCCATTCAGACCATGATTCACTGTTGGAGGTATTGTTAGTGGGTCAGACGAACTACCCCCTACGTAAAAGATTGCCTTCATATGGATTTGGTCTCAGGTAAGATGTATTAATTCCCGAAGCGAGAAGGGATGAGATGTCTTACTGGTTTAGGTGTATTTTATGCCAGTGCCAGTGGTTTAGTGTGGCTGATGGCCATGCATGAGAGGATTTCAGACCCTTCAATGTTGATTTTCTGTACAATCATGTGAACAACATTGAAAAGAAGGTATTGTAGCTAGAGACATCCATTCCACGGTACCACACCATCCTGAAGGTGGCCCTAGGGAACTCAGAGAAGGGGTGGACTGATGAGTTGGATTTGTGCCAGTATGGAAACTTTACGAATGACTAGGAATGGGACTACTGGGAAGGTGCCTCGTGTGAGGAGTTCGGGGTGGAGTTGAGGCGAGTGGGCCTATTTGAGGTGGCTTGGGCTTCCCAATTTCACATATATCAGCTGAGGCAGCTGATTCCAGAGCTGTTGAGTAGGTGGATATCGAGGACCAGTACATTCTATCTCCATCATGGGGAGGATGGTAACAGCCTTTGGGATTTGCATGAGATCTTAGGGGTCCTGATAATGGGGGCAATGTACGTTGAGTTCCTCCCTACTGCGAATACATGGGAAGACCTAGAGAAAATGTCACCACTAGAAAAGTAATTGACGAACTTGGTGTTGTGGGAGGACAAGAAGTTAGTGAGGGATGTCCACTTTAATCAGTGGTTCAAGAAGTTCCTGAATTTCCTCGAAGATAGACAGTTTCCAGTGAGGCCTCAGACCTACCCAAAGGGGGTTCAATGTGGCAAGGAGAATTCATATTGCCGACTCATAGAGGACAACAGGTGGAAGATATGGGGATTTAGTGTCAGTACTTAGCAGCTACCAGTGGTTAGGTTGGATGCATTATTCTCAACACTAATCTATTGCGGTATTCTTCCAGTTAGGGACACAGACATGGGAGTGTGAATGAGTATGTTCATCATGGAATCGATCTTGGAGACAGTAGGACGAGTCAACCTTGGGATCCCAATGCTTGCTAAACTGTATAAGGTTTCATGGCACATCAACTAGTGGAAGAAGCCACATACGATATGTTGGTCATTCCATCTTCTGTATGGATGGACAACGATGCATATTAGGGGTGTGTATAAATATTTTATCCCCATTTCCCCTCTAGGATTTAGCTTCTGACTAGGCATTCTGAATGTGGTGGAGTGCTTTCTGACTAATTTAACCCTGAATTTGGTGTTGAAATAGATATGGATGGTAGATGAGTTCAACTTCAACCCATTCCTATTTCCAACAGGTGTGTTCACTATTGAAGGCTCGGGGACGGAAGAGCATCGGCCCTACCTCCTGGAATTTTGAGGTGGAGTTCTAGTGGCACAGGTCGATTGTGAGCCTCTCTATTAACCATACACCCTGCAATGCTTCATGATTAAATTATGATGCATGTAGAGGAAGACCACGCAGGTCTTCTTGGGGGGTGCATCATGAGGACCACCCATGTGTGATGTGTCAGATGTGGCGCATGTTCACATGGGATGATAGGAAAATGCGGAATGAGCTGCCTCCGCCCACAGCTATGTATAGGTTAGTGAAAAAATAAACCAAGAGATGAGAGGTGGCCTATCTGGGGGGAAATGCTGAATTAGAAGACAGTATATGTTAGTGACGGAGTGCCTCCCCAACCTCAACGTTGGGGTCGGAAGGCTATAAGTAAATTCCATGGTGGCAGGGTTGCAGTGGCAGCGAGACCCGCGCCAGTCGAGAGGCAGGAAGCAGTGATGGACTCGGCAGTCCTAGTGGAACACAGTCGGTTGGAGGGGAGGCCTCCCAGGGGGTTCCATAGGATACCCACCTATGCTTAGGGGAAGTGTTTTTTCCACATAGAAAATCATGAAAATTCTATTTTCCAAGAGGCTTGGTACATCAGGGACATCAATAGAAAATTCCTCAACCCCTCCAAGATGTGGAAATATTTTAATCTTCTCATGACAGATTTTTCAGGGATTGGCCCTACCAGGGCCATCTTTGCGTTATCTGAGGTGGAGGGGGGGTAGTACCTTGTGATATGGAGGACTTTTTGCACTCCCGGGGTGCTATGTATCCAATGACAGATCAAGTAAAGGTGCTGCTTGATCGAACGGCCCCTCCACAGTTGTTGGCCACTGAATTGAGAGATATCTTCCCTCTACAGAAGAGTTAGACGAGTCCTCCTAGGGGGAATAGGCCGGTGGAGGTAGCCCTCTGGAGGATGGTGAGGTCAGAAACTCAGATCCTGAATTGGAAGACCTCGTAGAGGCCATTGAGGTAAACCTTAAACAACCTCCCTATAGTATTCACCTAGATTGTTTAGGACTTGTCAACTAATATTTGACCTGTGTAAGAGGGCCTCATATGCAAGACCTGATCCCACATGATAGTGGAGGCACTTGTGGGAACTTCAGGATCTACGCCCGTGGCTACAACAATCATCGTGTTGGGAGGTGTTGCGACAGCTAGGGTGGTCCTCTCAGAGCCTTCATACTTCCAAACAATATATGTATGGCCACGCCTCGAGGTTCTTATGGAAACAACTTAGGAAATAGACCAACTATTCTATCTATATATGTATTCTTTATAGAATACGTAACTATCATCCATTGATCAGTTTAACTAATGTTTTTTTGACTCTTGTATGAAAAGGTCATCAAATTGAATGGTATGCCTTAGAGAGGTTGTTTGGAGCTCCTAGTGCTTCCATTCATAGGGGAACACCAGTGGTCGTGGAAGCATACATTTGAACCGAACATGTTGCAGTGCTTCCGATCATTGGTGGGGTCGTCAGCAGGATTGAGCCTGAGGTCATTAAGGTGGGATCTGATGATGAGGATTGACCGGAAAACATGGGTCCTAACATAACCGATTAGACACCAGATACAGATCCTGCTGATGAGTTCCTGGAGGTGTTCCTTACATACAAACCCACCGACCCTTCGGAACGAGGTGAGACGGCCTCTAATGAAGAATATAGCAAGATCATCCATCTTCGGTCATTTAAGATGATCAAGAGCTTCATCAGGGAGACTCCTCAAGTTCAATGGATAGACCATATGGGTCTCTTCATTCTCATCTGTGCGATCTATGCACTGGGGGAGTAGAGGCCCAACTTCCTCATATGCTCATTCGAGACATCATGGTAGAAAATATTCGGGATAATGATCGTATCCTTTGTGTAGGATGGAAACTGAGAAAATTATTGAACATCAAGATGCTCCAGGAGGATGAAGGGGAGGTTCAACAGTTTTGGGCATGAGCGAAGAGTACTCTGTCTTCCATAATATAGAATTGGGACTCGTATCACAGCTGAAGTCCCAGTTGGATGAGGCCAAATAATGAATAAAGTAATACTCATAGGAGATGGACACTATCCGATCTAACAAGGAGAGGGTATGGGTTGTGGCTGATGAACTATGAACCATCTCTGCTAATGAGGAACATGAGATAAATAGGCTACATTGGATCATGGATGCTACAAACCAGATGGTGGGGGAGCTGGAACTCTCTATCAAAGGGGTCAACCCATCCATGGGAGGGGCTAATCCTTGGGTGTTGTGATGCATGTGAACTCTTTAAACATACTTTCATGCATTAATTGTTTTTGATAGATGCATTCATGGATTCTTTCATTTATAGTATATTTCACATATATTGCATTAATGAAACATCTAGTGATCAATCCTTCAGCTCATGTGGGTCGGGCCCGATGTGAGAAACAAGGGATGACCACCTCGTTGTTCCATGCGAATATGAGAGTGCTGACCTAGCTTCGGGCATTTAGGGTTTGAACAACCAACCTAGATTTCCGAGAACAAAGTGGGAGGCATGACTAGAGGAAGAAGATCTTAGAATAGTCGAAGTGTCATTTTCCCAACATTCTCTAGTGCATGAGTGGGGTAATGCAAGGGGTGTTAGAATTAATCTGAAAATAGATGAGTGGAAAGTGTGAATCACGATACCCAGAATTCGGAATACTTTGGAGGTGGCATGACAATGTAGTATAATTGTTTTCTGTGTTCAAAACACATCATCACAATTGAGTTATCCTGGTATGGGTACAAAAAGTGAGGGTCAATCTTTGACCATATTTGCAACATGGGGCCTGATTCAAAACTGTTATCCATTAGTATTTCAGAACATTGGACCAAAATTTTAAGTGATCCATAAGTTGAGCATATGTACTAATAGGGGATTATTTTAGACATGAAATAGGATGAGGGTATGAATAATGGGAACACAATGCGTGGGGTGGAGTGATGGGTTGATCGAATGGAGTCTAACACTCTTTAAATTATGCCACCGTAGTGGAAAGTTATTTGGTGGGTGCATAGTTCTAATCAGGGATCAAACATACATCCAAATTGGACGTGTCCGGTAAGGACCTGCAATCCTCTATAGTTTTATGTCGTACCAATAAGGACGATAGACAGATAGTTTAAACGTCATACAATGAGGAAGGTTCGGATAGATTAAATTTCATGCTTCCTGGACCATGATTGGGGTTGAGGGGAAATAAGGGTCAATGACCATGAGGCTGGACCCAAGTCAAATGGCCCTATAGTCTCTAGGTATCCAATGAGAATGAGAATCAAGCCAAACATAGTTCTTAAGAATGGCATGGTTGGAGACCAACGCTGGTAGGGAATATTTTCTTTGACGAAGAGACTATCACATCCCACAATTAACATGGGGCATCCTAAAAATGCTCAGGGTATAACCACTGCTTAGTGTCATGTGTTGAGGAAATTTGGACTCATGCAGTTTAACATCATACGATAGGTCAGGGAGTGAAAGGGGAGATCCCAATAATGAAGTATGTGGTTCAGTAGCTATAAAACCAATGTGAATGATGACATAAGGTATCCTCACCACACCATATATCCCTGGAGGAAGATTGTTTTTAGTTCAAGAGAGCAAAAGTGAAGTTTAATCTAGGCTCAACGAAAAGTGATTGGGCATTCCAACATACCCCATTAGGATAGGGAATCAAGCCAAAAGTAGTTTTGGAATCACAGTTTAACATCATGCATGACAAAGGGCCTATGTGGCATGGCTACACCAGTACATGCCCCACTAAAACTATTAATCGCACGTGATTCATGCTCAATGTGGGAGAAAAGGAGTAGTGGTGAGACATTCCTGGTACAGGAAGGCACACATTAAAGGTAATGGGCCACTATGTGAGTGTTATTCTGCTATTACTAACCCACCTTCTTAATGCGCATACATGTTTGGGGGGAATATAACCGTGTGGGATGTGATTACACTTGAAAATAAGGTGGTGGAATGACATGAATCATGATGCCTGAGATCTGGATCACAATGATGGTGGCTTGACGATAGATGAAAACTACTGAACATGTTTGAAACACAGTATTTGCATTGTGTTAGCCAAGAATGGGGATAGACAAATGTGGGTCGACCACTAACCATGTTCAAAACAAGAGAACTCTCTCAAATGTTGTCTGAGGTCCTCAGGGTCATTGGCTCAAGACGGTAGGTGATCCAATGTGTAATGAGACCAGGCCTTAAAATGGGGTCCCTTTTAGATGTGGAAGAGGGTGGGGATCAAAATTAAGGGTTCATGAAGCATGGACATGAAAAGAGGGGATGTTTATGAGAAAATTCCACACCTTATGCTCTTTTCCATGTTGCCTTCGAGTATGATAATGAGACATGTCAGATAGAGGAAGTCAAATACCATTCCACAGACAAGGGTCATGGGGTCACATGCTCATACCTTAAGGTCATAGAGTGGAACATTAAGAGGGGACCTAGTTTAATGGAATTCTAGCTGGGTGGAGAAGCAGTCAGACCTGCTGCATAGTTCCCATTAGAAGATCTTCTTTTAGGGTTATAGAACTCAAACCAGAATGGGAAGAGATAAGGGAGGCACATTATGTTGTTTTTGCATAACATGACACAAATGAGAGCCCAAGGGGTACTCAACACACCACATACTTCCACAGGAGCTGAAGCCAAGGGGCCATAAAAAGGGGTAGGATTTAAGATTCCCAGGGTTGGACCAACAGAAGGAATGTATGGGTGTTTCTACATATCCCATAAAGAAAGGGAATCAGGACACATGTAGTTCTTGAGGGGGTCATGAAATTCAGTTTCCTGCAACAAGGGTAGTTAGATCTTTGTTTAAAGGTCTTAGAGATCAGACCATGGATAGAATAGAGGGAGGGAGACATGTGGTGAGGTTTTTGAAAAACCCAATGTGAATGAGGATGGTAGGAGTCCATATCACACCATGCGCTCCCTAGGGAAGTTTTAGGTTGATGGAACGAAAGTGAAAGTTACACTGGGCCCGAGACAAAGTGCACAGGCATTCCCACATAACCCATGATGATGGGGATCAAGAAATATGTAGTTATAGGAGTGGCACAATAAGGTACCAATTATAGGGACAATACAGTTGTGTGAGTTTGACCTACACACCGAAAGAAGAAACATTTGACAGATCTTGTTTGTTCTTTAGGATAGATGTGTTTTTTTGGGAAGCGATAAACCAATGACAGAGAATGAAGGTGTCACTATTGGAATCAAGACAAATGTTTGAATTGAAAAATGGTATGGTGGATAAACAATACCCAATATGATCTCCCCATGAGTGAGGACATCATAATGTGGTGTTTTTTTATCAGTGTGGCTAGAATGATTATGTCATAGTTTAGGGTCGTATAATTGGACCAACCAATGAATTTTAACAATGTTCAACAAATAAGCAATAGTATATTCTCTTGTGGGACCATGAATAATAGTTTGATGTCATATGGCTTGGACACATATAGAAGAAATTGGGTTTTAGGGTATAATTAGCAAGGCATGATGAAGCAAACCCGACATGAATGAGGATGAGGTCCACACCACAGCACATGTGAATTTAGGGAAGGAAACATAGGCTGAGGGGGCAGAGAAGGTTAGGGAATATGGGGCTGGACTCGGAGATAAAACATCTAGGTGTTCCTACCAATCCCATGAGGATGGGAATCAAGCCACACATAGTTCTTGAAGTTTATTTTGACTTCTTGTGGCAACGACGCGAAGAGATCTTAGTTTAAAGTCTTAGAGTTCAGACCATAGATAAATGAGACTCTTTCAAATGGGTTAAAACCTTTACCAAATCCCTAATCCCACATGGTCTATGATTTTTGCGGGAAACAAGGGTGGAGAAGGTCTTTACAACATGTGGAATTAATGAAGAGGAGCAATCGGTGTAGAGCCCCGAACGTTGCCTCAATGTGGCTTTGTTCTCCAAATGTGAAAATCCACACAGAGGGATATCATCAAGAGTGTCGAAATTCCACTTGGACATAATTGGGTAGAAAAGGATGCGATTCATGCAACCAATGTTTTAGGGATTGATGAAGGTGGTGTAACGATGGAGGATAATTGTTGACCGTATTCAAAACACATCATCCATATCATGTAACCTAAAATGGGAACAACAAATGAGTGTTGACCGCTAACCGTATTCACAATGTTGGACTTGTTTCAATCTTCCATTCGAGATCCTTGAGGGTGTTGGCCTGAAATGATTGGAGAGCCCTTGGTCTAAGTATCTATACCGTTTGGGGTCCCTTTTGGATGTGAAAGATTATGGAAGCCCAAATGAAGTGGAGCATGAAGCCTGGGGATGGGAAATGACATTTCCATGTATGATTCAACAATCTAGGTGCTGAGCCAGAGTGTTCTTAGGCACATTGGTGAACTGTTAAGGGGGTCAAGGGGTCCAACTAAATAGTTGTGAATCTGAAAAGATGAATGTGGAACAATGGGAAAAAGAGATCTCAAAAGAGAGGGAGGTACATGGCATGGTTGTGACAGATCTGGCATGAATGAGGATATAAGCCCATACCACATCATATGCCCCTTTCCTAGGAATACTCAGGCCAGGGGGCAAGAGGGTAAGGAGGTTCCTAATAAATGGGGCTGGACCCAAAGGCTAATGTTTTTGGCGATCCTATGATTCCCATTAGGATGGGAATCACGCCACACATTGTTCTAGAGGATGTTTTACATTTTTATGTCATGTGGAAATGATGAAGATAGGGGAAATGTATCTCAAAGAGGGATGTACACAGTATGGAGAGTAACATAAAATGAATGAGGACATAATCCCATACCAAACCATACAATACTATGTGAGAACTTGGTCCAGGGGGTCAAAAAGGTATAGGGACATAAGATGGGAAGTCCCGGCAAGCTTGTAGTCTTACCATCTTGTTGTGAGCACACTGGTGATGTTATTTAACGGCCATAGAGCTGGGACCATAAATGCCCAGTTTCATGTGATGAGCATGGGACATATGTGTAGAAAGGATAAATCATTGTGCATATTATGTGGAAGACCATAGAACAAAAAATGATCGAGGATAACTGCTGACCATATTCACAACACATTATTTGTATTTTTTGGCCAGGGTTGGTGGAAAATAATTGAGCATTGACTATTGACTATATTTGGAACACGGGACGCGTATTAATTTTTGGCTCGGGGTCCTCGAGGACATTGGCCTAAAACGGTTGGGGGGTCCTTAGGACAAAAATCACTACTGTCTGGGGGTCCTTTTGGATGTGAATGATTGCAGAAACCCAAATGATGGTACATGTGAAGAATTGTGGGAGCCGTTAAGTTTGACATCTTCCAGCAAGGACAAAGATGGAGGGGTGTCTCAAAGGGATATATGCAGCGTGGAAAAAAATAGCTCACCATGAACAAGGAAAAAGAGTCCACACCACACCGCACAATATTAGGTGTGAAACTGAGCCGAGGGACCAAAAAGGTTGAGGGACCTAAAATTGGAATTCTGAGCCAGTTTTTAGTCCTAACATCTTGCGAGGAGGATTCTCGTTATCTCAATTTATGGTCATAGAGATCGGACCATGGATACATGACCATTTATGCAGTTAATGCCATACTAAAACTCCTAATACCACATGAGAAATGCTACGTGTGGGAAGAAAGGAATGAGATCTATCTCTACCTAACATATAAGGGTATGGAATCTAGACTAACTCTTGTCTGAGGTAAACTGATGTTTTAAGGGATAACTAGACAAAATGAATCACCGCAACCAATACATGAGACATATGGAGGATGTGGAAACAATGAAGGATGATTGTTGACCGCATTCGAAACACAACATCCACATCATGTGACCTAGAATGGGAACAACAATTGAGTGTCGACCACTGCACATATTTGCAACATGGTACTTGTATCAATATTTTTGTTTGAGATCTATGAGAGAGTTGGCTCTGAATGATAGGTGATCCCTTGGATAAGTATCTGTACCGTTTGGGGGACCTTTTGGATGTAAAATAAAATGTAAACCCAAATGAAGGGTGCACAGAAAGCATGAATGTGAATGCGCAGTTTAATGTCATACAGGATGAAGAATAAGGTGAAGATCTTCAGAGAGAGGGATGAATGGTGTAGTCATGGTGAACCCATCGTGAATGAGGGAAAAATATATCACCACACCATATGTCCTAAAACGAGGGAAGATCTTGAAGTTTGGGGTTGGACCAATGGATGAAATGTCTGGGCATTCCTACATATCCCATGAGGATAGTAATCAATCCCTATATAGTTCTGAAAGGACCATGTAGTTTAACATCATGTGAGGAGGACATGGGAGAATATAAGAACGAGGATGGGAACATGGTGTGATCATCATAATCCTGACATGAGTGGGGGCCAAAGAATCCTACACTACACTATGCGGGATCCTCCATGAAAACTATACCCAGGGGGAATATTCAAATGGAAGAGTCTGGGGGCTATACTTAAGACTAGCCGTCTGATTGTTCCTACATTTCCCATGAGTATGGGAATCAAGCCATATGTAGTTATTGAGGGCACCATGAAGTTTAATGTCATGTGATGAGGATGATTTTTGAGTAGTTTTACTTCATTCTGTCTAGACGAACCACTCATTTTAGGGACTTGTGGAAAATAAGGAACAGTTTATGGTCATGTGGGACCATACAGTTCTTAGTTTATGGTCATATATCTCATATTGATTTACAGTTTATCATCATTTCAGATGGAAAAGTAGTTTAATGTTATGCATGACATAACAGTTTAAGGTCATGTAGCGGGACGACATATAGTTTAAGGTAATGTGGGACATAATAGTTTATGGTTATTTAAGACCCCAAAAAACGGTTAGAAAAATTATATATTGGGGAATTTGTCATTGGTGTGAGGAGTTATACACACTTCATCCATGGTAACCAGGGAGTGTGCACCATTGGGGTAAACCTTGTGAATGACGTAAGGTCATTCCCATTTGGGCACCAGCTTTGGTTGTTTCCTACTAGGTATCATTGGTGTTATTAGGGTCAACAGTAGGTCACCATGCAGGAAAGATCAGAGAAAAACCTTATTGTTGAAATCGCTGGCTATCTTATTCTGATGCCTTTCCAGATTTTGTAGGGAACAAATCCTGTTCTCGTCAAGCACTTCTAATTCATCCATAAATATTTCAGCTACCTTATCGGGTGCTTTATGTTTGTATAAAGTCATATGTAATGAATTCAATTGAATCATGATGGGCAGGAGAGCCTATGTTCCATTCACCAGGGAATATGGAGTCACCTATGTGGAATTGCAAGTCATTGTCCAATAGATCCCAAGGGCGTTGGGGAGTTTGTTCATCCAACTCTTCTTGTTCTTACCGACCATTTTTTGTAAGATGTTAGAGGGGGTTTTGTTGAACACCTCAATCTTCCCATTTTCTAGTTCGTGATAGTGGGAGGTATGGTTAGACCGGAAGTTTTAATTGGCATACAATTTCTTCAACTCAACTTCCCAGATGTTGGTGCCATTATTGGTGAGAATGTCATGAGGGACTCCAAATCGGTAGATAATGTTTAAGCTCACAAATTCAATGATATAATATGCCTTGACACTCTTGAGTGGAATTAACTCTACCCACATGGAGAAGAAATCTACACCGGTCAAGATGAATCTTCATTGGTGAGCTTTTGCTGGTGGATATGGCCCCACGACATCGAGTCCCCAGACCGCAAAGGGATAAGAGTACATTGTAGTGTGGAGAGGCTCTAGTGGCTGATGTAAAAACGTTGGCATGGATTTGGCATGTATGGAACCTTTTGGAATACTCAATGCAGTCACGAATCATGGAGGGCCCAAAATACCCCAGTCTCTGCATCTGGTGAGAAAATTTCAGCTCGATCTAATGAGCTCCACATGAACCAGTGTGAACCTCATGCATGAGGTGAGAAATCTCAACTCCTTGAATAAAATAGAGGACAACCCCATAAAACCTACTCTTTTAGAGGATCTTCTCACGACCAGAACTACCATGGTGAGTAAATTGAAACATTCAACATTGGATTCGCTTGCTCTTGGCTCGATTTATCAAGAGAGTTCCTTGCTGGAGGAACTCGATAAAGGTGATCCTCCAGTCTAGAGTCACTTCCATTACTACATTAGGGGTACTTGGAGGTCCTAACATGGAGGTGATGGTGGTAAGGTATCTTTCATATGGGATATCATTTTTTTCGAGAGTGAAAATGGTGATGAATCTCTAGTGTGCCATGTGAATAATAAAATCATCCTAATCAGGCTTCACAAGAGACACAACTGGGTTGGACAAAGAGTCTGCTCACCCGTTCTAGGATCGAGGGACATGGGTAACCTCTAGTCAATATGGGAACTAGGCCATCATCTTGTGGGTTCATTCCAATAATGGTACAAGCTTTGTATTTATGATGACATAGTCACCGTTGATCTGCTTCATGAATAGTTTAGAGTCCCCTTTCACATGCACGTGGGGAACATCAATCTTGAGGTCCCACTCAAGGCCAGTGATGAGAGCCTAGTACTCTGCCACATTATTAGTACAACCTTCTGATAACAGAAGTGAATATGGTAGAATGGCCTTTGCTGGCGTAATGAAGACGATACCTAGGCCTACCCTGTTATGTCTGGGGTCATCAAGTCGTCTGCCAATAGGGCTCCGGGATGCACCATAAATGTGCATTTTCCATCATCGAATGGATTGGTCCACAAAGAGGATTGCCTCATCATGAAAATCAAGGTCTAGATACTAGTCCACAAGGGATGGATGGGTAGCAAGGAAGTATTCTAGTGCTTTCCCCTTAACAGCCTTCTAAGGGAAAAAACTAATGTCGAACTGCTGGAGGATCACTTCCCACTGAGCTAGATGGCCTATCAACATGGGGTAGTTTGGGATGTACTTCAGCAGATCCATATGACACACCAACTACACTATACTGCGAATACTAGTTCAAGGAAACTCTTATCGATAGGGGAGTATCTAGTCTCTGTATCAAGGATTATGCATCTGAGATAGTAAATATTGTTCTCCATTCTCTCATTGTTCTTCTAGGTGAGAAGGGCACCATGATATTATTCCAGGGAAGTCACTTAAAAGACCAGTGGCTTTCCGAAAATGGGTGGCATCAGGACTAGAGGTTGGAGTAGATACTGCTTGATTTTTTCTAAAGTAGTCTAATATTCCACATCCCATTGATAGACAGTGTCTTTCTTCATGATCCATGAAAAGGTCTTACAGCACATGAGCCTTAGCCTGGTTGGTAAGGACTCTGCAAGTGCATCCGGGAGACCCGAGATCAAATCAAGGCGGAGACATTATTTCTAGGTACTGTAACAGTATTGTAGTTGTACTGTAGGAGGTATTGTAGCAATAATGTAGCGGGAACTATGCAGTACTATAGCGGGAACCATAGTGGGAACTGTAGCAGGTACTATTTGGCACTGTAGCTGCCCAGAATATGCCCCTGTTTGGGCCTTCGGGCTACCGATTTGGTCTCTGAGTCCATTAAGGCCTTTGGGCCACCCAGGCCTTCGGGCTAGTAAGTCCTTCATGCCACCTCACGGCCTTCGGGCCACCTTAAGTGTAGATGCAAACCAGATGACCTACGACGAACAAGCTCTACAAGGAGGATGAGCAAGGAGATTTCACAATAGCAGAAGCTAAATGGATTGCATGAATGAAAGGGTATGGAACCTACCATCGGGACAAGCCTGTGCATGCACGTGAATGCCTATCGGAATGGCCATGCGAAGGAGGAGAGATGATTTCACGATGATGATGCTGGGGAGGAGTAGTTCCAAGTAGTTAGTCTGGGTTGTATGTATTTTTGAAGAATAAGGGAAAATGATTTCCTCTAAGTCCTATGGGCCATGTAATACTTATGCCTACGGGCCTTGAAAGGGTTCCACCTTACCCCTTGAAAGGTGGATTATCAAAAATCAATAAAAAAATGAAGACCTTCGGGCCGTTAGAGGAAAAGGGCGTACACTTTCTAGCCAAATTCACGATGAATCGGCGTAAATAGGGCAAGTGGCCTTAAAAGCCTCAAAGATATCAAATTTTTCTTGAGGGAAGACATCTGGATGATGGAATTGATCTTCTATGGGTCAATCTCAATGCCCCTGTATCTGACAATGAAGCCGAGAAACTTTTAGGAGGTTACCCCAAAGGCACATTTCAATGGGTTAATCTTTAGATGATTTAAATAGAGGAAGTAGAACACTTTCTCAAGATCATTGAGATGGTAATGAAGCTATCAATATTTGAACACCAGAATATCCACGTAACATTCCACCAATGTCCTGAGGATTGGTCTAAATATGTGATGCATGGCACGCTGATAGGTGGAACCTTAATTTTTTAGACCGGAGGGCATTACCTGGTAGCATAAATTACCTTGTGGTGCATTGAAGGCTTTATAATCCACATCCTATGGGGACATTAGTATCTGGTTATACATAGAATACCCATCCATGAAGGATATGTCATGGAACTTAGTAGTGGCATCAATCAACAGTTCCATCATAGGAAGGAGAAAATCATCCTTCAGACAGTGACGGTTGAGATCTTGGAATTCGACGCAGACTCTAATATGTATACTCTTACACCTAATGGTCACAATGTTCGCTAACCATATGGGTTACTAGACCACTTTAAGGAAGTTGGATCTGATGAGATTATCAACTTTAGCCTCGACTATGGCACAATGATAAGGGTGCATCCTCCTGGAAGGATGCTTAAACCTGCGATGATTTGGTGGGAGACCAAGGTGGTGGGTGGCTACCTCGCGATCTAGTCCCAACAATTCATCATAACTCCATGCATATACATCACTATATTATTTCATGAATTCCCTGTATTTTGTTTCTTCGTCAAAATTCATAGTGGCACTGATCAATGTGGGTTTTGGATGCATCTCACTATCGAGGTTCATATGTACCAATTCATCGACTGTGATGGAGAAGCCCTATTAAAAAGCATGAGGAGAATCCTCTAAATCCTCTTCTTCTCTTATGGAAAGGGGGTCCTTGGAAGGAGGAGATTCCTCTGAGTCAATGGATCCCAATGGGAAGATGGTGCCAGCCTTAGCGGTGGTAGACCATGCATCGGGGGATTCCTATGCTATCGAAACCCTAATTATAAAAGCTATCGATCTGATCCCATCTGGTATTCAGACCAAGGGAGAATGCTTGATGATCTCAAAGTAATAGTGGTGTGACGACTTGGTCTATTTTATCCCAGCCTGGAAAAACAATAAAGTATGATGAATTATAGTTTCCATGGGGCGGACATCCCGATACCTTATGGGGTAGGGGCTCGAGGATAATCTAAACCTGATTTTTGTAGGACTACGAGGTGATCTATCGGCATCTCTTAGACTTGGTTATGTGAATCCCCCATGTTCTAGAAGAAAAAAAGCATTTACCCATATCTGAGGTCATATCCTCTAATCGATGGATCGGGAAAATGTAGGCATCATGCAGGTTTGTCCACGGGTTGGTCATAGTCGTATTGTGTTTGACCTCATTAGTCTGAATCTATTTGTCCTTGCTCTTGTTATAGTCATCATCTTGGTAGATGGCTTCACAATATGCAATGAAAGACATGTCACCTTGATGTAAACCCACTCAACCATTAAGTGAGTACTTAAGGCCCTGGTGATATGATGAAGGGACCATCACATACAGGTGAAGCAATGGCCAACCCATCAATGTGTTGTAGGTGATGTTTGGGGAGACAACCATGAACTCGATGCTGGAAACTAGGTCATATAACTAGCTCTATAGGCAGATCCTGTCGATCGTTGTCTGTTTTTTCCTATCATAACCTTGTATTTTCAGGTAAGAGGGACATATGTCATTCTTGGATAGCCCCATATTTCAGAGGGTCCGAGTCAGGATAAGGTTGATCCCAAAGCCTATTTCGAAAAGATATTGATGAATATCCACACCATTGAAGTGGAAGTAATATACAGTGGGTATATGTGCCCCTATATGAGTGACCCTTAATCTTCTCTAAATAACAAGATAATGTCCTGGCATTCGGCACCCTCAATTGCCTCAGCATGGAAGGCTTCTACAATTGATACCTCCGTCTCAAACTGAAGGGGGATTATTAATGCCTCAGCAAGGGCATCACCCATATCCACTGACAGGTGGAGGGCGTCAATGATAGAGAGACTCACAGAAATAATGGAAATATGCTTAAGAACATCATAATTTTGTGCAAAGTGTGAGATTATACTTATAAGAGGCTGTTCTGTGGTTGGGAGGGGGTGACTGGCTTTTTTGACTAAACGAGTGGCTAACTAATGCTAGGAATGTCCCGCTTCTTGCTAGTCGAAAATTGGGGAGTTTCTACTAGATGTGGATCAGACAGTGAGGTCGGTCCATAACAGAGCATGGGTGATCACGACACGGTCGAGGCGGTTCTTCCTGATCAAGTAACACAAACTGTGGTGAAAGCGGACCTGATGACACCAGATGAAAAGGATGTGCATACTGGGCTCTGTGTTGGGCCTACTGTCTAGTTTTGGTGGCATACATAGTTTGGCCAGAAGTACCAACTGAGGCACTCTGATGACCCATATAGTCACAGCTTCGTTGATGATGATGATGAATATGGACGTTGGGAGGATCCCTCTGGCATTCTTTTCCATGAAAAATAATGTAGAGGTTTTCCAACTATACAGTGTTAACCGAGGTGTACCCTAGATCATCACATGAAGAATCCTCCAATATTGGACAGATTCTAGGGGGAATTCCATCTCTGGGGCCATGAAGTTGTCGAGAGTGAGGGATGACGACAGCATCAACGGGGGGACTTCATTTTCCCTGGCGTGGCTGATTCCTTCTCTTCTGGGAAGTGGAAGGATAAGATGTTGACACAGAGGTACTGGTTGTGAGTGATGCGACATCGTTTGAAGGCTCAGGTTAATTCAGACGTGCACGGATAATACCTTGGGCACAGGTGACCACCTTTTGAACTATATATCCATCATACATCTAGTATCCATGGTTAGAAACCTAGGGCCACTCACCTTTGTTTCCACTATTGTTGTTTGGATTCACGAATACATATGCCACTTATTCCGAGATTGGGCCTAACCTGACTATGTTGTTATCAATTTGTTCTTGAATCAAATCTTTAAACACATAGCACTGTTTGAGGGTGTAGCCCAAGATTTAGTGATAGGGTCAGTAATTGGGGAAATCTGCGAGGTCTGCCTCTTCTGGCCTCTTACATTCAGGAAACCGTACAATTCCTTGTTCCAATACACTTTGGAAATAAACAGGTACTTGATCCTCATTGAACTAGTAGGTGTGGTTTCTCCTATCTGAGAAGGGGGATCTGGGAGGATGTCCTTGAAAAGGGGCTGGAGGATTCTATCACGAAGGTGGGACTTGGTTACCTATCCTGGGTGATGGCAGCACATTACACGGGGGTGCCTACCGATTTTGAGGTGGGCGCTGCTTGACCGTAGGCTGCGCCTATGGTGGGGGGGCTATGTGAGGCTATAGAGGTGGATCCAATGGTAATAAATATATTTTCCAAGTTCCTCTATCTGTGCCACTACAGCGGGATCATCCTTAGAGGATCTTCTTCCGGGAATTATAGGAGGCAACAGTCATACTTTATTGGCCTGCTGCAAGGGTTCTTCTAGATGATGGGACCTATCAGAGAAGTCTCGGAATCCCCCAGGGTAATTCCGGGTAATAAGAGAGGGGACCAGTTTTCCCTTGACATTCCCCACATAAATTGTCATAAGTTGTTCTTGAGTCAGTGGCATATCAAAGGAGTAGGTGATGCCTTTACCCGAGGTGAAAAAGTCTATGATGCACTTGTTAGGCCTCTTCATACACTGGAAGAGGTCTAAAATACACGTATTCCATGTGGTAGAATGTTACTGGTAGAGAATCTGCCAATGGAGATCTTACCACCCGGTGACTAAACCAATGGGTAGCTGCATGTACCAGACAAACACAGGGCCTTCCAATGTCTATACGAAACATCAGTGTTTTGAAGATTCTTGCTATGCTAGAGTCACTAGAATGGGTTTGCACCTCAAGATGATGTGGTTCAGATATTTCAGTGTTTCTCCAATCCCATTAAAGGGGGGAGAAGGTGGGATTTCTGAAACTTGGGGGTGCAGGCATATCATCCACCCATACCGGATATGGCTTTCCATCGGGCATGATTGACACTTTTTGAGTTTCCAACACCTCAAGGCGAGAAATGAGTGCCACCATTAGATCATCTGGGCATGGATTCCGATCTTTATGAGGATACCAAACCACTAGTGCATTTTTAGGTTCTTTAAAATGATAATCAGGATCAACGGATCATGGAGAGGCTAGTGGAATGACCTGCAGAGTGGTGGGGGGAATCTAAGTTGGGTTTTGGGGATTATCAAGCAACTTAGGTGGATTTGGTGACGCATACCATGCCCTCTTACCATAAGATTTGGCCTTTAACATGTTTTTATGGGAAGAATGGTTAGTATCTCTTGGTGGCAATTCGCTGGGGGGAAGTTGTACAAGCCCCGGCTGGCCCAACTGAGGATCATCATAGTCTGGTCACCACTCCATGATGTGTTCAGCAAGGAGGCCATCAACCATATTATTGTTCTTTGTGAGCTATTAACACAACACATCCTTTTTGGGATCATTCTCCATCTTCTGCACTAATCCATACGGGTCAGAGGGATTGATGTCTCTAAGGTTCTCTTTTACCATATTAGGGTTCCGGCCGAGGACTAGTGCCTCATTGGGCATGGAAAGACCCAGTTGGTTTCTCTGCTAGAGATTAACCCTTACCGATAGATCTAATAGTTGTGGTGATCCTATGGGGGGTATGTTCTCATCAAGGAGTTCTAGATAATTCTCCCCCTCCGATCGATCATCTATGATAACTTCTATTCTACTAGGAGGAACATCCTCATTATCGCCAGGAAAGTCGGGCTAGCATGAGATAGAACTAAAGTTGAGGGCAGCATATTATCCCGAACCACATACCTGAATGTGGAGGGATGCCTCCTTGATAATCTTGTGGAGTGCTTTAAAGATCTGAACGCATTTTTGTTGGAGGGTTTGATGGAGGTCTAGTGACTAAGGCTGTTAAGCCATGTGGAGTGTGGAAAAATCAATTAAATGAAATTATTGACTGATATCGTAGATGTTTTCCTGAGTATTGGGATAATCCACTTTCTCATAA
Source organism: Viscum album (assembly GCA_963277665.1). NCBI lineage: Eukaryota > Viridiplantae > Streptophyta > Magnoliopsida > Santalales > Viscaceae > Viscum > Viscum album. The sequence goes on from OY728163.1 coordinate 1,096,621,781, forward strand.
TGGAGATGGAAGTGTATCGCCTAGAGGGTATGGAGAAATCATGTGACTTTCTCCTGAGGAAGCGATTCTGGCACACTGAAATTCATTGATGCGGAAGACCAAAACATCTCTGGGAAGTGCTCTGCCATGAAAATTTCCCTCAAGATCCTTGGATCAGACTCGGGATCTGGCCCTTGGTTTCCCCTCTCGTCGACTGGAGGCGGATGGGGAACCGGTAGCGGTACAGAAGCAGACTATTGAGATGGAAGGCTGGCTGATGGAGAATACTGTGAATGAGCTAAAATGTCGTCACATCTTAGTCTATCCTCCGAATAGTGCAATGACTTAGCCACCACATCGCTATAAGATGGGCTAGAAACCACAATTTTTTGTGCAGGGACTACGACTGCTGGCGGTGGACCATGTTGTTGCTCATCTGCCATCGGTCCCCAGAATAAATCTATGTTATCTCTAGTTGAGGTAGAGAGTGCTCCTGGATATGATGGTTGTGATTTCACAGCCAGACCCTATGGAAACACTAAAAATGCTTCCTCCTGGATGTATCTCTAAAGGGATGTATGGATCTAGTGGACCTCATATTCCAAAAGTATGAGGCGGATACGCCTCGTCCCTACCCTGGCTCATGACATAGAGAATCAGGGTGAGGGTTCCATTGCTCTGTCACATTCCGCCTCAGAATATGAGAAGTAAACAGGGTTAATTTTGGTCTATATCTTCTATGAATTCTTTTTATTGAGGCAGCGACCCACCCTCACGCCCCTGGAATAGCTTTTTGGGATAGGGTATAATTTTGGCTCGAGGAGGACCTTTGGGCGAACTGGTAAAGGGGTGGATAGGACATCCGCCTGAGTGATCTGGTTGTGAGGAGAATCTGGAAGCATGTCACGAAGAATATGGGGAGGACCACCGTGTCCACTAGCTGACGTGTGGATGGAATCTCCATAGGTAGCACTTTAGTGGGTGAGGACTCCACTAGAGCTGGTGGTAGCATGGGTAGGGCCTCCATTTATATTTTTTATGGAAGCATCGGTGAAAAGGAAGGTCCTCGTACAGGTTGAGCATAACATAGGTTGGACTTTCATGTTGGGTGCCTATGCAGTGAGACAATCCTTTGCTTCTCCAGTTCCTGGGAGGATGAGGACCTTCATCAGCCACTGTAAGGACACGGGGTAGACCCCCACACTGATAGTTGACAAGACGTGTATCATCATCACACTAGAGACCTGTGATAAGAGGAACGACTCCATACATAAGTTCGTGGGTGTGGGGGAGATTTCTGTATTGAGCGTCACTACAAATTGGAGGACCCTCATTTGTATTGAAGCTAACATGGGGAGGACCTACAAGACGATCTTGGGAGTGTGATGGACCTTCACTCTCATTGGTGATGGTACAGGGTGGACCTCCATACTGGGTCTCATTGCCTCGGGTCAACCAATGGAGGGTGCTACCTGCCTTGACGAATGTTTCCCATGGAATTCGAGGATGACCTCCTAGATGGGAGATTCAAATGCTCCGATCGGTTTCTAAAGGGTTTGTTCGTAGAACCGGAAACATCCAATGATTCCACATCCATTTGGACCTACTTTCCAAAGGTAGGTGCTCATTAGCTTATAAACTGTTGAGGCTTAGGAATTTTCATTGGTCGAGAGGATGGGAGGTCGGACTCATCACACCTTTTTTTAGGGGAATTATTGTCTATTCTGGGACTCTCTTTATAGATTTAAGTTATGTTCGTGAATCCTTATTACATTACCAAGTATAAAATGAGCTTTCCTTCAGTTTTTACAATCAATGATTAAATATGTATGAAATTTAGAGAATCTTTTATATATATTTGAGGTTCTTCATCAATAGAGAATCATCTATATCTATTTAGAGATTCTTGGTCAATGGTATCCTTCAAAACATTTGTATAAAAGTCTCTTGGTCATTATGATGACCCGGCTGGTTTTAAAGCCACTCAGTGGGACACTTGAAGTTTATTTTCATTCAGAAGGACATGAATTATTTCAGAGTTGGGATCGAATCCGTAGATGGACTACCTACATATCCTTTGTTTTGGAAAAGGAATCAGAACACATGTAGTTCAAATAAGGGAGTATGATGTTTATGATTGATGGCTCAAAGCAGGATGTCATAATCACTTTTACCCTCTAACCTCACATGAGTCATGCTCGGTGTGAGAAACAAGAGGTATTGGTAATAAAATAGACAATTGGGCCATGAAAGATGTAACCACAAGAAATGGTTTGGGGCTTATGTATGTATGACTGCCCAGATAAATGAAGGTTAGGATTTACTTTAGGGAAAAAATCCAGGAACAGGGTCCATAAAGGTACATGTGCTTCATGGAGATTTGAATACTCTAACTTGGGACTTATTGCTGAAAAGGAAACCCAAATTAGAAGAGGATTGATAACTGGGTGTTACTCCTGAGAAGGAATCCCAGATCAAACGTAAATTAGGACTGGTTAAAGAGAAATTAAGGGATTTGGGGATTAATCCTGAAAAGGAAGCCCACAATTTATGACTAGGACTTATTCCTAAAAAGGAGACCTAGGTTAGGGGACTTGGGGCTTACTCCTGAAAAGGAAGCCCAAAATTATGACTGGGAATTATTCCTGAAAAGAAAACCCAGGTTAAGGGATTATGACTAGGACTTATTCCTGAAAAGGAGGTCCAGGTTAAGGATTAAGGTTTGGGGCTTACTCCTGATAAGGATGCCCAAATTAGAGGACATATGACTGGGGATTATTCCTGAAAAGGAGACCCAGGTTAAGGATTCTCTCATCTTAAAGGATGAGGTTGAATGAATGAACTCTCCATATTTAGTGACATAAGGATATTTAAATCACTAGGTTTTGAGAGATATTCCACAGAATTCCTTTCAGATAAGGAATTCAAATCAAGAAATCATGCCATAAATGGTTTTAAAGAGTGTCTTGAAGACTAAATCTTAAATAGGAAAGTAGTAATGGCTTAAGAGTGGTAAAATGGGCACCCAAAAAGAAAGGGGCGCACAAGTCTTGGAAGACGCGCAAGTACTGCATGGGTGCACAAGTATTGGTCGCACAGGTATACCTGCGTGACACATGGTGTATTTGCGCGATGGTCAATCAGCATTGAAATACTTGAGAGACTCTTTATTAAAGCCTTTAGAATCCTCTTGAGGTTCTTCCAGAAAAGGGACGCGCAAGTTCTATCGAAGGAGTAAGGCAGCACGCAAGTGTGACCACTTCCCTTAGGGGCTGGCCACTCAGGCGTGCAAGTGTTGATGAGTTTCAATAATTAGGCCTTCCTCCCTCTCTTTAGATCTTCCGTTCTAGGTAATAAATTACCTTAGAAGTGTTCCAGAAGCTTTGAGAAGTGACTTGGGTGTCGGGAGCTTCAATCCGAGTTTCTGGAAAAAAGATCCTCTTGAATGGGGGGCCCAAAGGGTCTATTTATAGGCAGAAGAAGACCCCGAGCAGTTATCAGGCGGTTATCACTTAGGTCGTGCATGTCACTTGTACGACCATAAGGCGTTATGCAAGTAGACTTGCACGGCCACTAGGCGGCGCAAAAGTGTACTTGCGCGACCATGAGGGAACTTGCGCGACCTATGGGTAATGTTCTCCTTGTTCATCCCTTTGTCGATTTGTGATGTTTCTTCAAAGGATGAATCACTTTGGACTAAGGTATTTCCCTTTTTCAGTTGTTAGACTCTGTGACGGAAAGTAGCATCAACAAAAGTCCCCCCTCAGAGTTGGATACGGAGAGAAAAGAGGATTTGACACTGAGGTGAAAAGAAAAACAAGAAATCTGGCAGTTTAAAGACATGCATGTCAGACATACAAAGGCCAATGTTTAAGGTCGAAATATATTTGACCGAAATGGATTAGAATTGACTCAATTCCTTGACAACTCATCTGAAACCATAGTACCATACTCAAGTATGAGTGAAAATATGTAAGCTATGACTTTAAGAATATTTGAATCTGGGGAATGACATGAAAGAGAGCTAAAAGGCGTTAGAAGAAATAGTTTCCAAAAATGAAGTTACTATTATTTAACAAAATCCGTTAGGGGGTTGAATTATGCAGGGCCACCTAAGGGAATTGGTTGCATAGTTAAATAAAATAGTATCTTTTGGCTAACAAGTCTGTTATGTAGACTGTTTATGCAAGGCCACCTATGGGCACGTGCTGCATAGTCAGGCAAAAAGAATTCTCATAAATTTACTTTCCTAGTGCTAAAAGCCAGTGAAAGTTTATGGAGGCTGAAATTTTCTAAAGTATAGAGTTTGCTGTATGGAAAGAGGTACTTGAATATGGAGAAGATATTTTCAGACAAGATTATCGAAGAACTGGATGAATATCACTCCTATGAAGGTCTGACCCAAACGTAGGGAAGAAGAATAAACCATAGACTTGAATACTTTCAGATCATGAAAAAGGATATGGGACAAATATGTTAAGGATGTCTATTTTTTTGCAGATCCCTACATACTGTTGTTTATGACAAATAAGGACAAAAGAGTCATTCTTCCCAAGAATGAAGTTACCATCATTTAACAAACCCATTAGGGGGTTGAATTATGCAGGGCCACCTAAGGGAATTGGCTGCATAGTTAAATAAAATAGTATCTTTTGGCTAACAAGTCTGTTATGTAGACTGTTTATGCAAGGCCACCTATGGGCACGTACTACATAGTCAGGAAAAATAATTCTCAGAGGTTTGACATTTTTGTGACTAAAAGTCATGAAAAGGGTTATGAAGATCTAAAAACATTTAAGGTTAGGATTATAACACATAAAGATGGGTGTTGTCCAATGTATATAGAAATACATAGGTCAATGATAACCATAAGCATGTTGTGGCTGGGTCCTGAATTGTAATTTTGGACTTCACTATGTATCTCATAAGAATGAGAATCAAGCCATACGTAGTTCTTGAAATGCAGTTTAACGTCGTGTAGGATGAATGTATGAGAGATCTTAGTTTAGGGTCATAGAGTTCGGACCATAATAATGAATACACAGTGTGTGTTTTCATGAGGACTTTTCAGCCAAGGGACTGAAAGTGAAATTTGGTGTTAGGCCCAAAATATTCGGGGCTGGATTCGAGGGATACTCGAACATTACTATGTATCCCATAAGGATGGGAATCAAGCCTACGTAGTTCTAGAACTACCCTTTGTACAAATTTGGTTCGTACATGTGAAGGGTGAAAAGGGAATTTAGTACAATGATGGTTTAACCCGAGATAAAAAAGTTTAGTCATTGCCATGTATGCACGTAGTCTTTTGAAATGAAACATGATTGAAAAATCAATGAAAATAATGGTTCCCTCTCAAATGAGGAAATAAAAAAGTATTGTAGTTTATTGTCATACCGGAAAAAAGTGTTGTATATTTTAACATCGTATTACAAGGATGAATGTGAACCAATGTAAAGATATTGATTCTAGGGGCGGTTTCACGAATCAACATCATATTAGATGGTGGTTGAACCGATGTGAAGAGATTGGTTTTGGGCTGGATCCTTGGGAGGTTGCTACATACCTAGCCGGGAAGGCAAGGATCAAAGTCTGTGTAGTTCAATTAAAGAATGGATTAATGATCAAGTTGTTCATGGGGACAATGACCTAAAAATGTTGTTGGGACTTACACATGGTTAGCGGCCCAAAGAGAGTGTTATGGTTGAGGTTTTCTCTAAGCTCACATGAGTCATACTCATTGTGAGAAACAAGAGGTAGCAACAACCTTAACGCTGCACAGTTTAATGTCATGTAGCAGGGACAATATGAAGGGACTACGCAGTTTAAAGTCTTGCAGTTAGGACTATTGGTGCTGCACAGTTTAGTGTCATGTAGCAGGGACAAAGTACAGTTTAATGTCATGTAGGACGTATCACGAACTTTCTGTACAGTTTAGTGTCATGTAGTTAGGATGATGGGGACAATATAGTTTAACATCATGTTGGACAAAAAAGGGGGACTGCACAGTTTAATGTCATGTAGTAAGGACAAAATAACACATCATTTATGTCATGTTGGATGCATTGGGGATTTTTTTCTACAGTTTAGCGTCATGTTAGACAAAAGGGAGAATAGTTGAAGGTCATATACATGGACCGTGGATGGTGCAGTTTAATATCATGCTGGACATAAGTACAACTTAAGGTCTTACATGACCTTTGATGATTATGTAGTTTAACGTCTTTCCGGACGTAAGGGACTCTCAAATAGTTTAGGGTCATATGCATGGACCATGGATGGTGTAGTTTAATGTCATACAGGACCATGGTGTAGTTAAAATTTGTACAAGACTTTTTAGGGAACTTTTTCACAGTTTAACATCATGTGGGATGAAGTTGCAGTTTAAGGACATACTGGACCATTTCTGTATAGTTTAACGTCATATAGTAAGGATGAACTGGTGCTGCACAGTTTAGTGTCATGTTGCAGGGACATCTTGTGAATAGTTTAAGGTAATACTGGACCAAGGAGGAGTTTAAGGTCAAACTGCACCGTTGCTGTATAGTTTAACGTCATATAGCAAGGATGAACTGGTGCTGCACAGTTTAGTGTCATGTTGCAGGGACATCTTGTGAATAGTTTAAGGTCATATTGGACCAAGGAGAAGTTTAAGGTCATACTGGACCATTGCTGTATAGTTTAAAATCATATAGCAAGGATGAACTAGTACTGCACAGTTTAGTGTCACGTTGCAGGGACATATTGTGAATAGTTTAAGGTCATATTGGACCAAGGAGGAGTTTAAGGTCATACTGGACCATTGTTGTATAGTTTAACGTCATATAGCAAGGACGAACTGGTGCTGGACAGTTTAGTGTCATGTTGCAGGGACATCTTGTGAATAGTTTAAGGTCATATTGGACCAAGGAGGAGTTTAAGGTTATACTGGACCATTGCATTATAGTTTAACGTCATATAGTAAGGACGAACTGGTGTTGCACAGTTTAGTGTCATGTTGTAGGGACATCTTGTGAATAGTTTTTGGTCATATTGGACCAATGAGGAGTTTAAGGTCATACTGGACCATTGCTGTATAGTTTAACGCCATATAGCAAGGATGAACTGTTGTTGCACAGTTTAGTGTCATGTTGCAGGGACATCTTGTGAATATTTTGTAGTTTATACAAAATATTTCTTCAAAAATCTGGCATTAGTTGGAGTAGTAATTAGTTCTGCATCCATCGAGATTAATGAATAAGCTCCATTGGAGTAGACCCTATGTATTGAATAAGGTCCTTCCCATTTTGGCTCAAGCTTGGGAGGTTTCTTTCCTGGTATCATTGGAGTTCTGAGAACTAATACCAATTCTCCCTGAATGAATGAACGAATACGAACTTTCTTGTTAAAAGATCGTGCTATTTGATTCTGATAGATTTCCAAGTGATGCAAAGTGCACAATCTTTTCTCATCTAACTGTTCCAATTCATTCAATCATTTTTGGGATTGCTCATCTGTAGATAACTGATCACAAATGGCTACTCTGAGTGAGGGCAATTGAACTTCAATTCGCAAGACTGCTTCTGTTCCATATACCAACGAATATGGAGTTGACCGTGTTGTATTGCGGGTGGTAGTCCGATAAGCCCATAAAGCATGAAAGAGTTTATCAGGCCATGACCTCTTATCTTTATCCACCATCTTTTGCAGTATATTTGAAAGAGTCTTGTTAAAGGCTTCTATTTGGCCATTGGCCACCGCATGATACCAAGATAAATGCTTGGATTTAATGTTGTATTGTTTATACAATTTCTTCACCTCAGAAGAATAGAATTTGGTGTCGTTGTCCGTCAATATGGTATGAGGAAAACCAAATCTAGTAATGATGTTAGACTTGATGAAGATAACGATGCATCTAGAACTGAATTCTTTGAGAGGTACTACCTCTTCCCATTTGGAAAAGAAATCAGTAGTTGTAAGAATGTACTTAAATTGCTTGGCTGTAGCAGAAGGGTAAGGTCCCACCACATCCATTCCCCATGTGGAAAATGGCCACGAGTATTTAGTTGTATGATGCAACTCTGGAGGTTGATGAATGAAGTTGGAATGTACTTGACATGAATGACACTTCTTTGTGAAATTAACACAATTTTGTATCATTGAAGGCCAAAAGAATCCAAGCCTTCGAATTTGATCAGACAATCTATGTCCAGACTGGTGGGCACCACAGACTCCTACATGTACTTCTTTCATGACAGCCATTGTCTCTTCACCATCAATGCATCTGAAGAGAACTCCATCAAAACCATGTTTGTAGAGAATTTTCTCTAGGTGGTTTGGGATATCATAAAGAGTAAAATTGACCACACGTCGCCGGATTTGTTCTTTCTCGGCTCTATCAGGTGGAAGTGTTCCATTTTGAAGGTATTCCCTGGTAGGTGACATCCATCCTGTAGTATGACCATACGGTTCAGGAATGGGACTAATTTAATTAATTTCCTCTATTCTGGCTTGAACATAAGGTGAAATTGCACGACGGTGGGAAATACTAATGGTTGTCTCGTCCTGATTTGGATCTGCTAGAGCTGTGGCTATATTAGCCAGCGCATCATCTTGAGCATTTTGTGATCTTGGGACATAAGAAAATGTCGGTTCTGAAGGGAATTCCGCCATTAACTCTCTGACGTAATCATACAAAGGTATTAATTCTTCTTTTCTGATGTCATAATCCCCATTGAATTGTTTGATTACTAGGTCTGAATCACCTTTCACCTGTAAGTGATTCACTTGTGCTTGAAGTGCCAACTCCAAGCCTGTGATAAGAGCTTGGTATTCGGCTACATTATTGGTACCACCTTCCCACAATAAAAAGGAATAAGGTAAAAATGCCTTATCTGGAGAAATGAGTATAATTCCTAAACCAACTTTGTTGAATTTAGGATTTTCTGTTTTCTTCCCTCTTGGACTTCTAGAAGCACCATCAAAATACATTTCCCATGTTTGAGGACTCTCTTGAATAGAGAAAACTTCCTCATCAGGGAGTTCAATATCTGAAGACGTGTCTTCCACTGAAAGATGTTCAGCCTGGAAATCAGCCAGAGCTTGGCCCTTTATTTCCTTTTGAGATACATACTGAATGTCGAACTGCTGCAAAATAACTGCCCACCTTTCTAGACGTCGTGTAAGCATTGGACGACTAAGGATGAATTGGAGCAGATTATTGCGAGATACCAATTGGAGCTCGTGATGTTGCAGGTAGTGTCTCAATTTCTGAACGGCAATGATTAATGCTAGGCAGCACTTCTCAATACATGAATACCAGGTTTCTGCTTCAACCATAGTTCTACTGAGATAGTAGAGGCTATTTTCATTCTCAGCATCATTCTTTTGAGCAAGAAAGGCACCCAATGATCGCTCTAGAGCTGTCACATAGAGGATAAGTGTTATTCTTTCAACAGGTGGCATGAGTACTGGTTGACTCAAGAGGTATTTCTTGAGAACATCAAACTCTTCTTGACATTCTTCAGTCCACTGGTAAGTGACACCTTTTTTCAATAATTTGGTAATGGGTAAACTTTTGCCTGCCAAATTGGCGATGAAACGCCGAATATAGGTTAAGTGTCCTTGATGTACTCTAAATTATTTCAAATTATGGGGAGGTGACATACCAAGGATTGACTTTGTCTTCTTAAGATCGACTTCAATACAACGATGGCGTACAAAAAAGCCGAGGAATTTTCCTGAGGTTACCCAAAAAGCACATTTTAAGGGGTTCATCTTCAAATTATGTTGTCGAAGCTTGTGGAATATGACTTCCAAATCAGCCAAGTGATTAAAATGTTGTTTGGATTTAACCACAAAATCTTCTACATAGCATTCAACAAACTTCTCTAAGAATGGTTTGAAGATATGATTCATGGCGCGTTGATATGTTGCACCTCCATTCTTTAAACCAAAGGGCATCACCCGGTAACAAAACACACCTTGAGGGGCTCTGAAGGCTGTAGATTCCTCTTCTTCTGGGGCCATTAAGATCTGATTATATCCGGAATATCCATCCATGAAGGAAATTACTTCATAGTCAGCCGTCGCATCAATTAAGAGTTTTGTAATCGGAAGTGGGAAATCATCTTTAGGGCAATACCGATTAAGAACTCTGAAATCGATGCAAACCCTAATTTGTCTGTTCTTCTTCTTTATAGGGAAAATATTAACCAACCAATTGGGATATTGAACTTCTCTTATGAAGTTAGCTTTGATCATCTTATCCACTTGATATTTAATTTTGGAAGCATAATTTGGGTGTGTTCTTCTCGCGGCTTGCTTAAATCCTTGATGTTCTTTTGGTAAACCCAAATGATGAGTAGCAACATCAGGATCAAGACCAGGCATTTCCGTATAGTTCCACGAAAGAATATCTTTATTTTTCTTTAGAAATGAAATATACATATCCGGCTCTTCAAGGTTCATGGCCGCACTAATTAAAGTTGGGCGTGGATATTTTTCTGTACCCAAATTTATTTCTCTAAGTTCATCTACAGTGGTAGAGATACCCTCTTCAAATGTTGGAGGAGCATCTCTAAGATCTTCTTCTTCCTCTTCATCATGTGCTATTTCTTCCGTTTCTACTTGCATAGTAGATGAAAAATGAAATTTTCATGATCAGAAGAGATGTCAAAATTTGCACATTTTGAAGAACAAGCTTCCATTTCTGACCCTATTGATGATAAAGGGCCTTCTTTGGGAAATAAAGAGGAGATAATGGAATGATAATTAACATCATTATTCACCTCCGATGTTGCTATAACTTCTTCTGGCCTGATTGGTGAAGTATAGACCTGTTTAATTTCAGTAGATGAAATGAAAACGTCACTATTTGTGTTTTCATCACTATTTGGTAGGTTACCAATTTCTCCCAGGTTGTCTGGCTCGATTTCCTTAATTGAAATTATGGATCTTTCCATAAGAGTATTTTGATTTGGGCCTATTTTCTCAATTTGACCGATAGGTAACACATAATCTGTACTCACATGTGTAAATGGATTTATTGTAATCTTCTCCAAACCATATGGAAAATTATCTTTTGTAATTTCTTTTATTGTAGATTTATCTCTTCCCTTCATGTGATAAAATTCTGCCTCAATGTATTGAGATTCACATGTCTCGAACGGGGCCTTATCACCATAGAATGTTCCAACTTGACCATTGAAACAGTATTTGAGACATTGATAGTATGATGAAGGGATAGCCGCATGATGATGTAGCCAGGGTCTTCCAAGGAAGACGTTGAAAGCTGAGTCTTGATCAACAATCATGAAATCTGAATTGGATACAAGATCTCCAAACTGAGTTCTGAGTGTAACTTCGCCTAGTTTTTCTTGTTCATTTTTATCATATCCTTGTAACATCATGGTAGAAGGAGATAAATCAGATTCTGTAAGGCCCAATCGATGAAGTGTACGAATGGGCATGAGGTTGACTCCTGAACCATTGTCAATGAAAAATCTTCGGATATCTGCACCATTAACTTTTCCAGATAAGTACAGAGGTTTTATGTACCCATGCACAACATTATCATCATCTTTATCAATAAAAGATATCACTTCATGCCATTCTGCAGGATTATTCTCTATGTAATAGACTTCAGCTGCAACTATTTCAGCTTCAAATTCCTGAGGACTTGACAATGCTTCGATGGGTGCTTCCCGAAGATCTTTTGACAGATTCAAAGCATCCAAAATTGATAACTTGGCTAGTACTTGGGCCAAGTGTTTCAATATATCATACTTTTGATCAAGAGGTCTACATTTCCCAATAGGAATATATGGTTTAACAGGTACCTTGGAAGCAGATTCTTTGAAAGCTGATGCATCTTGTATTGGGATAGAAGTTGGAAACATCCTTGGTTTTGGAAGATTAGACCAATTAGATTCATTTACATGATGAGATAAAGAAGATGGAAAATTCAATCGGTCTTCTAAAATAACTGTGCCAAGACTAAGTTGGCTATTAGCAAAAGAACTTGCTTGTTTTTTTTGAGCTCGCTGAAGGGCTCTACCATGAGTTTCTGCTACATACACAGTGCTAGCAGGGGTAGAATTGGAGTAGTGGCTTCGGAATGATCCACGTCTTCCCCTGTATCCTAAACCTCGGGAAGTTCCTAGGATTCCCTTATTTGATACAGGGAATTCAAGCCCATCAAAATTGAAATTACGACTGGAATACGGATTTGTTAATTAAATCATATTAACAGAACCGAAGATTAACTCTTCGTCTAATAAAGACTCTACCTGACTAGCCTGTTTAGGCTGTGTCGTTGGATGGGGCGGTGCCCGTGGTTTTGAAGTAGATGGCATAAAGTCTGCCAAAGTCAAAGACAATTTAGGCTTTGACACATACTCATCTTCTTCTAATTCTTTTTCCTTCTTTGAATCAAGACGTTTCTTTGAGGACTTTCCCTCTGATGAAGAGGGTTTTACTGCAATCTTCATGGCAGAAGACACAATTGGTTTCTCTAATTGTGTTCGCAAAATGGCATGAGTCCGATTGATTGTCTTTCTGACCATCCAATCATTATACTTATGTGCATTTTTGCTTTTTTACTTCTTGACATTCACCTTCCTCCTCTGGAACTGTAGCAGTAACACATGCTACCTGAGTCGAAGAACCTTTCAACTTGACTTGTCCAAAGTCGACCATCTTTTGCAGAAGGACTTTGAAGACAAAACACTCCTGGATGGGATGCCCCACCATTTGATTAAATGGAAAATAATTGGGACGGTCTTCATCTCCTTCTTTGTTTGGCCTCTTGGGCATTGGTAATTGAACCAAATTATTTTCCAGAGCTGAAATGAAGTAACCAGAAACATGCTCATTTTGGAAAGCGTATGTTTCACTCTTCAAATCCTCAAATTGTTTTCGTTGTTGATCTCTTTGATTAATTGGACGAAATGGACTTTTTTGTTGGCGTTCATGAGGCGAAGCCCTTTGAGAAGATGAAGGTTTTGAAGTAGAAATAGGTACAGGAGCTTGTTTAAGCATAAATGTAGTAGTTTCTGCTTTACCCATTCTCCTTCCTGGAGCTGATGGAATTACACTAGATTTAGCCTTAGCCTGTATAAGGGAATCTTCAATCTGCTGAGCGATTGAAGAAAGGTCTCGAAACCCTCCTTTGTATTTCATAGGGATCAATGGCCTGCGTAATTCTTCACGCAAATTTGCCTCACAGATTGGAAATAGCTCTTCCCGAGGGAGTGCTAAACTCAGGGAATATGTTAATCCCTTCCATCGAGCAATGAAATCATAAAATCTTTCATTCTCCCTTTGCTTGCAGTTTGTAAGATCGAAAACTGTCGTTTTTGGAAAAGTTGAGCTAAACTAAAGAAGGAATTTTTGGCGAATATCCTCCCATCCGATAATTGACCGGGATTGCAAGCTTGTATACCAGACAAAAGCTGGTCCTTGCAAGGTTCGAACGAAGCATCTGAGTTTCACTGCTTCTTGCTGCTCTGGAGTTCCCATCATAGGATCACAACAGGATACGTAATGCGTCAAATGTTGTTCAGGGTCACCTGATCCATTGAAAGTAGGGAAAACAGGGTTTCCAAAACTGGATGGAGGAGAAATTGAATCTACCCATTCTGGGTAAACTTTCTTTTCTGGTTGAACTTGGGCCCATTTCCCTTCCATAGTTTCTAACTGAGCTGTTAATGACTCAATACTAGTTATTAACTTTTGAGAAACATCAGGTTGAATTTGGTCTTGGGTAGGTGCAATGAATGGAGCTTGGACAGACGTGGTGATTGGTGCTACAACTGATGGTAGCACTGCCAACCGTTGTTGCGTTTGACCCGTAGGATTAGACCTCTGAGGGTGTACTGATAAAGGAGGATATTCCAGATCCATCTCAGTAGCTGCAAAAAATTCTTTCAGCTATCGGACTTCAGCATTTTTAAGAAGAAGACTACTCTGAAGTAGTTCTGCATTCAACCTTCTTAATTCATCCATTTCTTCCTCCTGTTGTGCAATCCTTTTCTCTAATGAGAGCGATTGACCTTCTCCAGAGGAAGGATATGTAACCTTGTTCTTTCCCCTCCCTTTATTGGATACTTTTTTGAGAGAAGGAAGTGGATTACCTTGGTTCTGAGTAATCCTTTGACTTCGTGTATGCACACCTTCTTCATTTGTATCAGTGCATACATTTTCTTGAGCAGGACGCTCTTCATCTGAGTCCCCTGATTGAGTCTCCCCTGGGGGATTAGCAACAATGGCATTGATGACATTGATTGATGCATAATGCATCACATCCCTTCTATCAACATTTCTGTGATATTGTCTTCTTTCATGTCTTTGTTGAGACATTTCCTTTTGTTGATTTAATCCTTTAGGAACTTCTTGATGAGCTATAACTTGGAGGGAATCTCCTGATAATTTGGCTCTTCGTTCCTCTTGGGGATTCTTCCCCAATCGAGAAAAGACCGATATTCTCTGAGAAGGGGATTGATGATTTGAAAGAGTCCCCAGTCTCGTAAACTGGGGATGTTCCTGCTGCTTTCGCTCAACTCCTCGAATCCCATTTGTTGACTTTGAGGGTTGGGTTAAAGGAGTCCCCAGTCTGACAAGATGGGGTGGATCTTGACATACTATGTCTGAGACCTTCTTAAAATCTCTCTTGATCTTGTGAATCTTAGTTCGGAAATTAGCTGGATGCATTAACCTGTATTCACTTTTATCACCTAGTTTAACAGACCGTTGGATGATTTCCGAATCTTTTGTCATTTGATGACATGTTTGCTCTATACAAGAGGCTTGTGCAATATTCTCGCCTGCTTGATGTAGGAGAAATTCAACAACTTTTTCTCTATATGCATGATTTTGAGAGGAACTAGTTGAAGCCTGTTCTTGAGTAAGCTTTTGACTACGAACAAAGCCCGTTGACTGTGGCCGGCCATGGGCAATAACATTGCATGCCACCATTTTCGGCGGGCTTTGCTGACTAGAAAGCAATGTGAAATATAGTTCTACTTGAACACCCCATCCTCTGATATGAACACCAGATGGAGCATTGGTAATTAACTGACGCAATTTTCTTAGTGCGCCAAGGCAAGATCGTTGAAGGGTTCTCTGTTGCTTTTCAGCCTTCGGATACCGAGAGACTGATAGAGATGCCAAATCAATCTGACGTTGTAGCCCTTCTATTATCTTAAGATGATTTTCATATTCATCATAAGATAATACCTTCTTCTTCAATTGACAAAGAGTTTTCCATATTTTGAGACGAATATCATGGATTCCATCTTCCATCAACATCTTTGGAACGTCATACTGGGAGTCAGCCAAAGCCAAAACATGACTGGTACCTCATTTTTCGCCAGTTTTTTCTTCATGTTCAGCATTTCCTCTTCATCATTAAATGAAGATTCTTCTACCTATTTTGAAAAGAGTTGGTGTTTCATTGTTGCTTCATTGGATTCAACAAGATTGGTAGAGAGATCATTGATCAAACTAGAAGATGCATAACTTAGGGGTGGTTCAGAGAATGACCTACACCCTGGGCTATCTTCTGATTGAGAAAGTATTTCACTTGCTAGCAATAAAGCATCAGACATGACTGGTTTCGCATTTGCAAGTGCCTCAAGATAAGAGGGCTTTCTCAGCACTACATTGTCCACTAAAGTATTTTCCAGGCAATGTGAATCACTACTGTGGAGAGGAATTTCGCAGCTAAATTCATCATCATGGGGAGGACCACCATAATGGGTTACAACAAAAGATGGTATCTCTTGCTCCTTAGTATTCTGACCACACAGAGGGTTCCTGTGGCTCTCATCTGAAGACGAAACTTCAATATTGACCGAATTTTCACGAAGCAAGCCTTCATGAGGAAGTTTCTGTTGAAGACCTTCAGAATTAATGTTCCCGTTATTGGGAATTGAGGGAGTAGAGTCTTGAATTCCAACAGATAAATGTTTGAGGTCTTCAAGAACTCCAGCATCGAGTAAGGCCTTGTTACAGATTGGCCTTTGATCTCCTGACTGTGCTGGGTAGATCTTTTTCTTAGATGCCTTCTTACTCGCTTTGGAAAACACTTGTTGATGAAAGTGGTTGCTCTGAGTAGGTGTATGAGCTTGATCCGAAAAGATGGTCAGGTTAGGCTGACGATCTCCACTCAAATCATGTGTACGTGCCTGACTTGGTTGTCCGTATGATATGGGGGAGTATGCCCCATAACCCTCTTGGACTAGAACAGATGTGTGTGTCTGTCCTGGAGTGAATCGTTGATGAGTCACTCCACTACTAGGGATATATTTATGTGTCTTTCCCTGAGATGATGCTGAAGCTGTTATGATATCCTGGCAAGCATCCAGAATATGAGTAGGAAATTTCTTCTGCTCTTTCACCATTGAAAAAATATGCTTGGTGACTTCAGCTGCCGGAACATGGATATACGTCCATTCCGGGCTTGGAGTAGGTGTATGTGCCTACTCCTGTCCTCCTTTTCCTGTTAGTGAATCCTGACAGTACTCAAGTGTGGAGGCATATAGTTGAGTCTGCCTCTTGTTTGTCGTGGGAGCTTTCCGACTGACTTCTCCGTGTGCTACCAAGCGAGACTGTTAGTAGGCTTGATTAGTACTAGCAGGTGTATGTGCCTGCTGATTACACTTCGCCAAACACGGTTGACGAGATCCATCATATGTAGTCAGGCGAGCCTGATGACTAACTAATGATGTATAAGAAGGTGTATGTTCCTGCCTATAGTACTCCGCTGGAATTTCCTGGCGGGATTGGCTTGATGATGCCAGACGAGTCTGTTGGACAGTGGAATTAAAACGGACAGGTGTGTGTGCTTGCTCGTTGTTCGCCACCAAGTTAGGTTGGTGGACTTCTCCGGAGACGGTAGGGATGAAAACCTGCCCATTGTTAACCGGATTTTGTATCTGGCGGTTCGTCTTGCCTGCTCGGGTTCGAGGAACCTGAGCCGAATGCCTAGAGTCAGTACCCTCATCATGTTGAGGGCGCACTACCGTACGAGACTGGCGGCGATTGTTGATGGGATCCCTCGAGAAGGACTCTTGTCTTTTTGAATTAAGGCTCTGAGGGACCTGCTCATTCACTTCCTCAGAGTATGGGAGAGAATGGAAATTGCATTCCGGGGATAATGACCCGAAACGGATGGAGATGGTAGTCAGCACCGCCTGCCTCTTGATCACTGTTCGTCATTGTCCGGATGACCTGTGTGAGTTGTTCACTTGGAGTGCCTGTCGGGAAGCCTCCAGAGTTGGGATGGTACCGTGTTGACGGTACTCCTTAACTAGAGCATTTGATACCCAGCGTTGAAGACGCTGAGTAAGTGATGTCATCCTCAGAGCGGATGACGGTCCAATAGGAATAGCAGTAGTGGTATTTGCAGCAGCAGTATTCACAGGTGTGATTTTGAGAGCAGCCATTATGGAAATACAGAAGATCTTGGAAAAGAGTTCCTGTTTGATATAACAAACGTAATCAAGATAAATTCAGCTACTTCATCCTTTGGATGAGCACACATGTCAATGATTGTTTTTGTTAGCCCTCTTATTGAGTTTCAAATAGGGTCTTTAACAAATAGGTAAAATATCATTTTATCTTGGTTAAGGATTCACGTCGGGTTCACCATTTTTTGTTTCCCTCGGAATTCGGGGATGACCTCCTAGATGGGAGATTCAAAAGTTCTGATCGGTTTCTAACGGGTTTATTCGTAGAACCAAAAACATCCAATGATTCCACATCCATTTGGACCTACTTTCCAAAGGTAGGCGCTCATTAGCTTGTGAACTAATGAGGCTTAGGAATTTGCATTGGTCGAGAGGATGGGAGGTCGGACTCATCACACCTTTTTAGGGGAATTATTGTCTATTCCGGGACACTCTTTATAGATTTAAGTTATGTTCGTGAATCCTAATTACATTACCATGTATATAATGAGATTTCCTTCAGTTTTGACAATCAATGATTAAATATGTAAGAAATTTAGAGAATCTTTTATATGTATTTGAGGTTCTTCATCAATAGAGAATCATCTATATCTATTTAGAGATTCTTGGTCAATGGTATCCTTCAAAACATTTGTATAAAAGTCTCTTGGTCATTATGATGACCAGGCAGGTTTTAAAGCCACTCAGTGGGGCACATGAAGTTTATTGTCATTCAGAAGGACATGAATTATTTCAGAGTTGGGATCGAACCCGTAGATGGGCTACCTACGTATCCTTTGTTTTCAAAAAATAATCAGAACCCACGTAGTTCGAATAAGGGAGTATGATGTTTATGATTGATGGCTCAAAGCAGGATGTCATAATTACTTTTACCCTCTAAGCTCACGTGAGTCATGCTCAGTGTGAGAAACAAGAGGTATTAGTAATAAAATAGACAATTGGGCCATGAAAGATGTAATCATAAGAAATGGTTTGGGGATTATGTATGTATGACTGCCCAGATAAATGAAGGTTAGGATTTAATTTAGGGATAAAATCTAGGAACATGGTCCATAAAGGTATATGTGCTTCATGGAGATTTGAATATTCTAACTTGGGACTTATTCCTGAAAAGGAAACCCAAATTAGGAGAGGAATGATAACAGGGTTTTACTCCTGAGAAGGAGTCCTAGATCAAACATAAATTAGGACTGGTTAAAGAGAAATTAAGGTATTTGGGGCTTACTCTTGAAAAGAAAGCCCAAAATTTATGACTGGGACTTATTCCTAAAAAGGAGACCCAGGTTAGGGGACTTGGGGCTTACTCCTGAAAAGGAAGCCCAAAATTATGACTGGGACTTATTCCTGAAAAAAAAACCCAGGTTAAGGGATTATGACTAGGACTTATTCCGGAAAAGGAGGCCCAGGTTAAGGATTAAGGTTTGGGGCTTACTCCTGAGAAGGATGTCCAAATTATAGGACTTATGACTGGGGATTATTCCTGAAAAGGAGACCCAGGTTAAGGATTCTCTCATCTTAAAGGATGAGGTTGAATGAATGAACTTTCCATATTTAGTTACATAAGGATATTTAAATCACTAGGTTTTGAGAGATATTCCACAGGATTCCTTTCAAATAAGAAAGTCAAATCAAGAAATCATTCCATAAATGGTTTTAAAGAGTGTCTTGAAGACTGAATCTTAAATAGGAAAGGATTAATGGCTTAAGAGTGGTAAAATGGGCAATATGGGCACCCAAAAAAGAAAGGGGTGTGCAAGTCTTGGAAGACGCGCAAGTACTGCGTGGGTGCGCAAGTATTGGTCGCGCATGTATACCTGCGCGACATATGGTGTATTTGCACGATGGTCAACCAGCATTGAAATACTTGAGCGACTCTTTATTAAATCCTTTAGAATCCTCTTGAGGTTCTTCCAGAAAAGGGACCTGCAAGTTCTATCGAAGGAGTAAGGCGGTGCGCAAGTGTGACCACATCCCTTAGGGGCTGGCCACTCAGGCATGCAAGTGTTGATGAGTTTCAACACTTAGGCCTTCCTCCCTCTCTTTAGATCTTCCGTTCTATTAAGAAATTACCTTAGAAGTGTTCCGGAAACTTTGAGAAGAGACTTGGGCGTCAGGAGCTTCAATCCGAGTTTCTGGAAAAAAGATCCTCTTGAATGGGGGGCCCACAAGGTCTATTTATAGGCAGAAGAAGACCCCGAGCGGTTATCGGGAGGTTATCACTTAGGTCACGCAAGTCACTTGCATGAACATAAGGTGTCGCGCAAGTAGACTTGCATGACCACTAGGCGGCGCGCAACTGTACTTGCGCGACCATGAGGGAACTTGCGCAACCTATGGGCAATGTTCTCCTTGTTCATCCCTTTGTCGATTTTTGATGTTTCATCAAAGGATGAATCACTTTGGACTAAGGTATTTCCCTTTTTTCAGTCGTTAGACTGTGTGACGGAAAGGAGTGTCAACAACGACCAGGATTGTTGACCCAACCTACCTGAAGGGTGGTTGGGACATTGATCCGGGATGGGCATATGAGTTCCCCTACTCATCATAAATAGGGGACTGTTGGTATGTGTCATTAGTGGCATGGGCCATGGTAGTCATTGATGTTGATGCCCCTCGCTGGGCGTTCTCCTCAGCCAGAGCTCGATGCTTGTGTCATGTTAACTAGACTGGGGCCAGTGGTGCAGGCGCATAGCTTACCTGCTCCTCAGTTGATGGGGTCGGGTGGTGGCATTGACGCGGCCTAGTGGGATCCCCCCTTGATATCCCCATGAATGATATTCTGGCTCAGCTGACCTGGACATCCCTAACCTCATTGGCGTAGGGGAGGTAGTCATTGAAGCGTTCTAGGGAGAGGCTCTGGAAATGGTTATGCGTCTAAGTGGGGAGCAATGGTTCCCTATGCGGCCCTTGGGGGAGATGGTGGTGACGAGGCTCAAAATCCTCTATGTCTTGTTGGTCCATCTCCTAGGTTGGGTTAATCCCTTCTTCCTCATATCGTTGAACGAGGACATTTATCACCCTCATATGAATAATTTCAAAATGGGAGATGGGGTATCGGCACCCAGTATCCATTGACATGGAGGCGATCATGGGAAGGATTAGGCCGTGCGGGATTGTCGTGTTGAAATTTCCCCTACCCCTACCTCAGTGGTTGGGAGATGATCATTTTCCTGTCCTGATAGCTTGGGTCATGTAAGGCAGGGAGACATATCCATTAGTGCTGAAGGAAGGAAAGCAGTATACAGTGCCCTAGCGCCATTCTATCTTCCAAGGTTGGTAAGAAGGATCCACGCTGACAACGTCACAGATCGGGATGTCCAACATTCATCTGCACCAATTTTTAGTGAGTTTTAACACAGGACCACTATTTTCTTTGTGGGACCTGGCGCCAAATACTTGGATCTAGTGACACATCAATCCACTAATGTATCGAATGCTACTAATCTTCATATTGAGGAGAAAAAATTCTCTTTGGTTTCACCATTTCTGTTTAAGACACGTAAGGGCGTGCATCCATATGTTTTAGAGAAGAACAAGCATTTTGTTTCCTCATATTCCCACTTTCCAAAGGTGGGTAGAATTCATCACTTATTCAGGGAAGTTTTCTACTTGATTGAAATAGGATGATGGAATTATGGTTCCTCTTTATTTGGGTTCCTCCTCGGAACTCATTTCCTAGTCCGAGTATCCCCCCTAGACTTAATATGTTGTTCATGAAACTCTTCTTAGTTCCATGTATTCATGGATGCCAGTTAATTACACTACTTCTTCTAGAACATTCCAAGGGGTCCATCCAAGGCAGCAACCTTCGGTCGGGGGAGTAGTCATGTTGGAAATCACTGGCATGTCTGGGCACTAGAACATTGACTTATCTAGGTTTCTTCCCCATATGATGGGGCTTCTCGATGGCCAGGAAGCCCGAGGCATCCCACGTTGAATGCGGGGAATTATATATCATATGCATGTCGCTAAGGATTTCCTCTTCTTCCCATGTTTTACACAGGGTATGACATGGGTTTAACATCTAGAAGAGATGGATTGGATAGATCGAAACATTGATGGGAGTGGATCAGATGAGTTCAATCCCTAGGTGAATCACTGATGCTAGAGACTAATGCGTGGTTAGTCACCCAATTACTACTAGGAGCGGTGATAAAGTGGGTTACATTATCGCATCGGCATGTGGAGGCATGGGTAAGAATATGGATGGATATGGATTGTTGAGAGTTGATGGGGAGTGATATGGAACCATTGAGAGGGTGATGGTGATGTTGGGCTTGAGCCGCGAAGAGACTTCCTATGTATCCTTGTGGCAGGAAATAAAAGTCTGTGTAGATTAGTGAGGCAATGGGACAAATGAGGAGTCGACCTGTGAGAATGGATGAATGGATGGGACCAGGAGGAAATATAACCATCGGGCTGGATCATGATATTCTCAAGACACAATGCCTCGATGGAGATACCACACTGAGAAATGGATGATGGGATTGAACCTTCGGGAGGCTTCCTACGTATCCCCGTGGTGGGGAATCAAAGTCCAAAAAGATCAGGATGGGGAATACAATTTGGGTGTGTGTGGATGATAGCTAACCAAATGCAAGTTTTGGTCTTATGCTTGGTTAGAAGATCAGGGTTAGTTTATCGCTTGAGGGGTGGACTATATATATGGGTCCCAAAAGAGGGGACTACAATGGCTTGCCATCGATTGCAGAACATAATAGCATACCGTCGACTGCGGAACACAATGAGTTACCATTGGTTGGGGAACACAACATCTTACCACTGAATAGGGTTGAACCACAGGGAGGCTTCCTACGTACCGTATCTAGGACACAAGGATCAAACACCACATAGTTTTAATGGGTATAGTTTAATGTCTTGTGGGACAAAAAGGGGTGTACAGTTTAACATCATGTGGGATGAAGGTGGACCAACTTGAATGGGTCAGGACTAGTAGGTGTTAGGTATGAACCTTAGGTAGGCTTCTTACATACCTTACCTTGGAAAGGATAAAATTCCATGTATTTTGGGATGGTGGATACAGTTTAACATCATGCAGGATGAAGGTGAACTGGCGTGAATGGGTCGGGACAAATAGGTGTTGGTCTTGAACCTCAGGGAGGCATCCTATGTACCTTGCCTTGGAAAGGATCCAAACCCACGTAGTTTGGTATGGGTTGGTGATTACATGCTAGGGTGTCCAAGAGAGGATTTCATGGTCGATACTTACTCTAAGACCACGTGAGTCATGTTCAGTGTATGAAATAAGAGGCAGCAATGACCTGACGATCACATCGCGAAATGTGTGTCTATGGGAAGTGGAGTGCGGATTACACTTGGTTAACATCCCAGGGAGATGGAGATTGATACATACTCTAGAATGGAGGCCTGATGGTGATAAATCGTAGAGGGAGGGAGACAGGATAATGAAGGTCCCTGTGCCCATCTCTTCTCTGTTCTTTGGCACTGGAGAAGAATGGAGGAGCAGGGGTGCTTCCTGCTGTAATAAAGGCTAAGGGGTTACACCAAGCTGGTTCTCCTTCACTATGAATAGGAGCTACTCCAAAAAATAGGATCTCATTCCATGTGAGTAATATCTCACTTCTATAGATATGTGAGGGCGTAGAGAATGTCTGAGATGGGGCACCCAACTTATGATGCACGGGGTGAGGAGATAGTTTAACGTCATGCGTTGGGGATGATGAGGCATTGAATTTTAATGTCCTACAAACTTAGATGAGGCAGGTTCACTATGAACCCCAAGGACTTACATAACCATCATGCTTTAACCCTTGGTGAAGGGAAGGCACCGAAAATGCTGTGGTGAGGGGGTGTTGTGGAGTGATCCACTAAGGGGTCCACGTTAGTGTAGCTATGAAAAGAAGCAATAACTGTTAGCATGCCTATATAAAGAAGAATAATTCTATGAAACGAAACATTAAGCACCACCCAATGGACCTTGAAATCACTTCATACAAACCTGGAGGGTCATATGTGAAAAGGGGTTATAGAGCAAAGGGTTTCATAGGCATAGGCCTTGGGAATCTCTAGTGCTCCATGTAATGGAGGGGCTTCGCAAAGTGGAAAGGCTTTCATGGATTAGGGCTTTACGAAGCAAGGGTACCCTATGAATAATAGCACTACGAAGCCATGTGCTTCACGAAGCATAAAAACCCTACCTTACCATAGGGTTTACCAGTGTGTGGAGGGTACTTCACGAAGCATGAGTACTTTGTGATGAACTGAGTACCCTTGAGGATCTCCTTCCTTCACAATGGCCGACGGGATCTGTGAAGGGCATCCCAGATTGAATAGGGGTTGTATTTGAGCTATGGAAAGGGTACTTCACAATGCTCAAGTACCTATTAGAGCTCATTTTTTCTCAAGCCTTCATAGAGAAGAAGGTAGTTCATGATTTGAGAGCAGAGAAGGTGAATGGTTGGGGTATCCATCCTTTGGGATGGACAGTATACTAGTATTTATAGTCAAGGGGTGGTGTGAAGTAATGGACGCTCCATGAAATTCCACATGGCAATCCACAATCAGTCGAGGACTGCCTCAAGTTCATTATAACCGCATATCTGACCGGCATCCCCTCCTCAGTGCGGAGCTTACTTCGCGGCACCCTCGAAGGCTTCAGTCAAGTTCCCCAGGCTCGCATAGGCCAATTTGGCTCCCTCAACGTAATGAGGATTCCAGTCCAGTGTGTCATAACTGCCAAGCCTCCCACCTATTTGCTCTACAGAGAACATGGTGCGGGGCTCTGACTTTGCACCTGTCACGTTGTAGGTCTCTGCGAATGGTCTTCATGAGGTTTCCCCTTTGAAGATGAGTTTCTCTTTTCGATTCTTTTCCTCATCCCACATATTGGTACCAAAAATACTTTTTATACTGGATCATTGGTTGGGGATTCAAAGGATGGTTGAATCAGAGTCAAATTCCAAGTTTGAGAGTTTGATTGTCTTCAGAATCATGGTTTGTCGTCTATGATTTATATCCACTAGTATTTATGTTTTTTTATGTATTTTTTGTTTATCTTTTGGTTTCTTATTATTTTGAATTTTATTACCTTAGTAATATTTTTTATATTGGTTCTGATAAATTATAAATTAAACCCCTCATGGTCCTTTGGGGTTACATTGGGATTGATTAGACCCCCTATAGGGATACCTATTGGGTGTTCCATTACCCGAACAAGGAAAATGTCAATTATAAGAATTGAATTGTTATGTAATGAAGTAGATCCCATGATAAATGTGATTACATAGGGTTTGGGGTTATGATATAAAATAAAGTAAATTGTTTTTAGTTATTAAAATAGAATAAGGTGTTTTTTGGAATATTTTCAATGGGTTTAATGAATTAAGGTGAGTGTGTTAGATGAATTATGTGTTGTAATGGAAACATGGAAGTGAGTCAAGGAATATAAATGGGATAATGAATAATGATGGATTATGTATTGGATACTCTTTGAATTTTGAATGATATTTGTATTACATGATTATGATTTGTTATAATGGTTTATGTAATGAATGAATATTAATGCATGTGAACATGGCTTGGTGGTGAGTGGGATATTGGTCTAAGCCTCCTATCATGGGTCAGGTTGGACTTAGGCTCTGAACCCTACCCCTAGAATGTGTAGTTAAGGGAGTCAAACTAAAGATCTATGCCCCTAAAAGTTGCATTGGATGAGACAACATGGACTGAGTCTCTATGTTACATGTGATGAAATTGATATAAAATTATTTACTTAGTGACATAGGGACTTTAATTATACCCTTATTCATAGTAATAGATTGTAATATGCTATAGTGTTATAAATTAATTTCCTAGACCAAGGAACAAATTGTGAAAATGGTTTAAGTGAATAATTTTAACTAATAAACTTGGTATAAATTTTTATACCTATTTGTTTTTTTCATACATCAATACACTATCTATTTAGACTAGATATCTTTTAGACACCGTTGTTGGTGGACTACGAAGCTGTAATCACACCCTACTCAGGCCTCCATTGTGTACCCAAGTACACTTCATGGATCCAGATCAGAAGAAGGGAAAATGATATATGATAGAGAGATGATTTGGGATTGATTTTTGTATCAATGAGGGGTTTATACATTGAGTTGGGATCTATTTTGGGGATTTTTTAATTGTCTTCATTTTAGGTACTCATTACACTAGGTGAAGTATTGACATTACATAGCATGTTTACTTTTGGTTATGGGCTTGTACCCAATTTTAGAAATAATTGGAATTGTGTGTTCATTATTTATTCTATTTTTCCCATATTTAATGTTTATATGAAGTGAATTACTCTAAATAGAAGATATATTCTCCCCACCTAATCTATTAGTCCCTTTCTACTGGTTGGTATCCTTGGGTGTACAGGGAGGCGCACATGAGGTCATGTGGTGACACAACTCTAGGAAACTATTTATTGGCCTCTAGGTTGGGGGTGTTATGAAGTGGTAAAAATGTTTTTTATTTTCTATTACCTTACTATTTGGGAATGGTAGAAAAAATATTTGGAAGTGCCAAGCCTTGGAAACGAGCTTGTGAATAGGAGTAGCTAAACCATGTATGAGGGAAGACATAAGTAACCTTAAGTGTTAGTTTTTGTTTTTGACATGTGTTTCTACTATTGAATGATATTCCACCAATGGGAGTTGCACTTGTTGAGTGATGCTTCTATTTTCTGATGTTTTTTCTCATGTATAAAATTTCTTGAGGATGTGAATTCTTGCATTATTTGAGGCACCTTGAGATATATGTTGAATGAATCATGGAATGAACACGTGGGGAAGATGCTTGAGACATGAGGGATAAGGTGCATTTAATATTATTGAAAACTTGAGAGAATTAATCTTAAATGAAGATAATGAAAATGTGTAAATGGAATGAATGTGAAAACTAGTTAATTAATAGTTCTTAATGAAAAGTTATAAATGGGTTAAAATTTGGTTGTGGTGTTTTGTAGAGAGATTAAGGTTATTAAGTGGTAAAGACTTGTGTTGTGATGGTAAAATGGTTAAAAATGATATTTAATGAAATACTTATTACAATGTTAGTTAGTTTACCCTGTGATAATTATGAACCAGGGCAGGGACAACTAAAGGATGTGGAAGAGGTTTGGTGATATCCTTTAGGATAGTGTATGTGGAATGGGTTATTTACGGATAATGGAGAACATTATTTTGTGAAATTGTGAATAATTGTTTATGTGTTCTGAGTTGTGATTTTTTCATTGTAATATTATACCACCATGAATTTAAGTTCTAGTAGGGAGAAAAGATGATGTCGCTAATAATTCTCCTCTAAAAATGGGGCAAGAAAACCCAGTGATCCAAGGAAACTAGGGTGATGTGCAGTTCGGTTACAGCCTTTCACGTTTGTTAAAGATGAAAGAACAAGAACTAGTGAGGGTTATTCTTGGTGTGATTGAGCTGATTAGGAAGTTTTATTTACAACACCCTATGAATTTTTCTAGAGAGGGTGTACCTTAAGCATCCATGTTTTGATTGAGTCCATTCAGATGATTCATGATCATTTGTTGAATCCTCTAGAGAAGAGAGTCAAGATGGAGGTTAACAGGCTATGAGGTCAAGAATATAAATTTTTTTGATGTTTTGGTTGAGACGCTATTGGATGATTGTATGATTTGGAATGATTTTCAAGAAACGTTTCTGGAACATATATATAAATACTCCTTGTAGTTGGATAAGGTTGTGGGGTTTACGAGGTCAACCAATGGTTCTATGTTAGTTGTGGAGTATGCTAGCCACTTAACTAATGTGAAAAAAATCATTCTAGTGTTTTTAGGGGATGAGGCAGATATGGTGAGATATTTCTTAGATGGTATTAGAAATGAGATTATGTTCTAGGTGAATATATTTCAGTTGAAGAGGGTTACTGAAGTGATGGATTAGGCCCTTATTTAATAAAGAAACCTCAAGAGGGATTTTGGTGTTATAAATTTAGTTCTATTTGGGTAATCCATTGGTGCATATTATGATAGTAGGAAACACTGCTTTGAGATTTTACAATAGGGGATTTGTATACAGAGTAGTTAGAAAATGGAAATTTCCTCACAAGGTAGTGATCTAATTTTCTACAATCAGTGCTATATTTAGGGGAACATGTGCAAATAGTTTCCTTGACCACTAGTTGGGGGGGGGGGGTCGATCATTTATAAGGTTCAACAATGTGTATATGTTTTTTAGTAACACTCAATATATGGGTAAAAATTGAGGATCAAGGAAAGTGTCGAGTGGTGGAAGGGGATCGGTTTTCCCATATCATGCAGGCAGTTGGAGGTCTAATGGTTGTATTGGTCGAGGTGCTAGATGTGGTAATCCAATGTGAGAGTGTCCATATCTTCATGTTATTGTAGATCTAATAACTATACCATATAATAGGTTATAGGGTAAGGGTACCTTCATACAGTTTATCCTACACCAAGAGGTAGTGAGATTGGACCGTCAACTGTTTGAGGTATGTTGATTATAGATTCTACTCATGTTAGTTCTTTTTTTAATATAAGTGATTCACATTCTTTTATATCATCTCAGTTTTTGAGTGTGTTGGGAATATAAGTGGAATATGTGTGTGGGTTAATGTTGATTGATACACTATTCGGGGTGTGGGAAGAAAATATACATCAGTATGAAGGGTGTTCCCTCAAGATTGGTGGGTAACGTTTTGTTTGTGACTTGTTTATGCATGAGAAGTTAGGTTTTAATCTTACTTTGGGCACGAATTGGTCAGTTTTGTACCAATACCATATTGACTTTTACTATCATAGGGTAACATTAATGTTTTATATGGGAGAATCTTTTGTCACTCATGGAGAATGAGATATTTGAGTACGTCATGCAGAGCTAGTCTATTTGTAGTTGGTTGAACTCACAACCTATGTGTCTTATCTTATGCATGATGATGGAAAAGTAGAATAGCTAGTATTACCTCATGTAATGGATCTTTTTTTGAATGTGTTTTCCAAGGACTTCTTGGGTCTAACACTACTATTAGATTTTGAGTTCATGATAGAGTTGTTGCTGGTTGCATAACCAATTTCCATTCTTCCATATAGAATGTCAGCGAAAGAACTCTAGGGGATTATAAATTGGTAGGAGGAACTTGAGAACATGTATTTTTTTCTTCCGAGTTCATCACCTTGGGGATATCCAGTGTTGTTTTCGATTAATACTGATGGATTGCTGCAGATATGTGTTGATAATAGGAATCTGGATCACATGAAAATTAACCTAGATAACCTATACATCAAATTGATGATCATTTTGACCAAATGATAGGTTATTCAGTGTTCTAAAAGATTGATTTGAGATTGGGGTACCATTAGCTACAGGTGAGACCTTCTAATGCACCATGGACGTCCTTTAAGAGCAGGTATGGATTACACAATTCTATTGGAATTCCATCCAGGTTTACCAATGCACAATTAGTGTTTGTAGATTTAATTAATAGAATCATTCAACCATTCATAAAACATTTTGTAATTTTATTTTTTGATTAAATCTTAGTGTACTCTAATAATCATGACTATCATGCCAAACATCTTGACATCATTTTGAGAACACTGATAGATCATAGGATATAATCCATTGTATCCATGTGTTATTTTGGGATATACACGGTAAATTTATTGGATAACATCATCTATGAAGAAGTTATTTCTGTATTCCAAAAGAAAGTGAAATCTATTGTAACATGGAATCAGTCCATGAATGTGTTTGACATATAGATTTTTCTGTGTTTGTAGGGATATTATCAAATATTTATCCAAGACATTTCTCATTTTTCAGCACCGATTTCGCGTCTGACCAAGAAGGGAATCAAGTTTGAATGGTTGGAATCATGTGGAAATTATTTTCGTGATTTAATGCAATGACTAACAACTGAACCGATCTTGATCTAACCATAGTTTGGTAATGATTATACCTTGTTCTGTGATTCATTAGGTTTTGGTATTAGGTAAGTGATGATATAGGTTGATCGGTTTGTGGGGTATGCTTCACAAAACTTATGGAATCATGGATAAATTTACCCTATGCATGATCTTTTATTATCGTTGTTGTTTATGGTTGGATGTGTTGTTGGTATTACTTGTTGGATGAGAGGTTTACAATGAATACCAATAATAAAATTCTTAAGTATATCTTCTCGATGTAGGACCCCAGTACACCCTGAGAGGGGAGGGGTGAACAAGGGTGTCAACTTTTTCTTTTAAAGTGATGGATCTTGTTCCCACGTTGTTAGGAACTTGTTAAACCTGTATGATGGATATGAACATAAAGAAACCATTCACATGCAGAGAGGTGACACATCACTTGTTACTTGGTTCACCACTAAGGGTTACATCCAAGGAGCTTACGCCGACAGGTTGTCGGTCATACCAAATTTCACTAAACTTCACTAGCTATGGATTACAATGGTTCGGGCACAGTCACTCTATCCCAGGCTCACTGACTTTACAAAGATTCAGGGATAGCTCACTGCTTCCCTCGTGTCACTCCTGTTGACTCCCCCTGGCTCACTACCCTTTGTGATGTCACACTCAATTTGTAGACGTGAAGGTCTCTTCATCATTATTAAAGAATACGTCCTCTGTTTTGTGTAGATTCTCTGTTGAAGTCCAACTCTCTCCTGTAGTCAAATCTCACTTCCCTTCAAGGGTACTGGGAAATCTCCCAACCGTCACGCTGCTCAAAAACACTGGCGCGCTTCTTTATTGCCTTCCGTGCAATTCTCCTATATGGAAAAAATTTTGCGCGCAATTCATACTGGCACATAGGTATCAACCAACAACCTGCGCGACACTACCTACTTCAACTTCAATCATGCGTGACTCAATTCCATTCTCACCCAAATGGCCTTAGTCGCGCAGCCAACAACCGGCGCACATACTCTACTTGAGCGGCCCAAAAACCACTTGCGCGACTCAACTACATGGGCGACGGTAGCTCAAAAAATCTCTAAGTATTGATCTTTGTTACAAATGAGGAGGGGTGTTCCTCTATTTATAGGTAAACTGGACCCCCTGTGCGGTGGTGCGCAAGTGTCCTCACAGCACGCAAGTCCCGGCATGCAGATCTAACCACCCTAGCCTCTATCACGGTACTCACTTGCGTGAACACACTAATACTTGCATGACCCTCTTTCCTATGACATATTTTGAAGCTCTGATCTCAAATAACAACAGGCATGCACCGTTCCAACCTCCTAGGCATCGGCGCGCATGTCCTTTCTCGGTGCGCAAGTCACCTGCGCTACCAGCCCAAAACATGCACGACCCTTATCCCTTTTCCATTTTTCCATGTTCTAATCTTGAAAAACATATGGCATGCAATATTCCTTTCTTTCAAGTACATGTCACGCAAGTCTCTTTTCCAAAATACATTTTCTCCATTTATCAATTTTCAGGCCCAAATATTTTGGGCAACACTGGAAAAAGGTTCCACCTTCAATACTATAATCTTCTTGATCTGTATGAGCACTTTTCTAGCACACATTCTGAACTTTCTTTGAGGATTGACAACAAACACAAACCATACACCAAATCATGAAAATATGGTCATAGTTCCAACACTCGAATCATTATTTTAACCTTCTGTAGTGAATAAGGGTTGGGTATGTGCATTTTGTACACTATTATTAGTTCTATACAGTGGGAAATGGAAGCACTGTTATAGATTCCTTGAGTAAAAAGTATCAAAATCAGGTGGTTTAAGAATCCGGTTTTGAATGGAGGATGATGTAATTTTTTGTTGAGATGCAACTTAAGGTGAAGGATGGACAAGGGAAGGTGACACATGAATCCTTATTAGATTAGTCAACAATTATGTACCTGATTAGGGAGACACAATATGAATATTCGATGTGTTTGACTTCGAGGGAAATATTTTATGTTGGTGAGTCACATTCCAGTTGGATTGATAGAAATGATGAGGTTGTTTATGTTCATGGTTGTGTCATCATACTTAAATGTATGCTTGAAGGGTTGATGCACGAGTTCCTTGACTCAAAGTGGGTGGTAAATCATTGTTTAACCAAATTTATCATGATCGTTGTAGGTATTTTTTGTGTCTAGGTATGATGAAATAAGTCATACATTTTTTAGCATGATGATATACCTGTCAATAGGTGAAGGATGAGAATTAGAGGCCGTGTGGTTTATTGTAGCCTTTTCCTATTCCTATATGATAATGGGGTGGAATAATGATGGATTTTATGGTAGTTCATCCTAGTATACCTTAGGGGAATGATAAAATCTGGGAAGTTGTGGATCAGTTGTCTATGGTGGATCATTTCTTACCAATTCGAGGGACATTTATCATCGATCAGTTGGGTGAGATTTATGTTTGAGAAATAGTATGGTATAATGGGTTCCACAAATGATACTCTCCGATCATGATCCATAGTTCACTTCATTTTTTAGTAGTTATTATAGACAATTTCTAGGAGCTAGGTGTTCTTGAGCCCATATTTCTACCCAAAGATGGATGGGATTTAAGAGCATACTATTCATCTTCAATAGAACATGTTGAGGGAATGTGTCCTAGATTTTTCTGGATTGTGGGGTAAGAACATAGTTCTTATTGAGTTCTACTATAATAATAGTTACCATGATATGTTTCAGATAACATAATATGAGGCACTCTATGGGAGGTTGTGTAGATCTATGTTATGTTGGATGCAGGCATGGGCGTCAGTGATGTTGGGGTCGAGTCTCTTATAGGAGATGTTGGATTAGGTTAAGTTAATCTTGATGCAAATGGATGTGGATCTAAGTGTTCAAAAGTCATATGCAGATTGGAATCATCATCCTCTTGAGTTTATGGGGGGTGATCGAGTGTTTCCTTTAGTGTCTCCAAGGTGGGAAAACTATCAGATTCAGAAATAAGGTAGATTCGCACCCAGGTATGTGGGAACATTTCAGATTGGGGATAGGATTGGACTATTGGTGTACCGGTTGTCTTTTCTATAGAGTTATATTGGTATCTATAATTTTTTTTGTGTCACAACATTGGATGTATCACCTTGACATATCATGTTTGATTGATGTTGATGATGTTGTGTTTGAGGCTGATTCATCCTATGGGGAGCATTCGGATCATATTAAGGATTGTAGTGTGAAAGCTCATTATGGTAAGATGGTGCTTTTAGTTCGAATTTTGTGAAAAAATAGTAATACCGAGGAATAAAGTTATTAGATAGAGATGGATATATATGACCACCAGCATGATCTATTTTCCTTAGGAGATTAGTGATTATTAAGAAGAGTAGCTCAAGGAAGATCAGTTATAAGGTGGGGAGGTTTTATGATCCTAGACTCCATTGAGGTATATCCTTGTTTAAATCATTATTTAAATCCCCTGAACATGGTTAATGATGTTTTTAACATGAACATGAAGATGACCAGGGGTGTTCTAGGGTTTCGAGACAAGAAATAAAAAGTAATTGGACATCCAATGCATGTTCCACGGTTGGAACACTATTAAAATTAACCAGGGATCCTAATTGTTCATGCTTAGAGGAAGGGTGTCTGATATTTGTAAAATAATGATAGGGGGAAGGCCAGATCATGTGGGTTTGGATAGAGCCATTTCACATGGTGGGAACAAGAGTTTTTTCACCGTGTGGTATCCCCATGTTACTGTGTGACATAGATCCTCCTGGACTTAGGGTGGCACATGGTTGGTGTAATGTTTTGAAATATATATGGCCAAATCATGTGCCTCATTAAAAAAATAGGAATTTAGCATATCTCCCCCATATATATTTATTTCCTCTACCTGATTTTCTCCTTTATTTCTTCTCCAGTGACCCCAGTGATGAACCAAAACACTCACGAATTCCAAAGGATCAATATCCTTTGGTTATAGACTATTTGGATTATCATTGGGTTCAGACCGAATATTAGGGTAAGTCTAATATAACCCATTTCTCTCTTTTCTGGATTAGTTCTGGTAGACTTTTTCTTCTTCTAACAAATCCTTAAAACCCTATTTTTCTAGTGGATCACAGGTTAGGGATTTGAATGGTTGTTGAATCCGAATCAAATTACATGGTTGAGGGTGTGGTTGTATTTAGAATCAATGTTGGCAGTCTATATGTTATATCTCATAGTCTTGCTTTTGGTTTATGTATTTTTTGTTGTGTTATTGGTTTCTTCATCTTGTTCATTTGATTACCTTAGTAATATTTGGTATATTGGTTGTGTAACTCAAAAATTTAACACCTAATAATCCCCATGGGATTCATTAAGATTGATTAGATCCATTATATGGCCACCCATTGGGTGTACCATTACCCAAACATGGAAAACAGTAATTATAAGCATTGAATTGTTTTGTAATGTAGTAGTTACCTTGATAAATGTTCTGTCCTGTTGGTTGGGGTTATGAAACAAAAAAAAGGTAATTGTGTTTAGTTGTTATCATGGAAAAAGGGGTTGTTCAAAATATTTTAAATGGGTTAAATGAATTAAGGTGAGAGTGTTAAATGAATTATGGATTGTAATGTAAACATGCAAGTGAGTCAAGGAATATAAATAGGAATGTGAAAATAGGTTAAGGCATAATGATAATTTACATATCTATTAAACTATGGATTGTGAATGATATGTGTTTTTTATTATGGATTATCGGAATGGTTATTGTAATGAATGATTATTAATACATATTAACATGGATTGGTGGGGTGTGGTATAAGGGACTAAGGCTCATCCCATAGGTTGGGTTGTACTAAGTCTCCAAACACCACGCCTAGAATATATAGGTCATGAAGTCAGACAGAGGTCCACAATAAGTGTGATGAACTTGTTATGAATTTCTATACCATGTGAGATAGGGAACTTGACTTATCCCATTATTCATAGTAACTGACTAACATATTTTGTTGTGTTATTAATGATTTTCCTACCCCTTGGAACATAATATGAAAATTTTTTAGGTGAATAATGTTAAATAATGACACCTGGTTTCCTTTTTTTTTAACATGATATTTATTTCATACATTAATAAAATAATATTTTAATCTTGATATTTTGTATAAAATTTTTGTGGTGACCTAATAAGTTGTTCTCACACCCTTCTCAAGCCTCCACTGGGTATCCAAGAAGTCTTCATTGTTCCAGGTCAGAATAATATAAAATTACCTATGCTATTGGGATTATTTGGTCTTGGGATGGGCATGGATGAGGGATCCTGATATAGTGTCGTGACCTATTTTTTAGATTCTTCAGTTGTATTTATTTTGGGGTTTTCTTACACATGGAACATTATTGAAATTACATATCATGTTTAATTTTTGTTGTGAGCTTGTACCTAGTTTTGGGAAATATTGGTAATGCATATTCCTATTTTATTCAGTGTTGTTTCCCTTATATCATGTTTATTGGTTGTGGATTACTCTGACATGGGGGTATCGTCTCCCCACATTATCTATTAGACTTTCACTATAGTCAACATCCTTTTCTGTATGGCAAGGGTCACCTGTGGTCATGTGGCGAATCAACTCAGGGCACCAATTTAGTAGCTTCCGAGTTGGGGACATTACAAATTTCCCGGAGTTTTATAATGGGAATGAAATATTTTATTTATTTTAAACATTTTTTGTTATTATACATTATATATAATGATTTTGGATCTTATATATCCCTTAAATTCATTATCTAAAGATATTTTCTCCATTTAAGGTATACTGGAATTAACTGGGAAGGTTAATCCACTATAAGGGTTCTTATAATGATGATTCTAAGTATAATCACATAATATTACCATATGGTTTTTCAATTATTTATATTATTTTTATTAGATATATTATGATTTCACGAGGTAATAATATAAACACAATATTAATGGAAAGTTGAATGATATTCTCAAGGTGAATGTGTTGTTTTTCAATGAAATGTTTTCCTGATTTCTCATGTTTTCCCAATTAACATTTATTATTATAATAATTACTCTATAGTTGATACAAATGTTTTATGAATTTTTTTAAATGAATGTTTTTTCATGTTTATATAATTTACTGGTTGATCTCATAGTATATTACCTTAAAAAAATTCATTTTGGATTCCATTAATTCAAAATGGACTAACTCACTTCCATTATTTTTATATCCCTTAATAATATTTTTCCTATCTCACATTTTCAATATTTCTATAGGGCCAAAGAATATGTATGAAAAATAATAGGTTAAATATTTTTGTAATGAATAATTTTCTTGAACGAGTCATGGGTTTCATGAATGAAATATGAGTGTAAAACAAACCTATATGCTTGTAAAAAACTTACACTAAGTATAAGTGTCCACATTTTTGATAATTTTAATCTAAATTAAATTAAATGATAAATCTAAACTATTTCCATAATTTAGGAAAGTAAAATATTTTATATTAAACTCATAATCATTAGTTGGCTATGTATGAGTTATCGTAGTTGGTATAATTTCCCATTTTTATGGAATATGATTTTATCATCAGGTGTGGGAGTGAGGGTTTAGAATGTTATCGTTGGTATTAGAGAAATGGTTAAGATAACTATAGATGATTGTATTTTTTTATGGTAATGATTTAAAATATTTAAAAAATTTTGGGTTAGTATGTTGGTTTTAGATATTATGTTATTTGAAATTTATAACCATAAAGTATAGTATCTTATAAATAATTTTAGTTATTTTGGTGGATTAAATGTTGGAACAAAAGATTTCAATATAATTTGACATAAATAAGAAAATATTTGTATTAATTCTACTTATAATATGGTTTATTATGATTTTATTTGATATACATAAACAAACCATTTTTTAGTAAATGACTAGAACTACTAGGAACCATGTTAATAATGGGTGTGAAAGATGATTTGTTGGATGTCTGAATTGTGAAACCAAATGAGATAATAGATTTTGTAAAAAATCATGTGGTTATTTCTAATCATTTTTCTCAACCTATTATTAACAAAATTATCCTTTCTGAATTTCCGAACACACCAAATAATAGATAAATCTAGTTTCATGGAAGATCATATGATAATGTCCATGGGGTGAAAAGGATTCAAGTTCCCAAGCTTCATGGATGTAGGAAGAAGTAGTCAAGTAAATTCATCAATGGAATAAAAAGATGTATTATATAAAGAAAATCTGGTTATAGATATATAAAATTCTACGGAAAGACGGAGTATTAAGATAATATAATATCGGGTATAAAGTTCTTCATAAGGTACCAATTGAATGTCTGAAGTATTGAGTGTATAGGAATTATAAAAATAAATTCCCTAGTATAGAATATTTAGGTTTGGATCATGAAAAATATATGAATAATGGTTTATAGAATTCATATTCCGTTACATTTAAATTATATGAATCTATAATTAATATACAAAATGTATGAATTATTGTAATTTTGTTTCTTATGTTTTGAGTATGAAACATTGTTTTATAGAGATTGATAAATCTTATGTAATGACTTATCGTTTTCTATTATAGTAAGGAAGTATTAAATAATATGATAAATATTCTATGTGAAATGTTTATGAAGGAATTTGAATG
This sequence comes from Viscum album, assembly GCA_963277665.1. Taxonomy (NCBI): domain Eukaryota; kingdom Viridiplantae; phylum Streptophyta; class Magnoliopsida; order Santalales; family Viscaceae; genus Viscum; species Viscum album. The sequence goes on from OY728163.1 coordinate 1,096,658,785, forward strand.
ATTGAGGTTTCTACATATGAGGTTTTGAGAGTTATGATTTAACGGTATTTTATTTAAGGGTTGATAAGTTTCAAAATAATCACATGATAAAAGATATAGAGAGATTTTTAAGCCTTATATGATTTCATTTTGAGGTGATTAATAATATTAAGGGAGATTTTTATTGGTTTTTAATATATGATTGGGGAATATATAACCATTATGTTTAAAATATGATTTAGTGTATAGGTTATTTAGGGAAGAATATTATTCTATTATTTAGACATAAGATGAAAATTATAGATCATCATTTAGGTTAATAATTTCTTGGATGTTGAGTAAATTATGGTTAATTTTAATAAAGGTTTATCATATTTTGTAAACACTATAGGATTATGGTGAATGCAAAATTATTGGATAATATAAATATGAAAGTTGTTAATATTATTTGAATAATAAAGGTTGATTTATCCTTTTGAATCATATATGATTTTTTTTGTGTTTTAGGTCATGATGATTTAGGTTATTTTGTGACAAGATTAGTATATTGTAGAGAATATATTTATAGGGTGTATAAATTTTTGATATATGAATTTTTGAGTTATTAATTTTTTTTAGGGATAAATGTTAAGGTAATCCAGGAATAATATGTGATCAAACCATTATGTTATTTGGGCATCAAATTTAGTTTCAATTATTTTAAAGAGTTTAAAGGTCAGTTATATATGTAATTATTTATATTTAAATTTGGGTGTTATTGTAAATGTTTTATAGATTAAGGTTTTATTTATTCACAAGATGGTTTATCAATATTTGGTACTATCCTTATTTTTTATCACTTTTTTGGTTTTGATAAGTGGATATAAACAAAATAAATAATTTATTTCATTTATAGATCTCATAATCTATTATAAGTTCAATTTCTGGATTCAAGAATGAAAAATTCATCATGTATATTCATTTTTTGGAATTTAAGATGAAATAGAGGTGGAAAATGATTTAAATACACAACCTAGGTAAAATATTCTTCTTATGGGAAAGAAATGAAATAATTTAATGGTATTTTATAACATTATCTAATTAAATGGGGAAATATGTCATCCAAAATTGATGATAATCTATTGATCCTTATGTGGAAAATTTCACATAGATATAAGGAAATATTTTAGAAACTCTTTCATAACTCTGAGCCTTGTAATCATATAGACATGGTGTTAGAAATATATAATTAAAAATAATAAGTTTCGATGTTGTGAATTAGAAATTAAATATAATGAAAAAATAAAAAAATAACTTTGTCATAATAAACTCATTTTGGTATGGAAAATACGAAATAAAGGGCCCAATTTCGTTAAGGGTGAATGTAACACTATGAGATTTAAAATTTATTTTCATTTAAAAATATTCGGTTTGATAGCTTACATCACATGAAAATGAAAACAAAAATGAGTTGGTATATATTATATGATAATTATTAATAAAAGTTTTAAAATAGTAAAACTTCTAGTAAATAAAAATATTGTAATAAATTTAAAAGGGATACATTTAGATATTAAATAATTAATATTATTTATATTTTAATTGGGTTATTAAAAAAATAAAATTTACATGTGATTTTTATTTTAGCTTAATAAATTAAGCTAATCATATTTAAAATATTATTATAATAATATATAGTATTCATGGTATGAAAAAATATATTTACATTCATTTAAATAGTAATTGGTGATAAATAAGATTGTGAATACTTAAACCATTGAAGGTTTTTTTTCTAAAATAATTTTTTTCTATATATTTTATATTCTCATTTAAAATATAAATTTATTAGTTTTTAAATTTGAATTTTATGGAGGTAATTTCATTTTTTTAATTCATAATTTCAATATTATTATGGGTTGAATATTTAGGATTTTTTAAGAAGGTTAATTGTTGTGTGGATTGTAAAAATATATCGATATTCAAAAAAATATCAAATTTATGAAATTATCATGATATAAGAATGAATTGAATCTTATTGAAAAATAAAATTATATATATATATATATATATAAGATGTAAAATAAATTATTTAAAAATATTTTATAGAATTTAGAAACTGGTGTGTGGGATTTTGTATCCTATGTCAAGATATATTTTAATAAAAGAATTATTTTTGATCATTTTACTAAAATTAGTATTTACCAAGTTATATTTAGTTTTTATTTGGATTAGTAACACCCCAATAATCATCAATATATAAAATTTTACTCATTAGTTTATAATAAATTATTCTATATTAATGAAATCCATTTTTATAAAAATATCTTCTCTTTGCGTTACATGTATTTATATTAAAAGTAATTTCAACCAAAAATATGTGTTTTATCTATTAAAATGGAATTAATTTTTTAAATAAACATATTCAATTGTTTTAATAAGGAATATTTTATTTGTATTCATAAAATTATGTTATGATGTTATATGTTAGTCTTCATGGTAAGGGTCTGAAAGGGTTAAAGAGTGGTTATACTCAATGTTAAATATTCAAATATCTATAAAACTTTTATAAGTATTATTTAATGCGTGTATTTTTATGCTAAATTATATTATATTCATAAATTTTTCCACTTGGTTCTTCTTTACCATGAGAAATTGTTTTATAATATGTTAATGTTAGATTTTTTACAAGATTGAAACTCCACTAACCTATAAAATAACATTACCACTTCTCACTTATCCACACATTTTGACCCACCTATATTGACCAATAATTACCCAAATTCCCTAAAACACACTTACCCAAATTCAATAGCTTCTGTTCATAAAAAAATCTAATCCAAGATTCCGTAATGTTTATTTCAATGGTAATTATCCAAGAAAGTGTTGTAAGTTATAACCAATCCCTTTCAAGTTTCTCTATTCATAAAATATCGAAAAATATTTCATAATCACTATAAAATAATGAAACCATCAACATTACTATACTAAAATTTTATTATGTTGATGTGACGACCATTCTATCATTTCTTTACATCAATATAAAAATTATAATGTCTGTTCTGTGTAAATAAAGTGTACCACTTCCATAGATGGCATATTTTGTTTTTCAACACTAACTCACATGAATGGTTATAATTATGCATAAGATAAATAAATATGATATCTATATAATAGTTATTATTTTTAAAATATAATTCATTAACTGCATTATTTATATTTTATCCACTGTGAAGTGCCCAGATCAGTGTGAATCACTGAGAGGGGGAGGGGGTGAATCAGTGATCCCTTAAAACTTTTTACTAATTGATTCTTATCAACTAAACCTCTATGGCTGGTTAAAGCCTCGATCCACTCTTCTTGTATCTCTCATCCTTTCCCGAATGATGTAGTAATGAAAAGGCACAGGACACAAGGATTTACAAGGTTCGGCACCAAAGGCCTACATCCTTGCCATGCTCTCTCAGCATGGATTCTCCCATTATAATCGGTTAGTATTACAATGATCGATACAGAGTCCCACTATATCTCTCCTGAGTCCCACAGGAGGGTCTTGATACTGCTTCACACAGTGTTACCAGAGTCCCACTGGCCTGCTCCAGAATCCCACTGGAGACTTCCTCCACCCTGAGTCTCACAGGGGTCTTCTCCTGGCTGCTCGAGTCACACGAGTAGCTCTTCTTCTTGTTCAGCTCTTCAAGTATCTTCAGCAGTCTGGGATAAAGACTGCTGGCCTTGCTCTGTACCTCTGATCACTTGAGATGATCAGGTCTTCTCGTCTTGCTCAGGCTTTATCTCCTTCTTCTGAGGATGACCTGGCTTCTCTCCAACTACTGAATACTCAGACAACTGATGTCTTTAACTTCAGTCTGGTCCAGTCTCAGTTCAGAACAACTTCATGCACTGAATGCATGGCAACTCTTGTTCCTCATGCACTGACTGCATGGCCTTCTCAATTCTTCAAGAACCACTGGTCTTGGATTACTCAGATGCACACAAGCAGATTCAGACTTGTTCACGTGTGCACGTGCATGCATGCATGCATGCACTTCTCCTTTCCTCTTCTTGGTGCAGTAGACCCACAAAGGGTGTAACACTTTTAAGCACACACCTTCACTGAACTTCACACACTTTATCCAATTTGTTTACACACTTTTAAGTGTGTTTTACTTTGGTGTGAGTTGTCTTCTTCTTCTTCTTCTAATGTGTATACACTCTTAGTGCACACACTAGGTTCGGCCTTCACTTATTAAGCACACACAAATTCTTCACTTTGCACACACACTTAAATGTGTTCTTCCTTTTTTTGTGGCCATGTTGTCTTGTTCACTTTGCACACAAGGCACTAAGGCCTCGGCCTTATTAATTCTTTGTGCACACAAAGCCTCGGGTCTTCTTTGGTGCACACCTACTTCCCACAGCCTTTCTCCTTTGTTTTCACACACACAAAATATGTGGTCTTTCACTTTTCTTTTGCACACACTTCCTCTCGGCCTTCAACTTTCACTTTGCACACACAAGAGGCAAAGCCTCTACCTCCTCTTGCTTATGCACACACTGCCCGACCGCGCAAGGTACTCCTGCCGCGGGGTGCACAAGCACTCGGGTGTGCAGGATGCAACACCACGAGGCGCGCAAGCCACAAGGGTGAGAACACCTTGGGCGCGCAAGCTACTCCTACCGCGCAAGTATGCGGGCAGGGAGAGCTCTTCCTGTCACGCAAATAATGCGCGCAGGGGACCTTCAAAGCCTCGGGTGGCTCCGGAACCTTCAGCCGCGCAAGTTCTTTGCACGGGGCTTTTACTTCGCGAGGTAGAGCACACGCGGGACTCGGATCTTCAACAGAGTTTCAGAAAACCTCTTCATGCCTCGGGTGCTCCTTTTATAGGCAGAGAAACGCTTCTAAACTTCCGCGTGGGATAAATCTCAAATCCCCGAGATTTTTGGATCTTTAAAAATCTTTCCAAATCTCATTTTCCTTCACTGTTTCACGCGGGTTCTCATTTTTAATTTCCTCTACGTGCATGCGACATAGAACGCATGCACGGCCTTCGGTTTAGGTCCAAACCATGCAAAACACGAACACTCCGATGCATCGGCAACTTCGTTTGCCTCGGCCTCGACCGAAATTCTCCATACATTACATAAAAGCCCATTTTATTGCATGGATGTATTCAGTGTGGCCAGACGATCTCAATGGACGCTTTACTTCCTTCAGAGGTGGCCGGGAACTCGAAATCCATCTTCGGGAGGCCTCTGGTTCGAAGGTGCACTCGCGGGTGGCTTCGGCTCGAGCTCGAGGTGGAAGACGAGCCACGGCCGTCGGATCGATGATTTGGACGGTCGCGATCAGGATGGGCTGCAGCGGATTAGATGGGCGGCCGAGATCTGGCGCGCGATTGATCGTGCGTCCAGGATCGCTCCCGGGTGAAAATTCCGCGTCCCACATCGAAACGGGGCGCGGTTTTCACGCGGCTTATCAATATGCCGCTGTCGCAACTCACCAATTGAACTTCCAACCCTCTCGGTGCCGCCCCGCGCCGAGTTCTCCCTGCGGGCGCGCTCTGCGCCCACTCTCTGCTCCTGCGGGCGCGCTCCTAGCGCCCACTATGCACACTCGGGTGCGCGGGCTTCACCACCGCGTGCCCTCGGGGCTTATACACGGCCCCCCTGCCACTCGGGCTGGCCACATGGGATCCCCCCTTGGGCGTGGCGCCTTAGGCCCACATGTGCCTTGGGGGTTGAACCCTTAAGGCTGGCTTGAGATGTCCTATTTTTTGGCAAAGGACAGAATAAACACTTTGTTGAAAACAAAGTTCTCCCAATGTATAAATGCCAAATTCCAAGCCACTCCTCCCTTCTTCATTTCTTCTCCTCTCTTCTTCTTCTTGAGAATTCAAACATTAATCTACTTGATTATAAACAACTCCTCAATTTATGATTCTTCTTCATCATCTCATTTTCTACTTAGGAGAGAATTCTCAAGGATCTTCATCAACCGAACTCCTGAATCACATAACATCTTCAATGGGCTTCGTTGATTAAATCAGAGATCAATTGGATCTTCTTCTGATTCACATGCACTAAGTGATAGTGCATGGACTTCATAAACACCACTTCATCCACTTAGAATTTGTGGATGGATCTCTTGCTTCTCCTCATGCATTGTCAATACAATACATGGTCTTCTAACATTGTTGTAACATTGTATCCAGTTGATACAAGTTCTTGGAACTTTAAGAACAACTCAACAATCGTCAGATGTAACTAGAGAATGTTTCAACCATCATCTCATATGCCACTTAGTGAATCTTCTAAGTGACATGCATCTTAGTACTATGGCCATTCTCTATTCTTTACCAACACCATCACAACCTTTTTCATTCACATCTTGACATTCCTTGACTTCCATTCATTCCCAGACAACTTCATGCCTCATTGACAACAAATGCAACACAATGCACTTCAATCTCCCCCTTTGTATTTGTTGTCAATACACTCCTTCAGCACATATGAATGGGTCAATATGTGTGCCAATATTTCTCCCCCTTATTGGCAATCAAATGCAAAGGTGTGGTGTGGTTCTCTTTCAAGGATCTCTTCCTCCCTTATAAAAGCATTTTCTTCAAAATCACTAAGAGAGGGATGATGCCACATGTTCTTCTTTAGCAAAGAACCTTTAGTAAATCATCTCTAACTCTACTTGGGCTAACCCGGTGTAGAAAACAAGAGTGATGTAACCAAGGTACTCAATGCTGTCCAATATTCTCTACACATGTGAGATCATGCTTCAGGGGTTTGAAATTTTCAGATATTCAATGAATTGCTAAATCCTGCACATACTTCACAAAACACATTAGAATGTTCAGGTGCAAAGATAAAGCTCCCCCTTTCATCCATTTGTCTTCAATCCATACTCCCCCTTAATTGACAAGATAAACTCAATTAAGAAACAAGGGATGAAAGTATGATTGGAATACCTTCAGCTTTTCTCAAGATAGTATTAAATCTTAGAATACCATCTTCTCCAGATTGGCTCCCCCTCAAGGGGTGCTCTCCATTCTGTCCAAACCATCCTCCAGTTGAGAATGATCATCATCTTCAATTCCCTGCAATGTTAGCACATGTAAATACAAGTGATTAGGGAATAAGATGGAACCTCCTTGGTTCATCAATGTGAACAACAAGGTTGAGAAGATTCTCTCAACCGAGATGTCCCATTTTCACCATTCTTCACACTTGCACATTTGATCTTCAATGATGATTGTGCTGGTGTGGTTCTCAAAACATCTTCATGTGAAACCTTCTTCTTCCCTTTTGCCTTAGCAATTTCCAGAACTTCATCTTCAGCTCTCTGAAGATCTTTGGCAAGTTGCAACTGATTTGCCCATATTACTAACGAGTCATTTGGAAGTGTGGCCTCAGTTCTGGAAGTTTCACATGGTTCCTTTGATGCTGTCAAGCTACCTCTCTTAGGCAACTTGTTTTCAATCAATCCCTTCTGCTTCTTTTGGATTGATTGTCTGTTTGAGTTCAGTTGCTTCTATTTAATTTCATGGCTTCTTTACAAAGATCCATGATATGTCCTTTCTTCCCACAGTAGAAGCATATTTTCTTGGTGGTCCTTCTAGATGACTCACCCTTCTTGGATTTAGACTCCAAGGACTTCTCTTCCTTTTTCAACATCTTCTTGGGAGCTTTTTCATCTTTCTTCTTCTTGCTTCCCAAGGATTCCTTTTTAGCCAGGTTCAGTGATCTTCTCTTCTTTTCATCTTTGGATACAGGTGGAGATTGACATGTATCATTTTGACCACTTTTGCAAACATCCCAGATGTTTTCAAGCAATCCAAATCTGTTAGCAGTAAACAGATGTCTCTGGACCTGTGGATGCTGCTTCTTTTCTTCTGGCTTGCTCCCCTAGGCATGGGCTTCCTCTGTGCTTTGACATTCATTGGATTGTACCAACAATCCTTTGCACAATGCCCATACTTATTACAACACCAGCATTGACCCACAAATCTTGACCTCTTGAGTCCTTCTGATTGTTGGGTACTTTTCTTGACTTGTTGTGCTATTTCAGGAGAGCTCTGCTTCTTTACTGTCTTCATCCATATTTGTTTGGAATTATTCTTCCATCCTGCACCTTTTGTGGAAACAAAATTAGAAGCATCAGTACAAGATGGTATGGATGGTACCTTCTTTCTAGAAGTTGTTGCACTTTCACTAGAGGATGTCTTTCTTTTAGAATCATCCTTCTCAATGCATACTTGTGTAGCAACATTTCTTCTTACAGCTGACTGGGAGGATTCAGCTTTGGGTGATTGCAGATTTGTCAATATCACCTCTAGTTCTAAGGACTTCATGTTAAGGGAGTTCTTCTCATCCTCAACAGCTCTTAGCTTTCCTTCCCAACTTTCTTTCAGCTGATTCATCTGGTCATCATGCACTGTCTTCAATTCAAGCAATGAATTGTCAAGCTCCTTTACCCTTTTCGCTTTGTCTTCAAACTGAGCATCTTTGACAACCATTGAAACTCTGTGTCTCTTTTCCAGTGAATGGAAAACATCTTTGATCATTATCAAAAATATTTCTTTCTCAGAAGATCTCCTTTGCAATTCTTCACAGGTATCTTCATATCTTTCATTGCAAAGGGAAACCGTTTCATCCTTGGCATTCACCAGCTTTCTGAGAGTGTTGGTTATGCCAACCCTTTTTGCCAATTGATCTTCCATTGCATTGGCTTCTTCTTCTAGCTGTGATTTTTCTTCTTGAAGAACAAGGATGCCTGTAGCTATACACATTGCCACTTCCTTGGGGACTGTCTTATGAAGATATTTGATTTCATTTAGAAGATCATTGTTTCTTCCATCTTCATCACAGCTAGGACAGGCTTCACCAGAAGAGTGATAAAAGGAATTGTCAGGTGTTTCTCTATCAGCAACAATATTCTTCTTCATCTTCTTGGCCTGTTTCTTCTTTCTATTTTTCGGAGTCTTGGCAGATATCTCCATTTGAGGCTGGTTTCTCATTTCCTCAAATCTTCACTTCATAAAGACTCCCTTGGATCTTTTAGAGGTAACCTCCCTTTGATACCAATTGAAGTGCCCAGATCAGTGTGAATCACTGAGAGGGGGATGGGGTGAATCAGTGATCCCTTAAAACTTTTTACTAATTGATTCTTATCAACTAAACCTCTATGGCTGGTTAAAGCCTCGATCCACCCTTCTTGTATCTCTCAACCTTTCCCGAAGGATGCAGTAATGAAAAGGAACAGGACACAAGGATTTACAAGGTTCGGCACCAAAGGCCTACATCCTTGCCATGCTCTCTCAGCATGGATTCTCCCATTATAATCGGTTAGTATTACAATGGTCGATAGAGAGTCCCACTGTATCTCTCCTGAGTCCCACAGGAGGGTCTTTATACTGCTTCACACAGTGTTACCAGAGTCCCACTGGCCTGCTCCAGAATCCCACTGGAGACTTCCTCCACCCTGAGTCTCACAGGGGTCTTCTCTTGGTTGCTCGAGTCACACGAGTAGCTCTTCTTCTTGTTCAGCTCTTCAAGTATCTTCAGCAGTCTGGGATAAAGACTGCTGGCCTTGCTCTGTACCTCTGATCACTTGTGATGATCAGGTCTTCTCGTCTTGCTCAGGCTTTATCTCTTTCTTCTGAGGATGACCTGGCTTCTCTCCAACTACTGAATACTCAGACAACTGATGTCTTTAACTTCAGTATGGTCCAGTCTCAGTTCAGAACAACTTCATGCACTGAATGCATGGCAACTCTGGTTCCTCATGCACTGACTGCATGGCCTTCTCAATTCTTCAAGAACCACTGGTCTTGGATTACTCAGATGCACACAAGAAGATTCAGACTTGTTCATGTGTGCACGTGCATGCATGCATGCATGCACTTCTCCTTTCCTCTTCTTGGTGCAGTAGACCCACAAAGGGTGTAACACTTTTAAGCACACACCTTCACTGAACTTCACACACTTTATCCAATTTGTTTACACACTTTTAAGTGTGTTTTACTTTGGTGTGAGTTGTCTTCTTCTTCTTCTTCTAATGTGTATACACTCTTAGTGCACACACTAGGTTCGGCCTTCACTTATTAAGCACACACAAATTCTTCACTTTGCACACACACTTAAATGTGTTCTTCCTTTTTTTGTGGCCATGTTGTCTTGTTCACTTTTCACACAAGGCACTAAGGCCTCGGCCTTGTTAATTCTTTGTGCACACAAAGCCTCGGGTCTTCTTTGGTGCACACCTACTGCCCACAGCCTTTCTCCTTTGTTTTCACACACACAAAATATGTGGTGTTTCACTTTTCTTTTGTACACACTTCCTCTCGGCCTTCAACTTTCACTTTGCACACACAAGAGGCAAAGCCTCTACCTCCTCTTGCTTATGCACACACTGCCCGACCGCGCAAGCTACTCCTGCCGCGGGGTGCACAAGCACTCGGGTGTGCAGGATGCAACACCACGAGGCGCGCAAGCCACAAGGGTGATAACACCTTGGGCGCGCAAGCTACTCCTGCCGCGCAAGTATGCGGGCAGGGAGATCTCTTCCTGTCGCGCAAATAATGCGCGCAGGGGACCTTCAAAGCCTCGGGTGGCTCCGGAACCTTCTGCCGCGCAAGTTCTTTGCGCGGGGCTTTTACTTCGCGAGGCAGAGCACACGCGGGACTCGGATCTTCAACAGAGTTTCAGCAGACCTCTTCATGCCTCGGGTGCTCCTTTTATAGGAAGAGAAACGCTTCTAAACTTCCGCGTGGGATAAATCTCAAATCCCCGAGATTTTTGGATCTTTAAAAATCTTTCCAAATCTCGTTTTCCTTCACTGTTTCACGCGGGTTCTCATTTTTAATTTCCTCTACGTGCATGCGACTTAGAACGCATGCACGGCCTTCGGTTTAGGTCCAAACCATGCAAAACACGAACACTCCGATTCCTCGGCAACTTCGTTTGCCTCGGCCTCGACCGAAATTCTCCATACATTACATGCAAGCCCATTTTATTGCATGGATGTATTCAGTGTGGCCAAACGATCTCAATGGATGCTTTACTTCCTTCAGAGGTGGCCGGGAACTCGAAATCCATCTTCGGGAGGCCTCTGGTTCGAAGGTGCACTCGCGGGTGGCTTCGGCTCGAGCTCGAGGTGGAAGACGAGCCACGGCCGTCGGATCGATGATTTGGACGGTCGCGATCAGGATGGGCCGCGGCGGATTAGATGGGCGGCCGAGATCTGGCGCGCGATTGATCGTGCGGCCAGGATCGCTCCCGGGTGAATATTCCGCGTCCCACATCGAAACGGGGCGCGGTTTTCACGCGGCTTATCAATATGCCGCTGCCGCAACTCACCAATTGAACTTCCAACCCTCTCGGTGCCGCCCCGCGCCGAGTTCTCCCTGCGGGCGCGCTCTGCGCCCACTCTCTGCTCCTGCGGGCGCGCTCCTAGCGCCCACTATGCACACTCGGATGCGCGGGCTTCACCACCGCGTGCCCTCGGGGCTTATACACGGCCCCCCTGCCACTCGGGCTGGCCACATGGGATCCCCCCTTGGGCGTGGCGCCTTAGGCCCACATGTGCCTTGGGGGTTGAACCCTTAAGGCTGGCTTGAGATGTCCTATTTTTTGGCAAAGGACAGAATAAACACTTTGTTGAAAACAAAGTTCTCCCAATGTATAAATGCCAAATTCCAAGCCACTCCTCCCTTCTTCATTTCTTCTCCTCTCTTCTTCTTCTTGAGAATTCAAACATTAATCTACTTGATTATAAACAACTCCTCAATTTATGATTCTTCTTCATCATCTCATTTTCTACTTAGGAGAGAATTCTCAAGGATCTTCATCAACCGAACTCCTGAATCACAAAACATCTTCAATGGGCTTCGTTGATCAAATCAGAGATCAATTGGATCTTCTTCTGATTCACATGCACTAAGTGATAGTGCATGGACTTCATAAACACCACTTCATCCACTTAGAATTTGTGGATGGATCTCTTGCTTCTCCTCATGCATTGTCAATACAATACATGGTCTTCTAACATTGTTGTAACATTGTATCCAGTTGATACAAGTTATTGGAACTTTAAGAACAACTCAACAATCGTCAGATGTAACTAGAGAATGTTTCAACCATCATCTCCTATGCCACTTAGTGAATCTCCTAAGTGACATGCATCTTAGTACTATGGCCATTCTCTATTCTTTACCAACACCATCACAACCTTTGTCATTCACATCTTGACATTCCTTGACTTCCATTCATTCCCAGACAACTTCATGCCTCATTGACAACAAATGCAACACAATGCACTTCACACTGAGAAGTGAAAACATTATCCATGCATATGTGGAGACTACCGCCTCCATGAAACAACATATCTCACTTCTCATTGCCAATTTACATGGTTGAATTCATGAACATATTTAGTAAATAAATATAAAATATATAAAAAATTTAATTTTTAGGGAAGATAAATTCATAATAATATTAATATTATTATCATGGAATGGTCATCATAAAATTGAACAACATGAAATGGGTATATCAAATCACTTTTTAAATAAATACATCTTACCCTAATTTGAAATTTTTTTCATTCAACTTAAACCTTTTGAATCTTATGTATAACTTTTAAAAAAAATTTAAATCATTTATCTTCTAAAAAAGTGATAATATCACTATAAATAAATATATTCTTACTGATTTGGTAATTTTAATTTGTTCGTCTTTAGGTGAGATTTACCTTCTATATGAACTATGATATAATGTTTATGTAAATAATGATTAAAGAAACATAAATATTGGAAGTATTATGTACTAATGATGAATTTAGTATGTTTTCGGAATATTATTATAATTAAGCATCAATGAACATAATGTAATTATAATTCAATAATAATAGAAATTTTAAACTATAAAAACATATAAATAATGATAAAAAATATTTATTTCATAATATATTATTTCTTTTTGTTTATGGAAATATTTAGACCCTGTAAATTTAATCCTTTTGATACTATGGAAATTTTGTGGAATTAATTTTTACTTTTATGATAATACCAATGTTTATTGGGAGATTATGAACCAAAAAATCCTGATATGACCAAAGTGAACAATTCCAATTTATAACCTAAGTAAAAAAATATAATAATTGAAATAAGTGGAATAATAATAAGGGTATGAACATAATAATGTTCTTAAATCAAGTAACATAATATTTTTATTTGGTTAGAAGCTGTTTGATGGGATTTGGGAATAAAGAAAATGGATTTATCTTTAAAACATTGTTTTAATGTTTTCATTCTAACTCTTTTTCCTCTAAATACATGTTTTCAAAAAAATTTAAGAATGCTATTCTATAAAAATTAATGATTGTTTATATAAATTTTTATCTATCGATGAATTTGTTTACAATGGTTTTAAAATGATTCCATTAAATATTTTCTATATGGTTCATTTTTTGATTGTTCATAAAAGTGGGAAAATGTTTTTTGAATGTTAACCACTTGATCACTTTTTTAAAACTATAATAACCCTTATTATTTTATCTTTCTATAGAATTATTGTGGTATTTAAAATAAGATATTATCCCAAATTTTCTATGAATTATTAGTTTATTAATTTTTCAAGATAAAATGATATTTATTTTCATTTTATGAGAAAACTAAATTTTATTTTTCTCATGACCAAAAATTCAAATTTTTATAATTTTTTTTACTATAAGTGAATTATTTTTTATGTTTCAATAATGTTATGGTTCTTTTTAATTATATATGATGCTAGGTGGTTTCGATAAAGCCCTAAAATTCATTGTAAAATGATATTTTTTCAAAATGAAATGTTCTAGAATTAACAAGATAGGTTTTTTATATTGTAATGGTTCTTATAGGTATAATTTGTGAATATTACAACATGTATTTTCAATGGATTATATTAGTTTATTTAGAATGTTTTTTAATTTCCTTGGGTAATAATAAAAACTCATGACTGAAGGAAAAAAATCCCTCCAATTGTTAAAGGTTTGTTATTCAATGAAAATTTTTCATGTGTTATCATGTTTTCCCAAGTAACTCTCATGATTATGATATTTATTTTAGGTTTACCAGAAAATTATTATTTGAAAAAAATTGAGAAAATAAGTTTATTTAATGAGTAATTAAATTATTATTATAGTTTAAATTGTTTTTATATATAATGTAGATGTTTTCTTTTGTAATTTCTGTAATTTTAAATGGACTAATGAGTTTCCATTATTTTTATATCCATTGTTGATATTTTTTTTCTCATCCCATATTTTTAAATGTTTTCCCCATGGTATAAGGATGTTAAAAAACTATAACAAGGTTGAAAATTCAGTAATGAATACCTATATTGAGAGATGAAAGTGTATCGACAATGAAATAGGAGTGAAAATATAAAATCCTTTTTCTAGAAAATAATACACTGTGGGTAATTGTTTACATTTTTTTGTAATGGTAAGGATAATTATATCAAATGATTAACCAAAAATTTCATGGAAATGTAAGAGAGTAAAATCCTTACTATTTAGCATATAGTTATGGGTTGGTTATGAATGAGAATTAAACTTTTTATCAAATATCATATGTAAATAATATGATTTCAGCACCACATCTGAGAGTACAGGTTCAGGGAGTTATATTGATCACTTAAATGAAATGTTATTTAACTAACATACAATATTTTATATTAATTGGTGTTATTTAATTTGAGTACATTGAAATGAAAAACATGTGAATGATCAAATAAAATGGGATTTATAATTGTAAGATGAGATATAATTATTTAATTAAAATGAAACATGAGAATTTAGTTTTTTCTCATAAGATGAAAATGTGTTACATAAAAAAGGGTGTACAAATTTTAAGAAGAACATTATAGATTTATAAATTTTAATGTGGGAATTTTTGTAAATGTTTTATGAATAATAAAATGTCCAAATAATAATGAAAGGTTACCATTAATCCTTATGATAATCACTATCTTGGTTTCCTTTAACATTATAGATTTATATTGATTCTACAAGAAAAATAATGATGTAAAAGATACTTTTCAACATGCTAATTTAGATAAGGATATCAGTTGAATACAAATGGAATGGTTTTTGGAATCTAGGATGTAAAACGTAATTAATTAAAATGATAAGAGTATATATGAATTAAATAAATCACCATAGTAGTGTAATTTAATTTTTTTTATTTGTGTGAAAAATATAATAACATATTTGACAAAGATAAATGTTTCTTCTTTATAATATTTTGTAATCACTAAAACATATTAATAATTTATATAGATGAAATATCATATAAATAGTCATATAAGTGGAGGATTAATGATATGAATACTAAGTTATAAAAGAAATTAGATATAGATTTTCCAAAATATAAAAAAAGTATTCTTTTAATAATTATTATTTGAGAAAAAGCTAATGGAATTTGCAAAATATCATAGTCAGCTTATGCGGGAAAGGATTTGGGAAAAATTAACGTGTTTAAATAACAAAATGATCTAGTCCACATATAAATCACTTTATATTACCAAAATAGTAATCATGGTAGTCTGATGATGAATGTGAATACATAGAATATATTCAATATACATATATATAATATATATTAATATATTCGACGATTTTTACCCAACATAACATAGAATATGTAGTATGAGATGTTAGTAGATATAAAAAATCATGGTAAGTAACATTGGGTTGTATTTAAGAGGTTGTTGAGATACTTGAATGGAATTAAGGATATGCATAAGAGTTTAAAAGTATAATTATTTTATATAAATATGTTTATGTTCATTTAGGTGAGGATCTTTATTGTAAAATATATATGATAGGTCATATGAACATATTTAGTGATATAATTGTTATTTTGGTGTCATAAATTTATAACATGTTATAATTTTTTACTTTTGTTATTTAATATGTTGTAGTGTTTTATGTGATAAAATTGAAGATGTGGTTGATGATTTTTCAAAAATTGAATGATAAATTTCAATGTCAAATTTAGATACATTGGGAATATAAGGTTTTTATATATTTTTCAAAGAATACAGTATTTCGTTCCATTAAAAATAATATTGGACTAAACTAACACATTATTCAATGGTTATTACAAGATGAAACACTGAATTTAAAGAAGATTTATGGTATCCTGAATCGGGATGATATATAAAAAAAGGTTATACCCATGGAGATACTAAGTAATATTTTTTCCTTATGATGTCATCAATTTTGATGATTATATTCGAGTGTCTAATGTTATGGTTGTTTCTTGGGAAAGATATTTATTAAAGAGGTTTATCTATAGATTTAGTATCTAAGTAGACATTTTTAGGTGATTATTAGTAATTGATTTAATATAATCTATCAAAATCATTTAATATATAAATTATAGAAGGAAACATGATAGAATTAATTCCTCGTGAATTACATTTATTACACATGTAAATGTTGAATAATTTATTTTATATGAGTTGTTATTTCACATAGATATTTTAATTGCATAAATAGCTATCAAGGCATATATTTGTGTGACATAAATGTGTGTCATAGAGAAAATAAATTTCTAATATTTTTTGGTCTAATTGTAAATTATTTTAGGGGTCTAATACCCTTTCTCTATCAATGGGTTTATAGGACATAGTCCAATAAAAGTTTATTCATAATAGAATTTTTGGTAGAAAATGTTTTTTTTAAAAAAAATTAAATTGGGGTTGATGGGGAGTTATGATTTGAATTTTTTTATTTCAGATGAATTTGACCTAGATTTATAGAAATAAATTTTTCATGTGGGATGCAACTATAAAATTGAGGATAAATTTCACATTCATACAAACACTGAAGAGTTGAAAAAATATTTTACAATGAAGGAAATTTTATGCTTGAAAATTATGAAATGTAATTTTTTCCATCATTAAAATTATTTTTTCTATCTATAATTTTTGTGCCTTATGTGTGGATATATTTTATAAGAAATATATATGTCTCTTCTTGGAAATATTGAATTGTTCCTCCACACCATGGATGTTTTGTATTTTTCAGGAACCACATAAATCATTATGTTTTATTTTATTTCCATTTTCATTTTTTTTATACAATTTATGTAAAAAAAAGTTGTATATTTCCCAATTTTTAAGATTTTAGTTCAATGATTTTTTATCAATAATGGGTTTAATGGAATGAAATGTGATGATCAGAATTTTTGATGGAAATGTATTCATATTTTGGAATATGCATACAGAATATATCTACATCAAAAGATGAAGAACCTACCCCTAATAGAGAAACCTATAACAATGTTGGTTATAGATTATGAATTATTAAATAGATAAACAATAGGAATTTTATGTCTGACCTTAGTGATAAATTTCACATTTGATATCAAGGTATATATAAAAACAATACGTTTGATACTAGATTCATCACACATGTATAAAAATCTTTAACGTAAAAAAAGGTCTTCCTGATGCCTAGAATATTAAACCTAAATATGGGTGAAGGTATGTAAATCATAGAATGTATTAATTAATTTAATACTAATCCAATCCATTTTATTTTGGTATAGATTGATTTCACCGATGAAATCAATTCATTTCTCCACCAATCATCATTACCAGAAAAATATGATGTGACAATCACAATGTTGAGTAGTGTCTATGGATACTCTAAATAAAAAGTAAATAAAGTTATTTATCTAATAATTAAATAGAATGTTTATAGAAATTAATTGGGATAGTAATATAGAAATTATACGAATGTATAAGGCATGAATAGATCATTTATGTAAGGACACTCAAGAGGAAGTTCAATGTTTAGAATACAGATATATGACATATTTAAGATAGAATGTGTCGCTTGTGTTTGTTTTTAATAATAATAATTGAAATTTGATAAAATATTAAAATATAATTCAATGGGGTTTAACTAGTGAGATGGAAAACAATAATTCAAAAATCATTGATGAAATGCTAGTTCATAGTATAAAATGTTTTATGGAGTCTTGGACATTAGAATCTGGTGTTTCTTTCTAATCAACGATGGAGAATAGACTCTTATAAAAATCCAAGAATTTTTTGGGAATTTATATCACACTTATGATAAACCAATTATTATTTTAATAAAAGGTGATAATAAAATTAAAACAAAAAATATGAACATGTATTTTTTGGATAATGCTACTATTTCAAAAGGGTTTCCATTACTTGTAGGCATGTTTTGGTTGTTTCTATTCTCATGCTCCTCTCTCTCTTTCCAAAAGTGGAATGCCTATCAATCACATCGGGTGGTGATTATAGATCCTTTTTCAGAAAAGAGGGTGAGATGATGGATCATCCCTAAATGGGTCTTACTACTTATCCTGAGACTATATTATAGATTTAGGACTTGTTTAATGAAAACCATCCAAATAACAATACTATTGAAACTGATTTCATTGTAGTATGAAATGAAGATGAAACTACACATATGGATTATAATATCACTCATTTAATCCAATTATCTTGTCACATTATATTTTAAATCCATATAAGTAGACACTCCAGAATTTATCATCATCTATAGAGCCAGTTAAATCCAGTGAAACGAGGAATGAGTTGTTGTTGAGTCGGGATCATGCCCATGAAAGTGTCTTCATACATATCCATGGGAAATGACTCATGACCTACAAAATTTGGTTCCATTTAACTACAAACACCAATCCTTTTATGGTCATTTAGAAAGGACCATAGTGGTTCTATTCATGTTTGTGAAACCATGATCAATTACAATAAATTTAAAGTCATGATGGTTAGAGTACTGGGTGAAAGTTACATAAATATGGTTGGTGGTGTACTTTTTCATGAGAAACCCTATTTAGATTAACCAAAAATATCATTTAGATGATCATATTTTAGTAATCAAGAGTATAATATCAACTCATTATATAATAGGAAATTGAGAGAAATATATCAATTGAAGAAATTTTATGAAACCAACATGATTATCTCAATTCAAGGTATATCGGGAAACCAATAGGAGTTTCTTGACTCATAGAATATGAGTAAGCATAGATGAGTATTTCAACACATGGAATTATTTAAAACCATTAAGAGAATATATTCTTAGGGAATATAACTAAACCATGGAGAGAATATCAATTAATTGGATATGAGGAATCAAATAGAATAATATAAACTCATTGAATATATGGAAACCAATGGGAGAATATTTACAAAATTAATTTGATCAAACCAAGAGGAATGTATTAACTCGATTCATGTGGGGAAATCAAGAAGAGTATATCAACTTAATGAATTCTCAATGATTATGGTTCGGGTTATAGGTATTTCCACCCAAATTATCTTTGACCTGGGCAGAATGTTTAATAGTATGACACTTGATGTTTTATAAGGGTAAGGGAAAAAAGTAGGGTAATCAAGTTAAAATCCCCAGACCTTAATCCATCACGAATCCTAACTATGTGTGTAGAGTGTGGATCTCGTACAATATAGAAGTTTATTAGGGTCAGGAACCTACATATGTGACCTAGAAAAAATGGTTTCCCATGTAAGAGGCTTGATAAAATTTGCACCTGTGTAGGAGGCCTGAAAGAAATGGGTAGTTATGTTAGAGGAATGTGTGAATGGATTACCATATAAGAGGTATATGAGAAGTGGTCACTCTAGTAATTTGATTTGTTGAAGTAGGTACCCATACCAGAGTCCTAGGAGATGTGGGTTCTCATTTAGTTGGTCCAATAGTAGTGGTATCCAAGAAAGAAGGAATGGGAAAAGTGGGAAAAAAGGAGGCCTCAATGAGGTAGGCATCAAGGTAGTAGGATCCCAATTTTATCAACACATAAATGGTTGGTGCCTAGTTGTTATGATCCATAGGTGGTTAGCACCAAAGCGGTAGCTGAACTGGTGATTCTATCACTTATGGAACAAATATATTTTGGAAGTACTAAGTGAAGACTTTTATATCGCATATCTATAGGCTTTGATTTAGAAATCACATAAAGGAGTCCATGGAACACTTGGGTTTGAATATGGGAGTTTTTCCAATTTAAGTGTCATTGATCTAGATTCCCTTGATCTTCATCCATCCCCTAATTACAAAATGATTTTTTAGGGGTCCATTTATATAAAAAAAATTGTGAACCTAGACATGGGATGTAACCTTTAAAAACCACTTTATTCACCAATTTTATGCTTCTAGGAATACACAACTGCACCTCGGAATTTGAGTGTGACTATTTCTAGGTGTGTGCTATTGACTACGTCTTGGGTCATGATAGTAGAGAATGAAATGCATGTTTCATGAAATAAGGTGTTTTATATATTTGGCCCAATGAGTTATACCCAAATCATGGAATAATATAGGGAATAAAATTTATAAGCACGAATAGAGCTAGGTTTTGGTATAGAATTCAACAAAACACTGTCATAAAAGTATTAAATATATAATGTTCATAATATTATATCTGCAAGTATACATTGGTTATTAAAACTATCAAACCAAATCCTATAAAATGAAATACGAGTTATATAATTTCTATAACCTCCTTCTCACTAACTGTAACCATGTATCGATGCCTGCATTAGGGGTCACTCCTAGAACTCAGGTGTTCCTCCCTATATTCCATAGGTTACTAAATATTAGTGGGGGTCTTGGGTAGTATCATGTCGATAATATACTCCCATATCATATTAACTAGAACATATATAAAGAAAATAAAAATCAAAGAATAGTAAATAATTAGATAATATAATGTAAAATAGTCATAATCATCAATAATAACAATATTTCCAGAATCATATAGTAATACAGACTCAATGGATACTTACGAGGACTAAAAAATATATATGATGAATAAAAGAATAAATAAATGCATAAGATGATATACTAAAACCTCATTCCTCACCTCATCTTCATATGCATACTGTTCTGATATATCTAACTCAATCTTGTATGACCAATCATCAAACCAATTAAAAGAATTGATTAGGGTATTTTTCTCGACAACCCAAGTGCAATAGCCACCAGTTCAAGGTGTGAGTTCAACTCAGTAGGGAACCTCCAAAAACATTTATATATAACTAGTAAATTAAGTCTATACATGTGATATGATCAACTAAAATTATTATTAAAATATAATAACCAAAATAAACAACCACCTCGATCCTCTAGTTCAAACATGACATCCTGCATCTGTTATACATACTTCAGCCAATGATAGAGTGTTTTGGGTCACATGTAACCACCCAAGGGAAATATTACCACACCGAAAATAAGAAATTCCACTCAGTGTAAATATAACCTTCCTAGAACCACCATGTAACATACACTAGGGGAAATATATACATCCCATAACATCGGAACCCCCATTGGGAAAATATACCAATATCAAAAAACCATATATACCGTAGGACATAGCTCATTAGGAACCATCATGATCATGAACCCATGTGTGTCATGTCTCTCCCTAAAATAGTTATCCAACCATCATAAACCAATTATTTATATCCCACCCCAACTCCAGAACTCCTATGTCACAAGAATGAAATGTATAAATTTAAATCTCACATACATAAGGGAAAACATCTCAGTTCCCTAAATGGTGTAAACCAAGGTTATCACACCTTGGGATAGAGATATTTCTCAATTTATTGATTGTATATACTCCCTATAAAGACACATTAAAAAAATGTTTGCGTGCATTCCTGAACCCATCTCATGAAGACCAGATCAACCTCTCAAAGCACCACCCACTCTCCCAACCACCATAAAAGGATCAAACATCCAACTCAGGTTCCAATGTGACAATAATAATCCTCACTACACATTTTTTAGATGCATCCCCTCTAGGGTCATCATATCACTAGATCCCCCCAATGAAGCCACATAGGTCTCATCTCGGCCAATACACTCTTCATTGGATCCTCTATCCCAATCCAATAACTCAGATTTATGCCGATCACTAAGGGTCCATCTCATACCTTAGTATCATTATAATTATATTATTACCTAATGAACTCTGAAAAAAATTCATACATAGGAAATGGTGAAAATCCAATACTTTTCCAAAATCATGATACATAATTCCTCACACCAAATCTTTACATTCATCTTTATGTGGTCTACCCACTCAATTAATCACATCTCATTGGAGGGAGGTGACTCTTTCCCCGTAGACATCCATCCTATCCTAAGGCTCTAAGGCATCTCATAGGTCCACATTTCAACTTCCTTGGTCATCTATATAAATTCATCACTCACCTCCTCCATTAGGTTACTAATAGAACCTATCCTTAAGGTCACTATAATTAAAATTTTAATTCCATTACATCGATAAGGGTCCAAGTGTAATATTTAATGGATTTATAATCAAGGATTTGACCATTTTTTTTTGATGTAAACATACTATTACACAATGGTATGTCATTGACCTTGGAAATTTTTTCAATCCATAGGTATTTTATTTTAAATTAACCAATTCATTTTGAAAAAAAAAATCACTTTCAATGGTGAAATCATATACCCAAGTCCATAAAAATAAATAACAATACCGTAGGGAATATATGAGAATCCATCAACCACAAACAAGTTGTTTACCATTTAAGCACAGCCTAGAATCTCTTTCATGAGCTTCTGGAAGTCTATATGGCCATTCCATGTCACTAAATGGCCCTAAATCATGGAAAATGTCAAAAAATAACAAATTATGATCATTTATAATTTTTTATACAAATAAAAAAATTGAAATAAAAGTATTTTAGCTCCCAAGTAGACCCCATCAGACCAAAACCATGATTGATGGTGTGTGGTCCACTCCCAATACACCAACAGGACTATGAAATAAAAAATACACAATTAATATTACAACTTAAATTATCAATTTTACCCATTTCAAAATTAAAATAACCCTTAAAACCCATATGGTGGTGTACCTTCATTGAAACGGTCATTAACAACTTATAGATACCGTATTAGCCATTATCTACTAATGATGAGAGAAATCCCATTCGAAATATATTGATTCCACCCTGATCAGGGGTAATACAAACTAAAACCAAAAAGGAGAATTCATTAAGTCAACACATATGAGGTATACAATGTGTAAAAGTAGGATAATATAAATATTTTCCACCAAAATCCTCCAAGAAACAAGTCATTTCTTGTAGAAACCAAAGGGAGGGGAGAGTAAGTATTTTAAACATCCAGTAGTTTCTATGTCATCCAAAAGGTATGTGGGTCTGGTTAGGCCACCTTTTAATTAAAATAATATACCTTAGATAATTCATGGTTGTAACTACTTATTAAGGGACCCTTATTTCTCTACTTCTTCATATTTATGATTTGAAAACCTTTTTCACACTATCAATGGAAACTATTATAGTTTGTGAGAATCCTATACATCCAATTATTCCCTCCGACACTCACTTGACCGCTAGTAATTACAAAAAAAACCATAAATAATGTTTAATAAAAACTTTTTTGAATGTTTGAATACTAATAAACCAAGAATGAGTCTCATTTATCAAAACAAATCACCACAAAATAAAAAATTAAAATTTTCATTTAATTTAAGTTCACATCAAGACATAGGGTATTACAAATTCCCCACTAAATATGTAACATCTTAGACACTATAAACATATATCTTGAAGTTATATTACTTTAATTTTTACCAATATTAGATTTCTTATAGTATCTATCAACTTAGTAGTCTTAAAATACTCGATACATTAAAAAATTACATTTAATATCATAGGATTCAATATGAACACATTGTAGGAAAGTAATATACCATCCATATTATAATTTAAAATTAAAAATAATCCTCCACCATGTTTCCTAGGGAAATTAAATCAAATAATTGTGAGCTAAGATGGTCAGTAAGGAGTAGATTATAGTGGAAGTTATCAGAATATGAAAATGGAATTAGTGATATAATAGGAATAAATAAATACCATGAATCATTAAATAGCTTAAATTAAGGGAATTATATATCCATGATGATAAATATAATCATGGATAACAATAATAATTCATCTAATACTAATGTAATTTTTAATGTTAAATATCAAACTTTCTTCCAAGGCATTATTATAAAACATTATCCTATCTTGGGAGGTGATGTAAACCAAACCCCAACTTGTATTTTCTCATGGTACTTGTTGATGTAACAGGGGGATATATAATTTTAATACCCCCCATTAACTGATTATGTCCAATGCATTCATCATATGTGTCAACAATACTTTTCATAACATTCCTTATGGAACCACTTGTAAAATAAGAACATGGCCATATGTATAATGAGAAATAAAAATATTATATTCTTCTACAATAAATATAATAATGTTTACATTGATGATAAAATACACTAATTAATTGAGAATTTATGGGGTAACATCAAAGTAACATTAAGTAACTTTATTAAAGAAAATATAGTATTGAGGGTACATTCAATGTGTTAGGTTATACATGGAATTGTCAATTGGGTAAAATATTTAGTGATCGTTGGATGAGAAATAAATAATAGAAAAAATCATTCACCATGTGCTTTTTCATTCCAGTTACATCCATATTCTAGTATCCAAATAGCTATTTATTTCTAGGAAACATCACGAACTTTTACTTTAAAAAAACATAGGATTCATCTTCCACCCTAAAAGAGATTGATTTTTATAATGGTTTTGGTACCTCTTGAGTTAAAATAATTTAATGGTGGGATAAAATTTTAGACATATATATCCCTTAAATTTCATGAATAATATTTTAATATAATTCCATGTCAATTTATGATCCCTGAAAAATGAAATAGGTGGTTAATATAACATGAGTCCCAAAGAATAATCATTGAGTATAAAACCCCACTTATAGCTTGGGTAGTAATTCAATAAAAACTAATTTGTTATAGAGAGATTAAAAATGTATTATAAATACATTTAATGAAGTTATTTTATGAGATAATATATCAAATAGGTAGTATATACATCACATAATGTAAATTAGGAGCATAATAAAAAAAATGTCGGAAAGAGGTGAATATGAGATGAAAATACCTTCTTCTCCTGAATTCCATGAACATAATTTCATATCTTATATCACAAAAACATGTATCATAATAACTTATTTAAAAATATTTCTCATATCCATTTTCATATATACTCATCATAAATAGTCATTATATATATTAATTATATATATTTTTTTACATTGAGTGTTTATAGTTTTGATCATTGGTAATAGCATTATAATAGCAGTGTCTATATTGATTATTCCTCAAAATTTCATCATTACAAGTCCGTTACAGTTTCTTTAAGGGATGTTTTATTATTTTTTGTTTTTTTCATGTTCATTTCATTGGGGTTTTATTCTTTATCCTTGAAGATGAAATTGACAACAGGAATGATTCTATGATTCTTTTCAGTTGAAGGGTGTTTTCTTAATTGATGAATTATATATCGATATAGCATCTGAAGAATAAGGAAATAATTATTTAGAAATTTATATTATATTATTACATTAATTTTGTTCCAATATAAATTCATGATATAACTTCATATTATTTTTTATGTATGTGGTTAATCCACCCCAAAAAAGAACATACACAGGCTTAATGAATTATTTTGAGGTGGTTTTATTGTAATATATTTATAATAGAAGCATAAGGATATTATTTAGATATTATTAGTTTAATATATCTAAATTATATTGAAATTATAATAATGTGTAATGGATATGAAAATATTACAAAATTTTATTAAAATATTTTCCCCGTAACATGCTTATTTTAAAGGATTAAATTAATGATGATCATTTATTGATCGTATCATAAATAGATTCTCCAAATATTTCATGAAAACCATTTAATAATAACATAAAAATAATATTTAATCATTAAATCCATTATAGGAACCATAAATGATGGGATGTGATGAAAAAATTAATTTTATCTCTCATGGTTGTGGTAGTCTGTGTGAACACATGAACGATGATTTTATTTTTCTTAAGGGATGGGATAAATAAATAAAAAATAATAATTTTCATAATATAGAAACGTTATACTATAAAAATGATCATAAAATAATTTTATAATTGTGGATAGAATAAATTTTCATTGAGATAATTATGAATAAAAATTGTGGTGCAGATAATACTTAGGCCATGGACTTGAATTTTCCATCAAATTTTCCATGGAAATGAAATAAATATGTTAAATAATGGAAAAAACAATATTTTAAATAATAGATAAGTTTCTAGGAGAATTAAAATGATATAATTTTAAAGAAAAATAAAAATAAAGGGTGATTCATGAAGAATTGGCAATATTATACTTATATAAGGTAAGGGAAGGGTAGTTTTAGTAGCAACCCTTACATTTTCAATAGTGTAAGGATACTATTCAAGGGTTAATGGCCAAAAAAATATGCGAGGATAGTGAGTATGGGTCTAGACATATATCAGAAACTCATTTGTAAACAACATTTAGTGTTTTATTGTTTTTCCTTTTAACTGTTTTACTTTTCCCCTAATTTAATTTTACATTAGAAATTTTTATTTTTTTACATCAGAAATGAATTTTATTTTAAAAAAAATTAATACTGAAACTTTTAATTAATTTTATAATTATGATTTAAAATGTTAATTTCATTTTATGAAATAAAATTTCTAAATATGTAAAATGTTATTTTGAAGGAAAACACAATTAATCAAATAAAAACAACCTTCAGAAAAATAATGTTTTTAATATTTAAATTTATATATAAGATAAATTTCTATTAGATACTAATTTATATTACATTAGTTGATTTATAATTAAAAAAAATAGAATGTAATATTTTTTTAATGAAATCCAAAACTGAATCTCCCATGGAAATAATTGATTCATAGAAATGACTGAAAAAAAGTTTTTTTATTAATGTAAAACTTTAATTAGTTTTAAAAATATTAGAATAGGATTTATAATTTCATTTATTATCTTTAAATAAAATTTTTAGTCTATAATTTTGTATCTGATTACTTAAAAGGTTCTATAAAATTTGAATTCATTATTATATAGTGATAATTTTGTACATATTACATGTTTTGAGAAAACATTATTTTTCACTAGAAAATGAACAATTAATAAAAAAAATTAAAAGTCCATTATAAGATAATTTTGATATTAAAAATTTAAAAAATTAAAAAAAAAGCATTTTAAAATTCTAAAAGTTTATATTTCAAATAAATTCTTGAATAAATCCCATTTAGATTGTCTATTGTGTGACAGTTCCAAATATGGTGTTTATCTCCTAGAGTATGAAATAATGTATTAAAATATATCATCTCTTCATTGATAAGTCTCATCAACCATTAGACCAAAAACCTGGCCCACTTGGGTTATCCAACAATACCCAATTCACTATGTTTTATCCTAGAATATCAAACGATATTCTATTTTACAACTCCAATCATAAAAAATATTATTAATCTAAACTCAATCCCCTAATAACCATAATTATTGATACATCAAGAAAATTTTTACCCACTCCCATATATCTTGAGATACTTTAGTTTCACCAACTGATTCATCTGTAAGCTTATGGTTCTCTACACTGTATGTATCTAATCGTATAGGTTCATCATGTGTCATGTTGATCCCCAACAATGGAACCACCTTCTGAAATGTGTCCTTTAATGGTCTAATGACATGATTTTTGTGGGTTCAAATTGATTACACCCAAATATATAGATTAATACACCATTAAAATCTAATACCTCTTCTTGTCTCTAGTTTCAAATTAATTCAAATTAATTTCCTCAACCCATGCATAAGGCGCATATATGATGACCTTTCCACAAAAGGTCTCAACCAAACCTCAAAATACCCTCATCATACCAAATATGACATAACAAAAACCATGACAAAAATGTCCTTCACATATAAAATAAATATCACCCCAAAGGAAATCATTACTGTATTTTTTCACATAATTCAGTGCATAGACCAAGTAAAAAATTATAGTCCACCCTTGGAAAAATTTCATGAATCACCCCTTGATCAACATCACAAACATTGTTTCACCCTTGAAAACATGTCCCTAGCTAGACTTTAGCCACAAAACATATCACAAACCACAATTTACACCCTAAACCATGTCAAAAATAAGTTCTCATCCCTTGAAACATGACATAAATCATGGTAAACCCCATAAACCTCCTTCATATCATGTTATTTGTAACGACCCAAACATTCATTAATGGAAATCCCTCTTGATCTAATTAAATGTCTCTTTAGGTAAAATTTTTATATAAAATGTCATCTTATTTGGTTTTATGCTTTTGGATTTTAAAATACAGTTAAGAATTGTGACTATTTCTAATATAGCTATTGAACAGTGCTCACATGATTAGTATAAATACAAGAGTTAAAAAAAGAAATATACTCGGACAAAGGAATTGATGGCCTCATATAGTAGATGTGCCCAATACGAATCCCCTTTATTATAGCTCAGAAATAAGGTTGTGACTTTAGGATTCACTCCAGACCAAGCCCAATCTGAGCTATAATATTTTAAGCTCAAGCGGGGCCGCCTACGAGAGAATTGGAAGTTTATTGAGATTACCACCCGAGCAATGTTATCTGACCCACCCCAAGAGTCTGTCACCATCACACACCTTACTCTTCGGTATTATGAGGGTGTTATAAGGGGTTATGTAACAAGACCCTAATACTATGGTTATGTACATTATTTTTGTATATAATAATGAATATAATTTCATTTTTTTATTGTTACCTTGTAAATAGTTTTTAAAGCATAAATTGTATTTTTAGTTAATGATCAACTAAGAAATCCGTTTTGATGAATTAATGGATTTTTGAATTAAATAATATTTTAAGAAAATATTATTATTATTATTATTAAATTAATTTTTATTAAATATAAATGATCTATAATTTTATGAAATGCAATTGTAATTTTTATTATGGTTTGAAAGCCATTTTTGTCAAAACCCATGAATTTTTGATAAATGTCGGTTTTTATTTTAAAAGTGAAAATTAACATATTCAGAAAATTATTCAAATAAAATGAATATTTTTTCTGGAACCAGGATGTCGAAATTATCCAATGGTGAATTTTTCATAATTTTCTGAGATAGTAAAATTTTTAGGTAAAAAATAAATACTGTTTAAATATATAATGTGATTTATGACAGCATAATTACCCAATAGTGATGTAATAAAATACTATAAACCTTATTTTAGGAAAATGTATGTTTTATCATTAAAATAATGTTGTATTAGGTTTGATTTATTTATTTTACAAAACATTAGTGGACCCTCCAAGAGTTATTGAACATTTTGTCTTTTTAAATATTTTTCCTTGAGAGTGTGACTCACCTCAACATAAGAAACCCCATTATATTAATAATTTATTACTTTTTTCCTTATATAATATTGTTTTCCACTTCCCTTTTCTAAAAACCATGGGAAAATACAATGGGCAGGTTTGTGTTTTGTATTAGTTTAATGTGAGGTGTCCCAAACCTAAATACTAAAGAATTTCCTCACCTTTCCTACATAAACCCACCAAAGTTATTAAATAATCCTCACTCAAAGCCTTTTTAATTCATCCAAACTCTGACCTCCTCTCTCTAGATTCCTCCCAAGGTTCCTCAAGCTCTTAATAAGCCTCTCTCAAGCCTCTCTAAAGCCTTTGGAAGCACACTTCCTAGTAAGGATTTTTCTTCCTTTCCCATTTTTGTCCATTATTATTTAAATTGTTACGCCCTTTTAATTTCAATAATAAATGTTGGGTTATGGTTTATCACCTCCCCCACACCGCCCTATTTATTTTTTAATGATGGGAGACCCTTTTCACTGTCATTAAATTCCTCCCATGTACACCTGTTACTATGTCGAAATTCCAAAAGGAAATTCTCTCTTCTCATTTACATTTAAGCAATTCTTTTGTATCATGAATCTAAATTCCATTACATTTGTTGGGAAATGTATCTACATGACCCACATACTGTTCATGTATTGTAAATATTATAATACCCCCATTTATCTCTCATCAACAATTTTTATGAGTTCTTATGTCACATCGTTATGCTACCGAAATTACACTGTGCTTTTCCAAGCCAAATTCATTGTGTAGTGAATACCATGTCCATTTCTCTATCAAGGGTATTCACCATTATGCACATTTACATATTGTTTAATGAGTTTCATTTATTTATTTAACATTAGTTTATTAGGGAATAAAATATTATGTTGAATGATTCAATGTTTTATGATCCATGTGGCACACTTATGCATGAAATGAAATGTTTAAGAAGGGTGTGCCCTAATAGTGCTCCAATGAATTGGGTAAAGTATAGTATCATGATACGTCATGTGAAATGGGTGTTGAATCATTATAATTCAAGTACAATGAGGTTTTACTCGTGAATCATGTTCAATGAGGGTTTACTCATGCTCCATTTGCAATGAGCCTTGGCACACGCTAATTCCATGTTAAGTGTTGTTGCCACATTTCCATGTTATGATTATCATGCTTTATCATTACCTTATGTTTATGATTCTATTGTGCTATATTGATATTTCTATTGTCTTACATTTTTTGTATTCCTCATGTTATTCCATGATTATTCTTCTACTGGGAATTACAGCTCACCCTTTTCTTATGCATGTCCTCTGGTTATCCCATGCAATGATAAGTACGTGGGAATGTAGTGGTCATGTAAAGGATGTTTTCAACAAAGACGTCGTATTTCATGTATTAAGTGGTTATGTAATGACCCTAATCCCCAAAGACACTAGGCCTCTAGATATTCTATATTGTATCAATTTAAGTTTATGTAATAAATTGTGGATAATTGTATAATAAAAAGGAGGGTTGTCATAGTTGGTATCAGAGGATAGGTTTACTTATTTTTTGGATTAGGATTAGAAAACCCTAGTAAAGACTTAGAGACAAGAATACGTATAATAAAAACATTCCTAAGTATTGGTGATTATTTATTAAGTGGTTTATCAAGAAAATATATCCCTGTCTGGATACGAGCTGGTAGAGGCGGCTCTGGCACAGTTGTAACCTAGGGGTAAAACCCAAAAACACCGTTTTGAGCTAGACTCAAATGGGAACTGGTGCACAAAAATGGGCCTTTCTGCACTCTTGGTTATGAAACTCCGGGGGGATATGATTTGGTAAATTCACAATATTAGTATGAACCATTATTAAGGGACTAAAAAAATGCCCTACGGATATATATTAGAAATTAGATCATGAATAGCATAGACTGTAGCCAATAGATTCATATATAAAGGAAATAAAAGTTATTTATCAGTCATCAGTTTTGTCCTTGTATTACCCTTTATGTGTTATCCCTAACATTCCTTTTATTCCATCCAATAGCCGGTAATAGGAGGACTCGGGCTAACAACCGATATTAAGATCAATTTGATGACTATACTATTGAGATGCCCAATCCAATGGGAGCGGGAATTGTGAACTTTTTCACACTTCTCCCTCAGCTAACTCATGTTTTAAATAAAAAAACATGGATCAAGAGGAACTTCCACCCCCACCCCCCTGAAGAAAGAACAAGTCTCTATCAAGAGCTTAATGAGAAAAAGGCCTCTTAATTTTAATGGATCATCTGATCCCTCAAACATTGAACGATGGATCAACTATGTTGAAAAGATCTTCTACATCCTTCAACGTTCTGAACAAGAGAAGATTCTCCGTGGTGCTTATCGTATGGAGGGTGAAGCTGATCAATGGGGGACGTTGATCAAAAATATGAATCCTGAGGAAGCGATCGAGGAATTGGAATGGAAGTATTTCTGGAAGATGTTTTTTGACAAATATTTTATGCACACCCTCCAACTTAAGATGGAAAGAGACTTCTTTGCCCTCATGAAAAAAAGATGATGAATTTATTGGAGCGTATGAGGGAAACATCACAAGGCTTTCACGATACGCCTTTGGCTTTGTAGTTACCCCCAAATGCAAGGTTGACCGCTTATTTGGTGGGCTAAAACCTTGCCTACGGAAAGCGTTGGCGATCCATGACTTCAACAGCTATGATGAAATTTTCTGATGTGCCCTCAATGTCGAAATGGAGATCGAAGAATCTTAGGGGTATCATGGGGATAATAAGTGTAAGGTAGACTTTAATGTTGGCAGTCTGATGGATAAATCCAACCGTGCTAAGAAGATCCAGCACCCCACATGCCAAAGGTACAGAAAGAAGCACCCCAGAATCTACCTGAAGGATATGAGGAAATGCTTTAGCTGTTGGATAGAATGGCACCAGGATATTAACTATAAACAGGAAAGACCCATGGCTGCGACGGAGGAGAGGAACGCTCCGTTCGAACCTCAACGCATTGTTCATTTCTGTATCTATAAATAACTAGGGAATTTTAAAAATCAATGCCCTAATCCAAGGGTTTTTGGAGGCAACCAACAACCTCTAAGGTTGTAGGGGAGATATTTTTCCATCACTACTGCTGAAGTGAACCCTAACAATGAAGTGGTGACAGGTACTCTAGTTATTCATTCAGGAATAGAGAAATTACTTTTTGATTTAGGTTCTACGCATTCTTTTATATCTCGAAAGATTAGTAGAACAATCCCAGCACCACCACAAATCATGGAAGTGAAGATGTTGGTGAGTACGGAAAATGGGGAATTCATTTCATCCCATAAATATAACTCCTCCCCTATCATAATTTATGGATTAAACTTCCCAAAGAACTTAGTCATACTCCCTCTGGCGA
The DNA here is from genome assembly GCA_963277665.1 of Viscum album. Classification (NCBI taxonomy): domain Eukaryota; kingdom Viridiplantae; phylum Streptophyta; class Magnoliopsida; order Santalales; family Viscaceae; genus Viscum; species Viscum album. The sequence goes on from OY728163.1 coordinate 1,096,691,544, forward strand.
AATTTGATGCAATTTTTGGCATGTATTGGCTTTCCTTGTATAGAGCCAACATAAATTATTCTGAGAGGGAAATCACTCTCCATGTGGAGAATCGACCCCTGATTATTTACAAGTTCAATGAGGAAGAAGAAACTTCTTTATCTCCATCATCTCAAGCGTGGATATTACTACCCTATGAGCATGCATATTTGGTTCAGATTATTGAGTCTAAGGAGGCAACCATCCTAAAAGACTTACCTATTGTGATGGAATTCGCAGAAGTGTTTCGTGAGGAATTGATTGGTCTTCCTCCAAGAAGAGATGTTAAATTATCAATTGATCGTATACCTGGGGAGTTTCCAATATCGAAGACACCATATAAAATGGTGGTTGTGGATCTTGAGGAGTTAAAGGAACAACTATAGGAGAATCTAGATAAATGGTTTATATGCCCAAGTGCTTCACCATGGGGTGCACCAGTCCTCTTCGTCAAGAAGGATGGGTCAATGCGCCTTTGCATCGATTATTGTGAGATTAACAAAATCACGATAAAGAACAAGTATCCTCTCTGATGAATTAATGACTTTTTTGATCAGTTTCATGGAAAAAAATACTTATCCAAGGTGGATTTGCAGTCGGGATATTGTCAATTAAGGGTGAAAAGGGAAGATATCCCCAAGACTGCTTTTCATAAAATATACAGGCACTATGAATTCATAGTAATGCCTTTCAGACTCACTAATGCTCCAAAATTCTATATGGACATGATGAATAGAGTCTTTAGAGATTACCTAGACAATTTTTGGTTGTCATTATAGATGATATTCTAATATACTCCAAAACCAAGGAGGATCATGAGGAGCATCTAATGACTCTACTAGAGACCTTACGGAAGGAGAAGCTCTATGAAAATTACAAAAAGTGTGAGTTCTGGTTGAAGGAGGTCACATTCTTGGGCCATATCCTCACAAGCAATGGGATATCAATGGATACCTCCAAAACAAATGCAATTGTGGGATGGTCTAGGCCAACATCGGTATCGGATATCCGTAGCTTCTTGAGGTTAGCCAGATATTATCGACAATTTGTGAGAAATTTCCCACGATTTTCCAACCCTCTTACCAATCTAACATAGAAGGGATTAAAGTTTTCTTGGAGTGATTAATGTGAAGAAAGCTTCAAGGAGTTGAAAAGGAGGCTTATCACTATGCCCGTTCTCACTTTACGCACAAGTGGAGAACTTTTTGTGGAATTCAGTGATGCTTCGAAGAAGGGCATGTGATTTGTGTTGATGAAAAATGAAAAATTCATTGCCTATGCTTCAAAGAAATTGAAAGGTCATGAATATAATTATCCAACACATGACCTCGAGTTGGATTCAATGATCTTCGCTTTGAAAATTTTGTAGGATTAACTCTTTGGGGAGAGGTGTGAAAATTATACGAACCACAAAATTATCATGTATATATTCACACAGAAATATTTTAACATGCGCCAATGAGTATGGTTAGAGCTGATCAAAGACTATTATTGATCAATCCATTACCAAACAGGGAAAGTGAACAAGGTGGCAGATTCCCTAAGTATAAAGGACCCAGCGATTCTATCATTGATGCGAATTGAAAAGGATCCAATTTTCTTAGATTTGATGAAGATGGACATGGGAATCACAAACAAGGGAACATCATCAATCCTTTCAAAAATTATTGCTCAACTATCACTTTTGGAATGGTTAATGGATTCTCAAAAGGATGATGTGGGAATTAGGAAAAAGTGGAAGATATCAGAAAAAGGGAAATCCTAATAGTTTAATGTTAATCAAGAATGAATTGTGAGTGTTGGGATAAGACTATGTGTTCTATCATGTCTTGAGCTGAAGAAGGAACATTTGGATGATTCACCCAGTTCAAATTTCTCTATTCCCCTACGAAACACAAAGATGTATCAATATATCTAAGAGCGTTATTGGTGGGATAATATAAAGAAGGAGATCACTAAATATAAATCAATGTGCCTGGTGTGTCAGCAAGTGAAGGAAGAGAGGAAGAAGTCTAATGGGATGATTCAGCCATTTCCCATACTAGAATGAAAATGGGAGAACATCACCATGGACCTTCTCACTAGACATCTGAAGACATCCAAAGGAAACAATGCAGTCTGGTTTTTTGTGGATCATTTTACAATGGTTGCACACTTCATTACTATTCAGGAGGATTTATCATTGGATCAAATGGCACAGATATATAGCAGGGAAGTGGTAAGGATGTATGGAGTACCGCAATCTATTGTGTCCGATCAAGATCCAAGATTCACCTCTAAGTTTTGGAAGAGTCTTTAACATTATCTGAATACTGAACTAAAATTCAGTATGGCCTATCATCCTCAAACTGATGTCCAATCTAAGCGGACTATCCAAACACATGAGGACATGTTGAGAGCATGCTCAATGGACTTTAATGGAGGATGTGATCAACATATTCCTCTAGTTGAGTTCCATTATAATAATAGTTTCCACTCGAGCATCCAAATGGAACCATATGAAACCCTTTATGGGAGAAGGTGCAGAACACGGGCGTGTTGGGATGAGGTCGGTGAGCGTAAGCTTCTTGGACTAGAAATGGTCGAAGTAATGGTGGAGAAGGTGAAAACCATTCAGCAGCATATCAAGGCAGCCCAGAGTCAAAAGAAGAGTTATGCAGATAACCATCGATGAGACCATGAGTTTAATGTTGGAGACAAGGTATTTTTACTCATATCTCCATGGAAGAAGGTTATGAGGTTTTGGAAAGAATGGGATGTTAAGTCCAAGGTATATCTTCCCCTTTGATATTTTTGATCGTATCGGGGTTGTGGCCTATCGACTAGCACTTCCACCTACCATGGAAAAAGTACATGATGTCTTTCATGTATCCCTCTTAAGGGAGTACTTACCAGACCCTTCACATATACTCTTTTCATCGTGGTATAGTTAGTGGATGATCTTTCTTAAGAGGAGAAACCAGTGAAGATCTTAGACCGTAGAGAAAACATTCTATGAAATAAGACAATGCCCCTCATCAAGGTGTTGTGGAGAAACATAAAGTTTGAAGAAGTCACATAGGAATCATAAGAAATGATGAAGCATAGTTACCCACATCTGTTTTAGTGTAGGAAAATGAATTTTTGAAGGTGAAATTTCTTAAGGGGGGACGGTTTTAACGACCCAAAATTTCATTAATGGAAATCCCTCTTGAACAAATTAAATGTCTATTTATGTAAAATGTTTAAATAAAATGTAAACTTATTTGGTTTTAGGTTTTTGCATTTTAAAATACTATTATGAATTGTGACCATTGCTAATATATCCATTGAATAGTGATCACATGATTTGTATAAATATAAGGCTTTAAAAAATCCAATTTACTCAAACAAAAGATGTGATGACCTCATCCAGTAGATGTACCCCATACGAAGCCCATTGGTCAGAGATCAAAAATGAGGTTGCATCTTTGGGCTTCTCTCTTGACCAAGCCAAAGTAGATATTGAATATTTTAAGCTTGAGCGGGACCGCCTATGAGGGAAGTTGAAGTTGATAGATATTACCACCCAAGCAATGTTATCCGAGCCACCCCAAGAGTTTGTCACCATCGCACACTGTACTCTTTGGTCTTATGCTGTTGTTATAAGGTGTTATGTATCAAGAATCTAGTACTATGGTTATGTAAATTACTTTTGTATATAATAATGAATATACTTTCATTTTATTATTGTTTCGTTGTAAATAGTTTTTAAAGCAGAAATAGTATTTTTAGTTAATGTTCAACTAAGAAATCTGTTTTAATGAATTGATGGATTTTTGAATTAAATAATATTTTAATAATTTATTATTAATGTTAATAAATTAATTTTTAATAAATATAAATGATCATATAATTTTATTAAATGCAATTGTAATTGTTATTAAGGATTGAAAGCCATTTTTGTCAAAACCAAGGAATTTTCAATAAATGCCGGTTTTTATTTTATGAGTGAAAATTAGAATATTTAGAAAATTATTTAGATAAAATAAATATTATTTCTAGAACCAGGATGTCAGGTTTATCAAATTTTGAATTTTTCATAATTTTATGAGACAATCAAATTTTTGGGTAAAAATTAAATACCATTTAAATATGTAATGTGATTTATGACATCATAATGACCTAATAGTGATATAATAAAATACTATAAACTTTATGTTCGACCAATTTATGTTTTATCATTATAATAATGTGATTTTAGGTTTTTTTGATTTATTTTACAAAACTTAGTGGACCCTCCAAAAGTTATTAAAAATTTTGTATTTTTTAATTGTTTTCCTTGGGAGTGTGACTCACCTCCACATATGCAACCCCATTATTTTAAGAATTTTGGACTTTGTCCTTATATAATATTGTTTTCCACTTCCCTTTTACAAAAACCATGGGTAAAAACTGTGGGCTTGTTTGGGTTTTGGATTAGTTTAATGTGAGGTGTCCCAAACCTAAATAATAAAGAATTCTCTCACCTTTCC